>JALIRH010000023.1:4941394-6218366 GCA_023055505.1 Callipepla californica brunnescens | reverse complement strand
AATTGATTTTTCCTATTTTAATCCAAGAATAATTCCAAAGTTTACGTGCCGAGCACTTTAAATGCAGAGTCTTCTAGGTTACTAAGGCAGCTGTAACATCTAGCAGAGGTCATTCTTGATAGGTTTTCTGCATGGACTGCCCAGTGTTCTGTATCTCATCTGTATTGTTCATCCAATTGCTCCAGGAAATTGCTAGTCCTTTACAATGTTTAAGCAAGAAAATTGCTAATTGATTTTATTATTTTTTAGTTAATTATGTTCTTTGTTTTAAAGAGCATGTGATGTTTGTTGTAATGTCTAAGAAAAAATATATTCATTGATTATCATATATCTGGATGCATGAATCACAAATTCGTTTCTATGACTGCTGTTACAATGCACATTTACACTTTGTTGTCCAGTTCTGTGCGTCTTGGACTAAGGGGATGTGCTGCTACTGGTAGAAAAATCTTTAGCTCTGAGATTCTCTTTATCCTTAGAATATAGGAGGTTTGTAAATAATGAAAGAATGCATACTAGGAATATAATAAATCAGAACTTTAATTCTTATCATTTTATATATCACACTTTGATTTATGCTGCTTGCTTGGACATCATGAGAGTACTGTTACCCTTTCAAATTTTTTTCCAGGCAAAAAGTGTGTGGTGTTTGTTAACAAATGATGTCAGTACCAAGACTTACGAGTGTATGATTTCTGATTCATATTTTTTTGTATCTCAGTTTTACTCCCTTCGTCCCCTAAAAGAATTTTGATACACTTTTGTTTTTTATTTGCATTGTATGAATGCCATATTTTAAAATGAATTCTGTTCTTCTGTCTTTGAGCAGTCTGATACCTACCTCTGTATGTCAGTACCCCTGCCGGTGGATGATGAAGCTTATGTAGGTGAGTACTGGTTAACTGGAAGAGCTTAAGCAAGCCATTTTTTCTTTGACTTACATAGACTTAATCTTTACCTGTCTGAGTTTCTAAAATGCATTTGTCATGGCTAATGCAGAAACTAACTAGAGAGAGCTACTTAGAGTCAAGATAACAAACTGTATCTGGAGAGATTCATGAGTATTAGTAGTTAAGAAGCTGCATGCAAATACCTCTGGCAGTCAATATCAAACAGTCCCATTTGTGAAGTATTGGTTTTCTGTCCTCTGGACAGATACTTAATTCTGCTCCACTGAGCAAGGCTGTTTATTTACCTGCTGGTGTAGGCTGTAAATCCTCTGCACTTACAGTCAACTTTGGCTGCAGAAAGATTTTATCTATGTAGGAGAAAAACAACAAAAAAGAAAATAAAAATAAATAAAGCAAAACCAACCAAAACCTCTTCCTTACATTTTTTTAAAAGGTTGTCCTGTGAGTAAGGTGGCAGACAAACACTAGAAAGTAGTATCAGCATAGATCTGCAAAACAACAAATCTGTAGAGACTTTGCTGTACTTTTGATGTAATTTTCCTTCCTTGTGAGCCTGCAATTGTTCCGATAAAGAGGAAAGATTATTTTTCTGACAAAAATTTCATTAGCAGCGTGTTCTGTAAACTGAAATTTGTTTTTTCTTCCCTGTTGTCTTTTAGGATGTCTGCACTGATAATAATTATGATGGAAATTCTGTGTAGTTTTTGTTGTAGGTTCTTATGGGGCTATTGTTTCATGTGGGTTTCTGTGTGGAAATCCTTTGGAAATAGTCTCATTTTCAGATTTGCTCCTTACATCATGTTAACTGAAAATAAATAAATAAAAAAGAAAATTTAGTACTTCATCTGTTTCTCTGTTTAGCACGAAAGCTGGCTTCAGACCACAAAATCACACTTTGGTTGTTTGACCCCAGGGAGATGGGGAAAAAAAAAGTTAAACAAAAAACAACAACAAAAAAGTGAGAGTATGAGAGTATAAAATGGATTTGATGTTCGTGTTAATTTTCTAATCAACTGTTTTTAAATGCAGTATGTGCAGTTGACTCTTTCGCTTTCAAGTAATTCATAGAAGAGCATACCACTAACCTGCTGCTTATGCAGTTTAGATTTAGTGCTTCATTGAATTGCAAAATTGCATAGCTCAAATCTTTATTAGATTGCTGCACAGTTACATCTGTCATTTGGTGTTTATGTGTATTAAGTCCATACAGAATGTTTCCTGTGGTTTATACATTTAGAAGGATTGACTAAAACAATTTTTTGGTAAGATTTTACAAAATCTCGTGCCAGACAACTCATTTTTTTTTTTATCTGAAAACTGAACTTTTAATTTTTAGATGTTTTGTTTTTTGTCAGATTTTTACCAGATATTTCCAACTTTCCAGTGATCACTGGAAATGTAATGCAAGGCAGTATAAAGTCTGGAAAGAAAACCATTCTAGTATTTATAAGGGGCTTTGGAAAGCAAGAGGAACTTGACTGAAAAATTAATGAGAAAATCCTGTCCTGTGAGCATAAAGGTTTACCATGAGAGTATTGCTCAAAAACTATGTTTGCATGTCTTGAAAATAAAAGGAAAAGGCAATTCTGGATTTTGTTCTAGAATTCCACCAAAATGGATCAGAATGTGGTCAGTCTTAAGCATGTGATCAGTTCCAACTGTCTCGAGTGAAGCCACTGAGAATTGATTTCAACTGGGTAGATTTTTAGTATTAGAGTTTTCAGAACCAACAGAAATTACGTGTTCATGTTCATGGGAAAGAACTAGATTCAAACATATCTAACTGCAGAAAATGTGTGTGCAAAATTCACCTACCCTAATACATAAATAGCAAATTATAACTTCTCAGGAAAGAGATTTTTTTACTATAAGCATTATTACTCAAGAAATATGAGTATACTAGTGATATTTTGTGTAACCATTTCTCAGTGTTATGAGACTTGATATTTACTTGCTTGCATGGATTAAATTTTTGTTGCATGAATAAGCATAACATTGACACAGAACTAAATACTTAATTTTTAAAGGATCTTATCTACACTTTTAAGTGGTTTAAGAAGAATCTGCCTTCATTGGGTTGTCAATGGATTATATTATTAATTCTCCTTAATTGCTGTGATAGCATTTAACAGCTAATAAATGTACTGTTGCACTGACTTACCATTCGGCTAGGTATGGAAAAGGTAGTATGTGCTCTCACTAACAGCAAAACACTCATGGGTGTGAATGATACATAGGATGAGAACAGTAAACTGAGTTTCTGACACAGTTCAGTGGTAAGTCTCAGACCAGAGCCCATGTATTCTACCTCCAGTTCCATTTATTTATATAATACTGCCAAGTATATATTCTCATTTCTGTTTTTCTTTGATTTTCCTGTTTGCCTCCATTTACTCCCTTCAATAGAGCCTGTACGTTTCTGTTAATAGAGTATGCAGCAGGGCAGTTCTGATAAAGTGTAAGGATACTGGAAGAGAGGCCTTGTTTGTTTATCATTCCATGGTGGCAGTACTACATACAGTAGTAAGTAGAAAATACTGTCCATAACTTTCCAGTGTTTCCTATCAGATTTATTTGAGAACATTGAATTCCGACTTCAGCTTTTTTATTCCCCATAGATTTAAAACTAGCAGACTATTAACACTAGCACAAGAGCAAAGGGTATAACTTCATACTGCAAAGCTGGAAGGGTGCTGTACTGGAGTGTATCAGTTAGCTCATGGTCATTTCTCAGGCAGTACCAAAAGAAGAAACTGACCAAACGTACAAAGTGATACCAGATTATAAAGAGATCAAGTTTTGCTCTGGAGGTCTTTTTTGGGGATACATCTGTATTTCTTCAGATGTTATGTTTCATTGCAATAGCT
This sequence comes from Callipepla californica brunnescens, assembly GCA_023055505.1. Taxonomy (NCBI): domain Eukaryota; kingdom Metazoa; phylum Chordata; class Aves; order Galliformes; family Odontophoridae; genus Callipepla; species Callipepla californica. The sequence continues at coordinate 6,214,588 of JALIRH010000023.1, read as the reverse complement.
TCTAGTGGAAGGTCAGACTGTCAAGGTGGAGATTCCTCTTTTGGATCAGTCTGTTTTCTGTCCCAAAGTGGGCTGGAAATGTTGCAAAACAAGTGAGGGAAGGGACATTTATTTAGGTTGATATTAGCAAAACACTTTTTGCTCCTGTAAAATGAAATGTCCATGAGATTAGTATGTGGTAGTTATTAATAAGTGAGATTAATATGTAATCTTTGAAGAAGCTATGATTTCACTTACATTTGTAAAACATATCGCAGTTCTATCATTCTATATCTTGTTTGATTTGTGTTTATGAAAAACACGAAGTAGAAACTAGATTGAGTCTTTAACAGTATGGACATCAATAAATATTGGCTTTTAATTACTGAGAGCTAGTTTCTGACAGCAAGTCGCTCAAGAAGTTTGACTGTCTTCCTTACCTTCACGCACATGGGTAACCAGTGAGTGGTTTCTTTGAGGATTCCTGAAGTTCCTATCTGTCAGAATGTGCTGTAGAAATGAGACAGAGCCTAATAGAATCAGCAACAGAAGCAGAGGTAATTAGATGACTTACTATTTTTCTTCCATGCATGACTCTAAAGTGCTGCAAGGTTGTTTCTCTGGTACAGTGTATATAAACTTTCCTATTACAAAGTGATGACTGTGCCACATTGAAGACCTCTAATGTCTACTCTACCAAACTGCAGACACTGATGTGTTGATACTTTTGTGTATGAATTAATATCAATAATTATTGAGTTCTTACTTGTAAAGGTGAATACACAAGAAATCGTTTTTTCAAAGATAGACCCTTGCTAAGTTAAGTTGAATGTCCTGATTGTTTCTGTTCCTTCTAGAGTTTGTAGCTCAAAAAAGTACATAGACATTCAAATTGAATTTACATTTAGTTTATATAATGAAAATGTCATTTCAGTAATCACCCTGTTGTGCTTATCTGTGCTTTAAAAATAAAAATATAAAAGTTCCAGTTTATATAATGGCTACACCTAAAAGAAATGGAATTGGAAGTGGTATCGTGGTTTTCCTTTTCAAACTATACTCTTCTGTTGTTTTTTTTCCAACTGAAGCATTTTGTGTTATGTAGAATAATGTTAACAAATGAAATAAATGTAAACAATTTTTTAAAAAGAGTGCAATAAACCTTACCTTTTTTGAAGATTTTAATTAAAATGTTGAATGTCCATTTCATTTTGAGTGCTTTAGTAAGAAAAAAAAAGTCTCAATCTTGAGTGCATTTGCAACAATGAATGGGAAGCAACCAGAAAAAATTCTTGTCATGTATTACAGTATGTAGATACCACTCATATATGCCTATTAGTTTTCTAATTTGGGACTATCAAAGGTTTTTTTTGTTTGTTTGTTTTGTCTTGTGTATAACAGTCAAGTTTGAGATGCAGTTCTCTTATACCAATCGATAGATTGTCAGGTTTTGATATTTTGTTAGGCCAAAACTTTATTCTACAAGTCGTCACAGTCATTTAAATATTGAAATGTGTTACGTTTCCTATTCTAAAATGTAGCGGCTGTAAACTTAACTAGAAGCTTTTGTTTGATATTTCTTGAGTCTTTGGTAGTAACAGGTATTGGTGTTTGGCTCAAATCTCGGGCTGATTTGCATGACTTTTACAGCTGACATCTTTTTTAAATGGCTTTTTTTTTTTTGAAAACGGATAGTGTTTGTGGTAGTTTTTGCTTGGCAGTGTTGATAAGAAGATATCTCTGTAGGAAAGGGTAACTGACTGCAGAACTTTCTTTAGCGCACAGACAAACAGAGATGCCTTTCAGCTCTTCCAGAAGCATTGATGAGATATGAGTTAAACTTGCTAGTGCATGCAAATGGTTTGAACAGAGATCTGATTTTGTTTTGCTAATTATGTTCTGTTTGTACTAGTAGTACTTGTTAAGCTTTTTGAAATACATTTTATAACAGTGCTTAAAGGTCCTAGCCATGCACTGGAATGTCATTTCAGTAGGCATTGTGCAGAAAATAAAAGATGTCTGGACTCACTTGTTACAGCAATTAAAAAGATGAGAGGGTGGCATTGGTTTAAGAAGAAACAGTGTGACAGTATTTGCTGCAGAGATTTGCAGATGAGAAGCCCTGTGTTTGAATCTGTCTTTCTTAAAGGCTGTCTTTCTAAGCATTGCCTGCAGTATATTTTGTACAGGTATTGAGTTTTGCAAGTAAGATGATTATATTTCACATCTGTGAACTGCTTGTGAACTCTTTAGAAATTTCTCTCACATTGGCAACAGCAGCACGAACCCTTGAAAACTTAGTCTGCATAATGTGACACATTATCCATCCCATGCATGAGTTAATCATAGTTTCACTTTGTTAATCATAAAAATACCAAAACTAAAGGACTTCCTGTCATGCACATCAGTTTTATGGCTAAGGACTGAGTAAAATTTGCTAGTCATACAGCCTTTGAACTTTAATCTTTCAAGCAACGTGAACATTTTTGCAAATTCATTTTTTAGAGTATGTGTTACTCTGCTTCCTCACTTCCCAGGGCATATGGGGACACCCCTTATTTCCCAAATCAGGGAAAAAAGAGAAATGTTTCATGTTTATTTCTTTATGACCCAGCCTGGCTGCATGCCTTGTGTTCAAGCTACCTAGCTTTTGACTTATATGCCTTATCTTCTGACAGTATTATTTCCACACTTTTCACTACAAGCCTGAGCTCCAAAAAGCAGGATTGAAAGCTATCTGTTTTACTTTTTTTGCCCCTTCATAAAATTGTTTTGATAATCAACATCATCACTCAGAGCTCAGGAGCCCTGTGTCAGCTGTTGTTAACATACTGATAGATCTGCAAATATCTGAACCAGAAGTGGTTTATGTGACCAACAGTTTCATTGTCTGACCATAGTAAGACCCTTGAAAAACTTAAAGGCACTTGGGGACTCCCAAATGTCTATGTACAAGGTTAAGAGTGACTCGTATTTGGAAGTTCTGCTGTTGAATAAGGTTAAAAACCCTCCAGTCCTTTTCTCTGTCACGTATGAGGAAAAATTCCTTCATATTGCTTGCATCTGGCGCAGCATTTCAGTAATAACAGAGGAAGTTACACAGTGTAGCGTGTTTTATTTTTAGAAATGCTGTCATTGTACATCTATGATTGGTATTACTACGCTGTGATGTTAGTAACTGAACAGGATCTTGAATATTTGAGAAATGAAAACAATGGCTTTCTGGTGCTTAATAACAAACAGATGTTTGAATACTGAATAATGATCTTCTTCCAATTTTCTAACAATGAGTAGTGTTTGGGCAACAAGATTGGGTTGTCTTTAAGGGAATCTTATTTTCCAGTCCAAGGGGGTTGTCCCATTAGTGAGAATAAATCGTACTTTTCTTCTTAGAACTATAATCTCAAGAAAGAAACGGGAAAAAAATTAAATTGAATGAAATACTGCTAAAAGGAAAAACTTTGACCAACTCAAAGATAATAGTAGCTCTTAACTGTAACTTCGTGTTTGGTTTTTGATGAAAAAAACTAAAAAGAATCTAAAGAAAAAGAGAAAAAAAAAGTACTGTTATGTCACAAGTGCAGATTTTGAAGCTACATTTACTACAAAAACTGTGATTGGGGATATATTGGTATGTCTACTAAATCTTATTTAACTATTGGGGAAGATAGATAACTTGTGAGTGGAAACTTGGAATTTTTCAATTCAGTGACTAAATGAGATACAGTTTTAACTTGGGTGAGAGGCTGTTGAAAGAACTGAAGGGAAGGCTTGTAAGTGGAATGCAAAAGGTAAAGAAATGGTTTGGAGGGATGCATACCTTGTTTCTAGTATTACACACAAAATGCTCTTCCTTATGTCAGTTATGGTGAGAAGAAGGATAGCTTATTTATTTTATCATTTTGTTTTTCAGTTGACTTTAAACCTCATGCCAGCATGGATACTGTCCATCACATGTTACTCTTTGGATGTAATGAGCCCTCTTCTAATGAAAATTACTGGTAAGTGTTGGAAGCTTGCTTTCATTATTGTATCCAGCTGTTTTTGTGTTAATTGCCTCCACATCTACCATTTCTTTTACAAGTAGAAAAAATTGTAAGGAGAAAGCAGCACATAACATTTCAGTTTTTCTGCACTTATATTTTTTATTGGTGTTATTTTTTTCTTAATTGAATCATCTGTAAGGTGTAAGAAAAAATGTTTGTTGTTTCTGGGATGGAGGCAGGTACTACAGTGAGCAGGATGCCATCAGATACCAAGAAATCTAGGCTTCTAATTAGTTACATACATTTAATAGTATACTCCTCATTTTAAATACTTTATTTGATACATATGTGGTGTCTGTAGTAAAGGTATGTATGTATATATGTTCAGAGTGTCTTTACTGAGAGAAAAATGTAGTCAGCTTCCAAAAGCAAGGAAACTTTGAGGAAAAGAAATACTGCTACATACAAAACTACTATATATCATGCAGTTTTTTGTTAAAGTCTTGGCTGGCATTTACTTGCATGTCCGTTCTGACAGACCTACCAGTTACAGTATCTAGATGAAGTTCCTGCACATAATTAGTAAATCATTTGAATTTTACAGGTACTATTTTATGAGTCTGGAAAGGAATGTTGTAATAAGGATTTCTGGGTTTCAGGAAAACTTTGTCTCCTTTATGTCCCTAGAGTTCTGTCATTTTTATTTGGACAGGTTTTGTGGACTGGAAAAAGATAGAAATTTCTATTCCTAGGGAGAGGAATCTGATTTAATTCTTATACATGAGAGCTTTCTGTGGAGAACACTCTGAGATTAGGGAGCTTCAAAACATGCTCTGTTATTTTAACTCCTGGCAGTTCTTGTGAACTGAAGTTGACAATTTGAGTTAAATAAGCAAAGTCAAAGTCTCCTCCCCTTTTTTTTCATTATCAGCATCATTTTTTGCTTTGTGATTGTGTTTCAAGCTGAGACAGCTGTCAGTAACCAAACTACATCTTGTCTTGATTTCTCAGACAGTAGGGAAGTATCTGCTTTTGATAGTATTTACTCATTCCATCAAATGTTTTCCTACCTCATTCTTTTCTAAACAAGTATTTTTGCATGCATACCTCATCTTTCTTCATATTTTTTCAGTTTATGGGAGGGGGAAACTGCTAGGGGTAGTTTTAGACACAGCCAGGTCTCAGGCTTTGCTTCTCTTCATGTCTGTGTGGAAGAACATTGTGTCAGGTGTCCAGAAGAAAGTGAAGGGAAGGCTAAGTTTAACAGAACAAATTTTCTGTGTCAAGTGGTTTGGTAATTGACTTTAAAATGCATAAGTTGTGAGAGCAGAGAGAAGCTGTCAGTGCCACTAAAACCTGATAATGTGAAGACTGGAATGGCTGTGAAATTACTAATCTATCAGTAATTTCTCACATTTCTTCCAAGTTTCCAGACAAGGCCAGGTAAGATACTTCTGGAGATGATGTAAAGCTTGTACAACGTATTCTAACCTGTTTTAATGTAGATTTTCTGTTTGAATTGTGTACTCTCATTACACCCTCTAAATATTTACCTAAAAGATAGCTAGAGTTGGATTCTAGGGCTAATAGTATAGTATATTTTACTTAAAAAAAAAAATAATAATAATATAATAGTACTTCTAATAATCTCTTCATGGTTGGTGGGAATGATGTAATCAACACTTTGAAGATGCAGCAAAATTTCATCAAAAGTTTTATTTACCTTTTTCCTCTCAGCTAATGGTACTGATGTCAGTAGTTAATGTTACAATCTTTTCTCACAAGAAAAATAGCTTATTTAATAGTTCAGAAAAAAATAAAAGGAAACTGTGAAAGCACTGTTGATTTATGTTCTCAGCAAACAGCATTTCTGAGTTCTTTCTGTTGTCTTATGTTATATATTAGAATATAGTTTTAAAGAGTTTAGATTTCAATTTAAAATGTAACACATGACCTTTTAAAACCAATTTAAGTCTAATATAAGTTAATATATCCGGAAATAATTTTATCAAGATAAAGACATGCCTGAGTCACATCTAGCTGATGTTCTGATGATATAACTTTAATATTAAACTTCTTCTTGGTGAGTGCAACAGAACACTGGAACAGGATGCCCTGCCAAATTGTGAGGTCTCCATCTCTGGAGATATTCAAAACCAGCTTGGAAGTGTTCCTGTGTGACCTAACCTAGGTATTCAGCTCCAGCAGGGGGATTGAACGAGATGATCTTTTGAGGTCCCTTCCATTCCCTGACATTCTGTGATATTTGGTTCCTGAACTTTCAAATATAAAGAGATGAATGAAAAGCAGGAAAAAGCTTTTTGAAGCTGATTTGAGACTCAAATCAGGCTTAACACTAGTCTTCAGATATTGTTTGCTCCCTGACTATATCATCACTTTTCTTAGAAGAAAATGATTGCACGGCAGAAAGGATTCAACAGTGGCAGTGTGGCATTCATTCTTGACTGGTATACTTAATATCTGCCTGCCAAATTATGAAACATAATCACTGTTGTATTTAAATCTGATATTTCAGATTTTTTATATCCAGGTTTTGATTAAATATTATTATTTCTTCTACTGTATGTCGTTTTTGAGGTATGGGATTTGTTTTACATTCTGAAAATTTCCTCATTAGCTGTTTCATGATTTCATATCTCTGTGTTGCAAGACTGCACCATTCCATTTTGGACCCTATAGTCGTTTGCGAGACTAGAAACATCATCACATCTTTTCTGCATAATTGCAGAACATTAAAGCTATTTTTTTGCCTTTTTTGTATGCAAGTAACGTAGTATGTATGTGTATAGCCATGTATGTGTATATCTATGAGTGTTTCTCTTGTTTGTTTGAATGTTCAAATGTAGAGAATCTGTTGCATGTCTTTGTCAGTCACTGTAAAGAGTAATTGCTGCATAAGTGAGCATACTACTAATGTAAATTTGCTGGCTTAATTTGTTTTCCAACCACAAGAAACAATTGTGTTTAAACAATTGCGGTGACTGTGCTGTTACAGCTTTCCATGGAAGCATTGTTTTTTTGTTTTGTTTTGTTGTTAAAGAAAAAGACTTCTGGACTTCTGCTCCTTCATCATAATTATCATTAAAGCAGTTGAGTTTTATCAGAGCTGATAAACTGGTGAAATTGATTCATTGGAAGGTGTGGTTCTCCAAAGACTGTTATTCAGACTTAACAGAGCCTCTTGGCAGGACAAGTCTCATGCAGTGTCAAGCCCTGTGCTGAAATGAGCTCCCATTTCAGATGATTCATAGACATAACCTTTAATGAGATTAGGCATGGCAACTGTATGTAGCTGTGCAGTCTTTACAAATGTGTAAATACACGCTGTAGATCTCCACCCAGTAATTCTTCCATGAGACTAGCTGCTTTTGTTGGCAGTAGATGATGATTTTGGAAGCTTTTGACTGGAAGAACTGCGTCTTTAATTTCAGTAAAGATTGAAAATATGTTAAGACTGCTTCTATAAGATTCCACTGCTTATTGGAGAGGCGAAACTCTAGGAATAAGTGTAGTTTTGTCGGACCATCACTGCTGTAGATGTTCTGTGCTACTGAGCTCAACGGTTAAATATTATCAGTTTTCTTACTCAAATACCACAAATGGCTTGTTCTGTTGCTTTTTGTTTGTTTGTTTGATTGATTGATTATTTAAATGTTTGTTTGTTTGTTTGTTTCTGGTCTTGGATAGAATCAAATAAATAGAACATAATAGAGAAATAAAATGAAGTTCTGTTTTTGTGTTTAAAAACAATGTAATTATCTTAAGAGGACAGTCAAATACTGATGTTGTTGATGTAGTAAAATATTTTGCTTTCAGACTAAGTAATCAGTCAGAACTGTAATGTCATTAAAAACTAGCTTCTGAACTTACTTATTGCTGAAAAGAATGCATTTGTGAAGTCCATGAGATCTAAGGTATGAGGACGTAGACAAGAAGCACACCCTGTTCAGAAGTGATGGGTTAATAATTTGTTTGTAAACTTACACTTTTTACTAGCTTCATGCTAGTGCTTCCTTTTTTCTGCTTTTAAATCTGTTCAAGTGTCTCATCACTTCTTTTGAGTCTACTTTTTTTTTAGCCCAGAAGCTGGCTGCAGATCTGTGATTGTGCTTGCTTGTGCTTTCTGCTCTTGTTCCTCCTCCCAGGCAGTCTCCTTAATATATTCTGACCTGTGCAGTGCAATAGCTGGTTAGATCCCTGCAGTCTTTTGTTGTATTGACTTGCACCAGTTGAAAGCGGCACAGATTTTTACCTGCAGTTATATGTCTTTTTTTTTTTTTTCACTTAACGATAAATAAGTTTCTCTTCTCCATAAGTGAAGTTTCGTTTCTCTTTGGGATATGTTGCACTGGAGGGTGGAATGGGTGGGACATGAAGGGTAAGGAGATAAATTACTTGTTGTGAAGGTCTAGAAATATTTAGTACTATTGAAACTATTAAGGGGAAGAAGTGACATCTTCCCTTTATTGTGGGTAGTCTAGTGATCATAGCAGTGCTTTCTGTCAGAAGAAAACTAATGCTTTGTAGCATTAAGGCTTTTGGGAATCACAGGAACTCATGATGTCCAGCAGAGCTGTTTTTTCCTATATATGGTTAGCACTAGTTATCTCTGGAGGAGAGGAGACTGGGATGAATCCTTATCTGAGAGCTAACAAATAGTCTCAGGCATCTTCAGCAGAGAAGTTATGGAGCCTGCATCTGCCAAATGCCCTTGTCTTTTGTATCTTTATTCTTTTTGCTCTTTGCCTGAAACTTTATTATTCCCAGTTTTCCTTTCTACCAGCAGTAGTAAATAGATCAAGCTGTGCCTTCCATGTGTACATGGAAAACACAAGTGACTAGTGACAGCCAATAAGACTTCACTAAGACCAAATTGTGCCAGATGAATTTGGTGACCTTCTACAAAGATGGTAGCAAATAAGGGGTTACAGCACTGGTGGATAAGGGAAGAGTAGCTGATGTCATCCACCTGGCCTTGTGAGAAGCACAAGACGTTCTTTTCTCTAAACTATAGATAGATCGGTCAGGTGATTAAACCTGCTGATTAAAAAATTGTCTGGGCACAGAGTTGTGGTCATCAGCTCAGTGTCCATGTGGAGGTCTTAGGAACATGGGCAGTTTGAGTGCAGTTTGTAGATGACACCAAGCTGTGTGGTGGGGCTGACGTGCTGAAGGGATGGCTTCTCTTCCAGAGGGACCTTGGCAGGTTTGAGAGGAGAGCCCAAGTAAATTCCAGGAAGTTCAGGATCCCCAAATGCAAGGTACTGGACTCCAGTCAAATGTACTTGTCCACAGCAGGGAGCCCAAACCATTCTATGATGCTGTTTTTTTTTTGCAAGGCTGTTTCTCAGCACATTCTGTAAATCTTTTTGATCTGTTGCTTTCTGGTAACAAAATGTCCACACGAATAGCAGATACCTTTGAAACAAAGAAGAAAACCATTCACACAGGAGGAGCTATTGTCACTTGTGTCTCTGCTCAGTGGTTTTGGCCTATGTATAGGTAGGTCTTCTGACTCAGCAAGACAGAGTTGCAACGTTTTAGCCACAGAGAATTGGATCAAATCTAGAACTCATAGATTTTTACAGTATCTCTGACCTGTTCATGATTGGTAGCTTGGCGTGAACTTCTCTTACTTCTTTGTAATTTTCTACTTAAAAATACTGGGAAAGTATGCTACAAAATAAAAATTTACAACACTATGCTGGCATTAAGTGGAGGAAAGAGCGTAAGTGCTTCTACTTCTTGTTTCCTAAGCAGTCTTTTTGTATGTTTTTAATAGCCAGTGATTTTTAGATGGATTCTAATATTAACTAAAAGCCACAGGAGAAAAAGAGTGAAAAAGATGAGAGATCTAATGATAGAGAGGAAAGCAGTCTACATTAAAAGAAACATGTTTAATCCCAGTACAACGAAAAACATCTTCATACAGCTTAGGGTGGTGAAGCCCTGGCACAGGCTGCCCAAAGAAGCTGTGGGTTTCCCATCCTTGAAGGCATACAGGGCCAGGCTGGATGGGGCCCTGGGCATCCCTTCCAAATTGAACCTTTGTGTGATTGTATTATCTTTAAAATTAGTAATTTTCCTTATAATTTACCTGTTGATTTCAGCTTTCAAAATTAAAAAGAAAATTCCTTTTGTTTTCTTTTGTCATGATTATAGGGACTGTGATGAAGGAATCTGCAAAGACAAATCAAATATTTTGTATGCTTGGGCAAGAAATGCTCCACCTACCAGGCTGCCCAAAGGTATTGTACCTTTAGTGTAAAGTTCTTGTGTACAGGGCAGAGGAGAGCATGTGGAGATAAGCAATAGGCGTATCTGGAGAACTTGTATAAAATTATGTTTAGCAAATGAAAAGTGTGCGAACTCAAACTTCATAAGCTGGGAATATATTGTGGTAGCTAATACACTTGGGTTTTTTTGTCCTCCTATTTGCTATATCGTTATGGTCTTGAGTAGGGAGAAAAAAGGTAACTGAGAGTTAATGCTTTATTTTTATATAATATTGATCTCACATTTACTGCTTTATGTTTTTGGAAGGGTACACCTCATGTATTTTTCAATGGCACAGTTAATACGATCTCTGAAGTTGAACTTTTGTGTTTAGGAAAGTGTAGACAAATTGAATCTAAAAAATTGTGTTTTTTTTCTTTGTTAATTATTCTGGATAATTTTGTTTTTAATTTCTTGTTATTTTAATGAAGTTGAGCAAGATGCTTATGGTCTCTTTTGAATGGTGGATTATATGAGACTATTTTGATGATTTAGAATTAAAATTTTGTAGGCTGCTAATAAGCCAAGTAGAAGTTGTATCTGTCTGTCTATCTTTTTATATATAAAAGCTTGAAATTGAAATTCTTTTTTACTGCCTCCATTTATTAACCCCGAACAATACATGCAATCATGAACTGGTTTATTTGAAATACAATTTTCGTGCTTATGACCATAAATGTTAGTTGATTTTTGGTTATCAGGATGCCAATTAAAAAAAAAAATGCTGCTTAGAGGATTCTGTGGAAGTCTATTGTTTGTTCTGCTGTTAAACATCAGCTCGTAATAATTTTCCTGCCTCTGAGGTGTCCATAAATACAAGGTATTGTGTTTTTGTTTTTTATCATAACGATATTACACTTCTCAGCAGGGAAGCTGCAGTCCCTTTTATAAACTGGCTCCTGCCATGAGCAGTTTTAATCTACTGGGATTCAGTGTCTGTAGAAGTCAAAATTGCTTTTGGTGCTTCTTTCCTAGAGCATTCATTTTATAACCAGTTTAGAGAAATCCCTTTGATGATGGTGATCTTTTGCAATTTCATTATTACAAATTATTTCAGATTTCTCTGTTTTCTTCTCTGTCCATTTTTGCTTTCATTAGCAAGTAACAACTTCATAATTTCCACAAGACATTTTCAGCATACCGTGTTAATTTTTGTCTTAGAGTATTTCAGTGCAGATCTTTTTTTAAATTATTATTTATTGTCTTAATTTACTGCATGTTTTTATTAGTCAGTGTTGTTACTCAGTTTGTATTCTTAGCAGGTAGTAGGATAGACTGGGAGATGAGATGAAAGTTATACCAAATTCTATGGAGATGACAAAAATCTTATTTTTTATTATTATTATTTTTAATTATATGATGTGTATGATATGTACCTCAAATCTGTGATTGGAATTCTGTGTTGGGACAATTTTTTGCATAAAGTAATTAATAATTAATAACTAAATTTTGTTCTTTAATTATTAGGCTGGGAGAGTGTGCTGTGACAGTGGTTTTCCTGGGTTTTAGGACAGTGCTTTCTTCACTGTTACTTCAGTAAAATGATATACCCCTTCACTCTAAGCAGTTTCAGTTATTTGTATTTGATAGATTTGTATTAGATATATGCGGGAGTGGTAAACTATACTACATTTTATTGTTTCTGAAAGCATTGTGTTTTCCTGCCCTTAGGTGTTGGATTCAGAGTTGGAGGAGAAACAGGGAGCAAATTTTTTGTACTGCAGGTACACTATGGTGATATCAGTGCATTTAGAGGTATGTATTTCAGAACTTCATTCTGTAAGTTATATCATTAAGAATATTTACATTAACCGCACAAAAGAATTTGAAATTGCCCCTATATAATTAAGAATTAAAATTTTAGAAAGTTGGAACCTGGTAGCATGTTTAACCTTAATTAAACAGCTGGTTCAAAAGATGACATATACTTGCCAATCAATTGCAGTATCTGTGTTTGGAATTCTTATGTTGCAAATAGTGGAAACAGTGTTTTTCATATTTCAAAAAAGGTGAATTATCGTGCATATTTATATTAAAGGTGAAATGCATTATCATACATTTCAAGCATGATAATGCATTTTTTATTGTCAGTGAGTGTTTGGATTGCATTGATGTAGAATGAAATATTAATCTAGTCACAGAATGGTTTGGTCTGAGAGGGATTTTAAAGACCATCCAGTTTCTAACCCTGGGTGAGCCCAGGGCCACACCCAACATGGCTTCAAACACCTCCAGGAGTGGGACATCCATGACTTCTCTGTGCAGCGTGTGCCACATCTTCCACATATCTAATCTAAGTTTACCTTCTTTCTATTAAAACCTGTTAACTCCATGTCCTGGTGCTCTGTTTCCTGGTGAATAAACCCTCCCCATCTCTTCTGTACTCCACCTTAAAGACTGAAAGGCCACAATGTCTCCTGGAATGTTTTCTTCTTGATGTATAGCCCCCCGGTCATCTTCATGTCCTCCTCTGAAAATGTTCCATCAACTGCACATCCTTCTCGTGCTGGAGGTCCCAGGCCTGGACACGGTACACTAGCTGAGGCCCCATGAGGACAGAACAGTGGGTAACAATCCCTTCCCTCTCCCTGGTGCCACTCCTCTTTTAATGCAGACCAGGATGCAGTTGAACTTCCAGGCTGCAAGTGCACGCTGTTGTCTCATGTCCAGCTTTTAGTCCACCTGAACACTCACTTCCTTTTTGTCAGGACTGCTTTCCATCTGTTTTCACTGTTACTTGCAGCAAAGACTGCCCTTGAGCTTCACATTTGGCAGAAGCCCCTTTCTGATGGTGAGAATGAGATCTAGCATATTATCTCTCCTCATTGGTTCCTCTATAACTTGGACAAGGAAATTACCATCCAAGCTTTCCAGGAACTGCCTGTATTTAATATGCCCTGCTGTGTTGTCGCTGCAGGAGATGATGGGATAGGTGAAGTATCACATAAGGATTAGGGCTTATGAGAATGGGAGTGCTCCCCTCTGTCTTATTTGAGCTTTTTGAATAAGATTTAATATTTTAAAAATTCCATGCTCCTCTCATATGTTCCTTAACCTTGAACTAGTTTATTCTGACATCTTTGAGAAGCATAAATCCTTATTTTTGCTAGGTCAGATCTTTGTGTTGTGACTTTTGTTGCATTAAGGAACTAAGAAACCTTTGAGTCTCCTTGCTCTTGAAGCAATTCTGCCCCTCCTTACAAGTATGTGGAGATTGTCATAACCTCAAAGATAAAGTGTTGGACAGTAAAGGGGAAGTAAACTGAATAACAAAAAATAAGGAAAAGTTACAGTGTTTTGAAAATGTGCATAGCAAGAAGTACATTTAAAAAAAATCTAGTACTTGCAGTGTCATTACCACTGAGACTGAGACTGATTTCCTAGTACCGGTATGATGATGAGGTACATGATCCACAGATCATACCTGGTTTTGATTAGAAAAGCAACCATGTAGTTACCTGCGTCCTCATGCAATGCAGCCTCTCTTATATACACTTCACTGCCAAATTTAGGCGTCATCTACATTTTTAAGTATCAGTGTCCTACTGTCTATTTCTTTTCTGAGGTTGATGGTATGGTTTATTCTGTGACGTGAATATATAATGTGGCATAATGGCAATAATGCTAATGTGGGAGAACAAGGAGGATGGATGAACTGAGTATGCTGGAACTATTAAAATGGAAGATGTGTTGTAAATGTGCGTGACAGAAGTTGGAAGAATTGATTTTCATGGGCATGTATAGCCTGTGATTCCTTGCTTGCTAAAATCATGCATAATTAAAGTTACAAACCTCTAAAGAAAACTTGTTAGTTGGGAGTCTGGTCTTCATTATTGCTTGGGGACAGCGAGAGTTCTCAGTGTTCATTTTCTCTTTTAAGTATAATTTATGCATATGTAGAATGAAAAAAAATGAGATTAGTAACTCCTATTGCACATTACTGGAATTTTTTTTTTCAGTAAATTGACTTGGTTGTCAAATCTGTTAGTGAAAAAATACCTTTTCTCAAAGAAGGAAGGTAACAAAATAAATTAGTACCTGAAATAAAAACCAGCACCTCAGCATGGCAGCTTTCCCTTATTACTTGCATGTCTGTGCAGGACTCCATATAATCAATGTTATGCAAACCTATACAAATATGGAAGGTAAGAAAGTAGGATCTGATAAGGATTCAGTTTAGGAGGTAGTACTGGTGTCATGTACTCTTTCAGTATGGAGGAGTTTGACAGGATGTGCTCTCCTTCCATTTCAGTTTCAAAGTTTTCACTTTTTTTTTTTTATGTGTTGGCCTGAAAATTTGTTTCTACGTTAAAATAATAGTAATAATAATCTACGTGGTTTTTTTACTGTTTTTGTGAAAGGAAGATACTTGGTTCTCTCTGATAAAATGCCAGCAGTAAAAAATGTAATATAAATCCAGCGATTTAAGTGTCCTAAACCTTGATTTTTTTGTGGTCAAAGATACCCAATACAGAACCCTAGACTACTTTTAGAGATACTTAAACACTTTGGGAATTACAAGAAAGCTTTTTTGTGTGGGATGTCTGTTTTGTCATCAAAACAAAGCATTCTTTTTCTTGTCTGTAATGCACCTTGTTAAAAAGCAAGGCAGAAACCAAATGTGGATTCAGTGAAAGTTATGGAGAGAAAGGGTGGAAGGATGGGGTGTGTGTAAAAAGCCATTTAGAAAAATAATTGCTCATTTTGACCTTTTCCACTTTTTCTGAAAATTTCAAATGCATAAGTAAATTTGTCTGACTTATTACTGACGGCAGACAGTTATAAGTAAAAAGTAGCCCAGAAATCTGTCGTCTTTATTACTTCCTAGTTCAGATTCAAATAAAAATAAACCTAGCCATCTTAAGATCTGTGAAAGATCTTAAGAACTGTGAAAGATCTTAAGAAACATGAGATTTGCCTTGTAGAGATATGCAGTGCAGTTGTTATGCTGATTTATTTTCCTGTGTAGGTGACTTGAGAAAAAAAAATACATAAAATCCCAATGTATATAATGTCTTTCATCCTATACTTCTTGTAACCAAGTCTAATGTGGTTTCTTATCTGTCATGTGATTACTTTCGTAGTTCCCTGCA
Organism: Callipepla californica brunnescens; assembly: GCA_023055505.1. NCBI lineage: Eukaryota > Metazoa > Chordata > Aves > Galliformes > Odontophoridae > Callipepla > Callipepla californica. Next base: position 6,199,233 of record JALIRH010000023.1, on the reverse strand, counting down.
GATGAGAATACAGAAATATTCCCTAGACTCAAAGTAATTAAAAGTTGTCAACAATAATCTGTTTTAATTTGTTATGAAAGAAAGGTAGTCATGTTCTGTCACTTTCTTTGTTCATACCTGTTGCACTGGTTGAACCCAGTTCTGACTCTCTCTTAATTCTTGTCGTTTGCTGTTAACTGCTGTCTCTTGTTTTTGGTTCTTTCCCTTTTACTTCTACAGCTTTGTCTTCTCTACCTCTTTATGTCACCCGGTACATGGCTTACCGTGTGGTGATTGTGTTTACAGAAAGACTTCTCTGTTTATAAAAGTAATTAAAACATCTGAAGACTCACAATTTAAAATGTGTTTTAAGGGCTATTTTAAATGGGAGTATTTTTATCTTAAAGTTTAGATTATCAGTGTGTAGGGTTTTCTTTACAAGCTTGCATGTTAGGATGGAAGTAGTGTAGGTAAGAACATGTTACTTTATTGAAAGACTCTGAGTGTTGTGCATTTTACAAAAGCAGCTAAAATGTGGGATACAAAATGACAATGACTGGCTAACTGGCTTGGCTTTGTGTGTGTGTGATTGTAGGTGAACTTCTGCATTTGTCAGTGCTCTATCAACCCTCATTTGATCACTTACACAGAACATAGATATCTTTATAGTCTTTACATCTGTCTGTAGTGCATATATATATACATAGTCTGTAAATCTTCATATCTTTTATAGTGTTATATCTGAGGCAGTATTACGCATAGGTTAAGAAGGACACTTGAAATCCCACTATAATCATTATCGTTTCTTCTGTTCAAATACACTGCTTTGTCAGTTCTGAATCTTACCTACATATTGATGGGAGGATAATTCTTCTGAGGTTACTACTTGTCAGCAGATGTACAGCAGCTCTGTTCTTTCTGTTCTGAACTTACAGGGTGAAAGGAAAAGTTTCCTTTGGAGTTATATCCCTCTTCTCACCATAGCTATTTTTTGTGTTAACATAAGGTCAGAACTTGCAGAACTAAGATGAAAATCCCAGGACTTATTTTTTCCCTAGTTTTTGCCAAAATACAATTTTTTCTAATGCAAAATAGTTTTTTTTCTGGCTATTGCAAACAGGTCGCATTCCAAAAACGTGATCTTAACAATCTGCAGTGTCTAATGACAAGGAATGCATCTAGCTTTTCACCTTCCAGAGATTTGCAGTCTGTTACAGATTTTGCTATCGATGCAGTACAGTGATAATCAGGTTTGATCAAATTTGAGTAATATTTCTACATGAATGAGTTTCTGAAAATAGTCAGATTAAAACTTATTTGTTGTTGTTTTTTCATAGAACAGCGTTGTTATTACAATGCTTATGAATACATTAAGTTGGCAGTGACTGAGCTGTTTCTTTATTTGTACAGATAAACACAAGGACTGCTCTGGCGTAACTTTGCATCTGACTCATCAGAAGTAAGTCTAATTAAAAATACTTGTTACTATTTTTTGTATCAGAAGATGTTGAAAGCTCTCAGATTTCTTTGCAAGTATATGAAGTAAAAAAAAAAAGTGTATAAAGTAAAAATATGACGAACTTAAAATATTAAAAATTCTGTGGCATTATCTGCCAGCAAAAGCTTTTATTCCTTCCATGAGACTTGGTGATGTGTTGCTGTCAGGTTAAGTGGTTCACATTTAGAAGTTTGGGATAAAAATAGCAATTATGTAGATAATCATATTCTGTTATTTCTTTGTAGATGATGCTTTAAAAACAGTAGTTCCATATGTAAAATAGGAGGGAAGAGGAAGTGTTGTGCAGTGGGTTCTGTAGACCAGTTTCACAACTAATCAAACACTTAGAAATTAGTGGTGTTAAACAGCATTGTGTATCATGTCACTTACAGTCTTGTTTTACAAAGGGCTTGTTGAAAAGAGCTTGGGTTTTGAATTGCAGGCAGCCTTTGATTGCTGGAATGTATCTAATGATGTCTGTGAACACTGTAATACCACCTGGCGAGAAAGGTAAGTTGTAGCTCTACAAAGGAATATATAATTTCAGTAACTGATTTTTATTTTCTGTTAATCATGGAAGAAAACGTATCAGAGACATACTGATGCAAGAGTTAATTGTTATAATGAAATTAATTATCACATTTCCTACATTTCAATGGGAATCGATGTTGTAGAAAACAGTGTTGTACAAGACAGCAGTGATCCATGCAACTTTGGAGTAACTGGGCTGCTTAAAAGCATTTCTTTGATTTGTTGTCCTCTTAAGCAGTATTTTGCCAATTAAATCCTACCTATTTTCTTCCCACTCCTACAAATCCATAAAATTTCGACACTTCTTCATCTATGTTTGTATTTTTGCTGTATATTTGTGATTTACATAAAAGGTCAATTTTAATAAATGAATTTCTGTAAGAAGCTGCTCTTCTGAGACTCATTCCTGTGTTTCTAGCTGGTTAAGAAGTCAAAATGTAGAAAATGCGTTGTAAAAACAAGTTTCTGAACACTTTCTGCTCAGGATCATATTCAGAAGATGTTATCAGAAACTTAGATTGAATAATCCCAATAATTTAAATTCTCACGCAGTGTAGACATACTTTTTGTAACTACTTGCACACTAAATGAAGTGTAGTAGCTTTTCTATGTTCAATAAATAATGTTTTTGTGTTTATTATATTTTAACAGTGGTTGATGCAGACATTGCTTGCCATTACAAAAGGTTTCCAATGCACCTTTTTGCCTACAGAGTTCATACACACAGACTAGGTAAGAGTTTTTCTGCAATATTAAATAGACCAAGCATTTAATGGAGTGATACTGAACCTCCAGCATCTCTTTTTAGAAGTAAACAATGTTCATGTGCGTATTTGTGTGTTTCAGGTAAAGTAGTGAGTGGATACAGAGTGAGAAATGGTCAGTGGACATTAATTGGTAGACAGAGTCCACAGGTACCACAGGTTGGTTGTTGGATTTTTTTAATTGTTTACTTTAGCTTTCAATTCTAATGGTCTTTATTTAAAACTAAGGAGTTTAACTGACATAATATGCCTGTAGATTTGCGTAATGTTTGCACTGGTGCGTGTTATTGTGCCACTAGATGTGAATAGTGGTAAGCATTGCTGTGATTACTAATGATGCAAAAACCTTTATGAAATTACCTTTCGGACATGTAGTACTGCTTTTTTGTGTGTATACTGACGTCAGTAATACAAGACACTTTTACAAATTAGGGTGACTCATTCTCTCTTTCAGGCATTCTATCCAGTGGAACATCCTGTTGATGTTAGCTATGATGATATTCTAGCAGCTAGATGTGTGTTCAGTGGTGAAGGCAGAACTACAGAGACGCATATAGGGTAAACTTGCTCTACTTTGCCTTTCTAAACATTTTATCTAATATATTTGTTATATGTAGAAATGCTTTTGTTTTATTGTTTGAAGGTATTTCTATCAAACTTTAATTCTTCTGGAGTAATCTGTAAATCTGGAGTAAGCTACCATTGAGTTTGCAAGACTTGTATCTCAGTTACTCAATATTAGGGCCTTAATTTTGTGAATCATCACTTTCTTGAAGTGTTCATAGCGCTTTCCAGGTGAGGCTGTTCTATCAGACTCCTTGCTCAGATGTCAAGCTGTTCTGCTCTTAGAGTAGTACTTTTGAATATCAATTTTAAGGAATGTATTTTTAATAAATTGAAGTTACTGGTCATTTAAAATAGAACATTAAAACTTTGTCATTTTGCTTTCTATTTAGAAAATTTCTGTAGACTTGTAAAATAGTGATAACTGTTGAACCATCATAAAATCTAGCCTTAAACACTTGCTGTTTTTGTCATAATATACAAATTCTTATGAAAAAAAGCATTAAACCAGAAGTGACTGTTTCTAATAAGTAGGAAAATCTGAACTGCATTTGGCAGTCTTACCATTCACCCAAGAAGACAGACACAGTGCTATTAGATCAAGTTGACAATCTTTTGCAATTAATAGCTGGCACCAGTTCTTTAAACTAATTTACTGCATATGTGGAAAATGCATGAAAGTACCCTGCTGAAATGTCTACTTTCTGGAAAGCAGGTGTAGCAGCACATTGTGGTGCTTTCTTTAGTGCTTTCCACAACCTAAGATTGCATCCCAGTGGAGGGTTAAGAGTTTGACACAAGTTTAACAGCTTTCCATGGTGTTCCACGGTTGAAGAGTGGAACAAGTACAAATTGAGGTTTTTTAATACTAAAAAAATATATCCAAAACCTGCACTTAATACACATTTTAAGTTCTAAAATTCTCTGTTGTTTCTGTAACTTTCCCCAAAGAAGTTCTTGTTTGTTCAGTAACCTTGACAGTTTTAAGAAACAGTTATAGAACTACATATTTTGCTTCCATGTGCTATTTACCTTTCAATGTAGAAATGGTAAGCTCTTTCATTACATAATTTCTGCTTGCCTCCTTTGAGGAAAAATGCAAGCATTTGAAGGAGGGTTTTAAACAGTTACACAAAAATCGAAGTATATTGTGGAAGCTTAAATGATTGGGAAATGCAGGGAAGCAACTGTCATCATAGCACGTGAATGGATAAACAGCTATGTATTCACAATCCTGGCTGTATGAAAAGATAATAAAACAGCTAAAATAAAGCATAGCACAGTTGTTTAAATCTCGGAAAATGTTTCCCATATATTGCAGTCATCATAACTTCCTATTCAGAATGATTCATCTATCCAAAAAAATGTTGAGATCTAAATATAAATACTGAAAAAACAGGAAATACAAGCAAGAAGGGAAAGGTGTAAGATAATACATAACAAACAAAAAAAAAATCATTATTTCTATATGTTCATTTCCACAGTCTATTTTTCTGCTTGTATTTTTTTATTTTCCTCGGACTAGCTGAAAAATTCCGAAATTCCTTTTGTGATATATCTTTAGTATATCTTGAAATCAGGGTTAAAAGGAATTTGACTTCACTTTCTGTTCCCCTTTCCAAAGTTGATCAATTAAAGAATAACTATTCCTCATCCAGGCTTCTGACTGTAGTTAAAACATCGTGTTTTCAGTTGTTATTTACTGCTGGTGTTACTTTTCATATATATCCTAAATCTCTAAATGGAGTAAACACTTGTTCACAGTACAGTATTCTCTGCTTTACTCAATGAAGGCTCCATTCAATGTAGGTTGTGTGTAGCACTTTTTCTTCCTACCTTTCTGAACGACTATTTTGCAGTGCAGTTAGACGTTTTAAATCATTTTTTACACTAACTTACAAATGCTGTCTTATCTAAAGTATTAGCTATTTTTTATGACATAGCACTCACTTCAGTTAATTTTACATTTGTTTCTCTGTATTTTTATTTATTTAAGGTAGAATTTGCCAAGTCTATTGCTTAGTAGGTTATTAGAGGAGTAATTGTACTTGTTTGTTTTTTAAACGGTTCATTAATTATTTGTTTCTTTACACGTTACATTTTTATTAATATTTTCATTTAGTTACACTAGTTCATTTTCACTGTTGTGCTCTATTACGTTGTGACTTTGGTTCACACTAACTCTTTTCTAGTTTGACAAATGAAATCTGACATCCAGACATTCCTCTGTATACTTAGGTCATTCTGAAAGTAATGCCTCTTATATTTGCCTCTTATATATGGAAATAACAACAGATACAGAGAGCTCTATAATGCTGTCTGATTGATAAAATTCTCAGTTAAAAAACACTATTTTACAGATTAATCACCACAGTTATCTATGCATTTTCACCAGATGCCTGCATGCCATGCTTGTTAATAGCTGCATATGGTTTGCAAGATTATTTTTGTTTAGATTAATCAGCGTTTCTACTCATTAAACTCATTCAGAAAACTACAGATTTCTCAGTCATTCAGGTATCTAATGGTAGATATTCTGCGTTTTCCATGTATTTACTAAAACTGTTACTAGCGGTTTTAAAAAAATAGAGAAAAATACTGTAATAAATATATTTGAAAAAATAACCTGGCAGTGTTTAGACACAGTAAGGCATCAGGTGAACTGGAGCTGATGCGAGTTTCACATCCGCTTTTTTTTTTTTTTTTTTTTTTACTGGAGGCAATTATGGTGACAGATACTAGAGTCCAACAGTGAAGTGAATGCTTTCTAAAAGCTTAAGTAGAGCTTGCCAAGTCAGAATCTGATTTTTGTGGTCCCCAAGGGGCAGTAAATTTTCAGTGCATGGAAAAATACCAATTCCCCTTTTGAAACAGTCTCTTCTCCCACGTTCCCTCTGTCCCCCCTCTGGCTGGTGTCATCATTGTTGCTATGGTGAATAAATGAATGCTTCAGGATGCTGCTTGAAAAGTCAGCACTGACGTCTTTCGCAAACAGCTAATAGGCCACCCCCGTGTCATTTTATGAGAATGAGATCAGTGGTTAATTGTGAGAGCTGATTAAAAAAGTTTAACGTAAAACCTTTTGTTTATTTGGCAATCCTTTGTTTTTAAGATACAGCTTATTCCATTGTCAGGATTGTAGCTATAAATAAAAGATATGGCATAAATAAACAGAAACAGATCACAGTTGCAAAGAGCCTCTGTGTTGCCTGCCTCGTAAAGTAATGTTTTTCTGAAAAATTATTTCACCAGCTGTTCCTTCTATTGAAGGCAGGATTATGTAGCAATACAGAAGAGCCTCTTCTGTTTCAAGTACATGCCTGACAAAGAACTGGATTTTGCCTGGTGTGTAATCATTCCTCTTGTACACGTTTTTTTCCTACAGAAGCTTGTGATCAAGTAATTCTCAAGACGGCAATGCCATCTTAACTTTAGGAATTATTTGTGGTATCTTAATATGTAATGAAATCAGGTTTTGCTGTGTTAAGAAACACTGTGGAGGATGGCCAACAAGTTGATGTACTTGAGCCTGTCTTAAAGCCTGTCTTAAATGACAGCTACTGAAATTAAACACAAATTATTTGCGATTACTTTAGATCAGATCTGCCCCAGGATGTTAGAATTATATGGATTATGACAGCATTAATGGTACAGTTCTGTCTTTTTTTCATCAGAACATAAACATAGTTGATGATATATTGAGAACCATGAAGACTGTACCGGAGGAAAGATGAGAGGAAAGAGCAGTTTAAATCATTGATGCAGTTTTCTGTAGAATCAAAGCATAATTCTTAGAAAATCCTGATATATCTGAGGAGCTTGTACAAGGTGTTAGTCTCCATAATAGAAAGAATATTTAATGAAAGGAACTTCTGATACTGGTTCATAGCAGTGAAGCTAAGAAAAGTTTTAGTGAGCGAGGGATTTACAAGTATTTCATTTCAACTTTTAAAATATTCTGTTAAATTGGATGGGTTGGATAACAGCTATGTTCAGCTCATTTTTCTCTTCTAACTGCTGCACGTTTTCTTTGTTCTGTAGGGGAACAGCTAATGATGAGATGTGTAATTTTTACATTATGTACTATATGGAAGCCAAACATGCTGTCTCGTATACAACATGCACGCAGAATGCAAACCCAGAGATGTTCAGAAACATACCACGGGAAGCAAATATTCCTATTCCAGTCAAGCCTGATATGCTAAAGATGGCACATGGGCATAATGAAGGTAAGCAAAAAAACTTGCAATCCATTTCATGTGAGACTTTTGATGTTTGCTGGTGTCTTTGTTGTACTTTAATATGATACATTTTAATAGAATGGAAATGCAATTTTGAATAAAATGCAAGTTGTTAATTAGGAAACATGTGACCTTCTGCTCTTAATTTTGATCAAAATGTCTTCCACAGTCTTTTATCTACTTCTTCCTATGCTCGCTTTAAATCTCCAATGCAGTTTTATACTTATGTGAGCTATGTACACAAAATAAATTGACCTTGTTGCTATGTTAAGTAGATATCAGTGCTTTAAATAAACAGTTTCTTAATAGTTACTTTACCTTCCATCTATTTCCTGCAGATTTCTCTAGATCATAGGGCCTTATTATTGGAGGACTCAAATTCTTCTTTAGGTGCTGGTGTGCATGTGTGGAACTGCAGTAGCAGTATTAAGTAATCTTGTTGACATGGCTGTGTACTAAACTATAGTTCTACACAGGGCAGCAAATACTATAGATCTAGAGTACATTTCACCAGATGCTTGGAAACCTAATAGTAATTTGTGGCAAAATACTGCCTGGACAGAATCAGTTTTTTCTCATGCTGGAGCTGATTATGTTGGAGTCTTTTGGTGTATCATTGTTGGGCAGTCTTTTGTATTACATAGATACTAAAACTCATAAAAGTTGGGACATATTTGGTAGTGGCTGTTAATTAATTTTAGGGCTAGTTGAAATAATCTGTATTTTTCACTGACATCACTGGGGCTGCCATTTAAATTGGGTTATGATCACGGGCTAAGTAGGGTTGTGCTACCCTTTCACAGACGTCTGTAAAAAACAAAACAAAACAAAACAAAAAAACTATACTATTCTAGATTTTAGTGCAACTGTGGAATGTTTCTACCTCTGTAGAGATGGATAGATGGGTAGATGCAGAGATCTAAATTTCTGCCACAACCTCTCCTACTATCCTATTACACATGCAAATAAATCTTTCTTTTTCATTCCAGATCTTTTACTGCAATATTGTTTGGTACACCTGCTATTGATAGAGAGTAAAAAAAGAAAATAAAAAAAACTTGAGGGATTTTTTCTCTAGTAGATGATGTTCAGTTCCATTCACATGCAGAAGTTAACGGCTTATTCCCCCTTTTTTAGAAACCAAGGATACTGATAAAAGTTCTTTGCAGCTGTCAAAAGGAGAAGAGGAAGAGATTTTGGATCAGAGTACGTATTTGTTTATTTAAACTTCAAGTGAGGAACATGTCAGTGTTAAATACTGCTAACTATAGTTCTGCTTATTACAGACAAATGACACTTTAAATCTCTTTTCCTTTAACTGATGCATCTGTAATATTCTATCCAGTTAATGGTACTGCCAACTTTGTAGGTAAAATTTATTAGAATGGGTACAAAGAAATTGTGACGGACCAAAAGCAGGAGAAGTCTTATTCTTTAATGTGATGTAATCTACTAGTTTTTCTTCTCTTATTCCTTAATTTGTTTCACTATATGTATATTCTATATATAGTGTTCTATTACTGTTCACTATTAGCAGTACATGCAGTGGGTAGAGTACTAGTAGAGTACTGCTAAATTCTTTCTCACAGCTTGTGCATATCTACATACATGCATAACAACTCATGCACAGATGCATACAATACTTGTAGGAAAAAAGAATTCCATGACTGTTGTAATATCTAGAAATATGCTGACATACTTAGATTTCAGAGGTATTTTAGTACGTCTGTACTTTACAGTAGTTCTGGATTGGATCACAGGTTACTAGGTTAATATCAAGAGCTTTATTCACAAGGAGAAAATCTTGTCAGCTGGAGCTTCATTTTATTTTAATTGAATGTTACTGAGGCTAAAGAACTTTGTAGTTCAAATAGTACAAAATGTAAGGTTACTATTGGGTGACTATTAATGAAACTTGATTGCCAAAGAAGTATGAATTCATAAAATATGTATCAAAGGCAATATTTTCGAAAGCTGTAGTCCTGTGGTATTAGTTAAACAGTAAATTTTCTTTCACATGTAATGAAAGATTAGGTGTGCGTATAAATGAACATCTTTCAGATGTTTGGTCCAACATTTCACAAAGGTGTTAGACTTCCTTTGTACACTTCTGTTTTGAAAGGTTAACTCAAATAATTAAGTCAGTTACATAAAAACTAGCTTCTGGAGCATAAAAGGGCATTGTAAGGTTCTGAAAGTACCACAAGCTTCTGGAGACAACATCTGCAGTTCCATATTTGAAATTTACCTGTGTCATTTTTAAGTTGTACTTCTTAGGAATAAATATAACTCTAAAAATATGTTAAGCTCGTTCCAGAGCGCAGTGAACTAGCTGCTTACAAATATGCATATAGATTTATTCTTTCAAGCTACTTCAAGTAATTGCATGAGCATTAGGTTGAAGATGTTATTACTGATGTGTTTTACTGAATTCATTGATGTTTGAAAGAAAATGTTTGAAACAAGGTCCTGTCTCTAAAATACTTTTTGTCTTTGAAACGTGTTTCAGAGGCACATTTCTGCAATCCAGTTTTGTTTCCGTAGACCACTAGTTGGTATACATTCTCATCTAACATGTTTCTATGGAAACAGACTTCATTGTGTTGTCCATTTGAAGTTAGTTGGTTTCGTGATGTGAAATATCAAAATATAGTAGCTGCAACGAGAGAATCTTCTTTCACCTTCTTAGCTGTTAGCTTAAGATGAATTCTCCCATATTTTACAAGAGCCTGGTTAAAGTTATACGTTGATATACCTCAGACTTCAGTCCTATGATATGTACATAAGCAAAGAAAGAAATATACTGGATTTGGTTTTACTATCTCCATAGAGAGAAAACTGTATGACACTTTTAGAAATATTTTTGGCCCTACAAACACATGAACATGATTAAAATACAGAAAACCAGGACCTAAAGGAGGTCTTGTTCACCTTCTTTAGTAACCTTAGTGAGTTAGCCAGTATCTGAACAAGATCTTCATGGTGTGAAGGTTCCGAAGTTCAGTGGGAGTGGTAGATCCCGCCAACATAAAAGCAAGTAAATAATGTGATAAAGGTTATAACAAACATTTTATTTATGGACTGGCCTGAAGTACTCACCATTATGAAACAGCCATCACCAGGACAAAAAAGGACTGAAACCCAGGCTTCGATTAGTCCTACTGCTTTAATTCAGTATGTAATTATGAAGATAGTACTTCAGTAATTTTTCTGTAACTTTGTTTTACCTTGGTTTGATTTTTGGTGTTTTTTCTTTTGTTTTTCGTTACTCATTTTGCTGCAGTAATTTCAGTTTACCTTCCTTAGTTTCAGGTAACCAAAGTGAACATTGTTACTTTACTAAAAGTAAAATAGTCATTATGTTCCCCTGGAAATATAAAATCTGGGGGGCTAGATGCAAACTTCAGTTTGCCTACTATTAGATCTGATCATTTACATGAAAAGGGAAAAACAGAAAAAATCTTCAACTTTTAAATATCAGCTTGCTAGTAATGTTTCTATAACGTGATTACCTAGGTATGGGTTTAGCATATGTATTTTATGTGCAGTCAGTTCATTATATTAGTACATGTGGAATTACAGTTGCTTGTACTTCAAATTCTTGGTTTCTTCACCTTCGTTTATGAGAAACAAATGAATAAATGATGTAAATATACTAGAATAGGTAGTATTCATCAGAGAATCAACCATCATTTAGTACAAAGCTAAATCTGTCTGATGTTAAAACTGAACTGGACTTAGTCTAAATAAAGCCACAGTGCAGTAGCTTGGTGAGGATAAACTGTTCATAGGAAGTTATTTATTGTAGGAATTTTAATTAATTTAGACATTTGTTCATATGTAAGTGTTTACTGTTCCTGCTGAAACACAAACTCTCAAGCACAAAAAAAAAGAAAAAAAGAAAAAGAAAACCTTCCACGCTGTTTTTCTCTTCATCAGTGGAATTTTGAATTAGATTCAGTAGGTACAGTACTGAGAAAACTATTGCCTTCTCATACTATTTTCCATAGATGCCTTTCCTTGTGGAAAAAAAGTCCTAAATGTTGTTTCATTCTATTTGCCCAAGACTATCCCTGCTGTAGACTGGCATATAAAAGCATAATTCAGCTTGGATTTGTTTTGATACTTAAACGCTAATGCAGTATTACTGTCAAGAGAGTCAGTTGCTGCTGCACCTGAAAGATATGTAAACAGAATAGCATTTCTCAATAAGAGGGAATATGGAGGTGATGGTGAATCAGATGTACATTATTTCAACTGTTGGCCTGTGATGATTTGATAGCTTATTTTGTGTGAATTAGGCTTTGAAGCATAAGAGGAAAGTATTCTTTCTGGTAAGGCCAATTTAAGCAGTTTGGAAAGGAGTGTTTGTAGACTGTCTTGTACTGAAATTTTGTTTGCAACGTATAAAACAAACCAAAAAAAGTACATCTTTGCTTATGTCTGGCTTAGGGAGTTTATAAATTAGTACCAAAAAATAGCTTGTATAATTTTGCCTGTTGTGATGAAATCTGAAGTGGAAGGCATGGTTGAAATTATTTTGCTTTCAGCGCTGACAGTTTTACTGGCAACATTTGTTCTGTTGTTTTTTTGTTTGTTTGTTTGTTTTGTTTTGTTTTTTCTCCTTTTTCATTATTTTGTGATTAACATAAACACTAGTTATTCCAGGAGCTCAAATGGTGAAGTTCAGTAAAAGAGAAAATCTGTCTTTTGAGCGTCCAGTCTAAGCTAGCCTTTCTTACAGTTGAATGTGTTCACTGAAATTTCATTAAAACCTCTTGATCACAGAATTGTAGTCCCGGTGGTAAGGTTGTACAGAACTCTCCACAGAATTCCTCATTTTTGAAGTCAAAAAGTATCCAGTGGGTGAAACAAAATGATGTAAAGAGTTGCTGCACATTAAATCAGGCTCTAGATCGGATTGCCCGGGGCCCCATCCAACCTAGCATTGAAAACCTCCAGAGATGGGGCATCCACAACTTCTCTGGGCCTATGCCCGTGCCTCAGCTCTTTTGGACTGAAAAATTCCCCCCTAACATCCAGTCTAAACCTCCCTCTATTAGATTAAGATGGTTCCCACTCGTTTTATCACTGTTGGTTCATGTAAAAAGTCAGTCTCCCTCATGGTTATAAGATTCCTTTTAAGTACTGGCCAGCCTCAGTGAGAATTCTCCAGAGCCTTCTCTTCTTCAGGCTGGACTAGCTCAGCTCCCTCAACCCTTCTTCATAAGAAAGGTGTGCTCCAGCGCTTTGATCATGTTCATGGCCTCCTCTGGTCACTCTCCTACAGCCCCACAGCTGGCTTGTGCTCAGGACTGCAGGCCTCTGTGCAGTGTTACAGGTGTAGCCTCACAAGGGTAGAGTAGGGGGGGACATTCTCCTCCTTTGCCACTGACAAAACAAGCAACTGAGACTGTCTTTCTGAAACTAACTGTAGTAATGGTTTGAGTATGTGATGTGAAATATAAAGAGTAAACTACATACTGAAATCAGATTTTGAAGTGTTTCTAGATGAACACCTAAAATAAATGGCTACTGGGTGTCAATTCTGTCTGTAACCAGTAGTAAAATAGTTGCAGTTACGGACCTTCATTTCATGGGACAGGCTGTGCTAATGAAGTAATTTTGTGTAATTATTTAATAGACAGAAAAGTGTAGGGAGAAGTCTGTTCAGTAAAATACTTTGCTCAGGAATGCTTAGGGTAGTCTTTGAAAGAAGTTAGCTATAATAAGTAAGGACTGCTCATTGACTGCATAGTGAGAATTCTTTGGAAAAGTTGCACGCATTAAGTAAGAGAAATTTAGATTTTAATGTGCACAAAATCCAGGCTGAATTACAGTTATACTCAATTCTGGTCTTCATTACCTGTTGGATAGCTACAAAATCTTTATTTTCAGTTGTCGTAAGTTATAATTGCATGTGTGCACATACATGCACTCGCAATTACTAAATAGCATCATCATAGCCCACCTTGAAAGTTACCTTTTTGCTAGCTTGTTTGTTTCTTTAAGAGGATAGAGGCATTTAGTATGTTAGGTTCCTAAAATACTGTAGGCTGGTGGAGAAAGTTGGAGGCTTGGAAGAGAGTTAATTTCTCCTACGGATGTGTAAGGGAGTAGATTAGACATTTTTAGATTAAGACCAGATATATTTGATTTTTTTTTTTTTTTACATGTTTTCAGTGTTGTGGTGCTTTTTTGATGCTGAGAAATTCCTGAAATAGACTACAGCAGGGAAAGGATCTGAATAAAACCTTGCAGAAAATGCTTCTGAGAGGTATTCTGAGAGGAATAATACTTAAGGTTAGAGAATTATAATTGGGAAGATTCAAATTTGCTTTTTGTTTCAGAACTACAAAATCCTGACATAGTTTTCTGATAAAAGATTAGCTTTCAGCTGGGTTAAGATAAGAATATTCATGATCTTTACAAAAGCATTTTCAGCATAGTAGAAAAGAAGCAAGAGATCTAAGCAGAATAATTGCAATTGGTATGGGCTACATACCTAAGCAGGAGAGGAATATAACAAGCATGGAAAGAAGTAATTTTAAATTGCATGTTGTAGTCTTTACTGCTTGATGTTTGGTTTGTATTCTTTGGTTAAGTATTTCCTGTAGTGCTGAAAGAATGCTTAATAAGGAACAACTGCATAAACTGCCCATAACATCGTTGATGTGACTGGAGAAATGGAAGCTAGACTCTGAATCACTCTATGAAGAGTTCAGAGACATGGTTGTTACAATCACAGGTGTTCAAATAAGTTCATAGCACTAATATAAAAAATACCAAAAGCAACACATTTTAATTTTGTGCAAAAGTGAAGAACTCTTCCTGTCTCTTTTTTTTTTCTAATAAAAATCAAGCAGCATCTGTTTTAGAAGGTCAGTTATATTCTGTATCAAGTAATTCACAATGGAGTTAGAGTGCCATGTCTGTGGCAAAAGCAGGAAGCTGGCCAACTTGTTTCTCTGGAAAAAAAAAAAAAGTGTATGAATTGTGAGTTAGGAATCTGAAACCTTTTTACAAACTGTAATGTATTGTTCATATTGCAACCAAGAGCGACAAGCAATTAATCAGTTTAACTAACTGTTGATACAGAGCTAAGAAGGAACCCTAATGTTGCTTATAAAAGTTCTGGAGAAACACCAGACTTGCTAGTTTGGGAAGGTTGTCCACAGTTGTATCAACACATCAAGAACACTCCTTTTACCATTCAGTCCTCTCCTTTGGAAATTACTGTGTAAAAAGAAGTCAGCAGGCTTTTTTCATCTACAGGTCTCCTTTCATCCCTGGGTAAAATCAAAATGTTTGTACTTCAGAATTCTGTTTAATTTCTAAAATGGTGGAAATATATACGTAAGGCTAATGAAAACCATATTAATACCATATGTTTCTACGTAAAGGAAATTCCAGATGTATTCCTGTATCATTGCCAATTCCTGGATGCTTTTAGAGGCTACTGAACCTGATTAACAAAATTATAGAAGTTTCTTAAAGTAAATATGGTCTTTATGCGAAGTTTCCATTGTATCATACTTCTTGAGTGCCTGGATTTGTTCTTAGTAGTTGGACTAGTTGAATGACGTTAGTGGTTTGAAGCATTCAAGCTCCGTTATTACATTTGAAGCAAATAATTCACATTTTTTACATAAGCTTTTTTCTCTTACCTAATTTGCTGTGTTCATTTAATTTCTTTGAAATTGGCCATGCTACTTCAATAATTATTTTCTGACAGGAGTTTTCACCTGGGATATTCCATTTGCAAGGACACTGAGTAGAGCACTATTCAGAATCATTGAAGTAGGACTGTTTATAAATATGACAGATCCTCTTAAGGATGTTATCAAAGACATAATTTCCAGGGAGCAAATGATGGTTTCTAGTTCTGGTTTCTTGATTAAAGCTGTACAGTTTTTCTTATCTAAACAATACACATCACAAAGTATAAAAAGTATGAAATAATGAATTTTTTCGAGTCATTTTTTTTCTTAAAATGAACTACAAGTGTACTTGTTTGAATCAAATCTGTATGTTTGTTGAATGTTTCCTTCTATTGAAATTGTGTATCTTTTGTTGTTCATAACAGAACTGATTTGTGGTAGCCAAGGTACTTATTTATGCAGTAAACTCAAACAAGTTGGGTACCTCCTGTTTAGTAGGATATACATTTGTCATTATTTTTATTAAATCCCACCAAAAAAAAGTATTGAAAATGGACTTCACCAAAATAGTTTGGAAGGATAGAATATTTTGTGAAGAAAATTATTCTTCTGGACTTTGCGTACTTAATTTTGAGTCATGGCCTTTGAGCTGTTCTGAAATTTATTGAAATGCTTGTCTAAGAAAGCTGTAGTGATGCTTGTAAACGGGAAAATATTGTACCCTGTATTACTAGCTGAATCTGTGGCTGAAGTCCATTCTTATTTGCAGGGAGGGTAAGGGCAAAACCCAGACTTAAGCAGTGCAGAAATAGTAGACCACTCTGTGTTTTAGTTATAATTCTTCCTTCTGCTTTGTGCTATCTGGAATCTGTTAGCAGTTGTAAAGCTTTGTTCTCTTTCAGAGTGTGCTCCTTATGTGGTGACAGATTTCAGAGGAATGTATTTTGACATGTATTGTGACTGTGTATTATTGTCTTCCTAAGTGAATAACTATAGAGTTTTTACATCTCTGTTATATATAAACAGTAAGTCAACAGTAACCTGCAAATCTAGGTAATTGCTCAAATCTAGATAAAGTAATTGTATTACATACACCCCTTTTCTTCTCCCCAAGGACGTATGTACAGGAGTAATGAGTTTTGGGTGCCAAAATGTCAGGTATAAGTAGACTTCTAAGTGTAAATGAGAGATTATAATGAATTGGCATCATTTTTTCATACCACAGGATTGGTTCATTGCATTCCTGAGACACAATTCCCTCTATTGCTGCAACTGACAATGACTGTTTGAATGACTGTTACATGTGCTTTGCTGAAATTTTCTAAAACTGATGTTATAATTGTTGTTTTGGGTTTTTTTTTCCCTCCTCTCCTCTTTTTTCTTTTCTGTACAGGTGATTTCTATTCACTGCTTTCCAAGCTGCTAGGAGAAAGGGAAGATGTTGTTCACGTGCATAAGCAAAACCCTACAGAAAAGGCAGAATCAGATCTTGTAGCTGAGATTGCTAACGTAGTCCAAAAGAAGGACCTTGCCAGAGAGATCACAGATCATGAGAGGGACAGTACTATTCTTGTCAGAGATAGAATTCACAAATTTCACAGGCTAGAGTCTACCTTGAGGCCACCAGAAAACAGACAGTCCCCTTTACAGCAGCCTAAGCATGGTGAGGGAATCTGGGAAAAAGGAAATACTGGAGGTGGGTTAGGGGTTAATTTTATACAGTGAAATGCAATGTAAGAGCTGTAATCCACATTAGCAAATCTGAAGGGAATGTCAGTTGATATTTGAAAGTATTTTACATAACAGTTTTACCAATTATGGAAATGTTATGCCTTTTTTTAAGAGGGGTTTCATTGTTTTGTTCCCTCTCCATGTATGAAAAACAGGTACTGGTACTGTTTGGATTATAGAGGGTTTTTTCCCAATTTTAAGACTGAAAAATTTTATATCACTAATGCTAAAACAGGCCAGACCCAAAAGTACATAGTCATCACAGGGAGTAAGGAGTTTTCTTAATACAGTTATTTAATCCGAAGTGGTCACTGAGAAACTGTACTTGAGTTTTTGGATTTGATTTGTCCAACACAAGATTTTCTCATTCATGTCAGCTGTTTTTCTCTCATTCTGAAAGAGTTGTAGCTATTGGTGAAAAAAAAACAACCTTCAGAAGTAAAATATTCATTACAAATTGGCTTTGGGTACCCTAATATTCCTGAACAGGGTGTTTCATTATACTAGGATTATTATTAATTCCCTTCAGGTTTCTATGGCAGCAGAAACCTTGGAAGTGTTGTGTTTGTTTTACTTGCATTTTTGTCTCTGTGATTGTGCTTAGTTTTGCTAATGTGGAAAGCCAGATAATGAAGCATGTGATCAGTATCTTATAAAAGAAACTGATATGTATGCATGGAAGTCATCAGTATACGTAAGTTGGAGCGGCACATGCTTGCTTTTATGTTGCAACCAACGAGCTTGATGTTCAGAAGTACTGATGGATACAGTCATAATTCATTCATTTGATTCTTTATTTCTATTCAAAATGTAGTGTTATGTGAGCTTTTGTTACAGTGTTCAAATTCAGCACAGTTCTGGGTATGTATTAAATGGAAAGCCAAAGATAAAGACTTCCCTGTATTGTGTTATTCCAGTTGGTTAAATGAAAGCCTGTCAAATTATTAGCATAGAGACAAAAAAAAAAAAAGGTTGGGATATTGGGATATTGTTACACGCCTAACAAGTGTTAAACATGAATGATTCTGTAAGCAGCAGTGGAATTAAATGACTGGAAGGGTAACATGTATATCTGCAAAACCATTTTGTTAATTTTGGAATGACTGCATGTGGTGTGTAGAAGGAAAAAGGGATGGAAAATTCTTTGTTTTAACTGATTCAGATGAAGGAGTGTCAGGAAAATGAATAAATGCCTTATTCACAACATGATATGGCATTAATTCTGACTGTAAAAAGTGCTTGCTCTGCTACTTTAGTTACTTTATATTTTCTGAGGGGGACATGTTGGTAGAGCATTAATAAGTGAACCTCTAAATGGTGCAGTTCTTAGATTAAAGCAAAACTGATAGGATGTTAGCATTCCCTTCCAGTGTTTCTCATACGGCTAATTACGTAAATTCTAAACAGCAGAAGCCGTCAGCGCCATCTTTTGGTAAAATTTTTAGTGCAGTAAATTCTTTACTCACATTGGGGTTTCGTTTTGGATTTATAAATACTACAGAACAGAACCTTGATTCTGTGAAAGTTTGTTTTGTTTTTTTTTTCTAATAGGAGAAAATGGATTGCAAAGTGGTTTTAAGTTGTGATGATTTAATTAAAAGAAGCATTGCACCCTTCATAAAATAGTTATATTAAGATTTTTCTGCTCACTAGGAAAAGACTGTGGCTTATGCTAAATTATAGCATTAATTTCATTTGACTGTTTAACAATTACCAGAATTATAAAAGTTTAATATTTTTATTCTTGCCATATATTCTAGTTTTCTAAACATGTAACTGATGTTAAATTCCCAGTGACTGAGTAAGTAAGGTTGTTGTAAATATTATGCCCGCAAGCTTATGCTACTGCTCTTCCACTGTTATATTATTACTCTGTGACTGTTTAGTGGTCAGTCATGTTGTTCCACATCACTGCAGCAGCGCAATTGCATCTTCTAATTATGGCTAACATTATAATTTTCCAATTTTTAAAACTCCTTTTGAAGTGCTCGCTTACGTTTGTCGAAATGTAGGCAACAACTGTGAGTAAATGAAGTGAATGAGTAAAATATTTAAGTAATTTTAACAGATAAAAGTATTTGTTTGGCTTCATGTGTAACTGGTCTATGGGCTGCTTTTATAGGGAATTAAAACTGTCTTAGATGTATGAAGTATGAATTTAGCATGCAGGTTTTTGTAAGAAAAGCTAGTTCCCTTTAGGATGCACATTTAAATGAGGGCTTCCCTTGTGAAACTTCCGAAGGGTCAAAAAAATTGAATTTTGAAAAACTGTAAGAAAATGCAAAGTTGTTGTGATTAAGACTATTTCATTTTAAGGTCATTCGCAACCTAAATGATTTTATCTTTATTTTATTGTTTTTTATCTATCAGAAATTTTTTAGTCCTTTAAAAAGAACAATAAAATTTGTAGTTTGTAGTACATAACTTTTGGGAAACTGAATTTTACAAAGACCAAAATGTATGTTTCTGTGTTTAGACTCCCAGATTTACTAGATTTATTTAGTTTTTAAGTCTTATTGATCAAGAAGCATCAAGTCATTAAATGTACATAAGTTTCATGCAAGATCACTTTGATATAGGATGAAAAAGTGACACTGGATTTGTATCCTTTAGTTCCTTTCCAAACCCTGGTGTCCTGGTGCAGGCGAGTATACCTGGTACTGCACCTGCTCTTAATGAGCTGTACTGTACAGAAGTACTGTGGGTTTTTTGAATATGTGTGATTTTTTTTTCAACAGTTCTTTTAGCTTAAAGCTGTTGTTTTTGGTTTTTTTTTTTTTTTTTTTTTTTTTTCAGACTGGAACTACTTCAGATTAGGATAGAATTTGTTTCAGAGTTTTGCAGTTCCTTGTTTGTGTTCAGTGCAGATGATGACTGTCTTAAATTTGCCCTGGTTTCTCTGTAACCTGCTCTGTAATCTACAACTACGAAGTTAAAACATCTCTTAGTGTGAGCTAGGTTTCAGCACTATTTTTCTAATATTTTTAGAATTATTTTTAGTAGATTGTTTTCCTTCCTCCACGCCTTTGCTGTCACTCCTCAGAATGCATCTCTTGCAAGTATTAAGAAGTGGAGGTTATGGTTATTGGGTTGGTTGTGGTCTGAAGATCTGGGGGATTGTGTCCCACCTCATTTTTTCTTTCACAGTGCGACAGCAATGCAAACCAAACTCCTTCTGATTATGTATTAAGCACTTTATTTGTGAGAAATTGTTCCTCTTAGTCAACACTGCAATTTTTCTGAATTTTTTTTACTTCTTCAGTTCACACTTTTAATCAGCCAGTCAGTTTTTACATAGAACAGAAATTGAAGCAAACTTCTTTTTGCATTCCTGATTTTAATCTTGAAGTTACAGCTGTATTTCTCTTCCTTCATTGAGGAGTTTTGTAATTTAAGGCAAATGCAGGAATTATCCAACTTCTTAGTAGTGGTTCACTTGCCTACTTCCTGTACTTTTGGTTTAATATGAAGATCAGATTTGTGTTTCTCAAAAACTGCCCAGCATTTGTTCTTAAATACTGTTCTCATTCATAAATAATGACATTTCTTTCATCAGACATAGACTATTCATGCCTATAATATTACGTAATTATTATATCATATATATAATATAAAGTATATATAATTATATAATATAATGTGTGATTATATATACTGTAATTTTATGTAGGCTTTTTTGAATAGCAGTTGTGTTTCAGTGTTTGTTCAGTGTTAGAAGGTGTTTACAGAGCTCCTCAGACATCTAGAATTTGTATACTTGTATGCTTATAAGACATAGAAAAATGAAGTCAAAAGCAGTTTCGGAATTTCTGTATTTCTGCATATAAAAGGATACCAGTGTTTGTGCATGCTTTACTGCAATAAGATTATGCTTGGAATTGAATTGCAGTGCATTCGTGAAAATTTTGCATGTAAGAGACTATCTATACAATGTCAAACACTCCAGATAACTAATTTTATGTGTTTTGTTTGTTTGTTTTTAATAAATATGCTGCATTAATGTCTTTGCTTTGTTTCTTTAATCAGATTTCCACATAGAAGAGGCTATGGAATGGCCAGGGTTAGACCTCAAACTAGGACAGGTTTCTGGTTTGGCTCTGGACCCTGAAAATAACCTAGTTATCTTCCACAGAGGTGATCATGTTTGGGACGAGAAGTAAGTAGATACTTTGCAGAATTAAAAAGATCAAATTGGTGTATGCTATTTAAATATCTCCTTGAAGAAAGAAGACAGGTTACAGATCCTTTACTGCTTAAGATTCAGCTCTTTGACTGAAAGTGCCTTAAGGAGACTCAGAGCTGGTGACTAACAAGAAGCATTTATGGGGCTGCTGGATCTTTAGACAGTAAGAACATGTCTCTGGGTTGTAAGATCATTGTACATTCGGTCTCAAAACTGTACATCCAAATTAATGTGGTCTTTACTTAAATTAATTATCCATTCTTCTCCATGTTGTTGGCTGGATTAACTAGTGTGGGAGAATGATATTTTGGTAAGGTATACTGCTACTGATGCCTGGGTTTAAGGCATGCAGAGCTAGCCTCAGTGAATCTGAATGGAGTGCATCTGTCTTTAAATGCACTGGGGGAAAAAAAAAGAATTGATAAAGAAAAGTTGCTCAGAACGTGTTTTCTTTACTGACTAAATTAAAAACTAATGTCAACTCAAAAAGGAACAAAAAGTTATTTTAGTGTTTAATACACCCAAAAGAGTATTATCTAATGACAGAACATTCCAAATAGAATAGCATTCCTGTTTCTATAGTGCTGTCTTTCACTTTTAAACAGCATATCTAACTGTAGGTTCCTCAAATTGTACCTGAACACTGGAGATAATTACTAATAGCTTTTGATAGAATGTTGGTAGTGAATTTGCTTTAATTAGGTTTTTCTAAGCCTCTCTTTTTCATGTATGTAACTGTAAGGCTAAACAGTAAGGTTTTTTTGTTGTTTGTTTTTTCAGTTCCTTTTTTTAACGTATTTTTCAAAGTTCAGAAGAGCGGCTTTCTCAACCTTATAGTGAAATGATGCTTAGAGTACTCTTCTGTAGGTAAAATAGCTAAATAACATAATGGAGAAGATCAGGCAGTGATTTATGTTCTTGTGCATTGTACCCATGATCTCTCCAGCTCATGTGTATAAAAATAAAGACAAATTTGAAAGAGTGATGCATGCTGCAACTTCAGGCAACCCTCTTCAAGTAAATGCTGGTATTGTTTGTTTTGTTTTGTTTTGTTTTGTTTTCTTGTCATCCTATAGATGAGCACAGATTTTGCTCTTTCACTGCCCAGAAACAGTGATTTATGTTGTGAAGTTGTAGGAAATTAGCCCATCAACAAGTATACCAGCTTATTTATAGTTTAGTAATCCCTGTGAAACCTTTACACCTTTATCAGTGAATTCTAGAGTTTGACTGTTGCACACTGTGTGGAAAAGTCAGTTTCATAAAGGTATTTTATCTGCTACCTAAGCAGATATTGTTGTTTCCTTTTGCAAACAAAGGGAATTTGTTTTTAATTCATCTCCTCGTGATTTCCCATTTCTGCTTCTTCTGTATTGTCCATCAGTTAACTCATTTCAGAGTACAGAGGCCTAATATATTTGATTCTCCTTTATATAAAAATAATTGTGTCATTCCTGTCACTTTGTATGTGGAGGGATAAGAAGTTAACTTGGAAGTTAATGTTTATCATGGTAGCTGCAAAAACACAAGTAATTGAGTATTATTTTCCTTAGCAAATAGTAAACGTGATCAGTTGAGCCTGAAAGCTCTCAATTTTTCTATTTTAGAGCTCCACCAGCATAATACAGGAATAAATTACAATAAATAAATAAATAAAGGAAAGAAAAGAAAAGAATCTGTGCAATTAGAAACTGCATGGAAGTTTGCAATGCATTATTAATACATGCCATAAAAGCTGTATCCTTGTTCAGCTAAATATAGCTGAATTGAATAGTCTGTGCTGTGTTATAAGGCAACTTTAGTCTGCTTTTGGAGCACAGAAACAGTTACACAATGACAAGTCCTATAATGTAGTAGCAGCTTTTCTGTGGCTCTTAATTCTTTCTTGATGTAGTTTAAAAGAGAAAGTAATAATCATCTCTTTAAATTATTCGTGTTCTCTTACCACATACAGTTTTCAGTTTTTTTCTTTTATGCTGTATGTAGAGCGTGCAACTCACAAAGAATATGGAACTATTCAGCTTGTTGGGCAATTAATCATTAGAAAGTTTTTGGATTTTGTGATGAATAAAGGATTGATGGTCTGAGCAAATAAATAAATAAATAAATAAATCTTCAACATCATTATTTCATTCCTGACAAGGTATTGGTAGGTTTAATTTAGGCTGAACACAGTGCCAGGATATTGACTTAAGCACAGAGCTCTGGGTTATACTTTCAGCAGTTATGAGGTCAGCTGATCTGTCTAAGCTTAATACATAGCACGCCAGAAAGACATTAGATGTAGTACCGAATTGTTTATATTGGTATGAAGCGTCCAGCTGAGAAGCAGAAAAATAGCTGTGAAATTAGATTGGAGTTTGAAGTTAGAAGTTGTGGCATTCAGCATATTGTAGTTGTCCTTTGATATGAAACTGTAGAACCTATTAGAAGACCATGATGGAGTAGAGCATTATGATGTTTAATATTAATGTGCTTGATTTTTTTGTTTGTTTCTTGTTTTTTTTTTAACTAGCAGTATTTTGTATTCCTGTTTATCAAATAAAAAAAATAAAACAACACTTGACCACCTTGTAAGAT
This sequence comes from Callipepla californica brunnescens, assembly GCA_023055505.1. Taxonomy (NCBI): domain Eukaryota; kingdom Metazoa; phylum Chordata; class Aves; order Galliformes; family Odontophoridae; genus Callipepla; species Callipepla californica. The sequence continues at coordinate 6,175,501 of JALIRH010000023.1, read as the reverse complement.
GGTAAAATGGTCTTAAGCCCTAGAAAGAGTGATTCTGTAGCATGCTACTCTAACTCCTAGACAAGAATATTGGACAGGGAGAAGATGTGTGAGATTCTATCTCATACTCTCGTTTCAATGTTCACTAGGCTTCCTTTGCTGAAAATTCCTTACAGTCCCATATTAAAGCTGAAAGCACCCAGTTCCCAGAAGAGCTGAGAGCTGCAAACAGGTCTGGGTAGGGCTGTTCCTAGGATCTAGAATAATAAGGGAAGTTGATCAGTTTTTTAAGCTGTCTTGCTAGTCAGTTCTGCAGAGAGATAAAATCTTGTTTTCTTGTTGTTGCTGCTGTTGTTGTTCTTGTAGAATACATGCCCTCACCAAGATTCTCTTCTGTGCTGATTAATACTAATAGTCTCCACAGAGATTGCTCTTCACCAGTTTTCACTTGTATCCATTGAAGTGGGATAAACTAAAACGTTTTAGCAAGGGGCAAATAGGTAGCAAACAGGCATCCATCCTGCAGCTGTGGAAGGCAGGAATAGGATTCTTGGTCCCTAACCTTGTTCTTTGCATGCATACATGAAGATATAACATTAGCCAGGAGCCTCAGAAAATACTGTACTGCTGACAGACATTGTCAGAGATGTCTGTCCAGTGTTGATTTTCCAGTGGTCATCTGTACCTGCAGCAAGTCCTTGGGAATGTTGGGTTTTTGGGCCCCTGCCGTTTACTGAAATCAAGCAATGTGAATTGGGCCTTTTGGGAGATCTTGTTAGTTTGTTTTGTTTTGTTTTTCCTATTAAGAAAATAATAAGTAGCTTAAAACCAAGAGAGCTTATCACAGATAATGTCACTAATGATAAGGAATAAAGCAAAACCTATCCAACTATCATCAAAAAAGCAAGTGGATATCAGTAGGCCATTATGTGTGTGCCAGTAGCGTTAACCTTGAGCGTGAGCCATCTCCCTGTCTTTGCTGCTGTAAAGGCTGATTGTCTGCATTAGGCAAATTATTGCCAGCATGTCAAAAGCTCTAACCCTCCTCTTTGGTGAGGCCACACCTGGAGTGCTGTATTTGTAGTCAGTGAAGGGACTGGAGTATACCTTTCTGTGAGGCAGCTGAGAGGGCTAAGGCTTTTCAACCTGGGGAAGTCTCAGTGGGAATCTCGTCAGTGCCTATAAATATAACAGAGGGTGCAGAGAGGTCAGAGCCAGGCTCTTTTCAGTGGTGACGCAGGACAGGAAAAGAGCCGGTTGTCACAAATCGGAGCACAGGACTTATGTGCTGTATAGGTGAGTGGAGCACTGGCACAGGTCCAGGCTGTGGGGCCTGGAGACCTTCAGAAGCCACCTGAACATGGGCCTGGGCACCCTGCTTTGGGTGGCCATACTGGAGCAGGCGTCGGACCACACAAGACCCAGAGGACCATGCCAACCTCGAATATTCTGTGATTCTGTGCGTATCACCTTAGCATCTTGGCAGAGTGTTCAGGAAGGGCTCTGCAGAGAGTTTTAGTAGCATTTTGTGCATGATCACTCCCAGTGATAAGGATGTATTGATTTTTGTCAGCAGATAAATAAGTAGCTACAGATAGCATACATAAAGACAATATTGATTAATATTTCTTAATTGTAGCCCATGTATAAATTTGAATGCATTATTTTACAGGTTTTTCTGGTTATAAATGAAGCCATTATTGCATTTCCTCGCGAAAATTGTAGACATATGAGTATTTAATATTATGGAGAGACTAGGCTTTTAGGACTATGGAATTTAAAGCCTGGTAGCTTTATTCATTGCCTTGGCTGCGACTACAAAATATATTCTTGTTTACTAAGTTGCATCAGTCATATCTGGGTTTCTCTTAGGGGGATTAAAAATGGTTTTAAAAATAGAAGGCAGGAGGGAACAGCATGCCATTTATTAACATTTTTTGTCCATAACGAAATAGAATTTTCTAACATTTGCACCTAAATTTTGTTCACAATGTTTTAATGAAGGTAAGCAGAGCATTGGAAGGCTGAATGCATTTCAGTGGGTTGAAGGAATAGCCAGCTTCTCTGTAATTATTTTATTCTTTACTAAACGTGGTAATTTTATGTCTGGCAAATATATTCTGGAATGTTAATCTGTTCTATTTCTTAATTTCCAAAAAACACAGTAATGTTGTATTTGTTTAATTTTTTTTATTATTATTAATAAATTCCATGTACTTAGAAAATTGTGCATGGAGCTGTGCATGTAAGAGAAGCATGTATATTTAGATCAGTTCATACTGGTAATTATGCCCTGGTGATTAACTGTGTCTGTACCTAGACTGTGTTGTCTTTATTTGCCATACTAAAGAGGAAAAATAAAAAAATAAAAACCAACAACAATAAAAAAAACAACCTTGGAAGGCTTTTTGTTTGCTACCTTGCTTTAAAAGTATCTTTAGTTGTTGCTGAGTTGGTTTTGAGCTCCTGAATTAGGATGTCGTAACCTTAGTAGGAAATGCAGGTATTCCAACATTAGAACTTCTTTGATTATACAATAGTAAAATAAGACTTATAAAAATAAATAAATAAATAAAAGTCACCCCCACTGGAATTAAAATACAAAAGTCACCACTGGACTGTTCTAATACTGACTTTGTATTCCAATGTTTTTGTGTAGCTCTTTTGACAGCAAATTTGTTTATCAACAAAGAGGACTTGGACCGATTGAACAAAACACGATTCTCGTTCTGAATCCAAGTAATGCAAAGCTGCTGCGTTCCACAGGCAGAAATTTGTAAGTTTTGTGGTTTGTCTTTACTTTTTGTCTTTTACTTTTTGCCTTTACTAATAGAACTGTTAACATTTCTGTATATTTTAGCTCCAGAAGTCCCCAGTCCATTTTCACGTGCCTGTTTTATATTGCATTGTGTGATTGTAACCTCTTGAGTTTTTAAACAGAAAAATCAGCAAATAATCCAAATTTACCTTCTTTATTCCATCTGCTTTCTACCAATTTCTGTCATTTAACCTATCACTCAGATCAGCAGAAATGAGAAGTGTTGTCTGTTTTCTTTAAAGTCACCAGCTGTTAGACTGACTGAGAAGGCAAAGAGAAAGTGAATTCCAAATTTGAGGTACTCTTGTAAGGAAAATTCTGTACTGTTAAAATACCTTTTGTGTGCGTGTGAAATGCCAACAGGTTATTAGTTTGTAGAGTGGTACTCTATCAAAAAATATTTCTTATGTATTAAGATAAGCATATTACTATTTCACAATTAAAAAACGAAATCTTCAAATCTACTTTTACATCATTCTTCTCAAAATAAATTTTTAACTTGATTCTTCTACATTTATGCTTGCAGATTTTATTTACCACATGGTTTGAGTATAGATAAAGATGGTAACTACTGGGTCACTGATGTAGCTCTCCATCAGGTACATTTTTGAAGTTGTAATATCTAAACCTTAGTATTTTGCCATTTTTGTTTCTTTGCTTCCCTCAAGATTTAAGTGAACTTACAGTGTATACTTTTAATATAGGTTAAGACAAATGTTAAGAATATTCCCACAGAAAATGGTTCCTGTGGCCTTCATGGCATACAGTTATGTGGATTAATTTGTGCATAGTATTCAGAAGTAAAAAATACCTGTTTGAAAGCAGCGATTCTTTTAAAAGAAAACGGATTTTTCTGCTAGATCTTTGCTCAGTTTTCTTGTGCACTCCAACTCAGAATGTGCAACTGGTTTGTTTGCTGTAATCATGGGAAATTTGTGTGTTAAGAAGAAATTTATCAGGATCAAAACCGTTATAAAGCTGATAGTAGATGTCATAATCAAAATGTTAATGTCGTGCTTAGTATATGAATTTATTTTATGCAGAATAATGTATGTACTTCCCAGTGGTGGTTGTCATCCCTCTTCTCAATTTCACCTTCCATAATTGAAGCCTCTTCTCTTTTCCCATTGATTAAAAAGGTTTTCAAACTGGGAGCAGACGCAAAAGAACCGTTGCTGATCCTTGGAGTAGCTCTGCAGCCAGGCAGTGACAGCAGTCATTTCTGCCAACCCACCGATGTGGCTGTGGATCCAGTCACTGGCAGCATTTACGTGTCTGATGGCTACTGCAACAGCAGAATCATTCAGTTCTCTCCAAATGGGCTGTTCATCATGCAGTGGGGAGAAGGTTAGAGTTCTTGGTACTTCACTGGCGTCATCAAGTCATGTTACTGTGAACTGTGAAATTGTTGACATTGTTATTGCTCTCATTAAAAAAAAAAAAAAAAAAAAAAAGTTTAACTTTGTAAATGTAAAAATGTAAAACCATCATACCTTCAAGGCCTCGGATGAATTTTTTCCTTTATCATTGGACTCCAGGTTTCTCCTATTCATTCTGCTAGTTGTTGTGGGTATTTATACATTTACTAAACAGAAGTACAGCAGCCTGCTAGCATGTGTTTAGCTTAAGTATGGCATGTCTTTTTGTATCAGTAAAAAGTTCTGACTTTCAAAATATATATCTTATCTTTTTTTGTAAAAATTTGATCAAATTGTTAAGCCCTTACCATTTTTCTAAGACTTACTGACATGATCTCATCTGTTTTAAATTACATTTCTGCCTTTCAGAGAGCAAGCTTTGCCAAATTTTGTAGAGGAATAGCCAATTTATAAATTCAGATTTTGTAAAAATAGAGTGAAACACTGTTACAGCTTCCTTCAGTGAGTAAAACTATTAGAAGAAGGAGGAAACAGTATTTATTCCTTTACCAATGCTATGTTGCATTATGTGAAATATTGATATTTTAAAGCAGAACTGATCGTTTCAGTGTGTACTTTAACAAGTATTCTGGATATTTTGTTTTGCAGAGACTTCTTCAGGCAAAGCCAGGCCTGGACAGTTTCATATCCCACACAGCTTAGCTCTCATCTCTGAACTGAGCCAGCTCTGTGTTGCAGACAGGGAAAATGGTCGAATTCAGTGCTTCAGATTAGAAACTGGGGAATTTGTAAGAGAAATAAAGCACAAATCATTTGGAAGAGAGTTGTTTGCCGTTTCATATGCTCCAGGTAATTTTTTTTCCTGTTCTTGAGATTTCAAGTAGTTGGTTGATGTCAGTATGTCACAATATACATAAAATACTTTATAGAGAGTTCTATAATGTATCTTCGGCTAGATATTTATTCTCTTTCAAAGTGCTGTTGATGTAATGGAAAATTTTAGAGCTGTTTTTCCAATTTGCAGGAAGGGAAGCTTGTATAAATCTCTGCTGCTGAGAAATGACTGAGTAGGCTCCCTAAATGTGATGTCAACAAGCAGATTTCATTGTTTGCTTCCCAGCGACTGCACAGTCAATAATTCGTTAGAAATTATGTTTTAAAATATTCATTTCAGTGTTCCATTAAAAAGAGCAAGCTAAAGAGCTTCCAAGCCATCAAGAAAAGTGTTGAGTTTCTTAAAACAAAAAATATGAAAGCAAATAGTTCTACTTTAAAAGTTGTGTGATTTACTGTTAAAACTTGGTGATTAATACAATTACTGTACTAAGGTTTTTAGTCAGATTTTTGATACCAATACTGAAAGTAATGGAAAGGTTAAAAACTAGACCAGGAATTTTTTAATGTCTGACTCCTGACTCTCTAATTGATATCGAATCTCTTACCAAGTTTGTTTCTGTTTCACGTGCCAAGGATTTAAGAATTGCTGCACAAGTTGAGCTACTTGGTGTGTAGAGCCGACTGCTCTTTCTGACAGTGGCAGCAGGGAATATGTTCTAGGAACGGAATGCATTTCTGATTGCACTTTGTGATCCACTCTCTTTTTCTCCCCCACACACCCTAAACTACTTTGTTTGAGATGTGGGAGGCAATACATTTTGACTTTGTAATCATAGTATCTCTCTATAAACCTGGTGGCCATGAGTTTTTCCAATCCTTTCTTGAGATGCAGAGAGTTAAACAGCAATCAGTATTCAATGTAAGGGCGCAATAAATTCTTACACAGTCACAAAATGGTGTCCTCCTTTACTAATGCTCTTCCTGTTGTTGCTCAGCATTCTTTTGAAATTCTAACTGCTGCTGCACGTGCAGCCAAATATTTCAGAGAGCTTTAGTTGTTGGCTCTTTGATCTTGAGCTGTCACTGTGAGTTCCAATCTAAGCATCGTATATGTAAGATCTAGATTTTTTTTCCTCACAGCAGCAACACCCTGCAGTTGTCTTTGAAGCTCTTCTCCCATCTGTTTGACAATTCAATTACTCTTAACAAAAAATCTTTCCAGATACTCTTGATATCAAGACACATAACTATTTCACAGAATTCAGTATCTTTCCCAGTCTAGGAGATGTCACTGTTCACTCCCATTCTTCACATCACTGTTGAAGGCCATTTAATGAAATTGTTTCTGCCTCTGATCCCTGAATCCCTGAGTCCTACTACTCAACTTCTCTGTCCTGTAAAAATGACTTCTAAGCTCTGGCCTTTGCTTTCTGTTCATTAGTTGGTCACCCAACAACGGTGACAACTCTGATTCTTTAATAACTTCAGATGTACAACCTTGTCAAAGGTTTTTGAAAATCCCAGGTATGTCTGCAGAGTCTCCTTTACTTCTGTGGTTGGTATTTTTTTTCCCTATCAGATGAGGCTGAATTTCCCCTATGAGAAACCATACAAAGTTGTTTCCAACAGTCCATGTTTAGCTATATGCTCACCAGTCTTGTCCTGCCCTCTTATTGGGAATGGAAGAAAGATAACATACATATGTCTTTTCTAGACACTCTTTTTGACCTCTTTTTGTAAATGGCAATTATTTTGGCACTCTTCCAGTCTCCTGGTGGTGTGGCTGTTTGCAGTGCTAGATGGCAGTTTGACTTGACTTAAATTTTTACTTCCTTCTGACCTTCAGTGGATGCCATCCATGAGAGACTTACTAACCTCCAACATTTCTAAAGCTTATTGTACATATCCCCTTGAAGCTCTACTGCTTCTCTTACATCTTTGCTACAAAAAAAAAATTGTCAGAATCTCCCCATAATATTCAACAGTAAGAGGTAACCAGTATTGAGCTTCCTTTTTCACGTTATTGTGATTCCACTGGTGGCCTGTCTGATTCTGTTTTAGGATTCATTTTAAGAACTTTATATTATCAGAGTAAACATCCTTAGCAAAGCATCATTTTGATTTTTTTCAACACTTCTACATTCCTATTTTCATTTTCCAAACCTATAAAATACTGCCTTCTTCATTCTTGTCATTGTTCAGCATTTTCAGATCTTAAATGACAAACTTTTGCCTATGATACCTTACTTAACTTCCCTATTGTTATTTAATTTCCTGTTGAGTTACCTCTGTTTCTACCAGTCTGTTTGACAGCTTTTTTCATGAATGCTTTCTTGTTATCATTGATCTGCACTACAGTTTGCAGTGTGTGGGTTGTTACAGAAAATGTAATGTTGTTGCAGGTGGTCTGCTCTTTGCAGTTAATGGAATGCCTTATCCTGGAGAGTCAGAGCCAGTGCAAGGATTTGTGATGAACTTCTCTACTGGAGAGATAATTGATACTTTCATTCCTGTTAGAAAGGTAAAGTATTGTACAGAGTTCCTGTGTGTATACTTATGTTTTGGAAGTTGTTGACAGTCTTCTACTTCTGCAACATATTTAAGATAGTTATATTATTAAAGAAAATGAGGTGTTTTAAAATGTATGTTTTTCAAGGGAATTTTTCATAATAAGCTTGGTAAGGAATCTAGATAATCAAGTCTTAGTTTCTGTACACTCAAAAATTATACTACCTTTGAGAGGATCTCTTTGGTTAACACCATCAGTTTACTTTATAGTTGGTAGATAGTTATTAAAAACTAAAATATATATGTGTATATATATATATATATAAGCTACAGAAATATCCATACAATTACATGCTAGCAATATGTCAGAAAGGTGTTCTTAAGCAGAAATAAAATTCAGCTGCATGGTTACAACTGCTCTTTGACAAGATTAATTTTTCATAATACTGTATAAATACCATTTAGGCTGCAGACTAAAGTAAAATTGTTGATTGTAGATTGTCTCAGACTAAAGAGTGAACGTCAAGTTCAGAGAGAATTTCTGGTTAGCGTGTACACTCTTGTGATTTGCAGTCCAATTTCAAGTGATACTACAGAAAGATATTTGTTCCTGAGTATAGCAAATATCTGTGCTGTCTACAGACCCTGACAAAAGCTAAATGTGTGGGCTTGTAACCAGGATTAATTATCTCTGTGTAAACACGCATAGGAAATTTTATCATAACATTAGCACATCAGTAGTCCTTCTGAGATATTTTTTATCTGAAGGTTTTCAGCGATGGGTTCATTTACAATTGCCAAAGTATTTTCATTATTGTCTTGGTAATCTGTGGGTATTAGATAGTTTTAAGTATTTGTGCAGTTACAGATCCTTAGGGAAAATTGCTGTGTGCTTGAATTTTTTCTGCAGACAATAGAACAGGTGTGCTGCTTTCATACCTTGATCCAAGATCAGTCTTTAACCTAGGAATAGCTTGAGTGATAGAAATGAAAGTATTCTACATTCAATCTTGAAATACTTTTGTATTTACGTTTTACGAAATTTTGTAGACAACAGTAAAATAGGCACTTCTTCATCTGGGAAAAATTCCATTAAGAAAGATAATGAAAAACAAAGTAATGGAAATATCTCACTTACTAATGGTTTGGAAGGATGACCGTGATGAAATTTTTAGTATTTATAGAATACAGATAGTATTCCTAGCCTCTTCCTTTCCATTTGGCTTATGAGAAACTTTACATGTAAAGAAACATGACTTAAGAGAAATCATTGCTCTAATCCTTTCTTCTTATTTCCCGTGTTTTGATGGTGGATGGTTTGGTGTATTTTTTTTTGTGGGTAGGGAGAGTGAGGGGGTGGTTCTTTCTTCAGTAGACAGTACTTTGTGTTGGCAGTGTGTAAAGGATGCAGTATTCGGTCCTGAGATATAAAATACAGCACTTAGTGGAACGTGACCTGATAAATAAGTTCATCATATTCAGTTTTCCAGGCTACTCACTAGAAGGAAAAATTCTTAGTATGTCAGGCCTACTTTGTCAAGAAAGTAGTTCTAGATTGAGTCAAGGCCTGCTGCTGCAAGTAGTCTGTAGAATAAAAGATACATTAATAATTTTGTTTCGTGGAGGAAATCTGTAATTCCCTGTGTCTAGGCAAATATTGTAGACACTCACAAAAGGCATTTAGGAAAGAACAGTGTGTGCTTCTACAAAGACACCACCTTATCCCAGTTTTTATTCTGGGTTCTTTGATTTCTCAGAGCTAGGAAAGTGGACTGCCATTTACTCCTAAAACTGTTTACTCTGGGGAGCAGTCGTAATAGCTGGGAAGAGACATTTCTTAGAAACAGTGGCAGATAATTTTTACTTCTTCTCTGGTATATGGATTCTAAGATGCAGATAGAGTAGGTGTTGCCTTGGAATGTACTCAGCACTGTGGCAACTCATTGCTTCTTCATGATGTTCCTCCTTTAGTTAGTCTGCAGGTACCAAGGACAATGATTCAGGTCAATAAGTTAATTCAAAGTCTAAAGCAGTGTGGGAGAGCCCGTTCTGGAAAGGCTTAATATCTTTGGCACTGTTTGTTTATTCTTCTCTTATTTTATCTTCTCTCAAACAGTTCAGCACCTGTGTCACACACTGGTCTGAAGGTCTTGTGGTTATGACTGAGAGGCCATTCACATTTTAAGATAACATAATAAATGTATGATAATTAGCTATGTCATCCTTTAATAGTCATGCTAAACAATAATTCTTATCTTCTATGTATTTTGATATTTCTCCTGATCTGACACATAAATACATATATACGTATATATAGTGTGCCCGCAAAAATCATACATATTCTCTGGTGAATTATGGTTTATCATCTGTCACACTCCTAACTTGCAAAATATTCAGCTGTTACTAACTTTAAATCTGTAAGCAATGATCCAGTGTCACAGCATGCCAACATGCTTCCTTGAAAATGGAGCTAGTTAGCTCAGACATTTACTAGATTCTTGAAGGATGGGTGATCTAGAGCCAGTGTTTTATGCTGCTGTGCTAACAGAATATGTACATGCTGATATGTTGCATCTGGAGAATCTGTGCTTAAGAACATTAAAGTCGCTTTCCTTGCTTGAAAGATAAGAAATGCAAGTTTACTCTGGAGGTAGCCTCATAACACTGTCCAAAAAGTCCACCTTTAGTAAACTGCATCTCAGTCAAGTGTTTTTATACCACCATCCTTTGTAGCTACATATGCAGTCTGCATCTCATACTTCACAGGATGAAATTGAATGCTGGAATATACATGTAAATTGTTAAGCATCAATATATCTGATAATCACCATGATGTGATCCCTGAAGAAGGCAAGGAAACAATAGAAATGTAATTCCCCTCCTCTCACTCACGTTAGACCTGCCATGTTTTCCACTCTTCAGATTAAATTTGACTGTTCTCAAGCTTTGGAGTGAAAAAGGCCTCATGACTGTGTAGGCACTGAAGAGTAATCTCTTGCTGCTTATCTTCACAGAGCTTTGAGATGCCACATGATATTGTTGCTACTGAAGATAAAACAGCATTTGTTGGAGATGTTCATGCCAAAACAGTGTGGAAGTTTTCAACTGCAGAAAGTATGTTCTTTTTGTTCTTAATGTCACATCCTGACATTTTGTGTTTTCAGATACATGCCACTTATCTGATACTGGTTTAATCACAGGGATTTCAGTACACAAAATGCTCTACTAGCAGAGCATTAAGTTCTGTTAAAAGAACATTCATCAGTATTACTGCATGCTCTGTCAAAGGGTGTCCTGTGTATATGAGGAGATACCAAAATGCATTTGCCTCATGGTAGATATGCCCCACATCACACAATGCATGCTTAAACAAATCTATAACTTCTTAGCGTTTTGTTTCTTTTTGTGTGTCATATGCTACAAGTCCACTGCTTCCTTTGAGAGCTTTCTAGGGCTGAAATGAAATCACAAGTCAGCTTTAAATCAAATAATTTTAATCTAGTAACCCACAAACCTGATAGCCTGACATCGGGGATAGAAGCTTTATTAGTCAGACATCAGTTTAGGAGGATTCAGAGGAGAGAATAAATTGAATAAGGATAGATAAGGATAATGAGTAAACTTTAAGGAAATAAAAATATAATCTACCATTACATCATCCTGGATAAAACAAAAAATAAGTATGAGGGTGATAAAGTCTCGGGCTTCAGTGTGTTAGACAACCAGCAGCAGTCTGCTGTCATAAATGAAATTCTGACTAAACCAGTTTGTCTGCTTATAATTCATGGATTTTCCTGTGGGGCACCTGGTATCAGGTGTTCTTAGTAAAAGGAAATGGGATCAGATACATTTTAAGTCTGAATGGATATGCTTTTTTTTCTGCATTTAGTATCCTGAACAAGAACATTTCTAGGTTTTTATTCAAAGAAGTTTGAGACTAAGAATAAAGTAATTTTTTCATCACTTACACATTCAGAGAGGAAAGTTTATTTCTTTTTGGCTGAACTGCAGTCTAGCACTGCAATAGCAAAGGAGACCTGCTTCAACTAGTCTTTAATCTATCATGGCTTGTGTTGTAATTGGAAGCGTTAGATTTTGTAGGACTACCTGGAAGTCTTGCACATACCTTAAGAATGATTGCAAATACTTTTTATGAATCAAGGTCTCTTCTTTTTTAAGGCCTTGTGAGCTACTGAATAGTTTATATTTACTCTGCTTCATAAAGTTCAGATGCTAATGGGATTGTTTACTGTAGGATTATTCTGTACGTTTGAGAAAGCTAGCAGGAAAATGTCACTGAGTGTCCTTCTGAAATGTCAGTTGTCCTGAAGAATGATTTTGTTTTACAGAAATGGAACATCGTTCAGTTAAAAAGGCTGGTATTGAGGTGCAGGAAATAAAAGGTTAGTCTGATTCTGAATGGAAATTAAGGAACCAGAATTTTCATATAGACTATGCCTGTTTCTGCCAAACTAGAGTGAAAAAGCACAAACTAGTTTGATTGTTTTTCCACCACCATTTCATACATATATTCTTTGATAAAATGATTTGGCATAGTGAGAGAAAGCACTCTACAACCATGTTACTTAGTCAACACTATTTCACAGCCAGTCAAAACTTTGTTTTCAGTAAGGACGTGTGCTTCACAAGTGTAAAGATGAATGTTTAACAGGCAGTTTAACTTCACATTACTGTCTCCTTTGGTCCCGATTGATACATGTGTTAGCTTGTGTAGATGCAGGGATAACTTGGAAACATAACAGTGATAGTTGCTCCCCATCAGCCTGCTCCCTATTCTACCATCCTCAGCCAACAAAGAAGGGTTTTTTGGGACATCTTTCTGCACAGTCTGTCAGTGTGCAGTCTCCTTGGTTACTCCATATATCAAAGAAAAAAAAATTGTTGTATTCTTATCTATTTCTTCCTAGAATTGCTGGGTTTTTTTCCTCATTTTTGAATGAGAATGGCGGCTAAAAAAATGAAAATGTAGAAATTTATTATGAGGGGATTGGGGAATGTATGTAGATAAAGTTGAAAGGGGTAGCTCATGAAGATGAAAAGTAGCTTTAACCATTAATATTCTGTCTTACAGTTTTTGTGTTTGAGAGGAAAAGTTTATTTTTCTTTTAACCAAAGAAATGTTGGGCAACTAAGAGAGCTTTGTAAATTGTTCATCTGGTCTTATTCGATTTCCTTTGGTTGGATTCAGCACTTTTCAGCTTTAATTTATGCATTTATATGCAGACAGAGAAATGTACCAAAAGTTCCCAACTGACAAATGGAACATGTAGCAGAAAAAAGTAGATGGCCATTACAAAGCAGTGAAATTCTTATTGTCAAAACAGTTATCCTTCTGTTTCATCTTGTAAGATCTCTGCAGCACAACCCTGGAAGCATTCAAAAGGAGAAGTGCTGATAATGAAGCATCCACAATATAAAAAGTCCAGGAAGTGTGGATATGTTTCAATATTTCAGCTCTTTTTTTAGGTAGATGCCATGCTAGCTGACAACTTTTATGTTTCAGAATGTTAAAAATAGTATTTCACGTGGGGTAAGAAACAGTTTTTAAGTAAGAATCTCTAAAGGGAAAACACAGAATCGTAGAGTCATGGAGACACCAAGTTTTGAAAAGACCTTCAGAATAATGTAGTCCAATGATCTACCTACCACCAGTATTTCCCCACTAAACTGTGTCCCATAGTACCACATCTGAATGTTTCTTAAACATCTCCAGGGACAGTGACTCCACCACCTCTGTGGGCAGCCCCTTCCAGGACCTAATCACACTTCTGGAGATGATATTTTTCCCAATGTCCAACCTGAACCTCTCCTTGTCAGGCCCCAGTACTGACTCCTGGGGAGCACCACTGGTGGTCAGTCAGCAGCTGGATTTAACACCATTCACCACCGCCCCCTGGAACATTCAGCCAGTTCTTCACTCAGGGTGTTACCTGTCCAAGCCGTGGGCTGCTAGCTACTACAGGACAATAGTGAAGACTATGGCTGTGTCAGCAGCCTTTCCCTGATCCACCAGGTGGGTCACTTCATCATAGAGGATTGGGTTGGTAGAGGAGGACCTGCCTTTTGTGAGGGCTAGACCTGATCCACTGGTTCTGGACATGCCATTTGATCTCACTCTTATTTGGAGGGCTGGAGCATTCCTGATAGGTTGGCAAGGATACTGGCAGGAGAAGGAGTCTGTGACAATTAGAGCAGGGAGTGGATTATCATTTTAATAACCTTAGTTGAAATCTCAAGTGTCTCCTGTTCATTCAGTTCAGTTTTCAGTTGAATACAGAATAGAATCAGAATGTATTCAAATTTTGTGATGTAACTACCTTTTTAGACAAGCAGTTAAACATTAAAATCACATAGCTAGACAGCTTTAGTCATGAAAAACTAGCATGAAGTACATGGTCTTTCTTACACTAGAAACAGTACGTGGAGGATTTTACTGAAATGTTTTTTCTCAGCATTGGTGGAGAGGAAATAGTTGGAGATTAAGTTTTCAGAAGTTCTTTGCAGAGTCCGAGTTCTGAGAGTGTAACCCTCTGTCACAAGTTTGTTGACAATAACTTTAAATGCTGTCCTTTTTGTCTGTGACAATAAAACCTGTATGAGACTTCTGTATGTATTATGAGAAAGTTATCTCTAAAGGAGATGTGCTTGTTTGCAAGAGTGTTTTTTCAGGATTATTGCATATTTAAAATAAATTAATCAGTTAACTAAAGGCAAAACCATGTCTGGCCACCTCTTCTTTCTGAGAAAAGGAGAAGGTATTCTTGCTGGAGTGTGGTATCATTCATAATCTCTGCCTTACATTGTTCTTCTCTGAGGTTAGAAGTAAGCATTTGGAAGGAAAACCTCAGGGAGCCAGATAGGGCTGGAGAATGGAATCACTCTTTAGTGAGAGCTAGCTGTGTCTCCGTTTGACTTTTGTCTCCCCGTTACTCAGCATTTCAGGCATTCTAGCAGTTGTTTTCTTGAGTTCTTCGTTCTGTTACTTGATGCTTATGAATTACTGAAATTGTCTTCTTTTTAAAGCATCAGAAACAGTTGTAGAAGCCAGACTGAAAAACAGCCCAGAACCAACAGACCCTCTAAAGAAGCAGGAAAAACAGCATTTGGTCCAACAAGCGAGCACTGGAGTTTCCTTTGTTCTTATTACAACTCTTCTAGTTATCCCTGTTGTTGTCCTGCTGGCAATTTTAGTATTTATTCGTTGGAGGAAGACAACAGTCTATGGAGGTAACCGTGAGTAACTGTGCAGCACAGGTTTTGGTCTTTCCATTTCAGCACATCTCTGAACACAGAGGGATACGAGTGTGAGAAGATATTAGTTTGGGATCTTGAAATTGTTGAGAACAGAGTGCTGTGGGAATAATAAATGCATAACCAATTCCTCTGAGGATTTTGCCTTGCCATTACAGTGCTACTTAGAATGTTTGAGGGGAGAGGGATTTGTTCCCAAAGGAATGTAGGGATCACTGTCTTCTGGAAAGCATCCATCTCCAAAGACAGACTGCACTGCCTGCAAATGTCAAGTCGTATTTTGTCCTGTGCCACAGTGTAGTTGGCTGTGCACATTATAAGCCACGGGGTTCTTGCCTTCCCTGTAAACTCTTGTCCGTAACAGGAGTGAACACTTGAAGGAGTGAAATGCTCGGAAATAACTTAGATGGGAATGGCTGAAGTGCCATACGCTGAATTTTTGTGGTGTGATTATCCTGTTAGGAATTATCACTCTTCACCTTAACCAAGAAATTGAAAATTCATCTTTCTTGATGCTCCTGGTCAGTTTGCTCAGTCTCAGTGCTCTGCATTAGAAAACGGAGATGATTACTGAATCGTGAGATATAATTCTGAAGCTGATTTCTGAAATCTGTGTTATCTTTCAGCTGATGGGGAGCACAAACTTGACTCAAATTCAGGCCGAATTTTAGGCAGACTTAGGGGTAAGTAACATCTAAGATCTTTTAAGCACTCAATAGATGAATATTTTTGTCTTTTGATAACTTCTCTTGGAACTTTCTCAGAGAAAGTTCTGGGAAGTTGTCTTTTCTAACTGACTCCCTTCATCCAGCAGTATCTGCTCATTAAAAAGGAAGTGGAACTGGGGAGTCTGTGAATAATGTATCAGGAGAATGGAATGAAATGCTTTGAGACTGTGGGCAATCTAGTAGGGATGCAGATAGCGTGTGCAAAGACTTCTAATGAAATAATGTTTGCTGAAAAAACATACTTGAAACGTCCAGGATGAGAAAGATGAGTTTCCTTCCTGTTCCTGTGTATAATTAGCTCTTGTGCAGCTCTTTAAGAACGCTCTCTAGAAGGACACTTAAAAGAAATATTGACTGTGTAAGCAGGTTTTGATTTTTCCCCAGCACACTGAAGCAGTTTTTTAATGATCGTTTCCTCCCCGCAGGGAAAGGTGGGGGTGGCCTCAACCTTGGGAACTTCTTTGCAAGTCACAAGGGCTACAGCCGACAAGGGTTCGACCGACTCAGCACCGAGGGAAGCGATCAAGAAAAAGATGAAGATGATGGCACAGACTCAGAAGAAGAATACTCGGCACCTCCACCCCCACAAGCACTTTCATCCTCCTGAAAACAGCTTTTGAGTTCTCCATTATACGATTCAACCCAGAATGTCAGATTCCTTTTCCCTTAAGCACGTTTAAGATTTTGTGTATTTAATTGTAAACCGTACTAGTCTGTGTGGGGCTGTACACTGGTTTCTTTAATTTTTGTTTGGTTTTGGGTCTCTTTTTAAGTGGAGGAGTGTATGGAAGTTCCATATCAGTGCCGTTGTTTTTTTTTTATTTTATTTTATGTGACCATCTTAATAAAGCATCCAGTCTTCTTCTGATTGCAGCACTGATTTAAAGCAGTAGTATTTTCTCATAACAAATTGGGGATCTTTTCTGTATTTGTAAATAAATTGTATTACCTGCTTCGAGAAAGTATTTTTCCTATAAATATTCAGTTGCCAATTTCTTTTTTGTGCCTTTCCTCTTTCATGTCCTTAACCTGTTGCAGTACAGAGAGAAAAAAAAAAAAAAAAACAGTGCCACAAGAAAATGAAGCTGCTAAATCTTCTTCTATTTTTTTAAAATCACTAACATTATATTGCATTGAAGGAAAAAAAAAAAAGTATCTATTTAATTGTTTTTTCTTCTTGACTTGATGTGTTTCTGGGATGTCTTATTTTTAGATGGTATCACTGTTAGAACACTATTTTCAGGAATTGAATGTAATTTGTGTAATAAAGTGTTCGCAGAGCATTAGCTGTCTGAGTGTACTCTGGAATTTTTGCACGCTTCTACGGTTTTTGTATGCAACTTTTGTAACAGTTACATAGACTGCTTAATACAGTAAAAAGGAAAAATTGTCTCCTACCAGAAGACAAAAAGTGAACTTTTGTGTGAAAGCTGGAAAATGCTTTGCTGCGTCACAAGGTTTGGTTTATTTTTTGAGTTGCTTTTGTTTTAAGACTCGAGATTCACGTATGTCTGCAGAGTGAAGTTTAAACATTTAAAGAGGAAGCGTTCTATAAAGCAGCGTGGTGTTTAATAAATCACAGTCACAGCTATAGGAGGAAGCTCATATTTCAAATTACATCACAGATCGTTCAGGGTGGGCATCTAGCACAACCTGATGGGCAGTTCTGTTTATCCTGTTTCTCCTTGCTCCATTTTCCATCCATCCCACAGCAGTCCTCATTGCTGACGTTCCCCCCTCTTGGAACAGAAGACCTGGCAGATTACTGTCCTCCTGCCTGAGTCATGGAGGTGTGAATCACTGTGTGATGTTGTCACGATTTATCAGCCTAGTTTGAGGATCAGAGCATGATTAATCTCCTTTTAAAACACGAGTTATGAGCAGACTGTACACAGCTGTAATTGCCACAGGGGTTTTTTATGAAGCAGCTTTCACGATCGTCGTCGCGGGTGTCGTAGCACATTGCTGCTGATGATGAAAAGAGCTCAAAAAAATAGGCTGTGGGTTCCTCGTGGCTGCGGGTTTTGTGAGGCTATAAAGGTAATTGTACAGCAGCAGAGGACAGGATTCCTCACCCAGCCTGAGAGGTTTTATGCGTTTCCTCCTTATGGGCTCCTCGAGATTTATTTTTCCTAAGGTATCTTTCTAAAATGCTGGACTGTTGGCTTCATTTTGTAAGGCATGTTCTATGTTGCTTCCTTTCCAGATACTGCATATTTTTCTAGTGCTGTAAGGACAGCATTTTTCTTGCCTGCTTTTGGAAGCGAGGTGATTTTCGTTTTAGTTTTAAGCTGTGAGTTTGGTAGCTTTGTGTGTGAGTAAAGATGAAAAAGATGGCTCAGAAGGATCTTCTGAATCTTTCTTCAGAGGAGGGAGGTTGCTATTTTATGGGGAGTTTTTTGATGGAAAAAGATTTAGAAAACTGAGGTGGCACTGCAAGCATAGGTGGTGTATATGGCACTAGTTCTAAAAAGCCACGGGCTTTCATCAGAACGCTACCTGTGAGGATGTGGTTGTTTTTGATGAAGAACATGGAATTGCCCGCACTGGAACTCCAGAGATGTGACAGTAACTTTTCAGAGTCGCTGATGGATCTTAAGCCTTTTGGGGAGGGGGTTCCCACAGAGAGTGGTGCAGGGCCATCCCAGGAGCCATCTATGAAGCAGTAGTTGTTGGCGGCACACGGCAGCCGTGGGGAGAACACACACTGTCACACGGAGGTGTCCCACTTCAATGGAATTACCGTCCCGATTCAGCAGCTGTCCTTGCCACAACCATCATTAATTGCAAACTGATTCCTCAGGAAGCACCATGGTTAAGTAGAATTTTCTAATTAAGCTGTGTGCTGTGGTAGTTAACAAGGGTTCGTAGAGCTATGCAGTAAATGGAAACAGATTCTTGCTTGTGAAAGCTGGATTTATTCCTGTCTTACTGAAACTCTTAGGTCAGCCATGTCTGCCATGTTACAGAGCACTAGGGTTCACTGCTGTCACTATTTATTTGCAAACTATTGCTCTGATGTAACTGCTCCCAAAACTCCTTTCAGCTCCTGCAGAGAATTCAGATCTGCCTGTGTACTGAAGCAGAACCTGCACACTGCTGGGTTTGGCCTTCGTAGCTTCAAAACAAAAGGAGCATCTGACCAGATTCATTACGCGAGCAGGGGAGATCTGCATGGGAGCCAAGGAGCAAGTGGCATCAGACTTTTCTAAATGCTGAGCTGCTTCCTTTTTAGCTCATTTCTGGTAATGTTTCCATTGCTAATTTCCCCGTGAAGCAGGGCGTTCTGCTAGGAAACCCCTGGTCGGTTTTGTTGTACGAAATAATAAACCACAACTAAATGTAGAGATGTTTGTTTGGAGCCTGCACTGAACGTATCATTTAATCCTCACATAACAGTGCTGTAGGAAAAAAACATAAAAACAGTTTCTAACAGATAGTTTTAAGCAAACTTGGGAAGCGGTTATTAGTTGCTGATGACATTTTAAAGTAATGAATGCAATATATATAAATTAATCATGAGATTGTGAGAAATTTAGCAGGGTGGGGTAGAGCAACTCATGTTCCCAGCCATAGCAAGCCATAGCAGGCTGAAGGTGGTTTCTGTTTACACTGGTGTTAACGGCAGAACCCTGCCCCCGTTGTAGTCCACCACCATCATGGTTCTCACTGTGTTTTAGCATGTCCTTAGGGTGCAGCTGGGAATTGCATAAAAATGGAGAGAATCCCTCAAGGTTGGCAGTTTTTTGTCTCAAGATGGGTTTCAGGCACAGGCACTGCTCTGAAAGACCTTTCTCACAGCCACCGTGGTTTGGGAGGTGCCCATTTTGGTGTAAACTACAAAGCTGTATGGAACTTTCGGCACCATGGTAGTCAGAGCACAAGCTGCCTAATGCACAAGCAGATTGTTTTTTATACCATATATTTTGTGAGTGGTCAGTCACGCAGCATTCAGTTGATGCGGGTCGTGCTGCTTCAGAAAAACATCTATACTTTACCCATTATCGTCTGGTTCCAGTCTCTGTTCTGATGCTTTCCACATCCATGTGCTCACAGGAAGGAGTGCTCCAGGCAGCATCCCACCTGCTGCCAACTCCCAGGGCCACCTCCCACCATCAGTTCTGCAGGATTTCCCCTGTCTGCCTGCACTGAACCAGCCTGATGGCAACACCAGGCACATGTGGACTCTACAGAATGCAAAATCGATGCTATGGCCACGGGTATATTTGAAATAAGTGTGTTAAAGCAGAATTCAGTTGGCCTGTCAAAAACAGCGTGCGTCTATGAGTATTAAAGTGCTGTTCAAGTGCAGGCTTTGCTGAGAATGTAGGTTGAGGGGGAAAGGCTTTCCTAAAAAAACAAAGCACTGGATAGCAGCTTCACAAGCTGTCATCCCTTCCTAATGTCCTAGAGGCTGTTGGTGCTGGGTGCAGAGCTGGATGGAGCCCATGGCTGTGCCAGCAGTGAGAGTTGGGGCTGGCATCTGAGTGGGTACCCCACACACTGACAGACGGACAGACAGACAGCAGACGGAAGTAAACAAACTGGAAAAGCTACATTTGCTGAAGCCTCTCCTGTTTCTACAGGAATAGTTCCTGCCCTCCTTTTTCTGAGTCTTTAATCTGCAGAAGTGATGGATGACGCCACTGACTGGACAAACAGTGCCAATTTTATCCCTCGGATGGGGAACCCCATGTATTATTCACCACATACCACTGAAATTCTGCACAGAATACAGACTTCATTTTCCTGTGGCCTTTTTTTCTGTCTTCCCATTGCTGCACCTGCCAGCTTTGTGAAGAGTAATGAGTACTTCTTTCAGCATGCCTGGGAACTGCCATGGTGATACGCACTTCACACAGGAGGCAACAGAGAGGTGCAGAGAGATTTAAGGCATAAACTGACAAAAAAATTCAACTACTTTGAAGCGCAGAATCTATGTAATCTGATCTATTCCCTTTCAACTCACTTGGATATCATTTTATACATGCGAGGCTCTGCTTCTTGCCATCAGCTGCAGCTCTGAGTACTCCCCTTCTGCAGATCAAAGCTCAGTGATTCCTACTGAGCACCCAGGAAAGGTCCACCTGAGTAACAGCTGGTAAATTATGGAAAGCTTTATCCATGTCATTCCAGGGCCATCATCCCACAGTGGGGCAACACAGGAGGGGGTCAGCCTCTTCTCCCAGGTAACTAATGACAGGACGAGAGGGAATGGCCACAAGTTGTGCCGGGGAAGATTTAGATTAGACTTGAGGAAAAATTTTTTCTCTGAAAGAGTGGTCAGGCACTGGAATGGCCTGCCTAGGGAGGTGGTTGAGGCACCGTCCCTAGCGCTGTTCAAGAAGCGTTTAGATGAGGTGCTGAGGGATTTGATTTAGTAGCTTGGTGGGTAGGGATGGTGGTGTGAGGATGGTTGGACTAGGTGATCTTGTAGGTCCTTTCCAACCTAATGTATCTATGAATCTATGAATACAGGGAACATCATCTTTCCTATGGCCTGCCCACAGCCCACCTATTTTTGCTACCAAGGCAGCATGGCTCCAGCAGGCCCTTTCCATCAGGGCTGTCACCAGGAGCCCTGCAGGAGTAAGGACTCCCAGGCCCATTCTTGGAGGCTGCAGTAACACTTACTTGTGTTACTGCATCAAGCAGTGCCCACAACTGGAGCATGGACTTGTGCACTTACACTTGCAGGTGTGGTTCCGGGCTATGTAAAATTAGAGGGAGGGGGAACTGACAGGGGAATGCAGCTCTCACGCAA
The DNA here is from genome assembly GCA_023055505.1 of Callipepla californica brunnescens. Classification (NCBI taxonomy): domain Eukaryota; kingdom Metazoa; phylum Chordata; class Aves; order Galliformes; family Odontophoridae; genus Callipepla; species Callipepla californica. The sequence continues at coordinate 6,154,216 of JALIRH010000023.1, read as the reverse complement.
TTCCCAAGTTATAAGTTTTAAAATAAAGTTAATGTCTGGTTTGCTGTTAATTCTTTCTGAAGGGGCTTCCGTGCCAAATTAGAAATTATTGTGCACTGTTCTTCATCGTTACAGGCCAAGAGAGCTGAGGCTTTTTGCATGCTGGAAAGAAGATTCTTATGGGGACCCTATAGCAGCTTTCCAGCATGGGAAGGGGGACTACAGGAAAGCTGGGGTGGGGCTTTTTAGAAGGGCAGGTAGCAACAGGACAAGGGGACATGGCTTCAAACTGGAAGAGGGTAGGTTTAGACAAGAGATAGGAAGAAATTCTTTGCTGTGAGAGTGGTGAGACACTGGAACAGGTTTCCCAGTGAGGCTGTGGATGCCCCTCCCTGGAAGCACTCAGGGCCAGGCTGTGTGGGGCTGTGAGCAACCTGGGCTAGAGGGAGATGTCCCTGCCTACAGCAGACGGGTTGGAACTACAGGATCTTATAGTTTCCACCCAACCAAAACCATTCTATCATCATAAATGTCTACACAGCTCGATTACCAAGATTCGCACAGTAGGCACCACAGGTTATCTAGCATGAGTAAAAGGGAATAATACCAATCATCTCCTGAACACCCTGCTGATCGCCATTTATTTATTCAGCCTTCTAATTGACTGTCTGGTCTTAGTGGCTTCTGTTGGATTCACATGCAAGCAGCATCTTCTTTATTTTTTCTACTGCTTGCTGAGAGGCCAGTGCTTGTGTGTTTTAGTTCTAACTAGTCCAGTGAGTTAGCTGAAAACATCTAATTCACTGCCATAAGAAAGAATATTCTATCCTTTCCTGTTTAGAAAATACCAAAGAGCCAACTGTGCAAACAGATTCTGATGTTAGATCATTACTTTAATGATGTCTGCTGCAAAAGGTCGTTGATACCGACACTGCACCTCAGTGAGTAAAGCTATCTATCTCTCAAAAGCAGGGTTTCCACAGGATTTGTCAGTGACTTGCTGTGAAAAAGCAAATCATGACTCACTGCTGTCCTTCAAACGGGAACATCCAGTTCTTGGGAGAAGGAGGGAGAAAATCTTTAAAATGTCAAGTACTGTCTAGAGCTGGAACACAGGAGCACATTAGCACAGAATGAGCAAATGCTACACAAAAGTTCAGGGAATATTTAAATATGAGCTATGGTTTATCGCTCAATACTGAAGCACTTTCAGTGTTCATACAAAGGCAATTTTTTTTTCTTCTTTTTTTTCCTTGTCATGTTCTTCATCTAACTAATTGCTAGCAAACCCAAAGGAAAAATGTGCTGGAAGGTATGGGCATACTGGTTGTTCTTTCACACCGAGCTCTATTTATTCCTCCCCTCCCATGAGGGGGCACAAACTCTAGGAAAACAACAGAATTTCTAAGAATTGGGACTGGGAATAATAGTCTGCTACTGCCCCACTATAAGGCAGACCTGCATGCCCAGTCACAGATGGGCACTTGTGCATTTACGGAGTTTGGTTACAGCACAAAATTAGAAGCAGAGGTTTGTGCTCACCACACTGACAAGTGTGCACTGTGCAGCACTTACCTAGGGTGAGGGTGGAGGCTTCCTCCAGTTTCCCATTGCGTCTCATGCTATTTGCCACGTCTCAGGGTTCCTTGTGGCATCTTATCCACAGTTTCCAGTGATTGTTTTTCGAATCATTACCTTGAAACCCTCCTCCTTTCTTCAAAAAACCTCTTATGTGCACAGGAGGCCTCATTTCGACGCACCCAAGAGGCAGTAATGCTTGCTTGCTAACGCAGTAGGTCACCATTACCAGGAGACTCAAATGATCAGCATTACACAGACCATTAAATGGTTGCTGATTTTCCTCTTCCACTGTCAGCTTAGCATTTTGCTTCTCTCCAGCGTAGCTACAGCAGGTACACAGCATGTGTTACCTCAGAGCTCCCCCATGCACCCACCACAGAAAAGACCCCCAAGGAAAGTGAGCACAGCTGGCAAGCCCAGCACCTGCCTTCTGAGACAGCCTCAACAAGGAGAACATACGCAGGGAAAAGAAAGTATTTTTGGATGGATTTTAAGCTCAGATCCTGGAACACTATAATTGTGCTCAGCTGTTCTTTCACATAGCTTTGATCCATGATACCACAGGCGTGCCGTGTAACAGATAGGAGTTTCTACATGAGCTAGGCACCTAATCAGACTTGAGGACAAAGTCTTTTTACCTATTTTTAGTAAAAGTCTTTAATAAATAATACTTTCCTCTTCCAGAGTTTGGTTGAATACCATTAGAACTAGCCCTTTCATCTAAAAGCCCCCTGCATTAAATGCCACACGACATCCAGCAGCAGACATGGTAAGGAATGCAGGCGTTCAGAGAGCAGGAAAAGTAAGTCTTTTGCAGTATCAAATGGATGCTGCTGCATTTCTGAACTCAGCTCCCTGCGAGCATTCTTCCTCTTCCTGTCACTCCCCTATAAAAGAAGCAGCTTGTGCTCATCAGTTTTCTGCATGAGAGAGTTTCTGCTCAGCTGACTGAAGCAGCAGCCACATTTTAATCTTACCATGAAATACAGTCTTCTTGGCAGGAAAGTCCAGGGCTGCAACAACTTATTCAAGCAATTCAGAGAATAAATAACACCAGTGTTCTCCTTTCCTTGGGCTCTGTCAGCAGAAATCTCCCAGACTGTGCTAGCTCTGGGAAGATGTATTACTCAGGGAAACCAGATGTTTGTGAAGAAAGAACAAATGAATGCTGACTGCTTTTAAGATTTTGGCAAGTGTGAGGAACTAAAACTGCTCTCCTAGCAGAGTTTTGATGAGCAAGAGCAGCTGAAGACCTCTCTATTCCATATGCAAAAGATTACCTGCACTTTTGGCAGCTTTATTGTTTTGTGACACCTTAGAGCTAGCACATAAACTTAAAGCAGTAAAAATCAGAGCTTGCAGCTCCTTGTGAAAAACAGAACAGTTTTAAAACAGGAAAAGGAAGACATCAGCTTCTTTCTCTTTCTACAGGGAGGACAGAATTTACATTGTTTAGATGATGCTCATCCCACAACACCACCGTGCTAGGAATTAGTTATAATGAAAACTAATGGAAAGCTCTTTACAGCGACGTGTTGTGTCCTGAGAGGGTAACAGTAAAGTTGGGGCTTATCATCATTTTACCAACTGAAACTGAGCTTCAAAAGGCATGATGAGAACACCTGCTTTTACTGGGTTGTGACAGAACTCATAACTGAATGCTCTCTTCTCAATGCCCACTAGAATTAACACTGGACACCTACACTGCTCTTAAGTGGACACAGTAGAACACGTGCTTTCACTAGGCTGCACCTACATTTGTTAATAGAGCGATTGCTTTTTAATGCCCATGTAAACTAATAACTGGACACCTGCAGTATTCTGAAGTTCATACAGCAAAGTAGGTTTGGCTGAGAAACTTGAAGCTGTTCAAACTTCGCCAGTCTGCCATGTGTGCTCCAAACTGTTTGACAATGAAATGCCATGGAACTGCTTAAGTATCTTCTATCTTGGCCTGAAGCGTCCAGCAAGGTGAAGGCCATTGTTGTGGCTTTGCATTGTTTGGTTCAATGCAATGATCTTCTGACAGCTCAGACTGATGTCTGCCATCTTCTGATTCTTTGCAGGCTGAAGTTGGCATTTGCACAGCAGACGTGACATCTCTCACATAAGCATTTATTTCCTCTTCAGCATCAGGGTCCTGCTGGCCTGCGTTAAATGATCTCTCAGATAAGCCAGTGTAGTCATGGTCAACAACTATGGCACCTTGTAAGATGTAGTGGTTGTCTGCAAAATAGAAAGCATCCATTAATACAGATCCTTTTAGTTTAATGAAAGCCATACTGAAGATGACAGTGAGGTGCCACCTGGATTACTGGAGTGATATCAGCCTGACAGCGTGGATTTCCTAATTTCACTAGACAAGAAATGTCTTATTGCATCTCATGCATCCATGAAATAATGCATGTAGTGTTTCATGTTAAGAAGTGTTGTTCTTTTAATTGCTATGTCATAAACTAGCTAGAGGATTGCTAATGTGCTAGTAACTCAAACTAACAGATGTACACATTCCACTTTGTGCACCAACATACTCAAAAATTTGACATCTCCAAATTCGTGCTGGGAAATGGCAATGCAGCACAACAGCCTTTTTTTTTTTTTTTTTTTTAATAGAAATAGAATAGAAATAAGACAGTGTCATAGAATTTTAGAACAGTATTGATTACTACTCCATAGTACTACTGAACTTCACTATAACAGTGTGCTTGATTTTTATCAAGGGAGTCAAAATGAAATGATAATAGTCTGACCAGAGAAATCAAATGCATGCCAGCAAGAGATTTATACTTTTGTCCAGGAAGATGGCATTAGGGCCTATCTTCTTGCTCATATGAGGACCCTATTGGGAAAAGAAGCTTTCTAGGGGCTATAAATTCACTCACAAATCTCAACAGATGTGTCCTCAATCTGTCTATGTACATTGTTGAATCACTTGAGCATTGGAACTACGTGGAATCTCTTGAGCTTAGTGTTCAAACTAAACCACATTCATGCATGAAAAAATGTTGCTTCAGACACACAGATGCATGTACACAGAGTGCTCTGCAACCTCTGCCAGGCCATTCAAATACCTGACAGCAAGCAACCCAGGTTCCTATAGACTTTTAATTTGTAATGCCTCTGCCAAGACTATATACCAATGCACTGACTCAGGATTTATCTTTAGACCAAGAGTGTTAATAAAGGTTAGAAAAATGCCTTGCTTCTACTTGCCCTTAACTGCATACAGCTTTAGAATCATGTAAAACATAAGCACTCCATTTTCAGCCTTTCTTTCCTGCTTAAAAAGTTCAAACCCACACTTCTAGTGCAATACACAGAAGAAAACCCGCTCTAAAAATCTGAAGTGTAAGCAAAATCTTTAGCAGTACTCACAGGTCACAAATACCTCACCTAAGATGCACTTTTCCCACATTCATTTCAGAGGCAGCTGCAAATACTTTGTCCCCACTCAAGGTTATGCAAAGGGCAGCTATCAGACTGTCACACCAGAGCAGAGGAATGATAAGTTAATTGCTCATAAAGAACAGTCCTTTGTTAAAAAAAAGATACACGTGTCTTTAAGGAAAAGATGTAATTCACTGCCAGGTTTCACTACCCTTATTCTAAGTGAAGCTTCCCTTCCTGACTTCTCTTCAGCCATTTAGTAAAGGCTGTCTATTGCTTAGGACAGATCTAGTTTACTTCTCTCCATAGTGTAAATATGTACAAATATAAAAATATAATTTCAGAATTTATACATATTCATCATCCACTTCTTTCCCCCATGTCAGACAACAAATCTTCAGTCACTTCCTGGGAAAGGGAAGAAACCCTCTGTTCGCTTCCAGTTTCTGCAATGTTTGTCAGTAAACCTGTCTGACTAACGCCACAAAGATGACCGCACTTCATCTTCCACACTGAGATACAATTTACCCAAGCCATTGCAGCAGCTGCAAAGGACCTGCCTGCAGGACAGGTGTATGACTTCACCCCTCAGCTCAGCATTCAGCCGAGAGCTGAAAGCCACAATGTCACAGTCCTACAAACAGCACATGAAAGAGGCTACGTGACGCTGCAGTTCCCGACACACAAACTGCAGCAGAGGTTGACAAATGGCCTCAATACCAGCTCCTCATGTGAAACCCCAAAATGACTTTTAGCTTTGTAAACCCTCAGTTTTATGTGACGGAAGAGATGGCTGTCTCAAAATCATTCATGCATTTCAAGGGACTGGAGCTCAACCACACGTGCTGAAGAGGTGTAGATCCCTCCGCTTTTTCAAGGAGCCTGAACAACAGTTCTTTGACAGAAGCCTTCCAAACGCTGGGATGTCTGAAGTGACCCACAGTCAGCATCAGCAGAAAATCAAACAACAGCAGTCATCTATGAATACAGCACCACCGTAAAAGGGTACCAAGAACGTGCAAGAGAAACAGTGGCAGCTGATGACCTAAGCGTTTGGGAATTTACTTCTTCAGGACTGCAGTCTAAAACAAACTCTCCACAGGTCAGGTTTTTGATGTACTTTTGGTATTCCAAGGTTTTAGAGGATGAGCTTTCTTGTATAAACTTGTACCATCTGCACTAGTCAGAGTAAGCACAAAGAAGCAGACAAACATTTCCATTGCACAAAGAAAATTAATGTGGATCTGTCAGTATCAAAACAAGAACGCAGTCAGAAGATGTTCTATGAAAACAGTTCAGCCTAATTATACTTCTAGAATACTTCTGCCAGCCAGAGTGAGCAGGGACAAAGGACATGTTAGAAGCAATTTCAATGGATTTTTTTTTTTTTTTTAAAAAGGCATTAAACATGACTCATTAACTGTTCCACGCTCTGCAGAAGATTGAAGCCATTAACACTCAACTGTTCACACTAATAACAACTGCAATGATTACTCCACTACCTAGTACTGGTTTCATTCACCCTGGTAACTGAACAATAGTTTTTCCAGTGTGATAACCTCACCCAACACCCACATATGGCAGGAAATGTTAGAAATACATATACACACATATATAAAATACACACACACACACACACCTTTCCCATTGGACCCTCTTATGTATGGCTTGAGGTGAGACATCTTGATGGGCCTTTTCAGTCTGGATCCTGTGGCATCTCTTAATATTGCACAGCCATTTTCTGTGATATAATCTATAATACAAGGACCAACCCACTCTGACTGGAAGCGACCATCTTTCCACCAATTTTTTCTTTGTCTGAGGACTTCATGACCAACTTTAAGTCGAAGGCTATTTAATTGCTTTGGCTTCCTTTTCACAGTGATTTTATTTCTGGGTTTCTGTTCATCTGAAGTGGTTTTCTCCACCTGCAATAGACATTTACATTTGTTTTATCCAGAAATAATCAAGTATTTTCATAACATTGGTTAACAATGCAGAAGCTTAACATTAAATGTCTTTGGACATCATAACATCACAATGTGTAGAGATGGAAATTTCTGAAGAAACATATTTTATCTTCATGTCCTAAATCAACAGTCCATAAGCAAACGTTTTTCAGTTTCCACATGTATGCAGCCCTAAAAGTCAAGCACAAATCTCCTGAAGAATCTCTTTTCTTGTTTACCCCCTCCACATACACATAAGCATATATACACTGAAACCTAGGCATTGCAAGCTGAAATAGAAGAAAAAAAATGCATTGCTCTAATGGTTGGTTATACTTCAATCTTAAATCTCCCTATCTCATGTCCCTTGTCTCTTCAGTCTCCTTCCCAGTAAAGTTTGAAACTGTAACACTTACCTGGCCATCTGAGCTTTTCTCTTCTTCAGGTGCTTGACTGGCTCCTCGAGTTGCCTCAAATATTTTTGCAAACATATTCTCTTCTCCTTCCACACATATGTTCATTGGTTCAACAACATATGGGTTACGATTAAACATTTGGAAATACGGGGTGTTCTGATCTGGCTCCTATTTATTTGGGGGGCAAAAAGCAGGACAATTTAGCACGCAGTTTTGCATATATTTTGTGGGACTTCATCGAAAAGAGGAAGAATCTTTACTTACCAAATTAGTCAAATTGAAAGCATAGGCAATAGCAGACAAATGCTCATCCCAATCGTTTGGGTGATCCGTGCAGTATTTGTTAAGGAAAGCTTTGACAGTCTTGCACGTTCTTTCATTAACTTCATCGGTTTGAGGATAAGACAATACTACTTGTTTCATTCCAAATAGTGCAAACAGTTCTTTGTTTATCTTAGAGAGAAAAATAACACAGTTATTATTTTCCATCTGTGTCCTGCAGTTCACATGAACACACACAGGTGAGGTGGCAACTCAGCAAAAGCCTTCTGCTTGTTCCAAAAGTAATGCCTCCTATTTTATTACATCAGCTCACAATGGCTGCTGGTGGTACAGCAGTAGATATTGGACCTTCCCACCAATATTCCATTACATGCTGTTGTCATGTGACAGATGCCAACAGAGGGGCACTCTCCCAAAACAGTGTCTGATATGGATGTGAGCGCATATGAAGGAAAGGCAGGCCATTGAATTCCATCATGTAAAAAAAAAAAATAAAAAAATGGCATCCACCAACACTCATCAACACTTGCTGAATGTTTACTGTGACAAAACACGTGATACAAGCAGAGTAAAATCTTGTGCAAGTCCAACTAAATGACAAAATGTGCAGTACAATTATTAAGAAATAGTTTTGCTTTGCCCTTTACTCTCTGCAGAAAAGTTGTATAATGCTACAATTGCAAATAATTTGTCATAAACATATATATGTGTGTTTATGTTTATATATGTGTATACATATGTTTATATATGTGTTTATATATATAATACATATGTGTGTGTGTGTGTGTGTGTGTGTGTGTGTGTGTGTGTGTGTGTGTGTATATGTTTATTAAAGAGAATAAACTTTCAAGATTTGCTTCCCCCCCCCCAATAACTGTCTAAAATGCAAACTTCCTATGAAAAAAATTGTACTTTTCTTGGAAAAAAAAAATCTATGTGAAGACTTACTTGATGAACAAGCTCCTTCCCTTGGTCAATAGGCATTTTCTGAGGTGGTCCATATAAGAAGAACACACTGATGATTGCCTTAGCAATTTCAGCTGCTGAAGTATCATGCAGAGGCAAAATAACAGTCCATTTTGTGAACAAATCCATCATGATTATGACATACTTGTGGCTTCTTTTGGTAGCTCTAAACGGTCCCATTAAGGCTACGGTGACTGCTGTCCAGGGGTCTTCTGCTTTGATAGGGTATGGTTTGAGTGTGGTAGTGGTGGTTGTACTCTTTGCCACTTGGCAATGCTGGCACGCGTACACCTAGAGAGGAAACAAGGGAAGACACTGTCAATAACAAGTGATGGTGAAGGTTTACAACAATGAAATATCATAAATCTCTATTCCTCTGTGAGTTAGGTCAAATCAGGTTACACCAAATAAATTTATACTATCTTTGTTATGATTTGTTATCCTTAGCTTTTCCAGACCTAGGATTAAAAAAAAATATATAAAACAAAACCAAACCACAGTGAAGGCCATGGGAAGAGTGTGTGCAGCAGTTCGGGGCTGAACTCCTCTCATCGCAAAAGCACTGTGCTATTTCAGGTGCGTAGTATCAAATTCAAAATTCATTACCACCAGTAAAGGAAGCATGAAGCACCAAAGCTTGAAAGAAAAACAAATCATCTCCCTTTTGCTTCTGTTGAATATGCTGGCAGTGAGCAAAATCTGCCACGTACAGCGTGGATCAGCTTTATCTTCAGGACAGAACTCCTTTTCCAGGTCTGAAGAGAAAGCAAAGACTCGCTTTCGGTTCATGTTACAGTTGCACTAAATACTCAGGTGATGCAGCAAGCTGATAGCTTGGCCACAAGGAACATTTACATACAATTTGCTCAAGGATCAGATTCTACATAGGGATTATGTCAGTGTATCTTTGGGTGCAGGAGGAGAAAGAACGTACCAAAGTGATTTGTTTAACTGCCTCCCCAGAACACTTCAGTTTCAAGGCAGAGGCCTACTCTCATCTGCCAGCAATCACTCTGACCAGCTGTACACCCTGGGGATGGTACACTGCAGCCTAACCAAGCTAGGTAAGAGGGCTTGCCAGATAAGGACCTCTCAAAGACCACATGTGTCCTGTACACTGAAAGAAACCATGGCTCCCTAGTAGTAGCTAACATATGGCTACTTGCAAGCTACACAGTCAAGACAAAAAGTAAAAACGTAGCACTACACTTTGACATCAAGACTACTTAAAGTTTGATGGTAAGCTTCTGTTTCCCGTTCATAAAGCAACCATGAATGCTGTTACAAGGTCACATAGTTAGTCTTTGTTGCAAACATTTTGTACAATTTAAAAAAGCGTCCTGCGGCTATGAGACCATACCCACTGTTTGACATCATTTGTTACAGAGGTCCAGTAGTAATTAGATTCCACCAAAGTCAGTGTCCTTGATATGCCATGATGAGTGCCTGCAGCATTTTCATGGCATTTCCGAAGCACCTTTTTCTTTTCTTCATCTGAAACAATTACTAGACGCATTTGTTTTCTGTCTTTTCCAACATAGAACAATTTGTTTTCTGAAAAGAGAAAAATAACCAGCAAGTTGTAAGCAAGAACTTTGCCTTTCTGTAGGTGGTCAGTTTGCTAAACTACTGGGCATGATTCAGTATGGAATTTATTAAATCAACTTCACTTTACCTTTGTATGAAAGTAAATTTGCTGTGGGTGGGTTTGTTTGTTTGTTTGCTTGCTTTTTGTTGGTTTCTTTGATTTGAAAAGACTTTTGTTATTTTCTCCTTCGTTATTTTCTCCTACTAACCAATTGTTTACCAACATTTATCTGTCTGGACATGAGGTGTTAAAAGGCCAGGTCAGAATGTACATTGTTCCTACAGAACTTCAACATTAACGCAGTGAGGACGTAGGCTGTATCATAAGGTGCATTGAGCACCTGCCCAGCAACCACACATTGTGCTCTGTAGCTTTAACTCCTTCCCGTCTTCTCTCTACAAAAGCTGTGTGGGTTTGAAGTGACTGAGAGCACACAGCAGTCTGCAAAGGCTCACTACTTCTAGTTGTCTTCCCAAGGATACAACAAAGCTAGGGTGGGTCAGAAAGCTGTAAGATGACAGAGCAAAGTCCTGTTGCTCAGCCACAAAGCGTTCCAACCAACCCAAACCTTCCTTGTCAATAGCCACAGCGTGAGACTTTTCCTATTGTCCTATGAACATGGGTTGCAAAAGAAAGTTCCCCAGTATCTAAAATGATGTTTGGCTTTCAGACAGATACATAAAACCTTTGAGCAAGGACTAGAGAAGACTAGAGTTTCTGTAAACATTCTGTTACATATTAACAAGGGATAGACAGGCTGGTTGCGCCTGTAAATAGAGAATGTATATAAAATCACGGTATGCTGCATGGCAAGATACCACTCCCCACGTTTATAGCAGTAAAACTTCACCTAAAAATCAAATTCTCAGACTAGTTTTGAAAGAACATGTTTACCTTTGAAAACAAATTTTTTGGCTGCTCTTCTGATTCCACTTCTTTCACTTGATAGCGTTGTGGGATGGTACTCCCCCGTTCTTTTGTAGTATGCAATCTGTTTCAGGTGGAGTCCACCATTTTTTCCACTACGGACCATTGCTAACCTGCTCAAAATGCACAGTATTTGTTAGATGGAGCAGCTGGCAAAGCAGCACATCTTCATTGGTTTAACTCATTAAATTACTGTAGTTTAGACAGAGTTATCCCAGTGAAGAAGAGAATTCTCTTATCTAATTGAGCTTTTCCTCCCAAAAGCAGCTGCACTTTAATCCCACAAATTGCTTCGAGTGTTGTTAAGCTCTGTGCACCTGAAGGCCTTTTATACCATTCACTGCATGTTATCACAGAATCCTTGGAGCTGGAAGGGACGACCGTGGGCCATCTAGTCCAACAACCCTGCAATGAGCAGGGACACCATAGCTACATCAGGTTGCCCAGAGCCTGATCCAGCCTCCCCTTGAAAGTCTCCAGGGTCAGGGCAAACATGACAACACTGGGCAACCTGTCCCAGTGCCTCAACACTCCCACTGCAAAAGATTTTTTCTTTACATCTAACCTAACTCTACCCTCTTTTAGCTTGAAGCCATTTCCCCTTGTTCTGTCACCACAGACCCTGCTAAAGAGTCTGCCCCCTTCTTTCCTGCAGCTCCCCTTTAGATGCTGAAAGGCCACAACCAGGTCACCTCACAGCCTTCTCTTCTTCAGGTCCAACAGCCCCAGCTCCCTCAGCCTGTCAGTGTAGGAGAAGGTTTCCATTCCATTACAAACACCAGTGATAATGAACACCACTTGACACACCATTTTATTGTACACAACACTGGTTTTGTCAACGTGTATTTTAAAATTTTCAAACAATGGCATCTTTCATTATATTCACTGGAGAAAGATAAGTGAAATTAAACCAGAAAAATTGGCTGTCTTATTTTTAAGCATTTGAATAGCTCTCACATGCAGGTGTGCTGCTTAAATGTGTCTAAGCAGTCACCCCGATCTGAAAAGAAAACACAGACAAATGGGGAAAAAAACAACTTCCCAGACAGAGACTGACACATTTATTTTCTTCATTAATTCATTTGACAACTGGATTCCTAAGCCCCAAACGAGACCCTGCCTGTAAGTTAATAATTAATTCCCTGACCCAGGATGACTTCTCTGATCACAGTAATAAACTAAAATGTCATTAGTAAAATGAGTCATTGGTGAAGGAAAAGCTTAGGTGTACCATGAATAGCCTAAAAATAATTACCAATTAATGACAAGCAGAAGTATTCGCACAGACACAACAGGCTCATGATTTCTTTTTCTCAGATCTGCTCCTGCAGCAATGAACACGTAGACAGAACAGCTCTTTGATCCCACTCTAATTGACTTCTACATGAGCAGAATCAGGTTTAGAGCCTGCCATGCTGCATTTTATAATGAACGCTGGTTATTCACAGCATTAACCAAATTTCTTATCTTTCCAGTGACACAAGACTAGACAGTGTGACAACATACAGCCTGGAAAAAGGAATAATCAGGTTGTATATCATACCTTCAAAGTGGCGTGTGATTATTAAAAAAAAAATAAATAAAGACAATATCCAGCCATTCCACAATCCTTCACCTCATTACATGTTGATGTTATCTGAAGCATAATGTGTAAGCAAGGGTATTTTGCTTCAGATTTCTAGGTTCTCGTATACCTTCACTATATTTACAGTGGGTTAAGAGCTCCGCTGTGATTATACCTGCCTTTAATCATTGTTTCCATGAGAAAGTGAAATGCTATATGTTATTTATAGAATATCACATACCCTGCACATAGTTTGGCTGTGTTATCCACGTCAAATGCATGCCAGGAACTTCTCACTCAACTAATGACTAGACCTTTGACCCACTGAATATTTCAGTTTGCATAACCTAGATCAGGTCTGCACAAATAACCTGCCTGTCATCATTCAACACTAAAATTTCTAAGCAAAAATCTCATAATTGAGAGAACTTCCACAAATAACTGATCCTATCAGGAAAGACAGCATTTCAGAAAAGGGAGGACTGGATCCAGAACACGGTACTATTCCTAGCTATCTTGGCTGGCACAAATGTTTCTTGGAAATTTATATCCGATAGTATAAGCCAAAGCAGCTGAGTTGGTAAATTGGATAACAGCAGGAAGTAAGGTGAGGTTACCATGATAAAGGCATTGTTTCTGCTTTGTTAAAGCAGCCAACTGACTAGCATATCTGATAGCAAAAGATTACAGGCAAAGAGCAGTTAAAAATATTACACCTGCTAGGCATATGCATTCAATATGCCCTCACTTAGTGCTTCTTCTGAAGCCAGCCTTAAGTTACAAGAGCATGCCTGGAAGTGACAAGTGGCTGGACATGATTCCTCATGTAACCACAGAGATTTGTGACTTCCAGGTCAATTTCAGACCAACACAGATACACTTAATGAAAAGATATTCCAGAACAATTTCAGCTCTTTCAGTAGCTTCTGCCTGTCACACATGTCTTGCTTGAGACAGTGAAAGTTCCCTACGTAATACATGGTTACTGGTTAAAAAAAAAATGAAGTTGCACAGCAGTAAGATCTATCTGAGAAGCAGTGCAGGTTATACCTCAGCTGAATAGAAGTTCTGAATTCATTCTTGCAATGTCAGTTTCTGTTATAGAAATTTGGCGGAGTGCACGTAATCAGCTACATTACGTAGCTGATATAGCATCCACATGCATCTAGAGCATTGTGTGGAATCCTAAGCCAGCAAATTTAAGTGCTTCAGCAGGCTGCTGGACTACTGCCTGAAAGGAAGGCATTAAGTGAGTTTCCTTCCGGCATATTTAGCTCCTTATGTTCCCACTCATTTTTAGGCCTGTGCATTTGGTCTCATCTTAAAATAAATAAAATAAATAAATAAAATGAAGAAAATGATGAAAATAAGCTAGATAATCTTCTGCTTTGGTTATTTTAGAATAAACCATTACCACAGATGATTCACACGCTACCTCTATCAGCGTTCATACTGCAAATGAACTAATTACACAGTGAGTCATCAGTCCTCTGTACTTTGAAGTAGGGAAGGAACTTTTTAGGGAAGGTTTTACAGTGAAGGAAGAGGCTGACACTTCCCTATAAGCACGGCTGCTCTTGTGATAGCATCTTCACCAAAACAGCCTTGGTCATTAATGCTTCGCTTTATTTCCCCTTTTAATACCCATCTTCCATCCCCACACAAACTGGGCTACCATTCTGGGATCCTGTAAACGAAATGTTTATTCAGGAAGGTTTTTGTTCCTTTTCTCCCTTTTCAAAGGATCACAGAATCGTAGGGACATCTGGGGATGACCTAAGATCACCTGCTAAGGCGGGCTCTCAGCAGCAGGTTGTACAGGAAAGGGTCCAGGTGGATTCTGAATATCTTCAGAGAAGGATGCTGTCTGACTTCAGCCTGCTCCAGTGCTCTGAACCCTCACAGAAGCCCTTCTTCACGTGGGTATGGAACTTCCAGCGCTGAACTTCGTGCTCGTTGCTCCTTGTCCTGCTATCGCACACCTCTCACTTGACTCCGCACTTATTAGCGCTCACGAGATCCTCCCTCACTCCCCCTCACCGGGACTACAGCCCCCATCATGCACTGCGCCGCCCCCTGGCGGTCAAGGCGGCCGCGCAAGGCACGCCGGGAGCTCCGCGCCGCTCCACCTGGCGAAGCCCGCGCCTGCGCGAAGCGACGCCGACGCGATCTTTTTTCCTCCACCCCTCCCGTTCCCCGCTACCGATTCCCACCCCCTCCGCCAGGTCGCTGCCGCGCCGGGCGCTGCGCGGAGCCGCGGGTACGCACCTGCTTCAGCAGCCCCGCAACCTTTCCCCGATCGCTCAGCAGCGGCTCGGCCGCCCCGCCTCCGCTCTGGGGACTTATGTGGCGCTCCCGGAAGTGCGGCGGCAGGGTGGGGGCGGGGCGGCGCACGAGGTGGGGCGGCGCTCCAATAGCACGCGGGCTGCGTCACGGGCAGCCGGGGCGGCCGTTGCTACGGCGATCGGATCCGCGGGTCTCGGCGGACTGAGGCGGCGGCAGCGGCGGCGGGAGGGAGCGGGCCCCGCTGTGTGGAACGCGGTGAGGCGGGGGCTCCGAGCACAAAGGGGCAGCGCCGCGCGTGGGGCGGCGGGGCGGCTCCCGGGGCCTCCGCTTCTGCCATGGGCGTGGCGGGGTGGCCGTGCCCGCGCGGAGCTGAGGCGCGGGTTGGAGGCGGCTTGGCTGCACCTGCTGCAGGGTGGGAGCTGAGCACTCGCGCGGGCAGCGCGTGTGAGTGAAGTCACGAGCTCTTCCCCCTGTGAGGGAGTGGAGAAGCTGTTTCGGCAGGCTTGGCTGGGATCTCTAAAGGAAGTCTGTCCTGGGAGCGTTCAGAATTGGCAGGAGTGTAAGCGCCTTTATGTGATGCTGTTCGTGATACTTCACTTACAAGTGAGCTTAGACATCAGAGGACACAAAGGTTATCTTCTCTGCCTGTGCAAGAGACACAGACAAGCCTTGCCAGACTTTGCCTGCTTAAAAAATACTGCCCCTGTCTTGAAAGGATGGCAGTGATATTGACCAGAAAGCTTTTTAAGCCGGTTAGGACACTTATTTTGAAGGATTGTTATAGTCCCCTTTCCAGTTTATGTTCTCTCTGCCAAGTGCGTGGCTCAGCTTAAAACTTGGAGTGAGTTTTAGTAGATTCATCGCAGGTGTGGAAAAGTCATGCTTGTGGTGGGTGAGACGTTAGGGAAATGTAAGTTCTCTTAGTAAGGAAATTTGCAAGGGGAAATTGTTTGCTTTGAAAAGGTATTTCATGTTTAATGATTCTGAATGTCTGGGAATGCTTTGCCTAGAAAACTGCAGTTACCGGGGAGGAGAGCAAACATCAGGAGGTCAGCCAAAAGGTTACTGCCTGAAAGCTACAGCACTTGTGTTACAAGGCCAGAAGGCATGTTTGTTTCCTGTCTGTAGGTGTGCCTTATGACAGCATCCTGGTTCGTATATATATTCATCAACTGTCAATTTTCAGTACATGATGAGAAAATTTAGCTGGCTGGCCTGGCTGCGCAGCACTTCTAGAGAATGTCAGTGCTCCTGTAAGTAGCACTGTCCACAGTCTTTCTGTGTAGGAATTGCTGGCAAGATGGGTGTTCATGGAGCCTTGTGGAGATATCACTGGGGAGATACTGCACGTCAGGTATCTCCTCTTGAAATCTAAAGGAGTGAGCCCTCAACTGCAAGAAGGAGCCCTTAGCTCTGAAAGAAACGACTGGTGGATGTGGAAAGTGAAGCTATGTGGTGGCAGCCTGACGGTCAGAGTGTTTAGATCAAACAGGTCAAAGCACCATTTATGTTTCCTTTAGTCTTGGTGGTTTTGAGTCCCAGTTTTCTGCTTATTGAAAGGATGTCTTAGCTTTTTCCAATCCAGCCTCTGTGATTCTGCAACCCCTGACAAAAATGTGAGTAAAAGGGCCTGTGCCCTTCACTGCTGAAAATGGAGTGCAGGTAACTGTGCAGTGGTTATTTGGCCAGGGAGAAAGAACCTTTGGAGCACCTAAGTGAGCGAGGAATGCTTCTGGCTCCTCTTAATTTGAGTGTTCCTTCTGGTCTCAGTAGAGATGGTTGAGCAAAACTGAAAGATTGCTTGGTTTCAGTTGTGCAATGGGAGCTGTTATAATTTTTCTGGTGCATAAAACACTAAATAAAAATGCTTTTGGAGCAGAGCTCAGAAAATCTGTGGTGTTCCTGTGAACAGAAAGAACTTAGCATATTCACAGCTGTTTGTAAGATAGGTTACGGCTTGTAACCTGGCAAGTGACTCTGCTAAGCTTTTGGGTACAACCACGAGGCTTATTGAAAACAACAAATAGAGAAGCTGAATAGTCTTTTCTGTAACCCTCATTGTGTCGCCTGTTTTCTGGCAGATTTTGGAGCACGAAGATCTCGTACTCGGTGCTGTCAGCTCTCAGAATGCATGCTACTATGAGTTTGTTCTCTTTTCCATCTCACTTCTGCTGCGGCCTCCTGTACTTCCTGTGCCACCAGTAACACAACAAACCAGCCGCCTTTTGTGGTTTGTTGTGCTCTAAATTGGGTCATAGGGTATTAAAACTAGTAAGGTTTTCACTGCTTGAGTTGGGTGAAATGTAACAGACTCCTAGTGGTTTGAATATACCTGCAGCAGTAAGAACTGAAACGTTAGAGTCTCTTATTTACTATGGATGTGTTGGGAGACTTTTGTAAGTTGCTCGTTGTGTTCACAGTCACTCTCAGATTTCTCTTTCCGTGTTACTTTCCTTGGACTCTTATTACTTCATACACCATGGGAAGAGGTGGACTCCTCTATTTTTACTGTAGCCAAAGCATTTGGAGGGAAAGAGTTGTAATTCTTGTCTTTTAAAGAATTTATTATGAGTATAAATTATTTATATCTGGGCTCAGTTTTATGCTAATGAGAATAGCCTGCAGCATCTGCTGTCTGGAAGATAAGCTGCTAACCATCAGCAGTCAGAATGCCAATTTATATGCAATTCAGTGAGCCCAGGCAGTAATTTACAAGAGCATCAATAGCTTTTCTTGAACCTTTGTCTTTGATCCTATTTTTACAAACTGAAACTTTGGGGCCCAGTGGCAATAGTAACAGATGGCAGTTAAGTAACTCACAACCTGGATAGCGATTTATGAGATAAATCAATTCCAAGATTTCTTTCACTTCATCTGCAGTCCTTTCACTTGTATATTCTCTCCTTAGGATTGCAAGCTGTCCATAATCCTCTATATTTTTAGCTGGGAAGTGTGTCTGTGTTCTCATAGCCGTGCCTAAATACTTCTGAAAACTTTATCTGTTCTTTCCCTGAAGAGAACACCAAAACAGCAGTTGAAGCTCTGCCAGTTTTTGTATGCTGCCAAGCGGCACATTGTGCGGATCTGGGATAGGAAGACATCTGTATTCTGAACAAAAGACATGAACTTTTCCTTCAAAGTCGTCATTGATTCCTTTCTTAGTCTTTCTGCAGTTATGCTGAGTATTAACATTTCCAGAAGAGTCGGAGGAATTTGTGCAGTTGGAAACTATGAAATGACAGAAGGAGTTGTTTTCTTCAAACTAGTGTGGTAGGAGTCTTGTAAACTGACTGTGGATTGCAGCATAGGGCGCACAGATCTGGTGGTGTGGTAAGGTGGACTTATGCCTTACAGGATACTTGTTTAAAGATACCAGTTGTGGAAAAGACAGCACCTTCAGAATGGTGAACAATGCAATTTACCTTGCAGAAAATGGGATTATCTCTGAGGAGAGTAGGTGACTGTCTAAAGTCTGTTTTCTGCCTGTGAAGCTCCACTTGACAGGTTTACTTGCTGCCAGTGAAACCAACAATTGCTCTCCAGATTGATCTGAGAATGTAGAAACACACTTAAGTTTTAGACCTGCTGACAAGCTTAATTCCCTCAGAAATGTATCTTTTTGTGATCTGTAGACAAGCTTGTGCTTTTCCTTTAATATTTATTTTATCTACTTGCTTTTGGAAGTAATCTCTTCAGGTGACAGAAGTCCAGCTGGAAATCCCCATGGAGTTGTTAGTTGTTCAACTACATAACCTCTGCTGCTTTTGCAGTGTGCTCTGTAGGAATACATAGGGGAAAGAAAGCCCACTTTTTGATGGCCTTCTGCCTATCAGCTACAAGTGAATGTTTTTACTTCTTTAGTAACTTTTTCAAACTTAAGGTCTTCTCATAGGCATTTGTTTTAAAATTACAATGTTTAGCTGGGATAGGGGAGCAAACAAAACTGTTCTAAGGGGAACTGTTTACCTCATTTTTTAGGCCCTACGAGGTGGAGTTGTTCTGTTTTGTCAATCTTTAATGCTGTTTCAAAATTAGTATTATTTGCCAGTGTATGTTGCCAGTAACCCTTGCCTTCCTGAAGCTTGCTGGAATTAAGATTTGGAAAGCTTGTTTTCTTCACCCTTTTATAAACGAGATAGATTTCTCAAAACCAAATTTCTAACTCTCATAGGAAAAAGGTGCTGCCAGGTGTTTGAAGTTTCATTTTCTTTCTTGTTGCTTGAAGGACAGACAGAGCTGCAGTTTAACAGGATAAACAAAAATACTTTATTAATGAAATTGAAAGAGCAAGTATGTAAAATATGTTTTAAGAAAGGAATATTTTTAATTGTCTTTTGTCTCTCTGGGACCTTATGTGCCTCAGCTTCAAAGTTTGAGACAGCTGTGTTGTTCACCCACACTTAAGCTTTTGCTCCCTGACAGATCCTTTCCAAATAACTTTTGTTCTATTCACCACCCTCTTTCTGAGGAAGCTGAGTGACTGACTGATGCTGGGAACGTCCTGTTGCTTCACAAGGTTCATAGAACACTCGTTTTGACAGATATTTAAGGATAAATTCAGTTTTGCTGAGATGTCATTATTGAATGGCAGTTACGTAATGACCTGAGTAACAGGCAACCTAAAGCATCAGGTCAGCTTCTAAACAACTGCTTTATTAACATTCTAAATAATTGTAATGGTTTATAGTTCATGGTATAAAGCCTTGTGCAGCTTACAGCAAGAACAACTGCCAGTGAATATGTCAGAAGGCTGAGTGCTGGGTCTTGGTTTCTATAGCCAGCTTACTTGCTCAAGAGTTTATTTTCATGTTACTGGTTAGAAGGTTATGGAGGGCTTTCTTCACTGGTACAGTACTGCTTGAAAATAGAAGGCAGTGGTAGTGCATACCTCTGTAAATGTTAATTTTTTCAGTGTGAAAATGAAACAGTGTTGCTTTGTAAATAAGTATGCACATGACATCAGCACATACATTCTGCTTTCAAATTAACGATTTGCTTTGTTTTTGGGAGAATGGTTTCCTACCTCAGAGTAGTTTGACTGGCAGCGTTATACTTTTCACATGTGATTTTATTTGCTTGCTGTTGCATTTGATCAGGAAACTTGAGGGAAAAACAGCTGGTAGGGACTTCGAAATATTAAAGATTTTTGTTCTTTAATCTTAATATATATGGACTCAATTTTGCTGTTTCTAAGGTAGGAAAAAAATGCAATTGACAGTTTTATTTCCCTGAGTTATATTGCCTGTTTTTAAAATGTGAGTGGGTAGTTTGAAAATCTCTGGAAAGTATTTCCCCTGCTCTAAACACACACGTGAAAACATATCTCATGCTTTGTAGAATTTTCTTTCTGATATTTTCCTCACAGATATATAAACGTACAAATGCTTTTTCTAAATAAGAGGGATATTGTATTGTATCTTTACTATGTTTGTGAGTTAGTTTATTTGAATTTTCTTTTTTTTTTCATTTTTTTGTAGGTTCAAAAGTAGTATCATCTCAGGGAAGCTGCAGCCTGTTGTGGGTCTCTTGGAGCAGTAACTTAAACCAATAATGAGCAGATGATACCAGGTGAACAGTGTTTGGCTGACATCATCACAGTGGCAGCAGCACTGCTCGAGCAGCATCAACAAGCCAGGGACTTCTGTGCTCCCACGTTACTAGGAAACATGCCCAGTATCTCAGCTGCCAAAGTGACTGCATTCTCTACATAAATACCTGTAGATCTTGCAACTATGTCTGTTATTGCAACGGAGAGTGATCCTCCTAGATTCTTTGTTGGTGGAGAAGATGGAGAAGAACTATTGGATTCAGCCAGATCAACAGACTATGAACACTTCTATGACCATGGGGATGAAGAGGAGGAAGAATATGACTCAGTATGTACTATAGGGGCATGTGTGTTATTTGTATGTTCTCTAGCATTATTTCATTTTGAAATAATGAAGTGTAATACTGAAATGGTGTTCTGAATGGGGAAATAACGTTCATAGTCAGTGATCTTGTTGCTTATGTTTGGAAATATGGCACTCTTGAAAAGTAAAATGTACCTTAAATTTGGAAGTAGATGTACTTTACCTTTTTGCAGTTTCAGATCAGCTAAGCTTTGCAGGCCTGATTAAGCTTCTGTTACTGACCTTGATGTCCTAAACCATTGTTTTATTTATCTGTACAATTAGTAGCAAAAAAATACGGACATTTTTCTTTTGTGTATATTGTCAACTGATGCAATTACCTTTTATTTTCAGGTTGAACAGACTCTTGGTATCTTTTCTTTTACTGTTCTTTTCATTATGACCAAACATGACTTAATTCTTATTCCTTATCTTGGTATTTAGAAAGTTGTGGCTAAGGTTAATCTTACGTTATAGCTCAGGTCATTATACTTGCAGAGTATATTGAATTGTATTGTTGGTTCTTTATTAAGAAGTTCTCTTAATTTTATTGTGTATAAGTCATCACGTCGTAGCATTTTTAGCTGAATTTTAGTATTCTTTGACTATAACATTCCACTTTGAGGAAATGTGATATTAAATTTTCACTGACTGCATGTGTGTCTAGGAAATATATTAGCAAAGAAATGTTAACGAAGCACTTGACTGTGGTTAAACTTAACTGGGAAATCATGGAATCAGTGTAGAATCACAGAATGACCCGAGTTGAAAAGGACCTCAGCAATCATGTAGTTTCAACCCCCCTGCCATGTGCAGAGTCAGCAACCACTAGAGCAGGCTGCCCAGAGCCACATCCAGCCTGGCCTTGAATGCCTCCAGGGATGGGGCATCCACAACCTCTCTGGGCAGCCTGTTCCAGTGCAACACCAGACTGTAAGTGAAAAACTTCCTCCTAATATCTAACCTACGTCTTCCCTGTCTTAGTTTAAAACCACTCCTCCTTGTCCTGTCACTGTCAACTGCCAAGAAGTACTGCTAGATTTGTATCTAAGGCTGTTCAGTGCAGTCAGTGTACTTCAGCAAGAAAAGGTAACTGTGTACCCTTTAAAGAGCAGTCATTTGAAATAAAGGGTTTCTGTACTTGGTTTGTTTCTTTTAAAACAGAGGAACATATTGGCTGTTCTCTTATTAATGCCACCAGGGAAGCTTGTTTTTATTGTTTTTGTTTTTTTAAAGCCTCTCAACATGAAATAAAACATAGATTATAAAGAAGTACATAGGCAGTTTCATTAAGAAATCTAGAATAATATTTTGATTAGTTTCTTTTAGCATTAATTACCTTTTAATATTAGGTACCAAGCTGAGAGGCTTTGTGACTACTAGATTTAGAAATGCAGAAACAACTTGCTGGTTAATTTCACAGAAAATCATAGCACAATTTAATTCAGATTTGGCACTGATGATAATTTTTGCTCCTGTGTATTTGTTCCAGATGCAGTAATCAAAAAAATACTGTAATACTATTAAACAACTTAATTTCTTGAGACATTTTTCATAAGGATGCAGAGACATGCTATCTCATTGCAATGCTACTTTCTAGTAAAAACAGACTTAGAGGTAGTAAGTGAATTTGAACTGAAAATGTCTTCTCTAGTACTGTGCTGCTATAATACTGTTATATTCTGACAAAACGTAATTTTTTTTCCCCTCCTTTTCAGCCACCAGAAAGACAAATTGCAGTTGGGATTTGTTCAATGGCCAAAAAATCAAAGTCTAAACCAATGAAAGAAATTCTTGAACGTCTCTCCATGTTTAAGTATATTACTGTTGTAATATTTGAAGAGGATGTTATTTTGAATGAGCCAGTAGAAAACTGGCCATTATGTGACTGTCTCATTTCTTTCCATTCTAAAGGTAAATCTTTTAATAATACCATAAAAATTTTAGCCATTTACATACTTTGTTTCCTAATGTTGATTTTTTTTTTTCCTGTCTATTTCTGTGAATTATCCTAGGAGGTGATTAATTCTGTCTTTTTAAACATCAGTTGTATTACATTTAAGAATCCAAGCTTTCTAAATGATACTATTTTAATTCCTTGTGGAAGTCCTGTCTGACGTGGTATTTTAAAATAGCTATTCTTTTTGTGGAACTGGAGGAAATGATAAACAGTGCCGAGCTAATGCTTACTTTCTCCATTAATTCTGGATGTGTGCTCCTTTCTCTGTAGGGAGTTGGATCTCTAAATGCATGTTCACCTACCTCTGCTAATATTTAACTTCTTTTGTGGGTTTGTGCAGTGAGCTTAAGATGACTGAAGTAAAGTTTAAGGTTTTTTTTTTATTAGGCAGAAGTAATAGAAGCCTTAGTTCTGGCTCAAAGGAAGTGGAAGGAGTGTGGAGGAGGGAATAGGAGAAAAGACTTCTACTTTTGGCAGTGCACACTGAAATCAGGCTACAGTAATTATGATCATCTTAAGAAGATGCTAACGTTATCTGTAGCTGAGGGAGGGACCATCCCCCCTCTTATTCTTTAAGTCTGTTTCTAAATAAAGCTGCAAAAACATGTTCCATACTATTTACTGGTGTTGTGTCTTCTAGTTTTAATTTATTTCTTAATTATGTTTTAGGATTTCCACTGGACAAAGCGGTTGCCTATGCAAAACTCAGGAATCCATTCATAATCAATGACTTGAATATGCAGTATCACATACAAGACAGGTAAGGAATGATTCCCTCTAAAAGTAAATTTCTTCTGAGTCAGAGTATGAGGTTCTGTTGGCATTGCAGAGCACTGCTTCCATGGCAACTTCTGGGATTTCTTAATATTAGAAGATTGTGTGGTTATTCGAAGTCAGTTTTCCTTTGGTGTTTCAGTCATGCATAGCAAATACTAACAAAACAATAGCGAATGAAACACACAAACACTGAAGCCTTTGGGCAGTGTGTAGAGTTGCTATTTTAGATGCCTTTACTTGCTGTCATGCGTAAACATTTTCGATGTCTGTTAGTGTCTTTAACAAAAGAACTATTCAAATTGTTTGTCTTGCCAGAGTGGAGAAGACAAGACCAGCACAGCAAATGGCATTTTTACTGGAACTGGTTTGGTCACTGCAAAAGTACCATTGTGTCAGTCACCTTTAAAGTATTATATTCAAAAGTACAGTACATGTGTGTTAAATATGTAATAGTAACACACATACCCTGTGCATTGTTGTTGTTTTTTTTTTAGAAGAAGGTTTTATGTGTTTCCTCCTTCCTTACTCATGGTCTGTTAAAAATAAATAAATAAATAAAATAATTAAAGAAAAAAAAAAAAAAAGACTGTCAGGATTTGCTGTCATGCTTTGGAATGTTTTTCTTCTAGGAGAGAAGTGTATGGTATTCTGAAAGCTGAAGGCATTTTACTTCCTCGTTATGCAGTTCTGAACCGTGATCCAAACAATCCACAAGGTAAAAACTGATTACAAAACTAATTATGAATGGCATCTCTTTATTTCTGCTGGTGAGTGGTAGATACGTAGGAGAAAGCTGGATTTCACTTCTTAGAGGATTAATTCATTGCCTCAGAAATTTCTTATGCAATACTTAGTTAATCCATAAACATACTTCTGCTGCTTGCTGTCAGGGAAGTGTGAGAAACAGAAAAGGCATTGACACTGTGTAAGCCCTGTTCAGTCATACTTCAAACATGCATGTGTTTGCAATACTCCTTTGATCACAAATCTAAGTGTGACATCATATGACCATCTGTGAAGTTCATTAACTCCATTCCCACCAAAACCAGTACAGGTATGCATCTGAAAAGTTGTATTTCTAAATCCTGGGTTCACAGTCTTCTGTTAGCCTTTATAGACCAAATGACACATGAAGGCCTTCCAACTTGCACTGAGATGCAGATATGTCACCAGGTAGAGCAGTGTTCATGAACTTAACAATATCCACAATAAACAGTAATTTCAGTTAGGAAGTGGCAGAAACTACACAGGCAACTGAATGCTTTCCTTTGTAGAATAGAGCAGATTAGTTTGGTTAGAAGGGATCTTTGAAGATATTAGGTCCAATTGCAAGACCTCTTTCAGGGCTAACCAAAAGTTAAAACATATTATTGAGTACATTACCCAAATGTCTCTTGAACATGACAAGCATGGGACACCAGTCACCTCACTAGGAGCCTGCTGGTCAACCCTGAAGGTAAAGAAACTTTTCCTAATATTCACTCTGAACCTCTCCTATCACAGCTGTCTTCCATTTGTATATTTCCTGTTATCAGTTACTGAGAAGAAGGAACTGGCACTTCCCTTTGTGCTTCTTTTCCACAGGGAGCTGCAAAGAGCAGTGAGATTTATCTTGGCCATCTTTTTTGCAAACCAGACAACCCAAATGCCCTCAGCCTCTTTTCACAGGACCTGCCTTCCAGCCTTTTTGCTAGCTTTGCTGCCTTCCTCTGCATGCTCACAAGCATCTTAACATCTTTCATATTATGGAGCCTGAAACCCTGTGCAGTATTCAAGGTGTGGCAGCCACAGTGCTAAATATAGCAGAAGAGTCATCACTTTCAATGGACTGACTGTGCTGTATTCAGTGCATTCCAAAATATGCTTTGCCTTCTTGGCTGCCAAAGTACACAGCTGTCTTCTGTTGAGCTGCTGTTAGCAGCACCCCCAGGTTACTTTTTGTAGAGCTGTTTTTCAGCCACTCGTCTCCCAGTCTATACCTGTGTCTGGCATTACTTCATCCCAGGTGAAGAACCGGCCATTTTCATTTGTTGAACTTCATTCCGTTACAGGCTATTCAGTATTCCAGTGTATATAGATCTCTCTGTAAGACCTCTTGTTCATCCAGGGAGTCAACAGCATCCCTTTATCACTTGCAAGCTTGTTGAGGATACATTGTACTCCTGGGTCCATATCACTGATAAAAATGTTGAACAGGACTGGCCCTAGAATTGAGCCCTGGGAAGCACTGCTGCTGACCAGCAGTGTTACATTTACTGCAACAATTGGAACTGTACTGTTGTGCCAGGTCATAACCCGGTGTACTGTCAACCTGTCTTCACAGTTTTTATGGAGAGATGCTGTGAGTGGGTGGTATTGAAGGTCTTACTTAAATAACAACAAAAAAAAAAGCACAGCTATCCCCTTCCGTGTCATAGAACATTATCATAGGAGTGGTCAAATTACTGAAGCAAGACTTCATCTTTGTGAACAAGCAGACGTAAAAGGGGAAAGTCAAATCTGCATCTAATCTGCTCAGAATATCAACTGTAGTTAATTCATTTTCTGTATTTAAAATAAATGTAAGAGCTTTTTCTCCTAAAATGAGAATGGCTAACAATAAGAGTACAATGGCAGGTCAAGACATTGTGAGATAAACAGTAAGTAAAATTGAAGCATTTCCATAGTTTGTAACTTTTGAGGGGTAGTGAATTTTATGTAACAGTGTCTGTCTACTCCTGGGGAAAAATACTTGTTTATTCTACAGAAGTTGAGAGAACCATTAACTCAAATTTCCCGGCCTTAACAGTCTGTGAAAGGTTCATCAATTGTACGTTAAGGTAGTTCTCAGCCTCTTGAAAATATTGCATCTGGCACCACATAATGTTTGCTGCTCAGCTGTCATACCTCTGATGTTTCAAAGAAGAGCTCTGAAGAAAAAATCAGACAGCCAGTGGTGGTTTCACACTGATCAGCAGCTCTCCACCATGCTGCCCTCTCATCCCTCCTCAGCGGGGAGGGGGGAGAAAATGTGATGAAAATATGTCATGGGGCTTTGGGGTGACCCTATTGGAGTGACTGGAGCAGTGCTGCTCTGACACGGGGCACTGCTGCTCTCTGTGAGCACAGGCCCCCCTCCAAGCCACTGTCCACCTCTATTACCAAAACCTTGTCACGTTACCCTAGTGCTCTGTAAAAAATGTATGTGTGCAAGATCTGTGGGAGAAATTTCCTGTGTGATGCCACAATAATCTACAGAAAGTGTAGTAACATGACACAATAAAGATGTGTTACAGCAGGCGTTCAGCAAACATTGATAAAGCTTTGTGAATCAATAACAAATCAGTGAACCAAAGATCGATAGTAGCCTTTTTATTTCTACCTCCATAATCACTCCAAATCTCTAATAATTTTGTTCCATGAAATTATTATTACATCTGTTGTTTGCATTGTTTCTTCAGAATGCAACTTGATTGAAGGAGAAGATCATGTGGAAGTGAATGGGGAAATTTTCCAAAAGCCTTTTGTAGAAAAGCCAGTTAGTGCTGAGGACCACAATGTTTACATTTATTACCCAACATCTGCTGGGGGTGGAAGCCAGAGGCTTTTTCGAAAGGTGAGGATAGTACACTAAAACTAAGGAAATTCCATCATGTTAAGTGACTATATTCTTGGATATGTTTTGATGAATATGAAAAAGGTTAAATTAATTGATGTTGAATTTGAAAGCTAGTCTAGCTTCCCTCCCTGGCCCCTCCTTTTTTGTTCTTGTTGTTTTGTTTTGTTTTTATTTTTTTTTAAATTGTAGGTGTTCCACAGAATTGCTGAGCATGACCTTCCAGTGTAGGAGTAGCAGCAGACCAGATAAAGGCACTTCAAGAAAACTTACAGGATGACTGAACACTCCTGTTCTTTTCAGTAGACATTCAGCAAGTGCGAATTCTTACAGATAGAAGAAGCATATGCTATCAGTACATTTGGATGTGATCAAAACTTACTTGCTATTTTTGGTACAGGAAAAGTTTTCCCAGTATAGGTTGGCTATTTTAAGGAGTTTTACAATTTCTCAGTAGCCTTCAAGTTTATTAATAGAAAAATATTTCTTTCAGATTGGCAGCAGGAGCAGTGTTTATTCCCCTGAAAGCAGTGTGAGAAAAACAGGCTCCTATATTTATGAGGAATTTATGCCTACAGATGGCACGGATGTGAAGGTATGATAACTACATATTCTGACTTATATTTAGAACAGTCAAGTACTCCTAGAATGTCTCAGGTTGAAAGATAAAAGTAAATCATCGCGTTGAGGATTAATTAAGTTTTGGTGGAGTTCATAAGAGAACAGTGACAGTTTAATCTAGCTAAATGTGGTACTTCTAACAGAGAAGTTGGCTTATGTCATTGGAATCTGGTGCAGGAGGCTTATGTAATGCAGAAGCGACAGCACTTCTGTAAAAGGTCTGCGGATTCAAAAAAAGCTTGCAGAGGCAGATTAACATTCAGCAGTTTAATGGA
This sequence comes from Callipepla californica brunnescens, assembly GCA_023055505.1. NCBI lineage: Eukaryota > Metazoa > Chordata > Aves > Galliformes > Odontophoridae > Callipepla > Callipepla californica. The sequence continues at coordinate 6,126,172 of JALIRH010000023.1, read as the reverse complement.
GAGGTACATTAGTAGAAGTGACTGGCAGGTACAGTGCCTGCCATGTGGTTTCCCTCACCAGGTAGTGGTGGCAGCAGACCTGCAATATGCCTATACCACCTCTTAGCACTGTGGCTATACAGCTAGAGGCAGTTTACTTCTGTTCCCAAGGTAACACAAGTTCTTTCTCTTGGGTTGGTCTCCTGTTCAGGCCATAATCTCTATATACCGCTTATTACATGACACTTTCTCTTTTTTCGTGTTAGAACTGTATGTACTTTCCTGTGTGAACAGACAGATGTTGTCTAGATATTTTGTCTAAATGTTAAAGAAAATCTGTAGCTGAGATTTTACCAAGTAAGGTATTCTTCTAATTAATAAATGAAAATTCTTTAATAACGTGATATGAAGTTTGAAAGTTGTGCCTATCTGTAATTATTTTTACTCTTGTGTTTATTTACTTAACAGATATAAAGATTAAGCATCATAAAAGATGTGATAGCATGGAGCAGTAACAGCACAAGTGCTACCTATGGGGGTTGCATGCTTTGTGTTAGTTCTGGTTATTTTAAAGCCAGCACTGAACAAGTATAATGAATGTTTTGCCATGTAAATGAGAGATCACCATGTTTAGAAGAAGAGCAGAAGTTATAGTGTATGATCCAATCCAATCTTATGCCAAATAAGCCCTTGAGAAATTGCAGTCAACTTCTTCCACCTGGAGATGCGTGTGTAATATTAACTCTGTGTTCACAGGCAAATTCCCCCTTCCTAATGATCTTCTGCTTACTTCATACAATTTTAGTGTGGAACACTTCGTGCTGGATTAATCTGAGTCTATGGAAGAGCTTTACAATCTGTTTCCAAAGAGAAAAGTTTATAGCAACCTGAAGAGATGTATATGACTTGAGGATGTGGCTTATGTTGACTGTTGTTACATGGCAGGGATTAAACAGCATCTGTGGTCTTGAAGACCCCATATAAATAACGGATTTTCTTTGAATAACAAGCCTGTCAGCTTTATACTACACAATTTTACCTAGCTGATTTCAGGCATCTTTTGTCCATCTTCTAATCTCAGCTTGCTAGCAGCTGAAGTATTGCATTTGTCATTCAAACAGGAGGTTCACATTCAGGTCTTCAAGGATATTGATAATGTGCCATGCCTTAAAATCATTGTTTAAAACACATTTGTTCCCATCTGTTTTTCAAATGATGTCCTGCGAGACTTTGTGTCTGAGAACTCTGTAAGGAAGCATAGCTGCCTACTGCTGATCCCTTAAATGGAACAAGAAAGGAAAACGCCCTAGAGACTAGTCATTTTTAGTATACTCTCAACATCGCTTTATAGTCTCACATCATTGTAGGCATTACATGGAAGGGATGTTGTCAACTTGGACTTCTAACCTTCATGCAGAAAGATAGTCACAGCTAGTGCAGTTTCTTCATCTAAACCAGGCCGTCACTCTACTTCATAAGAACTAAGAATTTATCAAAAGAGCATGGCAGTTCTCATGACAGCTTTCTTAATTTTGTTCCAAAACAGTTACAGTGTTTGCTAGTATTTGCAATCCATTTTTTTACTTGAGTACGCTTTTTTTGTTGAAGGTTAACAGTCTTCTTTTCAAGTAAAGTGACAGTATGCCATTTCCTGAGAGCTGCTGATTAGTCTCTTAATGCACAGGCTCCACTACTTGCTAGCAGGGAGTATTAAAACTGTAGCAGAGCAGGTAGCACAATCATTCTCTCAGGCTCTTGCCTTGCAATGCCAAAACTGGGCAGATTGTTGCTTTGTTCAGTCTTAGCTAAAATGTGAAAGTACTTTTTAATTTCCGTCCTGCTGCCAGGTTTCTATAATCAGTGAAGCTTAAATTATTACTGAGTTAATCTGCCTTCCAGGTACTGCAGATGTTTTGGAGATTAAAACGTTCTTTGCCTCTATGTTGCCATAATTAAGGAATTAAGTTTTGTTCATCACATTTCTGTTTTTTGTTTTTTTTCATGTGCTTCAACTTCATCCTTAGTGGCCACTAAATAATGGGTGCTCTCGGAATGCTGTGCTCTAGAGAAGGGTACTTCCGAGCAGAATTATCAGTGATAACAACTGCTAACATTTTGACAGGATCATAGAATGTTTAAGGTTGTGTGGGGCCTCTGAAGGTGTTCTGGTCCAAACCCCATGTGCAAAATGGGACATCTAGAACAGATTGTGTTGGTTTTTTTTTGTGATTACAGTGATTATCACATTTGAGATAAATTTAGAAAGATGCATGGATATAATTACTCTGAATTAAGAGGTCTTCTTTTTCGATAAAGGTGTACACAGTAGGTCCTGACTATGCTCATGCTGAAGCCCGGAAGTCCCCAGCTCTTGATGGCAAGGTAGAACGGGATAGCGAAGGAAAAGAAGTGAGGTATCCAGTCATCCTGAATGCAAGAGAGAAGTTAATTGCTTGGAAAGTGTGCCTTGCCTTTAAGGTAAGCAGATTACTTCCCTATCTGATCAAACATTTAATGCTAATTAATTGTTTACTACCTGAAACTTCTGTAGAGTTTAAATGTCCAAAGCTAGCAGTGATATTGTAGGCTCTGTGCCCCTGATAGTGTATACTGTAGACTTTGAGCAGAAGATGAAAAATTGAACTTCCACATGATGTTTTTTTAATACAGAGAGATCTTTAAATGCAGTGATAAGTTCTGGGTGTGCTGCTTATATGGCATGAGTTTTCTGTATGTTTATGCTGGGCCTCAGTAAACATTAATTTGGTATTGATGTGGCTAGCTTTTCCTTATTCAAAGTGTTTGATAGATTCCATTTTTGTATAGCTCTAAGTTTCCTTTGTTAAAACTTCATTCAATCTCTTCCGTCGTTTTCTGACTTCTTACTTAAAAGTTGTCTTTCAGTCTGTCTCAGAAAGCGTGTGCAATTGTGATATTACACTAGAGAGTGTGGACAACTGTTACCTAGCAAAGGAGGCTCTCATATTTAATATTAATAATGTATTTAATAACAGTAGCAATACTATATCAAAACTATGCTATCAAATTTAAATTGAGACAAAAATGTCTTTATTAATAGTTTCATCATTTCTTATCTACTGCTCATAATAATATTGTGTAAGGGGAAACTCCATTGTCTGAATGGGAATTCGTAAGTCTATAATTGCCCAAGCTATATATTCCAAAGGCTAAGCTTGTGTGCATGTGAACCTGATGGGTAATACTGATTCTTCCGGAGTTATATAGGAAGGTTTAAATCAAGTTGGGAGTTCACAGTTAACAGATCAGAAGATGTGTTTACATAATAAGTGAGCATAACATGGAACTCGAAAGAAGTTTTAAGTATAAAATAAGAAAACTTAAGGAAAGTGATCAACTACTTTAACTTTTATTCTTAAAAACAGCAAACAGTCTGTGGCTTTGATTTGCTGCGTGCTAATGGGCAGTCATATGTCTGTGATGTGAACGGCTTCAGTTTTGTGAAAAACTCCATGAAATACTATGACGATTGTGCTAAGATACTGGGGTAAGAGTTGATTGATTTACTTCATGAGTTTTGCTTGTTCGTTCTGTTGCATTTAACTACGGATTATATACTATTTACTCCTTAGTCCTAAGTAATTATTTAAAATTAAATATATAAGGAAAATTGTAGGATTTCAGGTAAATACTAAAGAAGTACCATGAACTGTAAATCCATAAAAAAAACATTAATTCCTTATTCCTAAAGTCATCTAAAACATCTGAGTGTTCTGCAGGTGCTGGAAGCTAAAAGTACTGGGAAAGAATTACATTTTTAAAGGTAGCTGAGATTTTTTTCAAGTAGAGAGGTATACCAGTGGATGATTATGCATGCTGCTATTTAGTACAAGCCCAAATTGGTGTTTGTTGTCTTTGATCTGAAGCTGGCATGTATGTATTTTATAGGCTAATATCCAAGCAGTTGCAGTATCTTGATGTCATATCATGTTTCTTCTGTTGTACTGGGAGCAAAAGAAGGCAGAATAAGAGATCATGCAAAGTTGTACTGGACTTTATACCAGTGAGATGTTACCTTCAAATAGGACTGATCCTAGTTTGGACAGTAAAATTGCTTTCACAGTAACATTGCACTGATAAGGTAGAGCAGGACCCTTCTGCATTATCAAATGGTCTGACATCATATCTAAATCAAGGAAGAGATAAGGTGAAATCATAGTTAATAATTGCAGGCCTGATGTTCTAGGCCATTTTTGAGTTAGAATTCTAAGACTGATGCTAAGTTCTTTTATTTAAGTTGCTGTAGATGTTGAATTCTCTGAGAAGAGTTTGTGTACCATTTTTTCCTCATGCTGAATAAACTTCTGTATGTGAAAGCAGAGTTATCATTTCATAATTAGATTATTCACATTTTTTCCATTTTTACCAACAAACTTTTTGAGGAATGAAATTACCTCTAAAGCTACCGGTTACTGTTCAAACATGGCTTGCTGATTTTCAGGGACTTTTCAGTTTGTTAATGGATTTGGATATCTGAATATTTAAATAAGCCAGACCGGTCGATTTCCAAGGAACAATTTTGGGAACTGGAATTCAAAGACTGAAGTTTCTTAAGTACCCCATGCTGTTGGGCTAGTATTAGCTTTTTTTTCAGTTGTAGAAGCTTTAAATTGTTTTGTAAGTACATTTTTTTGTGTGTAAAATTAGAATAAAAACACTTACTTTTCTCTCTTTAGTAGAGACATACTGTCACAAGTATTCTAAAACTACATTGATAGAAGTGCATGTTTATAAATGTATTTGTTTTGGAGTGTGTATGTGTTTTACAAGATCTGCTCTGAACCTTTTCTTTCTTTTTCTCTTTAACTCTTCTGTAGAAATATCATAATGAGAGAACTTGCTCCCCAGTTTCAGATACCATGGTCAATTCCTTTGGAAGCTGAAGACATCCCTATCGTGCCCACCACCTCTGGAACAATGTAAGACAGTAGTAGCTACACCTGAATTGTGGAAAATCGCAACATAACTTTTGTGTGCATTGTTTTTTCTCTTCACAAGGTGTACCCATTTTGGCCTATGAGCGCTTGTTTTGTGTGGTGAAAACAAGGAAGGAATCACAATTGCTATGCCAGCAATCAGAATTTCTGATCCTTTAGTCAAGCTGAGTATAGAACAGCAGATTTTCAAGTGTAGCATCTTCTGTGCATAGCTGCCTTCACTGCTAATCGTTTTTCCAGCACCAGCTTAATATGCACTTCTAATAAACATGCTTTCTAATTTAATGAACTTCAAAATCATTTTAAAATATTACCCAAGTAGTTATTAAGTCTTAAAATCAAAACATGTATTTTATACTTCACATCACTTTCAGTTAACCTTATATTCTTGCATATCCTTCTTTCACTTTTGTAGTTATGTCATTTAATGACAGCTTTGTCAATTGTTCTGATTTGTAGTGGTTTTAATAATAAAAATTCCATTGATAAAATTGTGAAACATTTCAGGATGGAGCTTAGATGTGTTATAGCTGTAATACGTCATGGAGACCGAACACCAAAACAAAAAATGAAAATGGAAGTAAAACATCAAAGGTAAGTTGAACTTTGATGTAAAGTTCATTTCTTGGGGATGTGCAAGCAATGAACTAAGCAGGAAGACCATCATACAAGACATTTTTTGTTCTATTTTTACCGTGATTGAAATGTAGCTGTTGTCTTTCCAGTTAAATAACAAGCATGCACCTCTTTCTAAGAGGACTGTCAGATTAGTTTTTCAGACTTCCTTCATTACATGATGTGTTTTATAAACAGTCCTGTTTGTTTTTAATGAAAATGCATCTGTTTCTATGCATTTATTTATGAATAATCAGTAGATAATATTTGTTTGACTTTGACCTCTGACTTTGTTTTTATTGTATGGTTCTTGCATGACTTGCTTTCTTATTGTACCACCTTTTTGTCTCTTATTTTTTTCAGAGTAAGATTGCTGTGCATTTCTGATAGATACTGTTTTTATGTTAGCATTCACAGAGTGCCTGGAATTAGGTGCAGTTGCAGTATCTCGTGTATTCACAGATACTTGCTGTAAATATACATACAAATATATATTAGTTTGGTATTTATGGTCCCTAGTTCTATGTTCTATATCCCCTGTTCTTGAATACTAAGAACAGCTGTATATTCTTCCCTCTTTATATTTAACACTTAGCAAATTAGTAAGAGAATGTTTTTTGCACTCAAATTTCTCTAAAGCATAGAGAATTTCTTGAGAAATGAGATTTGAATGAAGGATCACTTCAGCTCTGAAGTTCATATTTTAAGATGCTTTTCAAGTAATGTAAAGTTACTAATTTCAGGCCATTTTAAGTTTAAAAGCTGTGTGTTTGACTAATATTTTAGTTTATTAAATGTGTATGTGTATTCTTTCTCCTAAAGATTTTTTGATCTCTTTGAAAAGTGTGATGGATATAAATCTGGAAAACTAAAACTGAAAAAACCAAAACAGCTGCAGGCAAGTTTGTCTCTGTTTTCTTGCTCTGGTGTTTTACAACAAATACAAAGTAGTTTATTTTAAGTTAGTCCTGTGTTTGCTTTCTTTAGGAAGTGCTTGATATAGCAAGGCAACTCCTTGTAGAACTTGGGCAAAACAACGATTCAGAAATTGAGGAAAGTAAAGCAAAACTTGAACAGCTAAAGACTGTGTTAGAAATGTAAGTATCTGTTTGTGGTCTTCATAGCAAGCAAGACATACCTGTTATTTTGACCTGTTTGTCCAGTTACTGCTCAGTTGCAATGATTAAAACTGTGTAATGATGTATTAATTGATGCAGATGGGTCTCTCTCAAAAAACAAGAAAGAGTGTAATGACATTGTAAAGGAGACTGAGTCCTCTCTGTGTTTTCTCATAATCTTTTCAATTGAACTTACTGTTTAATCTATCTAGTGTCTCAGCGTGCTTTCTACTCGCAAGAGTTACTCTTTTGTTGGTGTGGGTTGTTTTATATTGGCATGCTTGAGTACTTGAGTGTAGGGTTTGCCTTTTAGCTATGTGTGACATGACAAAGTCTGTTAGAGCTTTTAGGAGCTCTCACTGTGTACAGCAAACTGTACTGACTGAGGATTCCAAAGAAGTAGAGCTTTGCATATGAAGCCTGAAGTATTTAATAGAAGGAAAAAAAGGCTTCAAGGTTTATTAAAATTCTGTGTACTATTATCTCATGTAGTTGTAAACTGCTCATGCAATCTGCAAATGTGTAGGCAGTTTTGTTTTTCAGTTTTATGCTCAGAGTGCTGAAAACAAGTAGCATATAATAATATTTGGAAATGTTTCATCACAGAAGGTTTGTTATGTATGTAGTTTCATGTGCTTCATGAGTAAGGCTTGATTTAAGACTGCATTGCTAAATGGTGGTCAATGCTCAAATAAATAACCAGTGTAATTTTATTATATTGTTTCAAGAGCATAATAGGTTTGGATTTGTACAGGAAAACATTTTTTTTCCTCTTTTCCTTACTTACCTCCCCCTGTTCCTTCTTCAGGTATGGACATTTTTCAGGCATAAATCGTAAAGTTCAATTAACGTATCTTCCTCATGGCTGTCCAAAGACTTCCAGCGAAGAGGAAGGTGCAGTATTACTTTAGTGTATATTCATCTAAGAACGTACATATTTACATTATAAAGGACTAGTGATATAACAAGTCTTGATAGTAAGAAGATTCCGTATGTTGATTTGAATGAATGTTTGTGTTAATGGCAAATACTCAGCAGTCTTTTAGTCTACTGAATTGTACACCTAAAATTATGTAGTAAATTTATACCACAGCAGTGTTTTTGTTTTTTTGTAATTGAAAATGGGGAAAGAAGCTTCAGTTATACACCAAAAATGGTGTATTGGGAGAAAGATGAGAAAATCCTGCTTATCATTTACTGCTGTCTTTAAAATGGCTCTGAACTTTTTCTGATCTTTGTTCCGTGGTCAGTAACTGCAGTAACCCTGGGTATTTAAAATCCTCTTTTTTTCTGATTTTTTTTTTTTTTTTTGCTCGATATTTGCTTTAGATTTCTTACTCAGTGTTTTTCACTTATTTTTTTCTATATAATGTAATTGTTTCATGATATATGTCTGTTTAAGTGCCTTTTTAGTTCTCAGGTTCAGTATTTTCTGAATGTTAGAAAGTTATAAAGGATTTCTAAAGTTGAAGAGGCTCTTTACTGGCCTTCATAGTTCCAGTATCTTTACTCATGTGCAAAAAAATATATTTACAATATACTTCTGAACTCCTCTCTCTGTGTACAATTAGATAACAGAAGAAATGAGCCATCTCTCCTACTGGTTTTAAAATGGGGAGGAGAACTGACCCCTGCGGGCAGGGTTCAAGCAGAGGAGCTTGGAAGGGCATTCAGGTGTATGTATCCAGGTGGACAAGGTAAAACAACAAAACAAAACAAAAATAATAGTGCTGAATGGCATCAATCCCTTTTGAGGATAATAAAGTGCAAAATGAGAGTCTGAGTAAAATGTTTGTTTGGTAGGAGACTATGCTGGATTTCCTGGATGTGGTTTACTTAGATTACATAGCACTTACCGACATGATCTCAAAATCTACGCTTCAGATGAGGGACGAGTTCAGATGACTGCAGCAGCTTTTGCAAAGGTACTTCATCGAATTGTATTTTCAGTTATAAAATTCTGAAATTTTCTAGCTAATTTCTTGCAAAAAAATGTGTAGATTTGTGGTTTATCATACACACAGAGGCTCTTCTTTTTTGTTTGTTTGTTTGTAAAAGAAGGTATTCTCAAAGATTATTTAGCAATATGCAGGAAAGTTTTCTGTTAGTGTGCCATGGTTTGAAGTTCTTCAAGCCATTGCAGACAAGTTTTCATTACACAAGTCATAGGAGTATGCTATAGTCCTTTTGCAGTAATCTAAAAACATAACAGAAAAACATGTTTAGTTTGCACCTTTCTTATATGTTTAGGGCTTACTTTCTGAAATTTTCATGAAATTTTGTCAGATTACTTTGACAAATTGTGTGTGTGATGGGTAAAAGCGCAGGCATTATGACAACTTAATACATTAATTTTCCATGAGCAAAAATTGTGTTTTTCAATTGATTCAGTGAACTGAACGGAAAGATCTGGGGAGTTTTTATGTGGAAACCATCTTTCTCTTATTGACTAATGACATTATAGAGGAAGTGAGAGGGTTTGAAGCTATCAGAAATATGGAATTAATAATCTTCTTTGAAAATATTTAAATAAGAAATTGTAAAAGCTAAAGATTAGTTTGATTTGCTTGTTTATTTATTTTGTGTGTTTTTGTGTATGTGTGTTTGTTTTCTACCAGTTGAAATAATTTATTTAAATGTTAAAAGGATACGTTTTAATTTTTGACCTGTCAGAATAACTCTTGTAAGTAACATACACTGGCAATTCCGCATCGGGACCTATCTGAGAGATTATTTAATATGTAAATATTTTTGGAGGTTTTAAGAAATATTCGCTCATTTTTGAGTACAAACAAAGATTTATAGCAGCTGCTAATAGAAAACAGAGTTCAGAACTTCCTGTGTCTCCAGTGTTTGCCAAAGTGTTCCCTTACCCCTCTTCATGCTAGGCAAATCCCTTTTTTGCTCCTCTTTCCAAGTACCCTTTCACTGTTAATAACTTTATGCGCTTCCTTCTTGCAGTGGTACTGATCTTGAATTGTCTGAGAGAACTCAGAGCAAGTGCTACATAAAGACTTGTTTAGGTGAATGATTTTCATTCATACAGAGAGATAGTGAGTTAGGTGAGAGGGAGCCTCTGTAGGTCATGTAGTTCAGCTCCAGACAGCACAGGCCCAGCCTGAATGAGGTTGTCTTCAACTGTATCCAGTCAAGTTCTGAGCATGTACAGCAGTGAAGATTCCACAGCTTCTCCAAGTTTTTAATTCCACCTCTTCATTCTCAGGTAGTTTCTCTTATTTCTTTTAGGTAGCCCATCCTCCCTTCTCCTTCTGTGTGTTCCTTTTTAATCCATGTTGACTTTCTGCGTGACTTTCCGTATCTCAGGTTGCTTTTGTGTTTTGAGAATTTTGTCCTAAGGGACAGCTGTCCTGTGCATCTGTACCCTTCAGAACACTCTTCCCTGGAACTGCATGAAATGCTGAAGTATCATCATTTGCAGGGGCTCTGATACAATTATGTCTTCTCTAAGAATTTGTTGCAGTATCGTGGTTTCTGTTGCTGAGGCTGCCATTGACCTTCACTTTCCTGACACTTTCCGAGAAACAGGTCCAGGAAAATGTCTCAGCTAGATGGTTAATTGGTATCCCATGCCAAAGAGTTACCCCAGATTTCTGAAGTACATCCACAACTCTTGTGACATGCAGTATTGTCCATGCATGAGGTATCCAGAATTAAGTATTAAAAAAGGCATGAAATCAGAAGACATTCTTAGCTTAAGATGGCTTTATCTATTTCCTTTTTTAGTTGGCTGGTCTGTAGCAGATGCCTGCCTTGATATTACCATATATCTGCCCTTTCATACGTCTGTTTCCATACATCTAATGTCTCAGCTGACTTGTTACTGGTTCGAAAGCAAAAGTCCCAGTGGTCAAGTCACTCCTTTATACAGAATCGAGTTCTTCCTCCATGCCTTCCAGTAACTGTAGCAAAGCTCCTTTCATGTAAGCTATTCCACCTGTCTCGATAATCTTTGTAAACTTAAAGCTTTGCGAATTTTAAGAATTTCTGCTTCCCCTGTTTGTTTCCATGCTGCATGTGTTGATGCACATGTATTTCATGTGGACAGCCATCTGTCCTGCTTTCTCCTCAGTCAGCAGGCTTGAGGGGAACACCATTCAATTTCCATACTCATCTCAGTGTCTTTCTGTTGGCAGAAGTGTTGCAAGTTTCTCACTTTCTCCATTTTGAAAGTCTCCATCCACTTTTGTTCAGCTATAGATTTTTATTGTCCTTCTATGCCACACAGGGTTTGGGCTCTGCAGGATCTGCGCAAAGGCCTAGCGTGTATCCTCTGTATCCTCCCTGATCCTACTCAGACTCTTTCTGTGGCTTCTTCATCTGGTCCTCTGGACCAGGGCATGTCTCCCTCAAGTCAGGTTGCTGGTACACGATGCACTCCTTTCAACCTGGGACCTGAATAGCGATGGCCTTCCAGAAGCAGTCTTGACACCTGCAAGATGCACTAGATCTCAGACTGGTGATGTGGCATGTCACCATCACTGTTGCACCAGCTGTAGCTGTCCTACACACCATGGCAGAGCTTTAATAGAATCATAGAGTGGAATTATGTTGGAAGGGATCTTGATCATTAGGCTCCTACCCTTCTGGCACTGGCAGGGTTGCCAACTACTCAATCAGGTACTAGATGAGATTGTCCAGGTACCCTCCCAGCATGGCATTGTACACCTTCAGGGATGGGTCATCCACAGCCACTCTGGACAGCCCGTTCCAGCACCTCACCACACTGCCAATAAAGAATTTTCCCTTACATCTAAATCTCCCTTCGTTTAATTTAAAACCATTCCCCTTTGTCCTGTCAAATCTTTCATCTTTGTCCTAATGGCTTTGAAGACCATTCCCATGCTAAACCCCTGTATATCTGAGCTATAGGCATCTAGTATAATACTGAGTTTAAATGAGTGGATTTTGAAAGGGCGTTTTTTCGTTGTTGTCGTTTATTTTTAAGATACTGTTACTTTCTTATGTTTGCTCCATTAATTATATTATTTGCTTCAGGGACTACTGGCCTTAGAGGGCGAGCTGACTCCTATTCTTGTCCAGATGGTAAAAAGTGCTAATATGAATGGTCTGTTGGACAGTGACAGTGATTCTTTAAGCAGCTGTCAGCATCGTGTTAAAGCAAGGCTCCACGAAATTCTCCAGAGAGACAGAGAATTTACTGCTGATGACTATGATAAGGTTAGAACATAAGTAGTTTTCAGTGAAATGAAATAAGTAGACTTATATTAAAATAATGAGCATTTGTTTTAAGTATGTCTTTTGAAAAATCATGTTTTGGCAAATAGTTTCATCTAAGAAGGAAGCTGTAGCAATTGTGGTATTAGATGTTTTGAACTCTTGAAATTTGAGTAATCAGAATGGTTATGTACTTTAAAGTGGGAATATAATTGATTATATTAGTACAATTAGTAAATCTTTTTCACTGTCTTTTTTAATTATTCAAGAGAAAACTGTACTTTTATACTTTTTTTTTCTGATCTTCACTTTGACCTTTGTAATATGTTGTGATAGTGTATCCTGCAAGGTCCTGGTATCCTACAAGGCCTTTTTTTCTGATACAAAAGCAATAAGAGGCAGAAAATCAGTAGAATACTTCCTTACCAGTAAAAGGAAATGTCTCATTATCATAATAATCGAGTGCATAATAAGGTAGTTAATGCTGACATGTAGGAACTGAGTGATAGTTCCTGCTTTAAATGGAAGTACCTCAAATGTGGTCTCTGTAAGTTTTTACCTGCCATTTTCTAAAACGTAAAGCAACTAAGATAATTTCTGAGCGTGAATAATGTTTGAGATTATGAAGTGAGAATTTATTTCTTCCCCTTTACTCCCCTTTACCTTCCTGCAATTTGAATAAGCAGTTTGCTTTTGGTTTTGTTTCGTTGTATTTTGCTTTCTCCATGCCTGATTATTATTCCTGTGGATATAATAGGGAGGTAGGAACTTCTCTGAAGTGCATTTTGTGATACATTTGTGCTTAAAGGGTTACTTTTTGTCTATTTTTGTGGGGTATGTCCTATCCAAATAAAAAACTAAGTCAGGAAGTATCAGGTTTTCTTCCAGGTGTCTCATTCTTCCTTCTAATTATCCTAATAAAGGTACTGTCTATACTCTTGTATAGAACAAGGTGGGTTTTATTGAGATGCATAGCCTAATTATAATCTCTTACAAATCTTTTACTAAGTTTTTAAGTACAATTGTTAGTTGAAAAAAGTTATGGAACGTTTCTAAGTATATTTAGAATTCTCAGAATTTTCTTATAATTTTCTGTACCTTAGAAGAAGAGCACTCGAAACTCTAGAAGCTGCTCTTGTTTACTGTATAAGATTACTCTTTATTTCTTGACATCTTTGAATCTTCAGTAGTGTATTCAGTATTTTTGATTTGTAGTTTCTCTTAGGGAGTAGATAATTGAGAAATCATTTCAAAAATTAACAACCTGCTTCAGTGCCTTTCATCTGGTACTTAGAGTCTTTAGTATTTTCCATCTTATTTCCATAATTTTTGTTTTTATCTAATCAGTTTGTGTTTATCTCAAATTGCAGCTTACTCCATCTGGAAGCATCTCATTGATAAAATCAATGCAGATTATTAAAAATCCTGTTAAGACATGTGACAAAGTCTACTCCTTGATCCAGAGCTTAACTTCTCAGATTAGGCAAAAAATGGAAGAACCAAAGTCTGCAGGTATTTGAACAGGTTTCTGTAGCTGTATGTAGTTTCTCTTGTTTGCGTTTGAGAGAGATTTTACTATAACCCTTCTGCAGTAAAGCAGAACTTTTCAGCAGTGGCATATGGATTTTCACAATCTGTTTCAGTATACACAGTTTTACAGTAAAAAGCAGGAGGAGTGCCTGGTCATATTGCAGGTAAGGGCTCTTTGTGGTGTTCAGAAATTCAGGCTAGTTGTCATATTTTTACAGTAATTCTTGATAAGAAATTGGTAACTCAGCAGTTTATAGCAGAAATAGGCAAAGCAGATGGTAAAAAGCTAAGTTATACAGGTACCTTTTTATGCTTAAATATCTTTGTTGAAGATGCATTACTCCATGCGCATAATGCGCAGAATTACTGCATAGAATTATGCTCTATTTTAATGGTATTGAACCAGAAAAAAAGGAAAACTTAAGCTGAAGTCAACCAGCTAAATTTTTGAATATTTGTTATCTGGTATTCTTTGCAGTGCATTGCATGTTAACAACTACTATGCTGAAATTGAACCGTGCAAGTATCACCTGTAGATAGCATCAGTTGTTTTTGTCTGTTTGATCCAGTCTCCTGCCCTGCAAATGAGGATAATCCATCCTTTCTGCCAGTCTTTTTCTGTTGACACTTGGAAGAGAACGACAAACTGGATTTGCATTCTGTTCTGAAACAGTGATGTTGTCTGCTTCCTCGTCCTTGCTCCTGAAATTTTCTAATAGGGGTTTTATTTTAGTCTTTTTGTTTTTTTGTTTTTTTGGTTTTTTTTAGTTACGATATTATCTGTTCTGTAGGACACTTTATCCTTTGTGTTGTAGCTTTGTTTAAAGGGTTAGTGATAGAGTACTATAGGGAAGCTTCTGTTTTGATATAACTAGATGATTTCAGCAGTAAAATTAAACACGTGCACACCTGTTCTTTCAGAATTAGTACAGTTACCTACTTTTACCTCTTTAAATATACTTTAAAGTTGTTTTCAATTATTAATTACATGGTAATAACTTTTTATTGTTATTTGGATGCTCCTCATTTCTTGCTGTTTATCCAGATATTCAGCTGTATCACAGTGAAACACTCGAACTGATGCTGCGCAGGTGGGCCAAGCTGGAAAAAGACTTCAAAACAAAGAATGGAAGATATGATATTAGCAAAATCCCTGATATTTACGACTGTATAAAATATGATGTGCAGCACAATGGCTCCTTGAAATTAGAAAACACAATGGAATTATACAGGCTTTCAAAAGCTTTAGCTGACATTGTGATTCCTCAGGTAAACATTTCCAGTTATGAAATAGAATACTTCTTCATGTTGTAACAGACTGTATGTAATATGTTTACTCTGCCTTGTCTGTTAAAGCTCCTTTAACTTCACCTCTTATTTTCTAATCACAATAAGATTATTTTGTGTAAAAAAAAAAAAAATCGTTCATAATTGATTAAGTCGTGGTCAGCATTATTTTTATCTTCTGGCAATTTAAGCTGTGAGCGAATCTACCTCCTCTTCTGCGTGCACGTGGTTCATCTCAAATATACTTCCTGGATGTAAGTGGAGCTCTTGTGGACAACTGTGTATTCTTAAATCACATTTAATTTTATTCTTGCTGCTTTTAACAATTTATTTTCAGGCTTTTTGCACCTGACACTGAATGCTAATTTTAATTAGCTTAAATTACATTTAGAAAGACCTTTCTGTTACTTCCACTCCCTGATAAAAGTGTATGTTGAAAGTTTCACAGAATTTAAAGACAGATGTACTAGTTAAACTTTTGTGTACTGCAGTCTGTTAAATCCAGGTTAGCACTAACTGCTGTAGACTACAGGAAATGTAAATGTATTATGGTGTAGGACAGAACATGCAAAAGCTGTCAGGAAGTGTCCTTGAAATTATATCCCACTGTTAACGGGGAGGTGTTCCTCATTTTCTGCAGTAAGAGAGGCAAATTCTTTCCCTGCCTATTTCTCAAACTGCGTGACAGCAGAGGGGATAAAAAGAGCAATATTTCTAAGTGTACTGTGTGTATTATGTGGATCTGGTAAGCCTAATTTTGAATAGGGTACTAAGGAAGAGTAACTAAAAATAAAAGGAAGGCAGAATATAGAAGAAAGCTTGTCAAACATGCATAATCCAAATGGAAAAGTGCTTATGCTGCTTCTTAGTGGAACCAAAAGATCCATCAGAATGATGCAGATGCTTTCATATCATAAATATGTGAAGGGTGAGTGGCAGGACGCTCTTCTCTGCTACGCATAGGACAAGGGGCAAAAACTGCAAGCTGGGAGGAAACCGCAGTAAGGGTAACAGAACATTGGAACACGCTGCACAGAGAGGTTGTGGGGTCTCCTTCTCTGGAGACATTCAAAACCTGCCTGGATGCATTCCTGTGTGACTGAATCTAGGTGTCACTGCTCCAGCAGGGGAACTGAACTAGATGATCTTCTGAGGTCCCTTCCAATCCCTGACATTCTGTGATACGTAGTGCAGAATGAGAAGCTTCTGAAATATGATGTTTTTACTATTGTAAATATGGTACCAGATACAAGATCTTCCAGTTGTATCTAACCACCATTTTAGTGCTATTTGAGGTGAATAGGACATTTCTCTGTGGGGTATTTTAACTCATGCTAAAGTAGACATCAAGTAAGTAATGTGCCTGTCTCCATTGACAGGAAGAAAGTAAGTAGTTGAAATCAGGTGAGATTAAATCCACTATACATGTCTTAATCTGAAGGGGAGAAAGAATAATTCCCCAGATCTTTTGCTAAGCAAAAGATCTTTTTCTGATCATACCAGACAGGAAATCCAGTTTTGTGTTTTGACTGGTTAATGAGGAGGTGTTTCTCTGTGTCATCTCAAATAGGAAAAAGGCAAACCTCTTCTAACTTAAAAGTAGGACAGGTGTAATAAAAACATTGAACAGAATTATTTAACTGCTTGCAGTCTTAACAAAGTATAGAATCATAGAATCACCAAGATTGGGAAAGAAGTACAAGTTCATCCAGTTCAATTGTCTACCTGTCACCAGTAGTTCTCACTAAACCATGTTCCTCAACTCAAATTCTGAATGTTCCTTGAGTACCTCCAAGGTCTGTGACTTCACCACCTCCCCAGGCAGCCCATTCCAGAGCCTGATCACTCTTTCAGAGAAGTATTTCCTAACATCTGGTCTGAATTTTCCCTGTCACAACTTAAAGCCATTCCCTCTCATCCTATCACGAGTTACAGGAGAGAAGTAGTAGGTAGGTAATTGAATAACTACATCAGTACAGGTTAGGGGCTTACCTGCTAGAAAGGAGATCTGCATGGAAGCACCTGGGTGACATGGTAGACAGGTTGGCCACGAGCCATCAGTGTGCCCAGGTGGCCAAGAAGGCCAGTGGTATCCTGCAGTGCATTAAAAAGACTGTGGCCAGCAGCTCAAAGGAGGTGATCTTCACCCTCTGATCTACCTTAGTGAGGCAGTATCTGGAGTATTGTGTCCAGTTCTGGGCTCGTCATTCCAAGAAAGAAATGAACTTCTAAAAAATGTCCAGTGGAGGGCCACACAGATGATTAAGGGCCAGGACCATCTGCCTTCTGAGAAGTGGCTGAGAGATCTGGTGCTGTTCAACATGGAGAAGACTGAGAGGGAATCTCTTCACTGTTTGTAAATATCTAAAGTGCAGGTGTCGAGTGGATGGAGCTGGGCTCTTTTCAGTGGTGCCCAATGACAGGGCAGGGTGCAGTGGACACAAACTGACATTCCAGCTGAAAATAAGGGAAAACTGCTTTAATGTGAGGGTGACAGAGCGCTGGAACAGGCACCCCAGAGAGGTTTTGGAATCTCTTCCTCTGGAGATAATTAAAACTCATTGGGCACTTTCCTATGCAAGGAAACCTGCTTTTAATAGGAGGTTGGACTAGATGATCTCCAGAGGTCCCATCCAAGCACATAATTCAGTGATTCTGTGGATTTATTATACAAGCCTTGTATTAGAAGGTATGTTAATCTTGACCTGGATTTTAAGACTTCTTTTTTTTTTTTTTTTTCTTACATAGGAATATGGTATTTCTAAGACTGAGAAACTAGAGATTGCAAAGGGTTACTGCACTCCTCTAGTTAGAAAAATCCGTTCTGACCTGCAGAGAACTCAAGATGATGATACTGTAAATAAGCTTCACCCTCTGTAAGTCTTCTAATATTTTTATACGATTATATTAATTCCTATAAGACATACTAGAGATACCCCGTAGCTTCCATACTTGAAATATCTTAGTAGTTCAGAGTAATTTTAAAGATACGATTCATTTATTACTTGATGGCTAATTCTGAAATAGGGCTACATGTCATTATTGTCTAATAAGGTTTTTTTTCTTTTAAGTTACTCCAGGGGTGTTATGTCCCCTGAACGCCATGTTCGTACACGACTGTATTTCACCAGTGAAAGTCATGTTCATTCCTTGTTATCTACCCTTCGTTATGGTGCCTTATGTGATGTAAGTCAAACACTTTTTCTGTGAGAACTGTGATATTTAATGAGAAACCAAAATAACTAATTTTTACTAAAACTGTATTGAGCAAAAGCTTAATTTTCCTAAGTGTCTTTGAAAGTTATTACACTTTCTGAAACACTGGATTTCTCAGCGTATATGCAGAACTCTTAATGTGAGCATTTCATGGAAAAGAGCATGCGCTTTTAAATTAGTGTTGGGTGTTCCATCAAGATATTAATGTTTTTTTCTGTTTATAAGGAAACAAAAGATGAACAATGGAAACGAGCTATGGATTACTTAAATGTCGTCAGTGAACTCAATTACATGACGCAGATTGTTATCATGCTTTACGAGGATCCAAACAAGGTATTTGGAATGTATGAACGCCTTCAGAAATAAGTAGTGCTAAGCTATGAGCTATGTATTGAAGTGTAAACCTTTTTATCATTTTCTTCAGGAACTTTCTTCAGAAGAACGTTTTCACGTAGAGCTGCACTTTAGCCCAGGAGCCAAAGGCTGTGAGGAAGATAAAAATTTACCATCTGGATATGGATACAGACCTGCCTCCCAAGAGGTAATAATTAGGCCTTTATTTCAAGCAAAAGTTAGTTTTTCCGGATGCAGAAATAACTAAAATAAACAGTGGGGAATTTTTAGGTTAGAAATACAAGTGTAATTTTTTTTTTTGTCTACTTTGAATAGACACAGATATTTGGAGCCTTCTATGGCCTTGCCAGACTGAACTGTGAATACAAAGTACCCTTTGTAAGAAACGTGGTAGCAGTGCTAGTGTCACCATCATGATATTCTGGCAACTGAAAAAAATATTTAATAAAGTAGTTTAACGTGCTTATAAATATAGATCGTTGGGGACTACTTAATGTTGTCGAAGTTATATGTGTAGGTCTGTGGAGTTACCACATGACTTCTGAGAAATGAATGAAAACCAAGGCTGGAATTCAGCTGTTGACTTAACAGGACTAGAATTTTACTGCTGTGAAAGCAGATTAAAGTAGGCTGAACAGATTGACTAACTAGGAGCCCACTGTATTGGCAGTGGTTAATTAGGAGCAAATTCATATGGATTATTAAAATCTACAGTAATATGTATTTTATAACTAGTTGTTTAATAATATATGATTCACTTACATCTTTAAAATCAGCTTGTTTTCTGTTTTTCCTAGAAGATTAATTTAGTAACCCTTCTGTTTACCTGATACAAGGTGTGCAGCTAATTTGTAAAGGAATTATGTATTGTTTATAGAATGAAGGCTCAAAGAAAACCTCTCATAGAAATGATAGTGATGAGGAGGCACATACTTCTAAAAGGGATGAAACAGATCGGTCAGTAGTGATGTTCAAGCCAATGGTATCAGACCCAATTCATATACACAGAAAGTCACCCCTTCCAAGATCCAGGAAGATCGGTTCTGTTGAAGTAAGTGTTTACGTTTTGGAGAATATCTTTCACAGAAATGCACTTCTATATGTCTTAACAAAACAGTAACAAAGGTAATTCTGTTTTCAGTTACATTTAGTATTAAATGTGTTCCTCCATGGCAGTAATTTGCCTGAAGGATTTTTTTTTTTTTTAATGAATGATTATTTTGCCATAAAAGACTTAATTCCTTTTTTCTTTCTAAGCCGTATTAGAAAAATCCATATTTGAAGACATGTGTTTAGATTGAAAAAGTCTTCATCTTCAAACTAACTTTTATTGCTTTTGCATTCATCCTTACAAGACATCTGGTATCAGGGACTGAGAAAACCATCAGGGTGATCATACAGAGAGGGAGCGGAGGGATTGGTGGGCTATGGGGTGGGGGTGGGGAGCGGGGAGGGAAGTAGAAGAGGAGAGACAAATGTCTTCAGCTGTTTTGGTGGAGTGGAAGTGACTCCACTTGTTCAACATTTGCATTTGAAGGTAAGAGAATGAACTGTAAGTTGTTTTTAATGGATGGGGTTTGCACTTCGTGAATTCTTTAGATAACAGCTTGAGCAGTCTAGTCTCCTGCCTTGAAGGCCACGACATCCAGGTGTGCTTCATGGATATGGCTTTAATGTCACAGAGGTGGAGAATGCACAGCATTGTCACTGATACCATTTGCACAACGGAGTGGCAAAGCTTCAGTTGGTGCATAGTGGCACTTCTGCGACTTTAATGCTAGAAGCAGACTAACAGCTGCTTATTGCCTCATTTTTAGTTGCTTAAAGCCATCAGAACTTAAGATCATATCAAAACCTTTTCCTTTCATGTTTGTGTTGAGAGTGGACTGTTCGTATGCAATGCAAGTATTACAGAAGTGAGATTTACAAGTTACTTGGCTATTAGCGTAGAGAGAAAAAGGTGCATGGTTTCCTCCTGTGAGGATATCTGTATAACTTCATGTGACTTTCATAAATTAACAAAGATAATAAATGTGAATGTCTTACATTTTCTATTTCCAAGTTTTATCATAAACAAATGCTCACAACATCGGTATTTTGGTTTTTAAGTGCTGTTTTCAGTATGATCATGCAAGCTCCCCTCCTAGTTATGAGTTCGTATACAAAATTTATTAGACTATTTATTTCAAACCTTTAAAGTTTTCTGTTTCCATGAATCATGTGGAAGTTACTTTCAGAAGGCATCAGTAACATGAATTGCTAAATTTTGTCTGTGTGAGTAACAAATCTCTGGATAGAATGTGTTCCAGCTTTCAGTGATGGTTTATTTGCTGGAATATTTAAAGAAGGCATGTAGTGTGAGGGCTTTTTTAATTTCATTTATTTTTTTCTGAAAGAAAAGTTGAAAGTTTCATGTGGCCCACTGAAATCTGCAAAACCAGTATTTGGAATATTTACACCAAATGGTATCTTCAAGTGTTTTAAAAAAGTGACTTTACTGAAACTTAAACTGCAACTGCCTTGAACCGTTTTTGTTTTTGTTTTTGTTTTTTTTATCTTTAAGGAAATTCTCTTTTCCCTTATATCCATTAATTTGAAAGGACACTGTCAGGTCTTAGACGGAAGTTCAAATCTGGAATATAGCCAGAAATATTTCTAAAAACATTTCAACTGTGGTTGAGTAATGAAAAGAGTTCTAGGGTTGAAATTGGAACATGTGGCTCATCAGTGTTCGAAAGCAAAATCTCTGCTGCAAAAAAATGTTGTTTGCTAACAATGCACAGTAATTTAGGGTTTGTGGGACTCTTAGCCTGACACTGTCTTCTCTTAACGTCTTAGAGATGTCTAGCTTCAGGTAATGTTTAGGGGGTATTTAGGATTGGTAATCTAGGACGAGTCAGGCTGTATTGCCTACCAGCCAGTTAGAAAGTAACAAAGGCAATGATAAAAATTAGTCTTTTAGAGAAGGCTACGCTTAGACTAGAAGTGAAAACTCTTAATTAAATAGGAAAATTTAATGTATTTACATGAGGAAAACTATTAAACAGTATGTCAATTTACCAATTACTGGTGCTCGTTGTTTTTTTTCTCTCATGTCATTTAATAATTAATCTACCAGAGATATGATGAAAGTGTTGTATTAAAAGATAACTGATTGACTGGAACAGATAACTTCCTAGTATTTTAATAATATTCTTCCCTGCTCGCTGTTTAATAGTTTTAGAAGTAGTATATAAAAAGGTGCAAGCAGACTTTTTTTTTTTTCTTTTCTGTTCATTTGGCTCTGTTGAATCTAACTTTGCATGCTTTGCTGTTTTTTGCCCCCTTTCTCACTTCCAGGAAGAGAGCCCCCTGAGTGTGTCTAGCCCAGAGTGTATTGGTACCTGGCTGCATTACACCAGTGGTGTGGGTACTGGGCGTCGAAGACGCAGATCAGGGGAACAAATCACTTCTTCCCCTGTCTCCCCTAAATCATTGGCTTTCACATCCAGTATTTTTGGCTCATGGCAACAGGTTTTTAAACTTTACTTCATTAAACATTATTATTGCATTCCAAGCAACAACCAACTGTCTTTAAGGACATCTAATCCCTTGTTATGGATTATATTTGAAGCAAATTCTTCCACTTTTTAAAATTACTTCCCGAGAACGTTTGGGGGAAAAAGAGCAAGTGCATGTTTTTCCACTGAATGTGTTACACACTTTCCTGAAAAATTGGTTTCTTTTTAGGAACTGCAAACGTTACCACAGTAGAAAAGACATGGTCTACTGCCGAATAAAACAGACTTCTGCTTTGGTTTAGTTGTCCTTTAAGACTTTAAAAATGGCATTGCTTAATTTGGTGGTAGGTAAATTGAAATCTAATTTATTTTTTTTTTTAATAATTGCAACCAATACCATTTAAAATAATTTATTCGGAACTTCATATTGCTATTCAAAACTTGTTTTGCATTTATCATATTTTCAGTGGCCTGATATTAACTATTGCAGGGAACAAACTCTAGCACTAATAATTCTTGCGTTCTGTATCTGGAGGTATCTAAAACTCCCAACACAGTACATCATCCATTGTCTTGTACAATATTTTGAAGATTTTTTCTAAATGTGTGGGGGAGGAAGCAGGAAAAAAAAGACAGTTTTTTAAAAACACCAGTGAAGATCCAAGTTTCTTTGTACTTCAAGATATTGTTTACCTCTATGACAATGGATGGTGTTCTGTTAATCATATGCTTTTTCTTTTAAAATTTTTATAATTTCCCTTTTGTGGAAGATTATGAAACTGTGTGCATAGGAAAAGTTTATATCAGTAAAGGCTGTGAGCATCTGAAGATTACACTGATTGAGCCCGTGCATGGATCAGTGATCGTATGGTGTCCTCAATAGCCTGTCTGTCTTTCCTTCCCTCCCCTCCTTTTCTTCAATACAGGCGCAGTTTAGGACAGTGAATTTGGTAAAATAAAATAAAATGTCTCAAATGTTTGTTCTCATATCCGTCTTGGTCTGTGTCCCTTCTCATTCTGAATGCTTGCTTTGCACCACTCCATTGCTAGGAACTCATATGTGAAATGGACTCCCTTCAGAAGGGGATATTGCATGATCTTTCATGTTTCCTCTACATATTTTTACTAACACTTACCATACAGCTTATTAACACTTGTCTGTATGAAACAGGCTGCTGTATCAAGTTAAATGGACGTTTCATGCTGCTGTTCTACTTTCCCTTATTTTTCTGTTGTTTTCTTTTTTTTATATCCAGGTCCTATCAGAAAGCAATAGTAACTTACGAACACCAAGAACTATTCTGGAACAAAAGCAGAGTGGTCTAGGTATGTGCACACAATTGAAATTTTGTTTCACGTTAGCAGCTTTTCATCTCCCTGTTGTTCTGCACAGTTACACATTCTTCAAAAAACTTCTGAGTGAATAGGACCTGGTAGTGTTTTGCTATCAGTAATGTGTTGAGTGTCTGCCTACTGAACTGGACAGTGTTCTGCACCAGTAGCTTCTAACTAAGTCACAACTGAAGAGAGAAAATTGCTCACACTATTGACACTGCTGACTGAAAGAGGTACACAGGATTATTTTTAACATAAAGTAGATTTTTAAGGTGTAATTTGTGACTGAAGTTGACACTGAGGTTTTTGCAAGAATCTTTTGGATAGAAATGGAACTACAGTGGAAACTGTTAAAACACATTTATTGAGGGTGTTTTACCAAGAGGAGGAGGAAAGGGTAACTAACATAGAGTATCTTGATATATTAGGATTTTTTGCACACATTCCCTCTCCTAAAATCAATTTCTTCTTTTCAGCATTAGAACAAATCATGCTATAATTCGATAAGTTGTTTCAAATTCTTTTAATTCACATGGTGTTTTTCTGTTGCTTCCTGGGACCTGGCATTCGTATGACTGATATATAAGACTGTGAAATCTTACACTAATATAAATTAATAATATATCTTTTTTTTCTGTAAGTGTGTCCTTTCATGGAAAAATAAAGTGTACAAAGTGCATAAGCTATATATACATAACTGAAAGTAGCTTTTTAATTCTTGGTAAAAATCTGTATTTTTTTGCATGTCTAATCATTCTGTGATACTTTTCCCCCTACTATATTTTTCCATTAGTAAAATGCATACATCAGGTGCTCTTGTTTATTAAGTCATTTTTTCTTTTATGGTGTGCTTGCTAAAGTCAAGTAACTTTCTTTTGCCAGTATGACACAATATGGCTTGTGGAAGTTGATTTACTTCTGTGCATAGGTCAAGATAATTACATTTGATGTTGAAGGCTGTTGCCACAGACCAGGCACTGATTTATTTTGGCTGTGATTAGTCACATGTGCTAGTAATGTTTCCTTTTTGGGTCACCAAAAGCAATGAAAGGAAGTATTACTGGATAGATAGCTGATCTTCAGAAGCAACCTATCTAAAACACAAAAGATAAGTACCGAGTGAAACCACTTTTCCTTTCCACTGATGATGAAGAATCGAGGGGAAAAATTAAGCATGTTTTTTTTTTTTTTTTTTTCCATTTCAATCACTGTCCTATGTAAATTTCAAATATGGCAAATTATAAAAAAAATTATTCTTCTCTATGTGGCTTTCAGTGATTTGTCAAAACTTCCACTCCAGTAGCAGGATTGTATGAGTTTTAACAAAAGACTGTTACTTGCGTGGAGATGTACAAATGTCTTCTCTGGAAAGGAAGTCAAGCTAAACACTGAAACTTTTAGACACATTCAGTTTCTAACATTGTCAGTGATGGTAGCTGGGCTATGAATAGAGTATTTCCAATTTGATTAATGTTTTGTAGGGGTTAAAAGGGAAATGTTTCCATGTCTGTGGAAAAGCATGCATACTTCATTGCAGCCTGTCATCTCAAAAGCTGATCTGGATGAAAGCAATGAGCAGTATATTCCCAACTGATATTTGTTTCAGAACAGCAGGTTTTAAAGTACACGAGATTCACATCATCATCTTGCTTTTGTTTTGTTGTTTTGATTATGTTTACGTTAATGCTAACTAGTAACTTTTCTTTACCAACTGTGAAAACAGGATAAGAAGTCATTATGTTAAACTCAGTCCAATCTTTGCACATATGGCAGAGAGTGCTGTCTCATGAGTAGAAGCACAATAAGTTATGGTAGTTTCAGCCTACAAGTACCTCTCTGACATTACAAGCATATTGTGAACCTGTCCAAGGCACTGCCAAAAGCTGCCTTTTGTGTGGTAAGAGCCATGTGCTTGCATGCTGCATGCATCCCCAATGTGAATGGACGAACACCTGGTTGTTGTATGTATTTTCTCTAACTCCCATCAGGGTCTCACTGTGCGGGCCTGTTTAGCACCTCAGTGCTCGGGGGTTCTTCAAGTGCACCTAACCTACAGGATTATGCTCGTACTCATCGTAAAAAGCTGACTTCTTCTGGCTTCGTAGATGGTATGTGCACACTCTCGCACATGCACGCACAAACCCATGTGCCACATTAAACTTCTAAAGATACATCTTTTTAAAATGGAATCCTAGAATCCTTTGCCTTAGTGTTATTAGTTATATGAGGTTCTGTTCTTTCATAATTGCCCGTAGCTTGCTTATGTTTAACGTAATAGCATACTTAATTCTCGTTTCTGTCTTGAATTGAACGTTAGCTCACAAAATTGTAATATGCGTCAGGAGACTTCAGCAAATGC
Organism: Callipepla californica brunnescens; assembly: GCA_023055505.1. NCBI lineage: Eukaryota > Metazoa > Chordata > Aves > Galliformes > Odontophoridae > Callipepla > Callipepla californica. The sequence continues at coordinate 6,100,707 of JALIRH010000023.1, read as the reverse complement.
TTTTTTTTTTTTTTTTTTTTTTAAGAAAACTAAGATATTAGTTTTGAATATGTCTTTTCTCATTTTAAATGTCAGGTTTTATCATCAGTTATTGATCTTGAAGTAAATTACTTGGAGGATATACGAGAAATAAATGACAAACTGGTAATTTAACTACTCATGGTGAAAATTTTAGGATTCCTGACTTGTTTTTCAGTGGGGTTTGGTTTTCAAAAGAGCAGGAGGTTTTCAGTTTTTAATAATCTGGGGTAGACAAGAAAGTTTTTCACTAGATTTCAGAACACAAAAGTGCCAAAGGACACCTTTATAGCTCTGAGGTGAGACGGTATTCATGCTGTTTCCCCCTCACCGTTCACTACTCAGTGTTCAACTCTAACTTGATATGATGTTGTATGCGAGAATCACCAGCTCATTCTGCTTGTTTTCATACACTTCATTACACATCTTGTAGTTAGCAGCAATCCAGATTTTCTTCTTTTTAACCTCCGTTTAGATTTTAGCTCTTTTCCTCGGTCCCTTCTGCATGCCACTCAGTTCTAATACCTTCTCATCTTTTTTTTTTTTCTATCCTCTTCCTTTCCTTTTTTAAAATGTCCCTCTTTTGGTAGCTGTTACAAATTTCAGGTACCTGTTTTTCTCTTTCTTAGACACCACACGCGGTTCTGCTGTTAAAAGGTTTTCTATCTCATTTGCTCGACACCCAACCAATGGTACGTTTTGCTTTTATTTTAAAAACAAAAAACAGAAGGTTCCTTGCTTCATCCCTTTTATTTTTATTTCAAATATGGGGTGTACAGTATCATCCAGCCGTCTGTCATTCCTAACTTCAAGCACAATTCCAAATATATTTGTAATCATTGGATATCCTCTACCCCTTCTTTATCATTCATTAGTTAAAATATAACATCAAAATTCATTCCTCAGAAAAATTCTTGAAAAAATTGAAGTGCTACTGTTAATCACGATCTCTGTAATAAATCGTTCTCCCCAATTTCTCATTTAATCAAGGCTGTATGGAGCAAGATAAAAACAGAAATAAATCTGATCTTTATTGGCATACACTTCTTGGTAGCTGCTGCTTCTTCTTCACCTTTCTCCTGCTGAGCTGTCTCCCCGATATATAGAATCAGCCTCCTGATTCTAAAATAAGTCATTGAAATGGCAACTTGACCTTATGACTATCTTCTTGAAGTGATGCTAAATTAAAAAAAAAAAAACAAAAACAAACAAAAAAAAAAAACAAGCAGAAGCTTTATTTCCGTTCCTGCTTAATTGCTTGATTTATCATCAGACAGAAGTTTATTTTACCTTTTCATACTTCTCCTCAGATGTGCAAATTACTTGTGTGTTGCACTTAAAATTCACAGCAAGAGAGGTACCTCTTGCTTACACTGACTTTTCAAGCTTCAAGAGTGAGAGTTACATTGTCTTCAGACTAATATATTTAACACGCAGGACAGAGGTACATCTTTCTCTTCCTCAGCAAAATATATTCTGCCTAACTTTATACTTGATTAAATAGGACCAAAATATATCTTGTTCACAAAAACCAAACTCAGTCTTCAGTGTCCAGCTGGTCTTAATGTAGCTTTTTCAGGTTTCTTTCCTGCAGTTTTAAAATACTCATGGCTGCTGGCTGAGCTCAGTGATGGTGACATCGTTGAAAGTGCAGTAGAAACCATCAGCATTTTTGTGTTAGATTCAAAATAAATTTGTTTAGAAACAGGGTTAAAGGAAGAGCATGTTTTTGTTTCGCTTTGCTAAGAAGCAAGGCAGTCTTTTACAGTATTCATTTGGAATACATAGAGAGTTTTTCCCACTGCAGCGCTTGATGAAGGAAAACTGGTATATGAGGAAAAATAGGAACTCATTATTTAATACCTTCAGAATCAAATCAAGTAATCAAAACATACAAGGCCAGAAAGAGCTGCATTTGAATATCAATCTAATAATTGGTTAGTTTCTGTTCCATTTAACACTTTTTGTGACTGCATTCCTTAAAAATAGATCTAAATTGCTTTTAATGAATGCACTGATTGTTCTGATTCATTTAATACCGATGTTTTACCACACAACTTTTACAAGACTAATGCATGCTCCATGAGCTCCTATAGTACCTGAATACATTGCAGATTTCTGAGTTCTCTACTAACATAAGGACATGTTGGTGTTGTTTTGTCTGTCCTGTGGACTGTCATTTTTATTCTCCCTGTCCCTTTCACTCTGTTTTTTCTTACTTTTATGTTGTTATCACACTCTTTAACTCATATCAGACTCCTCCCTCTCCCACCATCTTTAGTTCAAGGAACATGGTGAAACAAGTATCTTCTGACAGTGCTTTACCTTATTTTCTGGGCCTCTGTGCAGAACATCCACACCTCTTTAGGTGCTGGTCCATTTCCTCTGTGGAATTTCTAGGCTCCAGTGGTATGTCTCTATAGCTTTTAAATGTAAGGCAGCAGGGTGGCTTTTTGAGATGCCGCGTAACCCTTTCATTGTCTTGCATTTTGATGGAGATGATGTTCTTTGAGTTGATGTAGCCAAAACTCAAAGGTTGAGCGTTTACAGGAAATTACTTTTCTAAAGGGATACTGTCAGGCTTTTTCGTCTTTAAAATTAAAACTTATTTGTCATAAATTTTTGTTTTTAAAAGTCATAATTTATAAAATGTTCAAATAAAACACTGCAGAAATATTTCCAAGATGCCTTTTGAGTCATACGAAATGTGAAGCAATTACAGCAACATGCTGGTATATGGCTGTCAGCAGAATTGTCAAAACAGAATAGAAAACTATGAAGGGGCAAATTCCATAAATTAAGATGTTGGTTTTTTTTCTCTTTGTAAAGACTGTGAGTGCACTTGAAATCCATGAATGGTTTTCTGTAACGCTGCACTGTCACAGTTACTAAAAAGTTAACCTGACATTGTCCCACTACTTTAATTGCAAAATAAAAAGAATAAAAAGAAGATTTCTCATTCAGATGATTGAATGATGGTAATTTTTCTGTCAGTGTAATAAGAGAAGTCTTTATCTTACTGTAATGCAAAGAAAGGGTTTGCGCTTTGCATGCATGCATAGTTATTTAAGATATTAACATGTATGCCAAACATATTTTAGTCATTGTGTTTACATGCAAATAGAAGCGAGATCCGTGGTGGTGTTTCTTTTGTATATGAAAACAAAATTCCCGTGAAATGCATAATTTTATTTGTAGTGTAAGCGAAGCTGACAGAAGTACGCTTTGGTTGACTGTATATTTGGAGTGACTGTCCCTCCAGTTTTATGGCCAGGGTGGATCCAAATACAAACATAGGCTTTTTCAGGATGATTTTTTTCTTCTTTGTGCAAAGCACTGGATGAGTGAATGAGTAACACTGGATAACAGAGGAGTACGGATGCTTATGTGTCTGGGGGGAGGGAACAGTTCATAGTCATAACGCTGTCGCTAATAAATGTACCTTGAACTGAAACTCTGAACATTATTTCATTCACTATTGTTTCTTCATTTAAATATATTTTTAAAATTGTAGCAACTGTAAATTCACAGCATTCAATTTCAGAGTTGTAATGTTACAGCTGTATGTTGAAAATACTAATGGATGCATTTTCTACTTTTGAAATGCAATTGGATGAAGAGTTGTTCACTGAGTTGCCAAGTGTTCACCAGTTTACAGAACTGCAGGGTTTTATTTTCAAGATGTGTTTAAATACTTGTCCTTACAGTAGTAACAGGAACATGCATGGTTGTCTTATAATCGGTACTAATATAGAAAAGCAAAGTCTGAAGAATTTTTAGATTTTGGTTTGGAAATATGCACCTGTTCTAATGTGTGGAACTTTTTAGTATTTTAAGTAAGGTTTTAAAATGCCTAAAGGTAGGTGTAAAACTGTCTGACAAAAATAAAACTCATTAATAAAAGGTAGAAAAGTGCTAATAGTGGTTTTCTTTTGATATATAAGGCTACCGTTCATTTTCACAGAATAATGAAGGTGATCAAATTTGAATTCTGAAAATACGTTTCTTCCTGGAAGTGGTAGCATTTGCAGTTGTTATCTTGGCTAACTGTACAGCACAGCTGTCTTACTGCAGTTACATGAATTAGTCACCTCTTTGTTGTTCTGTGAATGACTAGGAGAAATATTGCCTATACCTGACTTGTGTTTTTTTTTGTTTTGTTTTGTTTTGTTTTTTTTTAACTACATTTGTCTGAGAGGAAGATTATCTTTCATTAACGTATTTGGGAGTAGTGTACAGCTGTGAAGTTTGAAGACTGCACATGGGATTTATATCCCATGATATGCTATATGGTACCATGAGTTCTGTATATCCTGGAAACTGGCACATCTTGTTCCAGCTGCTGTAGTATTTAACGTGATTTCAGCAGTACTATGTCTGCATGTGCTTTTTGTCATGGATTAATTCTTGCTGATGCAACTGCTTAAATGCTGTCCTAAGTCTGGAAATCTCTTTTTTTTTTTATCATTTTTTTTTTTTACAGGTTTTGAACTGTATTCCATGGTGCCTTCTATTTGCCCTTTGGAAACTCTTCACAACTCCCTTTCTCTGAAGCAGGTGGATGAATTTCTTGCCTCTGTTGCTGCTCCATCAAGGGAAAACCTACAGGAGACATGTACTGATTTAGTTTGTAATTATGCTCACTTTAAATTGTTTGATATTATTTAGTTAATTATTCTAGTACACTACAGCTAACAAGAAACAAAGAATACTGCTTTAAAAGGAAAAAGGAAAAAATACAGATGATTCCACAGAAATTTAATAATTACAGTGTATCTCGCTGTATAGACACTGTCATTATCCAACGAAGTCATGCTTAGTGACTGGTGTGAAGATTAGAGACTTTGTGCAATCATAATTCACATATTACCTCACGTTAAGAACTTGTCTGAGCTGAGTAGCAGCTGAGCTGTTCGTGGAATGATAAGGGATCCTTACTAGTGAGCATGCAGCATTTCTGGCATATTGTACTGTTCTATTGGAGTAACCTGAGGAGACTGGTTGCCTTTCATTTCTTAAAACTGTGTCATCCTCTGTTTAATTTCAGTATTATTTAGTGTTTAGCCTGTAGAGTGCTTTGCTATTACTCCTTTATTTTTTAATAGTTTCTGCAGTATGTTTGATGTTTAAGTGGTCTTGAAGTTAAAGGAAAACTGAGTTTTGTATGTGTGTGTGTGCCTGGGAAGATGGTTTCCCCACTGCAAGTGCACTGCTGTTTCTTCAGAAGCAGTTTCAGTTAGTTCTAGGTGACCATTTGTGAGGACAGTTACAGTTTGCCTGTCACGTGAGTGAAAAACAGTCTTGAGGAAATGCTTACAGACTCACGCACTGATGAGGAAAAACTTGCTGATGAGAAAATCTGTTATGAGGGTGCTAGGATTTTCCTTTTTAAATTGTTACTTTAAGTTTATACACTCCGTATTTGAATCAGTAGCTGATCTGTTAGTGTGGGGCTCCTCTATGTGTGAAGGGAGATAATTTAAGAAAACTGATTTTACTGGGAAGGATCTCAGTGGACTGTAATTATGTCAAAGTTCTCAGCTGTTTAAAATGCCTTGTTATGCTGGTTAGGAAGATAGTGTTACTTCAGCAGCAGCTCAAGATTTCACAGTGCACGAGGCATGACAGTATTTTTAGGCTTTTAGTTTTTATTTGTCTGTAGAGTAATATGCCGTGCACATTTCGTTCACATTTTGAATTAAATATATTTTTCAGTGCAGTCTTCATAACCTATGAAGAGTTGCATTAATGCTGTTGCCAGTTTTCGGTCAAGGCAGTTATTTCCGAGACTTGGGTTAGTGGCAGCATGCAGTTATATCACTTCCCAAAATAAATTTATAAAAACTTTGACTGGTAATGCAGTAGTCGAAAATCTGTAGCTGAGTTGCTTGTTGTGTAACGGTGGCTTCTGTAGAACTTGACAGATAACAGGTAATATCGGACAGAAAATAGTTTTGTGGCTACAATTTTTAGCATTTTGCTAAGCCGAGAGTTTTTACTGTTAATGCTTTTAATTTGCTTTTCAGCTTCTCCGACTTATATGAGTCCGCTGTCAGGAAGAAAAATTCCATTGAACATGTACACCCCTGCAAAAATTCAACCAACACCACTGGAAACTTTGCCTGAAAAGCCAGCAATAGAGAAACCAACATCACGTAAGTAACTTACTGTCATGGCTTTATGACTTTTTGTTATTGGTATTCCATATCATAACATCATATAGTGCACTGGGAGTTAAACAGCTGAACAGCAGTTCCGTGCATCATCGATAGATGCAGGTATACCTGTCTCAGAGGAGAAGGAGAACTACATACCCCTGAGGACTTTGCATTTTTCCATTTTCTGTTGAGAGGGAAAGAAAACTGCTGGCAAGTCTCAAGATAGTTCTCTTTTCCCGTCTGCAGCTTGTGAGCTCCCTAGCTGTCTTGCCTTCACCATTAGAGTAAGGCCTTTGGTTTTTGGACACTCCCTCATTTCAGTTGATTTATTAGCTTCAATTCCAATTATATTGCATAATATTGTGTTATTTTGCATTCTGATGTATTATTTAGCAAATTAGCTTTCCTCCTCAGATCGATGCTGCTGTTTTATTTTTAGGCCCATCTCCCTGCCCTTTCCCTTTTCCCCTTTTCTCTTTCCCAGGCTGTGGGTCTGTTGTTCCCCCTGCCCCATTCACCACAAAACCAGGATGAACTGGTCCATAAACTGTTCACACTTCTGTCAGAGGCAGAATTGGTAAACTTCATTAAATCATTTCCAGGAGTACTTCAGTTTGGTTGGCTGTCTTACATAGCACACTGTTTCTGAGGGCAGCTATTTCTTAACATTCCTTGTCTGTGTAGATGGGATGATTTTATGAGTCAATTTGAACTCTATATAGTGTTGCACAAATAGTTTTAATGGTAAAACTGAACTAGTCATTTATCTTTTCCTCTGAAATGTTGGAAAGAATTTCTGTGGCATCAAAATTGATAGTTTCTTGTTTTGAACTATGACAGTAATATCTATCTATCCCCAAGTGAGACAAGCAAAGGAAAATTACTTAAATGCTGGAATTTCTACCATGAAGTATAGTAATGATCCAGCAAAAAGTAGTTGACTGTAACTGAAGATCTGCTCTTGACAGATCTGAAGAAGGAAGAAAAACGTCCTAGATAATTTAGGTTCTGCTGCTGTGTATGTGAATTTTGCTTACTTTAAGACAAACTTCCATACAAAGGTCGTAGATGCAGAAATTCTATATACAAGTAAATGAGATTAAAGGAAAGCAATATTTTTAATGTTTTTTTAATTAACATTACCTTCCTGCACGCAATTTATTCTTCTCTTAGTAATTAAAATCACACATGAACAGAGTAAGAAGCTTTCTTTTTTTAAACACTGGGGTTGGGTTTGGAGTTCAGCTTCTCAGTACCATACAGCCACAACAATACTTGCTAAAAAGGGGAAAAAAAAAACAACAACGTAGCCTTTTGAACCTAAGCTAAAAACATCACCATGATGGATTTCTGAGTTATGCAGTTTGCGGATGCAATTTATGTAATATCCCAGGCTTTGTATCGTAGCTGCACCTAAGGTCCTTTATCTGAAAAACAGTTTAGAGTAAAAGCCATTTTGTTATATATATATATTTTATATTACAAATATGTTTATGTATATATATTTTTTGTTAGGTTTTTTGCTTAAAATTAGTCCCTTTATGTATGCTAACAGGTCTTCAAAATTGAAAATGACAATACAAAAGTAGTTTATTTAAACAAATGGAAAACAGTACATAAAAGATTTTCTGGAAGAGCCTCATCTGGGACCTTCAAGGCCTTTGTGAGGAAGTTCACCTTCCTGTGGTGGTACATGAGGCAAGAATGTTTTGTTGGAAATGTGAGATGCAGAGATCAACAGTAATTCCTTTGGTTCTTTCTGTATCTCACTGCCAATGTCAAAGCAGTATGCTATTTCTTATGAACTAACACTTTTTCTTACTTTTGATGCTTTAGCATGGATATTCTTAAGTGTAAAATCTAATCATTTTTTTTCTTTATCTGTACAGCTTCCAGTGGCTCTTCTGTCTGCATACCTGATGTTAAGCTGTCTGTTGAGGAAGCCTCTCTAGATGTAGAACTTAGTAGTGACACTCTTCCCGAGAAAAGTGAATTTGATCAGAAAAAACTGGAAACAACCTCTTAAACAATTTCGTAGTACTCTGTCAAGTAAATTATTGACGACGCAAAAGCCATTCGTGTCTGCAATTCATAGTTCATTTAAGAATCTTCTGTTTGAACAAGGTTAACTAATGTGCACTGTACATGTGTATGTCAAATGTCTCTTCTCATTTTCTAAAAGTGTCAGGAAATGCATTTATTTATCAGTTTGAACTGCACACCTCTAAAGAAAAAGCTGCACATGAACCTTCTGAGTGTCTTCAGATATTGACTGTAAACTTGTACAAAAGTTGTATGTGTTACAAGGGGTTCTGTTGATGTCACTGTATTGAAGCATTGTCTGTTGGCATTATGAACTTCTATTTTCAGGAGTTTATAATTGGCCTGCAAATTTCTTTTGTGGGCTGAAATGTAACACACACCTTGACTAAAACCTTTTTTTTCTTTCTTCTTTCCTTTTTTAAGTTAATTACATTTCCAAAGATATCTCTTTTGCCTGTTTTTAAAAATAAGCAGGTGATTTCTGCATTTAAACAATTTTTTTACCATATATGCTGCAATAATCAGGCATGATGGAGTGAGTCATCGTACTTTTACTTTTGTGTCTCCTTATTTTTACTGTGTTTACATCAGACCTATGACATTTGAAGTACCTTCTCTTTCATTGTTCAGTATACATGCTTGTATACGGGTACCTGTTTATCATCCAGCAGATAGAACTGTCTTTTATATGTTTTTATCAAAAAAAAAAAATCTTTTGTTTACTAAAAAGACAGCTTTATTTGCTTTGCCATATGTTTCTACAAAAAGATGGCATTAAAAAGCAGGGTTTATAAAAAGAGAAAAGGTTACAGCTGGTCTGCTAGTAAGTTTATCCTAAAAACTGTAAATATTCTGTCTATACTTTCTTCCCATCCCTTCAGATTAGAGAGTGAGATCTGCCAGGACTCAGTTGCTGATGTTGCAAAATACTCAGGCTTGAGTGTGGCATGGGGATTTCCATAACCCTGTCCTTCAAATCTAGGGGATAGACAGCAGCTCTTATTAAAAGGACATTAACGATTTTGTAAGGTCTGTGAGAACCATTACCATGTCAGTGGAACCTGGAGTTGCTGGATTATGTAATCGTCCAGTCTCAGCAGTTCTGTCATTTTCTGTGGCATGACAAACCACTGAATGACAATAATTATTCCAAGCGTATGGAAATATTGTCCACTTTTTTCAGTTCAAGTGGCAGATTATTAATTACCAACTTAATAAGCTACGACTTAAAGATCCACATATAAGTTGCATAGCTTCTGAGTAATAATTTTCAGTAGGGCTCTTTGTCATCTCCAGAGCCAGTGCAGCTGCAATTTTACTCACCTTGCCACAGGGTCTGTGTCTTTACCACGTGTGAAATAGCTTCAGCACACTAATTGTAAAAACTGCTGGTTAAATACCAAAAATATGAAGGGTTTCACAGCTATATACTTAAAACATTTCATTTTTGTAGTGTAACTGTTATTGGCAGTGTTTGTCTTGCACACAACTGAATGTACACATTGTTTACTATTTGAAAAAAAATTCTGTTGAAAGTATGCATACCATTCCAGTCAACCAAAGCTGTGGCATAACTTTTTTTTTTTATGTGCTCCTAAATAAAAACAAGGCCATTGGCAGCTTGTGTCTGTTTTGTTTTCTCTTTTAAGAGTGTATTTGAAGTTGTGTGAATTGGTCATAATGGAGAAAAAAAATACAGGGATGCCACTGATAGACAAATGAGCCAAATTTGCTCCTGTTGGTTGAAGACGTAATGCATTTAGCATGTGATGCTGAACTCACTCCTCGTGAAGGGACAAGGTCAAGTAGTCAACACATGCTGCTGTGCATCCTGATGTTCCAGACGTAACATTAAGCACAGAACCACCGAGTGCTTTTCTGTTCATGCATCCTCCTCAGGCAGTGGGGCAGAGTGAGGGCTGTACTGCACAAACACGCTGTGCATCCTGACCTTCAGAACCTCTTTATGTAATTGAACTCTCTCTCTCCCATCGAGTTTTTTGAACAGTACATCCTGTCGTGGCCTAATCCATCACAGATTCAAGGGTTAAGTTCATAGAAAATCAATGCTCAGGTTCAGTAACTCCTGAAATGCTGCCACACAGATACGTAGCTAAAGTAAACAGGTAGTTTTCCTTCAAGAGAGCAAAACCCAAAAATATTTGCTAAAACTTGTGCAATTATATTCATCTTTCTTTTTTTAATCTGTTTTGCTTGTTTGTTATAATAAAGATGTATATTTGAGTTCTTATTGTACTTTGCTAAGAGAAATCAAATGTGCTTTCATAGTTTGGTTTTGCAGGAATCCATACAAATCCATACAGGCCTAGGAATAGAGGATAAGGAAGGAGAAAGGCAAACAAAACATGCTGATACATGACGTGATCAGTAGCATCAAAACCAATGGAGTTATAAGGGAAGATGGCAGCAGAGCTGGAAGTAACATTTTTAAGAGCCATTTCAATGCAATAGAATATTGAGGAAGAAGAATGTAGTGATCTAGCAATGCTCTGTCAGGTAAGAGGCATAAGGCTTCCCTTGTTGCTGTATAATTTTCTTTAATCAGCTTACACCTGTTACGTTGATAGCAGTCTCATAAGTAACATACTAAAGAGAAAACAGTGAGGACCTTTCTCAGCAGTCAGGTCTGAAAAACTGAGAAGTGGTATAAGAAGGGAAGGCTAGTAGTTATTTGTCTTTTATTCTTCTTTTCAAATAGTGGTTTTCACTATGCCTGTTGACACATTTCACTATTCAAATCCCTTGACACCTTCCACTGTTTTCAAATGCTAATTAGTCAGCTCCCACACTTCTCCCCGCAAAGTTCAAATGAACTGTCTGCTCTGAAATATAAAATCTAATGTAGTGACAAAGCAGTGCAGTATGTATTTCTGTGGAAAAGAGGTGCCTGATTTAAAAATAAAACTAAATGACACTAGAATGAATTTTAAATAAAGAAATAAACCCCAGAATACTCTGAGGTTTAATAACTCTAGTCCGTACACTGTAATATGTCCATTAGCACTGTGACTCATCATTTTTAAACCCAACAGTGCTGCAGTCTAATAGAATACTGTTCCATTAAGGGTTCCAGCACGATCTTTCCTTGCTAAGTAGCCTGTGCAAAGTCTGGCTCAGTCCTCAAACAGTCTGCAGCTCTGGCTCTGATGACTCATTCTTCCTTCAGTGAACAAATAGACTCACAATGTCTATCAATTCCTGGCTATATGGACGGTGCCCATGCAAGGGTTTTACTTTCTATGACACTGGGACTTTCAGTGAAGACTGAAACCAGTTAGAGAGGGATGGGATCCACCTGCCTGGAGAGGGCAGGACAACCTTTGGCAGCAGGCTGGCTGACTTAGAGAGCCTTTCAACTGAAGGACTTGGAAGGGTGTGGTCAAAAATGGCAATGCTGAAGCCGACAATTTGAGAATGGGCCACGCCAACCAGAAAAGTGACAAATGCTGCCTCTCCATGAGCCAGAGGGCCTGCTGCCTCGAGAGGGAATATATTTATGGGGAATCCTTGTGCATCGCTCTAAGGATACCTGCACCCTCTTTAGTGTCTCTATACCAATGCATACAGCACGGGGAATAAACAGGAAGAACTGGTGGTCTGTGTGCAGTTGCAAGGCCATGAACTCACTGTGATCAGAGTGTAGTGGGATAGCTTATGTGAGTGGAACACTATCATGGGTGGCTACATACGTTGCAGGAAAGGCAAGATAAGCAAGGCAAGGCAGTGGAGTTGCTCGATATGTGAAAGAGCAACTTGAATTTATTAAGCTCTGCCTAGATGTGAACAAATTGAGAGCTTATGAATGAGAATTAAGGGACAGGCTTAATATGGGTGACACTGCTGTGGGTGTTCACTACAGGCTGCCTGATCAGGAGGAGGCAGTTGATGAGGCCTCCTGCAGGTTGCTGGAAGAAGCCTCGTATCACAGGCACTGGCTGTCATGGGGGACTTCAATCCTGCTGATATTTGCTAGAAAAGCACACACAGAGCAGAAGGTTCCTGCAAAGCACTGATGATAACTCTCTGATCTAAGTGGTGGAAGTGCCAATGAGGAGAGAAGTGCTGCTGGACCTTGTCTTTACAAACAAGGAAGGACTGGCTGGGAGTGTGAAGGTTTGAGGCAGCCCTGGCTGAGGCAGCCATGAAATGGTGGAATTTAGATCTCACATGGAAGAAACAAGTCATCAAGCAGGACTGCCATGAGAGCCAACTCCGACCTCTTCAAGGACCTACTTGGAGGTGTTCTGCGGGTTAGGACTCTGGAAGGTAAGAGGGCCCAAGAGACTTGGTTGACATTCAGGGACCATTTCTTCCAAGCTCAAAACTGGTGCATCCCTAACTGTAAGAAATGGGGCAAAGATGACAGGAGACTTGCATGGATGTGCAAGGAGCTCATGGAGAAACTCAAATGGAAGAAGGAAGTCTACAGAAAGAGGAAAACATAGGTTTGGCCACAAGGGAGGAATGTAGGAACATTATCAGTGCATGCTGGCATGAAACAAGGAAGTCTGTGGCCAGCTTGGATTTAAATCTCATGAGGGAGACAAAGGACAACAAAAAAGGCTTCTCTAAGTATATCAGTAGCAAAAGGAAGCCTAACAAAAATGTGGGCCTGCTGCTGAATGAATGCCTTGGTATATAGTACACTGAGAAGTTACTGAAAGCCTTCTTTGATTCAGACTTTACTGCTAAGACTGCACCTCAGGAACCTTAGACTGTGGAGATAAGAGAGTATGGAGAAAGGAAGATGTCCCTTGGTCAAAGAGGATCTAGTCAGAAGACATTCTGGCAAATTCAATACACACAAATCCATGGTGGGATGCACTCATGCATGCTGAGAGAGTTGGGAGAAGTTTGTGTTGACTGGTCTCTATCATCTTTGAAAAGTTTCAGAGAACAGTGTAGTAGCTTCATTAGTTCTCAGATCACCGTAACAGCTTCCAGTGAGCAAGTCCAAAATACACAAAAACAGAGAGAAAAATATTTTGACAAAATTCCTCTAAGGATAATACATTAGGAAGAAACTACAGATAATCAAAAGAAAATGAGCACTTTCTCAATGCTTTAATATTATGATTTTTTTTTTCTTGAGTTACACTGGTGGCCAAAAAGGCCAGCGGCATCCTGGCTTATATCAGAAATGCTGTTGCCAGCAGGAGCAAGGAAGTAATTGATCCTCTGTACTCAGCACTGCAGAGGCCACACCTTGAGTGCTGCGTTCGGTTTTGGGCTGTTCAGGGGATGGTGGAGTCATCAACCCTGGAGGTATTTAAAGAACATTTAGACTTTGTGTTGAGGAACATGGTTTAGTGAGAACGCTTGTGATAGGTGGACGGTTGGACTGGATGATCTTGAGGGTCTTTTCCAACCTTGGTGATTCTATGATTCTATGCATCTGATTGTACTGTGGGTCTAATTCACTGTCATCAATGCAGAAACCCACTGGTGTGCAAAGCCATCATAAAATCCAGGTATTCAGTGATTTGGTCAGGGTACTGAGGCACAGAAAATGGACTGTAGCAGTCTGTGATTTTTTGCTGTCTTGAAGCAGCACTAAAAAGTTTTAAGCAGTTCATAAAAAAAACAAATCCCAAGCACATCAGTCTATCTTTGTTCAGCATGTTAAAATCCTGGGTGATTCTGAGAGCACTGCAAAAATAGAGTGAAATACAGTTGTCAGTCTCGGGAAAACCTGAGCTTGCTTTGCTGTATGGAAAAGAACTAAAAGGACTACGACTGTAGTTCCTTACAAACCCTCATTCTTTCTCCCCCTGTTGAGCAGTTCCAGCTAAAATTTCAAAGAGGCAGAAATGGAATGGTCTCAGTGCATACAGTTTGGTGAGGTGGGTGCATGCCTCGTGTTGGCTCTTTCCTCAGTTATGCAAGGCACGCAAGGCCATGGCAACTGAGATGGCTGCAGCTTGGCCACAGGGTCCAGAGGGAGACAGGAACATGGCCATAATTTCAATGTTAGGTGCAGCAGCCAGATCATATCCTGGTCCTGCAAGTACCAGAGTAGGGAAATGGCTGCTGGCAAAACCACTTCGATTGAAGTTTGCAGATTCATAGATTCATAGATACATTAGGTTGGAAAGGACCTACAAGATCATCTAGTCCAACCATCCTTCCACCACCATCCCAACCCACTAAGCTACTAAATCAAATCCCTTAGCACCTCATCTAAACGCTTCTTGAACAGCGCTAGGGACGGTGCCTCAACCACCTCCCTAGGCAGGCCATTCCAGTGCCTGACCACTCTCTCAGAGAATAAATGTTTCCTCAAATCTAATCTAAATCTTCCCCAGCGCAACTTGTGGCCATTCCCTCTCGTCCTGTCATTAGTTACCTGGGAGAAGAGGCCGACCCCCTCCTTACCACAGCCTCCCTTCAGGAAGTGGTAGAGTGCAATGAGGTCTCCTCTGAGCCTCCTTTTCCCCAGGCTAAACAATCCCAGCTCCCTCAGCCACTCCTCAAGACTTGTGCTCCAGACCCCTCACCAGTTTTGTTGCCCTTCTCTGAACACGCTCCAGGGCCTCGATGTCTCTTGTAGTGAGGGGCCCAAAACTGAACGCAGTACTCGAGGTGCGGCCGCACCAGAGCTGAGTACAGGGGGATGATCACCTCCCTGCTCCTGCTGGCCACACTATTCCTAATACAGGCCAGGATGCCATTGGCCTTCTTGGCCACCTGGGCACACTGCCGGCTCATGTTGAGCCGAGCATCAACCAACACCCCCAGGTCCTTTTCCTCTATACACTCCTCAAGCCATTCTGCCCCAAGTCTATAGCACTGCATGGGGTTATTGTGGCCAAAGTGCAGGACCCAGCACTCGGCCTTATTGAACCTCATCCCATTGACCTCAGCCCAGCTGTTCAGCCTATCCAGATCCCGCTGAAGGGCCTCCCTGCCCTCAGGCAGAGGGTATCTGGTCAGCTTCCACGTTTTATGAACGGCAGCGGTTTGAAGGCTGAGATGAGCCATGCTTTACTGGACACTGACAGGAGACGAGGACTTGGCTCCCTTCTGTGGCTCTACGGTTTAATTAGTCTGGGAAAGCTCAGGGGAGACGCCACCGCTCCCACCGCCGCACCCTCAGGGAGGCCCGGGCCCCTCCGGAGCGGCCCGCGGCCGCGAGAGGGCGCCCTGCCCGGCGCCAGCGCGCCCCGCCCCCGGCGCTCCGAGCGGGGCGGGGCCGCTCCGTGCCGAGCGAGGGAAGCGCGCCGCCGCTCCGTCCGCCATCCGCCGCCCAGCGCCGAGCCCGCCGCCCTGGAGCGCAGGTAGGAGGCGGGATGGGGCTCGGCCTGTGCGGCAGGGGAGCGCCGGGAGGGCGGAGGGCGGAAGGCGAGGGCCGGTTCTCGAGGCTAAGAGCGGGAGCCCGGGGCGTGCCCGCGGGGATCGGCCGCGAGCGGCCGGAGCTCCGTGCCCTGCAGCGAGAGCCCGTGGTCCTTCCCTTCTCTGCCCCGCACCTCCCGTCCCCACTGCCCTGCTGCTGCCGCTGCGCTTTGTCCCTTTGTGTAGCGTGCTTGCTTTTCTTTCTTTTTTCTGTCCTCGAAGGAGGGCTCTTATTAGAATAATAAAGATGGAGGAGGGAGTTTGTTGCGCTTTGAAATGGAGGGAAGGAAGGCAGAGGAGGGAGGCACGCTGAAATGAAGTTCTTGCATAACGGCGCCGACATCGTGGCCGTTTGTAATCCCGTCTGTGAGCGGCCTTGCTCCGCAGGCCCGGCCGCCGGCTTTGCGTCATGGTGTGGTTCGGCGTGAGCGCGTGTGCGGTAGCGGGAAGTCACGCGAGCCGCGTGTTCCTGGTCAGAGTTTTCAGCTGGCACTTGTTGGAATTGGAAACACACGCACTGCACACGTGTGTTAGTATTCGCTCCTATCTGTACTGCCCTTCCATAAGCACGTGTGTTAGGCCAGCGTTTACATACAGAAAGGGCAACGTCTGAGAAGGAAGGAGAGAACAACGCTTTAAAGCCGTTGTATCCTTTGCTTTAGGAAGCTCAGGAGCTGGCCTGTTTGCAGTGTGGATGGTGTAAGCAAACTTTTTCAGCGAGTACCTAAATATCTGGTGCAGATTACATCACCTCGAGACAGAGAGCTACTTATCTACAGTGCTCCGGTTAAACAAGAAATCCAGCGAATTGCATGAATTAAATATGCTATCCTCCCTGATAACTTCAAGAGTACATCTTGTTTTTAACCAGTGTGTGCCTTTGTATTGCTCCTCCTAGTCAAAGCTGAACGCAGTACTTGTTCTTGTTTAGGCTGATGCTTTCAAAATATTGTCTCCAGAGCTATGTTTTGAGCTGCTACCACACCACGCTGCTTAACACCTGCTTCTTGCCTGATGTAGGTGCAAGGAGCTCCCCACTGCTGTTCATGGGGTTCTTTTGTTTGGTTGGTTGGTTTTTCTTTTCTTTCAAAGACAAAAATCAACGCTTATTCAATGAAATCTGCAGTATATGTATTCATAGAGTTATCCCTATCTTTTTATTTTCGGTATGAGAAAGGGAGTCTCCTTATTTCTTTTGACAGGTTGAGCTGTGGTGCGTAGTAGTTTGGTTTTGTTGTTTTTCATTTCCCAAAGTCAGCTAACCTAAAGCTTGTGGGAAGACAACTTTTGAAAACGACCTGTTTTGGTTAGCAAGATGGAAAGCAAAGCTGTGGAGACATAAAGTGCAATGGTAAAGAATGTGGCTCAGTTTTCAGCTTTTGCTAACTAAAGAACAGACTGTTTTGTGTCAGGTACTTTGTGTCATACTGCTCAGTTTTTTGATAAGCACTAATGGCAGATAGCTGCTCTGTGTTGGTTAGGAATGTCAGGTAATGGTCTGAGGAGGGGGACTCCAACCCAAAAGGATGGGACACTGCAGATTTAGAGGGCTGTACACTTTCCAGAAGAGGTACCCTCTTACATGCTTCTCTCTCTTGTTGCTTGGTGAAGAGGTACTGAATGGCTGCCCTTCCTACCATTTTCTTTTACTCTTCCTGCTTACTGAGCCTCCTTATACAAAATTCATCAGCCTGGACCTGCTTTTGCATTTCTCCCTGTCTCTGCAGGGTGTAATGGCACGCTGTGGTGCTGACCTGTTGTGCTGGGGATGCTGCTCGAGTTCCTCAGTGCTTTGTCTGTGGCCCTCTCTGTTCTGGTGAATCGTTTCTGGATAGGCTTGCGTTCTGTTTAGAGCCAAATTAATAGCAAGAGTTAACAGATTAGTTATCTGGATCTTGCTTCTTGCAGTAGCAGTCTTGCTAGAAATTGATGTACGCTTTTTTTGGAAAACAGTGATGTGTTGTTCTGCACAAACTGTGTGGTACAAGTGTTGTTGCCCCATGCTTGAGATTGCCAGAGGTCTGAAGGGGGCAGGCTCTTTTAAGTGGTGACAGAACAAGGCGAAATGGCTTCAAGCTTAAAGATTTAAAGATTTATAAGGAAAAAGTCTTCTACAGTGAGAGTGGTGAGGCACTGGCGCAGGTTGCCTAGTGTTGTGGTGGATGCCTTATCCCTGGAGACTTGGAAGGGCAGGCTGGATGAGGCCCTGTGCAGCCTGATGTAGCTGTGGTGTCCCTGCTCATTGAAGGGTTGTTGGACTAGATGGCCCTCAGGGGTCACTCCCAGCTCCAAGGATTTTCAGATTCTCTGATACTGTAGCTGTCTTTTTAAGCTGTTACCGAGAGCTGTTGATTACCTGATTGTTGTGGTTCTAATCGCAGCACTTCAACAATACCTCCAGCTGCTTTTTCTTTGCCTTGTGATTGTTCAGTCTTTTTCTTAAGGAGCAGAAAGTGTTGAGGTTTGTTTAAATTTCATCAGTACCTGTCTTGAGCTTGTTCTGTGCTTTTGTTTTCCTGTCTCTGTGAACACGATGTTGATCTGTAAGATACAGTGTTTTCACTAAAAACTTAGCGTGTTAATTGCAGATTAGAAATAATTATTTCCAGATGCCTTTGCTCTGCGAGTATGTAATTCCATCAGCATGTCCATCAAAGGCAGCAGAACAAGAGGATATTTCAAGGCAAACTTATTGCATGTATGTGATGTTTTTTATTTCAGACTCTTAGGACAAAGCTGTAGACCTTATTTTGCCCCTTCACAAACAGAGATGATTGAAATACGTCATAAAAAGGTGTTGACTTCACAAATGCTGGGTGACATTACTTCCTATGTTCTTTCCTAATGCTCGGTGGACATATATTTTAAATGCATTGTGTATGTTAAGTAATGGAAGCACAGAGAATGGGAAACATCAGAACTGTTTCTGCTTGAGTTGGTGTCTCTGCCTGCTGTGTTTGATGCTAGTACTCAAGTGGGATGTGCAGCATCTATTGCCACTTTCCCTTCTTCCATTTATGGATTAAGAGAATTTTCTTAGAGAGAGAGATGTGGGTGGTTCTTAACAAATGGTACCAGCAGCAGGCTTCTTATCTAGAGAAAAAGAAAAGAAAAAAGAGTCCAAACAACAGTACTCAGATGGGCAGGAATCTAATGCTCATCTAAATAAACAACAGCAAATAAAGTGCACCTACAGGGCATGTTCTCAAATATCTTCACCTTCTAGTAGATAGACAAATAACAATGGAAGTGTGCCAGTTTACAGAGAAACTTTTCTGAGAGCAGCTCGTTTTAGTGATTTTGAAATAGCACAGGTTGTCTATAAAGCCTTAGGACTGTCAGGGGGAGACCCACTTGGTCTTTTTCTTTAGATGTAGAGTAATTGAAGGTGATTTTATTTTTAAGACACTAACCCTATCTTTGAGGAGGAGACTAATGCAAGTAACACACAGCAGAGAAAATTAATGATTGGAGGGGAAAAAAGGCATAAAATGTTGTATGGTTCTGTGAGAGCATGTGACTAGGGGTCATTTCAGGGCTCTAATCCAAGGCAGCAAACAATTTACAATGTGTATGTTAGTGTGGTGTTTGAGTGTAATACACTTCTGATTTTTTTTTCTATTTGCAACACATCTGTCCTTGAGTGGCATTTGACAACTTGTGTGAAATGCTCAGAAATCAGAGGTGTATATGTAAAAAGCGGAGGCTTTTTTTTGTTGTTGTTGTTGTTCAAGTATCTATCCCAAACAAGCTGATGCATTCACTGAGGTAATAGAAACTTTTTATAGTTAACCTTTCATTTCTATTCATAATTCTTTGTGGTTTAGCTAGGCTTATCAATATTTAGCTAGATTTGGCCACATTTCTTTATATGCAAAGCCTGCTCTGTAATTTAGATATTATAGCAGTTATCTTTTAAAAATCTCTTAAGTGCATCTTGGAACCTCTTGTAGTGTGTATTGATCAAGCGAGTCCTCTAGTTAGCTGCTACCTTCAGTAATTTCCTGTGCTTCTTAAAGCAGCAAAGTGAAGCAGCAGCAAAGAGAAGTAAATGCCATCTTGTTTATCTTATAGTAAGTCTTTAATTATAAATTATCTTGGACTGGAGCTCTATGAGAAGCAAGAAGTCAGGGGAGCTGTGATCTGAAGAATTAATCTTTTTGAACTAAAGCAGTATTTTTCTTCAGTATTATAGTTGATGCTGATAATTACTGACAAGGTTACACTATTACTCAGCAACAATCCTAGTAGTAGTCATCTGATGTAGAGGGCTGTGGAGATAGCTTAAAAATTCAGTCTGGAAGTGTTAAATGTATTAGTAGGTACTGTTATCTGTATTCACAGATACTGTGAAGCTATCAGATGATTTTTATTTTTATAGAAGTCTTAAGTAATGCTACTCTAACTTTTTTTTACCAGATAAGGAAACAAAGCATATTGAAGCCATATGGCAGCTTGAGTCAGTCACATTAAATCTTGGGAGAGAGAACAGCTGAACAGATATACACTGAGTTTTGGACCTCTGCCTGTGGAGCTGGCCAGTCATTCCGTGCACCAGCGAGCCCTGCTATTCCCTTAAGCTTCTGATGTTTATGGCACCAAATCCTGCAATTTGGCTTCTGATGCTACTGTTGTGTTCAGATGTCTGTCGGATTTCAGCTTCACGCACCACAGTGCAGACATGGAAGTTCTGCAGCCTCATACTAAGTGCTAGGCTGGAGCTTGCTCACTTGAAGGCTTTTTCTCCTCTGATTTTCCCTTTGTACTGTTTCTGGACACTTGAAGGATCATTATTCTTTCTTCTTCCCTCCTGCTTCTAGCTGTTCTTTGGAGCTGATTGCTTTTTGTTACCAGCACACACACCCATATTTCAGGTTGAAGTAAATTAATTTTAAAGGCTCTACTTAGAAGAGAGGTTTCCAGTTCTCAAGACTTTTTTTTTTTTAATTCAAAAAGTGCACAGGGGCCCCCTTTCTTCTCTTTCTTTCCTTAGATCACAGGTTATTTGTAGATTTATTTCCTGCTGTTTACATGTGTTTACATAATGTTTCAGTTCTAAACCTGCTGTATGATAATTCTGTTTATACATCTGGGATTAAGTGGTACTTTTTCTAGCACTGTAACATGGCATTTTTGAATCTTACAAGAATGTTATTAGAGTGGTTTCTGAACTGCAGGGGAAAAATTAGGAATTAGAAGAACAAGAACAGTTAAATGCCTTTCTCAGTAAGGCACGAGGTAGCCAGAAGATTCAGTGCAAGATTTTTCTATGCTACACTTGCAGTAATCTTGGAATTTTCAGGACTGTAGCTCCCTGTATGAAAATCTTGCCCTGTTACTGTCTTACTGGCAGGTCCTGTGCTGCAGAGACACAACAATCTCTCTGTAGTAGAAGTTTGCTGAGGCGGAGCAAAATCCTCAGTAAGTCTATGGTGATTTCTTTTGCTGGTCATTTATTATAATAGGAGTGGAGCAGCAATGTTGATTTGAAATTAAATGAAGACGTAGATTTTGGAGCTTTACCTGTTGGGTTCCCTTCCAATTCTTGAATAGAAACAAGGTAGGCTTAAAATTTTGGTGTGGATAAATACTTTGTTTTTTTATCCAAATTAGATCTGCACACAACTGTCATATGCTAAAGTGAGGAGTCATATTGATGTAATTTTTTTGGGGTGTCTAATTACAAAAGGTTTGTTAAAGTATTGAAATGGAGGCAAGTTTTTCCCTCCGTAGCTTGTTCTGCTCTATGTCATCTGCTTACAGTATGACTGGCAGCAAGTAGCAGCTTTAATTTGCTATTACCAACTGGTAAATTGTATTAAAGTCTTATTTATGTAGATGTTATTGATCTCTTAATGAAGTTGGGATTTTTTTTTTTCTGCTTGACACTTGCATGCTGAATTTTCTTTCTTCTTTGGGTCTTCATTCCAAAACTGTATGTTTTTTGATTTCCCCCTCCCCCTCCTCACCCAAGTGACATTGGTGAGGCAGTCACTGGTTAATATCAAGAGTAAAGATGGGGCTGACGATGGGGGAGGAGGGGGTGTGGATTGATGAGGGGGGAAAAAAGTGACCTTTCTGTTTTCTGGAATAGTTGTGGCATGGGGGTTGTGTGAATGATGTTGGAAAGAAATGATTTTGAAACAGATTGATTTCTCTGTGCTCGGACATCCACTGTCATAGACTTGCTGTGATATCGACCTTATCTTTTTATGTTAGAGATGGTGGTGACTTGTAGCAGAGAGTTGTGTTTGAAAGAGAACCAAACTGTGTTTTAGGAATAGTTACAGGGGAAAACAGAGGGCAAAATGCTTATTTCCAAAACAAATAGGAATAAAATGTAGCACAGAATTCAGAACATTAGTTATTTGTGAGATGCTTATCTTGCGCTGTTTGTTGATTGCTGGAATGCTGTTTCTACTGGTAAAAGTAGGTTAGATTAAATAATGTCTTTTCTTCGGGTGAACTGTGAGTAAGGTGGTGGTTTTTGGGTGAGGGAGACTTCCTGAGAGCCTATAAAGATGCTGTTGAGCAGTCAGGATGCTGCTCTTTCAGTCTAAAATGAACTGTTTTTGCGTCTGCAGTGCCTGTTCTGTGGTCATGCCCTAAGTAGTAGCTATCAGACAGAAGTTTTCTAAAACTGTATTTTATGACATTATTGTTAGTGGAAAAAGTGCCTGGCTGAATATGTGAGAAACTGCCATGGATGTGCTTGCTAATGGTTGGCCTAGAAAGAGGGAATGTAAAGAATCAAATGGACTGAAATGATAAATGGAGTGGAAAGGTACTTGCTTCTTGTATAGTAATAATCCAGGAAGTTTTGAATGCAGTATCAAGAATATATTTCCTGTATCTGTTACTAAAAACCACTTGAAATAATTTTAGAAGGCAGATGTTGGTAATTGGTTTGTTAGGGGGCCACACAGCTCCTAAGACAACTGAGCAGAGTATTGGTCCTGACTTCTGACTGATACAAAATCTCATTTCTGCAGTCCTCTTTCAGCCTGTCATACCGTATGAAGGCTCTGTTTATGAACAAGCTCTGTTTTATTTTTAGGAGAATAGCACTGTATCTAAAATGGAAGTTGACATCAACGGAGAGTCCAGAAGTGCCATATCCACGCTCCCAGTGCCCCTGGCAGAGGTGAGTGCCGCAGGCCGAGCGGAAGCTGAGAAGCCACGGTGCTCCAGTACCCCCTGCTCGCCCATGCGACGGACGGTTTCGGGGTATCAGATCCTCCACATGGATTCTAACTACTTGGTTGGCTTCGCAACTGGAGAGGAGCTACTTAAACTCGCCCAGAAATGTACAGGAAACGAAGAGAGTAAAGGGGAATCTGGGCCTAACTTGCGCTCCAAACAGCTTGATTCAGGACTTGCACGTTCCTCCCGCTTATACAAAGCTAGAAGTAGGTACTATCAGCCATATGAGATTCCAGCAGTGAATGGAAGGAGGAGGAGACGGATGCCCAGCTCAGGGGATAAATGCACTAAGGCTTTACCGTACGAACCCTACAAGGCGCTTCATGGTCCCCTGCCTCTTTGCCTTTTAAAAGGCAAAAGGGCTCACTCAAAATCTCTGGACTACCTCAATTTAGACAAAATGAGCATTAAGGAACCTGCTGACACGGAAGTGCTACAATACCAGCTCCAACACCTTACCCTTAGGGGGGACCGTATGTTTGCGAGAAATAACACATGAGCTATCATCTCAAATGTAGAACCAATTTCTGATTGTTTAATCTCTTGCTGCAAAAACCCACTACTGTACTGTGTACATGACTATACAAACTGTAGGTGGTTGTTATCAGCTAAATGTTATCAGAAATCTTGTTTGAACAAAATCTAGACAATGCAATGTGTTAGAAATACGTGGAAGGATAAATCTTTCCTGAGAAAGCAGCTTCTAATGCAAACTTGACTGCAACTAGGGGATATTTCTTTGGACACCTTTTAACAACAGAAATTCTAAATGTTCAAAAAGGCTTTTGTTTTTTGGGTTTGGGATATATATTTTTTTTGTACAGTTAGATCTAGTATTTACAGTAGTTTAAAACTGAAACATCAATGATGTCTGCTTGGTTGTTGCTAATTTTGGCTTGATGTTAGAAACTGCTCTTGGATATGTACTCACATTTGGGGGTCTTTTGGCTTTAGTTTTTGTTCCTGCATTCTACAGTAGGATATGCATTTGAGTTTTTGTTCTGTTGGGTTTTTTTTTGTTTTTTTGTTTTTTTTTTCAAAATTATTGGAAGAAATGTGAGCTTGGCTAAACTCGATCGTTTGATATTTAAACAGTCTAGAAATTGATCTTGCACTGCTGATGAGGGGGAAATTCTTTCTTAAAGTTGGGGGTAAATGCAGGTGTTGGAACTGGAAGATCTTTGGATTCCTTCTTGCCCGAGCTATTCTATGAAAATAAACTTCACTTCATTTGCTACTCTGATTGCTCTAAATTTGTTTGACTCTGCATGGAACTAACTGCTTTGCCTCCTCTGTTCTACAGAAATTTTCAGGATATGTATTTGAATACTTAAAAAAAAATATTTTGGGGAATGAAGGTTTTTGTTAATGGGATTTTTGTACATCGTCTTGACACTAAACAGGGATTCACTTTAGATTCCAGAAGATACACTAGAATGTCTGCATTGGTGTGTCAGTGTTCTAATTTTAAGTCATAATGTCTGTAACATATATATTAATAGAAGATGTCAAACAACTTTGTCATTGGTTTGGAAATTTAGTTGATTTGATGAACTGAACTCTTCTACAGGGATTTGTGAGACAGATTTTTTTTCTGATGGAGTGCAAGTGAAGTATTCCTACGTTAGCCTTGAACAGATGATCCTGGATTATTGAGGATAGATTGAATACACTGGCTTACTTGGTTGCTTAAGAAATTTTCATCCAAACGTGACATCAAAAGCAGTTTTGACAGCTGTATTCTTAGATGTATTTAAACCATTTTAGTAACTTATGTTGGGAAATGAGAAATAGTTATTAGACATTTTTTAGGTGCAATCTCTCACTGAATGGGTGCGTGACTTGGTTTTGGTTGATTACCTCTGTAGAAGTTAAGATAACATTGTTTTGAAACATAACTTATTTGATCAGTTGTTTCTGGTACAGTGCTTTTTTTTTTTTTTTTTTTTTTTTTTTTTTTTTTTTTTACTTTTGTTTGTTCAGAACGAATAAGATGCTCTGGTTGGCCCATGTGCTGTGGAAGATGGGGAGTTCACCCCTATCCAGTGGTTACTCCACAGCTGTAAATGAAGGCAGCCTGGCTGTCTGCATTTTGCTGGCCTGGGTTCTCTTTTCTGGGTTTGTTAACTGATATGTATGTTTAAGTTAACTACACCTCTGTAAATCTAATGTACTGAACAATGTTCTGAAAAGTAAAATCTTCCTATATAGTCTTTAGTTTGAAAAACAGTATGGTCAGATGCCAAAGAAGTTGGGGATATTGCTTAAGAAATAAACACCACTATTTATTGAAATACCTTATGAAACTGTATTTCTGGCTGAAAAAATAAAAAGGATGCTAAATATCTATTGTGTGGAGTCTTTTGCTGTGAAGGAGGATGAGGACATTTAGGAAAAGATACAGCTGTGGCTAAGGAATCATTTGAAGACACAACTTGAAAGCAGCAATGTTGGATTTATGTGAAATTAATGCTGAGGATTGTTGTTTCAGAAAATAGCCGTGCAGTTATAAAAGTTGGGTGCATGTTTCTTACTGAGGTCCTGTGCTCTAAGTGTGTGGCTGCATTCACAGAGGGGCTGGAGGCTGCAGTGTCTGCTTTCTGTCTTTTGAAGAGGGACAGTCTGTGCCAAATGAAGGTTTTTGATCTTATTCTTGCTGTTTGTAATATATTCCATTAGTTTATTGAAATCTGAGATGAGTCTTCTGGCTGTTAAAATGAATATGAACACTGTGAATTACTTTTCAAAGTGAGACCTATCAGGAGCAAAGTTTTCACTATTTTTACAGTAAATCAAAGAGACAGTGGGTTTTGGTTTTTTTTGTTGTTGGCATAAGGTATATTCCAGAGGGTCAGATGTCTGAAGGTAGAAACTGTACAAGATAATAACACCATAGATCATCAACACTGAAGTAGGTTTGGTGTCAAGTACAAATGTGCAAGGTGGGATATTGAGGCAGATCTTAAATTGGGGCATATAGATGTTTTTACTTTTTAATATACTAGGAAATTTGTTTTCCATTGTTTTCTTTTTTTGTGTATATATTTGTAGGTAATTCTGTCCTCTTTATCATGGTTCATATTTACAACCGTACAAATACTTGAAGCCATGTCGTTAATTTAGTTTATCCATGCACTGAACTCTGACTTAAATTTCCTGGGTGATTATCTCCCTGTGGAGCACATTCACTGTAGTGGGCTACTGAAAAATAGGACAAAATAGGTAACTGGCTTTTAGAGCCTTGTAAAACTGCTCTCCTGGAGAGAGTATTTCTTCTTGGAAGGACGGAGATAGAGAGAAGATTTTAAACTGCTCAAAATGCAGATGTGGGTGGCAGGGTGGGACATTGCTGATGAACTGGTGTTATTTTATGGATCAAGTATGTATTTGGAGTAGGAGGACAGGAGGTATGGCCTACAACTTCAACTAAACAAAGAGTTACTAATGTGTATCGTCGTTGTTGTTTTCCAATTCTTTAACTGGGGCTGAAGAATCTAAAACAGAAATTGTCCAACGTTATAAAATACTGACAGTCCTAATTGCTGGGGACTTGGTCAAGCTGAAGTCAATTATTAATGTTACGCTTCATTTCAGTGAGAGGTGCTTACCTAGAAGAAGCAAGTGACCTCTGATGAACATGTAAGGAGAAAAAAAACAGGATTTTTCTAAGGAGAAAGGCTGATGTTAAAGCAGCGCTACATTACAGATGTGTAACTAGGTAGTAAAATTCAGTTGTAAGAAAAATACAGAACTAAAATTGGAAGAAATACAAAGTTACTAACCATGCTAATAACTTTAAAGACAGACTCAACCTTTTCCTGTTGGTACACATGAGTAGTTGACCAGTACAGTTTATTGATGATTGCTTCCTGGGGCTGACTATTTGCATGAAAGATTTTCAGTGATTTGGTCTCTAAATTGAGATGTCAGTTTCTGTGATGGGTGATTACACACTTTGTTAGAACAGCAAAACATACGTCTGACACAGGGAGCCTCAGAGGAGCATATTTAATAGTTTTTGTTGTTGTTGGTCTGTATCACGTCAGTTGTTAGCTGAAGGTTAATTCATACTTTCAAAGTCATAGGGTCATAGAGCGGCTTGTGTTAGAAGGGACTTCAGATCTCATCCTGTTCCAAACCCCTGCTATGGGCAGGGCTGCTGCCCAAAAGATTAAACATCCGACCTAACCTTCAACACCTCCAGGGACGGGGCATCCTCAGCTTCTCTGGGCAGTCTGTGTCAGTGCCACACTGCCCTCTGAGTGAAGAATTTTTGTCAAGAAGTTACTGTGAACCTTAAAATGTTGCCTACCCCTTCCCCAATTATTCTGCACTGAGGGGTGGTCTAGCTGTATCGTCATGACTAAAACATGGAAAACTTCATTTCCAGAAAGGCACAGGGAAGCCCGAGTTGTCTGCAGTAATTGTTTCTAATCTCATCTAGGTATATGATACTTAAGTATAGGAATTTTTTTTCTGTGAGCCGCTGTTGTAGGTGTCTGACTCTAATCGTGGGAGTAACATGAGAGAGCGCAGGTTGAGTTATGAGATATCGGTGGCTTACTTAAAAAGCATAGCAGATTAATTTTAAGAAAAAAAACAAAAAAGAACCTTTCATGTTTCAAGAGTCATTATCGGGCAATTCTTTGCATCAGAGTGATTACTTCAGTCAGTTAATAGCCACCTCATCCAGAGTCTAAGGATCAGTTGTATCGGTCTCAGTGATGACATTCCCACTGAAGGTGCCTTCAGTTCTTGGATTTGTCTGCTTCAGAATTAAACTAGTTAAGATTCAGTGCTTCTGCTCCTGTACTGAGAGTGCTAGGTCTAATTTCCAGCATTTCTGTGACATGGCTCAAGGGTGGAACATAAAGCTAACATGTCAGAAGAGCAGTTTGTGTTACATTCTCCTTAACTTAATAGCTTGCTGCTTAGGCTCCAGTAGTTTGGTGGTAGAGGCATCAGTGGAGGGTCTGTCTGGATCATATTAGAGGATACTATGAAGGACAACCAGACAAAAATCCAGAATCAGATGGCACCAAGAGGAAAGGTAAGGGTGTTAACTGATCCCTTTCCAGATGTTCTTAGGAGTTAGCATTTACAAATGCTCTGTCTTATTGAAGCATTAGTCTGGGCTGAAAAGGTGGAGGAAAAGGGATGAGAGCTTTGTGCTGTGATTTTATTTCTGGGAAGGGTAGAAGGGCAGAAAGAATTCAACAGAACTTACAAGGAGTAAGACTGAGGAATTAAAACATTCAAAAGCCTTTGGGGCAGTTCTCCAAGAAGAAGAAAAGAGTGAAATTGGAAGGTTTCAGCATCAAAACAAGCAAAGGAGGGAAGCTGGATTGTGCTGGTCACAAATCTGTCTAGAAGGCATTTTTGCTTATCTCAGGAGGACTGAGGAGGTGTGGGACGTTTTAGCAAAATGCTCTTGACTGGAGCTGTGCTGCAGCAAAGATTGGAAGAAGGAGCTTGAGGCTATGCATGTAAACTTTCATACTCATAAGCTGAGATGAAATTTAGGAGAACATTCTGGGGGAAGAAAATTATAAGCTGAATAATTTATGCCATTCAAATACGATCTGAATTCAGATCCCACAGTGCAGCTGTACGCTGTAACAGCACGCAGTTGGTACAACTTCACAGTGCTCTTTGACAAAGCAAAGCATATGAAGCAAGAACAAAAACTTTTATCTGTAATTTTTTTTTTTTTCAAGCTTCTTTTAGTGTGCCAGTATAAATACCGGTGATGATGTCTGGTGAGATTATTGCCCCATTTCATTTTTGCTAGACTTGTGCCTGCTCAAGCTCCCAATGACCTGTTATTTCTGTGAAGGAGACTTCAGTGCTAAAATATGCAAGAACTTTCAGAACAGCATTGAGAGCTCTGGAAAACTTGAGCAAGGCTTGATGCTCTGTAGTGCTTTACATTAACCTATTTTTCAGAAATTCGAAAAAAGATGTTGAAGAAAAGTGTTAAGTGCTGAGATACTTTTAGAATTCTATTTCAGGCCAGAAACATTGCAGTGTAGAGATTTGCTCTGTGAAACAGACTTTAAATGAATAAACAGGGGGAAAGAAAATGTCATAGTGCACTAGAATATTTAGTGGCAGGCACCAAGTTTTTAAGCTAGATGACTGAGATTGAACTCAGAGAATAAAGCAGAAAATGTAAGATTCATTTCTTTTTCTGCCATAATTCCATGAGTTAATATTTTTATTTTAACTGGCATTTTATTTTTTACTTGTGATGGAGTCTTGAAAGATAACCAGAAAGCCATAACTCCAAGCAAATGGCTGCATGCAAGATTTCTACCTGTGCATCTGTATTATTCTATGGAATTTAATCCTCTTACTTATTTTTACCATTCCAATGTTCAGCTGATATTATGTCAGAATTAGTTTTGGTAAAAAAGATGATAGAAGAAGCATTTGGTATTTGACATTTTGTTGTTGGTATCAGTCAAAATGATAAAAAAAAGTTTCACCCCCGAGAACTGAGATGGCACAAAATGATCTGAAATGACCACTCTGATCTGTGAGTTCTGAGAGATACAGTCAAGTTCTACCATTGATCTAGTGTTTCATAAAACCAAATTTTCACATTTTAGAAGGGTTTTGAAAGTCTGGATTACTCACTTCTCATCAACTAGATCAATTTCCATGTGCTGGCATCCGTAGGTAGTCTGGCATTTCTGCAGCCTCTGGTACCTGGGGCATCTCAGTAGCCTTAATTCTGTATTTAAAAATAGTCCTCTTTAAGACAACTTCAAAGGCTAAACGGCTGGCTGTGACAGGAGAGGAGCATAAAGAGTGAGGAATTTTCATGTTTTTTTATAGGATTTATGATAACTGCTCAGAGGCATGAATTTTAGGATGCTTTATCTTGGAAGAAAGCTTTGCAGAATCAAAAATGTGGTGGGATGAAAAAGAAATACAAATGCCCAAATGTATTCCTTCTCATACTGATTTTACAAATTTAACCTAATCCTTGTGTTTCAGCCCGAGCTTCTACAGAATGCCGAGGACCTGTGGGGAGTAGTGCTGATAGTGAAGTATGCAGCTGATAGCAGCAGGATCAGTTACACACATGCTGATTCTGTGACCTGAAGTGCCACTAGGAAGTTAAAGGAAAGCTACTTCACTGAGGTTAATGCTGTATTTTTCAAGATAACATTTATATTTAAGTTTGGAAATGTTAGAGCAAAAATACGAACTTTCAACTCAATTTAAAAAAATACATACTTTCAGTATTTGAATATTTTTATCTCCCTCCCAGCTTTAGAAATGCAGTCTTGGTGCTCTTTTCTGTCATCTTACATCTAGATATTTTTTAGATTAAAGAGTAGAAGTCTTCTGTTTTTATTCTTGAAATATAATATATGCCTTGTCACATGCCAGCTGCAGTGTAACAGAAGGTTTTAAATAAAGCTACGAGATTTGACATTTAGGTGTTTTTGCTTATATTCTTTTTGATGTTACTCTCTGATATCCTTCATTTTTATTTAGACCACCTGTCCATGTGGCAGCAGACCTCTTTTTATAAAGGAAAAGGTGGATTTCCATAAAAACAAAGAAAGAAACAAACAAACAAAAAAAAAAAGGAGTGGTTATTGACATACTTTTAATTGGTCTTGAATCCAGGATGTTAATCAGAATGTAGATTGCAATTGCAGTCAACAGTAACATTTTTATCTAGCCTCGAAGTGAGAGATTCCTTTAAAAAACAATTCAAATTATGTCGTGTTCCCTGCTCGTATGATATATCTTTTCTTACTTCTAAGTCAGTTGGGAATGATTGCTGGTGTTATATAGGATCTAGACTTAGAAAACCAAAGTTGTGTTGCTGTGTCAAACCTTCAGGCAGTCTGCTTCCCCATTTCCTATTCCGTGGAGGTTTCATTGATTAATTTAGGAGAATTTCAGCCAGAAGGCAAGACATTTTTGGAATGAAGAGTTGCTCTCACGAGTCAGCAATTTTGCTGAAATTTGCCTCTATCAGGAAAAATCATTTTTGGGGAACTGATGGCTTTTCATTTTTATTTGACAGGGAGCTGTGGGAAAATGGCAGAAACCTTAGTGTGACATCAGTTAATGCTTAATAGTAATTTAGAAAGTAATCCTGACAGAAGAAAAAAAGGCATTGATTGTATGTCATTACCCCTAGGAGGCAATGACTTCAGTTACTGTAGCCATGGGACATACCCAGTGTAGCTTTTGAAGACTAAGGAAACCAAGTCTATAGGGGTAAGTATTGGCAGTATTTTAGTACACTCTTCTCATACAAATGAGAAGATTTATTCATTAGCCCTACAGTGGTCAGGCTGTTGGAATTTGTAAGTCCCTTCCAACTGAACTAATCTGTTTTTTGTTTGTTTGTTTGTTTCTGTCTTTGATTTTGAAAGTCCAGATTTAATCCTGATCTTAGGTGAAATGACAGTAATTCTGACTGGTCAATTCACAGAAGCTTCAATTTCCTACAGAAGGAAGGCCAGCAACGCTGTACGCTGGGGCAATTTCAACACAGCAAGTAATCGTTCTGATTAAAGCTCCTATTGAGACTGAATGTTTTGTCTGATTGGAAGACTAAATCTGACCTTAATCATCCAGATAAGATGACATCACCAGGATGGTATAAACTGTCTAAAAGATTAATGCCCACTATCAAATGCAAGTGTAATCCTGAAGTTGGAAAAACAAAAGGCTGCCTTTTTTAATTCTGTGGTCGCTGCTTGCTAACATTAACTGTATCCAAACACTACCCCTTAGAAAAAGTCTGTATTAGGGTGTACGTTAAATATAGTGAGGATTTTTGGACTTAGTACATCACTGTTCTTTGGACAAGCTATTCTTGAGCAGTTCAAAGGTAGATGCACTTCTTGTTGCATTTCTTTAAGACTTTATAGTAACAATAAGAAATTGAATTAGATTGACAATCATAATAGGAGAGTGAAGATGAGATAAATAAAGGGTGCAGAACTTACCCAGATGAATGCACCATGTATTTACTTACATAAATATAAGGCAATCCAGAAAGCAAGAGCCAACAAACAACCAGACCTCACTAAGAGTTTACTGGATGACACAAAGTGTGCCACATTTCAAAAACAAAAAGTAATCTAATAAAAACATGATCCAATAAAACTCACTGTAAGTCTTCAAGTAGTTATTCTAGGGGATAGGCTGATTTTTAAGAAACAAAAACATTGAAGAAGAAGGCAGCTGATACCTGACAAACTGGTCAAGTGTGAACAGGAGTCAAAGAGTTTAGAACTTCTTCCTTAAAGAAACTAAAGCTTATAGTAAAACATTCTGTAAATCAGAAGTAGAACATTGTTTATAAGTCAGTGAAACCAAGTGAGGAAGAAGTGTCAGGGGGCACTTGATTGATGAGACCCTTTCAGAGAAACTCAGTGAAGTCTTTGCATCAGTTTTAACTGCTGGGAGGCTGGGTAGACTTCTCATACACACAACGAATTCTTTGTGGCAGAAGGGTCAACAAGATGGTTATCAAAACATACTGAAGGATAATTCACTTACAAATAATTGAAACTCAGGGTATTCAGGCTCTCATATTTAATAATGTGAGGAAAGAATTGCATGAAAGCTAAGCCCAAGGAAGCTTGATTGAAAATCTGGCTTTCATTTTTAAATGTCTGAATTAATCAAACCCAGATTACTGAGTCATCTCATTTTATGATGAGGGTAGAATCCATTTGGAAAAAGTGTTCTGGCTCCTCACAAGCTGCAGTGCTCAGAACCAACTATTTTGCATGGGTGGCTGCCCACAGTGGCTGAGGTAATGCCAAACTGCATTTCTTTGCAGAGCTCCCTTGGCATCTTGATGAGGAATGCATTTAAGACATGGACAGGTCAGGCAGCAGCCTTTAATGCACTATTTTATATGACGCACAAATATCTGCCTAGACTGTGAACCTGAAGGTTAAATCTATGCTACACACTGATACTGACTGTCATTTGACTACATCATCCCCACTTTTGACATTGTCTTGGTAGTGGAGAGGTTGGAGAAGCCAGGTTTGAAGGAAGCCCATCCAAATGTTGAACCATACAGAAATGCAACTCAAGAAGCCTCCAGACCTGGATGGCATTCTCTTGAGAGACCTAAGTACACATGTAAGTGTGGTCTGTTGGGGCAGTGTGGTCTCTCACAAGGGCAGTCCTTGCTAACCAAATAGAGACTGTTCAATGAGTGGGAAAGTGTGCAGATAAAGGAGATCATTGTATTTCATGAGATATGTACAGTTGAGGTTATTAAAGGAAGTGCATCATCACAGGACAGGGTGGTCATAGCACAAGAGGCAGAAGTGGAGCTTTGAAGGTGAGAGAGGTTTTGAACATCTACTGGGTTTGGGAGACAGCAATCAAGATGAAATGCAGAACTGAAGTCATCTTTCTTCATGGTGAAAAGTGAAAGAAATGCCACATTGTTCAAAAATCTTTTAAAAACTCAGGTGCTTTTGTAAACTAAGGCATGAATTAATTTTAAGTATCTGTGGCACAGAGGAGATGGTTTTTGGCACCTTTCGCATGCCAGCCTCGTGTATGTCTATGATAACATCACACCTATTTATGAGAAAGGAAATCATTAATGTCAGGTGCAATATCTTTTGGAAGTTTTGATGGAAAATGGTGAATAAAATTCCTTGCTCTGTACCTTTTGCCTCATATCAGGTATTAGCAGACCTTACTCAGACCTTTTGCCTCATAGCAACTCAAATTATTTTTAACAGTCTGAGGTTTTATTTGCACTTAACCACCTCAACTCTGAAAATTAATGAAGGTACAGGAAATATTTTTGAGTGAGTAATTAGAAGTTGCACAATTAGAAGCAACTCAAGCAGCCCCGATGAAAGTATGTGTATGATTTATAATAGCTTATAATATTCTTGCTGGTGTTAAAGAAGTGTCTGGAGGTCAAACTGTGCCCTATATTGGCTTCAACGTTGAGTTTGTTCTTTTAGTGAAGATTGAATTACTATTTTCCTTCTGTCTGACATTCGTTTCTCGCTTTCCCAATTAGATTGTTTCTTTCTTGATCTGCATTTCTTCCTATTTTGTTATCAGTCCAAAAGTAACTGGGACTGGAAATGTTGAACTAAATTTCATGACTATGAAGTGCACTTGTTAGAAACAAATCTTTTTTTTTCAGTAGCTGTCCTTGAAGTGACTTGGATGCTAAGGGTAAACATAGGCTTCTTTCACATTTCAATGAAAACAAAGTTATAGTTAGACTTCAGAAAGTAAACATTTTAATTTTTTTTTTTAGCTTGGTTTTTGGATTGTCCCTAAATGAAAAGAATATGCAAAATGTGGAAACGAGTTGGGTGATTCTAAAAAGACTTTTAGAAAGATGTGAGAAATGATTGAAATCCCTTTTAGAATGACATTCCTCTGAGCACACCTAAAAATTCCACCCTTAAGGACACATTTGTGTCCCTGTTCTCAGGCTGAAAGATGACAGGCTGCGATGACAGCACTATGGTGTTCAGTCTAACCTCAGTACATTATCCAGCAATATCTGTAACAAACCCAGAAGTTCTGATCTATCCAATGTGCTTCTATGCCTTCCTATTGCATTCCCCTCTCACTAGCTGTATTAAAACATAATTTTGAAGTTTTGTTTTCATTTTATTTTACTGGAGCCACTGTTTTTATTGATTAAAATCAGAACATGATTTTTATAAGCAAAAATTTGAAACACACTGTTGTCACGGCTTCCTTGGACTGAACAGAGGACTAAATGTGGTCTGTTTTACTCAATTAGCTTTCTTTGAATTGTTGTGCTGGTGCTCACAGAGAGCAGGATGTAGCCAAGAGCCACATGGCAGAGCAGCCTGGTTGCTAAATGGTTAGAAACACGCTTCCCTTTCACACATCCATGAAGCTCTGCTCCTATTATATAAGCACTGAACTAACAGCATAGTGCTATGGATAAACTGAAGGCATCATTTTGTCTGTTTTGGCTGTAGTTACATCCCAACTCATGTTGCCTGCTCTAGAGAGGCAGCGTTATTTTAAAGAGTATTTCTTGTCTGAGTTACTCATAGTGTATTCTGTGCTAATTTACATTTAGGCTATAAGGGAATGCCAGCACCTGGTTTTCTGAGTGTACTATTTGAAAAAGTGTGATGTATTATTATTTTATTTTTTTTAGGATAAATTGGGTTATTTTTTTATTTTATTTTATTTTATTTTATTTTATTTTATTTTATTTTATTTTATTTTATTTTATTTTATTTTATTTTATTTTATTTTATTTTATTTTGTCAGAACTCAAAAGTTGTATTCTGTTCTGCCAAGGCCATGAGATGTGGTGTTTTGCTTATTATTGTGGGTCAGTATGTCACATAAATTCAAGCTTTAACTGTCTGCCTCTTCTGTCTCTTGCTCATGTGTTGCCACCACTCACTTTGTGTTAATTGTCACTCTGCTTGATTGCCTGAGAGCTGCTTCATCGTGCTTGGATGACATACAATAGATCCTCTGGGGAAAAAAAATAGTACATATTCTGCTATTTCAGTGGTTTAAAACACTTAACTGTAGCATCCAGCTGGAGCCATAATTAATGAGAACACTGGGAGGTCACTGGCAACTGGGAAGAGTAAAGCAGAGGCTTCCAAGAGGAGCAAGCCGCCAAGTCTGCTGTGCTGCTCATGTCACTGTAGCAGCAGTGTTTTTTGGGAACCCCTTGTTCTGGAAGGGTTGAACGAACTGCAGCTTCTGGCTGCTGTGTTGCCCAGCTGCAGTTCTCGTGCCTCGTTCATCACCCAACTCTTAGCTCTGACATCCTGAGAATCTTCCCCTTTAATGTATGATATTTTTGTTAATCCTTGCTGTGTGTGACCATTAGGAAGAAAGAGGAATTAAATCCTGCTCATCTGTCAGATGTCAGAATTAGCTTATTTTTACCCCATGGTGCTGTCCTGATTGCTCTGCTAGTGTCCCCTTGTGCCATCTGAAAGCCTGCCAGAGCACAAACCAGTGCAATGCAGGCTCCTGCACAGCACAGCACTGGGGCATGCTCCATCTCAGCCATGGGCACTTTGCTTCCTGGTGAACACAGGTGAGTATTTTACTCTGGAACTGAAAAACTGGAATAATCTGTTTATTTACTATGTGGAAAAGGAACCAACTATGTTAAGAAAGAACTTCCTCCTCTGTGGAGGGGAGTGTGCGTGCACATTATTTATAGAGAGAGAGGGATAAAGCAACTCATTTTGCCAGGTGGTTGGACTTCTGCTTTCATACTGTTCTCAGTTTGGTATTTAATCGCTGAGGAAGTATTTGCAAACTGCTTATGAGGCAAGGTCAGAAAAACTCCTTGCATATATAACTGTGATGCCACTGAATTTTGGTTAGCATATAAACTAATACAGATGTACTTTAAAAAATAAACTGTTAAATTATTTGCACTGAAATTTACGAGGGCTGCTCTGAGAGTAATTCCTCTTACTTTATTATGTTTGCTCACAATCTCAGAGGTGGATGTTGGTGGTATGGCAGTAGGGTTTGAACTTCCTTCCAAGATCCCATTACATTTTGTTGCCATGTGACAGATGGCAGCAGAGGGGCAATCTGACAGAATGACATTTGACATGGAAGAGCAGATAAATCAATGGTGTGTCATTGAATTCTTCCATGTAGAAAATATTGATACCCACTGACGTGCATCAGGGCTTGCTGAATGTTTACGGTGACCAAACTGTGGATGTGAGCACAGTGAGGCAGTGAGTAGTACATTTCAGCAGTGGGTGACAGCAACAGTGGTCACCTCCACTGATGTAGAAATTTATGAATGCTGCATGCAGGCTCTGGTCCCTGATTGGCAAAAACACATAGCTAATGGTGGGGGCTATGTTGAAAAATAGTGTTTTGTAGCTGAGAATTTGCTTTATCAAATGTGTTGTTGTGTTTTTCGTAACTGGTGTAATTTTTATGGAAACAAATAGGAGGCATTACTTTTGGAGCAACCAACATATATTGATTTATATGAGGAATTTCAGTTGAGTTAGTTACTATTCCTTTAGTTCTGGTGTCAATTCTGGACATGCCACATCCTACATAAAGCTGTAAGCAGATTTTATAAATGTTTTGACTCTACTGACAACTGCAAGTGAATTTTGCAGATTCTTTAATTGCTCTGCTTTTGGATCCATTGCTTTTGCAAATTATGTCTAGATGAAGGGAGAGACTGATACTTCATACTGCTGCAGAACATATACAGCTGGAAAAACACTGCAGAATGGATCTGTAGAATGTGGAGTGCACGTTTACTTTTGCAAAGTACTGTCAGTGTACTTGAAGCCAATGAAAACTGAAGGAAATGGGAAGTGCAGAACTGGATGAAGGGCAATTGCTCAGAGCAGGTTTTTCAAAGCTGTCTTGTTTCATGTAGGTATGTACCTTTAAAATGTTGCTCTATTGGGCAGGGTGGCCATAAAGTTACATCTATCTCATCATAGCTGTTGCTGTGTGAGTAAGCGAAGGATCCTGTTCTGTTAAGTTTAATAACAGCCACATTGCAAACTAATGGGAGTGGCTCTTAAAAGTTAGTAAAAAAACAGTCATTGATTTTTGTACCATAAAAACTTTATTGCTCATGGTAATTTAGTGGGGCTATCAGGGAAAGAAAGATATATTATTTTAGACCAAGTAGCACGAGGTATTCCCATGGCTTATTTGGCACTCTTCTTGTTGTGGTCTCAATTAGTACTGTCTCTGCATCAGCGTAACAGTGATTTCATCTCAAATTCAGAGCTAATGAATTATGCACTCAGGTCTCGAATGGCTTCAGAACCGAGCAGAAACACTGGAAAACACACAGGGTTTTAACTGGAAATATAAGCATCGGTGTTCATCTCCTGGTGTGCCTGTGTGCTGAGCGTGAGCCGCTGCTCCAGATCAGAGCGGACGAGTTTCTGTGACAGCAGTAGGCCTGGAGGCGGAAGGAGTCCCATGTGATGCGGCTGTTGCCAAGGTAACAGCTTTATTCCTCGTGCTGAGTATTACAGTTTCTGTTTATTGAGTCAGAAGGTTTTTCTTTTTGTCTTTCTTTCTTCTCTTCTTTCCCCCTGTACAACGCGGAGCCCCGTTTGCACCTTGGTTTTTGGGGCGATGCGTGACAGGGGTGCTTGACCCCCACTCTAACAAATGAGGGAGAGGGTACTGCATTCCTGCTGGGGTCTCATTTACATGCAAGTTGCACCGAATTTTAGAAGAGCTTATTTGACTTTTCCGTGCCTTTCTGGGGCAGTAAATTTTACTCCTGCTGACAGCAGGAATGCCTGAAGCTGAATAAAATTAGCTGGAAAATGTTGAGCTCTGTCATCTTGTTTCTTATTATAATTCACAGCGCGGTTTCATAGGAATCCGAAGCTAACAGAAAAGCCTTTGCACAAGAAGAGAATGAAACATACCCATTCATATACATTTCTATATGCAATGGAAAAAAAATAAAAATAAAAAATACAGTATTTCACGTATTCATTGCAGAAAAGTAAGAGAGGACTAAATCAATGCAATGAGCTTGCCTTTAATCTCCTTCTGCTATCGAAAACTGGTTACTACCAATCTTAAAACACATTTGCAAGTCTTCTGCTTAAAAATGGTACATCTATTTCTAATCCTTTTTGTAAAAATTCCCACTATAGATACTTTCTGTGAGAAACAACAGAATTTTTACAGTCAAATCGGTATAATTGTAACACTTGAAACAATTTCATAGCCAAAGCAGCATTCTTTTGCCATTTGATGGAAACACATTGGGAGGAAACTTGAAAAAGCCTGCTATTTTCAGTGCAGCCTTAGCAACCAACCCACTTGGTTTCAGAAGATATTGCAATTTGTTCTGCTCATGTGAAATGTAGATGTCACAACAGTTTCTTTATATAATTAGTGAAATAACTACTCTCTTTTCCATCTTTTGTGGTGGAATTTGATTCTCAGTTCATATTTCTGTGATTTTTTTGTAATCCTATAGAATAAATAAATTGAATAACTCTTGCCGTACTTAACATGGTGCCCAGCAGAAATGAATCTTAATTAACATTAAAAAGCATCTTAAGATTTTTGCTTAGAAGAGCTCATGGGAATTCACAGTGTTACTATAACATTTTGTATTTGTAATTGTGTGGTCCTTTGTCCTAGTAAATATGTACAGTAATTTGTTATTAAGAGCAAGCAATGCCTAGACATAACTACAATAGACACATACTGAAATGGGAAATATTTCTATTTACTGGAATTCTTTTGGATAATTTTCCTACTCTGACAATACAAAACCCAAAATTCACTAGATGCTGTCACCCCTCTCTGTTGTTTGCAGAAATACAGGACAAAGCATATACCTTATTGTAAAATTTGCTTTTGCTTTGTCAGGGTACTTAAAAGCTTCTTTAGGCTCGTTGAAAAAAGAAAAAAAAAATATTGCACTTCAGTGGCTTTTTTTTTTTTTTTGTGTGTGTGTGTGTATCCTAAGTCACTGAAAAGCAGCTGAGATAATTTTTTAAGATGATGTGTGTAGAGAGGTAGACGGTCAGTATAGCAGGTAAATAAATTCACAATAAAGAAAGATAAGCACAACTTTTTCGTTTCCCTAGAAATGTGGTCTCAGGTTGAATGTGGCTGTTTGAATCTCTAGGGAGGTTCAAGACCCGTTGTGGTCTGACTGCTGTTCTGCAGGCATGCATTCATTTCTACCTATGTACCTATGCCTTATCCCCTGTGTAGTTTTGGAGAAACTGTATTCCTTCTTTGCAGAAGCACAAAGAACTGAAGGCATTTGCAGAGCTGATGCCTGATAGAGAGATTGCTACAATATCTACACCAGATATGTGGGCAACCAAATAAGAAGTCTTGCTAAGATAACAAATTAACACAGCTAAACTATTTTTTTTTTTTCCTGAGTGGGTTAATGGGTGGTGCTATGAGAGCGCTGGTGAGGGCTGTTCCAGAAGATTATCTGAGGGCTGGAGCATCACTCCTATGGAGACAGGCTGAGGTACCTGAGGTCTTCTTCAGCCTGGGGAAGAGAAGGCTCCAGGGAGAACTCACTGTGGCCATCCAGCACTGAAAGCAGGAGAGGGATTGACTTTCTACATGGTCTGATAGTGATCAGGACAAGGTGAACAGTTTTAAACTAAAAGAGAGGACATAGAGGTTAGATGTTAGGAGGAAATTTACTCAGAGAGTGGCGAGGCACCGGCACAGGCTGCCCAGAGAAGCTGTGAGTCCATAACAGCATTCAAGGCCGGGTTGAAAGCAGCCCTGGACGGCCTGATCTGGTGATCAAACAGTGCAGCAGCACTAAGTACACCTTTCCACATCTGCAGTTGCCAAAGAAAGAAAGCTTTGGTACATGCATTCAGGGTCTAAAAATCCAACATTAAACACAATGGTGGCAGAATAAAATGAAATAA
The DNA here is from genome assembly GCA_023055505.1 of Callipepla californica brunnescens. Lineage (NCBI taxonomy): Eukaryota > Metazoa > Chordata > Aves > Galliformes > Odontophoridae > Callipepla > Callipepla californica. Next base: position 6,060,491 of record JALIRH010000023.1, on the reverse strand, counting down.
TAATAATATTAACATTAACATTAACAATAATAATAAATAATTAAAAGCTAATGGCTGGACTGTATTTTTAAAGCAGCTCAGGAATATTTACCACAGTAATGCACAGAATCACAGAATGGCTGAGATTTTAGGGGACTTCTGGAAGCTATCTAATCCAGCCCTCTGGTTTCAGAGCTGTTTGCCTGGGACTATGTCTCTACAACCTCTTAGGAGCAACCTATGCTAGTGATCTGTTACATACTTACAGTATGAAAGTGTTTCCTTATTTTCCAGTTTGTGCCTGCTGTCATTTGGCCTGGCCCAGGGAGGAAATGGAAAGTGCCTGGCTCCATCCTCTACGCACCCTAAAGTTTTTTTAACACCTATAGCTCTAATGACAATGCATGCCAACTCTCTCTGGGGAATGTTTATGTTTGAGCCAATGAAGAATGATTAGAAATTTAATACTGTTAACTTACAAAACAAAATTACTGATGCAAGGTATGTTTATTTTACCTTATGAATGGCTGGAGAGTAACAGTGCAGTCTTGATGCAGTACTGCTGCTTCAAAGTGCTATGGTAATACCAACAATAATGTGTAACAAAAGCTGGTATCAGGTTCTTGCTGACACTGAAGAAAACTTGTAGTGGCACAGGGTCTTATACAGTCAAGGGACTGGAGTGCAAACTATAAGTAAAATCAAGGTAACGAGTACTGTGTCATTCTTTTGACACTTTAATATAATGAAATAAGCTGATACAGCTATCAATTACCTTATCAAAACAATCATGATGATTGTATAAGTATGTTGTCTAGGAATGGGACTGTAAGGTAGGTAAGTTAATGTCATCTGTGAGATAGCACCACGGTTATGGTAATTGTTGTTGTTGCTTGGTTAGTGAGAAGGGAACACAGCTTCCACTGAATCTAAAATAAAGCAAGGGGAAAGAAACTGATACCCATTCATTTTTAATTACAAGATAACAGTTTTCTACTGCTGGCCTGTGTCTTCCTATGCATATCCAATTAGTTTCAAGACCGGTGAGAATTTTTTTTAAATGAACTCACTGGAATAAATAGAAATGGTAAGAGATCAGCATTTCTGTCCTTGGATGCTAACTTTTGTCAGTGTTTGAGACCAGAAATTTATTTTCACAGAGGAGAAAGAACTATATATGAAACGAGTGCAAATGCCCCAGTCTGATACTCTATGCTTGTGGTGTGGAGGTTCATTTCTGTATAGCTGGAAACTCTTCTGACTCAGCTGAATCTCTCAGTGCCTGTCAGCATTTGCAGCTGAACCACCTCGTATTTCCTTTGCCTTGTGAGGCCTCAAGGTAATTCAGGTGAATGCAGGAGCATATCAATACTGGGGTGAACAGAATGTCTTAGGTGCTTAAGCAAACTAAAACCCCACCTGTTTTAATTAAGCTAGTCTGAAATACTTCTTTATTTTTTCAAATCCAATGAACTCTGCTCAAAACCTGCTTGCTGAAGGTCTGCTTACAGAAATGTAGATGACTTTTTGATGAAAATGAAAGCCAGTTTAAGTTGAATGTTATAGTAGTTTTCTCGTGCCCATCACTCCAGCATGAAGCTCATGATAAATATAGATTTTCCTTATTAAATGCTTGTGTAAGTCAAGTGTGAGAATATTTACAGTCATACTGACGGTGACTTGAGAATATCTAAAATAGAGTGTAACTTTGGTTAAGGGTTGGGAACGAGAAGATGTTATGTGATTGTTGTCGGGTTACCAGTCATTGTTGAAATGTTTTCCTGGGGCTTGTGGGCTGGAGGCAAAGTATTTGCAGTCTAGACATGGGTACTTTTTTGTCCTTGAAACCAGAGAGGGGGGAGGAAGTTGGAAGTCGCTGCCCAGTTGGGCAGTGGGAAGTGGTCTCTCCAGTTTACAGATCGCAAATGGATGCTCATCTTTCTCTTCCATCTGTTTAACCTAAAAATCAGGAACATTAAGTGAGCATACAAGTGTTGCAATAGTAAGATCAAGCCTATCTCAGTTGATTATATGCAAACAATGATACCTCTCCTGAAAAACCATGAATATTTTGACCTAGATATCAGTAAGTAGAAATTTTCTTTGCAGGGATTTTCTAGTAATGGTTTTTCATTTTCGTTGCAGCACTTTTATGTCTTTTTTTAACTAATTAAAGAAATATACAACAACTAATTAAAACCCTTACTGCAGTAAAAACTATGTGAGTTAAGATACAAATGCTTAAAAGAAATGACTCCATCTTGTAATAGATGTCAGCCTTTTTTTCCACAACACTGTCAATTTTTAGTTGTTTACTGATCAATTATTCTTAAAGACTGCTGTGAAATTATTCACTCACAGTGCTATAACAACTCTACTGGTAGAGTTATTATGTATACTCAAATTTATTCCTTCAATACCATCTAATCATCTGTAGGTCCACAATTAATTTGTCTGCTTCAATTTAGCACTTCTTCCAGCTAAAATATCACAATTATTTTTAGGCCAATTATGCCACCAAAAATGTAATTATTAGGCTTCTCTGTGTAATTATGACTTGAGTTTCCTGTTAACATGTTATTAATTGCATCTTTCATGGGCAATAAACACCTCGGGACTTAAAAAATTTTTTTAGCTCAGGATATAATTGTTGCTGATAAACAGGAAACAGTTCACTTTGAAAAAGTTATTTATCCAGGCCACATTCAAAAAAAGGAAGCAACTTATTATTATTCAGTTAAGAGATCTAAATTAGTTTCTCCACTAACAGAGAATATGAGATACTTGCTGCAAGGTTCTGCTCTGGGTCAGTAAAAGTGGACCTACAATGCAATCTAGTATCTTTTGGCTGTCAGTGTGCATACTATGCAGTAGCGAAGTCTGTCATCCTGATAATTTAGGGAGGAGTCAGAAACTGGAGTGAAGCATTGTGCTTAGTTTTCTTACCTCCTCCTTGTCCTTATTTGTCTTCTGCATCCCATAAGAATGTTGACACCACAGTGGAGTGTTGGCACCACAATGGGTTTTGTTGTTTTCACCTAAGTGGAAAGATAAGGTATAAAATGGAATGTCGTAGCAAAAGAAGCACATTACCCAACATGCCTAGGGAATTCTCTGTGAGGCAAGAGCCAAGCAGGTGACAACAGCCAGAGGAAAGTCAAGGGAGAAAATGATACCTTTGACATGGGACCAAACCTGCGATGCAAGCCTGGAGAGAATGTTCACATGTTCAGAACATTTATTTAAAGAAGGGCTAGTATAGTCCTGTGAAAGGGAGAAAAGGAAGTCAGGGTAGGAATAATTAATGTTTAAAAAAAAGAGGAATGGCATATGGCATTGGAGTGGGAATCAGGTGTGGAATCAAGGTTTTGGGAGAGTGAGGGTAGATCTGGGGCAGAAAGTGAGATAAAAGAGTACTTAAACCCTGACTCTGAAACTCAGCACAAAGCTAGTAAAGATTTCCAAATAGAATCTAGGAGAAAGGAGAATTGAAAATCAAAGATGCTCTGGAGGTGTGCAGTGACCTGAGCTTTCAGAGGATACAGAGTGCTCAGGTCTCTCCTTCACATCCTTGATGGAGGAAGGAGGCATGCAGATGGGGTCTGTGGACAGAACTGCAGCAAACAAGTACTTTTAAATTGATTGATTGACTGAAGACGTGCAGTGACTTTACAGGGAAAATTGTGCTACTTAAAATTTTGTCTTCAGAGAGTCTACCTGTTAGTTTTTATAAACAACAACAAAAAAAATCCCAAACATTTCCTATGATTCAGAGATTGATGTAAACTAGTGGAGGGTTTTCATAAGGCACTCTTTCCTACCTGTTTAGAGAGAAACTTCCTTTTCCACAAGGAAACCTGGAACAGAGAATTTTCTATCTGATTTAAATCAATGACAAGTCAAGAAATTAAGAGATTGTTCTCTGAAGTATAATCTTAAGAGCATGTTCAAAGATTTTAATAAACAGAAAGCTGAGCATGAGGTTCACAGATGATGGAGTGCTCTGGGTATAGATCATGTACTCTAATATCAAAGTAGAGGGATGTGTTTTGTTTTACTATGCCATTAACAGGCTAGACTAAAGAAAGGCTCAGTTGAATGAAATATTCCCCTCAGACTATTTTGATTTAAAAATTTGACATTTAAATGCTTTAGGAAATTAACATTTGTAATGATGAAATATCTTTCAAACTGAAAATGGCTTGCTTTCTTCTTTTCAGTGTCAATTCTGAATCAAAACAACAGAAATCCACATGAATTTTCTAAGTATTTTTGTTAGTCAGGTCCACATACTTTGGAAAAAAAGAAATTTCATTGAAAAGTCTTTTCAACTGGAAACAAACAAACAAAAAATACAATGGGACTCTCTTCAGTAATCTGTTAATCTGTGATCATACCATCTACCTGCGTTCAGATTATCGCTGTTTCCTATTGCACATATAAGTGCAATAAAATTCACATAAATAAAATAAAATTTCACATAAGTGAAATGAAATTGAAAAAACAAAATATTCAACTAAGTATATTTGCTTTTGACTTTAATATATTTTGTTGGTGCCAGTTATGCACTCACAACTTCACTGGACAGATTAAATGACTCAGATAAATCTCTGTGAATAGTTTAAGAGAGATAAGAAAAGAAAGATGGCTGCATCCATCCTTTTATTACTCTTGCGCACATTTAGTGTGATGCAGAGCTAGTGGGTTTTGTCTTTTGCTCAGCAACTGATCCATCCTGAAAGGGTGTGAAATTTATATGAAATTGCCAAATGGTGACATGGTGCCTTCCTGGCCTGATGATCTGGATCATTCCTGTGACAATTTATTATCACACATCTAGTCACCTGCTCCAGGACATGGGGTTTGGAGCACACCAATGTTGATATCAGTGGATGTAAATTTGGCATAGAAGCAGACCTGTCTTGTTGGCTGAGGTACAAGAATTCAGTCAGGATTTCATGTGTTCATATAGGAATGCATATAATAACTATATCTCTTTTTTCTTTTTTTACCATTGGGTGGGTGATTTTATGAGGATAGGAGTCTGAACAGCTGATATAAAATCTGTTACAGAAAGATCAGGATAGATACAAAGTTTAAAATGGGGATTAGAGAGTAAAGTAAAATTCGCCATTTATGAAATCAACTATTAACAGGAGCAGGAGATTTTCACTGGTGGAGACTGTTTCAGTTTTAAGATAACATGGAGAAATATCTGGCTACTGTCCACACTTAGTATAAACATAATTGCTATAAAAATTATGTATTTCAAATGAAGATAATGAATGTAAAGGAGTAAACATCTCAAAATGGAGTAGGTTAAAATCCTTAAGAAGCATTCTACATGGGAAAGATTAGCATGAAGATATAAAGTGGGGCATAATTACCATAATGTTTTACTATAACTGAAGTCCATTTGGGAACATCTTATAAAACTGAACAGATTGCATATTGACAAAAAAAAAAAAAACAAAAAACAAAACATTGTTAATATCTTAAAAGAGCTAAGACTTTTGCAATTGGCTGTATGACAGAAGATGCCTGTTTTTAAAGCATGCTAGAAAATTAATAGTTTCAGAACCATCTGAAAATGTATTTTACTCACCATGTTAACGTACGCAGGTTTGGTTTAGTATTACACTGGTTAAATTGTGTTTTAGTTCTCACAACAACTACATGCATAAGAAAGAAATCATTCTGCTTGCTTTTTCTCTGTCAGACAAAATGTACTTATAAGTTGTATATATTAACATGAATATTCATTAAATTGTCACGTTGATATAGCAGACTAAAAATATTAACACTGACAAAAAGAATGGGATACACATAACTTTAAAATGGCATCTCCACATTTGTGAGGAATGTTTTGAAGTAGTTTTAAAATTACTTTTTCGATGCCTTTATTTAACTTTCCAGGGATACATGATTTAACGAGCCATTGTCTGGCTGCTGATTTCTGCCTTTTGTCAGAGATGTGCTACTTCATTGTCTGCAGCCTGCTATTTGTTTCTGCTAATTAAAGAAATTCTATTAGGTAAAACAGAACAAAAATAGCGGAGGTGGATAGATGGACATTAATCCTCCCATACTTATTTGTGTACATAGACAAATGAAGTACAGATATGAACTTTTATCATTGGATTTGGAATGATTATCTTTCAATTTTTACAGGCTATGTACATAAAACCACTTTCCATCATATTTGAAAAGTCATGGCTGTTAGTTGTAGATTCCATTGAGTGGAAGAAGGGAAACATTACTCCAGTTTTAAAGAAAGGGGAAACTACTGGTCAATGAGCCTTAAGTTTGTGCCTGTAAATATCAGAAAACTGATCCTCCTGGAAGATATGTTAAGAGACATGCAACGTGAGAAGGAGACAACTAGCATGGTTTCAACAAGGGCAGATCGTACTTGATCAGCATAGTGGCCTTCTCTGATGGACTGACAGAATCAGTAGACAAAGGACAAATGAATGATGTCATATACATGGACTTCTGCATTCACAGCCTCATCTCTAAACTAGAAACGCGTGGATTTGAAGAGTGGACTATTCAATGGATAAGGAATAGGCTGGATAGTCTCAAGTAGAGGATTGTGGTAAATGGATCTCTGTCCAGATAGAAAACGGCCAAAAGAGCTGTTTTCTGGGTTTCTGTCTTAGGACTGATGCTCTTCACCATCCTTATCAATGACCTAGACAGGCTTGGACAGGTACAGTCTTCTCGAGGTAACAACCAGGTTGGATGGCAGGCCCAGAGAGTGGTAGTTAATGGAGTTAAATCCAGCTGGTGGCCAGTCGCAAATGGTGTACTCCAGGGGTTGGTATTGGGGCCCATCCTGTTTAATATCTTCATAGATGATCTGGGCAAGGAGATTGAGGGCACTCTCAGTAAGTTTGCAAATGATGCCAAGTTGTGAGGATACCTTGATCTGCCTGGGAGTAGGAAAAGCCTACAGAGCTACCTGGACAGGCTGGATCAGTAAGTTGATATCAGTGGGGTGAATTTCAACAACATCAAGTGCAAAGTCTTGCACTTTGGTCGCAACAACTCCATGTAATGCTACAGACTTGAGGTAGAGTGGCTGGAAGACTCTGTGGAATAAAAGGACCTGGAGGTGTTGGTTAACATTCAGCTGAACATGAGCTAGCAGTGTACTCAGCTGACCAAGAAGGCCAATGGCATCCTGGCTTGTATCACAAGTTCCACAGACAGCAGAAGCAGCAAGGTGGTCACCACCCTGTACTCAGCACTACACCTTGGGTACTGCATTCAGTTTTGGGCCCCTCACTACAAGCAAGACAGACATCAAGGTCCTGGGGCATGTCCAGAGAAGGGCAACACAGCAGTGACAGGTCTGCAGCACAAGATGTACGATGAGCAGCTTAGGGAACCAAGACTGTGGAGTTGGACTTGATCCTTGTGGGTCCCTTCCAGCTCAGAGTATTCTACAACAGCTCTTTATAACCATCTGACAGGAGGTTGTGGTGACTTGGGTGAAAGTCTCTTCTCTTGGGTAACTGGTGGTAGGACAAGACAACAGAGAATGGCCTTAAGTTGCACCAGGGGAGGTTCTCATTTGATATTAGGAAGAATTTAGAATTTCTTCTCAGAAAGAGTGGTGAAGCTCTTGGAAGGAACAGGAACAGGTTGCACAGGGAGGAGGTTGGGTCACCATCCATGCAGGTGTTTTAAGAGTAGATTGTTGTAATTTGGGGCGTGGTTCAGGGGACAGTATTGTTGATAGGTGAACAAATAGACTAGATAATCTTAGAGATATTTTCTGAATGATTCTATGATGTCATGTGAGATAGATAAAAGAAAGAAGTAAAAGTAGTACATGGCAAAAAATATGTTCCAAAACATGTAATTCCAATAGAAGTATGTTAAAATTACTTTTTTTTTTTTTTTTTCATAATTCAGCTATATTATGAACTGTTCAGGTCAGTGAGATAAATGTATTAGAAGAAAAACAATGTTTATTGAGAAAAATAGACTGGTACCCACTCTATGCAAGTATATTCTAGTACACTGTGTTGCCAGCTTAAATGAGTAGATGAGCTGTTTTTCTTCCTTGTTGTGGAGTGCCAGGTATATCATTATCTTTAGGAATGTGATTACTTTGGGCACCATTTCTCTCTTGCTGATCAGGTGAAAATAACCAATTTTAATTGGCTTCTGGGATGGGACAGCTGCATAGTACCGCTTCTCTATTTAAGAAAAGCACCACTGCATCTGAAAACATCTTATTCTGGAGAGGCTAGCTCTATGAGAGCAGGATTATTCAGCTTGCCTTTTCACACATTGTTCCAGGAACATTTTCAAAAGCAGCCATGATGGAAAAGGAAGTGAACATCTGTGTGAAAGACTGATCTCACTTCACATTGCTCTCAGAAGAGCTAGCAATAGTGAAGGCTTTGCAAAAGTCGCTGTTTATCTGGGTCAAAAACACACAGTAGCTATATGGAGAGGACACTTGCAATCTGTCCAGTCTTCTGAGTTGAAAGCTTTTATGAATTATTTGAGCACTGAATGTGAACACATTGTGAATGATGTATTTTAAATGTATTCCACAAATAATTGCTGAGAAGCCTATCTATATGAAAGACTAATTTCCTCAGAACATAATCCCTTCTCCCTAACACATAGGATTTAATTCCTACATATTGGGGTAGTGCTTATGAATTCTGCCTACAGCCATTCAAGTAATTAATTAGGTATATTTCACAAACAAACATATGCTCTTTTGCATACTAGGATTTTTCCTCCTATAATTGTAACAATAAACATAAAAGGAAGGACAGAATAGATCTTCTACAGATAAGAATGGAGGTCTTTATCTGACCTGCAATACAGAACCCAGTCAAAAATATGTGACAGATAAATGTCTGGTATTATTTGTTGCAGAATTGTGGTCTTCATAACTGAGGTCTTTCCTCTGTCGGTCAAAAATGGAAGATTTAACATAGTGTTCCACCTTCAGGGGATTGGCATAGTTTCTGCTGCTTGTTGTCTGCATAGGCAGCTGATTATCATCTAATGCACTAAGGGCTGACAATGTTTATGAGAAACTCATATTGCATTTTAATATCTATGATTCCTCAGTCATGAGTGTGGCAGCATTTGATTGAATTTCTTCATGTCATTTTTACTGATATCTCCCTATATAGAGAGACATTTCACAATTCACGAAGTGCTCTGGTGAACAGACTATATTGATTAATGATGCAGAATTTCTACCTACAGACAATAGCACCGCATTTTGAAGAGTTTAGCTTTGGTTAGGGTATCATTATCAGGTTCCTATATTCTCTGGGACTAAATAATGATTTGAGTATATGATAATGACACATTCCACAGGGCACATTTATAGTGTAGGAAAAATTGTTAGCATTCATTGTTCTTTTTCAGGTTTTTATGTATCCATTCAAAGGATGCGTAAATACAGTATGTGTAAGTATGTTCACATTTCATTAAATTGCAGCACATTACATTTAGCTTGTTAAGAAAAAAATGTTATGCCAAGATTGAAAACAATGTGTAATGATAAAAGGTCAATGACAGTGTGGGTAGAAATTGTGACATACTTTGTAACAATGGAACACTGAGAAAATCTAGAGAAATGTATAGCTGTGCTTTTTAGAGGCCAAGTGCCTGCAGCTCCTGCTGATTCCTGCCTGCTGGGGTGGGTATTCAGCACTCCTGAAAACCTGGCTGTAAGTGTCTGTCACAGATATCTTTTAAAATAGCTGTTCTTCATTTACCGAGAATTGGCCCTCAGCTGAGTAGCTCCCAGAAAAAAAGCAACCTCTCATGTATTCATCTCCTAGGATTCTACAGGAGCCGTTAATGTATAAACACTTTCCTCTCCAAGCCTCTGCTGATATCCCTGATAATTCTGTTGCAAAAATGTGTTTTTGTAATGATAAGAGGCTATGTAAATTATAGGATTTTTTTAAGGCAGAAGTGTTAAATTTTTCTCTCTTGATTTTGTTTCCTTCCATGCTGCTTATCTCACCCACCTAGACAAAAAAAACAAAAAAAAACATTTTATGTGATAATAATAAAGATGATAAACTTATTTAAATCATATGCACATCAAAAGGAAAAAAATGGAAAAGAAATACTGCCTGAAAATTTTAATCAAAATGTATTAATATAATGCCAGTGTAAATATATATTAGGTCTGATGTGAAGACCATTAAAAGCTATGATGTATTTCTGGGTCACGTATACTAGTTATACTTACCTGAACTACATTCTATTAACCCTTTCTTCAGTGGAAAGGAAATGATTGGATTAGCTACTGGAAAGCAATGTCAGGAGAAAGTTTTTAGAGTCTCATATCTCTACTAATGGCTGTAAATCCCATGTTTAAGGTGAGGCCATTCAGCAAAACAAGTTTTAACCCATCAAAGGCAGAATTTACAACGGAAGCACCTCTAAAAACTTCAAGAAAGATGGGGGTATGTGTTCAACATACCATAGAAAAGGCCTGCTGCCTTGCATATCCGGACTGTAATTAGAGGTATTTCTATTTCAGTGTTTAGTTGTGCTCTCTACTGTGGCTGCCAGACTTGTGTATGATATCTGCACTTAAGCTTTCTGCTGTAAAGGACAGCATAGTAGGTAGATCATCTTCAGTAATCATGAAGATGTGGAAACTTTTGCAGTAGCTTTGGAATGCAGACCGCAGTTTCATTTGTACATAGTATGACAGGTAGTCTTACTTGTATTATCAGCCTAGTTTTACTTTCCCCTTCTTTTGTCCCTGACATTGTCCCTGCAGGACTCCCATCACAGTCTCTGCACTTTCATGTTTAGTATTTCATTGCCGATTTCCTTTGAAGAAAGTTGAGTAAGGAGCTTTGCCTGATTGCAATCTAGTTTTTCTGACTACAAGATTGAAAGTGAAATGTTATCTATCACTACAGCATACAGAATGCTATTCTTGTGGAGTTCTGCTACTTCAGTTTTGGCTACAGAAGTTCAAACATATCACTTTCTGGCACTTATAAGAGTAGGTATCTATTATAACAACCGGTCAGTTATAATCAGTTATAACAATTGGTTCTTTGCCAAAATACATTTAGTATAAAATGCCACAACGAGCACGAAAAGCTTTCCTTTGGTATCAGAGATGTAGAAATTCTTTAACATTTCCCACCTCTTTCTCACTGTTTTTTAAAAAGAGAATTAATCTTGTGTTTAGCGTTCAAGGACAGAGCTGCAGTGTCTCCCAACACACGATCTTTGTTTTCAGAGAGGCCATGAGGGAATGATGTAATACCGGAGATGATCTGTAGATCTGAGGTAAAGTGTTTTCTGATGATCACTAATGGCAATAAAAGCAAATGAAGAGTGTACACAGACATGATTGGATAATACAAATGGTTGGGAATAATGCTGCCCAGTAGAGCAGGTCGTCTGTTTTTGCCAGGCTTGTTCATAAGCAGCTCACTACATCAAACAGTGCACTCTGCTGCCTGTAGTCTGCTGTCATCTGCACATATTCATGCTGACACGCCAAGGTCATCTTGAAGCTGAAATAGGAGTTGAAGTATTTATTCCACAAGACACAATTTAAGTAAGCTAACCTACTTAAGTTAAATAGGTTACACTTCTAATGACTATTTTTCACGAGTTGCTGTGCAGAGGGAGGTTCGAAGGGATTTTCTAGGTTATCAGTTTCTCCTGGTTCCAGTGGCATCCACCTCTATAAAAAGATAATAACATCTCTCAAATGAGGAGAATCTGCCAAAACAGAATCATCCCCTCCCCCATTTCTGCCTGAAATATGTACGTATGTGTATGTGATAATTGTCCTAGGTTACTCGCTCTCTCTGCACTTCTGTCATCTTTGCTGTCTCTGCCCACATGAAGCAGCAGCTTTTCTAGAGGCCTTAGAGGACAATCCCATCACTTCTTTGGACATCTTCTCTGCCTCCTTGTGCTTCATTTGCACTGTGTTTCCCCATACCTCCAACTTCTTTTACATGTGATTTTCTTCTCCCAGTTCTGTTTCTGCTCCTGAAGCTCCTTCTATTTTGCTGCTCCTCTTTGTCTGCTCCAGCCAGCACTTCAAGATTTTAATGCTGACAGTTGCCTGCTCAGCCAGTTGGCCAGAACAGTCGCTGCCACATGGATATTTACATTCTACTTCTACTGTCATCAGTGTCTATTTGAGTAAAAAGAGATCAGAGAAGAGTACACCAGTCTAAGCTTGGCTCTGACCAAGATATTCCATAAAATCCACTTACCATTGCTCCCTACCTACCTACCTACCTATTGCTGTTCCTGTGCTGGAGTGCCAAAGCTGTGGGGTGGTGCTGCGGCTAGGATGCCAAAAACCTTAAGGTGATTCCTTTAAGGGCTTCTTACCACATCTGTAAGACACTTCTGCTTCTTTGCCTACACCCTAGCAAGTCCTTCAGGCTCTTTGAACTCAGCTTACCTTAATGGTGAGAAAGTCTGTATTATAGTTTCAGCCTCAAAGCTGAGATCCTATGTATGCACAGTTTATTTTTGATCAACCAATGATCCATTTTAGACTGGCATGTGAGAACTGTTCCATTTGCAGTAACCATCACGCTTCTTAAATTATTATTATTTTTAATATAAAACATGTAGTTGAGTTTAGCTGTATAGAGTTGTTTGTTCGTGTTCCACAGTCTGAATGTGTTTAGGTTACTAATGCATAAACATTTCCATGAACTGCATGCTCTGTCTGGTATTCTTTCTACTGCCCCACATTTGACTTCAAAGACTCTAATGCAAGTTGTTTCCCTGCATGCTTAAGTGAAATATGTTAAATTGCTGCTGGTTAGAAAATTCTGTACAGATTCTCATGAATGCTTTAATTTGCCTAGGAATAGATTATTTTAAGGTGTAATTTAGTGCTTAGCATTTCCTAATTTTCCCTTGTAGTTGTGTTCACTTTGCATAGTAGAAGGGAGATATAATGGTGGGAAGAAAAGTCCAAAGTCATGTGGAGGAGAAAGAACCAGCAGAAATAGCAGGTTTATTCACTTGGTTAAAACAAACAAACAAAAACAACAACAACAACAAAACCCTAAAAACCTAACAACTCTAGATGCTAATGGAATCAAGAAGTGTGATTTCAATGTTATGGTATCAAATATTCATGACTACTGTTATGAGTAGTGACCCTGGAAAAAAAAATCTCTGCTGGCATAGGCTGTCACTAAGATTTTTTATAACTAGTAAGTAAAATGACACAGTGTGCTTCCAATCTAAATTTGTTTAGCACAAAAGATTTTTGAGAGCTTAGATTATTATAAATTCTACTGATCACGATATCAACAACGAATCAGTTTAGAACAGACTCCCCCAGCCAGCATAAAACTACAGTTCAAGAATGCCTTTTAATGAATTAAGAAAGCTTTTATGATTTGGCGAGGTTAACTCTGGTACGTGTAAAAAGTTGCAGCATCTCTATCAGATTGTTCTTAATGTAAAATGCTTTCAAATGTTCTTTTCTCTGATCTTTGGTAATTACATCAATTGTCACAGCTGAATAGTTCTTCAGTGACCATACTCCAATACCATCCTTATTTTACATTGCAATCTTATCTCCTACAATACAAGAGCTTTGTTTTTCATTGTAGCGCCGTTTACAAGACGTCAAGGGCAAGCAGCTGCACTGTGGATATGTATAGATATTTCTGGCAAGCCTTTGTTCTTCCCCCCTATACAGCAATTAGACAGAGGCTGTGGAGGGGCAGGAGAATAAAAGCTCTCCCTCTTCATCTCCCTCTATCAAGCTGCAAATCCCTGAACTGAAATTTTTGGGTTCGCTGCTCTTGTAAGAATGCTAGTTTGGCACTCCAAGCAAACAAATGAGCAAGTAAACTGAAACCAAACAAATTCACACTTTCAATTAAAAGAGGTCTGGTGTTCTATTATTATACATTCTTATCCTCTCAGGAGAGATTTCCAAGCTGTTCCCTTGGGGGTTTCTTGGTAGAGAGTTTCCATTCTGTCTAAAGGCTGTTTCTGGGCAGCCATCTCCAGAGAAAATCATGTCTGAGCTACCAGACAGTAAACAACAGTACAGTCCCACAGGGTCTAGGTTGACCTGAATAAGGTTCAAGCTAAAGGTAGTGACAGCAGTACAGTCCTTGCAGAATGCCTGTGCACACGTGCATGCGTAATTTCAACCATGAATATTTTAAATAGCCTTGCTCAAACCTCAAGTGAAACAACCTGCAAGACAAAGAAATGGAGGATGTTTTTGGTAACAGTTAAGTTTTGTCAGCAGAAAATAATAAATGTCGTTACAAGTGTGTTAGAGTATGTCCTTATCACTCATTCTAAGCTTTTATATCATTTTTTTTTCTTCACCTCTTCTCTCATTGTATGCAGACACTTATATACACCAGATTTTCAGCTAACCCATTTCTCTCAGAGGGAGGCAGAGTTGATCAGGTCTCTCCACAGAGTTGTTGTGATGAATGTGATGAGATAGCTTCATGTATACAGTATTAAATTCTACATTTACTTACACTGTTTCCTATTGCTCTTCGTATCTCCTTCCTCCTGTGAGCCAGATGACAGGAGAGTTTTGCCTGTACTGAATGAATTTACAGATCAAGCATCCTACCTCTTGCTTTTACCTAGGGTGGCCTTATGCTACTGGGTCTCTTGATTGCTGAACAATTCATTTTTACTATCAAATTCTCATTTTACTGTCTGTCAGTTGTATCTGTAACTCTCCATAATAGGCTTACTACCCCTGCTGTGTTCAATTTTTCTTTTGAAAGAATCTCATTTTTTTCATTTTCCAGTGCAGCATCTCAGGTTTATTTTAAAGGAGATGACCTTAGTTTTGTTAACAGAAAACACATTTTGCATCTGTTTATTGTGGGCTGTAATCTACTGCCCATGGCTTTTTTTTTTTTTTTTTTTTTTTGCAAGTTTTCTTTCTATGTTAACTCTTTTCTTCTAATTTTCCCTCAGTCCTTCAATTTTCAGTTGTTTGTTGTTGTCTGAATGTCAGAATGTGCATTTAAAGACCTTCAAGAGGAGACCTGTATATTCACTTCTTCTGCAGACTAATCATCACCTGAGCAAAACAGATCCTGGAACATTTTCCACACTTTTTTAAAAGTGCGGGCCATTTAGATTATCAAAAGTGTGAAATCTTTCTTATCTCCATAAGTATCCTCAAAAACAAGTAATATTTACATCTCATCTTCCAGATCATTGGCAATAAGGCATTTTTGATCCTTGGTCATTATTGGTACAAGAGTATTTTAGCTTATTTACGGGATTTTTATTTTTATTTTTACTTTCTTGGCAATCTGTTTTTCTTTTTGCTATCTTATGTGTCTGTATCTAGTGTCTTTTATACTAGATTCTCAGTGTATGAATAATAAGTAGATTTAATGCTCCAAATAGTAAAAATTACAAATGGATCAGAAAAGTAGTTTCCATCTCTGCTTGAAAGATGGAAAAGAGAGAATACCTTTCCTGAACCTCCCTGTGAGATGTTTTGGACTGACATGCTCTAATACCCATCCCAGTGCATGCCCTGTGCTCTACATATGCATTCTCTCAGTTGCACTTTCAGAGTTAGCTAGTAAATACGTTACCTTCCTTGCTGCAAGCAGGATTCAGTACTCTGGTGGGAAGTTGCCTTAAGACGTCTGCCCTTATTATGCTAGGAGAATTTCCTGTTCTCCTATATGTAAATTGTCGCCTTTAATACAATTCTTCATCTGTTGGTGGTAGGAAATGAATTTTAAGGATTTTCACTTTTTTAATTGTCACATGGCCAACTGTGGATTTTTTCCTGCCTTGGCAGCTTGCCTTTTTTGCTAATTTGTTGGCTTCCCTGGAAGCTCGCATAGCTTTTGTAAACTGCACTTGCAAAACTCCACCTCATTTTGAAGAATGGAGGACACACAAGATCTATGTACCTGCTGTCATCAGTGATTTTTTTCTCCCAGGTTCTCCATCTGCTGAGCATACCATTCTCTGTCATTTTCACAATGCTTCCTAATGGCTGTCAGTGCACTTTCTGTTCAGTGATAGGCTGATTGTGTCCTTCAGTCCAAAGAAGTTAACTAACAGCTTCAGCTTCCTCTTGGCCTGAGCCTTTCTTTTGAATGAACTCTGCTGCCAAAGGCTACATGCTCTGGCTGTGTCCTACTGCTTGGATTTGCCAGAACTGTGTTTCTAATAGCAAGTATAACTCCTGTTCAGGTTTGCAAGGAAGTTAGGACAGCTCCAACTTTCTTCAGTTCTTCAGTGATCTGCCGAAACTCTTTCTGCATCATGAAAGATAAACTCTATCATAAAGCTTTCAGTGGGAATGCACAGAGCCTAGACAGGTACTTGGCTGTCCCTGTGCATTGCTGAGATTCCTTCGTCACTTGGTTTGACCATATGTTTAGCTGCCTCCAGGTTCTCACTGGAATCCCACAGGAGCCAGTGTGTACTAAATGTAAGGAAGTCCACTCCCAGCTTTGCATAAAATCTGTTCAGCAGTTAAGACTTGGCTTTACCATCTGATGTTTGCTGCTTGTTACTTAGTGCTTTTCCCAGTGGAGGAGTGCATCAGAGAACCTTCAGGGGCTGCGTTGAGGCCCCAACACTGCTGCTGCTTCCTGACAGCACTAGTTTATTCAGATCAAAAGACTGGAGCCTTTCTTGAGAGAAACAAAGAATCATTTTCTCTCTGAGAGGTGTTCATCTTCAGCCATTTGCAGCACTTAATGATTCCTCTGCTCTGGGTTTTCACCTTCATCGGACTCTCACCATTGAGCAATCTGCTTGTCCTCCCCAGCCAGTATTTCAGATACACCATCCCTGGAAAACTTTCTGTCTATCCTTGTACAATTACTTGCTTGGAGATGCAGCATCTATTTATTTATTTATTGTGAGGATGAGGTAAGGGTCTCTGTTACCATCTCTCACTTCCTTTTTTTGACTGTGTCCTTGATCTGAATTCTTTTTCTTCTTGACAGAAGTGTCTGCTCCCTCTGCCACGTGGTGTGTTCTGTGGGATTACCTTGCTTGCACTGCTCTGCTGTAGGTGGAACTCCTACATGTTCAGCTGAAAGTCTTAGTGTTTCCTTTCACTACCATATCTTATTTACAGCCTACATTTCTTCCCACAGATGGCCCCTAGGACAAATTTTTAAAAGCATCTGGTTGTATTTCTCTGCTGTTATTGGTGATACTGTGGGATTATGCTTTACTCAGCACTGAAGACCAGTTAAAATTGTTTGATATCTAATTGAGCAACTGCAAATTAGCAGCTTTTGCAGCAGTGAATGTACTCTAAATGCATGGGAAACAGTGACTGTTGTATACCTGTACAAACTTTTGTGTTTGCTACCACAGGTATTTACAGTAATCAAGGTGTAGCAGGCTTTTCAGTTTTTCAGGGATTATGTGAATTTGTTCTGATTTTCAGCCTGTGCAGAGGTAGATGTCAGTTTGTCTTCTGTTTAGCAATATCTAAAGTTGAATCAGGGCAGATTTTCCTACCTCTACTAAAATTTTACTGTGAGAATACTCCTCGTAGGATGTTTATGTCTCCACCAACACTGTGTACCATTGCTCTTTGATTAGAAAGTAGTGACTACCTGACATATATATTTTTTCTTATACCTTTACTGTATGGATTTCAGCAAGGATGTTTTTTTCCTTCCAGCTTTCATGCTGTCTACTTGACACTGGATTCTAATGAATGCCGCTTCAGCTGGGGCTGCTTCTGTGTTTCAGACTGAGCCTAGATGCCTGCACTTTTTTGCTTATCCTTACATCTTTGTTCCTTTCCCTCATCAGACTTCTTTTCTATGTTCATACAGTGAGATCTTCTTAGTTGACAAAATCCATGTATTTTCTATCTCATTTACGACCACATCTTAAGGTATCTCTATCCTACAAAGAAACACAAAGTAGAAGCTGTCTTGTACTTGATGCACTGCTACTTCCTTTAGTGGCATCCTGCTAGTTCTCATGCCTGCTGCCTTGTGCACTATAGATACTGAGACTTTTCCTTCCAGACTCAGTCTTCCCTTCAGGGATGTACCACCTAATCTCCAATTAGTGTTTCCATTTCTGTTTCAAAACCAACTTTTCAGAAGTAATGACAATGTCTTATTTAAAGAGGAAAGTTCAGGACGTTTATGGGGGGTTGGACTCGATGATCTCTTGAGGTCCCTTCCAAGCCCTACGATTCTATGATTCTATGATTTAGTTATTGTTTACCTGTCCTAAGAGCATTTTTTCACTGCCTGGTTCACTGGACCATCAGTAACATTTCCCCACATCTTTTTGGACTGGGTGACAACACAAACACGATGCCAAATTTCCTTACAGGAAAGTCTCAACCTGTGATTGCTGATCACCAGCAAATAATAATACTTTCATTATAAAATGCTAGTTGTATAGAGGTGTCAAAGACCTGGTGCTTCTTTTGATATGGGACATTGAGTGAAGTGCCCAGAGCCTCAGTTGTTGTTATTTATTCCCATTAGAAGGAGGTTTTGTTGTTGTTGTTTGTTTGTTTTCCCATTGGAGAGGTTAGGACAGGCTAACAGGACAAGAGCAAGTGTTTATAAACTAAAGGAGGGGAGGTTCAGATTACATATTAGGAGGAAATTCTTTACTCAGGGTGGTGAAGCCCTGGCACAGGCTGCCCAAAGAAGCTGTGGTGCCCCATCTTCGGCAGCGTTCAAGGCCAGGTTCTATGGGGCCCTGGGCAGCCTGAGCTGGTGGTGGGTGGTAGCCCTGCCCACAGCAGGGCGTTGGAACTGCCTGGGCTTTAAGGTCCCTTCCACACCACACTGTTCTTTGATTCTATGATTTTACGGTTCTACAAAACAGCTATTTTTCCTGCATTGCATTTTCCTCTCCTGCCCTCCTAGCCTGGTGAAGCACCTGAGGGCAGAGAATGACAGAGCAGAGAGCAACTGCTGGTCTTTCTGCAGCAGGTCTCTGTGAATTGAGCCTCACTGACAGAGGTGAGACTTGGGAATTCAGTGGCCATGGAATATTTAGTAGTTCCCCTGATAAAATGTCCTTCCTAACAGCTCGCTTTCTTATTTCTCTCAGTGTGAAAAACATTTTAATTGTAAGAATGTTCCCAGAGCAACTGACAAGTAGCTAGCTATTGTA
The DNA here is from genome assembly GCA_023055505.1 of Callipepla californica brunnescens. Lineage (NCBI taxonomy): Eukaryota > Metazoa > Chordata > Aves > Galliformes > Odontophoridae > Callipepla > Callipepla californica. The sequence goes on along the minus strand of JALIRH010000023.1, from coordinate 6,041,360 downwards.
CTGGGCCTGACTACAATTATTTCTCCTCATATTACTTTAGAAAACCTCAAATCTGTGGTAACTGGAGAACAGTGAGCCCATGTTCTTTTCCTACGCTGGGAAGTCTTTTTATCCATGAAACTCTTGGCCAAAGTAGTGAACTGAATTTATTGAATCTAAGTGGTACACCTGCTAAAGCACTGAAAGAACAACAAATCCAGCAGCAATCATCTACCTGTGGAATGACAGTAGTTTATCATGTTTCGTATTGTATTGATTGAGGTTAGCTCTTAGAGAATTCTTGGCCAAAACTTCATAGAGTTGCTTTAAAAGTCACACATCTTCCTGCTTCAGAACTTGGAGCAGTGACACCATTTAGGGGAAAAACAAAACAAAAAAACAAACAAAAAACAAACAAACAAAAAACCCTATTAGATCTACTGCAACATTAAAAGTAACAGTAATTGGTTTATGTATTTTAGTATCTCCTCAAAATTCAGAAATTAACTTCTTATTGAAATTGCAAATTTTGTTTTTATTTCCCATTTATGACAAGGGCAAGTATGTCCAAAATTTATTGCAAAATGTCCTTCTTTAAAATGATGGTTTCAGATATGTTTGTAAATTGTAGAAATCTGGAATTATTTTTAGAATGCTTAAGGAAAAACACCACATTTTAATTTAAATATCTCTTCTTCTATGTCAGGTTTTCAAATACTTTCTCTAAATCACTGTGGCTTTAGTTTCTTAGAGTGAAAATTAGCAATTTCAGCTGATGCAGGATAACAGCTGTTCTCAGCAACATAAAATTAGGAAATTACTAGCACACATTATAAAAATAGGCACAATGTTAGCTGACATAATATTAAATAATGAAATATCCAAATGAAAAAGAATATAATTTTCAAAATTTCCGGATGTTCTAAAGTATTAAGAAATCACTTTTTATTTTTCATTTTTGGGAAATCTTCTCCTAATAATGAAACCTGTAGGTGAAAGCCACGTTTCTTTTTGCACAAAAACATCACTTCTGACACCACAAGACTTTTTGTTATGAAGTACCTGGCTTGGCTGGCATAAACTGCCCTTGAGAAGATCATCCTGAATAAGAGATGTCACATTCTACACACTGCAGCAATCCTTCCCCTGCACTCAGATATAATTAGCATGTTATCTTGTGAATGGGCATAACGCCAGCGATGAGGGAATGGGCCTAAGTGTTCTTGTCAGTAAAGTCTGGGTGTTAGGCAGTCAGACTTTTGTCATAGAGTGCTGCAGTGTTTCAGCCTTGGCTAATGTGTACTTCATCATTAATGCCGAAGGGTGGATTAACTCTGGAAGATTCAGAAATAATTCCACTAAAATGACTTTCGGTTTCTGGTAAATGAGATTTGAGAGTCTGACACAAAGAAAGGGGAAAAAACCAAACTCGCACACCTGTGTCCTTCAGAAACACATTACAAAAAGGAATTATGCACTTTGCAATGTTTTTGTGGCCCCAGAGTGTTTCCTGCTAAATAACTCATTCCTTTGTGGAAAATGCATTTGTGACCTTCTGTGGCTTTCCCTCTGTAGAGCCTTGTACATATTTTCTGCTGAACAGGGCAGAAAACGAGCTCCATTTGGAGTGCAGCTAACCATCTGAATAAATCATGCTTCAAGTACATGACCCCATTTCTTCTCAGCGGAATATCATACTCTGCTAATGGAAGTGTTCTGGTTTCAATATAGCTATCTTTTTCCTGGCAGTGAAAGGAAAGCCTTGAATGTGGGTGTATCTAGCAATAAATATAGAGTCTTGAATGCAAACAAATGACCCATGGTGAGATACTAGGTGATTGCATAGCTGTGCTGAAGGGAGACAGACTAGGTTACCCAGCTTCATGTTCTGTGTTTTCTTTTGAAGAAATCGAAAAGAAAAAAAAGAAGGTAAAATGGGACAGCAACTTAAATGTTGAAGGCTGAAGGGGGAACTTAATTCAAAGATTTAAATTCTCCAGCCTTTGGAGAAATCTAGATTTGAAGATGTCATGGCTGGATACTATATCTTTGGTGACTAAATCGAATTTATTTCATTGCAAAATATGTACCTTTGTTTTCTTAAAAAAAAAAAAAAATCTAATCTGTCTCATTTCTGAAGAGTTTCTTTTCATGATTCTTCAGGAATGCTTTCAGACTATTTTCTTGAGTTTCCATCTAAAATGTTGCAAGTTTAAAGGCAGCAATATTGTATTTGCTATACTGGAATAATTAGAAGACTGGAAAAAGTAACGCTTGGTTATATATTCTTTAAAACTAGAGATGTGATTCTTTTGTCCCATGGGAAGACTAAAAAAGACCTGCAAATCTCAGGATGGAAGGAGGGTTTTCCCCCTGATCATAAGTTTATCACTGTTCTCCCAATGTATTTTTCCTAGATAAAAGTAAAGCTGTCAGCAGTTGCTTAAACTATACCAACTGGTTTTGCAAGAGAGAGAAAATGAGAAATTATCACACAATCTTTTCTTCTGGCTTACAGAATGTGACAGTTTAACATCCTTTCCATAAGTGAGGTTGGCAACAACCACCTGAAGGTAAAAACAGCTAAGCTGCCACTGTTTTGTTTTTTTTCTTCTCTTCAGCTTTTCACTGCAACTGAAAGCAGGATGCTTCATTAGTAAGTTGAAGTAGTAAACTGAAATAGTAAACTATGACACTGTCATGCAGTATCTGTGAAGGTGTGTATTTAGACACTTTTTTTTTTATAACAAGACAAACAATGATTCCCCTTAAACATAGAATCAAAGGATTGGCTTCAGTTGGAAAGGCCCTTGATAATTTAGTTCCAGCCCCCTGCCGTGGGCAGGCTTGCCACCCATCAGATCAGGCTGCCTGGTCAGGATGTGATTATGTCAGCCTAGGCTAAGGCCTAGGGTCTATGAGCTGTGGTGCGTGTAATACTGACTCTGGTCAGATGCAGTCCTTGAGAAAGTCATTGAGAAAAGAGAGATAAGTAGAAAAAAGAGCTGTACTAACAGAAATAGAAAAAAGTTATAATTTAGGGAAAGGAATTGCTTGCTGTTTATGAATCAGAGAAGAAAATTAGGCACATGATTGCCTCGTGCTAACTCCTTACTAACCAATCAGCTATGGGGGAATCACACGAGATTCACACCTGCAACCAAACAGAAATATGCTTTGTATTATTTAAGAGTTGTACTTTTCCACATAAACTGTCTCTGTTATCACCTTCATATAGTGTCTGAGTTCATTCCTTCTCTCCCGACAGCCCAGGGTCCCATCCAACCTGGCCTTGAGTGCCTCCAGGGATGGGGCATCCAACTGCTTCCCTGGGGAACTTATTCTAGGTTGCCTCTTTATGGGATCACTTATCAAACTCGCCCAGGTCCCTTTGGATGGTATCCCTTCCTTCTTTTTATCAGCTGCACCACTCATCTTGCTGTCACCAGTAAAGTTGCTGAGGGTGCATTTGATGCCACTGCCATCATGATACAGATATTAAACAGCACTGGACTCCTGAGGGACACAACTAGTCACAGGCCTCTGGCTGGACATAGAGCTGCTGACTGCAACACTCTGCCCAGATTTATTCACTGGAAGAATGACTTTAATGTTAGAGAATATTGTAGAACGTTATATATATGACTTGCCGCAATGGCCATTGATGTCTGAATGTGTTATCTTTGTTGAAGACTTATGGTACTGTCTTTTTACTGATAATTTTGGAGGAAATAATGTCTTTGAATATAGCTCAGTAAACATGCTGTGTTGAAATGATGGTCAAATTAAGACTACTTTTAAATTAAAATTTATGTCGACAAGAAACATGGGCATTCATATCATTAAAAAAAATATCCCATTCCTCCAGGCATACTCTGTACTTGTTAACGTGTCAGTTAACACTGAGCCTCACACTACCTTGAAACTTAGAGGTGAACCCATATAAAAAGCCTTGGGATGGAAAGAGTAGGAGTATTTACAAAAGGTGCATTTTCAAATAAAATGGGATGCGGATATAATTCATCAGGTACTACCACATAATTGAAATACAATGTTTTCTCTTTTGGCAGCATCAGATAAATATTGTTATCTGTTCACAACTTCAGTGCCAAAGTAACTTCACACATGGCGTATGGAACCTAAAATTGAGTAGAAACATGAAATAAAGATAGCCACAAAGAAGACAACATTACTTTAGTTTTATTTACTGATGAATAAATTATAATACTAAAGTTTTCCTACTGCCAGAGCATCTTTCGAGATGAACCAAAAGACATGGCATGAAAAAAAGAAAGCCTTCTTCTCACATCCTTGTCTCCTCCAGTGGTCTATTCATGAAATCTTGGATTGCCTGGTGTAGGGGTAACCATTTATTAATTGAAGCCTTCAGAGCAGTAATCCATCTAAAAGAAAGACCAACAGCTGTATATACTTGGGTGTTATGAGTGCACTTCAATACCCTTTGGAACATGCATTCTATAAATGGTGTTTGTTCAAATTTGGTACTGTGTATACTGCTTGGAGAAGGGTAGAACACAAAGGAGTTAACTATAACAGTTATATATCTTAAATGCATTTTCCAGCATACCCAATAGCTCTGTCCTCTGTTCATTAAATCAGAATACAAATCCTGCAATTAGAAGATTTACATAATCAGAACTCCCACTATCAGCCATGGAATTTGACTGAATTGCTATGACAGGATTCACCTTTGGAACATGATTTCATAGGCTAATTTTCATTTTTACCACTAACGAGCATTGTTGGAAGTAAATCATCCTTGGGAATGAGGAGGATATACATTCCACTAGTTTGAGCTCCTCTAATGAGGAAGTAACATAGGTTTCCTGTTCAGGGTAATAACCCCCATGTTACTGTGAAAGGCACCTTATCCAGGTTCCCTTTGAAACTGCAATTGAGCATTGCTTCAGTTCCAGCATTGACAGTAACAGAATTGATGACTCATATGGTCCTACATGTTGTATTGCAGTGTGACTAAAGCTAGAATTAAAGGGAAGTCTAGAGGAACAACTGAGAAGAGAAAGGAAAGCTGTCACTAGATCTTCCCCAAGCTACAGTGCTCCCAATTTGCTTAAGTCTAGCAAACAAAATAGAATCAAGAATCTTGGTTTACCTTTTGTTTTCATTTACATTTTCGGCACATAAGTAGAAAGTTTTAAACTCTTCAGATGGAGGTTTGAGTTCAATTACTGATCTCTTGGATCCCAGAGACTGTTCACTTACAATATATCCTTGGAGGTAGAGGCCACCTTGGTGGAAAAAAGTTAGTATGCATCACATATATTGAAGATGCTACTTAGAAAATGACTGCTTGCTAGCTACATAATGAAAATTTTTGAAAACATAATTTCCAGATGACTTGTGTTGGGTCTTCGCACAGTTATGCAGAATTCACATACAGAATATGAAAAATACAAAATAACAGTTTTCTTCTGAAAATTGATATGGATGGATCTCCATATTTGCTCTTCCTACAAGATTTCCTGACCAAATGTCCTCAGATTATTATCAGATTTCTTTTTTCTTTTCCCCTCAGCTGCTGGGTGCAGAATTCAGTAGGAGTTCTGCCAGGTCAGCTTTCATCGCTGTCCTGTGTCTGTATTAGGAAGGAACTATACTTCTTTAGATGAAATGCAGCGTACAGGAGGTAAATCTTTTTATTGTTACAAATTGAATTTTCCTCAGTTAATGCTCATGCTCCCAGATTTTTTGGCATAAATGTGTCTGTCCAACTACTGGAACTTAAGAAACAGTTCTATTGCATTATGCAATAGTATAGAAGCTCACTCCTGCTCATCTCCTAAGTACTGACTTTATAGATAAAAGGGAATACAAAGACATAATTATCTGTGAATAGTAAGTGTGAATATGGCTACACAAAATGTGTAGTTCAGTGAGAAAGTAACGTAATCTGTACAGCCATACTGTATACTAAAATTAAACTGTATTAAAAGTTAAGTCTGAAAAGGACTATGGACTTGAAATTTGAGAACAAATTTATTTGTGCTGCAGTCAGTTTCTTGTACACTTAACTCTTGTCTTGAAAGCTGTATGAACATGGAAGATTCAGGGGTTTGCTTTCAGTCAATTAATCCTAGAGCTTGCTTCAAGTTAAACTTGTAAATTTTGTTTTATCTGTCCATTGTGTTTTGTTTCTTTTTTCTCTTTAAACACTAAAGGGATATAAATTTCAAAATTAAAAAAAAAATACTGGAGTAAGCATTTGTTCTCCTTACTTGACATGCTGCCATCAGTAATTGGAACTCCACTGCAGTTGACACCAGCTAGCTCTAAGGAAAGGAACTGCACAGCATTTGCTCTTCATCATATTTTTGTTTTATACACTCTTGCACTCTTGTTTTTATAAGTGTCACTATCATACCACAAATATGAAATACTCAATTTTTGCCTTTCAGCTATTCCTTGCTTTACTCTGGGCAAGTCTTAGCTTCAGTTTACTGTGGAATTCAGTGGTCATTTCCCACATATGGCATTGTTATGGTTTTATGAATTTTGCAGGTGAAAGGTAAATACCAAGAAAAGTTTTCTCTTTCAATCTGAAAGCTGGCTAGTAAGCAAAAGTACAACAACATTTCCTTTCTGATTCTTCCAGCTACCAATTTCCTTAGGATAAGGAACCAACACATTTCTTCCTTGGGTGCCTTTTTTTTTTGAAATATTTGAAAATATTTGAAATATTTTGAAAATTCCAGAGAGTTGTGTCTGCAGGCTCTTAGTGCCTGAAATTCAAAGGCACTCAAAGTAGTTTGTGATGGATGCCTGGTAACATCACCTTGCTGCCTTCATGAAGTGGCCAGACACATCCCTCCTCTGTTACAGGAAGAACTGCAACACAGCATCATGGATTTTTCAGATGCAAAGACCTGGCCAGACTCTGCAGAACCCATCTCTGCTTCAGGAGAGGAGTTCTTTCTGTTGGCGTTCTGCCTTTGCCAAGTCTATATAAAAGCCTGGTAATTGTGGAGAAATCAACCAGAGCTTATGATGTTCCTCCCTCCAAGGATGTTATCTAGCATAGAGTAGTCAGACAGCTTTCAACAGACTTTCAGCCATCAGTGGTAAGGAATCAAGCTGCTAGGAAGTGCTTTGGGAGGGTGATGTCTCTTGCTCACGTGTTCTTCTGAGGAAAGTACACAGATGTTTATCAGTTCTGTTCCAGAAACAAAAATTCAGACCGCTGGACATTAAAAAAAAAAGAGAAGATTGGGGAATGAGGAGCACGCTTTATGAAAAGGGATTGAGTTTATTCTTCCTACACTCACCTCCACAGAACACTGAGAACTTGCTGATAAGAAACTTTTATTAGTGGTCAAAGTTCAACTTGGAAACTGCAATGAAATATTTCTTTAATAATGGTTTGCAATCCATCAGCCAACCCTACCTTGGGCAGGTGTGGAGCGGAGAGTGGCATAGAAGTACAAGCAGCCATCCTTCAGAATGCAGTAGTGCTGAATCCAGGCATCTTTGCTTCTGTCCAACTGGTGGAGGAGACCCAGGCACTCTGGGTTTTTGATTGCTAAGGGTGGCAATGTGGTATTATGCAGTGTGACATCTACCCACACATGGTTCTGTAAGGTAAGCATCAAATAGTTTTGGTAAGAAATTTAGGACAGCCTGCTAGTATGAAATGACACTACCTCTAGCTCTGTGCAGGCTCTAGTTGTGAAAATGGTTTGTGAGGTCAACACTGGAAATGCAACTGAAAAACTAATATTTGATGTCAAACAATGGCCAACTTCAACAATATTCCCACTACTCTCTTTCTAATAGTCTGTCTAAAGTGACAGTAGATAGTCTCAAAAAACTAGCAATCAAGGAAGGCATACAGGGAATATCTAAGAATATAAAGCCCTTCTCTCCTTTTATTCTAAATAGTATTACATTATGCAGCACACATCTTAGTGAGAGTCTTCTCAACTGTGCTCATTCTCCTTCCTACCTTCCCACTAGTCTCATTTTAGGTTATATTTCTGTATTAGCTTAAAGCTGATGATATCTGGACAGGGAACATTTTGATTCATACCACCATATGGCAGCAAAATATATTTGCTGCAACAAAATAATGTGTGTATATGGTTTTCAGATTGGAGCTGATTCACAACTCAGCTGCCTTGAACAAATGTTTGCAGCTTCCATGTTGCTATCAGCACTGGGCCATACACAGAAATATCTGTGGTCTCTCAGTCTTCTGCACAGTATACTATACCATACTTCACACACAAATAAAGCATTACCTGATGGACAGGATGCACTGCTTTCTCCATTGCCTCCAGCCACCTATAAAATGACCAGTAATGAGAATAGCTCAGTTTTGTAGAGCAGAGTAAGTGTGCATAACCACCTCTTTTAATTATTGCTGATGTAGGCAGCTTTCAAAGACATGCAATTTTCAGGATGCATTCAAGACTTCAGGATAGGAAACTAGTGGGTTAAATAAATGCTTCTAACTTGCAGAAAGGTAAGTTTCAGCTTTCTGTAAAACACTGCAATAAATTAGAGCAATACTGAAGACAGGATGAAGCTTAAAATTTTGTACGTAATTCACCTGCCATGGTTTTATGATTTTTGTTATCAGTATTCCAAATCACTACATCAAGTGAGGAACTGGGAGTCAAAGAGTTAATGCTCTCAGTCCATGTGCTGCCGAATTTCTGGGTACCTGGTTCTCAGAAGAGAAGAACTACATACCCTAGAGGATTTTTCCACCCAGAGGAAAATACAAAACACAAGTCCCAGGGACTTCCTCTTTGCTCTTCATCTCAGCAGTGGAGGTTCCCTAGCTGTCTCACCTTGAGCGTTAGCGTAAGGCCTTCGGTTTCAGACACTCTTTCTCTCATTTTATTTGATTTATTAGCTTCAATTCCAATTATATTGTGTTATTTTGCCTTCTGATATCTTATTTAATAAATTAGTTTTCTTCCTCAGGTCATTGATGTTGTTTCGTTTTTAGTCCTGTCTCCCTACCCTTTCCCATTTCCACCTTCCCCTTTCCCAGGGAGTGGGTCCATGGGTCTCCTGCTTAATTAGTCATGGAACTGGGCCAAACATGCCCATAAACAACTGACATCACCATATCAGGCTAAATGATCATTATTCTGTCATTGTTTTAATGTAGATAACAAAATCATAGAAAATGTAAAGCATCCTGAAACTGGAGATAACCAAATAAAGCAGGCTGTTTGTTGGCAGTGTTATTCTTCTTGTGCCATGGGTGGTATAAAACAGAAAGTGAAAAATACTGTAATATGACAGCAGTGAATGTCTAAAATACTGAGATATTATAAAAAGATGGGTGGAGAAGTCAACTTTATAAAATGCCATTTTACTAACTTCCTATTTCAAATAATGTACAATAAAACAGAAGGGAAAAAAAGACTGGGTTTTACTACATTTTCAAACTTATGCCTAAAAGTCCTTATTTCTCAGTCTTTTGAGTGATTTTATTCTTTTTCTTCTCTGATCTGACATGTTTTTGTGTAATATTTAGAATTTAAAATGAAAACATAATGATGTGACAGAATGACAGAAAGGGAAATGGAAGAGGGGATTGTACTTATAATTTTCACTCTCCTTGTTGGGCAGGGGAGAGATCATTGGTGAGAAATGAACAAGAAAGTTCATATCCACAGGAAGATTTAAGTTACTATATGTAATAGTGGAGAAGGTATGAGAATATGTGTGATTGATTTTTTTTCTGGAGATAACTCAAATCACGGGAATTCAGGGAAATCTTGAGGAAGGCATGAATGTTAAAAACTTGTTGAAAAAACTACCTTCTCATTAAAATAACATAAAGGTAAACTCTGAAAATGAAAAATGCTCTTGAAAATATTGCAAATAAAAAACAGAAAACCAGAAACACCTTCCTAAAGATATCTTTCTTTTTCTTTTTTTTTTTTTTCCTACAAATTGTGGAAAGTCATATAAACACTCTCCAAAAATCCAGTTGTTCTCCCTCCAAAGCAGAATAACAAAACTGACTGTAAAATGAAAGATCACTTACCTCTTCATTTCTTGGTTAGAAGTTGCACAGAAGTAAAAAATCCTGTTTCCACTTTGAGGTATGCACTTAAAAACAAAGGGTTTACCCAGACTCGTGTCAACACCGATTTCCGCTCCTTCCAGCTTTGTTACTTCCAAGGGTCTGCACTTTCCTTCGTCCTGTAATTAAAGAGAAGAAAAATCTGTGCCAAAGTTCAAAGGCTGACATGGAATCAACTCAGGGAACATTCAAAGGTGTAGAAGTTCGTGACAGGAGTTTACGCCTTTCAAACTATCCTAATCATCATTTGCTTTAATGATCAATAGCCTCTGGAAATACGGCAGTCACAAAAGTCAAACTAATCACCTTGTAATCCTCATGGATCATCAGGTTCCAATCTCCCTGCTACAGGCAGGGTCGCCAGCATCTAGATCAAGTATTAGATCAGATTTGCCAGGACCCCATCCAAGGCCTGAAACACTTCAAGGGATGGGGCAACCACAGCCACTCTGGGCAACCTGCTTCAACACTTCACCACTCCATCAGTAAAAAACTTTCTCCTGACATCCAATCTAAATTACCCCTCCTTTAGTTTAAAACCATTTCCCCTTATACTATCACTATCTACCTGAGTAAAAAGTTTATTTCCCTCATGTTTATAAACTCCCTTTAAAAACTGGAAGTCACAATGATGTTTCACCACAGCCTTCTCTTTTCCTGGCTGACTAAACCCAGTTCCTTCAGCTGATCTTCACAGCAGAGGTGTTCCAGCCCTTGGATCACCTTTATGGCCTTCCTCTGGACCCTCTCCAAAAGCTCCACCTCTTTCCTATTCTGGGAGCTGCAAACTTGGATGCAGTACTCATGAGAGCAGAAAGGAGGGGGATAATCACCTCTCTCACCTTGCTGGCTACCCCCAGGATACCAATGGCCCGGGCTATTGGAAAACTTGGAAAACATGAGATTATTCACAAAGCAGTGCTGCTTTAAGTCTGGGTTTATGCTGAAAGCCTCACTTATACATACAGACAAAGGGAGTAAAGGCTTACATTCATAAAATGGTGTCTGTATTTTAAGTCTGGATTTCAGTTCCTTTGTAATGTTGCCCTAAATATAGAACCATAGAATCATAGAATCACCAAGATAGGAAAAGACCTCCAAGATCATCCAGTCCTATTATCCAATATTTCCTCTAAACCATGTCCCTCGGTAAGACATCTAAATGTTTCTTGAACACGTCCAAGAACAGTGACTCAACCACTTCCCTGGGCAGCCCATTCCAGTGCCTGATCTCTCTCCTGGAGAAGTGTTTCCCAACTTCCAACCTGTATCTCCCCTAAGGCCATTCCCTCTGGTCCTATTGGTAGTTGCATGGGAGAAGAGGCCAACTGCCACCTCATCACAACCTCTCTTCAGGTAGTTGTAGAGATTGATAAGGACATCCCTGAGCTTTCTCTTCTCCAGACTGAAAAATCCCATCTCCCTCAGCCACTCCTCATAAAACCTGTGCTTCATACCTCTCACCAGCTTCTTTGCCCTTCTCTGAACATGCTCCAGTGTCTTTCTTGTAGCAAGGGGCCCAAAATTGAACACAGTACTTGAGGTACAGCCTCACCACTGCTGAGTACAGAGGGATGATCACTTCTCTGCTCCTGCTGGCAACAATTTTTCTGATAACAGTCAGGATGCCATTGGCCTTTTTGGCCACCTGGGTACACTGCTGGCTCATGTTCAGCTGAATGTTGACCAATACCCCCAGGTCCATTTCCTCTACACAGTCTTCCAGCCACTCTGCCCCAAGCCTGTAGCACTGCCTGGGGTTGTTGTGACCAAAGTGCCAGCACAAAGGACCCAGCATTTGGACTTGTTGAAATTCATCCCATTGGCCTCAGCCCAGCTATCCAGCCTGTCCAGATTTCTCTGAAGGGTCTTGCTACCCCCTGGCACATACACACTTTCTGCCAACTTGGTGTTGTCTGCAAACTCACCGAGGGTGCACTCAATGCCTTCATCCAGGCCATCAGTAAAGATATAGAAGATGACAGGCCCCTGTACTGACCCCTGGTGAACACAACTTGTGATCAACTGACAGCTGAATTTACCTTCACTCACCACCACCCTCTGCGCCTGCCTCTCCAGACAGTTCCTTGCCCATCAAAGAGTGTATCTGTCCAAAAAATAGGCTGCCAGCTTCTCCAGGAAACTGTGGGAAACAGTGTTGAAGGCTTTGCTGAAGTCTGGGTAGACTGCGTCAACAGCCTTTCCCACATCCATCAGGTGGGTCACTTGATTACAGAAGAAGATGAGGTTGGTCAAACAGGACCTGCCTTTCATGAACCCATGCTGGCTAGGCCTGATCCCCTCGTTGTCCCACACATGCCATGTGATCTCCCTCAAGACAACCTGCTCCATAACTTTACCTGACACCAAAGTAAGTTTATATCAGTATATACATAACCGTATTCATTTCAGACAAATTTCACTGGAAAACTTTTCGAAATGTTTTGTACAGTATTGTGGATTGATTTAGAGTTCTTAGAGACTGAAGAGTATTGATGGTGTCTTTCTGTGTGGCTAGTTATAAGAAGCCCTTTAGCTCCTTAATGTAAGTAGGTAGGTGAAACAGCTCTCACACTCCCACAACTCTCATGAAGTTTGTCATAACTCAAGGCAGAGGTGCATGCATTCAGACAGTGAATTCTGACTGTTTTTTAAATAATGCTCTTAGCCACTTTCCTTTCAATAACTATGATTATTGCTCTTACAATCACATTTAGTGATTATTTAGTGTTGGGACAGACAAAGACTAGTACTGCCCTTTCCAAAAAACACGAATGGATTCTTGACCTATGAAAATCAACTGATTATTTGGAGTAAATGTAATGCTGTCAGCAGGAGCTGAATTACAAATGCCTCATGTAAACTTTTTATATTAGCTTCAAAATAAACATACATATCTTTCCACAAAAAACACACCCAAACCACCTGTTAGATTTGTATGTTCATTGGTACACATTCCTTAGTTCTTAAAATATTCTGAATGAACAAAATAACCCCTAGCACCAAAAAAAAGTGCAAATAAACATTCATGGATGTAGTTTTTAGATCCTTCTGCTTTCTTTCTTTTTTTTTTCTTTTTTTCTTTTTAAATGCAAAGCTGAAGTAAATTCAATGATGAAGACAATCCAGAAAGCCATCACTGCTGTGTGACCTACTTCACTTATAATTACTTCAGACACAAAACCACATTGCAAAGATAGCATAAGCAAAAATACATATTCAGGCTCCAAATCTCACTTCTAGCAGAGAGAATAATATGTGCTAGGGCAATGAAGCGTTATCTATCAGCATTCTGTCCATCTTTTCTGCTGACTGTCCTAGCTTTTGGTCAGAAGGCAAAGGCTACTGTGGACACTGAAAAGGCTGTGTGACTGCTATAATTACACATCCCTATAAACTACTTTTCTAAACACTTTTGATGCTGTCTAGAATGAATGCAACTAGAGTCCTGTGCTATCAAGAATGACTTATGCCTGCTACTTTCCAAATTAACACATCTGGGAAAAGAATAAGAAGGATCTGAAGCATCTGTTGCAAAGTGGATAAAATGCTCTTCATTGACTGAATAGGCAAATTCCCACCATGATTCTGAAATGCAAGAGGTATTTCTTTTCACTAGTGTGTTTTTCGTGAATAATATCTTGTGAGCAATCCTATGGCAACACTCCTGTTGTTACAAAACATGCCAAAGCTACACAGATGAAAAAACATCATAAAAGTTATTTGGTACTACTGTGGCTGTGGTGTAACCCACTGATGATACTGCCTCTTGAGAACTTAATATAACTATTAGAAGCTTTCAGAGTTGATGGTACGTACTGTTGAGATTTGAAATAAACTAGTTCAGAGTTTAGCTACTACAACACTGCTCTGAACTTAAGAAAACAGACTTTTTTGTTCTCTCAAGGCTGCTATGAGCTCTTTCTTAGACATCTGGCAGTTAGCAAGATCTAACAAGGATGGACTCCTTTGCGTAGAGAGCAGAAAGCATATGTTATGTTGATAAATACTAGTCTAAGAAAAACAGAAACTCCTGAAGTAGCTCTTCCCTTGAAGCTAGTTTTTCTTCAGGTGGCTTGAGTTTTAGGGAATTTTTTCTTGAAAAAAAAAAACAAACAAAAAACCACCACATTAATGTACAAGAGGTTGAACGAAAGGAAACACTATATGAAAGTAGACATCTCCTTATTTTAATATAAGAAAAGGTCATAAAAATAGGGTATGTAGCTTGAGGTGTGCAGGAGGGTGGTCACAGATTTTGTGTAAATACATCCAGAAAATAAATGACATTCATAGCATTTGACAGATAATTCAATGCAATTGAAGGATTTTGTTTGAGCAGGGTCATATTTGCTATTCCAGTTAAGCTGCTTTGTCTACTAGAAAGGGAAAACTGAAAAGATGTGAAGATCTTGTGCTATTTACAGTGAAAGAAATAAAAATCAATGGCAACAGCTATGAAAAGGGATTAAAATTGAGCTTCATGGTACTGGAAGTACTAGGAAAATGGGATAGAAATAACTGTACAGAAAACAAGAACAAGTCCTAGGAAAATATTATAAGAAATTTAAAATACAAAGCTAAAACAAACACTGTTAGAAAGCAGAAATGAAAGAGTGGCTAGTCCAGGAGTTTGGCAGTGGAATGTACAAGGCAGTCACCCTTAGAATCACAGAATCACAGAATGGCCTGAGTTGGAAGGGACCTCAAGGATCATGAATCTCAAACTTCCCTGCCACATGCAGGGCCACCAACCTCCCCATTTAATACTAGACCAGGCTGCCCAGGGCCCCATCTGTTCTAACCTTGAACATCTCTAGAGACAGGGCATTCATAACCCCTCTGGGTAGCCCGTTCCAGCACCTCACCACTCACATTGTAAAGAACTTCCCTTGACATCCAACCTAAATCTCCCCTCCCTCTACTTAAAACCATTTCCCCTTGTCCTTCTGACCCTCAGCTCACTGGTTCAGACTGGTTTCAGGTTAGTAACGATACACAAATTTTTTACTGTCTGGACATTTTTTCCTGACTTGCAAAATGTCTTCTTGGATGCACCCTTCTTTTCTTAAAGTAGACATATCTGATATGAGACAGACTTCTCTTTTTGCTTCTTATTTCCCATTTGCCAAACTTTCTCCATCAAAGCTGATGCGGTTACAACCCTCCCTGGCACTTGGGCTCACAGTCAGAGATGACCATCTGTTATTTTCTGTTTTCCCCTGCCCAACCTCTTCCTTACTCACAGTACCGATTGTTTAATATTGTCTCTAAAATCTTGAACTCCCTATCTCTTTTTTCTAATCGACAGTCTTTGAGGTAGGCTTATTTTTCCAGGGACTTAAATTACTGCTAGAGTTTGTCTTCATTTCTTCTTTGAGCTGTGCACATGGGATAAACTAAAGCAGAGAAATTAGACTTGCACACATCAGGAAACAGAGATCTCTAGACTCCAGATCTATGGCTTTTTTTTTCTTAAATACATCTAAATTGTCTTGTTTTTCCTTGTGTTTTGTTTTAAACCTTTCATATCCACCTTGGAGAGAGTAGAAGCATATTGAAGAGCATAGAGGAATAAATACGGAAAGGTTCATCTGATTTGAAGGACTTATTTATTGTATGCCTATAACAACACTGACTGTCAGATGGCAGTCAATGTGGTGGGCTTGTTATATGAGTAATTTTAAAATTTATTTTGCTGAGGTTGGGTCATTTACTGCAATTCATTGCACAATAGGTAATTCAGAGTTTACAGGACCAAGTCATAGGAAGAACATAGTAATACTGGGTTATACTTTTGAAAAACTTGAATCAAGTCTAATAATACATTTGATTATGACTCTTTGTCTGGGATAGAGTATGCAATCTGTCGGTAGGCCAAAATAAATTTACACATCATATCAGCCAGAAGTATTTAAAATTTATCAATAGAAAGAATACTGCGGAAGTAGTGGAAACATTGGAGTCAGCATCTAAATTGAAATATATACCCTGGAGCCACAGGAGTCATGGAAATTGTAGAGAAGAAATCAGTTTGTATACCAGCTTTCAATAATGTGGCAGCTCTCAGACTGTCATGATAAAGCTCCAAGCAAGACTAAAGAACAAACAGAAGTGGTATCTTCATGAGCAGTGGCTCAGGTCTAAATCTATTTATAGCTAAGCCTTTTATATAAAGTGCTTAGGCTTAGCGATGAGCCTGTAGAGCAGAACAAAGGACTGAATGTTTATTATAGATTGAAATGCTGTGAAGGGTCCACACATGGCAGGCATGGATTTCTTTCTTGCAATAATAATCAGACCTTGTACCTACCACAGAAATCAAGATAATTTAAAAGCATTTTCTTCTCTCTTTTCTATTCTTCTGGGGAAAGTAGAATAGAGCACCCACGAGCAACCAGGAGCATGTACTGCAGAGTCTGTATTTCATGTCTGTTTGTAAGTACACTTTCTTTAAAAAGACCCCATTCCAACATACAGAAACACAATTGTACAAAGAAAAGGGAACATTTAAGTCTGCATTTAAATTTTAACTCTGTTTCTAGGGAGGGCTTTCACTTGTTTTGTAAAGCATGAGTCCAAAGCGATGTGTTTTAATGTGAATTAAGGCAAAACAGAGGACTGAAATCCAATTGATTAAACACCTTATGTCAATGTTGTTGATTGTTACTTAGAATAAAAAGGAATAGCAAACTGTAATACAACTTCCAGGTGTTCTGAATAAAAAAGAGGGTGAAAATGGAACAATTTATAGTTGTCTCCTAATGGAAAATACTGAGGAGCATAATTTATTTTATACAGACCCCATTAATTGAAGACTACTCAATGATGGAAGCATTCTTACAGTGAAAAAAGTGATGTTTAGGGATTCAAACAGCACTGTAAAACTATCTGAGCAATATTTAATTTCCACTGTGCTGTCTGTGATAAACAGAGAAGGCACGATTCTGCTGAGCTATTGAAATGGATTATTTTCTTAATGGAAATAGGATTGCAACCTTCTAGCAGAACATCTAAATGATATGTAGCTGTTTATTAGGCTAGGATCTATTTTTTTCTTTTTGTCAAGACATTTTAAGAAATGTTATGAAATCTTCATTCCCTCTATCCTTTCTTCAGTCACTCACAGTATGATTGAGGGCTTCCTAGAGGCATTAAACTATTAAGACTAAGAAATGCAAATTAAAGTTTTTTTTTTTTAAACTGAGATTATTAGATATTATCACCATGAAGTCTGACACATCCTTCCACTTCACTGCTTCCACTGTGATAAAGGAGAGTCCTCCTCATTGATTATGTGCTCTCACAAGTATGTATTGCATTTTTCTTGCAGAAAGAAAAAACATGTAAAACTGTAATGAAGGCCATTTCTCTAGGGTTGAACTACATTTAAAGATGAATTTGCCTCTTTTTTTCATTCATAGTTCAGTTTGTTGCTACATCTGAAGCTCTAAAACAAGTACTTTCTTACTGTCAGGATAGCAAGCTTAACTACTTTCAACTTTACTGCTCTTACTTGTTCTTATTACATTTCTTCTTTTTACTTCCCTACTTTTAGTTCATTCAAATTGCTGGCAGCAAAACTATTGTCTCTAGATATTCGTTTTTAATTACTTTTGTTCCATATTATTCTTAGCTGAGGGAATCAGAGAGAAATGGAATAACTGACAAATATAAGCACCCAACAGACAGCAGATACAACTAGAACACATTAGTCCTGGATTTCTGGAAAATATCATGTCTGAAAGGGAGATACTTTAAAACCATATTCTCCTGCTTGCAAAAAGTCATCCTTATAGCTTTTCTTAGACCATAACCTCAGTAAATAATTCATATTTTCCTTTTCATGTACTAGATTGGTCCTCCATCTCACTCTCCTGCTTTCCAGGGTTTATTTATGGCAAAGGGACAGGAAATATTTCCTAGGAACATTTTGTCAAATCTTTTCCTTCTTTTTTAATCCACGGTGTCACCTCATGATTTTTTTTTTTTTTTTAATCAATCTGTTACTGAAGAATTGAAACTAGGAAATTCTGGCTTTGGATGATATTTTAGTGGTTTTGTAAATCCCAGCACTTCTTCCATGAAGAATACTTTTATAAAGAAAAATAATGGGAAATATGTTTTTGGCTATGATGCTTTATTTGTCCTTGTGCTTTCCCATTAAAGGTAGAACACTGTTATCTTTTCAGCAGGTCCGCCCTCATGATAGAGAAACACACGTTCCATAACTTTGACATTCCATATTGACCCATTTGTTCCTTGGTCTCAAGAATTCTATTATTTATTTTGAATGAGTTTAATGTCTGGTACCTTTTATCCTGAAGACTGTACCATGTTGCTAATTTTTCAAGTTGGCTGACAGGTTCTAAAAGATTCTTGATGAAGCTGCTCAGAGCTCTGTGTGAAACCTATTTAACTTGTTGAGCTGGTGCTCTACTGCTGTGGCTAGATTGCTTTTGTTATCTTTCTAGCCTAATGTAAAGCTGATTAATCTTTCTTTGTCATACACCGCAGTATTCACTGAATCACAGAATCAAGAAGTGGTTCAGGTTGGAAAGGAACTTTTGGAGATCAGTTAGTCCAGCCTTCCTACTCAAGCATGTTATTCAGAACTGTGTGCAAAATGGCTTCTGAATATCTTCTGGAAAGGAGACTCAGTGACATTTCTGGGCAACATATAGTAGTGCCCAATAGTACTCACCACAGACACTTCATGGTGACTTTGCAGTTACCTTATTGTGCTGTACATGAAATGCTAGGGTTAGAGGACACCACTATCTTTAAAGGAAACATAACATGTGACTGTACTGATGT
The DNA here is from genome assembly GCA_023055505.1 of Callipepla californica brunnescens. Classification (NCBI taxonomy): domain Eukaryota; kingdom Metazoa; phylum Chordata; class Aves; order Galliformes; family Odontophoridae; genus Callipepla; species Callipepla californica. The sequence continues at coordinate 6,022,480 of JALIRH010000023.1, read as the reverse complement.
GCTTGCTGTCCTTGAAGAAATGCATAAGCTCAAACAGAATAAATATAATTGCTCATCGCTGCCTCAGAGTAGGACCTAAGTGTACATTATTGTCTCTCTCCTCATCATATTCAGATACCTTTCCTTTAGGTGAAGACTTTGGCACAAAGAGGGAAATTTTGTGCTTGAGAAGATCCAATGGTCTGGACAACAAGGGGTCAGGACTATGAAGTGTATAGTGGAACTCCACTGTTGCTCAGTGTATGTGAAAATTCTATAAACTGTTACAGCTTCATTGATTACAGTTCACTCAAATAAAGGTCTAATCCTAATGTGGTCACGTACCTGCTATGAGGTGGTAAACAAAGCTATGCCTGCTGTGGCGACATAGCTGTGTTTTACTCGTTTGAATAAGTACTTCAAGAATCAAGGTCACTGACAGCATCTACTTGAGGGAAAACAAAATGACCTTGTAGGAAAAGTGATTGACTCTATTGCAAAAGCTATCACTTCACCAGTATGTGATTGGATAGAGATGAGTCTGAAACAGCAGGCAATTACATGGGTGAATCAATATGTAAAGTGCTCCAGAAACATCAATCACTTTTTTCAATGTAGGTGGGAAAAGGAAAGTTCAGGCTGAATAATTTCTAAATAGCAATGATGAGGAAATATAGCTCTTTGTTTGTTGGCATGAACTAAAACAGAGCTGAAACAACCTGTCTTTTATCAATAATGTAGCAGTATATACATATGCATACTTCAGACATAAATAAAAGAACCTAGTTAGCTTGCTTGATACTGATCTAGAGATTATACTGAACTACTACTATCTCTCTTAATTTTTCTTGCTCTCAATATTTTAAAGAACATCGTATAAGTATAACTAAGGAGAAATATTTGTCCTCCTAAGTGAGGTAAGGTCTAGAACATATTGTTTCTAATGTTATTGCATAGCTGACATATTATATAAATGTGTTATCCTGAGAACATTACTCGTAATTTTCTTAGAAAAGATGTGGGATGAGCAGCATCTGTACATGTTGTTTTTCTTATGTCCAGAAAGAAAGCACACCAAAAGAAAGGAAAAGTGCTACAGAATTCAATTGAGCTTCCTTAACTCATGTGGGCATTGAATCTCTCAGCAGTGAAGAAATGCATTTATACATTAGCATCTTTATCTCACACTAAAGGCCTCTTTGGAGACCTCTGTGAGGAAAGAAAGTCCTCATGCTTTCAGGAGCTTATTTTAGTGTATTCTGTAGGATCTGGAGAGAGAGAGAGCAGCTGCCTAAAACAATAGCATGAAAAATTTCAAAAGGTGTTTGAATGGTGCTAGTCTTTTAAAATGTGAGAAAAAACATGGTAATTATGATGATATATTTCTGTGGTGCTTTAAATGTATTTATCCTTTTGAAGCAAAAACCTTTTTAGTGTGATTTCAATGTTAAAAAGCCCACTATCAAAATATTACATTGGGATTATTTACCTATTTTTATAATGCATTAAATAAGAAAAGGATAGCTGGGTTCAAAATAGGAAAAAGAAGAAGAAGAAAAGTAGGCTTAGAAAGAAACGTGCTTTGAAAGAAATAAAATGAAAATATTGTTAAATACAAATGAACACGAGGTACCTTCTAATCCTTAATCCAATTTATATTATGTTCATTGTCTTCAGAAGTAATTAACTGATTGAGAAGTAGAGAAAGTGTTTAAAAGGAATAACTAGATTTTCTTTATACTTCAGAAATCTGATGGAAGACCTGGCTAGGATAAAATAATTTTGTTTCCTCAAAACAAAAGTGTTCCCAAATGTTTGTATTCTTTTCAGTGTACAATTTTTTTATTGTTTGTTTGAGACCAGAATAATTAATGTTGAAATAACAGTTATCAAAAGCCAGATAGTTTTGTAGCATAAAGGGGTTCTGCAGCATAGCCTTGGTTAAACAGCTACTGATCATATTATGGTATATGCAGAAAAATAAATCTACCAGATTTTGTTCTGAAAATGACAAGTGGATAAAGAACTGCAGTAGAGCAATCTCTTTCTATAATTTCTAATTACTTATCACAAAATGACTTCCATCCACAGAAGTGATCAATAAGCTAAATGTCTGAAAGCCTGTATAATTTCAGTTTGGAAATGAAGCTGCACTGTGTCACGTGAATCCTTTTTTCATCTTTGATATTACCCATGAAAATCTATGCTTAGCGTCACTGAGAAGGAGACCAGAATGCATTAGGGCAAAGAAGGGGGTGCGCACAGATCCTAAACAAGAGGAGGATTTTTCTCGTTATATCTTGAAAGCACAGGCCTTGGTAAGCATTGCATCAGCATCTTTCAGATAAAAAATAATTTTGTGCCTAGGTTTTTACTAAGAAGGAACACATGTTCAGTGAGAATTTTACAGGATGGGCTCTACTACATATGTAAAAAAAACCCAACAAAACAGGCTCATATATACCTACATACATAAGCAGTAAAATGAAATACACTGATGGCTTAGAGAGGGATGATGTTGAAAAAAAAATTATGTTAAAGGCAGATTTATGATCAAGAGTGAAGACTGTTGTATTAACTTTCCCATTACTATGTACTTGCTGATGTATCCTAAAACTTTCTTGTTGTTTATCGCACATTTGCACTGGTATGTCTACACATGTATGCCTGTATGTGTAAGTCCTCCATACGGAGATTTTCCATGGAAGAGCTACAAACTACCTTCAGGGCAAGGGCTTTGTGCCCTGCTAAGGTTCTCATATGGTTTTTGGTTAAGAGTTGACATTTCAGCACAGGGTGCTTTACAGATCTGTTCAAACTGTGTGTTGGAGACAATTGTGTTCCCGCCTGTTTCTAATCAGGAAATATCCTTAGATTTCTCTAGGAGATTTGACAGATTACTAGGGCTTCACCTAGTGATAAATCTAGGGCAAATTTTCTCAGCTTCACCAAATTTTCTCAAAATGAATTTAGAATGGATTCCCAGTTAGTATAATAATATTAAATCATTTTTACAAGCTCTGAAAGGCCTTAACACATAAAGTTCTGAACTGGCCACCAGCTTTGAAACCAGTTTGATTGTATCGAGGTAACTTTCTCGATTAGTAACTTGAACACAAAGCAGCACCGGGGAAGGGATTAGGAGCCGTACTCACACGTGGGCTTGCTGAGCCCCACACGAACCGCAGTACACGCTGCCGAGCAGCACCTGTGTGCGATCCGAGCCCCCCACCTGCTGGATGCCGGCTGCAAGCGGTGGCTGCGGCCCCGGAGCTGTCCAGCCGCTGCTCGCGAGCCTGGAGGAGCCCCCAGTGGCAAACCCTTCTAAGGGAAACAGCATTTTTTTTTGTTTGCTTTGATTATTTCTGGCGCGTTTTGTCTTTATTATTTTTTTTTCCGCCCTCACCGATGAAAAAAATTATGTTGAATGTTGGAATTTTCAAGGCCAGATGTGGCTCTGGGCAGCCTGGTCTAATGGGTGGTGAACCTGAACAAGATGATCTTTAGGTCCTTTACAACCCAGGCCATTCTATGATTCTACGTTTGTAGATGACATAACTGGAGAAAGTGATTTAGGGCATTAAGACTCATTCTACATCTGGGAGATTGCAAATTATGTCACCATTCAACTAGCAGATTTTGATAATCATAGCTGTGACATTAGATATGAATCCACAAAATCCTGAGAGTTTGTGTGTATGTCTCTAAGTAGGGTAAAGGAAGACAGGACTAGTCAAATAATCTGCTCTGTATTCCATATACAAGATCTGTAGTGCTGATATTACTTAGTAAATATTACAAGTCAAGATAACCAGCTGTAAATGAGTACAGTGCTGATGCACTTCACAGTTCAGGACACAGCTTACTCCCTCACCAGCCCATCTTCTTACCTTCTTGTGTTTGTAATAATGTAGAAAACCATTATGCTTCAGCACAAACCACCTCTTCCTCCATCCCTTCAATATTGCTGATTGTGTTCGTTTGTGCAGATAACCTCGGCAGGTAGGCCTGGGAGTGTTAGGGTAACGGCTGATGTCTGATCCCACCACCATAGTTAGGATATCAGGGCCTAAAATATTAAATGAAAAAATATGAGTCCTCTTCTGCTATCTGTGCACTTCACTGAGGAGGCTAGCTGTTGGAGACTAACTTGTGCTAATCCTTCCGCTTATCAGCTGGAGAAGGTCAGTGCTCAAGAGAGATGATAGGTCACAAAGTTGTCTGAAAATGTGGTACTGTTATCAGCAGCGTGGTACAATTTTATAATATTAGCTGATACTATCAGCACAGCCATGGCTTTGACACTAGAGGCCTGAAATTCTGACTGTATCAGATATTACTTCTGAGCAGGCTGCGACACATTAAGAAGGTTTGAGAACTGTGACTATGATATATTTTCATTTGCCAAATGTTTGCTGGACTTATCTTCTGGGGACATTTGACTTCGGGAACACTGCATGTGTGCCAAGAATCGGGCCAGGGTGTGTTCTCTTGAAGGAGTTAAAAATACCAAGTAATTAGAGATTTATCTACTGAAAGACTTGACAAGTTCCTCTGAAATGTAACAGTGTGAATGGCACTTCTAGAATTAAAGAACTTGGTATGTGCCAAGATAAATTTGTCATTGTCTTGTAAAAGCATTTTAACGTACTGGATTTCCTAAGAGCCTTTCTCAACACCATATCTGGGATAAATAAAACAAGTACAGTAGAGTGACTTTCAGTATTTAAACTCTGATGAGTTTTGTCATCAGAGTTTGAGGGAGAATATGCAAGTTTAATACCACTGAAATTTTGTTTCTTTGATGCTCCAAAAAGGAAAAAAAAAGCCTCAATGATATAACTTCTTTGCACTTCAGATTGTCTTCAGGTCTAAGTGACACAGAAATACCATCGAATCAAGCTGTGAGTTCTCTCCCTGAGGAAGCCTAAGGCATAAATAGAGTATCAGGATCTCTGCAGTCATTTTCAGGATTTTCTCAGTCATCTTGTCTAAGGCAGGAGAACTGAAAACATTACTGCCAAAAGCACTCTTTGGGGAATATGGCCATTTTCTGTTATATTCCTAGCAAGATCTAGATAAGAAACTTAGATAATGTTACTTACAATGACCCCAAAATTACCTTTCCTTGCCAGATTGGCAGCTTCTGAATGTGGCATGCTAGTGACATCAGTTCCGTTGACTGCTATCAGAATATCCCCAACCTGTAGCCCTGCTTCTTCAGCTGCACTGTCTGGAGTAAAAAAAAAGTATTTTATTTAGACTTCACATATGAAGCATGTAGTCAAACTTTTATAGTAAAACAGTATCTGCCAGACCAGTCAAGGATTATGCCTAGTGGTCTTTGTAACTTAATTTGGATCTGAAGGAAGATTTTCTGAGCAACATGCTGGTGGTCTGTAAATGAAACTTCAGGACTTAGGTACTGATTCAGAACTAAAAATATGACTGACAGAGGAGAAATCTCCTTTAAAAATTCTATTAAGACATAGATGAAGCAATGTTCTGTGAAATCAGTAGTAAAAACATCCCTTATTTCAGACAACTTTGGATTTAAGACCAAGAAACCTAACAGAAACTTTGGATTCAACCCAAGAAACCTATTTCTTTCTGTGCTGCTTCCCTAAAATTTCTTATGTACTGTGAAGGAAAAAAAAAAAAAAAAAAACTTTGGAAAATATTGTTCCTCATCTATGTCACTTTTTATTTTTATTTTATGTACTCTGTCATACAGTAGATGTGATTGTTCAGTGTCTTTCTGAGGATGATTAAAAGTTGTAGGGAACAGACTAGTAAAAGCTCAATTAGGAACAGTAGGTACAAAGAAGTTGTGGTTCCCTCGCACACGATGGAAATAATTGGCAAATTGGACATTCTGGTTTCTGCTGGCCCTTACGGCCTCACGTAAGACTTTATGGTCATGAATGTTCCTAAAATACGATAAAAATATTCTTACTTTAACCTAAAAGCAAAAAGGAATATAGATGAAAGTTTTATGTCTGCTTTAATGAAATGTGTAATATTTTGAGAAAACAAAATGTGCTAAAATCTTGTCTGTGAAAACACTCATTTTATTTAAAAGCAAATTCACTTGAAGACAAAACAAAAAAATAAACTTAAGAGGAATGGTATACAACATGATTACCTGTTTTTTTTAATGTCTAAGTTTAACTAGTAGTTTATAGGGTTAAGTTGGTAGGTATTAGGGCTAATACTTCATTCATGACATACTATGTACTTTTCTTAAAGTACCAAGTTTTCTCCCATTCTATTTTGAAAGGTCTCTTCTGAGGTTGTACTTTTTGATTTAAGAGCACTTATTCAATGTGTTTGTTTACGTTAGGGAAGTCAGCCAAAACTTTTAATTCTAGAGAGACTTAAATTCCAGGCAGTCTGATATAATAACTCATTGTTCAAGTACACATTGTCATAGTTGTGTTATTTAGATGAATGCAGACTGAGCTCAGTAATTTTCTTTTCTTATAATAATCAGCAACAAATGATAATGATCTTTAACCTTTTAGTAAAAAATAATATTCTAGTACGGTAAATGAATGAGTTTTTCCTTCAAAATTATTTTCTGGCCTCACAGTAAATCATTCCATACCATATCAGGTTATAAATTAAAAAAATACAACGAATTATACTGGAGTAAAATTATCTGCTTGTTTCTGGACTAGGAAGATTAGATAGTCACTATTTAATCTCAGTTGGTCTTTTGCATAGTATTCTATAGGTGAAGGTTTTCTGGAGATTTATATTTTTGGCAAGAATTCAAATGATAATAGAAATTACTGATTGTACTTATACAGCTAAATAGAGAATGATCTCTAAGATATGTTGGCAAAACTATGTTTATTTTCATGTAGGTTACAATAAAAGATTAAGAGATTCCCATATAAATAATAGCCACAACCATATAGAAAGTATGAGAACTACTTGCTTCCATGAGTTTCTCTTCTGGACCGAAGCCTTAATTTTTGGTATTTATTAAGCAGAACAGTGCAAAAAGTTGACTTTCTGAACTGAGAAGGAACGTTCTGCACAATACATGGTAAATGTACAAATACAGATATGTTCAGACCTTAAGGGAGCGCACAGGTTTTCTAACACAAGGCTTAAAAATTCTGAAGTGCTAGTAACACATTGGCCTTTCGGAATGCTTTTCTTTTCTCTCTACAGGTTGTTCCCTTGCCTGGACTTTTGACTTCTCTAATTTTCTTCACTGAAGTTTAGTAGCTCAGAATTAAGCTTTTGTAAATGTTCAGCTAATGTGTTCATAGGCCCCTGACGTTCAACTAGCACAGCCAGGAGGTTGGGCAGCACGCAAAGCAGCAGAGCTATTCATAGATATCTGCCTTGCTAGAGGATGCTTTTGGTAGCAGAAATTCTCAGAATCTGTCTATGCTTTCTGCTCCTTCTCCAACTCTACCCATCCTCAGCTGCAAAGAGCAGCAGACCAAACAATGCTCCAGGGTGAATCAAGGCTACAGCAGCAGCATGCGGCCTTGTGTCATTCTCACTGCTGTTACAGATGAGAAAAACATTCAGTTTTCTTTCTAAACTGCCATTACACAGGGAACTGAAGATTTCAGAGATCTTGCAGTGGTGGTGACTCCCAAGATCTCAGTCTTGAATGTAACTGTCAGTATTATGTTCTGTATCATTCTTATCTAGGGACATTTACCTCATCTTCCATGTTTTTGTGTTCAGTCACACAGTTTTCTGAGCTCATTCTGGAGTTCCTCACAACCATCTGACTACAGTACAGAATTTAACATGCCACCTTGTCAAGGTTCATAGATGGCATCCAAGCAAAACTGTCCCCAGATATTTACACTTTCAAAAGTGTTATAAGGGTTGCTGTGTCCTGCATTTCATTCTAAATGGACAGTTGTCATTAAAATATGTCAGTCCCAAAATGTAGAGTGACTCTTGTGAGAGGTTAGATGCAGACACTTGTATGAGGTATGAACTGGCATGGAAGGTTAACAAACAGGGGAGTTCTATTTGCCTGCAGATGTGCTGGGTATATAAGATAGCATGTCACAGCCTGTTCGAGTATGTTTTATTAAACACCCTACATCCACCAATTATGGAAATGATTTAAATACATAAATACAATACACTAATATAAAATAAATGCTTCTATTTATGCATACTGTAATACTACAATATTATACCATTAAATATTATATATATATTTTAGACACTTCTGTAGCACAAGTTAACTGGTGCAAGCACAACTTACTTGTGTCAACTTCAGTCACAAGAATAGGCTTTGAGAACTGGATCCGAAATCCCCAAGGGTAGTTTCCAGTTCCTTTAGCAATCTTCACTGTTCTTTCACGAACTGAAGAAATTGGAAAAAAGAGATCCCTTTTTCTCTGTAAATCAACTTCAATTTAAATACCAGCAGCCTATTTTTAAACCATGCAATCTATGAGCACTAAAAGCTGCTGATTCTGCAGATGGCTCGGGTGGTGTGGCATCATTCCTAGCTGTTCCATACTGCTCCTCTGCCAGTCTTTAAGTCCCTCACACCATGACTGATAGAATACGATCTACCTTAAGGCAAAGACAAACAGCACAGATAAAATCTGCTTTCATCAGAAGTTTAAATTATGTAGCTGGACTTAGTAGTGAAAGGGCAGAGAAGCTGTCACATGTTTCGCTCCACTGACCAAAATCTGGGAGAGAAAAATTCTCTTGCTCTTTGTTAAATGAATGTGTCAGACCTCTAAGCTGCAAACAAAAAATACAATATAAATTTTCAAATCTATTTATTGTAGAATCACTCTTTTTCCATTTCAAAATTCTCTACCTTTGGTTATCAGTTGTTAGCTTTTCTTTCACCCACTCTTCTCTGTGCTCTGCTCTCACTGCCCCTTAGTACTAATCCTAATCCTTCCAGTTTACCACCAATGGCTGTACTCACATAAAAACCTGAGTTAGCAACACTGAACACAGAATTATCTTCAATGAAAAGGGAGATGCTGAATTTCAGAGCTCTCCATTGGGAATAAAGGCAAGCAAAATATTCTCCAGTATATTCTCAAACATTTCTATGGAAGATTTTTTTCATATCTAGAAACTCATGGAAGGCATTTTTCTTCTCTCATTTTGAGAATGATTTATGATTTCCTACAAAGGACTATCTCCTGGAAAGATGGGTGTTTCACTTTGTTCTTAGTTTTTATTTGAACTGTACTACATTTCAGTAATTAAACATTTGGAAACTGAAGGAAAATCCCCTAATGCCCCACAGAATTATTCACAATATTTGTTTGCACGAATGGGTTTAAATTGCAAATAGAACAAGTGGGGTCTTTCACAGTAATAAATAGATACTTTTCTTTCCAGACTTTGTTTGAAAATTTGACAGAAAACAGATTTTATGACCATTATATACTTCTACATTTATCTTGTAGCAAGAGATGATGTTTAGTTTTGACTTATTACTGGATCAATTTTATCAAAAAATTCTGAATTATTGCGAGATAGTATCTAAATAAGAACTACTATTTAATTTTGTATCCTCTTTTATTTTCTTAGGTTTCTCTTCTTCCTGTCTTCCTTATAATCATTCAGCGTCCAACTTTTATCCTCACATGAATCTCAGAATGCACAAATCACACCAATTTTTCAACAGTTATTACCTGTTGCTTTAGACAACTTACTTGCCACTGGCCTAGGTCTTTTGCTGAGACATCTAGGGCTATTATTTGGAGAGACGTCATCTCCTCTGAAAACCCATGCAGCAGAATGAAAGTTTTCTGTGTAGAAACCTCTGTCATCATTTTCAGAATGTAGGCCCAGATCTACTGACCGAGCATCCTCTGAATTCACTGTTATGAGTATAAGCAAACATGTCATGTTAGTAGAAAAAATACATACAGAATTAAATACTTTAGTCACAGAGCAATGAAAAAGTACAATGAAATCTTGTTTTTCTAATGTCTTTGCTTAGATATGCAATTTCTCTGCCATTAAAGGAGCAGCAAGCAAAGATATCAGAATATTAAAATACTGGATACTATTGTATATTGAACTTGATTACCAAAGGCAAATGATATAAAGAGAAGCTGCACCTGCAAAAAAAAAAAAAAAAAAAAAAAAAGAGTTTGCATTTAACCCATTTCCCAAGCTTTCTTATTTTTTCAGTCTGACTGCAATTAAACAATTTTTTTTCTGGAATTTAATATTTAAAGTCCAGACAAGAAACTAAAAAGTAATCAATGATTTGGGTAAGGATTACTACATTTGTTGTCTTCTTAACCTTTACTCTTATGGATGTATTTACCTTTATTAAAAATAAGGTGGGGAAAGACGAATCTTTTTTTGAACATCTTTTGACTTGACCTAGGCTGTTAAACATTTATCTGATGTTATCTATGTTGTCATGAGTATTTTCAGTTTATGCATGGAGAAAAGGGACACACATTGATATGACAACTCCCCAAGCAGCCTGGGAACTGGAACTGGAAGTCAAGAGCCAGACAGTGAAAAGTATAAAACATCAGAGACTACACTAATAGATATGCAGAAAAAATGCTTTAGTATAAATTGCCTGAGATGAAAACATATCATAGTCTTTTCAGAACAAATGGCTGGTATAATGCATCTACGTTTAAATGTGGTTCCTGTTGTTTAGTCTTTATTTTATACGACAATTAAGTGAGAGGACAAGGAGGAATGGTTTTAAACTAAAAGAGGGGAGATTTAGATAAGATTTCAGGAAGAAATTCTTTACTCAGAGGGTGATGAAGCATGGGAACAGAGAAACTGCGGGTCCCCCATCCTAGGAGGTATTCAAGGGTAGGTTGGATGTTGCACTGAGGAACCTGATCTCGTAGATGGCTAGGCTTTAGGGGATTGTATTGCAATCTTTACGGTCCCTTCCAACCCAAGCTATTCTATGACTTTATGATTCCGTGAATAACTTCTGTGTGTTCAGTTTGCCCTACTGTTCTCTGACCTGATCATCTTCCAACAAGGTTATATCTTCATTGCTCCAATCTTTTCCCCTTGTCTCTGGGACCTGCAGCTTCTGAGGACCAGTCTTGCCAGTAAATACTGAGTCAGCCCATTCTTCAGTCTTTTCGATGTTCCATGTAAATAAATTACTCATTTAGTTCAGCACTGGACCCTTATTTTCCCTAGTCTTCTTATGTAGCCTACATACTTACTGAAACTGCTCTTGTTGTCCTTAATGTCTCTGGCCATCTTAAATTCTGTTTGGGCTTTGGCTTTCCTAACTTCATTCCTGGATGCTCTATATTCCTCTCATTACTTCCATGCTCTGTATGATTTTTGTGTTTGGAACAGAATATCTGTGTTCATCCACGCATGCTTTCTGGCAGGGTTGTCTGACTTCCATTGCAATGGATGTTTCTTGAGCTTGGAGTTGGTTCTTGAAAATTAGAAAAGTTTTGTTGGGGTCCTTTTCACCCCCTGGAATTTATCCTGAAGAATTCTTCCAAGAAGTTCTCTGAAGAAGCCGAAGTCTGTTCTCCTGAAGTCCAGGGTTGTGATCTACTTTTTTTTTTTTTATTTTTATCTTTTTTTTTTTCCTCCAGATTGCTTATGAAATGAAAAGAAGGCTACTAACTCCCACAGTGAGAAATAGTTCAGCTGGGTAAAATATACTTGCTTACAAAAGAAACAAAGACAGAAACTCAAGTTGGCTGAATGGAAGATTGGCTTCCTTGGCTAAAAGCCCTGACAGAGTGTCAATCACATAAAGGCAAATGAATACAACTGTAAAATTAATGTACTCACTTGATCCTTCAGTGATAGTGCTGTTAATGGAGCTTCCTCCAGTTGAACTGCATTTTTTGCTGTCCTTGAACTGTTTCCGTCTCCTGGCCCACTGATCTATTGCCTCTTCCTGGGAGCTGTCGCTGGCTCTGGTGTCTTTCAGCACAGGCAGCTTTCTGTTTTTATTCATTTCTGATTTCAGATCTAAATTGTAACCAGACATTGTTCATTAGAAATACATACGACAACTTTAAGAATATACTTAAGCAACTATATTGTTCTAAATTTTTACACTGTGTTTATAAGAACAGCTTCTTTGCTAACACAGCACATGTGATTATCACATGGTCATTGTACTTGAAGTAAAATGCCTGTACAACCACTTATGTGGCATTTTTATGTAAAAACAGGTCAGTTGTTTCATGGATTTTAATTACAAGTGCTTGAATATGTGTGAAGCTCTTATGCTTAAAAATGCTTCCTTGAAAATTAATGGGCAAGTGATTTCCTTGGCCTGGTAGCATTTTTGTAACTTTTTGACTCCCTTTGCCCACAGTAAGATCATAGATCTCCTTTTTCCAGACATTTGACCATTGGTTACAATCAGGAAACAAATTTCTTGTAATACACTTATCAAGAATCCTTGCTCCTCTGATATTAAGGTCCCACATCACAACCAGACATCCAGATTGCTGAACTTCACTCTTCCATCTGGTTAACAACTTTTTCACCTGTTTCATATTTTTATTATAAAAGTTGTCACCCACATTGAAATCTGCATTTTCTTTCCAGTGCCATTGAATTACTTATCAGATAGGAAGTCCCATAGTACCCTTTGTGCTCAGTGTGCCCCGTGTGCCCAGGCTGAGGAGGTTTGTATTTCTAAATTACAAGTGGACTCTGATTCACATTAAGCAGTTTGAAACTTTGAAGGATTATAATTCTTTTTGGACACATATATATATAGTTACTCACTCAAGGTAGGAATTCCCCATCACTGCTAAGAATAAAATTGAAGGAAAGTCAAAATTTGATCAAACGTAAAGGGGGATGAAATTACAGGTTGTAGGTGGCACAAAACAGGTGAGGTGATAGCTAAACAAATAACAAACACTGAGATAACTCTTAGCAAGGGGCAAAAGAAAAGAGGCCAGAACAAGATAAAAATGCAGCAAATAACTACACATGGAGGCAAAGACTGTTTTACCACTGAGTTCCTTCAAGAATGATCCTTCTTCAGCATTTTGTTTCTCTACCTTATTCTAGAGAAATTTCCTTTTAATAAATTATCTGTTTCTTTTACTTATTTTTCTTTTTTCTTTTTTTTTTTTTTAATTCTTGAAACAAGATTTTTCCCATGATAAGAAAGTACTTATTTTCTAATAGTAAAAAAACTCATAACCTGATGGAAATAATCTCTCTACAGAGGATTATGCAACTGATATTTGCATGTAACTTGATTAAAATGAAAAGGAGAAAGATTAAGGACTTGGGATGGTAGTTCAGATACACACAGACGAAAGTGTGAGTATATATGCTCAAGTATACAGATGTAATGCACTGCACAGTGTACCTGTAGGACTTCATATTCGTATTATTCATAACACTCCTTTTCAATGACCAGTTATGGATATGGGTGGGTAGATTACGAAAGAGAAGATAAGAAATGTTGTAAAAATTTAATATTTTTGAAAAATGCAGTTTTCCTTGCTATACAAAGATAGAAAGGAAGGTGAAATGATCTACTGTAGTCTCCCTGTGTCACATAAAGGCTCAGCCAGAATTAGAATCAAGATCTACTTAAAATTCAATATTTGCTTAGACCATATAGTTTTTAGAAATAGGCTTATGTGATTATAAAATGCTGACCAGAGATCTGATACATGCCACATGACAACTGACAACTCCCCCCTGCCCTCCCCCTCCCCTGCCCCCCCCTCCTGTTTTGGTGTTTGCTAGATGCATTAAATGCTCAACTGTTTAACACAGGAAGCTTACTTCCTGAATCTTAACATTTTCTTTAATCTTTTGATTTTAATCATTTGGCTTCACAAGAAGGATCCTAGGATCCTCAATGTGATAACTACATAGTACAACCAAATAGTTCGGAATATCAGTATTAGCTTTTTTGTAAAGTAATAATATACCTTCATTTTCCCAAAACAGACATCACAAAAACATGAAGATAACTACACAGAAGGTATGTAAGGGACATTAACTATAAAAGCCTTAAAACACCTACCTTTCTGACTAATCTGTTTAACTGCTGATGGGGGGAAATCTGTATTCTGGTGAACTTCTTTCATTTCAGGCTTTTTCTCAACTTCATCAGAGCTGGATTTGACTAACTGAGGTAGATGATGTGTTTCAGCGTCTATATTTATGCTATCATCAGGTGATTGTTTGCTGCAAATATCCTCTGTTCTTTCCTTGATATACAAATGTTCTGTGAAAATTTCTTTATTTTCTGTACATGCTGAAGAGGTAGATAATATGGCAGTCTGGGCTGAATCATTATGGCAATTGGCTTCAACAGAGGTATCCCCAGATATGTCTTGTATTTCAGAAAAGCTGTCTAATTCATTATCTATGCTGTGCTCCTTGGGTTCCAATATCAAGTGTGAAAGCATAGATTTCTCTTGTACACTACAGGAAAGATTAGGCTCTTTTCTTTCTGCAGAGCCAAAGGGATCAGGTACCAATTTATTGTCACCTTGGACAATGATTGGTTGCTGTAGTTCACCAGTTATTACAGTCATTACTGATCCTCTTCTTTTCCTTATTACTTCAATCTCTGCAGGGAGTGGCTGAACATTTTGCTGTATGGCTGAAAGTCGGTGTGGGATGCACTCTGTAGAAACATAATTAGACCTTTCCTTGTCACTAATAAATTCTTCCGAAGGAGTTCTAGAAGGTGGAAAGACCTGTATGAGCTGAGCTTTATTCTGCAAATCTACATGGTTTTCTAGATGGTGCTCTAGTGTTACTTCATCTAAAGTATCTTCGGTAGACTCACTATCTTCCTCCCATATGGCTAGATTTCTCAGAGGCTCGACATACTCAGTTTCTTTTTTCTCATTAATAGTTTCAAGGGAATTAAGACTCTCCATTATTGTTTCTTCTGTTTCCCCACCTTGCCCCACACATTCTGCATAGTCATTCAGTAAACAAGTGTCATCTAGACATTCATCAGGTTCAGACGGATAAATGGTAACATGATCAAATGAAGTGAAAGCATACTGATATGAAGACTTAAGAGCTTTCAAACTTCTTAGTGATGAGGTCAAGTCAGGACATTTAGAAAGTTCTGTACAGCTGGTATGAACGAGTGAGTTCTTGAAACAGACATCTGCTTTGGTCTCCTTAGGCAGTACTCTTAAAGATAAGGATGGCAACGAATAAAAGCCAGAATCCCTCCTCGGGTGAACTGGTGATGCTACATCAAGGGTAGTATCTGGGAAAGACTTTCTTCTTGCAGGTTTTTGTCCTGTGTCATTGCACTTGTTAATGTTATTTCTTTCTTGACCTGCTGCAGTGTTCCTATTGATGCATTCCTTTCCAACATTTGAATTATTCAAGGTATTACTAGCTATAAGACAATTTGTATTATTCATTTTTGAGAAAAGTATTTTATCTTTTGAGAAATCTTCCTTTTCATTGTTGTGGCCTTCATACTTGTTTTTGTTATGTTTACCAAAATAATTTTCTTCCTCCCAAATTCTCAAGGCTGTGGAGAGGCTGTCAGATTCCTTTCTGTCATTAACAGGGTATGAAGACACACCCTCTGTGATAGTATCTAAATGCATTTTATCACAATCAGCAAATTCTTTAGGTGGAGGGAGAAGTACATATCCATCCTCGAATGCAGTCTCTTCTTTTTCTTGACAGCAAAAATATGATTCACAATCTGTATTACAGGGTGCCTTCTTTACAGAATAATCTGTTTCACTCCAATACACATCTTCGCGTTCCCTGTTGCAGGTTTTCCTTTGTGCCTGTTCACCAGGTTTGATGTTAACTTTTAGATTTTTCTTTCTGTTAATATACTCCATTTTAATATTCTTGCCGTCAATGTCCATTTTCAGGAAGGCATTCTTGTTGACAACAGTTTGAATTCTGTGCGCAGAGGATACCTTATGTTCCCCAATGTCTTCTGCTGAATGGTCTCTTGGCGGGCACTGGTACTTTGGACAACTTGAACACTGGCTTTTCTGGTACTGTCTGTCATGGCAGCGTTTACTGTTCTTCGAGCATTTCCTTTTCTCAGCCACAGGATTTGTTCCAGAATCAAACAAAGAAACATTCTTAATTTCTACTTTCACACTAAGAGACCCATATTTTACTTCTGCAGTAATTCCTCCAGTAACCACACTAACAGACTCTGAAGAGTCTGGTTTGCCCCACACTGTAATTTTTCCTGTTGATGAACCCACTGATTCGTCAAAAGTTACTGTAGCTAGGATTTCATTTTCCTGAGGAGAAAATACTTGAGTAGTGCAGTTCTTTTCCTTCTTTCCTTCTTTTTCACTGTCTGAGGCATTGTCAAGTTCTCTGTCTTCAGATGCATCTGAGCTACACCGATTCTTCATTTCATGATCTTTCCCATTTTCCTCAGAATCCTTTACTTCCAGTGGCTCAGGAAAGCAAGCCAGAGCCTCATCTGCTTTATTTTCAAGGTTTTCTACATTTTGTTGGCATCTACAAGTGACTGATAACTGTTCGTCTAATTACGATGAAAAAAAGAAAAAAGATTTGCCCATGATTTGATAAACAGTATCACAAATGTATGATTAGCTTTGAGATAGTTCTCATAGAAAATGTTTATTTTGTCCTTAAAGTGTAGCGTATTTTTCTCAACAGTATTTTGTTTTCAATCCACTATTCATTTTTTTTATCTTAGTTATCTGATCACTAATATGAAATCAAATAAACAGGATAGGTCACGTTAACTCACTCTCATTGGAATAAATTAATACATGCATACTCTATTTATTTATTTTTTTCACTTGTTAGGTGATAGGCATTCAATTTGCATTTAGAAAAATCTACCCCTTTTATATCCTTTATTCCTTTGAGTATTTACTTCATTCCCATGGACACGCTGGGACAATCAATATCCCATTGCATGCTTGCAGTTAGGGGTAAATTACATGGAACTTGACTTTTATAATCCTTTTACAGATGAGCAAACAAAGGGATTAATGAAACCTGTCACAGTCACATAGCACATCAGTGGTACACTCCCAGGAGGTCTGAGCCACAGTGCCCTGTCTGAAGTAGAAAATACTGTTTCCTGGCAGGAGGTGTACCGGGCAACATTTCATAGTAGTCATACAATTACATGAAATTCTGTCTCACTTGTTCCTTTTTTGTTTGTTTGTTTATTTGTTTGTTTTGTTTTGCCTTTAGAATAGGTCATGTTCATTATGTGTGTTAGAGGATAACAGTTTATAGTGACATCTGTGTAAAGATTAAATGAAGTAATTAAACTTGGACAGCACTGAGAAATGAACAGCAAGAATGATGAAAATTTTAGTCACTTTAACATCAGCATCTTTGGAAAGACTGACAGAAATACATAGGATTGCAGTAAGATAAAGCACATAGCCTCATCAAGACATTACCTGTATCTACCCACACTTAAATGTAAGTATTTCCAATTTGAGAAACATCCTTGGGCACAAGAATGGATTTCTGTCTTGAGTGACTGGAGAATAACCACCTACAATTCTGAAGTTTTTACTTCAAATCAAACATTTCTATAGACTTACATTCTTTGGAATCAGAGCTCTTTCTGCCCTTGCAGCTTTTTCTTCTTTTTCTACTCATTTCTAAGACATGAAGGCATCTGGGTTCCACTCTTCTGTGTGGGAAGGAAAACAGTGTACTGTGAAAAAGCTTCTCCAAAATAATTTTCCCCTCTAACTCTCAGGCTCTCCGACTTGTCTTTTATCCTGAATAAAAAATAAAGAAATGCTAAAACAGGTACTAATGCAGCTAATTTTTACTCTTCCTTTGGACCAAATTTTCAAAGGTTTCTAAGTAACAGCTTAAAATTGTTGTTAGGCATCTTTGATGAGAAGAGACCTAAGATACTACTTCCCTCAACTAAAATGCTGTTTAAAATTATTTGCAGATGAAGACCACCGTTGCCTAGATCACTCTAGTTTCTTTCTCCAGTAGTTAGTTCTACAGCTGTATGCATTACAGATGGCTATTTTTTTTCTTAAAAAAAGAAAAAAAAGAAAAAAAAAAACCTAACATGAATTTTAAAGAATGTTGAACGCACCTTACAGGACAGGAATATGTTTAGTAGAATAAGTATTGAAGGAATATGTTTTTGAGAATAATAAAATGCGTGACAGTACCCAGCTGGGAGTAGATTTGAATTACAGAAGCTCTGAGGATTAGGTTAGCATATCTGAAGATGTATGGAGAATCTGAAACACTGAGTGACACTGAAAAAGAAATGAAGAAACACTGCATGAAAGATCCTGGAATATTACGGAGGTATACAGCACTGTGGACAAATTCAAGTGAAACTGTCTTCCTTGTCATAGTTGGAATGCATATTTTGTAAGTTGTTTTCATGACAGAAAATCACACCACTTTGCAGAGTAACTGTCTGAGGTGGCCACTGGTTCCATTACTTTTCAAAAAGCATTTATCGACATGGAACAATGGGAAGGCCTTGAAGGTAGGTAGAGCTGGTTCTCTGCATGTCAGAACTGTGGGAAATGATTCACTAATTTCTGAAACTTAACAACTTGACCATGCATCAGAAGTGATCAGCCAGAAGCCAAGGTTTTCCCTAGCAGCAGGACAAATCTTCCTGCGAGGCCAAAGACATAGGACTGAGGTAAACAGGATGTCAAAGCTGCATTTTTATTTTTGTGCTTGGTATTAAGAACGTTAAAATTATACTTTAAGAAGATTATTGGCATTGTTCATAGTGAAAACTCTTATGCTCTCAGTTGTTAATTTCTGTATTTATATATCACTAGGTTGTACATGCAGGGTGTTAAATTGTTGGTACCTTAAAATATTTTTCAAGTAAAAGTTGGAAAGACCGTTTAGGACACAAATTATTTTATTGCGCTAATGCATTTTCAAAAGTATGATTTCTGGTGTAAGATTTACCACTTCAGAAACAGATTAGACACCAGCATTCCTTCCCACTCAAGTCTTGTACGAATATTTCCATTGCATTGCCTTTATCTATTCTTGCTTTTGTCATCCTACAGATGAGATGTTAACAGAATTAGAAAACCACCTTAATCTCAGTAGTCCCATTGACCTGAGAAAGGATAAGCTAAATTCAGCAGGACTGCGGGGCAAGATTCTGCATAAGGGACTATTCTCTCCATTTCTGGACACTAGATGAACACTAGTCCGATTAGCTTAAATGGTAAGAGGCATTCAGCAGTTCACTGGATGGAAGCCAATGTTCCCTGACATAGTACTCTACGTGACAGGTTATTCTTACTACACAAGCAGTGCTTGGGTTAGATGAGAATGTTAAGCCTCTGAACTTAACGATGAATGAAAGGTCACTAGCCACTATCACAACAGCTAAACCCCCGTCTAGAATTTCACTATAAACAGTGTTGCTAATAGTGTTTCTTTCAGGATAATGCAAGTGATGACACGTTCTGTGGTAATAGAGGCAACTAAATACATCTAACGTCTCTCTGAGATCATGCTAGGAAGTAAAAACTGCCTTTAAAACACTGCTTCAAACTGGAAAGTATAAAGAATATTTTCTTTTCACATTTTTACCATGATGATTTTATGTGAAAATATCTGTTTTCCTAAGTTTTCTAAAGAATCACATTTACTGAACCTCTGAGATGATGATGATGCACTGGCAGAGAAGATAACCTGAAAAAGGAAAGAATGAAGGAAATAATTATGTTAAATAAGAGTGGTGTGGTGACACAATACACTGCAAAAAGTTTTGTATTCTTCAAAGACAGTATTAATTGCCCTTTTTGGATGGTAAATATCTTTCCCACAATTTCAGTGTCTCATGTTGTAGATGACATGGCTATAAATATATTTAGCAGCAGCTCACTGAATTACTTCCACAATAAGTCCTATACCTCAAGTACTTCATCTTTTGCAGATGTACAAGAATGATGCCACAGAATACTCAAACAAGGGCTTTTGAAGCAGGGACTTCCACTGCCTTTTCATTCTGCATTTCAAACACATCAAAACTTTCTGACTACTCATCCCTTCAGATACAGACTCACATTTCTTTTGTCTTCATTACCCTTGATATCCTTACCTAATGCAGAATCTTACGCTGCTCACTTCTGTTCTGTCTCTTGCTTCTGTCTCTTGCTTCTTGTATTTCTCAGTATTTTGCTCCACACTAATCTTTGCTTTCATTCTTGTGACTTTACTCCTCTGTCATGTTAGCAGCTATATTTGACCTTGTCTTTCAGTGCTATGAAAGTGTTCTCAAAGTCAGTTTTATTTATTTATTTGTGTATAAATTCTTCCTTTCACTCTCCTAACTGCTTGTGGTTTGTGGCATATAACCACATTAGCTTTTGCACAGATGCCTCACAGAAAATTTAGTCTAACAGAGCCATTGCCATTATAAATTCTGTGGGACACCTAATAGTTTCATAGGCACAGGGAAGGCAAAAAGTGCTTATTCATTTATCTCTTATTTACATCATTCAAGTACCTCTTATTCAAGAACTTCCAATTTCTGACTTATCTTCTATAAAGATGCTTCAAACCCCTTTATCAAGCTACCATTATTACATTATTTGAATGATTTCTTAACATCCATTTCTGCAGTTCTTCTGCCAAAGAATGTATTCTATGCCAGACGTACGCATGAGAAATCTTTAAAAAAAAAATACCTTAGTATTGCCTCGTTTTCAGCTGCTATGTATCTTAGTTTCAATTGTTCATCATCTGCTGTATTTATTTTTCAAAAACAGATTGGTCTTTAGTAATGTCTTTGCAAAATGTTTAGAGCAAAGGAAGAAGGTAGATACTTGTACATATGGGGCTGTAATAACACCCTAAAGCACTTCAGAAAATTAATTGAAATATGAATTACAGAGCTGCAAAGAAATAGTTTCCATTCAAAAAAAAAAAAAAACTTAGTTATTTGACAGTACCTAATTAGCTAAGTGAACAGTATGTTCAAATGAAGTACTTAGAAAAGCCTGGGTAAGCAAAATTATTCTGCAAGTGTTACTGGACTAGGACCCAGTGATTAACTAGTCTTAATGAAATGTGCTGTGGGACTTTTAACAAGCACACCTAACCAGGGTCTTGCATTTTCAGATAATCAAAAGACAGCAACCACCACCCAGTAATGTTTCAGTAGTTCTGATTCTCAAGAAAAATTACTATTAAAGCATACATGGCCTAGGTTGAAAAAGGAGCTCAAACACGATGCAGTTTTAACCCTCCTGCTGTGGGCAGGGTCACCAACCACTACAGCAGGCTGCCCAGAGCCACATCCAGCCTTGCCTTGAATGTCTCCAGGAATGGGGTATCAACAACCTCTCTGGGCAACCTGTTCAGTGCAACACCACCCTGTTGTAAGAACATCCCTTATGCCATGAAGGAGGATATTCAGGAACTACATCATATAATGAAGACTTTGCATTATTTTGGACTCACACAGGCAATAAAAGATATCAAAAAGTGCTAAATATTTTTTAACGCATTTTTTAAAAGCATAGTGGGTGTAATATTAAGGCCTGCATGTTGGAATTGATGTCCCTGCAAGCAGGGAACTCTTTGCCTTAGTTTTCAAAAAGGTTGATAATGTACCAGCCAGTCAAACATTTACAAGTTTACTTAACTTAGAACACAATTCAACACAGATTCGTGAAAACCAGTGAATCCATATTCAAAACTTATGATTTGTCATTGATGAGCTTGTATATGCACAAGTCTTTCTGCCCCCATAGATCTGGTTTTCCACCCCTGAATTCAGCAAAACTATGTATAAAATACATTTTCTTATAAAGCTAAAAAAAAAAATTTGTACCTAATTAACTGATCTTGCTTTCTGCCAGATTTGCCATAACAAGAACAATGTATTCATAAGAATAGGCATTTATTTAATGTTTTTGAAGGTGTTTCTTTTCTCAATTAACATTGCTTGCATCTACTCTTTTAGTTATAGTTTTCCACTGCAACAAAATAGAAGACCAACAGGAGGCCTCTATATTCTTATGGTTCATACAGAGATCACCTGAAACTGTAAGTACATCATCACAAATGCTTCAGCTTACTAATCATGTTATTCTAGTGGTAACTATCAGTTTGGTACAATGGACACTCACGTATTTAAAAACAGATTTTCTCACAACTAGCATTGAGTGCTCTCTATTACAATGAAAATACGAGAATGCCTTATCAAATTTTCATATTTTTCACAACTTGGGAATTGTTCATCCATCAAAACGGAAATACATCTTCAATTCCACTTGAAACTCAGCTCACAAAAGGAAGCCTATGATAGCTATCAATTATTACAACTGATCTTCTGAAAATGTACAACCTTATTATTTTTAGATAGACTACAACCACAGAATATAGATCATCATTTGAGAAAAATAATTCCTTATAAGGGAAAAAAAAGCAACAAAACAATCTCTTCTAGCTTCTACAATTCAAATTCCATTGCCTATTCTAGAAAAATTTAGATACTGTATTTTCTGACTATGCTGTTTGCAAGGTCACCCTGTCCAGAGGATGAATTTAAGTTGCATAATTAGGAGTAATTTAGCTGTAGAATGCAACAAACAAACAAAACAAAAAGGCAAAACCCACTGAATTTTTAATACTTCATAGGCTTGGTTTTAAATTCGGTATGTTTGTTGGTTTGTTGAAAAAATATCTACATTTCTCCATGGAACTGAGAATGAATACTCCAGTGTTCTCTCCAATATTTCTCTCCTAAAAGAGAGACAAGTACTAAAAGTAATTCACCATGTAGGATGAGGAAGCAATTGAAAAAAACTGCAATCAAGGCACATTTAAGTGCTGCAAACTAAGTCTGCAAGCTTTTCTATTCTGCGCTATACAACATTCCTTCTTGATGATTATCCCTCTCACATTACTGTAGCACCCACCACCTTCCACACCCAAAACAGTATTTGTTCAAAATCAGACCAAAAAAAGAAAAACCCAAAAAACAAACAAACAAAAAACCCCCCAAGAAACAAGAACAAAAAATAACCACCCAAAAAAGAAACAAATAAATCAAAGTGAGCATTCAGGTAGGCTGTCGGTTTTTGAAATTATACATAACTAAACTTTAAGTCTCTGTATGTTAAAACGACCCTTCTATTTAATAAACCATCTTTTTTATTCATTCACAAAATTAAAGTATACGCTCAAGCACAACTGAAATTCTTTAAACTGCATCCACTGCGTAAAAAACAATTTCAGAAATTTCACATTTTATAAAAACTACAATGAGTTACAGCAAATAACTATCTACGGAATACTACCCGAGAGGGATGTTATTTGAAATAAAAAAGGTATTTCTACTTACTGTCACTATGAGCCAGGATTCATTTTCCTCAGATGTTTGCTTGCTATTATGGACTCCCTGTGAATAGTTTGCTTTTCTAAGCTCATGAAGGATGTGCAGGTTGTCTTACTAAAGCTTAATAGGATAACAATATTTTTTTTCCTTTGGACTTATCCACTTCTGTACTGTCAACCCCAGTTGGCAATGATATGCTATATATATCTACACTTCCAATCACTGAGGCAACAAAAAGGACTGCTGGTTATTTAACGCTTAACTACTAAAGCAAACAAACAAACAGAAAGAAGCAACTCAGCTCATTAGGGCTTTACATTTTTCAGCTTTGTCTGAGAATTCTTATTCAATAAAATTACTTATACTAAAATTAAAGACAAAAGACTGAGCAATGTTGTTCATAGACTTGCTCCACTTCTTTTTCTATTTCTGTCCCTTAAGCTCAGAATCTGATTAGTATATTTAATTCCGTGAAGCATCGTGACCCGTCCACCTTTAATCAGCCTACTGACATCCAGCCCATTTCTCTTCACATGTTGCAGAACTGAAGATAATCACTTACCAGTTTGGTGGTGTTGTGATACAAAATAAGACATAAATTGTTCATGGATATTCTCTACAATGGAAAGATTTTTCATGTTTACATGTCCATAATTGGGAAAAAAAAAGAAATATTATTAAAAATCTCACCTCAATACCTGAGTTTACAGCTTGGCTAGTAGCACAAATTTTCTGTTTATACATCCCTTCTATTTTTTGTCCACTTTATTATTTATGAATTTTTATTATAATTTTAAAAAGACAAATATTTACAAATTGTACACTGAACAAAGTTAATTAATTCTCATTAGGGCTCTAGCATATTAGAACATTTTCAGATTTTGTTTCTAATGTATTCGCATGTATTAAGTATGCTCTTTGCTTTGGTACCACAGCAGAAGCAAGCGAGAAGAAACCGAGGGATCATTATTACACATTACAAAAAAATATGTCTATTTTTAGTAGCTTAAGGGATTATATTTTCTTAATAAACTGTATTAAGACAGTGACAAGCACAGCTAGTCTAGATGAGGCAAACAACTCAGATGTTGTGAAGGTATTACCATGATCTAGTGAGGAACACTGCACTGGGATATTTTCCTAAATTGTTCTAGTTGCTAAAAAACTGCAGCACTTGGTTCTTCAGTTAGATACTTCATATGTAATCTGCAAATCACCATGCCTTCAAAACATTTCTATGTATAGATGTTTTTAAAGTAAACTTCATGATTATCGTTTACAAACAAGTCAGATCATGCTAATAAATAGATAGGAAATCTTTCACTTAAAATTAAGACAACAAAATGATCAAATTAGTTTCCTTGAACAAATGTTGTTTACCAACTTTTCTGTGGATGGTTCCTACGTTGAAGGGAAAAGAAATAAAAAGACCTTTGGTTTAGCTCTCATGAACGTCTATGTGTTAAAATTATATTATAATTACTAGTTATTACAAACAGGAGATTGAAATCTTATTCACAACCAAAGATTAAAACATTTTCTTTTAAATCTTTTTTTTTTCCTGCTCTTTTTATTCTGTAAAGTGTCATTTTTAAAAGTCATTTATGAGCAGTTTTAGTAATAGATTTTTTTAATATATTATACATTCTTAATTACAAAAATTGAATATCAAGCATTGGTTATGAGCACCCTCTTCTGAGTTCCACAGTCACAAACTTATTGCTATAGCAACACACCCATACATATAATTTCCTACAGGAAAAGCTAATATTAGGATGGTACTTTTACATGTATTTTTAGTTATCTTAGCGTGACAAATGATTTATCTTTATACAATCTATATTTGCGTTATCCTGCTTTTTCTACCTGTTCCTCATTCCCTTCTTGTTCATATTCCTTAATGTGCAATCATCACTGCAGTGAAAATCTCCTCCACTACTGTCTTGTGCCCTCCACTCTCCTCTATGTGTGTGAAAAAGCTGCAACTAGACTTCCTTCTGTTTGACACTGTTTCTTCAAAAATTAATTCTGCTGACCACATCGAGTCCTGCTAGTATTGGTAGCCCATGAAAACTTCTCATACTTCCTCTCATCTGCAAAAGAGATTTTAAAGCAAGGCAGTGCACTGTTTCCTTCTTATTTTCACATGGCTCAAGTGATACCTTTATTTTCTTAATTTGAAGGAATGAGGAAACAAGGAAGAGAATGAAGCAATGTATGATCCATCGCCTGTTCTGTCAGAAGAGTTCTTCCTTTAAAGTTTGATGCATACAGTCATTAAAAAATGTCGCTATAAAAGGAATGCTGAATAGAAAGACTTAACTATTAGGATCTTTAAAATATTTTTAATGATTCCAGACTCACAAATAATTTTGAAACAAATTTTACACTGATTAAAAAAAATCATATTATTCTGAATAAACAAAGGGCTATTTAATAATAATTAATTATTTAATAATCTAATTTTTATGACCACCATTGTATTTCCTCCTGGATATCTGCACTTCTTTTTATATCACTGCACCACTACAGAATATTGATTCACAACATAATGACATTAATAACGGTATACTTTTATAACCTTCCATTTTTAAAGGACATAAGCTTAGATTCCTTCAGTAACCATAAACTAAGGCAGAAATCCAAACTACAGCATTAAATATTTACTTAAGTATTTTTAATTAATATACTGTCTTCTCAATCATACAACTAGGGTTGATTATAATTCTATCAACTGTAAGCTCTTAATAGCACTAATAACCTAGTGCTCCAATTTCTATAGAACAGCTTTGTATATGTTTTCACATGCCTTTTAAATAATCTACAGTTCTTCTCCGTTACTCTGCAGTTCAATAACTCACATCCCTACATACATTATCTTATATATTTAGGATTTTTGGGAAGATCTGATGATACAATTTCCATAAACAGAGTATTGTGTTAGGAATTTAATTTCAAGTTCAAACAGCTGGTTAAGTGCTGGCCAAATAAGACTGGATCTGGAGGAGTAAACGTTCTGCTCAGAATGTTCTTCATGTAAGAGATAAAAGGTACTACATATCCACCACTTAATGATGCTATTAGCTTAAAAATAACTGCTACTGACAGGAGTTTCAACACAGAACACTGGTATTTTCTGCGCCATATAGAATTTAAAAGAATGGAGATAGGAAAAATTGAGAAGAATACTAGTATATCAAAACAGGAGGATATAAAAGCAGAGTTCAGATTAAAGGAAAGGTTAGGCCCTCCTGTAACGTAGAAACTCCTTCCAGCAGGGGATATAAAAGCTCAAATCAACATTAAGAGCATAATAGTGAAAGGCATAGTAATTTGATCAAAAGATCATGCACACACAAAAAGTAGACAGGCAAAATAAAGTATTAATTTTGTCTATATGTTATCTGCTTCCTCGGGATATTCACTGAGCTTTTCCTCAGTTCTTACTCAGGTCTGAAAAAAATATCTGTATTTGCATAATATACCTCAGGAAAGACTTAAAAATTCACATGGTTGCAGAAACATTGATAAATAGTTCTTTTAAATTTATCCCTTATTTTAGCATTCACTAGAAGAAAGAATTTAACTCAGAGATTAGCATTCATTCCAATCCAGTGTTTTATCAACTGGTGTGCAATAGCTCGACTTGGAGGTACAAAGAACAAACGCTGATTTCCTTTAATGAGAACGTCCATGACCTGCAATAAAAATATATATTTTTTCCTTAGAAGATAGTGCTATAAGCCATATATGATTTAATGTAGAGTTAACATAGGAATTATGATGCAATGATTATGAATCTGTCTATTGTTACCACAGCCATTGAAGAGTTACTATCAGAGTCTTCAAGAAAAATCCAGAAAAACATACCTGGAAGGTATCTTGGATTCTGACATTTTTGGGCACAAATATGCCCCAAAGGATATTTTCTTATTCATACAACTGTGAAGATTGACTGTTAATATAGTATTTGAGGTTTCTGTGAAGTCTCTGCATGGTAGGACCACCAGATGGTGCTCTATACTGTTCCATGAATTATTCTCTTTTTCATTTTAACATACAGTGTAGGAGGAAGCATGTTTTGTTCATTTTCTGAATCAGGAGCGAGCAGCACGGGTACATGCATTTAGATCAGTACATTTCTGAAACGCATGTATGCACAATTCCAGATCAATCTGCAGGACTAGCTGTATTAGAAATAGTACTCGTTTAAAATAATGGTCTTAGTGTTAGAAATACATAGAAATTGTAGGTGGCTAATTTTGTCTTCAAGTTGACTTGCAGAGTCACAACATTTGCAACTTGTGAGCAGTTGTACAGCATTATTAGAAGTTTAGCTTTGAAATAGCTTGTGGCAAAATCAAGGAAGATTACGTTGTATAAGCAATCTTTGCATTTTCTACTCATTAACTCTTTCTGTCAAAGTTATTTTTCCACTGTTTCATTTAATCACACCTTAAATAATCAGGAAATCTACATATAGAATTTTACATTAATGCATAGTAAATGACACGCAATACCAGAGTATTAAAAAAAACTACATAATGGATAAAAGATTTAAAATCATGACTTTGTGAAATTTTACCTAAATCTCATCTCTAGCCCCACCAAATTTGGCAGCATGTTTGTTTGCAGAAACTCAGGTGAAGAACACTGTTACTCCCAAAATGCCAGAAACGAGCTCACCAAGAAAACTGGGCTAAACTAACTCTACCTTAAATATGCCCCAAAAGAAAAAAGTGAACAGCTAAAAGGCAATAATGACCTAAAATGGACTTGCCTGTGATCCAGTAATTACTGTGCTCCTTATGAGTACCTTCCTTTTATTTGTGTATAATCTACAAATACAACATAATGCAACCATAAAATGACAAAATGGAGAGAGTACTATCTCATTCAACTTGCTGAAAAAAGCAAGCATCTATTCTGCCAGAAGTGATACGACCACAGACTAATCAATACGAGAAGGAAATTAAATTGAACTTTACCTGTTCTCTAGTGAACCAGCGGGCATCCTCTATTTCATTCTTGTCAACTCTAATTTCTGTAGACACTGCAACAGCTAAGCAGCCAATCATTAGGGAGGAGGGCATTGGCCATGGCTGACAAGAGACATACTGAACATGGCCAACTTTGACTCCAGCTTCCTCTTCTACTTCTCTTCGAACAGCATCTTCTATTGTTTCTCCTGATCAAAAGGGCAAAGAACAAAGAACTGATGAAAATACTCCAGCCAAGGATTACATCCTGTGCTTTGAACTGACTCAAAAGATTTTAAACTGCACTAGACAATTACACACAGACATCTAGTTCATGGATCAGGGTATAGATCTTAAGCACAGGGCACAGAAGACTAATAAGGCTGGCCACCACAGCAAAATGGAACTCTGAAAGTAAAAAAATGTAAATTTTCCACTGTAACAAGTATTTCCTGAATTGATAATTTATCATACCTGCAACCTATCATTACCGGACACTTTAAAAATTCAGTAGGAAAAGCACTGTTCCTTAAATGAATTTCGAAATGCAGATCTGCCCATTTAAAAGTTAAAACAATGTTATTTTTAAGTTTTCAGTGAGAACATAACAGCAGGTAGTTTAACATGAAAATCTATACTTAAAATGACAATAGTAAGGAAATAGAGACTTAAGTACACTTGTACAAATTTCTGTACTGTATTATTCTCTGACTCATTCTTCATTATGTTAATATATGTAGACAATTCTCCAAAGTTAAACTGCAATAAAAAAAAAAACCTTTATTTCCACATTTATGGAAGATTTACAAGAAGAAGTTTCCTTACTGAGAGGACAATTCGGCAATGGAACAGACTCGCCAAGAAAACAGTCACAGCACCAAGCCTAACAGAGTTCAAGAAGTGCTTGATAATGTTCCCAGAAACATGGTTTCATGTTTTGGTCCTGTGCAGGGACAGCAGCTGGACTCAGGGACACTTGCAGGTACCTTCTGACATGGGATATTCTGATTCCGTGACTTCTAGATGTCCATGTGGAGTGTAAATGGTCATAGTCTTACATATTATAAGTGCTGTGCAGTAACCATTAAAAACAGATTCACTGAAGCAGACAGTCCATGCATCAGTAAGTGCTTTATTTGAAGTAAGAATCTTTCTAAACAGTTCAAACCAGTTCTGCAAAAAGCTACCTACTTTTTATACAGATGGTAATACATGCTGATGTTCCCACATGTTTGATTTTGTCCCATAAGATAACTAACCACCGATTAAGCAATCTTTTTAGCCTTTTAAGTTTCCTCATCCAATAACAGAATTAATTTCAGAATAAATTTCAAGATCTGTGGATATCTTCTTCATTTTCTTTACTAAGCAATAAACCAAGCATTATTTCAACTAGCAACTAATAAAAGTTCTACTGGAATTAAATTCAACTGATCAGAAACTGGTAAGATCAGCTGATCTTAAATTTCAGTATATACATTTGAAAGAGTATCAGAAAGCAGTAACATTGGGAGAATTAAGAAAGGAGAAAAGAAATAAACCATTTGTTTTTTTCAAATGACATCAGCTTATTCATGCTGTAACCACATCTCACTCGCACACAGCAGAATATAGATCAGCATGTAGTTATTTACTACAGTTATAAATTAAACTATAGATGGTGATTAAGATGTATTCACATTATATGAAAGTTCTGTAAATTATTCTTCAACTACCAATAATTTTAACTAATTCCAAATATTACTGCTGAGCACAGCAAGCAAAATCTCTTCACTTTTCCTTGAATATTAAAAGATTTCTGCTTATCTTCCATATAATCAATCAGTTAAGCATAAAGTGGAAGTACTATTTTTCCTACATTAAAATCCCTTTATAATATCACCAAAGAATCATCTTTACATGTATTTTAAAATGCTTTTTTGTCACTTAATGTATGACTTACAAGTGTATTATGAAAGAATGACTTGAAACCTTTATTTACTAAATTGGCTTTTGGTTTTTTTTTTTTAATCAAGTGCTGCAGAGCATACTACAGGGATGCTTATTCTAACACCTTAACTAACAGGAAACAAGAACATTTATTTGACATAACATAGAACAAATTTCTGATTTATTTCTAGTGTATAAAATTGGTATATGGGAAAATCACCTGATAAGGGAAAATTACTCACCAGGTTCTACAAATCCAGCAAGACAGGAAAACATTCCAGGAGGAAACCTCTTTTGTCTACCTAAAAGGCAGTGATTCCCATCTGGGTGAATGACTTGCATTATCACAACAGGATCTGTAACGGATATTAAAGGAATGTACTTCAACATTTAGAGGACTTAAAAGCAGCAATAAAATTCAGCCTATATTGAAGTGTGTACATAAATAAGTCCATGAATCAGAAAACTTTAAGTGCGTGAAATCAAAACACGTAAATGCTCAGACCAAGCAGTTATTTTATTTTGCCTTGATTGGATGTTTTTTGTTTGGTGACACAAATGCTCTCTGTAAGCACTTCACTAGCCAAGGCTACAGCATAAATTACCTGCAACCCCAGCATATGATCAGTTAAGAGTACGAGAGGTACTAACTTAGCTATACATCCAGCAGATAGAAACAATTTCAGCAACCAATGCGATTTACTATCACCTCCTCTAAAAGCATAGGCCTATAGGGTGTAGTTTCCACCTAAATACACAAAGCAGAGCCAGACACTCTAACTGCAATGTAAATACTGACTAACCTTTCCTCTTTCGCTTGTTTGCTATCATTTTCTTATCCAAAGTTGCACCTTTTCACTCCCAATCATTTTATAAACCTTTTTCTTTTTTTCTTAATTATTTTCTGTCGGTATCATTATTTTTGTCACGTTTTCCTGTATACTGTTAATCTACCTTCTTCTCTTTTTATTCTCAGTTATTCCAATGTTTTGTTTCTGCATTAACAGTTTTCTCTTGCTATTGTTTTCCACGCATTTTTTTTTCTGTCCAAAATGCCACTATTTTTTCTGTATGAAAATGTTTACTTCAGTAACTATTATCATCTGTGATCTTGAAGTCTGCTGTCCTGCTCAAAGGTATCTGACACATGGCACAAAGAAGAATATGCAGTATTGCTGCCTGTAAACATTTTTTTCATAGAAAATCAGAAGTGGACAATACTGGTTTGGGAGTCTTTTCTATATCCTTTAAATCTGTTGTGGCAGAACTACAAATACAAAAGAGAAGTAAAGGTAGTGAAAGGAAAGGTGATACCAAACAATGCAGGGAAAAAAAAAGGTTCATTTTAATTTCTTCTTGTCATTGCATCAATACC
Organism: Callipepla californica brunnescens; assembly: GCA_023055505.1. Classification (NCBI taxonomy): domain Eukaryota; kingdom Metazoa; phylum Chordata; class Aves; order Galliformes; family Odontophoridae; genus Callipepla; species Callipepla californica. Next base: position 5,990,922 of record JALIRH010000023.1, on the reverse strand, counting down.
ATAGAAATTATAATAATCTTCTTTGCAACACATAAACAAAATGAGCCGTACAACACGTTGAAGCTTATTGTGCGAGTAAAAATAAACCCAGAAGTTTGCAACTGACAATGAAAAGTCACAACCGGAGAAGACTGTTAATGCTGTCAAAGAGATGAATGTAAAATTACATCCTTTGGATTGTTAATATCATTATAAAATTTAGGCTGTTGGAATTTCTAGCAGAATTGCGTTACATTAAATGGTGTTGTCACTGTCACTTTTTGCAACAGAATAAAGTAAAAAAGAGCAATCTGAATTTCGTAATCAAAAACATAGCTGAGACATGCATAGTCTGGGAAAAGAAAAATCAGAACTGAACAGAAATTGCAATTATTAAAAAAAAAAAAAACAACCACCACCCAAGTGACATACATTTAGTGGCTTTTAAACAAGCTTATCTTACAACATCCTCACCGACTCTTGGATATGATGTGTTATGAACACCTTGGAGACTGGGACAGTCTTCTTTTATGCAAATTTTCTTGTAACCACCTTCTTCAATCTTGGTTGCACTCCCACAAGTAGGGCAGAAACGGTAGCGGCTGTGCCATGCTAGAACAGATCTAGCCTGGGCTACAACTCCTTTTAAAAAACAGATTAACAATGCATTAGATCACATAGTAATTAATTTTAACATTAAAGAAGAAACTAGAATTAAAGTTGACTGTAAAAATCAAAGTATACTATGGCTTAAACTGTCATCAGCTACCTAAGAAGCTGCATGATGCCAAGATTTTTACATCTTTTTCTCTGCAGCACAGCATATGCAATACAATGCAGTATAATGTAGATACAGATCAAGATATTTAAGATACGCCTTCAGACTAACATACCCTCTTTTCCACTGAAATTTCTTTGCCCGCATGAAGTGCCAGAATCACACACCACACTTTTTTAAGGTGAAAAATTCATTTACTACAGGTATCTTGACATAACAAGGTACTGATCGTCTCATTTAAACTTGAGGCACAAGTCGAGTTTGCCCTTTATCCTTCTGTAAAAGTGAAATTATTGCAACAGAGTTGTTGCAACACGTCCATGGGCATTCATTCCAAGTAGGATCCCAACCTTGCAACACTTGCTCTGTTTTCTACTCTGGTAAGTATTAAACATACTGCTACAAAGGACTTCGTTTTTTGTAATGGAAATCACTATTTTTTTTTCTTCTTTTTCTTTCTTTTTACAACGTTAATCTACATGCATTAATATTAAAACAGTGTTGCTTGTAAAACCATGTTAATTAATATATTTAACAGTTTACTACTCATTGTTGCAGACGTTAGCACTCTGCAACTGCACTTTACACACAATTCTTCACAAAACCACTGACAGACCGTAAAAATTTTAGTTTTTCTAATGTCATTGGAAATACCTGATTACTTTGCAGCAGTTTGTCCTTCCAGTATACCTCAGCGAATCCCAAAGCATATCTTTCTGATTACACATTTGATTACTGTTGCATTTCATGCATCTTACCAGCTTCGTTTTCAGGTAGCTGCAGCAGTGCTGGCATTGGTGGGTGAAGAAAGTAACAGTCCTCATGCTTCTGTTTAAACCTCTCAGCAGAAGTGGGATTTATGCTAAGAGCAAACCAAGCAATGAGCCCATCCTCGTCATCATCCTGCAGAACCTTCCCATTTTGAGCAGCCAAAAGATTCAGGCGCAACTGCAGATCAACTCCAAGAAAAATCAAAGTGACTTCTTCAGTCTGGCTCACCCACTGTTCCACATCCTTATGGTGCAGCCTGAGAAGCCTAACTTCTGGCTGCTGTGATTTCTCTGCTTCCTCACTCAGAGTAACCAGCGGACTTAGGTCTGAGAAGACTATGTATACTGTAGATGGATGGGTTTGTTTTTTGCTTAGCCACTTGGAATCCACTCTTTTATCACTTCTTCGGTCCAGAAGCGTCATGCTAAAATAATTTGAATATTCCTTCACTTCAGTTGGCAGAAAATAAGGCTTCTGGCCCCTTTTTGCATTAGCTAACAAATCAGCAATGTGCTTGTACCCCCAAAATTTAGCAATGTCCAGAGCTGTCTGTCTTGACTTATTAACGATGGATCTGTCGCACCTACAGAAACAGGAAAGTACAATTAACAGAATAAGTGTTTCAAGGAAGAGTTTCAGTGTTTTGCTATTATTACAGCATATAGACCTGATATTACTAAGATGAATCAACTTTTCAAAACTCAGAGTTGAGGGTATTCTTCAGGGTAAATACTGATGGTATTAAAAAACAATCATATTTTTTATTTTGCTATGGTCAAATCCCTCATTTATACCGTATTCTTGACACTGCTTAGCATAGTTCAGGTAGTATTATAACAGTAACCTTGGTAGTTGTGCTTCATGTTTATGCATTCAGGAGCTGCATTCTTCCAAATGACTATTATGACTAAACATGACTAACATGAAATCAGTGAGGCATAGTAACACATCATCAGTAAGTATCACCTAAAGCAACAGCCATGAAGGGGGCATTTACAATAACAAAATTAGAAATTTTCTGCTTGCAAGTAGAAGTTTTATCAAACTGGGAAATGCTCCAAAATCTCAGAGGACTCCTCAAAAACACAGGATTTCAATCCACAAGATGTGGCAGAGCAAAGCTGTTCTACTTGCTAGAACATACTTATTATAGTGCAAAAGAGCATTCATGTGAGACTCCATGGTGAGCCCCTGCAGAAGGTACAGTATCTTAGCAGGTCTTAAAAATAAGGGTATGAAGATCCTGGAGGATGTGGAGCAGCATGCTTGATATTGCTTATAACCACAGAACAAACTAGTCTTGTTTAGCAGTATAAGGGGGGCAGAAAGGAACTGAACAGTCTTCATAGAATCACTGAAAGATCTGGGTTGGAAGGCACCTTAAGGATCACGTAATTCCAAGCCTTCCTGCCTTCGGTAGAAACACATCTATCAGATCAGGCTGCCCAGGGCCCCATGTAGCTTGGTCTTGAATGCCTCCAACGACTGTAACCACTCAGATTGTAAACATTCACGAGCTCGCTGATGGTGTACTCAATCCTACTGTCTGTGTCACTGACAAGAGATTATAAATAATACCAGTCCCGCTACTAACAGAAAGACACCACTCGTAGAGGTCAACTGAGCTCTTGCTCTCATTTTGAAATGTTACCCGCTCGAAATGTGTCAATCCTAGCTTTATGCAGGCTTTAAAAGAATTGCAAGGTTTCAAGACCTCTGAAGCTTTCTCAGCTTTCCTCAGTGTCTTCCAACACCAGAACTACAGGAGTTGACTTGAGGACAGAAAACAAAAATTAAAATATGCCCTTGACAAGCAAAAAATACCATCCCTGAATGTGTTTAAAAACCATCTGGATATTGTGCTCAGGGACAAGACTTAATGGTGGGTTGTTAGAGTTAGGGTAGTATGGTTAAGTTGTGGTTGGACCTGATGTTCTTGAAGCTCTTTTCCCATTTGAGCAATTCTATGACTCTATGATTCTACGAAAACATGCCTGGGGTCATAGTGACCAAAGGAAAAAAAAGGAAGAAGTGTCTAAAAAATAATAAACGAATGAAATTCAGCAACCACTGACTTTGGTAAAGGCATGTCTATCATGTCCAAGATAAAGGCCAATATGCCTGCATACGTTCTGCACTGACACAGGTTCAAGCAGATTACAATTAAACCTGAGACAAAAAGCCTACGTGGAACAATTAAATGTATCAAATTTATACTCAGAATAGTACTTGTCATGGGATTGTATCATCGTATTTATTTGCACCGTATTGGTTTCTGGGAGGAGTGACCCCGTCTTTGAAGATCAAAGCAATAACTTTAGAAATCCTCATATTGTTAAAAATGCTGTTAGCAAGTATGAAAATCACGATGCAGTAGCACAATCCAGTTATAAGCCGACAAAAATGCCTGAGTTTTAAGCCTGAAAATTCTTCTGCTATCTACCGAGTAAATGCACTTATCTGATCCCACATTTAAACGGGAAGAAAGGGATTTAGCTCTTCAACGGGACCTACTAAACAGCTTACCCTCCTTCAAGAAGAATTCGCACAACATCAAAGTGTCCATTCCTTGCAGCGTACATCAGGGCTGTCCAGCCATTACCTGCAGTCGCATTGACGATTGATGGGGAACGGCTGAGCAATGCTTTCAGCCTGGCTGCATCTCCAACAGCAGCAAAACTATGCAGCTGAGAAACCATTTCCTGATGGAAGTTCTTTTCAAAGCTGGTCATTGTCTCAACTGAGTCAGGAAATGAGGATGTCTGAAAATATACTCACCGTTACCAAAATATGCACATGAAAGTAAATCGACACATATGACCCTAAATCCAGTCACTAAGTTATGGTAACGGCCCAATTTGTGTAATCAGAATGTAACTGCTACTCCTCAGCAAATCTTAGCCTTGCCTATCTCCAGACACGGTAAAAATTTAATTAAACAAAACAAAATTACTTTCAAGGAGGCTTTTAAAGAGAGGACTTCGCTACAAAAATGAAACTTCTTTGAACATGAAAAGCACGCTCTGGTTCCTGAGCAACACAGGAGCAAAACCAGACCTCTGAGAGGTACAAAACCCAAGAAACGAATGCCAGGTACGCTGAGATTCATGGATTTATTAGGTTGGAAAGGACCTACAAGATCATCTAGTCCAACTCACCAAGCTACTAAATCAAATCCCTTAGCACCTCATCCAAACGCTTCTTGAACAGCGCTAGGGACGGTGCCTCAACCACCTCCCTAGGCAGGCCATTCCAGTGCCTGGCCACTCTTCCAGAGAAAATATGTTTCCTCAAATCTAATCTAAATCTTCCCTGGCGCAACTTGTGGCCATTCCCTCTCGTCCTGTCATTAGTTACCTGGGAGAAGAGGCTGACCCCCTCCTCACCACAGCCTCCCTTCAGGAAGTGGTAGAGTGCGATGAGGTCTCCTCTGAGCCTCCTTTTCTCCAGGCTAAACAATCCCAGCTCCCTAATCCCAGATCACTCCTAAGATGGGTCTCTTTCCAGGATAAAAGACCACACCGCCTCGCTCTGGGGCGGCCTTCCCTGAGCAGATCCGTGCCGTGCAGGAATAACAATTCCCTTTCTCCTACGACCCCGGGGCTGCCCGCCGGCACCGGGCAGCAGGATACGTACAGCGCAGCCCCGCGCATGCGCAGTCCGCCCTTAGGGCCGCGGACGCACCCGCCCCTCTCGCAGTTGTTCCACCACAGCGCTTAGCCCGTGATCCCACGCGGGGCAGGGCTGCGTGCGAGCCGCTCTATGTCCCCCGGGCCCAGACCCGCCGCGGGGCCCACTCCGCGGGCTCCCCGTTACCGTCCGCCGGGCTCCGTGCGCACTTCCGCCGCGGAAGGGGCGCGTCCCGAGCCGCCCCTCCCCGGGGTCAGTAGGGCGCCCGCGGTGCAGCGCGGGGCGGTTGGCGGCGGGGCCGGCTCCACCCAGGCCTCGCACCTCTGTGTGCCAACGCTGTCAGACAGGGTTTTGTAGCTATAAAAAAAGCAAGATAATAAGCCAGGTTAACGGTAGAATGTGCAGTGATTGTGTGTCCAGGTCCTCAGCGTGAGAAGGGGTGCAGCTGATGGAGTGGGTACATAGGAGACCCTGGAGATGGTCAGAGAGCTGCACCTCTGCTAGGAGGAAAGGTTAAGGGAGCTGGGCTTCTGCAGCTTGGAGAAAGAAAGGCTCTAGGAAGATCTGATTGCAGCTTTCCAAGTACTTGAGGGAAGCTTAGAAACAGGAGGAGGACAGGCTTTGCTGTCATATAGTGACAGGGTAAAGGGGAATTCTATCTAGAATAGAATTTATTAAGATTTTAATTAATTAATCAATTAATTATCCCGAGGATGGTGAGGCTTCCCAGAGAGGCTGTGGATGCCCCATCCCTGAAGGTACTCAAGGCCAGGTTGGGTTGGGCCCTGGGCAGCCTTATTGCGGGGTGGCAGCACTGCTTACAGCAAGGGGTTGGAATGAGATGATCATAAAGGTTCCTTCCCGTCTAAGCTGTTCTATGATAAAAGCTGAAAGATGGTTTCAAATGTGTGTGCTCTTAGTGTATGAAGAGCTTGGGGAAATTGCAACTCTTCCAGTTCTTGATAAATGCATGTATTTAACAAGCATCGCTTCTTAGCAGCATCAAAACATGAAAATTAACACTGAGTAAGGGCAAAGAGTGCGGCCTGTGGTTAATGTGAGAAGGGGCACTGAGATCTGCTGGATGTGAGTTGATTGTAGGCATCTTTGTTGCTGAACATCTGCAAGAGAAAACATCTGGGAAAGCAGGGACTTATGGTAAATACTTAAATATATACAAACAACCAAGAAGTAAATCATGTTTGGGAGCTCAAGAAGAATGCACTTGTTCTTTTTGGTCAGTTTTAACCCACGTGAGTAAAATGAAAATAGCACTGCACACTGCAGGCCATCCATCAAAGGCTGGGCCAGACTAACCTGCTCTTACACAATCTGTTTTGTTGCTGACATACTCATGGGACTACTGCTGTTTGTTTGCATGTAATGAGTGTTTACCAGGCTTTGTACTTGGCTTAAAAAAAATTGTAGATAAACCCTAGTCCAGCACCGGGTATTCTGAAGTCCTGATGCCTGTCATAAACTTACAGAGAATAAAGGAAAAAAATACTAAAATCTAGTTGTTCAAGGATATTTGTGTTTCTTTTTACGTGCTTCTGGAATTACTGAGTCTAGTGGATTCATATTTTCAGGTTTCTTGAATATCAACAAAACTTTAAACCCATAATGACCAGACTGCTTTTGCTTGTGGTGCTTTAAGGAAACATGAGACATATTCCCAGCAGCAAATATTTGCAGCCTTGAGTGAAGAGAATGAGAGAAACTGTGGCTGGATTCTGTCAGTCCCAGTAGTGGCACAGCTACTTGCTGTGTCTAAAATAGTATTCCATAGAAAAAATAGAGCTTGGCCGCACTTTTTAAAGCTCGTAATTATTTAGGTTATTAATTTTTGCAGCATGTGCAGGTCTGTAATTAGTTGCTGTTAAACGTTTGGCTAAAAATACTAAATTGTTCAAAGTTCATGTGCCTATTATATGGTTTTTATAACTTGATAAGTGGGCTTGAAGGTCTGTGCTTTGTGTTGTTTTGTACTCTTGTGAGAGCTATACTCAGCAGAGGGTCAGCTCTGTGAGATTATGTGTAGAAACAATGATGGCACAAAGCAGTGAATGCACTTAAGGAATTGATAAGAGCTTTCTTCCAGATAGGAACAAATGAAAAAGTAAGGGATGTGATTTTAATTTTATTTAATCAGCTGGAAACTGTCTAGCCATACCTGATACGATGTGGGTCATGTACCGATAAATAATTGTTTCCACCTGGTGAAGAGCTGCCACCAGCCCTTCAATAGCTGAATCCCAGAGGCATTCTTTCTTCCTATGATGATTAATGACTGAAGAAGGAAATAGCTTTTCTCATTGTAATAGGCATTCAAAGGCACAAATTACTTCTTAGTAGTGTCTTAAATCTGCCATTTATGAAATTATGACAATGCTGCCTTACATCGTGATCTGCGTAATCAAGTCACTGATCTCCTAGGTGGGCTGAAGCATTCTTTGTTCAGGCAGCAGAAGCTTTTCTTGCAGCACAGCATAGGAATTTATTTACTTGAATGGCTTGTGTTACCCTTTTAAAGACTCAGAAATTTGCTTTGGTTATTTATACAAGGAAACAACTTGAGAATGAGAAAGCATCCTAAATCCAAGACAGAAGATGAAGCAGGAGACTGAGACTAGGTCTTGGGACTGGGAAAGAAGCGTGTCACCTGAAGCTTCCACAAGGTGAAATATTAACATTCACATTCAAGTTAATGAGATACATTTAATTTGATTATGTATAATCTGTACACCCTCACATACTTAAACATGAAAATCTCCTGTAGCACTGATCAGGTTAAGATGCATAATGAAAATGATGCTGTACACAGAAGGTTCTGGTATCCTTCAAGGAGGCTGCTGTTGTCTTCAGACCTACAGTTTCAGAGGAGCATTTCACCATAGTCTGTTTTTGTACCTCAGTTCTCAGTGAATTTATTAGGTTCTTTTTGTTCAATATTCTTGTTGTTTTTTTGTTTGTTTCTTTGTTTGTTTTGTTTTTTTAATAGAGATTAAATAAAATGTGGTACAGTTTGATGTTGCCAGAACTTTTTTTCTGCCTTAGAATTATTTTTATCTATACACGAGTGTCTTTTAACACGAAGCTGCTAGATACATGAAAGATTCTTCCCTTTAAACTCCTAAATAAAAATAAATAGACTGTGTATTGTATTTGTAAGGCAGTTTTTTTTTTAGTGATATCAGAATGCTTCTGCCTCCACTTTTTCCTTCTCCATTCAAGAATTTTCCTTTGGGAATTTGGACCATAGCAGCCACGCATGTGTTAGATCCTTCCAAAGCTAACTCTGCCTCCATGAACAAAGACTCACTTTGAAGGAGTTCTCCTGAGATTTTCCTTCAGAGTTTCTTCCTCCAAAATTCTACAGACATGAAAGTCTTACATCAGTTTTAATATAATTGAAGGCTTTCTCAGTTTGCAAAATGGAAAGCATGGTTTTATTCTTGAATGATAAATTATTTAGGCACAAGTTCTTGTTCCAAGAAGCTTGTTCCTGTTCCTGAAGTACGGTGTAGTGCAGTTCTTCAGTATGCCACTGTGGAAGAAAAAACTTGAAACAGGGCAAGGGTCGTGTTCTTTGTAAAACATTTATGTAATGAGTCACGTAGGTTGCTTTTTGCTTCTTCCCCATGCTGTTATTTCTGTGTAGAAAAAGTAGTAGTTGAGGGGTCAGAATACAGTGCTGATCATACAGTTACAGTAAAACTGTGCTAGTCTGATTCTTGTTACTCCAGCTGATGTATGGAGATTAAACTACATGCAGTTCTTCCATATGTGTTCTGTTTCCAGATTCCTCACTTCATGTATTAAACAAAAATAGGGAGTTTATAAGGATCTATATTTTACTGTTTTGTTTACATTGTTTTAAATAATGTTTCAATTCATTTTTTAAATGTGGATCCAGAGAGATTTAATGTGCCCATTCATCAAGTTTCATTTTATAAACAGAACGTTGATGAGAGATGTATATTGCTTTTAATGCTAGTTAGAACTGTAGTTAGAATGGCCCTCTTTTCTCGGCCTGTGATTGAAGTTATATGGAAGCAGTTTGTGATCTTGATGTCCTAGAGCTATAAATCCTCAGAGCCAAACTGTGTCTTACTCAGTTCTCCGGTTACTGATTTTTTTACTATGTTACATTATTTCCTAGCAAATAATTTTTCAGTATTAAATATACATTATGTAGTCATTTAAAATTTGATGTGCTTATAATTTCTATATACTTTACTCATCTGAAAATCCACAGTATTGTTTCTCACCAGAGCAACATCAGAGAATTTCTTTATGGAGTACTAATACAGCCAGACTTATCCTGGAGACCCTCTAAAATTCGAGGTTATGCAGAACACATACTTTAGGGCCTGGTACATAAGAATTGAGTTTGGTTTGTGCCCTTGCTGCCCTCCAACACCCACCATAGGCATTTTTAAAATTTGAATACTTTGTATTTAATTTATTTTGGGCTAGGGAGCTGGTTTGGCAGGGGGGTTGGACTCGACGACCTTTAGAAGTCCTTTCCAACTCCTATAATTCTGTGATTCTGTGATATATCAGGGATTGTTCTGTGCTGTTCTTGTGCTATTTTTATGTACTAACTGATCACTCGTGGGCAGTGGTGATTTTTAATCATAAGAATCTGCAATTCAGACACTTGGGAACGTGTCTTGTTAATGAGAAGATTCATTCTGGGTGCCTTAACATGCTGTCAGTGGTTCCCAACTCATGACTGTAAGTAGCTCAAATGAAAGTTGAGACATCTTTCAAGGTGTGATTATAAAAGTAATGTAATGTCTTTTGTTTAGAGTATCGGACTGTTATAAAAATTGAAATGGAATCTAAATTGATAAAGTTTACATTAATTAAAACTCCTGCTAGCAGGAGTTTCTGAATGTTTCAGTTCTTCTAACAGATTCAGTTGTGCTGGATGAAATGTTGCAACTTCTAGTGATTATTTGGAAGTTTGGTCTCTGAGCTGAATTTTCTAAAAGCAATTTAGTGATTCTTTTAGAAAATTTGCAGAGGTAACTGTCATTTTAAAAACTTGATTCCTTTGATGTTTTTAGCATCTAAGTAGAGCTAAGTTGACTGAGAGTGTCAAAGTGATGCTAAACATTGGTGTGATCCTTGAATTCTTGAACTTAATTATTATTATTATTTTATTTTTTGTATATTACACAAAATATTTATAGGTAAGTGCAACCTAGTGTACTCTGCCTTGACTGAGGTGCTGGATCATTATTAGTGGAGAGTGTTGTTGTAAAGGTGTATTTGTGAGGCTTCTGGAGTTTGAACGAGTTTGTCAGTGTGAGAATGGAAACAGATGCTGTGGCACTAATTTTCTCTGATCCTGAAACAAATTAGTGTGCCTCTGTATTGATAGTGACTGATGATAGTCTTCAAAATGCATGCTGATTACAGTAGACAAATAGGGGATAATGTCTGAATGCCATGATGCCCTATTCATTTTGTGCTGCTGCCCGTGGCAAAAAAAAAGCCCATGCTGTAAAGAACATAACGAAGTGCCACTAGGAGCACTCCAGTGCTTTGGCAAAAGAATGGAAGCGTCTGCAAAGTGAAACCACACTGCTCCTGTTGGCCTAAAACATAGCAGACTGGTTGTGTGAATGGCAAAGAAGCAGTCTGAAGAGAACTGATGGTTCTCAGTTGTTTCATAACCTTAGGAGCATGCATTGATTAGGTATAATATATATATAACACGTAATTTATAATATATGTTAGCTCTCAATGTTACTATGGAAAAAATGCGGAGTTAGCCACTCTGAATGTGAAACTACTCTGAGTTTAATTTGTTCCAGAGCATGTAATTGTTCAGTAATTCCCCATCCTCAGTGGTGAAAAAAAAACAAAAACCTACAGTGGAGGAACTTGAAGAATACTTCGAAATTCCTCTGACTGAAGTGGATGGGGTATCTGTAAGGAAAATAACATCAATGAGAGTATATATAACTTGTGACTATCCCCAACTGAACACCCTTTAAAGCAGTATCTCTGGGAATTGAAAAGCCTGCGTGTTTCTCCCAAATTAGTACCTAGAAAATTGCAAAAAATGAATGGCAGTATGGACTACTGGTTTTGGAATAGGTTTCTTGTGATTCATTACTAATGTCATTTTTCACGTACCAAGGAATCAGGATTTTCTGTGGTGGATTAAGGCAGTTGGATCTTGTGAGATGCAGATGTCGTAATGCTTGGATGCTAACCTTGAGAATTTAAGTACCTGTTATTAGAATGCATTCACAATTATTCAGAGAAGAGACAGTTCTGACAATGGGGCATGTGTTGTTTCTAATCATCCTGTATTAAGCAAGGTCTTGGACATGAGGGACTTATTGCCTGCCTGTACCAGATGACACTCTGGTGATCTGTAGAATCTATAGTCTATGTGGAAACCAACCACACACAAAAGTGGAGGAGCGTTGTTTACTTGCATGATGCAACTTGAATAGGTAGATCTGCCTTTTAAATGAATTTAGGATCTTAACTGTGCTAAGGGAGATGCGTGAGAAAAAAATCCTGTAGCTGTCATTTCTCTCTAGAGTGGGGACAATGGCTTGCTTTATTACTGAATAGATGTATTAAAAGTAATGTAACATCAGTTTTATTATCATGTCCTAGACTATCGAGAAAGGAAATGTAAATTGATGACATTTTAGCATAGAGGCTCAGAGTTGGGGCTCAGTTGCACAGAGGTACAATTTGTTTTAATGTTTTTGAGACTTATGCAATAGCAGCAGCAATAAAAATAGGTTTGCTAGTTCATCATTTGGGGCTGTACTTCATTCTTACCTCTTAATTTCAACATTACTTCCAAGGGTTTCTGTTCTGGGTGAGGCCTGAGAGACAGCCCTGGTTTTCAGTTGTTCATTGTCAATGAAGGGCACTGGATGTGCCCTTCTCAATTCTTTAGTACCTTTTGTCCTCAAAGTAAATTTTTTATGCATTCATAGCATATTTTAGGGATTCAGGGCTGTCATAATGCAAGCAGAAATGAGTATTATCTGACAGAGTTTTTTGAATTGGCTCTATAACAATCCAGAATAGTCCACTTTTGTGTTTCTAAGCATAGTTTTGGCACAGCTTCACTAGGTTTACTTCCAAGTGTCTCCTTGATGCTTTTCCAAACAGTCTGCCCTGATAACTGGTGGGTCACAAGCTGCAGAGCATGATCCCAGAGCCTGTTGGTGCAGACATGAATCTTCTCACATTGTAGAGTTGGAGTCAATTTGGAGGTTTTCCTTTACTGGAAAACCCCATGGCAAAGCTGTATACACTGCATGAAACTCAGCTTTTTCAGTGGTGTAGTAACTGCAGTATATGCTGTGCCTCACAGGTAAAAAGTAATACAGCCTCTCAGAGAATGTGATTTTCAAAAGTGAATGGCTCATGACACAGTGGTTAATGAAACAGTTTGTCTCCAAACAATTAATGCAGTGAGGTTGGGGGTGCCTGCAAAAATTTACTAAAGGTGCACAATTTGAAGGATAGTATTGTTGTCTATTATGAGTACTTCTCATTATTTGTAAGTGTCTGGTTTAAAGCTTCTTTCTCAATATTAGTGAAATCGTTCTTGCTGCAATCTTAAGGTTCAAGAACTCTTATTTTCCCAATTCTGTAGACCTATAGACCTATAGCAGAAACCCAGAGTTAGAAATATCTTTTTCTGGTTTTTTTTTTTTTTTTTTTTTTTTTTTAAACAAATTAACTCATACATGCTGTTTTTTAATTACTCACTCATTCATAATGATTACTGCACTACAGCTTGGATGCCTGCCCTTAAGTTAATGGTGAGTTTGAACTACAAAACTAGTACAAAACTAGTTTGAGTAATTTTTGTGGAAACAATAGATTTTCCAGGAAATGGTGGAAATAAAACGAGGATAAATATAGAGCTTTCTAAAGCAGCCTTCATAGATCTTCTCTTGTTCTGCTTTAATTTTCTGCCTTGATCTTACACGCCTTTTATTTCCAAAACATGAGAGAGGAAGCATGTCATTTTTTCTTTTTTTTTTTCTTTTTTTTTTTTTTTTCAGAAACGCTGTAACAAAGATGCCACCATAAAAACAACGAATGACTTGTAGTGGGTGTTGTATTGCCATTTATATGATGAATTAAAGTGGCATGAAGTATGGCATTTTCTAATCTTATTGTTTTAATATACAGTCTTCATAACTTGCAAGAGGTTTCTTGTGTCTTTTGTTTGGGGTTCTTGTGTCTATATATAAAACTCAGTAAGTTCAGCTTACTGTTTCTTAAGGGGAATATATAATAAAATCTGTATTTTCAGATAGAGTTGGAACTTTCAGATCCAGCATAAAAGATTTCTGCCAGTGCAGCTAATGATGCAGGCAGAGATGATCATCATATGGACCAACATGTGAAGAAACCGAAAAAAAATTTGGATACTTTGTGCTCCCTGTAGAAAAATTAAATAGTTTAACTCAGTTTTCAAAAAAAAAAAAAGGTCTGGTGTAGCCATCAGGTAACTTCATCTTCTGCCTGACACCTAATCCCTTTCCCTGTCTTTTGGATCTACTTATGCTTGTTCGCAACCTTAATTTCACCTGCATGTTTCATGTTCATTATACTCCTTTTCACTTTCTATTTTTCGTCTTACTCCAGCTTCTTTACACATTTCTCTCCCGCAGATAGATGACTACACTGAAAAGTTATGTAGTTTTGCAAATTGCTACTCCCTGCCAGTTGATCTTTTTGCTTGTCCTTAGTACCCTTTCTTGTACAGTTTCGCTGTTCTGTTTCGGGCTGGTATGTGCACGCGCTGTTTCTCTAGTCTGAGTTGCCTGTCACTTCTCTGGTAGTGGTTAATAGTATATTTCATTATGTCAAAGAATGTAAGAACCCAGACCCGCTTCCAGTCCCTTGCAGAATATCTTGTAGTGAAACTAATACACAATTGTAATTGATCAGTTTTTCAGAAAGGGTTGTTTAAGTTTTATTTTTTATTCTAGCATCTTCACTAAGGAAATCTGCAGCTTAACTCCACGTTGTGTAGAATTTATTCTGTTCTGTTTTTGCTTTGGATGCACCACTTACTAGTCTTCTTTAGATTCTTACTATGTTGGTAGAAAAGAACAATCATTTCTCATTTATGCTTTTCATGTGATGCTCAGTACAACTGTCATTTTCTCTGTCTCTTTTACATGAGAAATAGCTGAACTTCATTGTCACCGTGCTATTTGTGCCACTCTTGACAAACATCATTTATGTTTCTGTACTGTCTTAACAGTGTCAATGTCCTTATTCTGTCAGTCTGGTCCCTTTTGCTGTCTTTCTACAATTCTTGGTCTGTGTAGGGAATGTAGTAGGGGGTGTACTTAAAGAACTCTTTACAGTCATCATAATGACTTTGAGAAAGAAGTGGCAAAAAAAAAAAAAAACCCACACAAAAAAACCCACAAAAGAGTAGAAACACATCCTCAGTGTGATTACTCACATCTACTGAAGAATATTGTCTCTTCAGTCCTTGAGTCCATCTTTTTTTTTCCATTTTATCAATATTAGCAATGAACTCAATAAAATTAGAATTCAGCCTTAAGAAACAGGTACTGGAAAATGAAGATTTCTCTTATCAGTTAAATATCCTAAATAAGAGGATTTAAATATCCTAAATAAGAGGCCATTTGAAGAGTGGCATAGCTCATCTACTACCCCCTAAAATTTAGTTATCTGAAATTTAGAGTCTGGTCACCCCTTCCCTCCCATCACAAACAGGACATGGCACTTTTAGGACCACATTATGTGTTTAAATATGTTTTTGCATATATGACAGGCTAAATGTGTAAAGAAGATACTGTAAGTATAAACTCCTTTGCTGTGCTTGCCAGAGCATATGCAGTGCAAATTAATTTCATAACAAAAATCAGCAGCACGTGTGAGTGAACTGTTAGGTGAAATTCACTTACTGGTACAAATTAAGGGTTAAAAAAGTTGCACTGTTTATAAAAGTGGTTTTAAAACTGCTAAAAGAACATGGTTGCAGAATAATAATATGTGGAAAATAATTATAGTGTTCTTTCATAAACGTACTGAATGCTTGCTTGTTCCTCATAAACAGTCAAAGTTGTCTTTTAATGTTTTTTAGTGTGCCTTTCCTGAAAAAAAAAATAAATTGATTTCATGCTCCTTTCTGTACTTACTTTGAAAAGAAAGCTATTTGCTGGCCTTTTGTTCCTGATAGTTAGCTTATTTGATTTCATGCTGTGGCATGATTGTCTGAAATATTCCTCTGCTACTGGTATTCAAATGCTACCATTCTCCACAAGTTCCTGAAATTGCTCCATGAGTAATATTATTAGGGTGCCTTGACCTTTGGGAAGAGAATGACTGCTGTTATTGCATTCAAGTATCTTAGCTGCTTTGACTCTATTGCAAGGATAAGTCCTGTGAGGATTCTCAGGGGCGAGCTGTGTAAGGCAGCAGCTTCACCCCCTGGATAACATGGCTGATGAAAGAACTGAAGGATCTGCTCTGTAAATTTACCTCTGGGCTCATCAGTAAGAAGCTTTAAAGTTAGCATGGTAAGTTGACTTGAAGGTGTTGCTGTTCAGTTTTATTATAAAACTGTAAAAAAAACAAAAACAGATTTTTATAGTAAAAATTACTTGAAAAACCCCCACTGTACTTAGGGAAATTTCTCATTAAAAAGGATCTGATGGATCACTTGTAATGTATGTATTTTAAATTGTACACAGGATAATATGTTTTTAGATTTTTAAGGGAAGATGTAATTCTTCTTTTTTAACATTTGCTTTATTTTATTATTGGAGCTGTGTAGTCTGAAAAATTCACAGACATTAAGTTATTACGGACAATACGTATATAAAAATGATGAATATATGGGTAACAAGTTTACATTTCAGAAGTAAAATTGTTCTTTGATTGCTTCTATTTTTGTTGATAAAAAAGTAGGGATAATTCCAAAGACTGTTGAGAGGGAAACTTGTAATAGTTTTCAGTTTTCTGGAAAACGGCCCTCCCAGATGAAATTCTCAGCAGTCTACTGATAGTAGAAAGCTGAAGGCCTTGGTTAAAAATAACCATAGCATGTTTAGTAGTTCTGCTTTCTTCAGAATAGTAGTATTTCATTAAACCCTCTGGATTTCTGTGCTGTTTGTGGGTTTAAAAAATAATTAGTTAACATTCTGTTTCTTTAATTTGCTTTACTCTTTAATTTTTATTGTTAAATTATATTAAGAAATGCATAAAATTTCATAAGAACCCCCCTACAAAGTAGGCAGAATTTTCACTGTGATTACTCTGTGCAATTAAGAAAGCGTGAGCAGGTAGTTTTGCATCTGCTGCCAAAAGAAATCGTAACAAGGAGTGGTGTTTAAAATGTTTTAAAAAAATCTGTGTTGATTATGTGTCCTGCTTACAAAGGTGAAACGAGCTGAACGCAATTGGTGTTTAAAAGCTACTGAGTAGGAAACAAAATTAGTCTCATCAGCAGGTGGCAGTGCTAGCAAGATCAGGATTTTTATGATGTGTGTGATCAGCCAGTGTTAGTACAGTGTCAGCTCTTCTGAGAATGTTAAATGTCACTGAATAAGCAGTCTTGTGACTTTTATTTATTTATTTATTTATAAATAATAAAGAGATTTTGGTCGCAGCATTGTTTCAAGTGGTTTCTCCTACTGATAATATGGACTAGGTGTTAAGAACTTATTTTCCTACATAAGACTGTATTTTGTTATGTAAGATTGCAAGCTTTTTTTCTGCTTGCTTTAAGATGGAATTGTGAATGATTATACATGGTTTATAGAAGAACAGGTAAGAGGAAAGTGAGTGAAATTAAAAGAAAAAAGGGTATAATAAATATGGTTTTAAAATGTCAGACATTCAAACGCAGCAACAGCTTACTGTAATTTTGATGCCACTATTACAGATTTGTCATATCTCTGCTAATGCAGTGGTTATTGTCAAAGCTCAAGAAGCTGTTAACATTTTAAAAAGTATTTAAACACATAACTGAAACAGTTTGTCTTAAAGAACATGTTTTGGCTTTCCCCTCATTTTGTTGTGTTAAATTACATTTATACATTTAATTACAGGACTAATTGCTAAGCTTGTTTATTCGTTTTTGACTTTAATTGTCCTCTGGTGCAATTTACAGCTATTTGTGGAAGCTTTAACTTCTGCCAACTGTTAGTATCTCTGAAGGAGCTTGAGGTGATACTGGTGGGGTTCTGTGTCAAGTTTCTCATAGTGGCTCACCTAAAAATCATTCCACCAGTAGGATCCTATGTGCAGGGGACAACAGACTCTTGATGTCCTAGTTTCATTTGGAATAGAGTTAGTTTTCTATCCAGTAGCTAGTATGATGGTGTAAATGGTATGTACTTAGGCTGAAAACAGTGTTGATAATACACCGCTACTTCAGTTGCTGCTGAGCAGTGCCTGGATAGAGCCAAGGACTTCTTTGCTTCTCCAGTTTGGAGCAGGGGGTACACAAGAAGCTAAGGTGGCACAACAAAGGCAACTGACTCAAACTGACCAAAAGGATGTCCCACACCATGTGGCGTTATGCTCAGTAATAAAAGTGGGAAATAATAGGATGAATTATGTTCAGAGTGATGATGTTTGTTTTCCCAAGAAACTGTTATGCATGATGAGCTCTGCTTTCCAAAAAATGGCTGAATGCCATCCAGAGGGACCTGGACAGATCTGGGAAGTGGACCCCTGCAAACCTAATGAGCTTCAACGAGGCCAAGTGCAAGATGTTGCATTTGTGTCAGGGTAATCCCTGGTAACAGACTGGGAGGAGAACGCTCTGGGAGCAGCCTTGCTAAGAACTACTTAGGGCTCTAGTAGACAAAAAGCTGGACGTGAGCAAGCAGAGTGTGTTTAGAACTCAGAAGGCCAACTGTACCCTGGGCTGCATGAAAAGAGAAGTGACCAGCAAGGAGAGGGAAGGGATTGTTCCCCTCTGCTCCTTGAGTCCTTGAGTGGCCCCACTTCAGTATTGTGAGCAGCACAAGAAGAGCATGGAGTGAGTCTACAGGAGGATCTCAAAGTTGATCAGAGGGATGGAGCACCTCTCCTATGAAGAAAGGGTGTTGGAGATGGAGTTCAGTCTGGAGAAGAAAAGAGCTAGAGGAGACCTCATTGAGGCCTGCCAGTACCTAAAGGGAACTTATGAACAGGAGGGAGACCAACTTCTTACAGGGCCTGTTGGTGAGAGAACAAAGAGGAATAATTTTAAACTGAAGAAGAGAAGATTTAGGTTAGATGGTGAGGTACTGGAACATGTTGCCCAGAGAAGTTGTGGATACTCTACAGGTGTTCAAGACCAGGTTGGATGGAGCCCTGGGCAGCCTAATCTAATGGGAGTAGTCCCTGCCCATGGCAGGGTTGCTGGAACTACGTGGTCTTTAAGGTAATCCATTCTGTGATCCTTTGTCTGACAGCAGATTCTCATACCTATTCAATTCTGTCCCCTTTCTCAACTGGGGATGCATGAAAGCAACTTTATGGGACTGAGTTCCCTCCTGGGGTCAAACCACAACACCCAAACACAATCCTCAAACAGTGTTCTGAGCATTTCATGGAATCCTGCTGTATGTTGGTGAAGTGTTTTGGGTCTTAAATCAAAAAAGTAATGATGTAAGTGATTAGTAAATTCATAAAGCTAAGACAAATGGTGTTTAGAACATTATGTTCAGAAATTGTGGGCCCTCCTATGATGCAGATGCAAAGTAGATATATGTTAATGTATTTTTTAAGTGTAGTCTCATGGTTAGAAGTGGGTTGAGTCCTGCTACCACTTTGTTTCTGTTGAGTGTAATTATCTGTCTTCTCAGTGTGAACAAACACCAAGTCCACCTTGATCTGTCTTTATTTTTTTAGAAGAACTGCAGAATACACAGAGAAGACATGATATAAAAAAACTGCACCTAGGTTGCAGTCTGTCAGGGTTCTTCTAAAGTTTCAGCAGATCGTTAATATTCCACTTTAAATTCAAATTGTCTTACCACTTTTTAGTAGATGATAGATTAACGTGGTAAACAATAAGTAGAATTTAAGAGGCTTATAGAGGTTGTATCTTTTAGAGAGGAAATAATGTTAAGTAAGTGTCTTACAGATGATTTGTCTTTCAGTAGAACTTACTCACTGTACCTTGAAAAACAGGACTTTATCAACTCTGGTGTTTGGTAATCTGTGTTTTAAATTAAAGCACAACTCTTTTCAAATCAATATAATGAATTGATTTGTACACAGTTCAAGGAGGACTGCTTTCTTTGTTTTTTTGGTATTGAATTTGCACTGCAGTTAAGGCATCTTTTCTGTATAATTAAATCTGTATCTGTTGGCTTCTTTACTGAGTTGAAACTGAATTTAAAAGTCAGCAATGTAAGCTAAAACAAAAAAAAAATCAAATGTATTACTTTTTAAGAATTAAGATTGTGAGATACACTTCATATACAAAATATAAGAAATGAGAAAGCAGAGTATGCTGTGTTTTGATTGTAGCTATTTCAGTTGTTTTAACTAAATAGCTGAAAAAAAAAATGATGCTGCATTTAAGGAGTTTTATGGTTTTCATAGAAATAGTTACTTCCAATCAACACCTCTTTCTTTTTACCCATTTTGGTAGTGCTGTTTTAGAGAAGGCAAAGGATGTACTGCTTTCGATGTACCTTCTAGGTACACCTCTGCTTTTAAAGTATCTATGTCTGTGCTATTAAATTCTTAACTGCAACAGCAAAGCTCACATAAGAGCAAGGTTAAAATGGCTTTAACTAGCCTTAAGTATGCCTCCAGTTACTACTTGAATGAGCTGATGTGAAGCTAGTAGCGTATCCTAATGCTAGTGTGATGCTACGCATGTATTATGCACTGGAGTGATGCTTCAGAAGTACGAAGGATTTGGATATTGGTGCCAGTTCGCAACAAAGAAATCACAGCAACATTCAGTCTACATATAGTGGGAAAAAAATAATGGTTTGATTGAAAATTAGTGCAGTTTTGTGTGAGTATGGAAAATTTAGGGAAGGTGTTACAAACATGGAGAACAGTTATTTAAGACATATTAGCATAAAAGTCTGAGGACCCCCATTAAGAGAGGTCCCTCTTGAGACTAGAGATGATAGAAACCAATGGGTCAGTCCAATTTTACAAAATCTTAAGCAAAAATCACATCACAGATAAAAAAAATATGATGTGTAAACAAGTAGAGGTTTGACATTACATATGTGACATTTCATTTTTATAATGATGTGGGTGGTTTCAAATACAAAAGCAAGAGGATCTGTATTCACCTTGTTATGTAGTGATATAAAGAACGTGAGTATATATGCACAGGATAGGGGATCTTTTTGCTTGTGTGCCAGAAAAGCAGGTAAATAGGCTGTGCATTTACTTTGAGTGTGGATGAGAGTTCTGAATTTTTCATCTGTGATTTAAAGTTGCTATCTTAAACTTGTACAGAATAGGTATACTGATTGAGCTTGCATGTAAATTAAGTTATTTTGTGAAAGCTAAATAATATGTTTAAAATGTCAGTTCAGGTGTTTAATTGATAACTAGCTCAAAACATTATTTTACAAGCTCTTCTATTATAAGTGTTATTTCCATTGAGGTGACATTCACAAAAGTCAGAGAGGAAAACTATCAAGATAAAACCAAGTGGTATGTAAGTAGAATATTTCTCTAGGTATGTTCAAAATCATAAAGAAATTTAATGTAGGTATTTGCATTGATTACAAGGAGTCATTGGAATATGTTTTTAAGGAGGTCAAAAAGAAAACCAAATGAACAGTCCAACAGTAATTACTAAATCTTCACAGAAAAAGTGTTTATCATAGAGAAAAGAAGTTGCGTCAAATACATGAATACAACTAGGAGGCTTAGTATGAAAGTTTAAGAATTTTGCCTGTGAGCCTGAGAACGCATGCTTTTTTTTTTCCTGGTAAGTATTGGTTTAAACACAGGAGATGTAAGAGGGTAGAGTCATATAATATTCAGATGTTTAAAGTCAGTTGTAATACCAAGACAATAGTCTTAATATTACTAATACCCATGGCATTTGTTAGATTTTTTTCAGACATAAGCTACAAAAACTGTTAATCCTTTCCTGGTTACCAACATTTTGCTTAATTCCTTTTTAACACTTTTCAGTGTAGCGTCTTCTGAAATGGGCTTCTGGGAAAATTTTTATTTACAGCATCCTAGGGTAAGGCTGTTTTCTGTAAATCCATATAAACTCTTCAGTTGGTGTGCATTGGTTTCAGTGGTAACCTTTATTAACTATAACAAAAAGAGTCTTGTAATCAATTGTTATGGGAACACAGATTCATTCAGAACAAAGCATGGGATTAATTCTGGTTTGAAACAGCTCAAATGCAGCATGTTGCTAGGAGAAATACATTTATGTAAACAGCTGTATTTAATTCATGGTTTGGATTACCTGGGAACTGATAATATCATAAGAAGGCACCCTCATTTCTGCAAAATCCTTTTTTTTTTTTTTTTTTTTTTTTTTTTTTTTTTTTGAGGAGGTGCTAAGTATACATACACCAACTCTATAACTAGGCCTTTGTGTCCTGGTAATATAAATAGATGGCACAGCACAACTACTTAAAATCTGTAGAAGTTCATTGGATAAAATCTTGTTTTGGTGTAAAGGATTGTAAAAATTTCTGCAATTCTATCATCTCAGAGTGCATCTATCTGGCACAGGCTTGATATGGATCAGCTGAAAGCTTTCCCATGTACATACTAGGTAGGTACGGCTTAAATTTCTTTCACCCATGCCTCTGGCTTAGGGTAGGAATGCATTTACTCTGCACACATTCATGCTCTTTGGAGGAGTAATTTAAATTGTGCTTTCATTGGTTGTTTCATTTTTGTCCAGGACCCTGAATTTGCTTTGCTTAGAAGTAAGTTTTTGGGGTATATGTCTTTTTTTTTTTTTTTAATCTGCATGTTTAGAATTAAGTATTGTCTAGTTAGCATAAATGCCTTTTTGGTTAATTTCTCTAATTTTTTAGTATTACCTTGTATTCCAGTTGCATCAGAAAACGCAGATGAAATCATAGTCCTCACCAAGTGGTTTTGGCTTCGAGATTTCAAGTGATTAAGAATGTTATTGATTATGATTAAGCAACTATCATGTTAATGTAAGGGTGATGTGAGCAACAGTGATTATATCAGAAATAACTAAGAAAAGAAGTAAAAATTCTGGCTTCTTGTGGATTTTGCTTTTACTGTAGAGCCAAAAAAGGGTTTGAATGTTTAAAAATACTGCCACTAGAGGGTACACAATGAACAGGAATAGCAAAATGGGAAAAAATACTTTGCTACAAGCATGCTTTGCAACAGCAAATGAAACAAATCTGAGGAATCCTATAAGTTTACAATTTCAAGGAGCATTCAGAGATTCACAGAACATTTCTCTAAGCGTCTGGCTCTCCAGCTGAGTGTACTCAAGTTGGATTTCTGTGATATCTTTCTTTACCCAAATTCTCTGACAAACAAGTTGTCATTCTGTCTATTCTTGAAAATCTAAAATACGTTTCAAACCATTTAGGAGTGCTGGAATCAAGGAAGAATTTTACTTACTGTGATGGTTTAGGTATTATTCCCTTTTGTGCTCTGAACTTTGAAGGCTGTTTGTATTAAATAGGACTTATCAGGGAATGTCCAAAGCTTACCTATAAAGCCTCCATAAGGATCTCAATCTCCCTCAGTATCGGAGTGTAGGTGTTGCATACAGTCAGGAAACATTTGGTATAATTAAAAATGTAAACATAATAGAAAGTGATAATAGGATTATGGGCAATAAAATACTTTACATTTTTGAAATTACCCCGTAATTTTCTTTACTGAACATTTGCTTTAATCTGATCTGTTGCTTTGATCCTCATTGAAGAAGAAGTTATGTGGTGTTGCCCCCTCTATATATAGTTTTTTGAATTAAGTTTTGAGTTCCAGAAACACAAATCAGAAGATATTAGAAGTTAAATGGTGTGAAATACTTACAACTTTTGTGGGTCTTTACACCAGTTGATGTGAGCCATTCTAAGCAGTGTTTATATTTTATTTTCCACTAGTTAAAGGGTCTGGTGGAAGCAAGATACATGCAAGAACAAGTTGCAGGCTGTGTGAAATGCATGGCTACCTGCAGTGCTTGTTTTCTCAGGGCCTAATATTCTAGGTCTAGGGACATCAGCTGTAAAGGTCGTAAGATTTAAGTGCTTGTAGCAATATCCAGCCTGATACTGAAATAATCTATGTGCACTCTCTTCCGTGACATTGTCAGCAAGGGTAATTGCTGGGGCCCTCAGGGCAGGTGGGTCAGGCATGGACAAGTTGTATTGGTATCTTCCCATTTGCTGGCTCTCGTACAGCAGTAGGTCTCTTGCTCCCTCTGTCTTGGCATCTTTGTTTTCCTAAAGCCAGCTACCAGGTGTTCCTTCTGGCAGTGTATTTTGTGAAGAGAACAAAGGAAATTGTTGTTGTTGTTTTTAAATAATATTTTGACTAAGTGGTACATTATATTATTATAATATATTATTATAGAGCTCACTTATTTCAGCAAAGGCTATTCTTTTCCTTTCCACACCATAGATAAATTCTAGATTATCTGGTACTATGGTACAGTTAACTTCACAGAGATCTCTAAGCACCAATGAAGAGTTGAACAGTTGTGGAATTGGTCTGCATCCCTACCATACTGAATAAAGTATGTCAGTATGTATGTGTAAATTCTGAGCTAAAGATCCTCTTCCAATGCTGAAAGAGCATTTCATTTCACAGGACATTGGTTCTGCAGCCATTCTTTGGAAACTGCCAACACACGGTGAGTTTCTCCAAGTGGAGTAGATTGCCGAGTACGAAACATTTTTTTTTCACATGAATCTTTAGAGCATAATTACTCATGGCTTTCATCACTAACATCTTATGATGCATGTTTATTTGTCTTACAGAGTTAAAAGGGTCTCTGTGTCCTTACTAATAATCTTGAATCATTCAGACCACTTGTTCCACGTTGTTTGAAATACTTTGTAAGCAGCTGCAGGTACAAACTACAGGGCTAAAAGAAAAGAAAAATCAAAACAATAGTGAGTCCATTAAAGTCTGTTAATGATATTCAACATTTTTTCATGAGAACAAAGCAAACACTGTGAAGGAGTAGAGACAGTGAAGATGAAAGCAGGAGGTGCATTTTCAGAATGTTAGGAAAATGATTGAAGAAGATTCAAGAGATTTCTTTGCTGCTCTGCTTTGCTCCCTATTTGGAGGGTAGAAGGAAAAAACCTTTCCCTGTCTCTTCTGAAAAGAGTCAGAGGTTGTCCTTTTTGCAGATTTTTAGTTTTCTTTTTTTATGTGATTTACATTAGTGTTCTAGGAGACACAAAGTAACAGGAGAAGAGAAAATTGCTGTCACAGAAAAGCATTTAGGGAACAGGAGAGGGAAAAGCAAATGCATTAATATACCTTTTGGCTGTATGCTTCAGATTGTATAGTCTTTTTTTTTTATTTTTTTTAATTTTTGTTATTCGACCTTTCTTATTTTCACACCTTTGTCTTTCCCTTAGTTCTACTGTGTTGATATATGATCACCCTATATACAGGTTTTCAGGATTTTAGTGACAGTAAATGTGTCCCACACAAATAATGCTTTAGAAGACTGTCTCAAGGAGTGAGTCAAACCTGTGAACTACAAAGGTCATTCTTCTGATCCTTTTGTTACGTGGCTGTTGGAGCTGAAAGGGTGCAGGGGAGAATTCTTTCAGAGAATGAACTGCCATGTGCTTATGGAACTGATTAAGCTTTAGTGACCTCTCCACTGTCTTGCTAGGGAGACATGCTCTGGCATTACTAAACAGTATGAGGTCTAGACAGTATACAGTTCTTCAAATCTGAAAATTCGTAGTAACTACAATATATAAATTAAACATTGTAGGTTACTGAATATATCTATAATCTATTATATGCAATTTCTCTGAACAATTCCAAATCAGCAAGTTGAAAGAAGACGAAAGATAGAATAAAAGGAAGGTCTGTGAGACTTTTTAAAGTTGTGCAGTCCGTCAAGACCATAGATAGGCTTTTATATTAGAGCAGTTCAAAATGCAGCCTGGACAAGGGTGTTAGAAACTTTGCCATGTACTGTGCTCCACAGAAGATGTCCCAAGTGCTGTGCCCTTCTGAAATCATAGCATATAGTTTAGCACAAAGGATAGATGTTTTTCCAAATGAGGAATTTGCATTTCTTTTTCTCTTTGTAAGTGTACAAAACTGTTGTGTATTTTGTGCTGAATTTAAGCATGGGACATTAGGAAAGGTAGTTGTAAAGTATACCAGAGACCTGCAGGAGAGCTTGCCATTTAGTGTGCACAGTCTGCTTTGTGGCTACATGGTACCACAGTGTCTGAGGATCACTGAGAGTTATAACCTGTCCCTATATCAAAAAAAGAGCGTTTTCTTTTTTTCTTTTCTTTTTTTGTTATCTTGGGAATAGTTTTGCAGACAGCTCTTTCCACAGAGCTCAAATATTCTTTAACAGGAACAGGATGATAGCTTATTGGCCATGAAACTTGAGATTTTGTTAGGTTTTTATCCAGTGCAAATGAGGACAATTCAAGAAAGTAGTCTATTGTGTTTTGTGTAGCTAATTAATTAGGTGTGCCATCTTGTATGCATTGTGAACTATTTTTTTTCAAGCACTTGCCAGGAGCGTGTGACTTCCATCTTTTGTAAACCTACAGATACTGCCATGTGCTAGCAATTTAAGTTAGCATTTGTAAATTGATGGTGCAGCAGTTAAATTTCTAGTGTGATAATTGCACTACAGGGTCCTAAAATGTAAAAGTAACTTTGCTATAGCAAGTCCTTTTGCTAATATGAAAAGGACATCTGGCTGAATGTGGACAGTGTATATTAACTCCAGATTTTCACTTTTTTAACTCTGTGCCTTTTTAAGAGATCCATATGTATTTCTTGATCTCATCATCATATATGTATGTGTTCTCTGAAGACATTTCACGTCTGACTTTGTAAGGTCTGTAACAGCCTACAAATGGGCAATAGAGATAGCTGAGTGCATACTGGAAAAAAGACCACGGATATTATTCTATGGAGAGCTTTCAGTCAGCTGTTGCATTGCACAACTGAGGATAATGCGTTTTGGTGGTAGATGAAGTGGTAAATAACTTCTGCCAAATTATGAGAATGTTGCTAGAATTAATTAGCTGATAATTTGAGTATTTTTAGATCCTTAGGTAAGATTTGCAGAAGGGAAGACAATGACTTTATGTTGTACAAAGTCTTGGCACTAGTAAATGGGTAAAAAAAACCAAGCTGTGGTATATCTTAGAAATTCCATAAAATCATGATTAACATTGAGGAGTTCAGAATACTTTTCCTTTAAAATTATTAATAATGAAAGATTATGAAGATTGGTATCAAGATGGAATTATTCTAAGTCCTTGACAGGATTACAGAAGAAAAGGAAAAGTAACCTTTTATACTGAACATGTGTTATCCGGTCTACTTGAAAAAACTAAAACAAAACGAAAGAGTAAATATTCCAGCACTTATTATAAAGAATTGAATAATTTCTCCAATTGTTAGTATTGCTTTTATTAAAGATGAATGTAGTCAGAGCATCTAAACTGCGTTAGAATTAACGGGGAGAGGCAATCAAATATCTTTGACCTACAGCTTCCTGAACTAAACCTGCTTCTGTATTAAAATACCTATTGCAAACTTGTTACTGAACAATTTAATGTTGTAAATGAGTTCTGCGTTAGAAGTGGAACCTTGGAACACAACCAATTTTTCCTTGTTCCTAATAAGTCACACATTTTTAAAGAGAGTCTGCCTTTTTCAGGCATAGTCTGCACAGCCTCACTGAAAATATTAGTTGTAGTTTTCTCTCTAGTGAAAGATTAGAGTTAGACATATGAGAACAGACTTTATTGTTCAGACTTGCCTCCAGAAAGGAAACATACTCATAACCATTCATCTCTTCTCCTTCCAGAAGTAAAACTTGCAAAGTTCCCATGCTGTGACTGTGAGGCTTGCTATTTTACACCTCACATCCTAATTCTCTGACACAAGAGATTGACTGTAACACATTCCCAGCACAGCTCCACAATTTCTCTCTGGCTTTAGACTATTTCTGAAGAGAAAGGTGCCGTGTTATTGGACTACAGCCAAGCCTGGATTCTTTAAGGATATCCACGCTCCAAAAAAGTTGACTGGGGGTGCATTTCCGAAGCATCATAGTGGCAGCATGTTTGCTGTGTGTCCATCTGTTGATCTGTGCTGGCTGAAGCCATACACATTTGTGCATATAGAATGCTATAGAATGCCACATGCCTTTCTTGAAGCTTTTTCACTGGACCAAATACTCGGATTCTTGTACATAAGTTTTCAGGGAAGTTGTATGAACTTGACAAGGAGGAAACAAAATAGAACTTAAAGAGAATAAGCTCGACTGTCTCTTGAAAAGAGCTTTAAAACATAGTTTGGAGATTTTTTTGCCCTTCAGAATCAAGGATTTGCTGGATTGTCTGCAGGCATAAATGAGTATCACTTTTGAGTACAAAGAGACACAAGTAAATTTGTGGACTTGCTGCAGTAGACTAAGGTGAGCAACAATTTTGGTTAGATTTTAGTGAAAATTAAATAAGTCTCTCTGCCACTCCCCGGCTGTACAAGCAAATTCATTGTGGGGTGAGTCAAAGTAGGATAGGTAGTTCCTTTACATTCCCTACATGTAAAGAAAAGACTCTGACTGATAACTTACTGGTGTTATTAAACCAGTATGTGGAGATGGATTCTGTATACAGAACAGTCTGAATTTCCTTTAGGATAACAGAATATTTGTTGGCCCAAACACACTGGGTTCCTTCTCTCTTCTGAAGTTCTGATACATGTGGAGGCTTATGTTTTTTGATTCAGGCAAGAATGATTAGGACATTTTTTTGTTTTGTTTTGTTTTAGACTTACGTATTTCTGCATATTTCTGGCCTGAGAGGCCTTCTTCATGTCCAGAAATGTATTTATGCTTCTATTCGCGCACTCATTCCATCTTTCATGGTGGGGGATACAGCAGAATTCATTTGAAGAGAAAGCCAGACTTCATTTGTATAATAATTTTTACATTATAAAATG
This sequence comes from Callipepla californica brunnescens, assembly GCA_023055505.1. Taxonomy (NCBI): domain Eukaryota; kingdom Metazoa; phylum Chordata; class Aves; order Galliformes; family Odontophoridae; genus Callipepla; species Callipepla californica. The sequence goes on along the minus strand of JALIRH010000023.1, from coordinate 5,962,589 downwards.
TATTTGGCCTGATAATGTATTTTAGTTATTTAATATACTTCCAGAACTTTATACCGTAATCTTTGTGTATTCCCTTTCCAAAGAGAATTGTAAAAGAAAGATGGGTAAATGTAAAGGAAGTGCCCTTTAATAACCACTGCTTCCACTTTTTTAAATGTATTACTATTTTATATTGATCAAATATTTAAACATATCTTCAATACAAACCTATTCTAAAGTTGATACAAAGCCGCCCTAAACTCAGTAACATCTGTTACATGGGAAAGCCAGGTTTTGACTTATGGCTTTAAGTCTAGTGATAGTAGGAGGAATACCTGCCCTGACTTGGTCAGCTTGAGAAGGCTTGGTTATGCCTTAATCGAAAATCACAAAGAAACAACAGATGTTGGAGGGGCAGATACTATCAAAAAACAGTCATACAGCCAATCATGCTTGATTTATTTTATTATTTTATTATTTTAATTTATTTTATGCTGTACTTGCAGATAACTTGCAAAAATACTTTCCTTTTTGTTCTGAGTCTTTAATCCATACTGTGTTAAATTAGATTCACCCACATCTGAGTAGTCCAGCATGTTTCTTACATTGATGTATGTCTTTGGGACATGAGAAATACGATTGAAGAAATGCTCTGGGTCGTGAAGTATTGACCTTTGCTATTACATCAGTGTACACCATATAATCAGAATATCAAACTGTATTTTAAAAATGGGCTTATTTATCCTCTTGCATCTGTTGGTTGCTGTTCTGGAATGCTATTCTAAGTCTGACTCTTCTGAAGGTCAGAGAGTATGAAGCAGAGATTTTGCTATCTGATGTGAAATTATTATTACACAGAAAAGTTTTTATAGCATATTTGTTTCTACCTACTATTTGCTTATGTATTCTTCTTCTTATTATTATTAATTTCAAAAATCTAGTAATTGTTTGAACTTCTCAGAGTTTTTTATCTGGCACTTTTTCTAACATGGAACTAATAGTGCCTTTCTTTTTTTTTTCCCTCTGCTGACCTCTGGTTCACTGATACACCTTCCCTCATAGCAATTTAAAGCACTGCCAACAAAAGATGCTTTGGCATGTGTTGAATCTGTCAAGCTTTTAACTAGTTTCTCCTCAGGTGTCCATTGAAGATGAGGCAGGTTTGAACAAATGTGTCTCGGGGACTGTTTGTTAGCTAATTTTTCATCTGAGTTTCCAGCTGCACCAGCAGCCTGACTAAGGGAAAAAAGAAGGTGATTTTCAAGACAAATCCTCTCTGAAATAGAATAAGCAATGCGCTGTTTGCTATTGTCTTTTGAGATAAATTACTTTAACCAATTACCTTCATCTGTTGCTTTGTTATCTCTTATGTTTGTTCAAGTCGGCAGCAGTACAAAATTTGACTGCAAATGCAGCCATGGATCTTTAAAGCACTTTTTTTTTCCTAATATTTCCTAGAAATTAATACCAGGGCTGCTGTTTCTATCTGGGGATTTTCTAATTTTGAAAAACTCTTGGGACAAAGTTGGCAGTGTCTGGTTAACTCACAGGTAGTTATGTTTAATTATGAGATAATAAAGCTAATCAAATAATCTGTGTTTCAAATGGGTGCATAAGATGGTAAAACGGGTAAGGTCACATTCAGATTTTCCCAGCTAATACCTCCAGATCTTGTTCCTTCTGTGTTACTAAATCAATATTTTCTTACACTGTTGCTAGACTGGCTAAATAATCTCTACAAATCATCTACAGAGGAGTAAAGTCTATTTGCCATTCTACTTGGCTGCAGGCACTGCCTGCAGTCTCCTATCAATGACTTTTCTTATGAGGATCCTGTGGCATTTGAGTTTTCTGTTTTATTCTGGAAGATGGAGGTCTTCAAACAGATTTCTTGTTTTGCTGTTTATTTTGAAGTGAGCATTGTTGAACTGACTACTCTATTCATTTGGCCTCATAGTTCTTTCACCTCAGAATTCTGTGAGGTCAATTGGCTTTACCGAAAGTGAGGATTTTTCTTTTTTGTGTGAACATTTGAGTATTACATAGCAGATTGAGCCTCATGAGCATTTAAAGTGAGCTCTCAGACAGCTAGTAAACAACAAAACTACTGATCGGTCATCTAGGCTTTGACATTCTCTTTTCTCAGTCTTTGTTTCATAAATTCTTGTTTGTAGATCAGATGATTCTACACCAGTCCTTGTTGTTTAAATTTACATCTGTGTTACAGTTGTACTGTTTTGTAACCATCCCACATCTTAAACTCCTAATCACCTGCATTACATGATATTATTCAACATTTTGTTTTTCTCATACAATTTCATAAAAATCCGGGCTCTCAAGAAATCAAGCTGTCTTCCTAGAACAGACTTTAGTCATGCAGGAAATTTTTCATGTCTGTTTCTCAAGCTGAACTTACTCTGCACTGTTTGTCTGGATGATTCATCTCCTGGGTTTCCTACTGCACATTTTACAAAGCCTAAATTCAAAGCAAACACTTATTTACTTACTTTTCAGAGGTGCTAGCAGCTAACTTCTCTTAATGTTTTGACTTTAATAAACCCTATACTTCTTATTCTCATGAGTTTTTCTTTCTTTTTCAGACAAAATACAAGTGGGATTTCAGCATTATGTATGAGAGATCCATTTGTACATTTGAAACTAAATAACAAAAGGAGAGAAAAAGCCAGTTACAGGGCTGCTGTATCACAAAGCTGCTAATAAATCTTTTTTCACTAGAGACCTGTGTTTGTGAGCCAACTGTTCTGGTTTATGCGGTCAAGCAGTTTAAAATCAGAGCTTACATGAAACTAGATTTTTAATGGTTGGGATGTGCTGCTACTCAATTGAATTGAATTATTATGCACACATACACACAAATAAAATTCAGCATACTTTTTCTGGATAAATAATGAAAATTAGTGAAAGGAAGTAAAAATTAGAGATACAATTTTGAAGTAAGTCATATATTTAAACTTAAATACATGATAGCAGCTTCTGCTGGAAAGGGAAATATATTCTTTTGCTGGATATCTAACCAATGACTTTCTGATTCTTTACAGCCTTCTGAATGGCTGAATTTATGATTCAGAGCATCCTAAATGAATAATAATAGTAAAAGGTGTGTCTTATAGGACACTTGTCTAAAGTGATGTTTACAGTGTACTGTTTCCAACTTTAAGATATACAGAATGGAAATTCAAGGTGGAATTAATAAAGGTCCTTTATCATGTAAAGGGTAATGTATGCGTTATAATTAATTCAGTAGGATAATGTTTGTCATAAATTTGTGTGGCAAACAGCAGTAGAATTCTCAACAATTCTCTTGTATGGAAAATCTGTGCTATAGTATTTTCCTTGAGTTAGCAGTTGTCCAGAATAAAATTCTTTTATATGTAGGTGTTAAATTGTGTATTTTTATTATAGATTTCACATTTGTAGTGGTCTGTACAGTTCCTTATCGGTCTTTCATGGCTTTGCTGGAAACAGTGCTCTTTTCTGTTCTTATCACGTGTGACAGACTTCCTAAATAGAATTCAGAGAAACTGCTAGTTTACAGTTGCTATCCACTTTGCTATTTGTTGAGAGTTCAAGTCAATGTGAATGTACTTCTTAAGACAGGAACTGTCACCTTGAGGCTATGTAAACTGATGCAGTAAGTGTGGGTAAGTGTTATACATGAGTAGCTACTCCTTATGCAACAAGTGTTTCCTGAATATCAGAGGCTTTCATTTTTACAGTTTAATGAATAATGCACATAATTCTTTTGCCCTGCAACTTTTAGGATCTGTGTTATCCACTTTAAAAAGAGAAGATTTTGAAAGGTGAAACTGTGGATACAAATTGGTGCTTCTGCTGTATGGATTGCACAGATACAGGGGAAGATATAAAAGGATTAAAGTTAAAATGGAGTAAATACCTGAAAACAAAGAAAGCTGGGAAAAATGAAGAAAACTTTCAAGGTTAATCTAAGAGGTAATCCCAAAAGCTAAGCAGGCTTAAATTCCCTTTTTCATTATTGCACATAAAGAATGCCATACAGACTGGCTTTAGTTAATTGTGCATGTTGCTGTATGAGCACCCAGAGGGAAGGAAGAATAACTTGCTTATTTTTTTGTTATTTAGAGGTGAAGTCATAGGAAATTTTATCTTCTTAGCTTTTTGACTTCTGCATTAAGTGTAGGTGTTTTTGATTTTGCTAATGCCTGAGGGTAGGGAGCAGTTAGGGCCAACCAGTTCCTCTGTGATAAGGCTGAGACTGTCCCATGATGGACATAGCCTCATCCAGTGTGCTGCAGCATGCATGGGCATGGACAGGTCCAGCAACTGAGATGGTGGAGCCACAGGGAAACAGTTTTAAGGAAATGCTGCCTGACAGTGTGTGAGAGAGGAAAGGAAGAAAATGGTGTGAGAAACAGCCATGCAGACAACAAGGTCCGAGAAGTAGAGGAGTAAGCACTCCATGGTGGAGCATATATTTCCCTGCAGCCTGTTCAGAACTATACTGGAGAAGTTATCTGTGCTGGAGTGCACAGATACCTGCTGCAGCAGGTGGGTACACTGTCAAGGAAATACAGCCCATGGAGAGCCCACAGTGGAATGCGAGATTAATGTGAGCAGGAAGTTGCAACAGAGAGGGACTGTTGTGGACTGATCCCAGCACTCCTACTCCTGGAAGAATTGGGAGTGAAAGAGTGACAGTTATGATATTGCCATGTTATTGATAGGGCGCACCAAGAGTTTTAGTAATTCTGAAAGCTTCATATTTGCCATTGTTAGTAGTTCCCTACTGTAATAAGTACAGCTGAGACGAAGAAGGTGTTTGTGCTGGGGGAGGTGGGTTTTTTTGTTTGCTTTTGTTTTTGTTTCTCATAATCCAACTCTGTTTTAATTGGCAATAAAATAAACTTGTTTTCTCCAGTACACATCTACTGTGCTTGTGGTGGTGACTGGTAAGAGAGCACACTGTATTTATTTCAACCCACAAGCCTGTTGATCTACTTTCTCCCCACATCTTTCTGAGGAAGAAGGATGAGACAGCAAATGGACAGGTTGGTGATAGCCAGCCAAGGTCAACCCACCATGACTTCCTGCATGGGTTTTTACAATGTGACTTGTTTTAAGTAGTGAAATGTGAGCAATTGTCTTTCTACAAACTGACAGATACCGTAAGTAGGAAGGATGGTATTTCTAGTTTCAGAATTTCTTATTAAACATTTAAATGTTCTCGTGCTATTTTATAACAAGGATTTTAATCAAAATGGAGTAAGACTGCTGCAAGACTGTCTGAGCTTGTCTGGGCCCCACACTGGGGGGTGGGAGGTTAGTCTGGGATAATGCTGTCTGCACGGAGACACTTTTAATCTCTTTATTCAAAGTTATAATAATTTCTTTTCTGTCCATGTAATTTACCATAATTTGTAAGAGACTAACTCCACTATAAATGCTAAAGTAGTGAAAATATGCTGTCCACTGGTTTGTTTCTACATGTTTTTTTGTGCTCTCTTGGAATCTAAATATAAATTCTGTAGTCTCACAGACCATGGAGAACTGCTTGGCTTAACTCACACTAGCACTTCTGACAGTGTCATTTTTTAGTAATGCTTTGTCATTAGGCATCTTTTATGTATTGTTCACAGTGCTTCCAACATCTTTTTTTTTTTTTTTTTTTTTAATGACACAGGGAAATAATCTCTTAAACTGATTTTGTAATTCAGAGTTTGAGTAAACCAGCACTGGTACACTCGTGACTCCCTGGAATGGATCAGTTGTGGACACACGCTGAAAGTCCCCATTGGGATTTTTTATGCAGAATTTAAAAATGCCACACAGTTGTAAAAAAAAGAATATCACTTTTATATGCTTTAATTGCAAACACCTTTGCTTTTGAGGTAGTTTTTGTTGGTGGTGGTGGGCATTTTTTTTGTGCACATGTATGTTGATATACTTTAGGTTATTCGTTTTTACCATTTAAATACTCTGTCCAGATGCTGAAAAACAATTTCATATCTAGTGACTCATGACAATGCCTATTAACTTTTTATCTCATAATAAAACTGGCTTAGCAAACAAGTGAAAATGAGTTTTGGAGTGGCTGTTTATTCCTTAGTGGCTCTCTGTCCAAATCACAGAGCCACAGTGCCAGATAACTTCTGTCAGTCCCTGCTCAGGAGAGGTCCAGATCAAGAATAGCTGGGGTGTGATAGGTCAGGACTGAAATGCAGTGGCAGACCTCTGCAGGGAAGCTCCTGCAGCATCTGATAGTACTATGTCTAACATTCTTAACTGCTCCTATCAACTCCTTACTTGAACAATTTAGAAATTCACTCCAAGCCTCAGAAAAAAAATACCGATCTACGAAAAAAAAGGTAATTTTGAGTCCAACAACAAAGTTGAAGGTATGGATTTCAGTTAATCAGAGATGCTTGTGGAGAGGAGGAAAAAAGCCTATAGATTGGCCACTGTGTATAGCTGGTGCAGTTGCAGTTTTTTCTGTCAGTGATGCACTTAAAAAGAGAGTTGAAGAGTATAGCTGTAAAAAAGCAGGTAAGTTATGCAAGAGTATTACAGGAGTAACACTTGTAAATGGTTCCTTAGATATTTGGCCTAATATGTTATGTGTAACTTGGTCTCTTTATTCAAATGTAGTCCTTAGTTAAAATTAATTGAAAGTTGAGTAGTATGAAAGAATTTGATGCAGTGCTATGTACTAGAGTAAGATGTTTAAAAATGTGATGGTAATCATAGATGAGAAAAACTAGTCTTGTTTCAGCACATTATGTCTTAGTTGCTAAAACTATTTCAGGCTAGCTACTTGAAATCCCTCAGTGTAGTATAAGATGGCAGCACAGGTCCTTGTGTTTATGAATGTAGATAGGTTAAGAATTTTACGCAATTTAAGGAAAAGAAAAAAAATTCAGAACTGTAAGGATGAGCAAAAAGGGAAAATGTATCTGTGGTACACAGGTTAAACTGGAAGAAGTTCTGAAAGTCATAGTAGATTTTCATGAAATAACAATTAAAGGCAAACAAAATTCTAAGTTGATCAGATATGAAACTGCATTTGGAATTTTGCCTGGTTTGGTGTATAGGGTGAAAGTATAATAGAAATGTGGAAAAATAACAAAGGACAAAAAATGAGTATGATGGCCTGAGGAATTATTTGCTTGTGTATGTGCAGAAGTTTTTATGCATATGTACATACAATTTTATACATGTATTCTAAAAGTAAGCAAGCTTAACAAAGATACCTTCATAACTCATACAGGATATGGATTCTGAAATTCTAATAAATTCTTTCCAAAGACTTGGAAAACGGCCATGCAAGCTTAAATTAGGAATTTCAGGCAAACTAAACTGCCAAGAGCTATATTATGGATAACTTGTACCAAGAAACTACAGATACAGCATAGTAAGTTATTTAAGCAAAGTAATATAACTTCCTAACTTTGCTGGAAATTTACGATGCACTCTGATGATATGCAGAATGATTAAATTTTTGGGAGAAGCTGATGCTAAGGGCAAGGCTAAACTTCGACAAAAACAATCCTATAGATTCTCTTGTAGTTTACATATGTTTCATCATAAAAATGTAAGCTCAGTCATTATCACAGGTATTTTAGGCATCTCACAGAACAGAATTCTTTCATTCTTCTGCAAATGAGTACTTTTCTAGAAAGAAATTAGAATAATTAATGTATTTGGTCTGATGAATTTGCTTAAATATGTTCTTTGACAAAGTTTCCTATCGGAATTTTCAGGATGCAAATATCAAAAGTAGATTATGTTATACAAAGGACAGTCAATTATTTTCAAAGAACAAAGTTACCCATAAATGTAAACTACAGAGATGTAAACTACCACCCTGATTTTCCATTGTTGAAAGGAACATAACTAGAATGAAAAGGGAGGCTTATATCATGTGTCAACATTTGTGGGCTAACAGCTGTTTGCAGCATTTCTTTCCTCTTCCTTACGTTAGAGTGGCACATATTCAATGGAAAACAAGAAATGAATAGACCATGTTTCTTTGCATCTTTTCCACATAAGAAGATAAATTACAGGCAGATCAATCTACCTTAAAAGTATTGGGCTTATTTTATGTTTAGAACTAGAATTGTGTTTTTATTTTATTATTTCTTGTTTTTATTTATTCTTTAGAGTGATGGCAGTAGTGCATACAAACTTTTATTGATTGCTTTGGTTTGATATTCTCCCTTCCTTTGGGAAGACTTTGCTGAACAGAAAATGAGTAGAATGATTCCAGCATGTAATGTTAATGGTAGAATATAGCAGCTTCATGCTCAGTGCTACGAAAAACTTTGCTGCTCACCTCTGCTATCAACTCTGATGTGTTTGAATAGAATGGAAGAGCCTTTGCCTCCATCTCCATGTAGAGTTCTCTGAAGTCTGGGAGGTTCATTCCTTGAAAATTAGAGAAACTCTGGTGTATGTATTAGGTGTCTCTTCCCTCTGGATACCACATAAAAGTAAATATTTTGCCTTCTGTACTTCTCTTTCAATTCTGTGATCTAGTCCACCAGAGTCCAAAGTTTATGGAATGGAGAATAGCTTATCACATCACTTCTGGTTTAGAATTTGGTATCTTTTCCATATGTTGATAATTTATTGACCTGTAACCACTAGCTGGTCTTTCCCTAGTTAGCTGTATCGTTAGGAAGTGTGCAAAAAGAGGGATGGAGGGCTTTTTTCTTAACTGATAACAAGTTAAAATTGTGAAATCAGGAGGTTAGTATGACTGTGGATTCAATTGGTGCATTATCAGTCATAAGCTCTCAATTGAAGTTATTTTTCCAAGGCATGAGAATGAAAGTTCTGAGTAGCTCTGAAAGCCTGGAGGTGTTATTTCTCTTCATTTTATTTATTTATTGCATGTCAATTCTGTAGTTATTTTTGTTCCACGTGTTGCATATTTCTGCCATTCAGAGCTGCAAAGATCTGAACTATGCCTATCTGCTTGAGTATTTCCTGTTTAAAGAGGACTGATACAACCCTGAATGTGCAGAAGTTCAAAAAAATAAGAAGATTAAACAGAAGATAGACCTTTCATTTTTACATTGCACTTCAGTCTACAAACTTAAAACTAAGCAGCTCCTTTAAATAATGGCCTATTTTGTTTTTTGCATTACATACTGTGGGCATGATTTCTTTCTTCTAAGTTTTCTTTTATTTAAAGAGGATTGGAAAAATAGTGCATATCTTTTAAGGAGACGTATATATATGGTAGTTGTTTGTAGGTTTGTTTTTTTTTTTTTTTTGTTTATTTGTTTGTTTTTCCAAACAGATTAATAAGGATTTAAGACCTTTTTTTGAAAATATATATTTACTCTGTGGACTGTAATGGATTCAGAAAAAAGTCATTATGGTTTATCTGCTATATATGTATTTTAGGTGCTTTTAAAAATGACTAAAATGCTTCTTTTAGAGTAATAAAAAGATCTCAGATCTCATGAGTACATACAAAAGCAAAGATTGGAATGTATTCAAGTGGCAGTAAAACATTATTTTCTGCCACTTGGAATAAGACCTTTAGTATTTTAATCTACCATTGATTTATTCACAGTCACTAATCTCAAAAGTCTGGCTGTTATTTACAATTTAGAGCTATGTCACTGTTCACTTTGAACTTTTTGGTAACCTCTGTGTTGCTACATGAATCTAGAATATTAATTTACTTTAACATTGAGACACTAAGATTTTCAGTGTTCAAGAGTATCACTAAGCTATACTTTAGTTAAATTAATTGCAGATACTGAACAGAGTTCTTCTGGCTTCAGGTATCATTAATGGGAATGGGGGTGAAATCCTTTCCTGGAGAAAACAATCTTTATAACCTTGCTTACCTGAATGATGTACAGGTGAACATGGGAACAAATTATGCAGGTTCCTTTAGAGCTTTCTCAGGAGGAAAATATATTAAGAGGTACTAATTTTTTTGTGATTATAGACCTTGGAATTGCTGATGTTAGAACACAGTGGATAAAGTGGCCATGAATTAACCTTACAGAACAATTTGTAACCATTTGAGATAGAATTGACCAGGAAATTGCCTAATGAGTGTGATAGCAATAGAAAATAAGGAGGTGATTGGCAACAACCAATATGATGTCACTAAGGGGGAACTGTGCCTAACAAAATTGGTAGCCTTCTAATGATGAGTTTATAGCGTTGATGGATAAGAGAAGAACAACTAACATCATTACCTGGATTGTGCATGGCATTTTATACTATCCTGAATAGCATCCTGATTTCTAAATTAGAGAGATGGGGTTTGACAGACTGACTACTCAGTGGATAAGGAAGTGGCTGGATCATAACGCTCTAAGAGTTGTGGTCAGTGTCGTAATGTCCAAATGACAACTGACATTACTCAAGGTTCTTCATTGGTACTGGCACTATTTAACATCTTTGTCAGTGACATAGACTGTGGAATTGAATGTACCACCAACAGGTTTGCCAACAACACCAACCTGTAAGGTGCAGTCTACATGCTGGAGGGAAGGGATGCCATCCGGATGGACCTTGACAGACTGTAGAAGCGGTCTCTACTTCATGGAACTCAAGTTCAAGGTCCTCCACCTGAGCTGGGGTAGTAATCCCAAGCACAAATACAGGCTGTGTGATAAGTTTACTGAGAGCAGCCCTGAGGGGGAGGACTTGGAGGTGTTGGTTGATGAGAAACTCAGCATGAGCCAACAATATGTTCTTGCAGCCCAGAGGGCCAACCATATCCTTCACTGCTTCAAAAGAAGCATGACCATACCAACAGTTTGAGGGAGGTGATTTTTCCCTGCTAGACTAGTCCTATCTTCTGAGACCCCACCTCGAGAACTGCATTCATTTCAGTGGCTCTCAGCAAAAGAAAGATGTGGAACTGTTGGAGAAGATCCAGAGAACAGCCATCAGGATAATCAGAGAGCTGGAGCACCACTTAATTGCAAAAAGGCTGAGTAAGCTGAGGTTGTTCACTCTGGAGAAGAGAAAACTTTGGGGAGACCTTATACTGACCTTCCAGTGCCTAATGAGGGCTTACAGAAAAGCTGTAGAATGACACTTTATCAAGTATTGTAGGGATAGGACAAGGGATGATGACTTTAAACTTAAGGAGGGTAGATTTAGAGTACTTATGAGGAAGAAATTCTTAATTGTGAGGCACTGGAACCGGTTACACAGAGAAGCTGTGGATGTTCTATCCTTAGAAGTGTTTAAGGTCAGACTGGCTTGGGCTTTTTGCAACCTGATCTAGTGAAAGCTATTTTTGCCCATGGCATAGGGATTCTAATAGATAATCTTTGAAGTTCCTTCCAACTCAAACCATTCTACAATTCTATGATTGCTTCTTACTGTGAACAGTAGTGAAAGAAAACCTCTAATCAGCTTTCTGCTTAAACCTGATCAGGTTATTAATTATATATCATGCAGTGCTTTGTAATTGCAAAGCACTGAGTTTGATGAGTTAGAGTTTTGCATTATAGGGGAAAAGTGCAGGCCATTGCTTTGTGAAGATAATCAATTATCTTCTATCTTCACCTTTGACTTCTTCTCTTAAAAAAAAAAAAAGTACAGAAAGTCATATTTGCATCTTGAATTTTTAGAAAACCATTTGTACCTTGAGAGGAAAAATATCAGTGTTAACTCCTAAATTGGAATGTATCATTAATCAGGAAGACGCTTGCAAACTTCTAGCCTGTACCAGCAGAAATCAATGAACAAAAGCTATGACCATGCTATTGTAATTAAATAAATCTCTGGAATTTTTAGAAGAAGTAAAACAAAGAAATATGAGAGTGGAGAGCAAATCTGGTATGTAAGGATTTTGAGATTACATAAGGAAATGGGAAAAGACATGTGCGAGTGGGTCTAAATGATTTATGCATTATTTTTGCATATACATATATTACTAAGCATGCCAACAGTGTTCTCTGGCACTGGTGCGTATTAATCTGTGACGTTAAACAATCAGAATGCTTCTTGATATAAATTTCCTTTGTGCCAACCAAAAATCTCCCCAGTGCCCACCCTTGGTATGATTTGGCAGTTAAAATTCTCTCAGTCATTGGGATAGCTAAGGCTGCGCTGCTTTGGCATACTGCTTCTGGCACAGATCTTTAGTATCATCCCAGGAGGCTTTGTGCCATGCCCCAGGCCGTGCCAGATGTACCTTTGGCATCATGCAAACCTGTCATTGGACGTGCTGTGAAGTAATCTGTTGATTTTTCACAGTTGGACTGGAAAAAAGCACTCTTGGTATTATGGAGGCCAGGTCATAACCACCCTCTTTGCAATCTGTAACAAACTGGTTGCAAAATGAAGGGGGTTCAGATATGGCCAGAAAACTCTTCTTTATCCCTCACCATCCATGCCAAGACTTGCTGTCTCTGCCAAGACTGACGATCAGACCCTGTCTTGCAGTAAACAGGGACAGGATACACAGTGCTGACAAACAATTAAAAAGTAAAAATGTCTGCCACAATTGTTATTTTTTGTGCAGCTGAACACATGTCCTTTTCTGATATTCTTGGAATCTTCAGGTGGGAGACTCTCCCTGATCCTTTATGGGGCATGTCTTTAAGATGTGCCTCCCCTCCCAGAATCTTATTGTTCCAGTGGCCATGCCAGTCCTGTCTATGGAGTCATAGGACCTGAGAGAGGGCCTATCCTTATTTCTGTTTTTGTCATTCATATTACCCCACAATTTGTCCTGGAAGCCTCAACTGATGAGTGAAAAGTTGTTTATTCACAATATAAGGAGCTGTGTTTTGAAATTTGAGTAAAGGAGACACTAACATAGTGTCTGGGGTTGCCAACACTATTAAATGTCACTGATGGGTAGGAAAAACAGTTAAGAAATGATCAAATAAGTCTCCTTTGTCCACTTTTGCATAGCTCGCGTCATCAACTAGGGGGAATTTCTACTATAAACCATCCATATCACATAGCAAGGTGTCATCTCCAGACTAGGAACCACAGTTTTCTTCCCATTAAGGAGAGCAGCTAAGGAGGCTTGAGAAGACAAGGAATCTACCTAGAAAGCAAAAGTGCAAACAGAGTCTTGACAAAGTTAAATTTCTGTTGCATAGCAACATCTGCTGCAGCATTTGGTGCTGTGTACACAACATAATCTCGACAGGGCTTAGCATGAGACATAAAATGGCTGAGGGGTATACTGATGTGTGGCTTTTTGTGAGAAATCTAGTGAAGATTGAAAAGTGTGGTGAAGAAGAGGTGTGTGGCTGAGTACAAAGGCTGTGCTGTATTTATTTTAAGTCATGTTCCAACTAGGTTATCCACTTTGATAGAAATAAAGTTTCCTGGAGTATATATAGTCCTTTCCACATGTCTTTTCTTGTAATTAGTGACCATTCTTTGATACCTTTAGTTGTAAATTGGGGACTCCCAAATTCTCCTTCTGTTATAAAAGCCAGACTCACTGGTGAACTAGACATAAATGATGTAAGGAGCTCTGTGCTGCTGTGTAAGTTTCTGGTATTTGTAGGTTGTACAGGATGCAGCAGACTGTTTTAGCATCATGGCAATGGTGTACTAATGTCACGCGAGTTTCTTGTTGTATACCACTTGAAGATTTTCTGTTTGTTGCATTGCTTTGCCTTCACCTGTAGGACACAGATAGCAGGGAGATAGGAGCTGATGTCCAATTTTTTCCAGTAATTTCCTACAAGGATGAATGCATTGCTGTGAGCTGAGAGCAAAAACTATGGATATATTATACATGATTTGTTTTATGGAATTTGTTGTAGGGGATTACAGAGGTGTGTGTGACAGCAAAGTCAGGAGCAGGTTGTATGCTGAAGGGCACATGGTGGTGAGGTGTGAAGAATCATAGCTAACATGTTTTGGGAAAGTCCTGCTGAAATGAAGAATGGATTCAACACGGAAGTGCTTAGAGACATTGCTTCCAGTAGTTCTTCCACCATGTGTGTGTTGTTTGCAGTGTATATTTGGAACATAGGAGAATCATACTCTCAGTATTTTTCCATTTATCAGTAAAATAGAACAAATGGACAAGATGTGGGTTTTAATTTTAATTTTTTTTAAGTACGCACACTACCCCTTTAATTTCTTAAAAAAACAAATAAGTTTTTAGGGGATGGAATCAGTACTTGCTTAGTCCTAATTGTAATGATGCTTCCATATAAAGAATATTACAGTATTATTTTTTTTTAGAAATTGTAATCATTAGTTCTTTACAGAAATTAAGTCTAAAGTAAATGTCAAAATGTAATGTTTGATGATTAAAAATTAACTTACTTTTATATTATCACAGAATTATAGTGGTTGGAAAGGACCTTTGGAGATCATTCAGTTCAACCTGCTGCTAAATTGGGTTCCCTTAGAGTAGGATGCACAGGAGAACATCTGGACAAGTTTTGAATACATCCATTGAAGGAAACTCCCACAACCTCTCCGGGCAGCCTGTTACAGTGCCCTGTTACCATCACAGTAAAGTATTTCACCTGTATTAGCGTGCCTTTTAATTCTTACCCATAAACTCTCCACCAGTTTATCATTCATCCCTAGACAGGTTGCCTATTGTTTTTTAATTTGAATGCATTATAAGATTTGTCTTTGCTTTCCTGAGGGTCCTAATTTCTAAGATCTTTTATCACTAAATAAGAGGTTGAACGTTAACTGTTAACCTTTGAAAGATATGCACACTGAGGGTAGATAGTGCTCTACATTTATCTATGAAATGAATTTTTTACTCAGTAGGTAAAGCTTGTTAACTCATAAAACATTTTAAAAAAATGTAATGCTGTTTGGAAATAACGCTGGTGATAAAGAAAACAGCGAACTTTGCTATAAAAAATTGAATTTTAAAGATCTATAAATCAGTGATTTTTTTTTAATCTTGTGACGACTTTTAAACTAAGGGATATGTGAATAAGATAGGAGTATTACTAGTCTCCTAGTACTTGGCACCAGATCTATAGGTAGTACAGCTGCTCAGACTACTAAATAGATAAATAATTAGTTTAAAGAATACAGGCAAAGCAATGTTTAGCATGAAAGAACAGTAAAGAGGTTAGAGTGTTTATGTTTTGACACCTCTAATACATTATAAATCAGGAAAGTGTTCTTTCAGTATTGCATATATGTTACTTTTTGTATTTTTTCCTGAGAAAGTAATTCAGTGACTTTTGCATATGCATATGTGTTTATAAATTTAGCAAATTATTTTCTGATAGCAACTTTTTTCTGTTTGTTTGTTTAGCCAACATCCATACTTATTGCAAGTAAAATTACACTTTCTGGAGGACTGTTTATTCCCACTTAGCAGTTCCTCATAATTTTTTTTTCCATTAATGTATCTCAGATTTTGTTCTGAAAGAGCATTCAACAAAATGGATTTATTCAAATGAATTCAAACTTGGGAACTAGAAGCTGAATCTGCTAGACGATAATGAGTTGAAGAGGTGCCTAATGAATTTCAAGATTCATTAATTTAGAATTATAGAATCATAGAATGTTTTGGATTGGAGGGGACATTTAAGATCATCTAGTTCCAAACCACTTCTGTAGGCAGGGATGCATCCCTCTAGACTAGATTGCTTGAAGCCCATCCAGCTTGGCATCCATCCATTCTTCCCCAGGGAGGGGGCATCCACACCTCACTGGGCAGCAAGTTCCAGAATCTCACCACCCTCACAGTAAATAATTTCTTTTTAATGTCGGGTCCAAATTTACCCTCTTCCGGTTTAAAACCACTGTATGTCTATCTAAAAAGTCCCTCCCCGGCTTTCCTGTACGCCCCCTTCTGGTACTGGAAGGAGTAGTAGAGGCTGCAGACAGGATGATTGAGGATGGAATAGTTCTCCTCTTCCAAGCAGGAAAATGGGGTGAAATTCAAAACTACTGTGACAAATTTTCAGAATTCATCTTCCCTCAAGAGGTCTAGAAGCCTGTCATGATAGGAAAACTTGAAGAGAACAGTGATGTGTAGCTTAGTGATATATAGACTGGGGGATATATGATCGCAGTATTGAAATACTCCAAAGATTCCCAGGAAAGAGTTAGTACTGTGCTCTTCATTGCTATTGGACTGAAGACTTCACTAGAATAATTGACTAGTGACCTTTTTTTCTTTTTTTCCTTTTTTTTTTTTTTCTTTCTAATAATAGGAAGAAATTTAAGTATAGTTTAGATATGGTGATATCATTATGTTGAACTGATAAGATATCCTGAATTGGAGCAATCCCATTGTCTGTGATTGTGTGTAGAATATTCTCTGATGCAAATGGAGATGATTTACCTTCCATTATATGAGAAGAGCAAGCAGTCAGTATTGAAATCCTGTCCTACTTTGATTCTCCATACCTCTTATGGCTTATCTGTCAGCTATATTCCTGTTTCTCTTAGTGTTCTTATGTGCACTGCAGTAAGAAGTATTGCTTTAGCTGATATCATCAATTACTTTTGTATACTTGAAAGCATGCCCAGAAACATAATGAACTCATTCCATGCACAGAAATGAATTTCTGTATCATCTTCAGAATTATTTGTTTCCTCCTTGTTTTGTTAGCTTATCTTTTACTTATCCAAAGAAGACAAGAATACAAAAGCATATGCTATGTTATTTATATCAAATGAATGTTGTAAGTCAATTGGATTTTTTGTACATATTGTTACCAACTTCATACAAAATTGTGTTTACTCCTAAAAACAATTGTACTGAATGAAGTAGGGCTCATGATTTTCGAAATTATTCTTGTTAAAGCAGCAAGTTAACACAGTCTTTCAGATAGTTGTCTGGTTTGATTGTCTTGGAAGTGCCTGCTGTGATGCACCTATGTATTTAGATTTCCTGTTGCCTTTTGTTTATTGACAGTGCTGTGGGAGGGTTGCCCTAGGGTAAAACACCAGATGTGCTGAATTTCTGTTACTTGCAACTTGCCATCATGAAAATGGATATCTTTTTGTTTGGTGTGTGCATGTTGTCACCTTGGCTTGACATGTCTGCTTTTTTACTGCAGTCATTTTGTTACCTGTCACAAGTGAGATTTTCCCCACCTTCAGGCTCTTCAACATCCATTGCATATATCATAGGGAAGAGATGGCATTCTCTTGCATATTCACCAGACTGTTCCCTCTGAACATCTCAGATACTATCTGGTACTATCCAACTTCAGTGATGATCACTGAGAATTAAACAAAAGAAAAAAAGGGGAGAATAATTAGCTGCTTCCTTACATTAACCTGCAGTGCAAAAAAAGAATTCGTTCTTGTCGAATCCTGGCCATTTTATCATATCCTGCTCCTGTTCCCTTTCTGTAACAAATCTGAGTTATCGTGTGCTTGTAGTGAGAGAGATGTAAATAATTTCTGACAAGCTAATACACTGCTTTAGCTGTGGTGGTATTTTGAAAAGCATGTAAAAGCTACCAGCTACTGTTAGTAGAGGGAAACCATTTCAGCAAGAAATTAATTCAAATAACGCTTCTCTTGGGTTAGTCAGAGAATTTTCTCTACAGTATGTTCACTTTGAATATTAGAATGAAGTGATCTCTCAGTACTTCTCCACCAGTGTTGGATTGCTCCCTTCTTCCCTTAACATTGTCAACATGTTCTCATTATTATAACCTTGAATTTTAATAGTATGCATAAGGTAAAATGCAAGAGCGTGCCTGGCAGAAAAGTCTTTTCAATGTGTATTCTAATAAAGTGAGTCTACTCTAGCGCACTGCTAATGAATTTAGAGAAGAAAGACACATAAAGAAGAAAAGGCAAAGCCATTATATAGACATACAGTGTAACTGAACAAAAAGAGGCTAGGTGCTAATGTTGTCACAATCTATAACAAAAGATATACCTAGCAATTATCAGGATTACCAGCAATGAGAAAAGAAGATGCTTCTCTCTTAAGGTTAGCCTAAAATGTGAGCTGTAGAGAGTGAATCTTTCAGATGAGTCTCAGTTTGTGCTACACCTTTGCTCAGATCCTGAGTCCCAGACAGATGAGGAGGACTCTGTTCTGTACTCCAGCCTCTTGACAGTAGGTCTGGTGAGGCCTGCCTGGGCATAGTCGGGGACTGGAGAAGAAACTGGGCTGAGAAGGATCATGGGTCCTGATGTGGAATGAGAGAACACTTAATATTACTGTCACCGGCAAAATAGACTCCACTTAGGTCAAATTAATTTAAGTTATTGACAGTTCAAATAAATTCAAGCAACAGGGACCAAAGAAGTGTTAACACACTTCCTCCTTTTTTCCCAGTCTGAACTTGACTCCTGTACTCTGGATACCACTGCTCATTGCCACAAGAGGTGCGAGATTATTTGTTCTCAATCTTCTCTTTGACCTGCAATGCATTTATTCCTTCTTAAGTCCATTTCCCTGCCATCTTCATTGTTGGGCCTGGCTGTGTCCTGTGGTGGAGCCTTGGAGCTGGCTGTGTCTGGAATGTGACAGCCCCAACCTCAGCACAGCAGAGCCCAGGAGCCCTCTGTGCTGCTAGCACCTTCTGCTGACACTCAGTGCTGACCACTTAAAGAACTTGTGTGACTTGCATGAGCACTGCTTTTTTTTTCCTGAAAGAGACCTCACCAAGTGTCATGATGTGGATCTGTTGGGCAAACAAGGACTGCAGGTGTAAATGTGTACACTGGTATTAATGAGCTGCTTCTTTTTGTGCGTCTGGGTAGCTGTACAGATGCAAGAGTCTTCTTTTTGACCAGATCCTACAACAGTTTTATAATGGAAACTGAACATACCTATATATTTATAAGCATTAAAAGCTGTGCTTCTGGAATCAATTTCAATATTTAGTGTGGAAGATAACTCAGAATTTTAAGGTAAGAAACATACCATACTAAAGTGGATCTTTGTGTCCTTGTTCTGCTTGTTCTTGTGTGTGCAGCTGGCCAAGTGCAACCTGGTCATGCTAGTTCCCCAAGAATTTTCTGGTCTGCCTCTCAGCAATATCTGATGATTTCTCAAGCAGTGCAGACAGTGCATCCATGAATGTACTGGAAATATCAAAGCTGTTGGTTACCAAACCACCCACTGTCAGTGGCTTTTTCCAGTCTTTCAGCCCCCCTCAGCAAGGAGGTTTACAAGTCTCTACGATTACTGCAAAAGTTAAAAAAATATTACCTACTTGTGAGTAGCACCTATCAACATGTTACCTATTTTGAACTTCGACATCTATGCAGAATATATGGACCTCTGTATCGGCATGAAAAATGGAGGTATCTATAACTTAACTCTCCAGACTTCATTTTCTTTTGGTATGCAGACTAGCTAAGAACATACAGATGGGTATCCAAGCCTCCTCTGTGCAGTAATATTCTATTCTCTAATAGAAAACCTAGGTGGAAGTTAATAAGAGAACTTCTGCTTTTACCCTTCTACAATGCTGAAGCTGTTTTGTGGACATCAGTCCTTCTGATGTCACTGATGATAAAATTGCTCTGGTCTTGTAGCTGCATCATCAACTTTTTCTATCGGTACCTGGTTGAGCAGCAGGATGCTTATCTGTACTGAAGTGCTGACAGGTACTGCTGCTGCATTATGTTGCAGATTCTCTCTGTGACGAGAGCCTTTCCCAGTGGCATACGGCTGCAGCAAATGTGCCAGTAGTCCAGATTAGTGGAGCACTGCATGTCCATATGTTAACTGAATGTTGTTGCCCTTGAGTGGTGTGACACAACTGAACCTCAACATACTGTAAACAGCATACTGCATCAATCTATGTCAGGTCATTCTCTGGTCAGTTGATGAAAGCTGTCAAAGACTCAGACATGATTTTGTTTCTGATGTATTCCATTCCTGTTGGAAAATGGTGTGATACAGCGTCCAGGAGCCAAATGAGCTACTGAGCCTTATCCCACATTCTTTTTTATCTTTGTGAAAAAAAGCAGAAAGCTTTATTTCTACTAGTAGATTGCAAGTAGTCCTGTAAATTACATTCTTGTAATGGCACCCTGAAAGCATACTGTCAAAGAAGGGATATGAAATAGTTCTGTTACTGAAGACCTTGTGCCTGGAGTGCCATAAGGAAAGAAAGCTGACAAGTTTGTAGATTACATGCTTTTTAATCTTTTTTTTTCTTTTTTGTGCCCCTTGTATTCAGAGGCATTACAATAAACCACATAAATGTGAAGTGTGTGGAAGCAGTGCAGGTTTTGACCTAAACTGGTGTAGATCTGTTGTCGTAAATAGTGGACAACATACATAATGGATTGTATTAATGTCAGGAATGAATGCTCAGAAAATAATGAAAATTAAGAAGTAAAACCAGTAAAATCTTAGTGTAAATAAGGTTGAATAGTTGTAAGGAGAAATCTGGATTCAAGATATTAATCCCTATTACTGCAGGAACATTGTAAGCTGAACAAATAACAAGATTCTGATTTCTGATAAAACACTCAGAGGAAGCAATATGAGAAGATATCTTCAAAAAACCACTGTATGAATAAATAGCTGTATCGGGAATAGTATGGAACATCTACAGAAGCATACAGTCTGTCCTAGCTCAGTTTGATGTGCAGAAGGTCAGCTACCTTCTTCTACTGATGATGAGTCTTCTCTTAAATAACAACTAATCCTAACAAACTAACTCCCATGGTTATTGATAATTCTTTTTTAGCCATTGCAGTATCTTTACAGTATATTTACTGTATCTACACTGAGCTTCTGATCCCATCAAATATATTCAGGGATTAACTGAATAACATTAACTTATTGTGCTGCAAAGATGAAAGCTTTCAAATTACTTCTCAAATTTTCCAAAATGCTATTTCTCGGTTGCATGCTCATTCATGAAAATATCCATAATGGAAAGATTAAAAGAGTGACAGAAAAAAAAAGAAAGAAAAAAATAGGACAGATAAGGCTCATCCTCTTATTTCTCAGTGTCCTTGTCCGTGGAGGTCTTACCAGCTTCTATCTTATCCAGGGTGCTTAGCTTTAAGCTAGGAGCTTGATTACCAAGGAAACCATGTCATACATTTGATTATGAAATACTACTTGTGGTTTAGCAAAGTACTGTACATTCTATGTCAGGAAAAATGCTTAAAAATGCTTAAAAAAATCAATGAAGCTCTACCAAAGGTTTATCAGGTTCTTAAATATAATGGGAATCATATAGTGTAAACTGATGAGTCATTAGAGCTAGTTGTTAAATACATATATATTTTTTCACTGTTTAGACCAGATAAACTAATCTACTACATGTTCACATATGGTTTCTTTAGTTGTTCTGCAAAGTACATTAAACCAGTCATTTTATGTAGCAGTCAATATTTTGTCGATAGAGCTTCACATCAAAATGTTTTAAAGTGCTAAAATACAACAGTGTCCCCACCTAAGAAACATTAGAGTGTAATGTATTGAGCGTTTTAGGAAATCTTGTTTCTTGAATATTCCAGGTGGCTCTCAATAATCACTGAATGTATCTGAAGGGTTCACCCCAGAACATTAGCGTGTTTATCAGTGTGTTTGATTCTGGAGTTGTAGCCATTTATTAATAGAAAGCTACAGAACTCTGTGGTTTATGTGCCTCATAATTCCACTTAAGCTATTAAGTTAGGTAAATTCTTTACACATTCACAATTTCACTGGGAAGCAAGTTGTGTTGCAGACCTATTAACAAGTGTATAGCCAGGCAGATATAACACTGAGCTAATATGTTGACATGACAAAGAAATATTAGTCTTGGTCCCAGGAATATTAAAATATAAGGAAAAGAGAAAAAAAAAAAGATGTATCTCCAAATGCAGTGCGTAGACACTGTGACAGAATATAGTGATGAAACTTCATAGATCAGCTGGAGAAGCAGTATTCATGGCACTTTTGCCCACATGAAATATAAGATAAGCCTTATGATGTCATAGAGCTTAATTATGATAAGGCAGCTCTTTTGATGGCTTAGAGAAAATGGTACTAAGAACAGAAAACAGTGGTGACTGAAGGTGGAAGGATTTATTTGACAACACACAAAGAGCAGACTAGTGTTTGCATGTTAAATCAGTAACAGTGGGTAGGATTTAATGATATGGTAAAGGTTGTGAATATGGGAAATTATAGAATGAAATTAACAATTTTACTGTTATTTTAAGCCTTAAGTGTCATAAAAACATACAAACAAACAAATATATTCCATCTGATGAAGTGGATGCTAGCAGAATTTTCAGGTTAGCAGAAATTCCAGGATTTTCGGTTCTTTACAACTTTATGAATGTGTGAATGATTTCCTACTGTTGTCTTTTTATCCATGAAACTAACCATGTTAAAGTAACAGGTGATATTTGACATCTGTACTGGATTCTTAAAAAGAAGTTTGTAGTTAAGTGTTAGACACACGTTGCAGTTTGCAAAAGAAGGGCAGTGTTATTTTTTTTTGTGTTATGGTGATTTTTTTTCCTTTTCCTCTACTAGAGAACATGGTTTCTACATTGCTCATCTCATATAGGAGAAGATGCATTCAGAAGCACTATGTAAGTGAAAAAACTCTGAAAAGAAGGTTGTTCTTAATATACAGATTTGGATAATTCCTGTTTGACAAAATATGGAGGTGTTTATGGAGTGCAGCTCCACCAGCTGTTAACTGTTTCCAGTAAGGCAATTTTAATGGCTTATTAGGATGTTCTGTACTTGAGTTCTTTGTAAAGCAATTTGAAGTGACTTATTAGAAAGATATTTCAACTGTAAATGATGTGAAAAAAAAAAAAAAAGGACCATTTTCATAGATTTCAAAATTTCCCAAACATATATAGCATGAGATTTAAAAACTGTAAGTGCAGTGCTGACTATGTGTGATTCGTTTAATGTTGAATATATAAAGTACATTTTCAGGTATAAGGCAGCACCAAGGTTGACAGCTAATAAATACATGTAATATTTCACTTCTTGACAGGAACAAAATGAAGATGTGACCAAAATAGCAAACAAATCCATTTATGAATGTTTCTTTATAAATGTAGTGGTAGGAAAATATTATCAGTGTCATTTACAGCAAACATGATTTTATTGAAGACATATGCAGGAATACTATTAGGATTTTTTACCCTTCCTCAGAGCCTCATTTATAGCCAAACCACCTGCATATTGATTTAAATAGGTATATGGAATATCTGGAAACTACCACGTTGCAATGAATATGTCTTTAGAAATGGCACAGGATTCATTATGCTTTATCACGTGAACATACATACACTGTGTGGACTGTGGGAAGCAATGGCTTGAGATCATTCTCCTGCCAAAAGCCAAAACTCTGCTTATGTGAATTTGTTGCTGATGTGCAAGTTAAGGCTTGAGCTACTCATTCCTGGGAGTGGTTGCACTCTTTTTTTTTTTTTTGTAGGGACTGGAGAGTACAGGTTAACCTGTATCTAGATCACATATGGTGCATGCTGTGCCTGCGGTTTCTCTGTTAAAGGCATTTGAAAGTGAATACATTTTCTGGAATGAATGATACTTTTGTCTCTGCTTATACATTTTGGCTCTCTAAGGATGTTGTGTAAAATCTAAACACAATATCTTGAAATCACCTTGCTGCAGTCAAAACAAACATTTAGCTTTTGAATCACATATTTAAATGCCAGCTGCTTGTAATTCATCTATTTGATCCATTGTCCATTCACTGATTTTAGAATAACTTTTGGTGACATCTACAACATCCATAGTTGATTTCAAGGCTTGAAGAGTTTTAGCGTTACAATAAAACATATTTATCTGTAATCAATTTTGACATCTGACACTCTCTGGTTACATCGATAAAGTTACTTCCAAGACTTTCCATTGTGGTGAAGTTTGGTTCCTTCAGATGTATTCCTCACCAGTATTTGATTTACATTTGATTATACCAACTCAGGTCCAGGCATATGGACCTGGTCTGGGAGTCCGAGAAATCTTGGACTATAGTATGCATTGTAATTCCTATGTACTCTGCTACATAAATTAACTAAATGAGCTGGAAGAAGTGGATTTCTCTTCCTTCCCAATGCAGTCATATTTTTTTAGGAAAATTATCTGAAATGTATCTGAGCCAGGCTTCTAGACACAGTACAATTAGAAATGCTTTTATTCCCTCAGGAGTCACAAACACTTGCAGGCTTTGGAAAGCAATTGTGCCAATTCATGTATATCAGTTTTTTGGTGGTGGGTTTTTTTTTTTTTCTTTCTTTCTGTTTTTTGTTTTGTTTTGTTTTTTGTTTTAATTTGAAGAGACTTTCAAAATAAAATTCTTTGGAAGATAACTAAACATTTGCTGCATGTGCAGCAGTAGTGATGCAGCTAGCATTCTCCTTGATGTTCTTTGTTTTCACCAGTTTAAACGAAAGGACATACTAGCAATTCTGTTTTCAGAGTAAAAGGCAGACAATGAAAAACACAAATCTGAAATTCTACATTGTTATAGAAATGCTCAATGTCACCAGAGCTATTGACTTTCCCTACCTGACTTGCAGATATTTAGAGAGGAATAACATATGTACCTTATGATCAAATGTGGGCTTAATAAACACAAAGGCATAATGTTATACAAATTGTAACAATAGACATGATGACAAGCTACTTAAAAACATGTCACAGTGTTTTGTTATTAACCGATTTGCCTTTGGCAGTGTTATGGAGAAGAATGCAGACATTTAATTTCCAGTCCAAAAATGAGTAGAAAGCATTTCTCATGTACACTTGTGTTTATTTTAAATGCCTGTGTCAATAATTTTAATTACAGAAAGTGTTGTTGAGTGTGGTTCTTTTTTATCTGTTTTTCTTTTGATGAATTTCACTCTCCGAATTTCAGTAAATTCAGTGTCTGTTCTTGATTTGACTTTATCTTTCTTTATTGTTTTCTGAAGACTTTAACTGAAGACTTTCCTTTATGTATCAACTGTGTAGTTATTGCAAAAGCGTTCTGCACAAAAGAAGAAAAAATGTAAAAAAGAATAATAAAAATGAAATCCCTCATTAAAGCACAAATGAAATTAGTAAAAGACCTCGTGTAACCTTGAAGTGCTGTGGAATTAAACCTTAATTCCACATAGTCTTAAGAAAATGAATAATATGATGAGCGAGTGATTCAAAGTACTGCAGGTTTGTTTGTCATTGGAAATGCCATGGGGAATATAAGACTTGTATTCCGCTTCTGCTGATGAATCTCAAAGGCAGAATAATGGTGTTCTTGACAGGTGTCTGGGCAGAACACACTGTACAGTAGGCAGAAGATAACTTTTCCTTAATTTGGTCTCTAACTTGTTTAAGTATCTGGGAAAAAGTGTGTTACTTAACCATAAACTTCAAGCAGTCACCTTTTTCCCCCTTGACTGTAATGTGGTGTTGTCTTAAATAAGCAATGTCAGCAGCAGTCTTTTCAGTAGGAATGTTTCAAGATGTTATCAGAAGTGTGCTAGCTTTCCCTTTCTGTACCTCCTGAGAGAAAACTTGTGTGCATATTTTATCAGGGGAGTGATGTCCTGAAGCTTCTTGCAAGTAGTTACTGTATGTGAGCTATAAGAAACATCTGAAAACTGATGCGCACCAATTTGCACTGTCATTACTTAGGTTAGGTAAACTGATTATGTAATGGCATACTTGCATGCCCAATGAAGCACAGTTCAGTCTTTCCTGCTGAGGTGGGAATGACATGAAACTATATACAGAAGTAGGAGAAGAGTGCCAGTGTCTGCCTGATCTGTTTGAGGAGAGGTTGCTGCTACCCCCAGTGTTTGTATAAGTAGTCACACTTCTTCCTCAAGGCCAGACCTGCTCCTTAGCCTGAGTGTGGCTGAGCCAAATCACTTCCCTACCATACACTGAGTTTTGTTTCCCTTCCAAAGAAGAGCAAGGATAAAAGACTTGATGTTTTTCTGGTTAATCTTTGTGTTAGCCAAGGGAAGCACTTTTATTTTGTGCAAGTATATTGTGATCAGCAGAAATGTTTTTGTATGCTGCCGCTATGTTTGCTTCAGGACTGTGCTGTACAGAAATGTAAGGTCCATGCGGAATCTGCTTGAGGGTGGGTTGACATCATGATTTGAACACTGACAAAAATCCAGAATTCTATATTGTGGTCTGCTTAGACTGCTCAATACATATTGAACAGTTTTTCTCATGAAATTCAACAATTCTTAATTCCAAACACATTTCTCATCTATGATTAAAACATACTTTTAATAACAGAAGTAGAACACAGTATGTATCATCCACAGCAAGAGAAGTAAAAAAAAATCACTGTATTCGTAAACTAAGTTGACATTCTGAAAGGTTAGCACAAAGAGCTGCTTTGCTAACTGTAATCAATAAAAAAGAAAAAAAAAAGAGAGATATTTTAAGTAATTAAACTCTCCATTGTAGACATTCTTTTTTGGTGTTTGCCAGGAAGAGCAAAACAGAGTAGCCATAGAAAGGAGAAAATAAAGATTAAAAAAAACACCTTTCTCCTAGTAGGTCTTATTGTCTACAACAGGAATTACTGGTGTACAATTCTATTTTGGATCAGACTGTAAGTGAATTGAGAACATTGAAAACATCACTGTGAATTTGTGAGTTGGTACAGGAAGAGAATACAACAAGTCACAGTGCAATTTCCATGTGGACAGTGTATGAAAAATATGTTATAATAGCTGTTGTGCATATAATCAAGTTTATTAGATATAATTGTTTGAAAAATATTTTAAATTTTCATTGTTTCTTCTTATGAATGCTAATAAAACAAGATGAAGTCTCACTCTCTTCTTAAATGTGAGGATTCATTCTAAAATGGAGGGAAAAATGCATTTGATCACAGACCCAGTTATTTCATGAGTTTTCAGTTAAGTGATTAATAACTTTATTTTAGAAACTGTTGATACTGATAAATAGTTGTAAATGCTTTGTGATTCATAATCATAATAGGTTAGTAAAAGGCTTCAGTTCTTTCTCTAATAAGTATTCAATAGGATTAGTGGGATGGAGAATCCTTTTAAGGAGATTAAGTGGTATTGTTGATGAAGCTTTAGAGACAAGGAAAGTTGTTGACTCAAGATTCTGTGTTTGGTCATTTTTGTAATTTTTGCATTGCTTTTGTTTCCTGATTAGATATTTAAAAAGATGAAAAAGAATAGGGTAGGACTCATTTAAATTCCTTCAGAGTCAGAAGTGAAGTAATTCATGGAGTTATGTGCTGGGAGTGGGAATGTTGGTAAGCTGTAAATCTTCAAGTTTCCAAAAGTATTTGATTCAGTTCTGTATTGCTTAAGACATTGCGTATTGAAAAATGAAGGTACTGAAGCATGTTAGACTAAAGACAGACGTAAAATATTTTTATCTAATTTATTCACACTAAGCAGTGATATGTTTTTCTTTTCTTGTATAACTCTAGCTGAAAACAATATAGCCACAACCGTGTCTATTTTAATTGCTTTTTGTATAGCAGGCTTTTTGTGTACCAGACCAGAAATACCTGACTTGGTATTTTTGTACAAACAGAACAGTCTGTGATGCTTAGCAATACAGTTTACATGGCAGGGAGAGCTTTACACTAGAAGGGAGGGAGAAGGGAGTGATTCCACAGAAATCTCTAAGGAAATTACGGGTAGGGAAGGGAACCAAATGGCCGAGGGTAATGAACAAAAGGAAAGCAGCAGTCATCCAATCTGAAATGGAGCTCCTTTGACCACAGGCATGTAACGAAGGGAGTGCCTGAAGAACAGCCTGTTCTGAGGAATGAGCTCTCTTGAGTTCCTATCTGAAACGTCTAACTAATGCACACTGCATGGGAAACAAAGAAGGAGTTAGAATTCTGTGCAGAGTGACAGGGCTGCAACCTCCTTACATCCTCCTTAGGAAGGACAGTCCGGGAAGAGAAGGAGTTATGAAGGAGAGGTGTTACCCTTCATATTAGAAAACAGATTGTATTGAGCTCTGCTCAGGGACTGATCAGGAGCCTGTCAAGATATAAGTATGAAGATAAGACATGTAGAGCCTTCATCCATGGAGGTATTCAAACCTTGAATTGCTATAGTCCTGTGTAGTCTGTTCTAGGTGAACCCGCTTGAGCTTTGCTTGGACAGATGATCTCAAGGGATCCCTTCCAAACCCAGCCATTCTGAGGTATAGTTTCTACTGGCGTCTTGTTTTCTAACATCTGGAACCTCTGCTCTGATCGTTGTTAAAAACTATAATTTGGATTACAGTGACACAAGTCTGTAGCTTTGCCACTTCTGAAAGACAGGGAGAAGTAAAAGCTAGTGAGTTACTGAAAGGAGGGATCTGGTAAGATGTATGTAGGATGTGGTCCATTCAAACCAGGCAGTGGTTATTTATCTAGGAGGCCAGGCTTCCGTAGGACAGAAAACTAAATAGGTCAGGACTCTTCACTCTGGAAGACATATGACAATGAAAAATCCTTGGAAGATTTATTTTCTTATAAACTTCAGTTATAAATAAAAAGTGAGAAAAAAAAAAAAAGCAAGAATGAAAAGAGAAAATAAATGTTCATTACTTTTCATAGCATAAAACTCAGGCAGTAGGTAGAGAGACAGTAGAATATTTTTTTCCTGAGAGTTCTTAATTAACTTATGGAACTAATCTGCAACATAATATTGTGGAATTATTTAAAAATATAAATGGGTTCAAAAAGGGCATAAACAGACCTCAGCAAGTTAGCTTCATCAGTGGCTATTAAATACATGAATTTGTATTCAGCCCATCCAATTTCTGCCTCAAATGAGAAAGTTATTCTGGGGAAAGGATAATTTCATACTTGTCTTGCTGCTTGTAATATGTTTGTAAGCTTTCATTATGGGGCACTGTTGGAAGCTGGATGCTGGCCCAGACAGTTTTTTTTTTTTTCTTTCTTTCTTTCTTTCTTTTGTTTATTTGGCTATCGCAAAATTTCTGTCACAGTAAACAGCAAACTGAAGTGGATATCAATGTGCAAAAGAAATCTGAATGAAGCAACAAGTATTAGCTATTCAAATAAACCCCAAACTCAGGCTAATACTAGTGTCAGGCACCATACTGTGAAATGTCTATGCTGACTACTTTAATATAGTGCTATAAAATTGCTAAGAGATATTTAATGTACATCTTTCCGTGGTCAAAATCTGTTGACAGGAGCCAGAAGCCTCTATTTACAGTACAGATATCTCTTAGTGTAAGCAGCTATAGTTTCTAAAGAACAAATATCTATATGTCATTTACACTAAACAGTTGCATTTTGCTATAGCCGAGGAAAATTATGTCTGTTTGGTTTGATGAATGTGCTTCTTTGGCTTGCGCTGAATTGATAGTAAAGGAAACTAAGGAACATAGTATTATAAAGGACCTCTGAAGAGCACAGTTTCCATGATTTCTTCTTTTTTTTTGTTTTGTTAGGGTCATGGTCTTACCCATTTTTAATTTAACAATATTGAATCCTTTCCAGAATATTCTGGAAGAGATAATGTCGCTGATTATAGCCTGAAGTGACCCTGTTTGTCACTTTTGCTATCTCCAGAGCAAATGCAGCCATTTGTCCATAGATCAAGGATAAAATTCTATGCCAGTGCCCTCAGTACTAAGATGTAAAGTATTCCTCATGATTATGTATGTCCTTATTTTTATGTTTTCTTTACTCTTTTCCACTTTGTACATATGTTCATCTTGAAATACCATTCTTCTTCAGCTACTCTTTTCCTCTTGTCTCCTGTTTCCTCTGAGCTTTTTTGACTGCCAATATATTTTTGTCTAAATCTGCTCTCTTCTAGTTTAAACCATTTCCTCTCATCCTGTGACATCGTTTATGATACATGGTATTGTTATTTGTCTACAGAAGATCAAAATAAAGATTTTGCCTGTTGGCTATGATCTTCTCACCACTGTCTCACCAGGTGCTATACAGGTATGATAAAATAGGGAAGAAGGGCAAAAAATAGTACAGATGATTTGTTCTTGAACTCTTGACTTTCAGCAGCTGCATTTTAAAACTACTGTTCCATTTTGCTGGTATGTATGTGAGGCTTCTCCATTATGTGTGCAAACACAATCTGATTAGTATTTTTTATAAGCTAGTCTTGTCTGCTTTTATTACAGACATCACCTTCAGACGTGGGGCCACCACAGCCATTAAATCAAGAATATTTAGCTATTATTTGTAATAAATGTCAGCAGGGCTGAATTGAAGCCAGCAGGAAATGTTCAGGGCAGAAAACACACTGACATTCATTCATGCAAATTTGTACCACTAGTAGAATTAATCATAAAGAGGGAGGGTAGAACATACATTGCATTTATATTACTGGTTTGGCCAATTGTGATTCATCATGAAAATGAGGGCTATAATGGGTAAGCAGCAGCCTACCAACAAAAAAATAACCCACATACAAAGTATGATTAGGTGAGTATAACTTCCAGTGCAAGCCATTTAGACATTGTTTTTAAGTTACAATGAGTCAGTGTGTACACTGAGATGAGAACTATAGCTAATCATGTTTTAACTGGTGATTTTAAGTACAATTTTAAAATTATTTTGATTTTTTTTTTAACTCTTTCAAGAAATATAATGCTCTCTGTCTTTCCTTGTTACACTGGAAGATCTCAGTGCTATTTTGCCAGAAAAAATTGCTTTAGGAAGCTTTCGAAGAAAAAAATTATGTTTTTCACTTCAAAATCACATATACTAGGAAACTTTCTAAATGCATCCTATGAAGAATATGGGATGGGAATTCATATATTTTAACAGGAGCAGGCTTCTCTGGCAGGTATTACTGTAATATGGGAATACTGTGTCAGCTTGTGGCTGTAAATAACCAGCCACAGTTTCACTAGCGTTGGTGAAAAAACTTGAGGATGTTTAGTATCAGGAAAATTACAGACCCAGGAATTGGTGGGAAGCCAGACCACCTTTTACTGATTTTGAATGCTGTAGTCCGCAAAGCTGATAGGAGCAGAAATCAATTCAAGAGCCCAGCTATTTAGTGCTACTGGACTGATGCAGACCAGGAAATGAATTCTGGTGAACTTGTAGGTCTTAGTAATGGAGTTTTACTTGTGAAACATAGAAAAAAAGAACAATCCCTTTCACAACTCTTCGACTGTAAAATTGAAAGAGAAAATAAACTTAATTGCAAATGAATTAAACAATTAATACTTGAAAAAGATGAGGACATCTGCATTCTGTTAAGTATATTCTTTCACACTCAGTCCTATAAAAATTAAAGCATGACACTTCTGTTAAATGTGTTTATTGTTAACTGGAGGACAAGGTGTTAGGAAATAGCTACTTGATAGAAGTAAAAACACGTTTTACATGAACTTGAATATATATCGCGGTCCAAAATTTAGTGAAAGCTGCACATATGTATAATGTGAAGGAAAACTGTAATTGACGTTTTTTTGTGAAACAGGCATTCCTTTGCAGAAAGCCCCAAAGAAGATTATAACATGAATCTGCAAATGAAAAAACTCTGAAAAAAATAATATTGAATTTTATCATTCCTGAAACATGGAGAACCAGAGGATGAAAGCATTTTATATATTTATCTCCTCCTATTATCCTGATTCAAAAAGAAATGTTTGATGTCCATTTCTGAAAATATTAAAAAATAAACCAGCTGAATGGAGCTGACGTAAAAAATGTTAGAAGAACTTAGAGACAATAATTATTCTCACATTTATTCAGTTCTAGATTTAAACAATGAGCTAGAGAGAGAATGAAGCTGAAAGATGATTCATAAAATTAAAATACAAAAAAAAGTAATCTATTTCATGTGGTACTCTCTTAGCCAAATATAATCTTCTGACTAGTTGTCAATTTCCTGAAGAGAGAAAGGATTAAATGCAAAACAAGTATTCTGAAACAGTTTCCCATTTACACTATTTATAATCACTATATAAGGTGTTATACTGGAGACTGGGAAGATGCATAAACAAAAACACCTTTCAAAGTGCTGAAAGCAGTCAGTGTAAATTGTTTCCTTGGGATTTTATTTTTAATTGCTGATACAAAGGAAAGGGCCTAATTTGGCCAAGGAGAAACAAATACTTTTTCTTCCCGTAATTCATGAACTCACATAGCTATTTGGCACGTACTGCTAAGTCATCATTATAGTCAATGAGAGAAATCATAATTAGAAGTCATTCTTCATTTTTTTAGGGCAACGTTTTTTTTTCTCTTCTATTGACATATGCCTTAATCATTCTTAAGTGTTTTTGAAACCTGACAGTAGCGTGCTTTGGGGGCAAATAATTTCATTGTAGGAATACAGGACATACTATAAACTTAAAACAGCGTATAAGCAAGTTTTGAGGTTGTTGTTTTTTTTTTGTTTGTTTTGGTTTTTTTTTATTCAAAAAATCTGGTTTGAGGGGATGTTGTGCCTGCTGCTGTTGGAGTATTTTTAGCATTTCTGATTTCTTCACCTCAAGAAGGACACAGTGGGATTACAGACTAAGTGCAGACAAAGGCACATGAATTTATCAAAATGATAGAGAAGCTGCTTATGGACAGTGGCTACAAATACTAAGACTTCAGGAGAATGCTGAGAAAGTATATGATTAGTACAAGGTTTTGCATTAGGTGCTTGAATATACTGCAGTTCACCGGATTACACAGTGTTGTAAATAACAGCATGTACTGAAACTCAGAGGAGAGTGACTAGAAAGACGAGAGAGGTTTTTTTACAGAGTACAGTGAAGTCTGAGAACTAGGCACAGTGAGTCATGGACGCAGGAAAATGTCAGGTCAAAAAGGAACAAAAAAATTTAAAAAGATAACTTAATGGACAGTAGGCCCATAAAGAGATTCTGAAAGAAGAGGCTGATTGAGGTTCTCTAACACCCATAAAATGGTGAATGGAGGTGCTGTGGGAGTAATAGGAGAATGGGCCACATGTGACAAGTAGGTGATAGTGCTCTTTTATAATGGCATTTTATCTTGCTGATATTGGAAGCAGAGCCCTAGGCTCCTGACCGTTCATATGACTCCATAAAGCATTACTGATGCACTTGAACATTCTGTTTTGAGGATATTTTGAGGTACCAGTTATGAAATATACTGTGGTTTTTTTCATCCTCATATGATTGAGATATAAAGGGCAAGAAAGCAGAAATAAAGTAGCAAAGAGTTAGCATTTTGCTAAACGTAGACAGTACTGTTTACAAAATATGCTTTCCTGTTAAATTAAACCCTGGCAGTAACTGAGTCAATTTCTGAATCAACTTAAAGCAAGTTCAGGCATGTCTGATTGTGTAAGAGTGTATGTAGACTGAATTTTCAAAATCTTTTTTTGGGTTCAATGCTTTCAGATATGTTATGTACAAACACTCATTTCAATTATTACAAAAAATTATGAGTTGAGCTTTATGACCAGAACATTTGTATTTATTTAGAAAATGTGAACTTAAAAAATGTCTTTTTTCTTATGATAATCCTCATTTATATTTATATTTAGTAGCTTTTATCTGATATTTTGAGAAGTAGAAGCAAATCCAATTTAAAAACGAATAAAGATTAAAGCTGAAGTTGTTGCACAGAGCAGTTCTGTTAGACAGATGTCTGTAAATGCCTTCTCCAAGACAAACATCAGTACATAATTTAATTTGTGTAATTGGTTTGTATCTGTTTAATAATGTGTGGATATTAGCTTTATTGCAATTGAAAAGAGAATATTCTTCTTCATTTCTCTTATTCCGCTAAAATGCAGTTTTCTGTCTGGCACTATGGAAGTGAAATAAATGTACAACAGCTGTCTCATGACTCTTTGTGCAGTGTTAAGCAGGTTGCATTCCTTATCATATATCTGCGGCTTCCTGGGTCCTTCTTCTAAAAAGATCCTTGTAAAGGACAAATGGGAGTTCAGTGTTCCCCTATGGATTCCTGATTTATAATGCTGAAAAACGTGGTAAAGCTATTTACTTCACTATGTACAAAGACAATGCAAACAGAATCAGAGAATATCCAGAGTTGGAAGGAACCCACAGGGATCACTGAGTCCAAATGGCTCCACACAAGACCACCCATAGTACAAACCCTATGTCTGAGAACACTGACCAAATGCTCCTTTACCTTGGCATGCAGGGGCTGTGCCCACTGCCCTGGACAGCCATTCCATATCCACCACCCTCTGGTTCAGACACTTTCCCTGACCCCCAGCTACCCCTTCCTCAATGCCATTCCCTCGGGCCCTGTTGTTCAGTGCTGCTCTCCACATCCAGTGAGAGCTGCAGCCAACACGAGTGCTCCCGTCAGCACCTCTGCTCTGTGATAAACAAAGGGATCTTATCTGCTCCTCACACATCTTGCCATCTAGACCATGCAGCCATCTTTATAGCCCACCTTTGGATGCTCTCTCATAACTTGATATCCAATATACTTTGGACTCCATGAACTGGGATGAAATAAATACATGCCATACAGCACAGAGTGATGGTGTAGGTTAGTCCTAGCTAGAAGGCAGAACCTGCTTCACGGTTAGATTCTGCCTTGGTAAGGAAATACTTAACCTTACCGGCTTGATTAATGTTACTAACCTCAGCATATGTAAGAAAGATGTAAGCAAATCAGAAATTTGATAAATGGGGCCTAAATAAAACCTTCTTTATCATTGTCAGTTCAGCTGTGCATCTCTGTTGACCCATTCCCAAAGAGTCTTGTCATAATGTGAGAGTGACTGAAAATTTTCCAGCCAGTATTGTATGCCAAGCAATACATTTCATACATGGATAACTTTTACAGTGAGTAGTTAAGATTTCAATTCAGAGTGTCTTTGTTACTGTTTTTAGGAACTGAAAATTTCACTGAAATCCGGGATTAACTACAAATAGCTAATACAAGGAACAGCCTCTTCTGAGATGGCTTGTGGACTGATGTTGATGACAAATTGTTCTCTTGAGTACATTACGAAGCTGTGAGTCATGAAACTATAAAGAGTGGGAAAGAGCTAACAGGGTCGATATATGATCTTTATTTTAATGACAGTGGTGTTGTCACTCTTCAAAATCAGTGAACTACATATTGTAATTATGTGACCAAACTGTGTTTAGTATCTGTTATACTTTGTGCATTTGTTTAAAATATATCATTCTACCTTCAGTATCAAGAAGTGACGAGATTTAAAAGCTTGTGATTATTTTGTCTACAGTTTTTCTTTGAAATTCTGATATTTTCCAATAGGGATAAGTAACAATAATCTCTCATTTTAAAATATTTATTAAAATAATGTTCTTTTTAACTGAATATGAAGAATACAGTCCAGTTACTGAATAGATTTGAAATATATATATGTGTGGTATATGTTATATATATGTTACATATATGTTATATATGTTTTCCAGGGATTTAAGTTAAAGATAAAAACTTTGGAGGATTTGCAGGAAATATAAGATTAAATATGAAGATTTAGTTGATAGTCATAAAATCTTGTTAATTTAGGGTACATCTTTTTCTAACTTCTTTAGACTGACATCCTGAAATGGCAGAAATTTTTTTGTGGGCATGCTTGTGGCCAAGAAATGAGATACTAATTTTGGCTTCCCTTCCCTTCCCTTCCCTTCCCTTCCCTTCCCTTCCCTTCCCTTCCCTTCCCTTCCCTTCCCTTCCCTTCCCTTCCCTTCCCTTCCCTTCCCTTCCCTTCCCTTCCCTTCCCTTCCCTTCCCTTCCCTTCCCTTCCCTTCCCTTCCCTTCCCTTCCCTTCCCTTCCCTTCCCTTCCCTTCCCTTCCCTTCCCTTCCCTTCCCTTCCCTTCCCTTCCCTTCCCTTCCCTTCCCTTCCCTTCCCTTCCCTTCCTTCTTAAGAAAATAATTTCTCCATGAATTTTGCACATTTTTTAAAAAGATCAGATATAGTCCAATGCCAGCTTACTGTAATGCATTTATTTTACCTGCAATGCTTAAATGTTTCTTGAATACATATGCAGAAGTGTTCCTACCTGTTTCTCTTTCTCAAGCCTGTGCAGAATCCTGGATATGATAAAATAAATATGTTCATTGTGATACACTAGGACAGAAAAACTATTTGGAGCAAAATGTTCATGCAGTAGTTAATGCTGGAGTTTGCTTCTGATGGTTATATCCAGGCTTGGAAGTGCAGTGTGATGCAGAGACCATCCAAACTATAGCTGACTAAAGGAGTATCAGTGCACGGTGCAGCATAACTGCAGGGAGAATACAATTTTAGATCTCAAATTGAGCATTTTTAGGAGGCTTTTTAGCTTGTGTCCAGTACTACTGCACTGTTTTCATATGTGGAGCTAAACTCATTGCTAACTTAAGACTTCTCAACACTGCATTCCATTGTAGAATGTAGACAAAAAGCACGAACAGCCTTTTCCTCACAAGTCACTTTTAAACATTACAAAAGGTATTCTGTTCTATTATATATTGCATGTGTTGTTCTGAAATAAATGTAAGATTTCTTTTGGAATTTCTTGGATTTTTATTTTTTGTAGCTGCATGGAAATCACAGAATTGCAGGAGTTGGGTGGGACCTCAAGAGGTCATGGGCTTTATGGAAGAATTGAGTAAATAATGCATAGTAAGTGGGTTTGCATGTTTGTTACTACTACTGGATAATTTAGTCTGTGGCTAGGATATACTGTCATATTTTCTCATGTTTTTCATCTGATGTTTTCTTGATGCTGCAAAGTTCTTGAGACCTAGAAGTCTCTCCGATCATATTCTGTGGATGATTTTCTGATTATTTCACATGCTTAGCTGGGGAATAGCTGCCTCAGAACAGCAGTCAAAGAGATTTTCTGAAACTTAAAGTTTTGTATTGCATTATGAATCCTCTTAGGCTAAGTGAAGTTTTACAAGGTATTTGGAGAATTAAGTAGTCTGACACTTCTGTCATTTTAATGCTTCAGCAAGTTTTAGCTCTTGTGGTTTTATCTGCAAGAGTAGTCAGCTAGCTGAGATCTGAAATGATTTACTGCTATAAGCATAATAATTTAAAGACTTAACAGATTCTGGGGCTATGCATAATTCCCAGGTTCCTGGAGAACTGGTTTTTCCATAGGCATCTCAGAATATTTAATGGCGTCTCAGACATCTCACAGCTTTCTGGGACTTTTAAATTCTAGAATAGTTCCTCTTGCTATTCCATAATCTCATGCTGAATATTTTATCTGTCAATTTATAATAACTTGCAGTCTAGTACCCATTTCTTTGTTAGTGACAATAACCAATAGTACGAATCCCTGAAAAAGAACTTCTAATAAGCTTTAGAACCATGTGTTTCCTGCAGTAACAGTACCTTCACAACTAGAGATACCAGCTAAAATTAGATGAACAGAAATAGTAATGGAGATGTAAAAATAAAAAGCAAAGTGAGGTGTTGGTCACAGTCTTACTTTTATGAACTCATTTTACAATTGGGGTTTTGTAAAATAGTGATAAGCATTCTCAGTCCTCTGGGATGAATGATTAAATATAAAGTGACAAGCCATAATGGAGGCTCATATCTTTTAAGCTTTTTCCAGGGTTCTAGAAAGGGAGTTTTGATGGGAAAAGTTTTAATAAAGGAATGCTTTACAAGGAAAAACTGCAGTTAGGGGAAGGAGATTCTGTTTCAAACCGAGACTGACAGCATTTTTATAGCTTTGGCAGCAATCTATCTAGAAGAGAGAAGAACCAAAAGGGTCAAAATACCTTCTGATAACTACACACCTTGTAAAAAAATAAAAGTCTTCTGCTTTTATTTTTTTCTTTCATTTATTTATTTATTTTATGTTTAAGGGATAGAAATTGAAATGACTTAAGGACTTGTTAGTATTGCTCTTGTTGTGATGAAACATTTTACACTGCTTCCCCTCCCAAAGTTATGTAAATATTAGGTACTTTTTTTGTAGAATAGTTTTAATATTCCAAATATAAGACTATCATAAAGACAATACAACAGTCATACCAAGACATGGTTCCAGGTTGTGATCTTACTTTTGATTATTTACATTAGTATGCTTCTGCTCACTTATAGGAGAGATATCCTGAACGTATGTTTTCCTTTTGAGAATGGTCTGTTACTGGTATTCAAAAACATCACATAGATTTCAGTCTAGAAACTGGATGGTTGCACTCAGAGAGTTGCAGTTAATGGCTCAATGTCCATGTGGAGACTGGTGGAAAGTAGTGTTCCTCAGGGATCAGTACTGGGACCAGTGTTAGTTAACATCTTTGTAGGTGACATGGAAAGCGGGATTGAGTGCACCCTTCACAAGTTTCCAAACAGGACCAAGCAGAGTGGTGCAGTTGACACGCTAGATGGAAACAAAAAATGAAATGGTGAAAAATCAACATGAGCTGACAAGGTGCAATTGCAGAGGGTGATCATATCCTGGGTGGCATCAAGAGAAGTGTGACCAGCAGGTTGAGGAATTCTGCCTCTCTGTTCTGCTCTTGTGAGACCCCACCTGGAGCACTGGGTCTCCTATCACAAGAAGGACATGGAAGATTATTACAGCATCTCCCTTACAAGGACAGGCTGAGAGAACTGGAGCTTTATTTATCATGAAGAAGAGAAAATTCCAAGAAACCACGTTATAGCAACCTTCCAGTACCTGAAGGGGGCCTACAGGATAGCTGGGAGGGACTTTTCAGAAGGGCAGGTAGAGACAGGATGAGGAAAATGGCTTTAAACTGATAAAAGGGTAGATTTAGATTAGATATGTGGAAGAAATTCTTTACTGTGAGGGTGGTGAGACACTGGAACAGGTTGCCCAGTGAGGTTCTAGATGCCCCCTATGTAGAAGCATTCAAGGCCAGGATGGACAGGGCTCTGAGCAGTTTGGTCTAGTGGGAAGTGTCCCTGCTTACAGCAGGGGGGTTGGAACTAGATGAAGATCCCTTCCAACCCAAACATTCTATGATTCTATGATTTGTTTTCTGAAATAACAGTAGACTCCAATGATGCTAAAGGGAAGAAAGCAAATTAGGTATTCTTAAAGACATTATTGCTTCAAAACTTTGAAGATAAATAGAAATTCAATTTGATTTCTAATGTTTTGAAGCCAAGGGAGGTCAGAGCTATTTGAGTATTATGGCTTCTTGGTTCTGACTTTGTGAAATGACTCAGGATAGGCTAGTGTGAATGTCCTTCATGTCTAATGAAAAAAAAAGGAAATTATACAGATTATGAGTATCTTATTTTGTGATGAGTGTAAAGAATTTGGGAAGAAATTGTATATAAATATATATAACACACACACACACACATATATATATATATATGTTTCTAGATTTTGGTCTTAAAATGTGTAGAGTACTGTGTTCAAATAACATTTTTTGCCCTATCAGAGTCCTTGAAGTTTTAGCTCTTGGCTTCTTACTTTTGTCATTGTGTATTTATGA
Organism: Callipepla californica brunnescens; assembly: GCA_023055505.1. Lineage (NCBI taxonomy): Eukaryota > Metazoa > Chordata > Aves > Galliformes > Odontophoridae > Callipepla > Callipepla californica. The sequence continues at coordinate 5,923,331 of JALIRH010000023.1, read as the reverse complement.
TATTGATCCACCCTTCTGAAATGCAAAGTTTCATCTCTGTGAGAGTGACACAATTATTTATAGGTCAAATAAATATTTACATGGCCTTTTGTATAACCTCCCATGTGATTTTGATAAATTACAAGATCATGATAAATTGGATAATGTTGTTTTAAATTCATACACAGAGGGCTTGAGTGTTCAGGGTCCATCGCAGTCTAAAATGTCTTGATTCATCCTGCATGGTCCCTTTTTGATGGATCTTTTTATTTTTGACACATATTTAAAGTAACTTGGGAAATAGGTTAGCTATTGAAAAGTTATAATTGTATGTAAAGCAGAGATAGCAGAATGTGTTGATAACTAAGCTTATTTTCTGCAAATGCACCCTGTTTTAAATTTGCAGTCAAGGAAAAGTTATATTTTATTGGCCTCTATAGATTTTTTTAGGCAGAGATGTCTTAACAATAAAATACTACTGAGCATCTATTCTTGTAATTTACTCAAGACATATAGGAGAAAATATAAACTGGAGGAATTTCAGTGGGAAAAATGAGACAGTCTTGAGGACAGGTCTTGTAGGAACACTGAACAGGAGAACAGTGCATTCTGTTTTCCTTTCCACGCCAGTACTTGTGTTCTCAACACTGCCTCTGCCAAGAGGAAAGAAGGGTGATTGTAATAGGCAACTCCCTTCTGAAAGGAATGCAGGTCCCCATATGGTGACTACATCCCACCCTAAGGAAGTATGGTGCCTCCTTGAGGCCTGAGTCAGGGCAATTGCTAAGAGACTCCCTAATCTGGTTCACCCCTCTGTGCATCCCTTTGCTTATAGTTCAGGCTGTCAGCAGTGAAGTCTCTGAGAAAGGCCTGAGGGCTGTCATAAGGGACTTCAAGGCATTGGGGCAGTTAGTTGATGGAAAAGGAATACGGATGGTATTTTTCTCCATCCCTTTAGTGGCAGTGAGAGATATAGAGAGAAAGAGGAAAACCCATTTCATATATATGTGGCTGAGAGGCTGGTGCTATCACAGGAATTTATTTATTTATTTATTTATTTATTTATTTTTGCCATGAGGAGTTTTATACAGCGCCTGGCCTTGTGACTTCATATGAATCTCATCTGTCTCGAAAGGGGAAGTGGATCCTAGTCCAGGATCTGGCAGAGGTCACTGAGAGAGCTTTAAACCAGGTATGAAAGGCAAAGGGGTTAAAATGAGTCTTGATAGAGATAAGCCTCTGGGAATAATGTTGGAATTAGGAGAGAGGGCAACAAACAGGAAGGAGATGGAAGCCATCATGTGGCTGGCAAACTATGACTTAGTTGCCATTACTGAAATACAATGGGATCTCTCTCATGACTGCAGTGCCGGTTGGTTATGAGTTCTTCAGAAGAGATAGGCAAGTAAGGAGGGGCGGTGGCTTGGCTTTCTATATTGGAGAGTGTTTTGATGTTGCTGAAGTCGAGACTGGGAATGATAATGTTGAATCCCTATGGGTGATGATCAGAGGGAGGGACAACAAGGCTGGCCTCCTGGTGGAGGTTATAAACTGCCTAACCAGGGTGAAGAGACAGACAGACAACGTATTCTATGAACAGCAGGCAGAAGTTAGGCAATCAACAGCCCTTGTTCTCATGAGGAACTTCAACTGGAAATATAATACAGAAGAAGAAGTTTAGGAGGTTTCTAGAGTGTGAGAAAAATAACTTTGTGATGCAGCTGCTGAGAGAGCCTTCCAGGGAAAAGTTATTATGATATGCAGGAAAAAAAATTAGAAAGGTAGAAGTCAAACTTGAACTCAACTTGACCACTGCAGGAAAAGAGAACGCAAGGCTTTTTAAAGAATATATTAACAGTCTTCATCCTTTACTGAATGTGGTAGGGTGTGTAACCATTGAGGATAAGGAAAAGGCTGAGGTTCTCAATGCCTTCTTCATGTCTGTCTTTGAAAGTCAGACCAATTATCCTGGGGGTTCTCTACCCCCTAACATGGAAGTCTAGGATGAGAAACAGAATAACCACCCCAAGATTCAAAAAGAAACATTTAGAGACCTCCTTCTTCTTATTCATCACTGATGAAAATGCAGAGCTAATTGTGATGACTGTGTCAAAAAGTAGTGTGTTGTAGCTGAGAATTTGTTGTATCTGTTGTAGTTTCCATGGAAATATATAAGAGGCATTACTTTCTGAATGACCTATGCATATTCTACTTCAATTAGTTTCTGTATAATCTGAATCATGCCTCATGCCATGGGAATTTCTGTATGAAAGGAAAAAAAATAAAACTGATGTGTTAATGCTATAATGTGAAAATTAAAATGGTAAATTGGAATGTAGGAAAATAGCTGAAGTAACTGTTTTTCGGGACAGATGGTGGAGTGATACACATCACTGAGACAGAACCAATTATGGTCTTCGTTTGTAACGAAGTACAAGCTTATGTGAGGAAACCAGCATTACTATATTGGAAAACCATAGTTAATAATAAAAAAAAATAAAAAATCAAATGTAACAGATAATAGGATTACTTTACTATAAATCCTAACAAATGTTAATTAAGCTACTGAAAATTCTACTCTTTCGCACTTTCATTTTTGCTTAAATTTGGCTGATCTTAAAGCCACTGCCCATAAACATATTTTATGAGGCACAAATGAGACTTCAAAATATAAGCTCTGTATGTTAGTAATTTAGTACAGTAATTTGCCCAGTAGTCTAGTTTCATCACTGGCTGTTGCCATTATAAAATTTTTGATGATGTTTAAAAAAAGCCCTGAGGTTTTGTGAGCAGTTTATGACAGGCTGTTGGAAACCGTAATATTACTGATGTCATAAGCAACAGCTGTTTCCACATTTGAGAGAAGTTAGAATGACTCAGTAAAGTCAGGTGGGGAAACAGACATTTAGTGATTCTTCCTAACATGAAGCTTAGAGACTATTTCAGAACATCACATTAGAGTCCAGATGGTTTGTGTATCTTAAGCAAGATATAAGCAAAGATAAAAAAAAGAAGCAGATTGTGATTGTGTAGGTGTTCAGGAATAGAAAAATGCAAGAAAATATTTCATGTAAGTTTCAGTCTTCTTTCAAGAGTTTCTTCTGCTTTAGTGCTTACATGATCCTTTTATTTCCTTTTCAAAACAAAATAAACAAACAAAAATCAAAGAACATGAACTTCCTTTTACTTGCACAAATGTCTCTCCAACACCATAGTTCATTCCTCTATGGAAGTACATCTGTTTTCTTTCTGTTCATGTATAAGGGAAGTTCATATCTATTGTGGAAAAACACTTATCAAGAACCTCAGAAAGACCATTTACAGTCTAGGAAAAAAATTGTTTTTAGAGATGTGTTTTCAAGTTATGCTTGCTAAAAAAGGGAATGATGAAATCTAGAGAACAGTTTAGTCATTCTAGCTCTCACAGCTTCCTTAACCCTGGAGTTCTAAGGATTTCAGTGTTTGTCCATCTGAATGCAGTCCTTAATAGACCTCACTTCAGTGGCAGTCAGACAGATTTGATTTGCCCTGTGCCTATTCTTCCTCCTTGCCATCCTACAATATGCTGTCTTGTTCTCTGGGAAAAGCAAGGCAATTGCTAATAGATGCTTTGGCTTCAGGCTTATTTTGCCATCTGTTAAAGAAGGGCCTTATTTCAAGTGTTAAACAGCCTGTCCAGAGCTTTTAGAACTGTTGCACCTTGGCTGCTGGGAACCTAGAGAAATGTCAAATTTCTTAATTTTCTGTTGCACAGATATTTCTGGGTGAGAACAGGCAGATGTTTAGAGTAAGCTCATTAGGAAATAACCTGATTTCAGTTATAAGCAGATGACAAGTCTGTGCAACTGATGATAATTTCTGTTAGCTGACCGGCATCTGAGATGTGTGACAGTATGGTGAATTATGCTCTTACAGAGAAACATATATAACCATGTATCACAATTAATTAGCAAAATCCAGGCTTTGAATATTGAATACTTACTAGAGACTGATAAGTTCTATGAAGCCATATTCAAAACTTGGACATTGTATTTATCAGTAAGATAGTATTCCATAACAAATCACACCAAATAACCTTCATAGTTTCCAAAATGTAAAAAAGAAAAAAAAAAAAAAAAACAGAATAAAACTGAAGTGATATTATCAAGACATGCCAAAAAAATTTTCTGAAGTAAGAGGGCTACTCCGGCAAATAAACTTTTAAATAAAAACTATTACAATTAAATATTACATAAAAGTGAGAACCATTACAATTACATGCCCATAGTACATAAAACTAGGACAAGGAAAATTATTCCTCTTTGCTCTTTGGAAAAGTTGATTAATAAAAGTGATGTAACACCAATGATTTATCAGAGTTTTCAAAAATACTTTCAATACCTTTACTCTGAACTATAAATATGAAATGTTAAAGAACAAGTCCCTGAAACCTGGCTTAAAGCTGGAGGAGAAAAGAAAAAGAATGGGCTACTTTACAAAGTAGAAGCAGCAAAATTCCTTGCTGGTTCTTACTTACATTAGTTATTTGTGTGTGATTTAGAGGAGTGGATAGGAAATCAGTGTTTATTTTGTAAAGCGGAACTGTTTTTTAAGTGTAAATTATGGCATATTGTGAGAAATGTCACAGCTAATTTTTGTGACTGAAGTTCTGCACGCATCTGCTTAAATTCTTCTGTTTTCTGAAATAAATTGAATTAATGAATTGAATGATGATTTTAGGCTACGCTTTGCTTAATTTTTGTAATATTACCTGGAAGGTGTTATAAAAATATATTATGAGAAGGCACTAAATATGTTTGAAATACAACATGCTTAGTGTGAAATACAAAATGTGTAAGATGAAATGTGTATGATGAAAAGTATTAAGAAGAACCATTGATGAGACAGCAGAGATGAGAGCATTGGCCAATTCCTACCTTACTGAACAATAAAAGCAGAAATCCGTTTGGTGTTCTTGAAGAAATCCAATGAAAGTAAAGAGCAATATTCTTAGAACAAGTAAAATGAAAAACAAAACAACAACAACAGAAAACTTTGTTCAAAGAAATTTTGTACAAAATTTGCTCATTTTGGTTACTGTTACTTCACATATTCTCTCCTGGAATGAGAATTAATAGTTGCTGTGTGAATAAACTCGGCATATTTTTGCCTTTTAAACAGAAATCACCTGTGGTATTAGGCTGCATTGGTGAGGAACTGTGAAGTGATTAGTTGTGCTGCAGAGAAGTAGCCAAGATGAAGTACCAAGGGCAATTCCTCCTCAGTTGGTGAGTATGCCAGTCTCCCTGTCACTTAGCCATCCATTTTTGACAAGCTGTGGACTGATAAATAATTGGCAGGATTCTACTGTTACTTGTCCAGGTTACTGTCTAACAATATGGGCTTGTTTTCTCAAACTGATTTTAGGAGGACAATTAGAAGCATGGAGAACTTCCAGTGAGATTATGTAAGGCAATCACATAAGGAAACCAGGGAAATATGTTATTTTTATTTTTGGTATTGTACAGTTTACTAAGTGCATATTTTATAGACCCTAACCCTAACTCTTTTCCTTCTTTCTTAACAGCAAACACGAACTTCTTGTTTATATGATTAATTTTCTGTTGTTTATAACCCACAAAAGTTAGAAATGGGTAACAGTTCAGCTAATCTAGCCTATCATTCTGTCAGTGTAGCATTGTCCTTACAGCACATTTTCTTCTAATTTTTTCAACCCAGGCAATGAGAATTCTACTACTTTGCCTGGGAGACAATTCCCCAGTTTAATAGATTTCACCATCAGCAAGTGTGAGATCTGTTCACAGTAGATTAAAATGACCACAGTTCTTACTACCTTCCAGACTGATTGTCAGCCCCATCTGTGCACTGTAGCTTTTCTGCAACAAATAATAATAATTATGAAACAAAACAAAACAAAACACAAAACAAAACAAAACAAAAAAAGAAAGAAACTCACCACATTGAAATCAATAGGTAACTGGCACAATAAGAAAGAAATCTACTTGCCTAGGAAAGGATGCACTGAAAGAAACAAAATATGAATGCATTCAGACTAATTCTGATTTGATTGATCAGGGTTTTGTTTTTTTTTCTTGCCTTTCTTTTCACTGTTAAGCCTTTTGACATCATGGTTAGTGATTGTAGTTAAAATAGCGAGCTCGATGAGAGAGATAGAGAGAGCCAGGAAGTCATAATAATGAAACTGGTTTCTATAACAACAGATGGAGTACCAGCTATGAATGGACTAAAGCACGTTGTCTGCAGAAAGAACCCTTATTTTCCACCCCTTTGAATTGTCACTGCATTGCATATCAGTAAATGCTAAATGGAAAAACACTTGATACAAAAGCAGTAGAAAAGATTAACCCTTTATAATACAGTGAATTTTGTAAAAACACAACACTAGTATTCTTTTTTTTTTATTGACATAGTGTTGGTTGTTCCATTTCTGAGCAAAAAAAAAAACAAAAACCCAAAACATTCACCAAGCCTTAAAATGATGCACTGGAAACAAAAAGAGGCTGAAGATATAAAGTGATAAGGGGAATAATGTGTTCGAAGTTTTTGTTTCCAGTTTATTGTCATAGCAGTGCATACAGTGAAAGAGCGGGAACGGTTGAAGCATAAGACCTGTATAGACATACAGTTTTATGTTACTTGCAGTCATGATAGTTTCATAACTTATGTATCCACGAGAAATGATTAAATTTCTGTTTTCTCATATAAATCAGTGTCCTTTTAAAAATCTTTTAAGAACAGTTTTCACCTGTATCCAAGGTCTTTAACTGAGACAAGCCTTATAATGAATGTATTAAAATATATTTCATATTAAAAAATAAGAAATTTTGAATTATGTTTGGTTGTGGTTGCTGCCAGTTAGTATTCTTTTGAACTGCAGAGCTTTGGGTACTCGACAGAACTGTCTGCTGAACAGAAAGGAGATGTGTGCGTCATCATTCATATTTGCTTCAAACTTTGAGAATTAAACAGCCAGCCTGCAAAGACTTATGACACAGTAGTAACATTCAGAACCAGAGAAATACTACAGAATTAACTGCACAATTTATTTATTTTTATTATTCAGTTTGTTTAGCAGCATAATGCCTTACTTTTTTTTTTTTTTTTTCTTTCTAATTTGAAGTCTATTTTGTCTATGTAAACGGCTGAAGAACTTTTCTGGATGCTTCCTATTTCATTATTCCACAAAACTAGAATAGCTATGTGATACAAAAACCCGTGAGAGACAAAATAACCACTCTCTTTTTGCCTCCCTAATCCAGATGTACCATGCCTACACGTAAAAACTGTCTTTAAGATTTCTTATTCTTGTCTAAAGCAGAAAAACGGATACTTCTTACTACTGCTTTGCGATCCTCAAAAACTGGAATTGCCAAGGACTCTGTCTGGTGTAGTAGTTCTCTGATACCCCAAAGAGGAGTAAAGCAACAGAATTACACTTTTTACACTCTGTTTTCCAAATTACGACTAGGTTTGTGAGACTTTATGCAAGGCAAGAAAGCAAAATATTTTTCACTCTATGCCTAGGTTCATCTGATACAATCTCATTGCTCAGATTTTTCACCATTCTTCCATTGATACCTTCCTATTCTCCTTGCCTTGTTTCTGACACTAGACAGAGACCATATTTTCTTCCTTGCACTGTGAGATTCTTATTACACACTTGGGAACTGTAACTGAAACAAAGGAGCAATTAATTATAAGTGTTTGCAGACCGGTATAGAAGTCTGTGAAGGTGAAAATAAAGCAATTCAGAGAGACCTCATATGAATAATAGGGGATCAAGAACTCTCTAGAGTATTCATTTGGAGACTTACACTTAGACAGTTCTGAGACAAATGCAGAAAGGAAATTAAGAGTTAAAACAATGCACTGGTTATTCCAGTTTAACTTAATAACTGTCAGTAAGTGCTAAAAGTGTTTGAGGCAATTTGGCTGAGTATTTTAGAGTTCTAAAGAAAAAGGCACATAGCCATTGTCCAGCAGCCAGTAATGCTGGGCACTGAAGCGTCACTAACATCTCTGGAAGGCAAAAAAAATTGTATTAAAGTATTTTTTCGTTGTTGTCTTTATTCTAACAAGGACAGTCTGCCTTCAGAGGTCATTACATTTGTAAATGGTAGAAGAAAATCTGTTAGTAGTGGTTTTAGCATTTTTATTAACGGTCTTGTTGTTCAAATACCATCTAGTTTTCTGAAGGTTGGTGTCACAATTAAATGTTCTTTGAGGTTATTTCAATAATTGCTTAAAATACAATATTAATTTTAAAAATAGTGGGCTTGATGGCCAATAAACAAATGTATGCACAGAAATATATGACACTATAATTCGTAAAGATTTGAAGATGCTGAAGTTAAGAAGAATTTTTCACTTTCAGTATTTGTTGTTTTGTCTATATCTCTCCAGTATGGGTTCTCTCTGCTACATTAATGCAGAGCAAATTTTAAATGGAAAAAATGGGAAGACAAGGTAAAAAGGCAGGCATTTTGGCCTATTACTAGCCTGCTGAGTCTTGTCATCTGACCCCATAATCATGGCTGCTGTTAGATCTCCACAGGTATACTTTTTCTTTGTCACTGTTCCTGAGTGGCTGGGTGACATTCTAAAAAGTCCATATTGTCAGCATAAGCTCTGAAGAATAATATAGAGCTGTTCCTGTTTTCCTCTTAGTAGTAAACATTTTCCCTAACAAGTGAGAATGAAATGGTCAGGTGTACCCTCAGTATGAGAAAAATCAAATAATTTGCTCCCGTTGCTTGCATTTATTGGTACATTTTTTGGCATTTGTTTTCAATGAGAAGTGTGAATGGAAGTTAAGTAGGATAACTAAACCAGAATAAGAGCTCAATCTAATTCAATGAAGAGGAAGCTCAATAAAATTAAGTAAAGGTGAACTGAAATGTAGCTGATATTTCGTATACAGTATGTAGATAATGAGAGGAGGGGGAAAGATGCAAGGGCCAAAAGTTTACAACTATATTAGAAGAAGTCCTGCAAAGTGCTCTAGCCTCTGTATCAACACACTAAGTTGTGACAGTAAATGTGGAACCCAAAGGCAGAGTGACTGTAGGAAGAAGGAGCTAAATTTCTTGCATGGTTACACAGTTTAGAATAATTGTTTACATGTGAGTGTGTTTATATTAAGTGTTAAGTATTTATATTTTACTGTTTATACTAATGGTAAAATAGTCCCATTGTACTGCACATGAATAATGTCTTTAATGGTAGTTTAGGAGACAGACAAATCAGGACATCATTACACTTTGAAACTAAATTTTAGTAGATAAATTTATTAAGAATGTACTTTGTGCTACTGCTCAATTCATACACAAATATACGATCACCACTTATACAAAAACATTCTAAAATAGTTTTGAGTGCACAATACTGCAGAGCTGTTGTGGTACAGTTAGCACTGATGGCTTCAGTTCATGGCTTCTGCTCTGAGTTGCAGATGTCAAATTAATCAAGCTTGGCAATTTTATGGTAAAAGAAGTGGGTTTGTCACTTTCTCTGTCCTCATTCCTTTCTTGTGCCTGAGGTTATTATGCTACTTCCCTGCTACCAACCAGGAGGTTATTTTCTCCTTCTGATGCCCTGTACTTTGTTTTGTGTTGGACAGTCATGCATTTTAAGTATCTGGGAGAGTGCCCTGTCAATTGGTAGTTCCGTGTTTCCTCTTTCTCACAGCTTTGGCAGTTTTGCCTTTTGTGTGAAACCAAAAGGCCAAAATTTTGCCTCTTTGATGATCATATTGTTCTTGTTCTTGTGTAAAATTGTATCTGGATATGCCATTATAGTGTTATGAAATACTTATCGACTAGTGTTGGTTACACCAATCTGGTACGCTTGTACTCTCATCAAGGCAAACTGATATGCACTATATCCTGATACCAATCATACATGGATATCACAGTGCCCAGCTTTCCTTACACCTGACTTTAAAGAAGTAAATCTAAGAATTCATAGGAGAAGTGGTCTGAGAGAATTATAAGAATTTGGATGACTTAGGTCTTATAACTGAGCTCTGTCTCCTGCAGTGCTTTTCATGACAGATAACAATGAATATTTGGATGAAAATCCTGTAGAAAAATACCACCAGCCAGGTTATCGTACTCAAGGCCATAATCTGAATGTATTTGGATGTGTTATTTTATATTCACTAAGAACAACCTCTGTGTGTAAAACTGCATTGAAGTTAGTAGCCTAGTTGAAATGTAACTTAAAGCAGAGTTAAAGAAATCAGTCCATCATTTCATTTAGACGAGTTGCACATGCAGACTGATTTTGAAGATGTGAAAATATGGGGTCCTTATTGGACACAAGATAATATTTGAAGATCACAAGTGAAGATAGAGCAACAGAAGACCAACAGTATATCACCATAGCTGATATTCCTGATTTGTACCCCCATGACGTTTTAAAAGGCTCATAATGTACTACACCAGCAGTGTAACTGAAGTGTGAAAGCAAACTCTTTACTTGTGCAGTTACTTATCTTTAGTAATTTTGTAACATGCTTCTTCCTTGTATTGAACATATATTACCTGAGTAATGAAGGATGATAATCAATTTCTAAAGTAATTATTATACTAGTGATTAATGAATTATACCATTATATCGATCACTTCTGCTTAATGCATGTAGTAGTAACTCAGTTTTAGAGGTACTGTTCTCTGCATTTCCTTTTGCTCAAGAACGCTGTGTCACGGGTGGCTAAAACTTATTGAACTTTAAAAGACTGATCCTATCCTATTAACAAGTGTGAAATATGTCCTGATTTTTTAACTACTTTTTCAATAGTACAGAATGTAAAGACTATTTCTACTTGTATGGAGGATATAAAGAGACTGTTTTAATGGCTCTATTTCAGAGGTATTTAGTCATCCCTAGATACCTACAAAAACATAGTTATTGTTATGCTACATGTGGTTCTTTGTTTAAAACTATTTGGATATGAATACGCAGATTTCTGTGAGACTTAGTTAAAATGAAGCAGCAGTGTGTGGACATAATGCCTACTATACAGTTCTGCGGTGTTCAGTTCAGTTGATTTTACTGGCCAGAGAATGCTGGAAAATGAGCTTTGGCAAACCAATGGTTCTGTGGTGTAGGCCAGTTCTCACTAAGAGTGATTATGAATATTCCACATTCACCAGAGGCTCTAAATGGGAATTTTCTGGTGAAACTGAAATTTCATTGAAAAAGCTCTGAAAGAAATTTCAACCATGATTATTATTTTTTTTCTTTTTAGTTTGAAAAATACCAAACCTCAGAAGATTATCTGAAGTACTGATAAATAATACTTTTCCCCGTTTGTTTTTAGTCTTTGTTTGGAAATTAAGAATTGCAAATAACTGTATTTTTTCCTTTGTTTTTCAATGTATGAAATTAACTTTTTATTTTTATTTTTATTTATTTATTTATTTATTTATTTATTCTGCAAATTCAAGGTCAGTAGTAGGAAAAACCTGAAAGTAAATATTTTCAATTTGAATACTAGAGAAATGCTAGGCTTTCACATTTTTTAAAAACTCAGTGTTTATAATAATGATTTTTTTCTGCAGATATATTGACATAAGACAGATTTCATGACTGTCTCTTTCTGAAGAGTACCTAGCCCTCTGACTTCAACTTTATCTATTTTTTGACTGGGAAGGAACAAGGTCTTTATTGATGATGTTTTATTATCAGGCTCAGTTTCTTGATCCCAGGCAAATGCTAGACTTTAGGCATTTTTTTTGTTTTCTCTCTCTTTCTCACCCTTTTCCCCTCTACATTTCTTTCCCTCTCCCTCGCTCCCTCCCACCATCCCTCCCTCCCTCCCACCATCCCTCCTTCCCTCCCTCCTGGTCTTTCTTTTTATCTTTTCTATCTTTCTTTTTATTTAATTTTTCTTTTTTTTATCAGGATGCACCAGGTTAGTAAACCCCTCGACATTACTTTTCTGAAGGTTTGTTGCTATCACATAAACAGACAATAAATCAGTAACTCTCTCTTTTGAATCATGCTGTGTACCAAGAGATTAATTTTTTCAAGAAAATCTGAGATTTTTCCAATATTGTTCATTATTTTTTAAATCAGAAATTAAAAGAATAATAACCACAAATTAATAGATGATTCCTTCCCTTCTTCCCTTCTTCTACAGTATTTTAGATAGAGTATGATTCTTTTCTTTCAAAACTCTGGAAGCTTTTTCCACTTCTGTTTATGCATAACTTGAAGAAAAAGATACAATTTCAATCTATACATGATACGAATAGGCAATATATATATAGGCAGTACTTCGGTCTGTTAAGAAGATTGCCAAATTGCTGTTTTATTTCTTCACTTGACTCATTAAATAATTACAAAACCAGAAAATTTTATATATGAATTTGTAAAATTCATCTGCAAAGCAGATTACAAAACCTTGGGCTTTTTCACAGAGAATGCCATACACCGTAATGTTGTTTGTTTGTTTGTTTTTAAGTTCTGAGCGGCCTAAGATACATATTTAGGCTTGCTGAGAAAATCTTCACATCCTGCTACATACGTATGTGAAAGACCTCATTTAGTCATACTGAAAAGGTAGTGCACAGTGAAGAACATAAGTTGCATACTGCTCATCAATAGCTTCTACTACTCTTCACAGCCTTTGCTCAATTGGATTATCTCACTGAGTCTAAGTTGCTTATCCAAGCAATAAGCTACACTTCCAAGCTCTAGCAGTAGAAACTGCTAACTCGATGATCTATTAAGAATCCCTTTTACTTCAAAAGACTATTCAAACAGCTGCTAACTCAGCAGGCAGCTAAGCAGAGGTCCAGGGCTTCACACACTTCCAATAGCAGACTTTCCCTGAGACGCATAGATGTGTCTTCTCTTGTTCTGTTGAGAAGAACAGTTTTGATTGCCTCAGTTCTTTTCACCTTGTCTGTTTTAACTCAAACTTTTGCTTCATTTATAGCCTCTATCCATAAGAGTTTCTTTAATTTCAGAGACTGTCTCTGTGGCTAGTTTCATTTAATTTTGCAAATTCACTGCCCTTTCCATTCATCATGCTTACATTCATCTTCATTCTTCCCTTCCTTTCTTCTTTCATTGTTCAATGCAGTTCCCTCAGCTTGAGCCTTGTCTCATTCAATACATTGTCTAATCCACACAGTCCTTTTCATCACCATTTAACCACTTCTCTAGACGTAGAGCCAAAGGGATAGCTGACCTCCTACTCCATCCTCCTTACTGCTCAACGTTCTCAGTTTGTTGTAATTAATATCATTTTTTTAATGGCATAAGGTGCTTTTTTTTTGTCTGAAACATTCTTTGCTCATTTAAGATTACTTATAATTAATAATAATACAATAAATTGACTTTTTTTTTTCTTAAATGATATAAGTGAAGAAGCTCACATAGACTTCTATTTTCCAGTTTAATCATCTCTGCTTAACTGTTAAGAACTAATGTACATAAACATAATGAGAAAATTTTCTTTCTCGGCCATGCTGTGATTATGGAAAAGGTTATGCTTTTGTACATTCTCCTGTGATTTTTAATTAAAGCATTTAATTGTTGGCAGGTATCTAAGAGTATTGTTAAATGTGTGGCTTAATTATTTATCCTTTCCTCTTTGTTACATATTGAGTGGATTTGATAATACATTAGTGTGAAAATGAGACTCAGGAGGTCTGCTCTGTAAAAGTCTGCGCAGGCAATCCTGTTTCTCCTTCAGAGGACAAAAGGAAATGTTATTCTAAATGTCTAGCTTTACTTTTGTGAATGGTTGTCTTTTGCTAGGATGGAATAAAAACTACTTCAATCCTGGAAATTTTAAATCTCATCTAGTCTGGATTCAATATCCTTCCCTGTAGGTAAAATCTGCAGTTTCCTTAAAGAAAAAAAAAAAAAAACAAAACCCACAATTCTTATTTGCCATGATTCTGCAAATACAGCAATTAATAGGATAGCCTCATAAAATAATAATAATGAGCAGTAAAGAGATGTTTAAGATTAAAGATTACTCTAAGTAGCCAAGTTAAACAGAGCACAGTTTGTATATGACATCATTTTGGCAAATATATTTCATTTGTGGGTTTTTGAAACCCAGGATGAAGGACAATTTAACCTTAATTAAGGCTTGTTTTACTTGGCTATCTCAATGCCTAATTTCTTGTACCATAGACACACAGAAAAATGTGGATGGAAAAAACCATGTGTAGTCCTCTGGGTTTGCCTTTTGCCAATCTATGGTTGCAACCTTTAGTACAGTCCCAGCTGCCCTTGCTGGCTAAGTTGTATATGACACAAGTGAAGCAATGCTACGATGTACTTCAGTAGAAACTGGAATTAAGTGCTGTCTTCCCTTTCAAACACTTTTAAACAGTTCTTTATCCTTTTATTTCAATTATTTATATTCCCTATGGCCATTATTTATATACAATTCATATCTTCCTGATACTTGCAGGCACAGTATTCATGTTCTGTGTCCTGACCTATTGCAGTCTTGGTTTTGGTTTTGTACATCCAATGTTTCTTTTCTCATATTGCTTTTTATTGCTGCTCTGAGAGATAAAGCCTAAGATCCCTGCATTCTGATCTCTGGAACTTTAATTCTTTCTACAGAATGGACCAAATCACACTGAGGTATTCTTCTGTTCTTGAAGACAAACACTTACTACTGAGGAAGTTCTACTCTTCCATTGGGACTTTTACTTCCCCCTCCAACAGGGATTGCTGAAGGGCTCATGCCTCATTTTACTCATATTCTAAGCTTCAGATTCATCTAGGACAAGGGTTTTCTTTCGACTCACAATTCTTGTTCTTTTGGGCAGCAAAGTTCAGAAATGGAAGAGTCAAGGTGCTGGAACAAAATGTGTTACAAGGAATCATTATGAGACTGCATAAAACATTTTTGAATAGATGCTTCCAGCTTTTTCCACTGTGTAAAATGTGTCTATCTCCAAGATCCTGACAGTTGTGAAGGAAGCAACATATGGGTATGCAACATAGTTTTCTCTATCGATTTAGAGGACATTGGAATTTTGGGGAGCCAAATCGCTTGCTTGGTTATATATACAGGAGAGAGCAATTGGGAAATGTTTGCTATTACAACTTATTTTATAAAAAGAAAAAAATTAAAGCACTCCAATCACCAGGTAAATCCATTTAAATGCATTTTTACCTAGAGAAGAGACATGCATAATGCAAGAAGAGTATATCAAATGAATTTTAAAATCCTTGTGAAAAATGATTGAATTCTATATAAGTAACCCCTAAGGGTTCACATTCAGACCAATGCTATTTACATACATAGTGTGATTGAGTACACCTTAAGCAAGTCTGTGAATGTCACCAGTGGTGCAGCTGACCCTTTAGAAAGATGGGATGTCAACAAGGAAGAGCTAGACAAGCTTTATAGGGAGCCCATGTGTATTTCAAGAACAAAAAGGCCTAGTGCAAGGTCCTGTACTGGGATCGGGATATTCCCCAATATTAGTACAAAAGAGGATGAAAATACTGGGAGACACCCTGCAGAGAAGGGCTTTGGGGAAACTAGTGGATGAAAAACATGCACTTGCCATTTGAAAAGCCATTTGTATTGTGGGCTACATAAAAATAAATGTGACCAGAAGATTGAGGAAAGTGATTTTCCCCCTCTGTTCTGCTCTCATGAAACTCTACCTGGCGTACTGCATCCAAGTCCAATGTCCCCAGTATAAAAAAAACAAACAAACAATAACAACAACAAGAAAGATAGAAATGAACAGTTTAGAAAAGGCTCAGAAGAGTGCTGGCCACAAAATTAATCGAAGAACTAGAGCACCTCTCATGAAGACAGGCTGAGTGAGCTGGTGTTGTTAACCTGGAGAAGACTCCTGTGACACCTTTTGCAATATATAAAGGGGGCTTCTGAGTTGGACAAAAATGTATTTTGATAGAATAAGAGACAATGGCATTAAACTGAAGGAGAATAGATTTTGATTGTATGTAAGAAATATATGTTTAATTGTGAGGGTGATTAGATACCAAAACAGCTGTCCACAGAATCTGTGAATACTCCATCATTGGAAGTGTTAAATTTATCAGGTTGCCCCTGTCCATGAAAAAGGGATTGGAATAGATAATCTCTTTCCAAGTAATTCTATAATTCTATTCCATTTGTAAATAAACTGTGGTTAATTTAAAAGTGCTGCATAATGTGTTACTTGGACTTCACTGGTATCTAGCAGTCAGGAAATAGCTGAGTGGGGAAGGCACTTTTCTTCCAGTCCATGATGTTTAAATTTTAGGCATCAGTGGATTTCTCAACAGTATGGTTAATTACAAGCCAAACAGATCATGATCTGTGCATTTGTTCTAATGTCACTTACAGCATAAAAGCCATTCTCTTGGTATTTTTTGGTCAAGTAGATAACTCTAGTAGGTCTGAATAAGGAAAATTGTCCTTATACAAGATTATACAAGAGGTTACACAAGGTTATACAAGATTTTATGTCACAGTGTTTTTTCTTACATTTTTGGTATGTATGAAATCATGTACTACTTTCATATGCCTTGATAAAACATTTTATTATCTTAAACCTGGCAGACAATTACTTTTAGAGTGTTGTGGATTTATTTGTGTTATGTAGTGACTGACTACAGGCCTTGTGTACTGTTGCTTTGTTATTAATTATGTGTGGCCACGGAGTTCAAGGGCTAAACATCTGTTTGAAATTTTTATTGAAAGAAAGAACTCTGGTTATATTTTCAGCATGGTATGAAAGAATTTAGCTGTATGATGCCCATTAGTGTTAATAAGTGTTGTGCATTTAAACTGTGCACTGTACTGAAAATTTACCTCTTGGTGGGCTTAAAGTAGAACAATGTACATTTGAAATCATCGTTCCTTGAAATATGCTGAAAATTTAGTGAATATGAGGGTGGCAGGAAGGCATTCAGAAGTACAAATCAAACAAGAGCATGAAGGAGCCACAGGGGAAATTGAAAACAAAGAGACAAAAAGCAGATCAAACAGCTGCAAAGTCAAACAGAATATGTGGGAAACAAACAAGGATGTTGAAAGCTTAACAAACTAGACTGTAGAGGAATCTCAAAACTACATTTAATTCAGGTCATCATTAACCAAAAGCAGTGCATATCAAAGCACCTTGTCAAAAACTTAAATCTGTTCTGTTGATGATTGTGACTTTCAAAACTCTCCTGTAGCCGAAGACAGTTGTGAATCACAGCATGCAGAGACATATATAAGAGCTTATATTCCTTCTCCACAGAGCAAAATTTAGGACATCAATTATTATTCCGGACTTTCACTTTGGGAATCTAAATGAATATATAAACATGCACATATATATTTCTTCCCCCTGGGCCCAGAGATTAGATAGTTTTGCTCTGCCTTACTTTTGAAACAATCACAATTCAGGGGCTTGCAGTACCAGCTTCTATTAAAATGTTATTTCAGTAAGATGACATGTCTAAAGTCAGGAACTTATGTGGCAAATGACAGAGAAAGAGGAAAACATGCTGCCTTTCTTTTCTTCCATTCAGGAGTAGGATGGTTTTCTTGATCCTTTGCAGAAAGTAAAAAATGCAAAAAGAGACCGTAACATAGGCTAGGCTTTGACCTGGGTGAACTGGAACAGTAGAAGTGCTGTCAGCTGTAAATGAAAAGCGTGATTGCTATGAGATATGGGAAAAAATTTCTTAGCTAGATTCACTTTTATAAACATCAAAAAAGTCAGAAAAGCTTGGAGGGATCAAGACCGTCTGTTACTTATTGATATCCAGCAGTTAAGGAAGACGCTATGTTGAACACTCCAAAATATTCTAAAACAAATACATTTCTTAGTGAGAGCTGAATTACTACATGCTTATTTGTTATTAATTGTGATTTCATAAATCAAAGCTGAATTCTATCAAAACTATGAAGCTTCTCTGGATGCTCAGCATTGCTGAAGTGCTGCCATGTATTCTGTATAGCACTTTCTTCAAAACCAAATGCAACAATACTTTGGAATCACTTTGCAAGCAATATGAGTTTAAAATCATCTACTTTACATTTTCAGTTTTGAGCTTAAGACAACTGTCTTGGGAACTCATTAAGAAGTTGTGAAAATTCCTATGTCATTTGTCTATTGTTTCTAGCAGATAAGCTGCATTTTGAATCTCCACTATTTTTTTCTATTCCTCTTTCCCTTGTGTGTTTGTATACCTGTATCTACATTCTTTGGTAAAGTGGCCATAAGAGATGAAGAGATCTCAGATGAAAAATAACTAAACATGTGTGGTTGTTGATGACGAACTGAATACTTCCAAGAGCAAAGACCATGCTGTGTACTTTAATTCTGCAGTGTAATATAGAAATGAGCTGCGTGCTATCTGATAAAAATTTGCTTTTATGTTTTATCTTAAATAATGTAACAGTAGAATCATTGAATAGTTTGAGTTGGAAGTGACCTTATGGATCATTCAGTTTCATATCCTCTGCCGCAGTCAGGGCTGCCACTCAAAAGATGAGACTGCTCAGGGCCCCACCCAACTTGATCCTGAACAGCTCCAGGGATGGGGAACCCACAGCTTCTCTGGGCAATTTGTGCCAGGGCCTCAACAGCTGCATGGTGACAATTTTCTTCCTAATATCTAAATCTCCCCTTTTTATAGAATAGAAGAATAATATACACCATTAGTCTGCTACCAGATCTGTATAAAATGTATAAAAAATGAAGGAGGTAAAAAATGAGAATTCTAAAGGAATATATTTTTTGTATAGCTGAACGAAAGCTTATGATTTTGTAGAAATAGCAGACTTGAATTTTTGAGATTCAAGGCTTAAAGAAATGAGATTTGGCTATTTGTGTGAGGTAATCCCATTTTGGCTATTTGTTGTGGATCTTAAGTTTTGCTATATTGAAAGTAAGTAACAGCTTTCTTACCTGTGTGTCTTATTTCTATCAGAGATCAATCAAACATTATTTTGAAGAAGTAAATGTATCTGTTACTTTTACTGTTTGTTGATTCTGCATAAGTGGATGAGTTTCTTCCTGACAACAACCGATTATAATTTTATCCATTGAAGCATGTGGATTGATTACTGTATTATTTTTATTCTGGTTAGCTCAATGTAACTACAGATGCTGTTTTTATCCATATATGTAAGATCTTTTTTTTTTTTTATCTAGCCATTATCAGCAATGTCTAATGACACTTAGTTCCACGTATTAATTCTAACACTGTGTGGAAACTTTCAAGTCCTATGTCATAGTTAGGTTAATCAGATATCCTTGAGAGCATTTCCACAAGCATTGGTGGGTAAATTCTAAAAAAGTGAAATATTAATTTATTTTGGTGAACTACGAAGGAATTGGCAGTTAGAACACAGTCACATTTAACTGTACAACCCATGGTCATGTTCAATATTAAGATACTGTTTTAAGCCAGAAAAAAGCAGGGGAAAGCTACTGAGCTTCCAAAGAACCTACATATGGATGGAGATGGGTGGCATTATTATCTACTTACCCACTCTTCTATGTAGAGCTATTTAACTTTTATGCCTGGAGTAAAGACCAATGCAGTTTTATTATTAATGTTTATACTTTCTTGAAGACTTAAGTCATGACTTCTCTTCCATTTTACAAACTGAACTTTTTCTTCTATTTCCCATACACAGTGAGTGGACAGATACACTACTTTCGGTGCAAGCTCTCAATGTCTCACCACTCTGTTTCTTTGCCTTTTGAGGATATAATGACACTGCTAAGCATTCTTGCAGTTTCTTTTCATTTCCTTTTTATTTCTTTATCTTTCCTGGCATACTTACCTACTTTTCTTTATAATTGTTATTATTTATTATATGTTTTATTAATTTTTCTATTTTCTTTCACTTAGACTAACCTTAGAGAACTGAATTAATGTTGTCTGCATTTTTTTCTGTCCATTTCTATTGTGCTCTCAGAATATGGAAAGCAGAACGTTTAGCTGAGGAAGGTAAGTCTATTGTCTCATCTACAAGACAGCATTTGGAGGCCTTGTATAAATGGATACTGCTTGTAAACTGTGCAGTGAGAACCACAAGTGATTCCTGTATTTCTACCAGTGTTTTCATAGGCATTATGATGGTTGCAGCTTTCTGGAGAGTTAAAGACCAGAGGCACAACTCTGGTGCATGTCTTCTAGTTTTGCACTGCCTGCAGGAGTCCTAATTTAGCCCTTAATGAGCTAATTGCAATGGTGACCTCAAAAGGCGAGTTTGAAATTCAAACATACAGCAATTCCCATATGGGAACAGATGAGTCTTTGTTTACTGGTGGTTTGTACCAGATGTTATAGAGGAAAGCCCCAGAGGACATGCAAATTTTGTTCACTAGCATTGCATTCTCTGGAGAATTACTACCTTGATTGTTAATTAGTTTTATAGTACACAAAGCAGTTAAAGGCTGTTTCTGCAGAGATTGATTCAGAGCTGAAATGAAGGCAAGACCTTTCCTGCAGTATTTTCACCTCTGGTTCAAGCAGAAAAATGGCAAGTACAAAAGCAAATTAAACTAGAAGCTTTTTTTTTTTTTTTTTTTTTTTTGTTATTTCTTTTTTCTCTACAAATCTTTATTATGCTACAGATGCCATCCTTATATGATAAAGTATTTGAGAATAAAAAGCCAGAGAAAGTTCTTGTTTTAGCTGATTCAGTCTGTGTTGGTTTCTTTTTAACTGTTTGTTATCCAAAATAAAGATACAGAGACACTGATGGCAATATTCAGAACCTTCTCAGCCCCCAAATCTTTCAGCCTTTATTCATAGGAGAGGTGTTCTAATCCCTTCATAATTTTTGAGGCCCTCCCATGGATCTGCTCTAATATTTCTGTCTCTCCTGTGCTGAAGCTGCAGAGCAGAATACAGTATTCCAGGTAGGGTCTAGAATTGTCTTGTTGAACTTATGAGTCTTGCACAGTTCCACCTCTGAAGCCTCTCAGAGTGGGTCCCCCTTAATGACATCACTTCCCTTCAGCATGTTGACTTCACCACACAGTTTAGTATCATCTGCAAAGTTTCCAAGGATACACTCAACCCCACTGTCAATATCATCAATGCTAAATAATTCTGGTGTCAATACTGACACTGGCCTTCACCTGGACACTGAGCTGCTGACTGCAGTTCTTTGAGTACAAACATACAGGCAATTCCTTATTCACCAAGTGGTCTACCAATCAAATCTGTGCCACTCCAATTTAGAGACAAGGATGTTGTACAGGACAGTGACAAATGCTTTATACAAGTGCATTGTAGAGAATGGAAATTGCTCTTCTGTTATCTACCAATGCTGTTATTGGATCACAGAAGGCCACCAAATTTCTCAGACATGATTTGCCCTTTATAGAGCCATGTTGTTTCTTACCAATCACCTCTTTGTTTTCCATGTACCTTTGCAAAGTTTGCAAAGGAGGATCTGCTTCATGATCTTGTCAGGCACGGAGGTGAGACTGACTGGCTTGCAGTTCCGCAGGTCTTTTTTTTTTTACCTTTCTGTAAATTGAGGTTATGTTTCCATTCACTGGGATCTTCAACAGAGCACTGTAACTTCTGAAATACAGCAAATAAAAACTTAATCTGACAGTTCCCCTGGGACTGTTGGATGCATCGTATCAATTCCCACAAACTTGTGCACATTCTGGTTCCTTAGATGCTCTCAGACTGGTACTTCATGCTTTCAGTCCCTGCAGATTTCTTGTTTCAGATTGTGGAAATAGAAATACACAATGATTTTTTTGTGTCTATGGAAGGAAAATATCTATTTCTTTAGTTAACTTCTTGCCCTTCTAGCTTCTAGTCACTTTGTTAAAAAATTTCTGGCCACTTCCTTATATTTCTGCCTTTATTGTCTCTGTGAAACACAAGAACAATATAGCTATAGGCAGGCAGGAGAGAACTTTTAAAGTACTATATATATACAACATATATGTATATATATATTCATAGAATCATATGATCACTGAGGTTGGAAAAGACCTTAAAGATCATCAAGTCCAACCATGACCTAACAACGTCCCTGGGGAGCCTATTCCTGTTAAGCAGTATCCCAGGGCTTAACAGCCCTGTCTGTAAATAAGTGTTTCCTGATATTCAACCTAAACTTACCCTGGTGCAGCTTAAGGCCATTTCCCCTTGTCCTGTCATCTGTCACAAGTGAGAAGAGACCAACCCCGCTCTCGCTGTAAGCAACAATATTCACTCTTGGGTACTCAGAGTTGTGTAAATGAAGCTGAAATCTTACCTAGGTGTGCCTCTGAATAAAATCTACTATCCCATGTGTTTTTGGAAAAAGGAAGCAAAAAGTCTGAGTTGGATTTATTATTTTACTATTTTTCATATTATGGAACTTATGATTATTGTCTGTCTTCTATTTTAACAGCACTAACATTTGTTGTTGTTTTTTGGCATTTGGGATACATTTTTAGTAGCAGGGGTATCACATGTTTCTGCTAAGGCTTTATGACACTTTCCTGATTTGTATGCATGAGAGCAAATTTTTAAAAATATTACCCTTGTTGTCATACTGAATCACCAGTCAGATATAGAAAGTACTTCATAAAATTCACCTTCCTGTTCAGGGCCATTTCAGGGTCTATTCATCATGTATATCTTAAAGAAGTCCTCAAAATTAGGCTAATGTTTTACGTAAGTGTGAACTCATCCCTTCTGAATGCACATCTGAACCTAAGTGCTAATTTCCCTTTCACCACATTATGGGAAGATTCACGAATCAAACTTCAGTCTACCTAGTGTGTCCTTAAACCTCATTGTTTTTCAGGTCTTCCCATTTTTTAGAGTGCTACGAATGGTTAAGGGCCAAAAAATTGTACTACTTGATCATTTTGATTAATGCATTTGGACATTCTGTCTGCTGTGGATGAGTGGAGTGGCTCCTTAGGGTGTAACAAAGAGACTTGACCTTTGCAAGTAGAGAAGTAACACTGACATCAGCTCAAAAAATAGGAGCCAGTCTTCTAGGCTGAAGTGAAGTCACTGACTAGTGTCTGTCCAGAAGGCAAATTACAATGAAACATGACACACAGAAGACTTAGAGTAGCTGTTAATTTTAAATGTCTACAAGTTTTAGTTATGAGCAAGAACTTAATTAACTTCTGTAGAATTACAGGGGAGAAAAGAACAGCTGTTCTCCCAGTCTGGTGGGATTCAGAATGAAACTTTTATAGTGTTAGGGTAGAACATTTGGGAATTTTAAATTGAAGAGCAGGTTAACTGTGTTAAAGGCTGTGTTTTGATTCATACCTCCTTTGATATTATCAATGGTTTGTCAGAGGAAAGCTGGAAAATATTAGAAGTGTGTTATTTCAAACACAAAGGCCCAAATCCTACTTCTGATAGACGTCATTCCACGTTTGCCCTCAATCCAATAGACAGTAAAAGCTTGGTAGAGACCTTGGGGAAAAATTCTGGGAAAGGAATTAACAAAACAGGTCTCAAAACTGTTCCATTTTAGCTATTGGTTCATCAAAGTCTTTACTCATACCAGGAAATGAATTGTCAGGACTGAGGAAGTGACTGGCACACTGGCCTGATAACAGAGTTATCAGCATGAGAAAGGCTTTTACATTCAAAACAAAATTCACAGAAATACCTCTTCTACTTGAAGGTCTGCATGGTTTCCAAGACAGTCTTCAGAAAACACTGGAAAGAGTGAGAGGGAAAACTCACCCTGTGCTGAGAAACTGAGTGTTAAGCTATTAGAGAAAGATTTCTGAGAGCCAGTTTAGAGGAGGGTTGTAATATTAATGGTTCACTAAGTGAATTATGCTTTTACAGTATAGTAGTAAAAACACTGTTAGCACATGGTCATAGGAATACTCATCCGAGACACATTAAATTGACAGTTTAATGTTTGTGATTTTGGATGTAAAAGACTCAATCTGTTGCAAATTCTTTCCTGTTGCAACCATGAGCAAAGACAGCTCAGCACATAAAGAAAAGTTTTTGGCAGTGCTTAACTGGGTAAACATCATGTAATATTTCTTAAAATTGTAACCATTAAAAGCCAAACAATTAACTTGTGAAAGGCTAGGCCTGGGCATTTCAAATAGAGCTATGCTGCAGCTGAAATGCCCGTGTTCAGTCGTGACCTGAAATACACTGTTCTCCCGAGACCTAGATTTAAGTGTTGAAAGTGTGAATAACATCAAAGTTTAGGCATGTGCTCTGAACTTCAGCTGGAGTCCATATTTCTGTTGACTACAACACTTTGTCTGTCCTGTAGCAGCTATACCTGGATTGCTAAAAGAAGGAGCCAGGTCATATGTTTTGCCTAAATGAAATTAATTGCAAAATACAACAGAAAGCTATGTAATGCGTACAGAGGCCGCCAGGCATACCATGAAGCTTTGGAGGTGAGCTGTATTGTGTATCATCACACTTTTTACTTTTGTTCCTGCGTCAAGTAAACTGTACATGTAGTTAGGATATTTGTCTTCAGGTCCAGCCTCAGTACCATGGCTCAAAGAAGCCTAGCGAGAGAATATAAATAAACAGAGTAGATGAGTAGATACTGTATGTGTGTGTATATATATATGTATATATATGTGTGTGTTTATATATATACACGTTTTGAAACAGACAAAAAAAAGACTTTTTAAATGAAGCTTTTCATAGCATGTATTTGTAAGTACTTCTTTTGCTGTAGGGATTAAGTACTATCTTCTCTCATAAGACAAACCTAAAAGGCTTGATGCCCAATAAATATCAAGAAAGGAACAGGACCTTGTGGAAAGTAATAGGCAAATCTCTAGTGTTAACTCTGATATTGAAAATATGATATTTTTAAGGATAATGTCCAGAGAACTGACTTAAATAAGGATAATTTTGGTTTAAAACAGGATCAACAACAACTCTCTAGCAAGATAGGTATAGGAGTAAGCAGTACAATATTTTTCGTTGTAGAAGTATAATTTTCCTAAGATTGCCTGACTCAAACATATGCCTTCAGTCCACAACTTCCTTTTCCAATTCTAGTATCTAATTGAGAGTCAAAGAGCTGGTACTAAATGGGATGTTGCTGTGAGATGCAACTTGTGTTGCACAAAGATTTAAAAACAAAAACAACAGAAAAGAGAACTCATGAAAACTTTTAATAACTTGATAGCCTTGTAAAAGCTTTCTATAGAAATTAACTTTTAGGACTTTAGCATTTATTTTCTCATAACAAGGGTGAATCGATTATTGAATGGTCGAATGCACACAGTGCATATTGATCTGTTCATGCGTAGCAGCTTTCCCCCAGCAGGCACCTTGCTGCCTGTAACGTATTTTAAATAGGATTACTACTCATTAAATTACAATGACCTGGAGCAATGGTCAACAAAAACGAAATTGCCTCAGTTCATCATGGTTTGGATCACTGCCATTGAATTTCATTGGCTGTGTTTCCCCAGAGTAAATAGACCTGAAGAACATAAAGGCTTGAATGCTTCAACTTCTTGGATCTAATAAAAAAAAAAACCTAAAAATTTTATAACTATGTATGGAAGTTTAGGAAGTGCAAGGAATTCCTCATTGTACTTTTAGTGCAATTTAAAACTTGGTTTAGATTAAAACACAAAAATCTTCACCTGATGTGATACATAGGGTCCATGCTATATGGTACTACACTGACTTATGTACACAGAAGACTTGTTTTGATTCTAGGCACTGCTAGTGTAGTGGCTAAATCTGACCAGAAACTACTAGCCAGACTGTTAGAACATATTTTATTTCCTAAATTTATATTTGAACACAGAAAATGTAGATTGAAAACTACTTAAATGAACAGGCAGTGAGTCAAATAATTCACTGTAGTTTTGCTAGTTGGGGGCCCAACACTGAAGGAGAAGTCATGGATTTAGGAAAAACTGTTGTAAACATAAAGTCAAAATCAAAGCAGCAATTCACTGGGAAAGAGGATGCAAAAGTATAGTATGGATTTATGATGATAAACCAGAAGGAATGAATTTTTTTTTTCGTGAAAGAAAATAATATAGCAACACTCTTATTTGTTTATTTTCATGCATTGCTCTCTAGCTTTTGATATTCTACTATGAATGGTATAGTTATATTACCCGAAGGAAACACCATGCTGCAGAAATTTAGATATGAACATTTATGAACATGAGTAACAAGGTGTCTTGGAAAACCTTCTGATTTGGATATACTGAAGGAAGAAAATCTTATATATGACATTGTCTGAGCTGTATGCAAGTGGCTGACGAAGTTTGATTTTTGTTGGTCAATATTGGATTAAAAGTGATCATTTAATTTCAGTTGTGGTCAGCATTTATTATCAGTTTCAGTGACTTGGATAGCCCAGAAATACCTCATATTCCATGTAGAACTCATGATAGAAACGTCAGCCAGTTAAAAAATTAGGACTACGTAGTACAAGTAAACAGAGAATCCTGAACTGATTTGTTTTATAAAATGTGAAAATTTATCTTTTGACAAATTTTGTATACTTGTGAAAATTTGTCTTTTTTTTTCCTACAGCTTTGCAAGATCTTTTAAGCTGATTTCATCTTCACTGGATCAAGTCTTATATAACAGAGATTCCCACTGATATCTAAGAGCTACTCAAGCTTCTTGCCTCTCCATTTTACTGGCTCCTGTGATCAAATGATGAATTGTGTCAGATTCCTAAAAGACAACCTACCGTTTATTAAACTTTGGTGCGTGTTTCAGAACATGAGTTTATAAATTCTAGCGCAGACATCAAGGGAAATGGGAATATGCAGCTGGAGAATTGCATGAAATTATCTCTTAGTACTATTTCTATATCTTTGTGTTACTAAAAACAGTTTGGTTATCTCATGTGGGTGTCTTCCAACTAAAAGGATTTCTCTCCATGTGATTTTGCGCCAAGAATTTGCATGTGAGGAGGAAGTGTGAAGTAGTTAACATACTGCAAATCATGCCTTTTTCATGGGCGCTATCTTTACAGACAGTAAGATCTCCAGTTGGGCAAAGCTAAACAGAAAGATGTGCTCTTCAAACAGTATCCTTAATCAAGACCAAGATAGGATGACAATGACAGATGGACTACATATGCAGTCTTCTGTATTAAAACTGTAATGAATCATCCATATCTGTAACAAACAAAACAAAATCAGTATTAAATATCTCAAACTACTCAAACATAGAAGTTTCTAAAAAGAGCTGGGTAACTTTTGAAAGATTTGTCAGAACTTGGGCTTGAGTATATTTGTGTTCTCTTTAGCACTTAAACGGCTATGGTCATGCTTCCTTTATAGTTGCATCTGTAAATTTCTACAGGTCTTCTGTTTCAAGCTACCATTTTTAGGGAGTAGAGTTTGTGTCCTGAGCAACAGAAGAAATGCTTATGGATCACTCCAAGAGACTTCTGTGAATGCCCAATAGGGTTTTGTTCTGCTCCATGAGCTTATTTTATGGTGTCTATGAAAATCGTTGAAACAAAGTGAATTGTTGCATTTTCTGCAGGCTGAAATAAATATTCAAATGTCTGATTATATCATCGTAATCTATTCTTAGTGGCAGCCGTCTTTTTCTCCCTTTCTCTCCTACTGCTTCCAGTACACATAAACTTACTTTTGTGCTGTATTTCACCCTATTCCTAAACTAAGAGTTGACAGGTACAATTAGATGAGGAATTTATGTTACTTGGTTGATTGTCTGAACTGGAAATTATCACCCACTATTTTTTAATTAGTCTGATATTTAATTATTTTCAAGATTTTTCAAGAATAAAACCATTATTTAAGTTTCAGGATACTTTAAAAACAAACAGCAGATAGCCTGTAGACATTTGGTAAAGAATCTGGATCTTATATATAACAGTCAAATCATTCTAAGGATCTATCTACAGACAGTAATAGAAACGTCTCAGCTAGAGCACCGTGAGTATGTTCCTTGTTCTACTCTGCAACAACTGCAATACTTCTGACAAATAGTTATTTTATTAAAGTTTAAACTATCGATTTCTTAGGTGGAGACTTAATGTTGGAGCTTAATTGAGAAGAGTGGACCAAACAGAATTTTATAGAGGAGACAACACCCTTCTTCAGTAAATGGGATCATTTAATATAACTACATTCTGTTGCATACCAACATTAAGATTGTCTCCATTGTTTGCCAACCTCTTCCATAGCATTAGCATGTGGCTTTTGTTACTGTTTTCTAAAACAGTTTTGAAACACAAGTTCAAGCAGTAATGAACACTGCTCAGCTTCATTGGAAATTATTTTGAATTTCACCCAAAAAACATATTTCAACTGTTTTTTTACCTTGTGTGTGAGAGATGCAATGAGTTACTTTGGATGACTCTGTGATGATTACAGAGTGAACATCCGTTTCCTTGCAATCACATTTTCACCTGCTCATGTGGTGTACACCTGTGTCTTGGCAATTTAATTGGTATTTTGCCACGTATCAAATTGCTCTTGCATCTGATGAAGTATGCTTATTTCAATTTGCCCTTTCAGATGATGCTGGGTGTTTCCTAATGGATTTTTTTAAATTTTATACTTCAAAACTGCTCTTGCTTTCACTGTCATAATTTAGCTTGACTAATCCAAATCCACATGTCATGGATAATGCAGACATAATGCCATTAGTCGCATCTAATAAAAACGTTTGTGAAAAGTGGAATGATTTGCCCAGTGAGAATGATTTCAAACTAGATTACCTATGGTTATTCTCCTCTAGACAAGCAGTCAATAGCACAGTTTGGTAAAAAACATTAGGAGAATTCTCATCATTTCCAGACTTCATTGCACCTATCTCAAGATGGGGGAATTAGGGCAATTTTATGTAGTAGATAACATCGTGATTCTGTTTTTTAATTTTGTTTTTGTTACATAGCTTGAAGGCTTCATTTTAAACAGATATTCTCTAATTTAGCAATTGTTTAATGCTTTGATTTTAATAATGACAATTGGTTAATGTAATTTCATCTTCTGTGCTTATTGGCTTTTCTATTCCTGTAATGCCTTTTCTGTTAGTTACAGATGCCTGATTATTCTGCAAGCAGGGTTTGAAGATGTTGCATCTTCTGTCCTATTTTCTCCTAACTTTTCAACAGCAATATTATCTGAAATACAAAAAAGTAATTGGACAAATGTATAGGATTTTGAGGTAGATAAAAACAAGTGAATTTAAAGATCCAGTGCATACCTTTTAAATCAACAACAAAAAGAAATACAGAAAGGTGACTACCTACCTAATGTCCTTTAAGTCCTTAATAAAGGATTACCTAATGTCCTTTAAGAATGGATTCTTGAATGAGGCTTGATCTTTTTAAAGCATGCTCATAGCATGCTACTCAATGGATTTAGGTGTCTAGTGTCTGATTCCCTTATCAGAGAATTTTGATTGATTCCATGTGAGGCTGCAACCACGAATATGTCCAAAACAAAAAAGTAAACTGAGGTGAAGTGCCTACAGGATTAGGCATAAACTGCTATTACAGTTACCTAATCTGTTTTCTTGCATTTTATTTGGATACAACATCTAATACTGAATATAGGCAGGTATTGTATTCCTTGTGCTCCTACTTAGTTTCCACTCAAACCAGAAGTTTCTTAAGACTGTGTTTACCTTATATTGAAATTAGATGACATTTTGAAGATGTCCCATTTTGGACTGGGATTAGAAACTGACTATCAGTTTGTGCATTTCATTGAGATTCAGAAACCAGATATTTCTCTGCTTATCTACTTGAAAAGTATCACTCATGTACATATCCTATCAAAATTCATCTCCTCAGATGTCATGCTTTTCCCTACTCCTATATTTAAGGGATAGACAGAAAGACAGATAATGGTGTTGGTGCCTCCTTTCATCATATGTAAGGCATGCAATTTGGTCTATTTCCTTTTTCTACTGAAAAAATCCGACTTAGATATTCAACTTCCTGACTGAGTGTCTCAACTACTAAATTACTTGAAAGCATATCAGTATATACAGGATTTTTAAAGAACAAGAATCCTGCTCAGCTTTTCAAATGAAAAAGACTTGCTCATTCAGCTCTCTGAACTCATAAAATTTAGAAAAAATGAAATTTAGGAAACTTGGGTATTCACATTTTCCTATATGAAAGCTATTTGGACATTTCCATGTTAACTGTATTGACTTTCTAATCATAATTTTTGCCAATTTTTTATCAATTCTTGATCTAACTTTGGGACAGTTGACTAGACTTACTGTAAAGAAGATGTAGACATCTTAATAAAATGTTATGGATTTAAATCTGTCCTCAAGACTTAAAAGTTTGGTGGCATGGAGCCTATGCTGAAGGTGTATAGGTCATTCCCTGTACCTATTAATTTTTATCATGTTGAAAGTACACATGTGAAGTCAGTAGTTGAAAAGCATGGCACTGCAATGATTTAGCATCAATGGAAATAATCCCACTTAAAGCTTTGAAACATCTCAGGACTCAGATTATAGTTAGAGAGTGTGCTGTCAGTTATTTCAGAAGTACCTTATCACCACTGTCTTCCTTTTTTTCTATGTGCAAAATACCGCTGAAAGAGTTTCTGTCACATCCAACACTGATTACTGAGATGGTTCTCTCTCTGTCTGCTTTTTCAGACGTAGGCTAACATGTTTCGTGTTTTACAGTTAGAGTGAAAACACAGGAGCAAGGACAATAAATTAGATTACACATGACTGGCCCCTTCCTTTCTTATGCTGGGTGACAGTTCAGTGACAAAGTGATTTCAATTTTTCTGCTTCCTATAAAGCTTCTTTCCTCCTTTGCTCGATGGTGGCTTTCTTTGCCAGAGGATGAGCAGATGCTGCACAGCTTGTTGTTTTAACTAAAGGGAGCTTCTGAAGCCCACTGGCATTGTCTGTCAGACTGGAAAGACTTTTTTTTTTTTCGTTTTTCTTTTTTTTCCTCATGTTTTATACTAGAGCAACTGTTTTCCTATTTGAAAGAGATTTTAAGAACCTTGGGTTGAATGTTAGTGTATTACAGTGAAAATGCTTTCACATATCTCTCCATATGGGCATCACAGGGCAGGATGAATTGTATCCCTTGTACTGCAGTGATTACTGAATAATTATGCATGTTACATTATATTTCTCTTCCTTCTTTCCCTTTGAGGCCTCGTGTGCTTGCTGAGAGTTTTCTTTTGTTACATATTTGATTTCTATTGGAAAATGTATGTGTGTTGAAATGGAAATGTTTAGCTGGGAACCACTGGTTTCAATTCCTCTTTAAATCAAAGTGAAGAAACTCACAGATGATATGGACAAAACTATCTTCTTTTAGCTTGTAGGCTAAAGAATAAATTTAAATATTTGCATTTGTTCAATCTAAGCCCTTCCTCTGTCCTGTTGTTTCAGTTTCACATCAGTGGAGAGTGTCACTATTTCCCTATCAGTGGTTTTTGTTTTTTGTTTTGTTTTGTTTAGTATTATTGTTTGGTTGGTTGGTTGCTTGCTTGCTTTTTTTTGTCATTTCATATTCTTACAGGAAAGCAGGAGTGCTGCACTCCTCACTACAGTGACATAAATACTAGCAAGTTTAACAGTGGCAGAGAACATTTGCAGTTATTGGAAGTCATTCATCTATACTTTTAAAAGATTGTCATTGTCCTTGACATGATGTTGGATTGTTCTACTCCGTATTCTCTTAAACGATTCAGGCTGTGGTCTCTGAGTTAACATAACTCAGGAGCCATTTATGACCATTTGCACATGATCACTGCACAGAAAACTGAAGAGATTTTTGATAATAGGCACACTTCACATTATGTACGAACCAGAGTCCTGTTGTGGGCACCCTTAATTTACTTGTATTTTGACAAGCCAATTTCATTAGTTTTTTAGCAGACAAGTCTTCATAGCCTACTTCAAAGGTGGATTTTCGTAAACATTTTCAGAGTGTATATTTCTGAAATCATAACAATCTCTAAGGCAGAATGATACATAGTGTAGAGTAAAGGAGAATAAATAGAGTGGAAATACTTCAGGAAATTTGAATAAAGGCTCTCCAGTTTTATTTTCTGTGGCAAAGAGTTCTGTCCAATTATTTTCTGTTCATCAGTTTAGAATCTGTTGCCTTTTGGGTCTTTCGAATGTCTTATTTTACTTCTGTCTACTTTATCTTCTAAGTATTAATTTTATTATTTATGTGATACTGACTGTAAAGAAAAAAATACAGTATACTTTGCTACACTTTGTTCCTGGCTTCGACTTTAGTTCTTCTATGCCAACTGCTTGGATAGGACTGCTAAAAAGTATTTAACATCTGCTCCTGCTCCTGCTCTTTGGCATGCTACATATCTGAGCCATACTTTGATGAAGATAATCATGTATTGGTCATGTGAAATGGTAAGTGCTACATAAACTGGTGCATGCTGCAGCGTCACTACATGATTATTAAAATAACTGGATTTCCTTAGTCAGTCCAAAAACCTACACAAAAGCATACCCTAAGAAAAGGATTTTATGATGCTATGATTTTTATTCTATTTATGAGAGAAAATCTTGCATGATGTTCTAAGCTGAAAAGGGCATCTGAAAGATTGATACTGTGAATTGAAAGTTTGGACTGTAAGTGTACACTCTGTAGATAAAACATAGTTTGACTTAACATCGGAATTACCAGAAATAATCTTTTTGTGAACTTCCTGTCTTCAGCAGAAAATGGCCCTTTTAAATGTTTGTGGGGAAGTATCATACTACACTGCAAAACTGCACTAGTTTACAAATACTTGTCTGCCTCTTGACTTAGTCTGTGCTTCAAAACTGAAAAAACACATAATTAACTTGTGACAGGTAATTATGATACACTTAGTTGTATACTCCATTTCACTCTGGGGTACATAAAGATTTCTAGTCAAGTAATGGGAACATGATGTCAATTATGTTTGATAATCTCTATTCACTTTTTCATTGGTTGATCTAGCTTGGTGCCTTTTCATCCATGGTTTTGCATTTATGCCTAAGTTAGTATCTGCCTCTGCTCTTCTATTGACTTTGTTGCCTGTCAGAGTCTCTGAATTTTTAGGTACTAATTTTCTCCCTCTCTCTCTTCTTTGTTTTTACTTTCTTTGTTGTTGCTGTTGTTGTTGTTTCCATGTTAGCTTTCTAACGAGTTAATGTACTACAATTTCTCAAAGCAATGTCTGCTGTATGATGTGGGGAGTGCCAGGCAGATGGTGAGAGCACACACACAGCAAGAAAGAAAATGCAGGCCGACAGCAAAGCCCAGCAGTTAGGTCAGTGTAGAATAGATGCCAGAGCACCCTAGCTTTAGACAGCTAAACACATAAATTATTCTAGCATTTGCTATCTTGCTATTTCAATAGCTTAAAAATCAGTGCCTTACTAAAGTAATGCAAGGGAACAATTTGTATCATGTAAATCTCTTGTTATTTTAACTTCTCCAGAAACATAAAGGGGTTCTGCTGCTATATTCATTACTGTATAATAGTATTCTTTAATTAGGTTTTTACGAAAAAAAAATAGAAAAATTATTCTCATTTGTTTGGGTGAGAAATGACGTAAGCAGAGCTCAACAGGAAAAGGCTGGGACCCTGGCTCCCATATTTTCCCTTCTGTAGGAGACAGGATGTGTATGTGTTTGTGTCTGTGTTTCTGAATTTGTGTGAAAACCATTAGGTAAATATTCCACGCTTTTCACTGGAGATTTTTAAGAGGAAAACAAACTACTGATCTTTGGGAACTAGTTTATCAAAGTCTGCTATCTGTGAAGTGCCTCTTAGATTGC
Organism: Callipepla californica brunnescens; assembly: GCA_023055505.1. Classification (NCBI taxonomy): domain Eukaryota; kingdom Metazoa; phylum Chordata; class Aves; order Galliformes; family Odontophoridae; genus Callipepla; species Callipepla californica. The sequence goes on along the minus strand of JALIRH010000023.1, from coordinate 5,889,601 downwards.
TTATGGAGTTTACTATTTTATCTTAAGGAAGTACAGAAATGAATGTTAGGAAATTTGGTTCTACTCCAGCCTATTTTTCAGACTTCTTGTTTGACCTGGCAAAGATGCCACTTTAATTTTTTTGAGTGTCTGACCCTTTGCATGCTGGACCTTTATTATTTTTAGAACGGTCACAAAAGATAAATATTTAATTTCTTAAAAGTGTATGGCCCCTTCTTTCTTGTGGATAACTGTGATCCATATGGTGTTTCCTTTGTTAACAATAAAGATTATACTCTCACTTTCTTGGGCTCCTAAAGTCAAAGTAAAATATTTCCTTTTGTTATTCAAACACCTGAATCCTGCCTCTCCACAAATACCCTGGTATCTGCAGAGGTCAGTGTACCTTGTATTCTAAAGACAGGAATATTTATACAGAACAAGAGCTCCTAGCCCAAATATAAATTAAAGACCAATTACATAGTTGCATAAATAAATCTCTGCCACTCTAAAGCAACAGCACTTGTTTAAGTATCATACTATTACCATGTTACTGCAGTGTCTGGCAATGAAGAAAACTCAAAATTATGAGAAAACCTGCATGTGTAACTAATTTTATGGTCCTCTTGATATCCTAAGAAAACCCCCAAATTTGTATAATTTATACATATAATGAGCTATATAATTTGATACAATTTTTTGCAGTCCATACATTTTACTGTCAACTGACAAAAGCATTTTTTTTAATGAGGAAATTAAATTTCATTGTAGAATCTCAAAGCAGCTCATATCTAGAAGCTAAGAAATAAAAGACAGTGATATTTTAAACAGTGACCAAAGTGTATAGTTTCTGTCAGATAAATTGGGTAGAATCATATAATCATAGAACTGTTTGTGTGGGAATGGGCCCTTAAACTCCAGCTCCCCTGCAGCTAGATGAGTTTGCTCAGAGCTTCTCTAGTCTGACACAATGTCCCCAGGAATGGGGCATCCACTATCTCTCTGAACAATCTGTGCCAGTGTATCAACACCCCTATTGTAAAAACATCTCCCTTATATCCAGTCTAAATCTCCCCTTTCAGTTTTGAAACCATTTACCCTTGTTCTATTACAACAGATCCTGCTAAAGAGTCTGTCCCCTTTTTTCCTGTAAATTGCCTTTAGATATTGAAAGCCTGCTGTCAGGTCTCCCTGGACCCTTCTCTTTTCCATGTTGAACATCCTCATCACTCTCAGCCTGACCTCGTAGGGGGTGACTATTTCTGTGGCCCTCCTCTGTACACACTCCAGTAAGTCTCTCTCTACTGAGGACTCCACATCTGGATGCAGTACTCCAGGTGAGGTCTCATCAGAGCAGAGAAGAGGGGCAGGATCACCTCCCTTGATGTGCTGGTCATGAATTTTTTGATGCAGCCTATTATATGGTTGCCTTTCTGAGCTGTGAGGGCACATTGCTGGGTCATGGACAGCTATCCATCCAGCAGTACCCCTATGTTCGTTTCGCAGGTAAAAACAAAAACATCACTCTTCTCAGAACAGTGACAGATAAATCTTCAGATAAATTAACAGCTTTCTTGTTTTGGTAATATGGTAAAATCCACTAAAATAATCCAGAGTGATTTTTAAAAAGATTTACAAAACCTGATGGTGAACTAAAGTAAATGAGTCAGAGAATTTTAAAAATAGTATACATGTATATATTTTAAGTGGGTGAGTTTCTCTGACTGGAGATCTGTGAAGAGGAGCCTAGAAAAATTCAAAGTGTAGTCCAGCAATGGCCAGGAAGGCTTTTGAAAAAGCCTTTGCTCTGGGCAAAATGCCAACCAGCCTTTGCTCTGTTTGTTATGGCTTTTGTTACAATGATTCAAACTCTACATCCTCCAGGGAATGGATAACACAATGCCTTGTCATTCGTTCATCTCTGTCAGAGGTCATTAATGCTTCTAGATTATTATCATCTAATAGTTGACAAGTGACCTAATGGGTGGGTTGACCTTGGCTGGCTGCCACGCCCCTACCCAATCACTCACTCCATCTCCTCAGCTGGACAGAAGAGGAAATAAGATGGTTGTAAGTCTGTTGGTTGGGGTGAGGACTTAGAGAGATGGCTCGCCAATTAGTACCACGGGTAAAACAGGCTTGACTAGGGGAAAATAAATTGAATTACTTGGTAATTAAAAATAGAATAGGATTATGAGAAATAAAGACAAAAATAAAAATGTATTCTCCACCCCTCCCCACCCTGCCTTTTTCCAAATCTCAGCTTCTTTCCTTCATTCCTGCATTTTTCACTCCTCCTTTTGCAAGTCCCTCAGGGAGATGGGAAACGGGGGTTGTGGTCAGTCCTTAACACTTTGTTTCTGCCATTCTTTCTTGTGTTCTTCCATTTCTTCACTATGGGTCACTCCCTGGGGATGCTGTCCTTCCTCCAGTGAGTGTGGGTCCTTCCCATTGCAGCAGTTCTTCAAGAGCCGGTCCGGCATGAAGTCTCCCCTGAACCTCTTCTTTTCCAGAGTAAAAAAATTGCAGTTCCCTTAGCCATTTCTCATAAGACTTGCACTCCAGACACTTCAGCAGACACTTCAGCAGTTTTGCTGTCCTCCTTTGAACATGCTCCAGAGTCTGTATGTCTTTCTTGTAGCAAGGGACACAAAACTGAGCACAGTACTCTAGGTGCAGCTTCACAGGTGTGGAGTAAAGAGGGGCTGTCACCTCCGTAGTCCTGATGACTACACTATTTCTGATAGAAACCAGGATGACATTTGGCCACCTTGGTCAGCTGGGCAGGCTGCAGGTGCATGTTCAGAAGACTGTCAGCTAACATTCCCATATCCTTTATTTTCCATTCAGCTTCCCAGCCATTCTGTCCCAGGCCTGTAGGGTTGCTTGGGGTTCTTGTGATCAAAGTGGCAGACCTGACACTTGGTCTTGTTACAGCTCATGCAATCAGACTCAGCCCAGTGATGCAGCTTATTCAGATGCCTTTGTAGAGCCTTTCTACCTCCTAGGAGATCAACAGTCCCCTCTCAGCTTGGCATCATCTGAAAACTTAAAGTTGGTGCACTCAATGCCCACATCCAGGTCACCAGTAAAGATCAGTATCTTTAGGATAGGGTAGGACAGGATGGGCCCCAATGCTGACACTTGGGGAGCACCACTCACAACCACTTGTGAGCTGTGTTTAACTCCATTCACCATCAATCCCTGGGCCTGACCACCCAGCTAGTTTTTTTTGTTTCATCCAGACAAGAGTACAACTGTCCAAGCCATGGTCTGCCAGCTTAATTACATTGACTCCTGTCTTTCACAGCTGCTGTGTAGCATTTCATTCTTTCTTAGATCTATTTCTCTGAGGCTCTATCATCTCTGCTGCTGATCCCAGCTGTCCCTTGCAGTGTAGCCATTGCATCTGTCTGGAACTTACCCTGTCCTGCAAAGGGCAGACTCTGTCTCACTTGCATTTCTGTGTTATGTGACTGTTGTAGGCTCTTGGTAAAGCTCACAGGCTGAGAGTTTGCCTTTTACAGAGCAAGTGGCAAGAAATTACAATAAAACCAAAGCAAGGACTCCTAGTATTATGAAGATAAGCCTGCTTTGACTTTCATTAGATCACATCATTTGTCAGTACAAGAATTTTGTGTCTTTGTGGAAAGGCTTTATTGAGAATATTGAAAGCAGCTATGAAGATCAATAACATCTGCTAACTTTCCTTGCCTGTGGATCAACTCTATCCTTATACATGCACAGATGGAAGCTCTTTCAATGTCATGTACAATAGTTTTCATCCTAATCTTATGAAGCATCATAAATATTCGAAACCTGAATTCAACATACCAAACTCTATGTACAAGTCAATTTGCGCTGTTAAAGGGATATTTTACCTGATGCAAAATAACAAGATGGTATCAAGTTAACACACTGTTCAAATAATACAATTGAAAAAGTGAAATGGTATTGGCAGTAAGCATTGGATTACTATTAAGGACATATTAACAATAATTAATGCTTAGTCATTGGCATTACGGTACACAAAGAACAAATGTAGTCTCTGCAATATGGTTGTCTGTAAACACATTATACACAAAACATCCTCCAAACATTTATTCCTGTTACTTCTCCTCTTGACAATCATGGGAAAAGACGCATTGTCATGGACATTGCTTTCAGAGGATCTCCTTTGAACTAATTATATTTTTGCAAGTAACACCACTCAGCTGAGCAGAAGTCTTGATATATGTGAGTGCAGTCTCATTTCCGTTGGTATCAGTAGGAGCTTCACTAAATTGATTGCCTGTCTTTTTATCCAGGAAGACTGTAAAGACACACTATTAGCTGTACAGCAAATTAACCTAATATTTTAGAAAATTGACAAGATGGCATTTCACTCCATTCAGTAGGATGAATTAATACAAAAAATATAAACGTCTGGGTATATATGAATCATAGTTATCACTTTCCTATTCAACGAAACATCAGAGTTTAGCACAGGGAGTATGGTATTGCAGGTGCCAAGTAAAAAAATTTCTTGATGCTCTACCCCTTTTTAGCTATTATCTGGTGTTCCCAGGAATCCATAATCTCTGATGTTTAAGAGTGAAGAGTTAAGAAAGAAGGATTTAGAATCTTAAAAATAAGGTGAATATTTTGTATCTGACTTTCTGCTCCAAAAACTTAGCAAATTAGGCAAGGTATTAATTGCTATGGATAAAACTGACTAATAAGCTTGAATAAAAATATAGGTATATATATGAAGCATAACTATAGTGCTACAAACAAAACAAAACAAAACAAAACTACTTTTTAAAGTAAGTGCAAATTTTCTGTAAAATCTAGTCTACAACTTGGCTTTGAATTTGTTTCCTCGTCATAAGATACTAGCTGTATACTTTGGCTTGTATATTAATTTATGCAGTAGTCCCATTGATAGTGTTGTCAGAGAATTACACAATGTGTACATCAAAGCCCACAGATAGTGTGGAAAGCAGATGGAAAATACTTCTTTTAGGAAATTGGATTTGCTTAATTATTTCCTGCCTTTGGGAATCCAGCCACAATATTTATCAAAGAAATCCATTAAAAAAGGAAATATAAAGATTTGAAAAATGGATATGAATACATACACTTGAGATGTATGAATTATGTGTTCACCTGTGATGTTTTGCATTGCATTAGATCTCTCCTCTGGATATGTGTCATTCTTGTCTCTGTTGTGCAGTCCCTCTAAATGAAACTGCAGATTCAAAAGTTATCTTTTTTCGCTATCACTCTTGCTCTCTTTTCCTGTTGGTCCCTCATACTTTTACTCAGTGCTTCTGTAATTTTTCCCCTCTTTCTTTCCAGCTCATTTGCAAACTCCCTCTTATAAAAGGCACTGAAGACACACACACTTTCACACAAATATACAAGTTCTTTTTCTTCCAGTACACTCATTGCTTGTGTGTACACCAGTGGTAGAACTTTCTGGTGTTGCTATTGGGGCTCCAAGACTCCATAAATTTCTGATCAACGGCATGCCTGAGAATCAGAGTGCAGGAGTAGCTAGACTCAAAAGATGGATATAAGGAGGAGAACTGAAAATAGCCGTTAATATGTAAAAAGAATACTAGAATCTCAAGGTAGGCTGAGAAGATACTTTATCCATCATTGTAAAGATTTAGTATAAGTCATACAAAGTTGTGGAGGTTCAAATAAAAATAAAGACATCTAAGTAATGTAAATTTCCATCTCTGTATAAATACATGTAGATGATCAGGTAACAGAAGATGTTTTCAGTACAGTTAAACATCATCCTGTGTGCAATTAAAATGGCATAGAAGGAGGAATGTAGTCAAGACTCGGTGGTCATGTTCTGTGAAATACAGGGGTTCCCTATAAAACCATAAGTGTTGGCAGTATCAGAACTTCATGTACTGAATCTTCACAGTGACAAGATGGGGAGTTGGTGTTACCATATTTCACACCTGTTGCACCCATGCCAAAAATTTGTCATCCTTTCGACAGAATGCTGCCCTCAGTAAATTTTGCTCATTATTTGCTCATAATAATACCAAAACAGAAATCCATCCCAAAAAGCTATCTGCCTCAAGTAGGAACCAAAACATGAGGCGAGAGAATTTTACAACAATCAGACTAAAGATATGTAATGACTTGAATCACTCAAGCTCCACTTGTAGAATAAGAAATAGTATAAAATATCTTTAAAGGGAAGATGAGGAAGGTTACGATTGCAAACAAGACAGACACAACCATCTCTGACTCTTGTGATAAGACACCTCTCTTTCCCCACCCCAGTAATGATGCCTACTAGGTAAGGCTGGCAGACTCAGATATGCTTAGTTCTTCCCAGGGACTCTTTGTAAACTCTATAGGGTTTGTTTTATAACCTAGAATGCCTGTGTTGAGGCTGTATTACTGTTAGGTTGTGCACATGCTTTGCATTTTTTTGGTTAACCTTGCAACCTCCTATACTTTTCAGACAGTGAGTTACTCATTGATAGTCTCCATATACATAGAACATCAAGTGGGCACTGCCATGTGGGACAGGTGATATTATTTAGAAATTCATTGTGGCTGTTATTAACTTATGAAAATTGAAGAGTAATTACTAGAAGATGATGACTTGGAGAATGAGCAAGGCATTCAAGCTAGAATGATCTATACAGCAGTATGAGATCCCAGGAAAATTCAAACATCTGAGAATCAGAAAAATGAACTCAGTATAGGGGTGGAAATAGTTCTCAGGGGAAGGAAGGTAATAATCCGCAAAAGCCAAAGACTGGAAATTTAAAAGAAGATATATGAGGATCACTTTTGTCCAGTACTGTAAAAATGTCAAGCCAGAGACAATACTGGAGTCTATCAGAGTCTTAAAACTTGATGAAATGATCCAACGGGGCAGAATTTCAAAATACAGAGATGTAAACCACAAGACTGGAAAATTCTTGGCCTGAGAATTTTTGTTTGCTTAAATTAGTAATACAAGGTAGAATATTTTAATTTACTAAATTTCCTGTTTTTTTCTTTTTTTTTTCCTTTCCTCCCTCACTTGTGCCTTAACATAAAACTAGCAATCTATTATTTCCCTATGTGTACTTGTGTTCCTTCTTCAGTAGTTACCAGAAAAATACTTTTTAAACTACCATTGCTAAATAAGCAGATAAGTGTATGAAATCAATAAATAGATAAATAAATAAATAGCAAATAAATAAATAAATGAAAACCTCAATACAAAACAACACATGCACAGAAAGAAAATAGACTGAGCGAGTCTGCACATCAAGCCCAATAATTTTAGGGCACATACTGAATAAAGACTGATTAATAATGTTTTGATTACTTCCCAACTTGATTCATTTCTAGTGTACAGGTCAGTGCTAGTTAAATATTATGTGTCTAGCTAAATCAAAATGTTTGTGATACCTATAATGGACAAATTCTAGTTTTGATGAGAGGAAGAACGGATCAAATAGAAAACAGAGTAATTGAACCTGTAAAATTTTGCTCAAGAAGTTCCTTGTGAAAATATGCTCAACTTAGCTGAAATTTAAGGTCAGAGAACCCACTGATCATTGTATTGCAGCAATAAAAAATATACTACAAAATAATTAAAAAAAAAAAAGCAGAAAAATCCTAAAAAAAAAAAAAAAAAGGAAGCAATTATATTATTTTTGAATGTAGATACCTATGTGTATTTATCTTTATAGGTTTTGTATAGGTATGGTTTTGTAATAAAAACATACGAGATCTCTGAAACTTGTGTTGACATTTATGTACTGTGATGATGAATGGTCTCACAAAAACAGAGACAAATAAAACAGACTATCCACCAGAAGGTAGTTTCTCCTTTCAGCAGGAAGGCTGAGTTTTGTTGCTTGTCATGCCAAGACCTATATTTACTATCGTGTGAGGTTTGGGAAATGTAAGTCTTTAGAATTAGAGGTCAAAACTTAAAGCATATAAAATGAGTGAAGTTGATCGCAAGTAGACCAAAATAGGAAGTTACAATGCAAACATTCCTGTAAGGATTTACATTGTTCTAAAGAATATGAGGGTGAAAGAAAATCTAGACACAAAGTAGTGATTTATGCAACCTGTTGAACAGCAATGCTAGAACATTTTCTTTTAACTTGTCAATTTTCTCTTCTCTATGAAAATACTAATAAATCTTACTACTGATGTTGAAGACTTACGCTATTATTTTTTTAAGAGTTTAATGTCTTATGGTCAACCTTATCATTTTGGAATTTAACATAGTAATAATTCTACATAGCTGTGAATTATCCTCTTACTGACATTACTTAATGTTTAATATCACTATTTTCTGTAAATGTCTTAGCACTGAATAGATGTAAGACAACTTCAATTGCCAGTTGTTAAGTCTCACTATACCTTGTACACTTTTTCAGTGATGCAAGTAAATACTATCTCTCTCACTCGCTCTTTTTTATTTTTATTTATTTTTTATTTTTTTCCCCTTAGGCTAAAACTAGAGTAAAATATAAGGCTGCTATCTGAATGATAAAAGTGAATCTACTCAGTGCACTGTTCAACTAGTTTATTTTTGCCTTACTGGGGCCACGTACTGTATTTAGCTTTTCTGCGGAGTAATCATGATTGTTTTCAGAATGCCAAAATAATAACAACGGTGATTATAATGGTGATGATGGTAACAATACTGCTTTGATTGCAATAGGAAGTATTTTTTTGTATTATTGAATGGAATTTGCATGGCAAGTTTCCTTAAATTTGCAAATACTATGCGCATTAATGATAGAAGTTATTTATACCTTAAAGTAACTGATGTATTATTGTGGAAATTCACTTTCAATCTGAATTATGGTTCTGAATAAAAGTTATCAAGACACTTTTGTGTCTGGATGCAGATCCCCAGACTCGTTGTCATGGAGCTAATGCTAAAAGTATTGTGACAAAATATTGATGAAACTCACGTTTTAGACAAGAACAGAATTAAGGCATGTGGCAGTAACCAGAAATCAGAGATGATCATTCAATTATGTATGAATTAAACATTTGAAAACAGTGAACATATCTATTTGTCCACAAGACAAGGAAAAAAAAATAATCCGTGTATGATGAAATTTTCATGTTTGAGAACATTCAGAACATCCCAGGTATGTCTTAACTGTATCTTTGGGTTAGGTAACATTTATTGTATTTGATTTTGATAATGTGGCAACATTACAGATGTCCTTTCAATGTGAAGTTCCAGATGTGTCTTACTATAATGAAAGGATTAACACTTTTCTTAATGTTTATCATTATATAAGAAAATTATATGGTCAGTGGATATAATTCTCACAATAATTTCCATTGCATTTCACTGTAAATTTCTTGTTTTTTTTTTTTTTTTCTCTGAAATGGAAATCCATATTTCTGTAGAATTTACTTTCGGTACAGTCTTCGCTACTCATACACCATATAGAATCAACCTTTTTCCATCTTCTATGCTGTTCAAAATATTTCTCCTTGGTTCACGAGTCAAGTGTTCCACTTAGCTTCATGGCTGGTTCAGTATCAAAAAGCACACCATGCTTATACAAAAATAATAAAAAAAAGGAGACAGAAACGTGTATAAATACAATCTTTCCAAAAGTCTTTTAAGAGAGTTAATGAAAGAAGCATTTCCATATCTTGAGAGGAGTGTTTTAGAGGTGAAACTAAATTTAGAAGGAAACAAGAAAAATAGCTAGACACTGGCTAGTCTCCTAAAATGGTATTTTATCACTGAAAAACTTACTTCTTTCTCTGTATCAAGAACACCATAAACAGCATATTTAAATTTGGTTGTTTTGAAGTATGATCATATAAGCTTGGGAAAATATCTGGGCAAATGTTCATGCTTACATCTCAACTTCATACTTCTATCATTTTCTACATCGACGCCTGCATTTGAAGTAGTTGCCTTCAGATTACATGTTATCTAGTCCCTACCAGGTCAGAAACAATAGCACATAAAACATGCCAAGATAACATATATTAAGATTACTTTCATAGTGTGATTTTTCCACGTCATTACTTTCCACAAATAGAATGAACTTTCAAGTACAAGAATTTTCAGTAATATTGCTAAAGTGAGAAAATAAACAAAAAGCAAAGGTTTTAGTTTTAAGTGTTACTTACTAATAAAGACGTATCCTGGAGCAGACATAGATGGTGTGCATTTTTATGAAAAGAGAATGCATTAGCTACTTAGTTTGCACTAAGGTGACAGATAATTATCTCTTTCACAGAGTTAAGAGGAGGGCAATCAATTTGTTTTCTTAGAAACTTAATGGATTTCTCTGGGATGTATCAGATTCATAGTATGCCTTGGTTTGGAAGGGACCTTGACCTTAATGGATAACTAGTTCCAATATATCTCTGCTGTAGGCACTAATGTCACTCACAAGAGCAAGTTACCCAAAGCCCCATCCAGCCTGGCCTTGAACACCTCCAGGAGTGGGACATCCACCACTTCTCTGGGTAGTCTGTTTCACTAGCGCCTTTGTGAATCATTTGTTCCATATATCTAATTTGAACCTACTCCCATTTACCAAAAAGCTGTTGCCCTCTATTCTATTGCCTCAATCCTTGATAAAGAGCCTTCTCTATGTCTTTCCCATAGGTCTCTTTTAAATACTGGAAAACCACCATAAGGTGTTCCTAGAACCTTCTCTTCTGTAGACTAAACAACTTTCAGATTTTCTACACAGCAGAGGTGCTCCAGCTCTGAACTTCCTTGTGGCCCTCCTCTAGACCTACTCCAACAACTCCGTATCTTGTGCTGAGGAACCAGACCTGAATGCAGTACTGCAGGTGGGGACACATGTGGTCAGAGAGGGGGAAAATCTCTTCCCTCAACCTGCTGCCCAACCTTTTTGTTGCAGCCCAGGGTGCAGTTGACTTTCTGGCCTCAAGCACAGACTCTTGGTGCACGTCCAGCCTTTTCACTTCCAGAACCCTCAAGACCTTCTCCACAGGGCTACTTTCAATGAGTTGTCCTCCCTCTTTGTATACATGCCTGGGATTGTCCTGACCCAGGAGCATCACCTTGCACTTGGCCTTGTTGAGCCTTATCAGGGTCATGTGGGGACACTTCTCAAGCTTGTACAAGTCAGGTAGTCTGAAATTTGCTCTGTGCTTGAGGGACTTCATTCCTTCTATTACCTGCCCAGAGATTGAGGGGATTAAAAGAATAGGAATCCTGATTACCAGTGAAGACTGAGGCAAAACACATGCTCAGTAGGCATATTCTCTGGTTATTTTGCAGGATGAGAGCCTGCAAGTGTGCTTCCACTTTTAGCTGAAACAAGACAACCTCAACCACAGGCTTCCTTTGATCAGGTGATGTGGAGTATACCCCAGAATCACAGAATCAGAGAGTTGTAGGGGTTGGAAGGGACCTCAAGAGATCATGGAGTCCAACCCCCCTGCCAAAGCAGGTTCCCTACACCAGGTCGCACAGGTAGGTGTCCAGGCGGGTCTTGAATATCTCCAGAGAAGGAGACTCCACAACCCCCCTGGGCAGCCTGTGCCAGTGCTCCATCATCCTCACCTTAAAGAAGCTCTTGCACACATTCGTGTGGAACCTCCTGTGTTGCAGTTTCTGGCTGTATCCCCTTGTTTTGTCTCCACACACTGCTGAAAAGAGCCTGGCCTTGCCACTTTGCCCCCCACATCTCAGATAAACCTGGAATTCTGCTCTCAGTCTTTTTTTCTCTAGGCTAAAGAGACCCAGTTCACTTAGCCTTTCTTCGTCCTCCAGGCCCTTCACCATCTTTATGGCCCTTCTCTGGACTCTTTCCAAGAGATCCCTGTCTTTTTTGTACTGGGCAGCCCAGAACTGGACACAGTACTCCAGATGAGGCCTCACCAAGGCAGAGTAGAGGGGGTGAATCATCTCTCTTGACCTGCTGGCCACGGTCTTTTTAATGCACCCCAGAATGTCATTGGCCCTCGTGGCCATGAGGGCACACTGCTGGCTCATGGTTGAGCTGTCATCCACTAGGACACCCAGGACCCTCTCTGCAGAGCTCCTCTCCAGCAGGTCATCCCCCAGCCTGTACTGGTGCATGCAATTATTCCTCCCTAGGTGCAAGACTCTACACTTGCTTTTGTTAAACCTCATCCAGTTTCTGACTGCCCAGTTCTCCAGCCTGTCCAGGTCTTTGTCAGTTCTCAACTCACTTCACTGTCCACTCATCTATCTCACACTTCCTCAGCTCTGTAATAAGGATGTCATGGGAGACAGTATCAGATGCCTTGTTGAAATCAAGGTAGACTACATCCACCGTCCCAGCCACAAGATGTTCTTTATTGGTTTGGTTCCTAATTTTTCTCCCCAGTCTCACTGTGTCTGTTTCTTGGAGGCAGCTATTTACAATCTATCCACTTCTTAACATAGAGGAAAACTCCTCTGCCCCTTCTTCCCTGCTTGTCTTTTCTAGAAATCTTGCAGTCTTTGACTGCAGTGTTTCAGTTTTGCTGTTCATCCCACCAGGTTTCTGTGACAGCAATTAGGTCATAGTTTTCTAGTTGTACCATGATTTTCAACTCTTCTTATTTACCATGCTGCTTGCATTGCTGTAGAGACACTTCAGCTGGGCTGTCAGCTGCATTATCTTCCTAGAGGAGCACTCCCTGATTCCTTTTGGCCAATTCACAGATTCATCTCTGTCGCTTCTGGCTCTTCTCTGTCACTGAGAAGAAATAAACCCCATCAAATCTAGTTTAAAGGTCTGCTAATTGCTCTGGACATCTTGCCCTACTTGGTCAGTTGTGTCCCATCAGATGCCAAACTGCCATGTATCTCAATGGTGTAACTGAATTCCTGGAACCCATAACCCCATGTGTTGCACCACTGGTGCAGTTTGTCAGTCACCTGATCCCTGTCAGGCAGCTACCGAGCACTTTGCCAGTGACTGAATAGTCTGTAAGCCCTGGGCTTTGCCATATTCTTAGGAGCTTGCTTTGATAAGGTACTCTGTATTGAACAATCCAGGTACTAAGTAGATCAAAAGGTAGAGATTTCTGTGGATTTCCTAAATATTACTATATCTCTCCCATCCATTGCAGTAGCTACGAATAGCTATAGTATAACAGGTATCTAAAGGTTTGCTAGTGATGAATAAATGCACAGGTAACTACAGACCAACATTTGGTAAATCTACTTGTATTCTTCGTAATGAAAAATTGAAGGACAATTTTGACAGCTACCATTGACGGGATTCATATATATAATATATGAATATATAATATTCATATATTAATATATGAATAATAATTATATAAAATATAATTTCTGGAATTATCTCAATCAGCTTTAGAGAAAAGCACTGACTGAGAAATCATCTAGAGGAAATTCCAGAACAATGTTAGTAATCAAAAATTATGATCTGACCACAAATGGAGATCTTTTAGAAGCAAACATACAGCCATTAAATGCTGTTTATTAAAAGGAAAATATTTGTACAAAAGACTACCACATAAAATATACTAATTAAAGTAACATTAGGGACATCTCTGTGCAGCCTGTGACAGTTCCTCCTCACCCTCAGTGAAAAAGACTTTTTCCTTATGCACAACCTAAACCTCACCTTTTTTAGTTTGAAATATTTTCCCTTTGTCCTGTCACCACAGACCCTGCTAAAGAGTGTGCCACTCTGTCCCCTTTTTTCTTATATACAGAATGAGTCTTTTTTTCTCTGGGCTGAACAGCCCCACCTCTCAGTCTGTCCTTTTAGGTAAGGTGTTCAATCCCTTGGATCACCTTCGTGGCCTTCCTCTGGACAGGTCTGTGCCTCTCTTGTACTGAGTACTCCACATCTGGACACAGTATTCCAGATGAGGCTTCACCAGCACAGAGTAGAGGGACAGAATCACTTTCCTCTCCTTGCTGGCCATAGGTTATGATTGCGGTACAGTATATGGTTGGCTTTCTGGACTTAAGTGTGCATTACTGGGTCATGTTTGCCATACACCAGGGCTCCCATGACCTTTCCAACAGGGCCATTCACTATTCTTACACAGCCAAGCTTGTATTGGTAGTGGAAGATACTGTGACACAGGTGCAAAAACTTGCACTTGGCTCTGTTGAACTTCATGAGATCCTCCTGGGACCACTGCTAAAGCCTGTCTAGGTCCCTCTGGATGGTGATTACTTCTACAGGCATGTCAACTACACCACATAGCTTGTGGTCATAAATTGATAGATCAGACTGTCTTCTTTTTTTCTCTTTTTTTTTTCCCCCCACAGTGAGTGAAAAAAATATACCATAAAACAGAAAGTAGAGTCTCATACTTTAGGACTTTACATTGGAGAGTCACAGAATCATAGAATATTTGAGACTTGCAGAGCTATGAAGGTCATCTGGTCTAACTTCCTTGCTCAAGCAGGAACACCTAGAGGCATTTGCCCAAGACCATGTCCCCAAGGAGGAAAATAACAGTCCCTAGTTATTATAATCTTCAGATGCCTGCTGAAATGTTTTCCTGTACTTTGTCTTGTGCAGCCATTCACCGTTGACCTTAAGGTACTAAATGAGCTGGATGGCAGACATAATCCTTTGAAGCGATGCTACTAGGTCAAGAAGAAAATAAATACAGAGCTTAGGTAGAAGCTAATTAAACTGTTGTTGCTCTTTTCCCTCAGGCTCTAATTCATTAAGAACAGTAACCTCATTCAGAGAAATATATCAGAAGATTATTAGTTTGATTGAAATGCTTAGGATTTATGTTTAAACACATATTTAAGATATTTCCTAAACTAAAATTTCAGTTTTAATTATGGTTATTGTTTACTATTATTATTATAGCAATAATGTGATTTAAGAAGGCCAGCTGTATGAGTGTGTGAGGATATCAAAAATTCAGCAAAACATCTGCACAAACAAGGGTATATTTGCATATGTGGAAGGACATGCCATAAAATCTAAGGTTATTTCCTCCTTACAGTTCTCTGCAGTCAATGTCAAATCCAACCCTGTAACAATTTCTTCCAGTAATGCTCCTTTTCAACAAGGTTAGAAACATGTAGGGAAGGAAATGAAATCATAATGTGCTTACAAGCTAAAAAGTGCATAAAAGTATTTGTAATTAGGTGACAGCATGCATAGAATGAACACTTGGTCAGAAATGGATTACATAAGTTCTGCAAAGAGGAAAGTTCCTGTCTCCTGCTATTTTCATGTAGGAATTCAGGGAGCCCAGTTTTATTTGAGAACATGCTCCTCAATGATGATCTCTAAATTTGTAATAAAATCTTTAATACTTCTACATGCAGCATGAAAGGGTAGCGCTTCAAGAATGGATGAACAGTCTGTTGAGTTTGGATGCATTTTACAATGACCTGATTTTCTTTGTTTAAGAACATGACAAATACTGTTCTCATGACAATTAGTTTCTTGAGTGTGATTGTGCACGTAGTCATGTTAGAGAATTAATGATAATGGTCCTAATTAGACAGTAGGCCCAAACCCTAAATAAGATACCATGAAGCAGGCAAAAACTTCCAAAGAACTGTGTTAGTTAGCTTTCCCAGTTATTGATAGCCCAAGAGGAAAGGTGTTTTAAGGAGAAATGTATACTGTTTTATATGGATAAAAGATCCTGTTGTTAATAAGCAAAGATATATATGTTAATAACCAAAATGAAAAACTAAATGACAGTTCTTTCAGAAGATAAGGAAAATAATGAAATATGAAGTCAAATTACTCAGTCAAAGGTAAACAGATAAATAATTTTGGCAACTTTTATATAACAGAAATGATAACTTTTGTGTTCATCTGACATAATTTCAAACATATTCACATATAAAATTATATTTCATGTACAGATTTCATGCGCAAATACTTTGTTGTTCAGAGTTGGTTAATGGGGCTAATTAAAAATTGTTTTGATGCTCCTTTTCATGACTTGAAGTTCAGATTCATCTATCCCTTGACAGAATTCAGTGCCTACGGCGATGACAAGAAAGTGCTTGTTAGACAGTGAGAGAACATGGTACACTGCTGAGTTTGTCTGGTCACTGTGGTACTAGTGACACTCTTCAGGTAATTAATAAACTCAGAAAAATAAGGTTATGAACTTCATATAAGTACAACAGCTGTAAAAAAAAATACGTTTCAAAAAATGCAATAAGAATAAAACTATTTCCAGAAATCAGAATAATTTCCTTATCATTTAGTATAAG
Organism: Callipepla californica brunnescens; assembly: GCA_023055505.1. Lineage (NCBI taxonomy): Eukaryota > Metazoa > Chordata > Aves > Galliformes > Odontophoridae > Callipepla > Callipepla californica. Next base: position 5,873,433 of record JALIRH010000023.1, on the reverse strand, counting down.
GTGATGTATAAGGTATAATGTTTCAGCTAAATACTTTTTTAAAAAGCCAGAAATGAGAAAAAGAAATATTTGCACAGAAAATCCATATTAACATGTTTGACTCAACCAATGTTAAATTAGTAAATATTTGTAATAGTACAGTTACTTCCAAGATAACATATCAGGAACACTGATATTGCTTTTCCTGCTTAAAGGACAGACAGCTTGGACTTCTGAGTAGCAGCATTTACTTTGTATTTCAGTCAACCGTATATGACTTCAGTAAGGAAAAAACCTGTGCCTCTGTACATATTTCTGACAGTTGCAGAGATGTACAAGTAAGAGATTAGAACATGAGATACAGGCTACTCTGTTTCCTGGACTACTTCTGATGCCAATATTAATACAGATATCTGAAGATCAACTGCACTGCCTGATTTGGACAATTAAAATAATAATTAAATAGGATTTGAACAATAGAAGAAGATAAGATTTTGTCTTGCATTTCTCCAGCAGAATTTGGTACTCAGATTTTTGCTGTTGTCAAACAGGATTCAGAATGTGACAGGTAGCTCTTCATTAAAGACAATCTGCAAGCTGATTTGGATTTACTTAATGGGAACATAAATGGAACATGACTAAGCATTCTTTTCGTCATGAATCAAAAATAAATAAATGATGCCACTTAAAACAAATAGATGGTTCATGAATGATAAAATCTTCTCTACTCCTTTAATAAAACCAGACAAAATCATCCAGCTTGAATAGTAAAATTTCTTGCTAAGTGAACTGCAAGCATGTTTAGAATTTATGTGTTATGCGTAGAAGGTTTTAAGAAAAATGCTGAAATTAGTTGAAAGATGCCATTCCTTTCAGGGTATTTGATTTATTTTAGATGTCTGTTTGGTTATCATTTTTTTTTTTTTAATTCTACTCTTTGAGGAGGGAGAACACCATCCAAGAAAAGAATTCGGTGTATCTGTATGAATGCGGAGAGAAAAAACCTCAGTGTAAATCTTCAGTGTATAAGACTCACAGCAAGACAAACATGAGATTTTCCCAATCTGCAAACAGCACCAATTGGATATAGAGATGGACTTACAGGATCAGTCAGTAGAAAATACCTTGGTTGCCAAACTGAAAAAAAAAATGGATCTGATGGATGGATAAGGATCACTGGATAAGGATCACTGGATAAGGAATTGGATGGTTGGTCACACTCAGAGAGTTGTGGTCAACAACTCAATGTCCAAGTGGAGACCAGTGATGAGTGGCATTCCTCAGGGTCTGATGTTGGGATCAGTGCAATGTAACATCTTGGTGGGAGACATGGACAGTGGGATTGAGTGCATCCTTGGCCAGTTTGCAGATAATACCAAGCTGAGTGGTGCAGTCGACATGCTAGAGGAAAGGGATGCCATCAGGACCTGTACAGACTGGAGAGGTGAGCCCATGTCAATCACATGAAGCTCAATAAGGCCAACTGCAAGTTCTAAGGTCCTGCACCTGGATAGGTGCATTCTCAAGCACAGGTTGGGCAGAGAATGGCTTGAGAGCAGCTTCGAGAAGAAGGATCTGAGGGTGCTGACTGATGAAAAATTCAACATGAGCTAGCAGTGTGTGCTTGCTGTCCAGTAGGCCAACTGTTTTCTTCAAGAGAGCCGTGACTAGCAGGTTGAGGGAGGTGATTCTGCCCTTCTGCTCTGCTTTCCTGACACCCCACCTGGCGTACTGCTTCCTATTCTTGAGCCCTCAACACAATAATCACATGGAGTAGTTGGAGCAGGTCCAGCAGAAGGTCACAAAAATTATCAGAAGGCTGGAACTCCTTCACTATGACGACAGACTGAGAGACCTGAAGCACTTCAGCATGGAGAAGAGAAGGCTCTGGGGGGGACATAATAGCAGCTTCCAGTACCAAAAAGGAGCCTACAGGAAATCTGGGGATGGACATTTTATAAGGGCGAGTACTGACAGGATTGAGGGGGAATGGTTTTAAACTGGAAGAGGGAAGATTTAGACTAGATATTAGAAATAAATTCTTTACTGTGAGGGTGGTGAGACATTGGAGCAGGTTGCCCAGTGAGGCTGAGAATGCTCCTGCACTGGAGACCTTCAAGACAAGGATGAAGGGCTTTGAGCAACCTGGTTTAGTGGGAGATGTCCCTGCCTATAGGAGGGGCATTGGAACTAGACAATCCTAAAGGTCCCTTCCAACCCAAGCCATCATATGATTCTATGATCCTATGAACAAAAGCAAAACTAGAGTAAGCTGGAAGGAAATACTGCTGAGGAGGTTACCTAAAAGTATATTCTGTATCCTGCTATTGTCTTAATGTTGCTGTATTTTTATTGGTACTTGCATATGTTCTATGTGGACAGAGGATGCAGTCATATATTAAAATTAGTCAGCAACCTACACACCAGAAAGTAAAATTTTTCTGAGTCATTTAACCTTAACAATATCCTGAAGTGCCGACTCAGGTGTCTGACCTGAAGCTGAATCTTCCTGATTCTGGTAATCATTCTGGATGTTAGAGAATCTTGAACTGGCTAATCAGGAAACAAAAAGGCTAACTCTGTGAAGAGTAGAAACTTCAAAATATCTTTTGAGATCTGTAAAATAGGAAGCCTTTGTCAGCTGTCATCTCATGTCTTGATGGCTTCTGAGTTTTTAGTTCATGGTATAGTAGTGAAAGAACTACATGGGATAAATGGTTAGCTACTTGTAATTGATTAAAATACTATCTTTGCCTCTTTAAGTAGAAGAGCTAATTGAGCCTAAGTGAAGCTAACCACTGTTAATCACAAAAGCAGTCACATCAGCTGCAGGAAGGGTCTAACACAGTGGGATGCACACTGTGGGAGATGTGCACTCTTGACATTCACAAACACATAGTTTAGAGAAATGTACTGAGCATGTGATTTCAACAGTGATACTGACTGTGTGTTTTGAATGCAAATTAGATTTTCAACCAGTTAGAGAACATCTAAACACTATAGAGGGGTGATAATCAATTAAATGGAGAAGCTTGAAAGGAGCTGGCACTCATTTACAGGTCTATGCCTGCCAGACATCATCATGCTCAGTATAAACTGTGCACCACTGTTGCTTTTTACTCTGCAGTGCTAGAGGAATGCAGAACAATTTTGACTGAGTAAAGATGCTGGTCATTAGAAGTGTTGTGACTAAAACAGATGTAGAGGCAGGCAAGTAATTGCAGATATATTTCTGAAATATTAATATTGGTACTAGCTTTCTGGAGTGACAGCAGTAGTTGGTAAAAGAGATGGATCCAGACAGACTCTGAAAGATGAAACATTGTGCAAAATAAACTGTAGTTCTAATGTTCTCTAGTTTTAGTCCTTACAAGTTACAGGTTACTGTTCATTTTGGGCTGTAGGTACTTTGTCCTGCTGGTAGTAATCATGTAATTAAAATGTAATGCTGTACTTTCAAAGTCCTTTGAAGCAATTTTTTTTTACTATTTCAAAGGCTTTGACGATGTGAGCTAATGTGATGTTTGTTAGATTATTTTCACAAGTTAGAAACATGTTATGTACGTCTTTTTTTTTGCTGGACTTTCAGTGATCTTTAGTGTCAGCCATATAACTGGTTGCAAAGCTGTTGGAAAGCTATATTATTACAGCTTAAGTAATAAGTACTTTAAAAGAACTTTCAAGGAATCTTTCTGTTTTATTGAGGGAAAATGAAGTTAGAGATGAGAAATAATATGATTTAGACTCAGAACATGTATTTTCTTCTGATTTTGCTACACATATTTGTGTGAGCCTAGAAATGATTCAGACTTCCTAAGTCTGCTTCTCCACCTCAGATTTTTTTCACCTGATGAAAGTACTCTTAGTTTTATGCATTTCTGAAAATAAATACAATGATGAGAAGGAACATTACCAATATAATTTGCTTATAGATATGCAAATCTGTACCATGTATTATTAATTTGAATTGGAGTCTGAGATTTAGAATCAAAAGCAGTCAGACATGGTAGAAATTCTGGGGAGGAATGCTTTAAAAAGGGCAAAAATGTAATGTTATCCTCAATAATAGGGTTAGTGACATTGTCTCTGACTTCATGTAAAGCTGAAGCACTGTTCTAATGCACTGTAGCATGAAAACTACTCTGAAAAGTGGAAATAGGTGAAGAGTATACACACACAGAAGTTAAAAGCTCAGGATACTGAAAGAACAGTTACTTCTATTACAGTAAGTCTGATCCAGAACATCTCCATTTGAGGCTAGTTGGAGGCTAGTTGACTTAATTAATAAATTCTTACTTTATAGAAATCCACAAACAGTTTCTTAGGGAAATAAAGAAATCAGTTTTTTTATTGGATTTAGAGAAGTCTTTTCTGCTTATGGCACTAAATTCCACAGTCTTTTGTGAAGTAAAACTTGTACTGAATTCTACAGCAAACAGAAATACTACTTTCCGATTTCATATTTCCAGAGTAATTAAATATACAGTCTTATGGTCATCCCACGAGAAAATCGATTGCAGATGTCAATGAGAATTGCAGTAAAAATAAGAGCAAAAAACTCCACTATGACTAAAAATAAAAATGTTTCGATTTTTTTTTCAGAATTTTCTCAGAACATTTCACATTTTAAGCTATTTAGTGTTAGTAGTGTCTCCATGGTGGTTGGAACTCTTTGACAATACAAAAAAATGCATCCTGAGGATCAGCTCCCAGAGGCAGTAAAAATAAACAGAAAATCTAATAAATAAAGAATGTGACTCCAAGCTAAATGGTGATCATCCACCATATCGTAATACAGAATCAAAAGATGCAGCAAGCATTTTCAGGAACTGACATATCATTATCAGGTACTAGTACTTATTTTGGAGAACTTTCATAGAAATGTAGTTTCAAACCGTAGTGAAGGTGACTGTCATGAGCAGTAGCTCAAGAAGAAACCTGACGTATGAGACTCCATCAAAGTAAGTGTGGAGACACTTTCAGAAGATACAGCAAAATAGATTGTGAGGATTGTCAGTGTTCTACATCACTTTCCTCCTGTAAAGAAATGGAAAACTGTATGAAGCAGAAAGAGACATCGATGGGATTGTAAACAACAAGCACAATGCTAAACAGGAAGCACTGAGAAATTCAGTTAAGAGGATTACTAGTACACCTGTAAATTAACTTTCTTCTGCCCTCTTGATTATCTAACATAAAACATGGACAGTTTGAGGAGCAGAGGTATTTGAAATAGAGAGAGATGAATATTAAGATATGTTGTGTCCTTTAATATCTGCAAATATATATATATATTTGGAGAACACTGATCTTGTAGAATCCACATTATGCACATCATCATAAGCAAGTTTTAGACGGATACTTTTGATTATTGCATTTTGAGGAAGCTTATCTCCCTGGATGGCTTTTTATCTTCTAAATTGGAAAGAAAACCTTTTCCAACAGACAGTCACAAAACAAGGGCTTTTTCTCCATTTAGCAAGAAAACTATATTTTATTTCATAAGAAGTGTTTATTCATTAAAAACAAGAAAACCATAAAACTTTCCATGCTCCAGCAAAATGAATATACACAATTCAAAGTAATCTTGACTAGTCTTGAGCAGTCTCATCTTATATTTTAGATTATCACACATCCCAAAATTACAGGTAGTTGGAACTGATTTGGCTAAGTTTTGATATATTCTCCTAGTCTAAAGATCTGTAGAACATCACATCACAAGAAAAGGAGATATTCACACCAACTTTGAACAAATATAATGGAAGTAAAACTTTATGGTTTTGTCTCTTTGTTTGTTTGTTTTAATTTTAAAGAAGAATGCTGATACAGAATTGCTAAAAGAAATGAAACAACTGGTTACCTTTTTTAAATGTGGCCAGTTCTAACATAGTGATTTTAACTTAATGAGAAAGAACAACGCTCAGATATATTCATCTGTTTTTGGCATTATGAGAATGGTATTCCCCAGAAGAAAGTAATAAGGACACCAGTTTATTTTTTTCCTTACAGGCTTAGGGCTTAGAATCTATAAATAATAACTAATTCCATGTTAGGACAAGAGGGGATTTGTTCTCAGTCCTCGGGATGCCAAGCAGAATGCTGGCTCTACGTTGCCCTTTGAAAAAGTATTGCTTTCCTGCTAAAGCAGATGGATTTTCAATTGACATTTTGACATCATCAGAAAATACAGACTGTCCTTTCAAAAACTTATCTGGAGTCCATTAGGAAACTGCTATCAAGAGAAATGCAAGCCAGCAGGACTTGATTCTAGTTTTTTTTTTTTTCTTTCTTTTTTTTTTTTTCTTCTTTTTCTTCCCTCTTTGGTATTTAGGTGTTTGTTTGTTTGAATTGGCCATAAACAGTTTTCCAATGATTTGAACTGTTTCAAAGATGATTTGATATATATATATAATCATAGCTTGTCACAGTGTTAAATGAAATCCTCTGGTTACTATGGCAAGGTAAAACGGTAAATGAAATAATAAGAGGGCTTCTTTTGCAGTTCTCATTTCACAGTATGTGTTACAAGTCCCAGATAACATTCTTTTTAAAAAAAACATGAAGTTTTAATAATTCACTTAACCTATTTTAGCCTTGGTATTGAAAGAAATGCTCTTTTCATACAACTGACTTGATGCTTGCCCTAAGAAAATCACAGAAGTAACTATTCTTGGCAGATGTTGGCAGAAATGCTCTAAACCTTTTGGAGTTTAACTGTAGTAATTAGTCTTCAAATGTTAATAAAAATATCAGATGAGAATGAAAATGTCATTTTCCCGATCATTCCAATGAAACAGAAATTTTTACAAAATGGTAGTACTTTCAGATACAATGTATTGAACTCTGTAAAAATCAAGTGCAAATACGACAGTGAAGAAATAAAACATCAAAATATAGTGGTATAGATGTTGCCATATAAATAAGAGTGCTCTGTCATACTTCCATGTTGTTTAAATATAGGATTTAGTTTTCTTAAATCTTTGGCATCTTAAGATGTCAAGAATTCTCTTGTTCTTGTCTAGGCACTTAGATACTTCAATAAATTGGAGTTGAATTGTGACTTTATGCTTTGGTTAATAATAATTAGTATGGTTCTGGGCAAGAGTTTGACTATACAGAATGCTTGGTAATTGTAGCAGATGCTGAGATGCCTAGAAAATTCCAGTTACATAGATACTTCTGCCTAACAAAGTCAGTGTAATCAGTCAGCTCAAAGGAAGCTAAAATGACAAACACAAAAAAAGTGTTTCTTAAAATTTGAAATAGTTTTGTGTGTCCATCTCTTTGCCACAAATCTTTCTTTTTGAAGAATAAATACAGAGTTTATCTTTCAAATCTGCTTATAAAGGGACTGCCATCGGATAAACTGAATAATTTCCACACAAGTCTGTGCGTGTGGAGAGTGCTGGGCAAATGTGAAAGATTAACCAACAAATAATTTTTCTCTAAATCAGTTTCTATTTTTTTTTTAATACTATCTTTCAAGTTAAAAAAATACATCAAAATATTTATATTTTGAATGTTTCTTTTATGTTTCTATTTATTCACAGCACTTCAAGTACTCAGCAAAGGTACTGGTGTAAATGAGGCTTATTTGATTACAATGAATGAAACAAAAGACAAAATTTAATTCACCTTTTGCTTTAAATTTGCAAAAAATGAATTAGAAAGCAACAGAGAAACTTTTCAAAGGATTTATAAAATCAATTAAAAAATTTAGTTGCCATGAGTGACATTTACTTTTTTCTCTCCACATTTTCCATAGCTTACTCATAATGGTCTTCTCTGTATTTCCCCCTGCAGCTTCAGTAATCATATCGCTTCAGTGGTCCTCACTTCTCTCAAAAGCTGTTTAATCAGCAGGATAAAAGTCAGTCATCCTTGACCTTTCCTTGAGCCTTGCATCATTTGTTGAATCCATCCTCTGCTTGTGGACCCATCCTTGCTCGCAGACACAGAAAATGATTATTTCAAAGTGCTAACTTTACCAGTCCAACTTTCTCTCCCTTTTTCTCTCTTCCTTTTACAAAAACAAACAAATAAATAAGTTAGAGAAAACTTTAGTCTGACCAGTATCCAAGTCATTCATATCTGTTAGGACTAAATGCATAAAACTCAGAATCAGTCAAATGCAGTTGTGTAAAATGAAACTTTTTTTTATGTCCCGCTGTTCTTGTGATACTTGTATTTCTACAATGTGTTCTGCTTTGATTGACTGATATTTAATTAATCTATTGATCCCAGAGTCATACAGGGACATTTTATTATTAAAAAAAATAATAATAGAGATAGATGTAATGAAGTGGGTGACTTTTATCAGAATTTCTTCTTCTCACAGTCCAGGATGATTTGCAGAAAGAAATAATATTTAATATAGTGCAACTGTATGTTTGTTGCTCTTAAAAATCAAAATACATTTTCACGTGCTTTTCCCAGAAAACTCCTAAGTATTTTGTGTTTCTTCTAGTCTTTTTTTCTATATAAAGTCCAATAGGGAGCCAAATAATATCTGTAATAGATGACAGAAAATATCAAGACTTATCTAAAAACTTAAATAGCGTTACTTGCTTCTCATTTTTTCTTCACAATTTTATAAAACAAAATGGAAATTTTTGAATTAAGGGAGAAATCTGATGATGGTCTAGGCAAAAGCAATAAAAAGAATTTCTGCAAAAGAGATTCTTCTCTACACCTATGAGAACATGCAAGATCAACATCCCCTACCAAGAAAGTCTGGCAGCTACCAATCTGGTTACAGCTATAAAATTAAGATTCATATTTGGCTGATTTCAGATTTTCAGCTAGAGGTAGCCGTCTATGAATGGATTATTGGCTATTTATCTGCAGGGCTGTACATGATGTTTTCTTAATGAGGCAAGGAGTAACTATACATTCCAATTTCTTATGTTTTTGCTGTTTTTTCTCTGTTCTTTAATCAGTGGGAATATTTAGATAGGCAAGTATCCCTTTTATAAGATTTATTGTGTTCTAAATGTTCAAAGTGAGGTAATCAGCTTATTTTTTTAATAGCATTCCTTTCTCAAGTATGTTAGTATCTAAAGGCTATTTAGTTTTGCTCATTTCATTTCCAAATTTCCAATTCTAAAATTCACTACTTTATAAGAATAATTCATTTCATAGTCATAGTTGGCTTAGTGATTTTACATTATTTAATAATGATTATTATTTTAAAAGGAAATGTATGTTCCTAAATACTTCCAAAGATGTGCCACTAAAAAGTATAGATCTAAGTTATTCTAATGTTCCCTCTAATGTTCCTAGGAATCATTAGTTCCTCCAGCTAAGTACTGATTGAAAATATATATCTAAAGCTGTGTAAGAGAATCTTAATAGTTCTCTTGGGAGATTGCACTCTGAAACATGGTGGGGCATGCATTTTTGTATTGATCTTAATACACATATATAGCACAGAATTGCCAGCTTTGCTACATTAAGATGTGAAGAATAAGAATATAGCAAAGTACAATTCATTGTTAAGTACTTGTTAAAGTAGGCTAAATTATCTTCAAGTAACTGGCTGTCTGTAAAGCAGTATGATTTAATGTGATTCCTTCAGAACTATTCTTCTCTATGTGACAGAAGCTTCCAAGGAAGGTCAACGATATCGCTAAGAGATTATGACAGCTGAATTATGGATTCAAACAGCTCTGTCTTTTGCATGGCCATAGAAAATGAAATAGCTCTTGATTCATAGCCATTTTATTCTAATATACATTCCTCCATTATTGCTCATCTAAAATTAGGCAGTCCAGGTGTATACTTGTTACACTTTTTTCCTTGATTCATCCGCTGAACTATGTATTTTAAATTAAATGGCACAAGTACTTACATGAAAGATCAGATGGAAATAGTATAAAAAATTTGCAGAAGATTTCATGGTAGCCATTACTAATAAGCAAAGCATGATCTGCAAGACTGAGTTTATCATGGAAGATATTGCCTTTTCAATTGCATCAAATTCATCAAATGTCATTTACTGAAATGTTTTGCTTGAATTATAAGTCTTGTATAGTTGAGATTTATTTTTGAATATATGTAGCATGTTGTGTACATATTATTTGATGATAAAAAATAATGGCTGTAAAAATTCAGGTGCGAAAGATGTATCTAGAAATAGAATTCCTTTTTAGCAGGCCAAGCTTTACATATTCTTGAGCATCATTGTCCTTAATTGTGGAATCAGCTGAACAGACACCCTAGCATTTTAAAGTTCATATGTGAAAAGTATAAAAGGACAATAATATATTTTTGTCCAAAGAGATTTTATCTCTTCCTGAATGAGAGAGCAGAACAGTGTTGGACACAGACTGGCCTATTCCTACTGGAACATAGAAACTTTGGAGTGTTGGAAGAGAACCTCCTAACACAGCTGGCAAGAGATCCTATCAAGGGAAGAGCCTCCCTAGATCTGCTGTTTGCAGATGTGGAGGTCAGGAACTGCCTTGGGCAGAGCAACTACAAAATAGTACAGTTTTCTTTTCTTTGTGGAGTCAGGAGGGGTCCAGCAAAGCTGCTACCTTGGAGGTATAAGATCTACCATAGGGTAGACTTCAAACTATTCAGTACACTGATAAGAAGGGTCCCAAGGAGTTCAGTCCTGAAGGGCAAAGGAGTTCAGGAAAGCTGGTTGCTTCTCAGGAAGGAAGTCTTAGAATCACTGGAGCAGGCTGTTCCTATGTGTGGTAAAATGAGCTAGCAATGAAGAAGTCTGATGTGGCTGAACATGGAACTTTTGCTGAAACTCTGGGGAAAAAGGGTGTCTTCATCCTGTGGAGGAAGTGACTGATAAACTGGGGAGAGTACAAGGAATTTGCTAGGATATGAAAGGAAGCAATTAGAAAAACAAAAGCCCAGCATGAGCCAACATGATCAATATAGTGAAAGAGAATAAAAAATGTTTTTACAAATATGTCAACAGTAAGAGGAGGACGAAGGAGAATCTCCATCTGTTACTGAACGTGGTGGGGAGCATGACAAATTAGGATGATGATAAAGTTGAGTGCCTTCTTTACACCCGTCTTTAAAAATCAGACCAGCTTTCCTCAGGCTACTCTACCCCTTGACTTGGAAGTCTGAGATGGAGTGCAGAATAAACCCACAGTGTTTCAGATGGAAACAGTTTGTGACATGCTACTCCAGCTGGATTATCACAAGTTCATGGGTACAGATGGGATTCACACAATAGTACCGAGGGAGCTGGTGAAGGTGATTACCAAGCCACTTTCCACAATCTATCAGCAATTCTTGTCAACCAGGGAGGTCCCAGAGGATTGGAGGCATGTTAATGGCACTCCTTTCTGTAGGAAGTGTCATAAGGATGGTTTGAAGGACTACAGATCTGTCAGCCTGACCTTGTTGCCTGGGAAGGTTGATGAATAGTTCATCTTGAGTAACATCAAATGGCATATTTGAGACAATGAGGGGATCAGTCTAACAAGAGGTAATGGTCTCAGTTTACACCAGGGGAAATCCAGATTGAATATCAGGAAAAAAATAAATAATAATAATAAAATAGTAATAATAAAAAAAACCTCTCTTATAAAAGAAAAGAGGAATAAACTCCCAGGGAGGTGATGGAGTCACCATTCCTGGAGGTGTTAAAAAAATGCTTAGATGTGGTTCTTAGGACAAAGATGAGTGAACAATATTTGTGGTAGGTGGACAGTTGGACTAGGAGAACTTAGAGGTCTTTTGCAACTCTAATGAGCCTCTCTGTCTTAAAAATGATATACAATGTCAGCATGATTTGTAAATTGTACAAACTTTATACAACATGTAAAAAGCTAGAATTCAGTCTTATTTGCTTAAATACATATTTTAACTCTTTAGGTCAGTAGCATTCAGTAGAGACTATTCTGTCTATTTGAAATTTATCAGGGATCATCAAACAGGATGGGTGAAAAAGACTTCACAGACAGCTGGACAGTTCCTTTCAAAGCAGTGGCCACATTGTGTCTATGTCAGCATTTAAAAAATAAATACCCTTGTCTTGTTAGTAATACCTTGACAAATGGTGTCTTGTGCAGGTGATGAACTGGAACTGGACTACTGGAGAACTGGAGGACTACTGTACATCCAGGGGAGTGTAATACACTTAACACTTTGTCTGAGATCTACTCTGTGATGTACTGTGCAGTGATGTACGTTGTCATGCAACAACAATTACTTGGCCTTCAGGAAAACTCAGTGCTTCACATTCTCGATGTAGCACAAACTCAGCCAGGTGGAAAATCCTCTAGGTGGCACCCGTTTGACACTGATGATGCTGGTGCCACATCCTTGTTTTTATTTTTGTGAAACAACATGTCTGCGTGTAAACATTGTTTTGCTCAATAGTAAAAAGATTAATAGAGTTGCTTACTTCTAAAAATATTCTATGAGAACTCAGCCACAATGCCAGGAAACTTCGTCATGGAGAGTGAGTCTGCACAGTGTGCATGCCCATCAAATACCATAACACTGACTCACAGAATAGTAGGTGTAATAGTAACAGAAGAGGTAAAATTTTGCAACGTTTTATCAGCTTTTCTGGGAGATTAATAAAATAGTTCTCCTTACTGAGAGTGTATCTCTCTTGTTAGGATCTAAGAAGAACCACAACACCTTGGTACAAAATGTAAGTCCTAAAAAAAGGGATTCTCTCTGTATTTATCTCTCCCTTAAAAAAGTAAAAGCATGCTTAGTTACTTTCTGTTGAAAAGTACAGAGGAAAAGCAGCTATCTGAAAAAGTTACAGACACAGGAAGAAAAACTTTTATTAAAAATGAAGTTGGAACTTTAAATTTCTATTTCTTTCTCTTGCCTAACCATTTAAAAAAAATTGCTGACCAAAAATAACACTGGCGTGAATGTTATGTTGTTGCAAAGCACTATTTTGAAATTCATTATCAGCTGTGAACACCAAGTATTTCCCAAATTCTCTTGAGAGAACATGACATAGTTAATGTCATGGTTTTATGGGTTTTGTTATTAACATTCCACGTCATAACATCATGTAGTACACTGTGACTTAAAGAGTTACTGCTCCAGTTCTGTAGATTCTTGATAGTTCCAGGTATACCTGTCTCAGAAGAGCACTACATACCCCAGAGGACTTTGCATTTCTGCTTTCCATTCAGAGGACAAGATAAACTGTTTGCCCATCAAGAGTTGCTCCCTTTTTCCTTTTCTGCTCATCTTGATAGCATGTGTCATTCCTAGCCTTATTGTCTTCAGCATTTTAGAATAAGGCCTTCAGTTTTTGGACAGTCTCTATCTTATTTTATTTGATTTATTAGCTTAAATTTCAATTATATTGTATTATATTCTATTATTTTGCATTTCAATATCTTACTTAGTAAATAAGTTTTCCTCCTTATATTGTTGCTATTGTTTTGTTTTTAGGCCCATCTCCCTAACCTTTTCCCTTTTCCCCTTTTCCCCTTTTACCTTTCCAGGGTCGTGAGTCCATTTCTCCCTGCCCCATTAGTCACAGAACCAGGAAGAACCAGCTTGTAAACCACTGACACTAAAGTTGGATGAAAATATTCATATTAGACAGTATTTCCATAGGAAAAAGTATTTTGATATACAGCTAGAAGATACAGTAGAATAAAATGCTACCCAGTGTATTTGGAAAGTGTAATGCTAGTATATCTAGTGTCTAAAATTGAACTTGAATTGCCTAAATACTTGATTTGGGTAGCATTTTCATGAGGACAAAGAAGATAAGGATTGTACTATTTGTCTGCAATTGCAGCTTGGAAGGCCAGCAGTATCCTGGGCTGCAACAATACTGGTGGTCAGAGAGAGAGGGATGACTGTCCCTGTCTACTCTGCCCTTTGAGGCCCCATCTGGAGTACTGTGTCCATGTCTGGGGACCCCAGTACAGAAAAAGAGTGGAGCTGTTGGAGCAGGCCCACAGGAGGGCCACAGAGATGATCAGAGGGCTGGAGCATCTCTTGTGTATCTTGGAGAAGAGAAGGCTCTTGTAAGACTTCATTGCAGCCTCCCCTTACTTGAAAGTAAGCTTATTAGCAGGAGGTAGACGGACTTTTTACATAGCATGATAGTGATGGGATGAGGAAGAATGGCTTTAAACTAAAGGAGGGAAGATTTAGGTTAGATATTAGGAAGAAATTCTTTACTGGTGAGTGAAACACTGACAGAGGCCGCCCAGAGAAACTGCGAGTGCCCCATCCCTGTGGGTGCTCAAGGCCATGTTGGATGGGGCCCTGGGCAGCCTGAGCTCATGGGTGGCAGCCCTTCCCACAACAGGAGAATTGGAACTGCCTGGGGTTTAAAGTTCCTTCTAACAGAAGCCACTCTTTGATTCCACAATTAGTATAAATAATTACGTTCTTTTTCTTTTTTTTTGCTTCTTCTTCTTTCCCTAAATATATTTTAAATCCACCATTAATCCTGCACCATTCTTGTAAATCTCTTTCAAAGACTTACTGTCGTAAATTTTTCAGTTGGATTTTCAGAATCTTTTGTAATCTGGCAGGGACAGAGAAAAACCGCTGATATCCTGGCAAACAGACTCTAAGCATTTTATTTATGAGATGTCTGCCTGACCTTATGTATTACACAGGGCTAAGCACAACCATGCGTAATAATTTCCATCTGAGGTCTAGCAATTAGTTCATTTTCTGACTATGGTTGTTTTTTTTTTGTTTTTGTTTTTTTTTGTGTGTGTGTGTGTAAAATAAAATAAATAAACAAAAACGTATGAATATAAATAAATGCATATAAATAAATTATAAATAGATATAAAATATATTATGCATGATATTCTGTATTTTTCCAGAACACAGACACTGTGAGCAAGAGATTTATACTTTAACTGAAGTGTTGTTTGATAGATAATTTTACTTGAAGGATGTTTATAAACTCTTTTGTCATGGGTGCTAAAAGAAAACTAAAACCTGGACTTAAAAACTGGTAAGGAGTGAGGAAAATGCAATAGTCAAAACAGGCTCCTGTTTATAATAGGTACATATTGAAAGTTTATTGACAAGTTAAAGCTCTCAGGAAGAATATGAGTGGAGGCTTCTCATACATTTAGATTTTCCTTTGATAGAAATTGGTGGAGCATTATCCTTGTTCTGGTTTTTGCAGGTATCCGTAGGTAAAGGAGGATTGTTTTGATTTTGCTATATGACATTCCCAGTATTTCCTTGCCTCTGCACCCCTGATCTTGTTTATCACTGTCCCTTGCTCTTTCACTTCTTCCACCCTGGGCCAAATCTCCTTCATTTAAATGAGTAGAGCAGGCCATGAGCATAAGTACTTCTTGACTATCTGCTCAGATATGTTTTTGGACAAGAAGTGACAGCCCTTCTTCCTGTTACTTTTGCATTTGGGTATGGACTATAGGGGTATTTTTTTCTTCTGTTGCTGCCTTATTTTTACTTTCTGAGATAGAGCCAATCTTATTATTCTAGCTTTAGCTGTGCTAAAGAATGGGGAAGTCAGAGACTGAAAGACTTGGCTTTTGTCCACAGAGGTGGACAGAATACTGTGAATATCTTTTCAGCTTTTTCTTCAGTGCCTATAAAATTCCTATCACTATCCCAGAGTATATTCAGACACATTTTCATTGAAGGAGATGTACGTCACGATTTGAAGTTTTTTCATCTAGATTTTTAATTTTTGGATTGCTTGTTTGTCTTTTAAGACCCAAACACTGACAAGTTATTTATTTATGTATGTATGTATTTATTTATTTATTTTATGAATCATCTTCTAGTCAGTATTTGAGAACATGTTCACATCTTCTTCACTTTGTCTCTATTGTTCATCATCTCATCCTAACATCAAAAGTGTTAACATTAAAAATAAATAAATGGATGAAACATGATTTCTGGAATGGTTTTTCATTTCTTTGTTTTCAATAGCATAAGACTTAGTTGCTGTATCAATCTGCAGAAATATTTGGCACTTGGACTTGTGGAATTTAAAAACTGCTATCCTCATAAGAATTATTTTGTGTATGTGGAAGTTTGTACTATAAGATCATTCAGAGTTGTACTGTGTATGCGACACTGAATTTTGATGCAGTTCTCTACCTGCTGCAGGCCAAGGTTAATCTAGTTTGGAGAACTTTTCCACATTTTCATATGAGTTCCTGCAACTTATGATGGGCATGGTTAAAGAGAAAAATCTGCTATGTCTAGCCAATTAATTAGCTATAATGGGGCTTTTTCTAACTTCCTTTGATAGAAAGTACCCTACCTCTGTTTTCTTCTGATGTCTTTATTTTGGCTCTTCTTGCTTGTAGCTATGGTTTAAAACCAAATCACTTCAGTATGATAGGAAGCTTGCTGCTTTCTGGGTATTTAAACACTTCAGTTATACCTGAGAGGAAAATAACTAAGTTAGTTTCTGTTCTATTTCTATTTTATATTATGAAATATGTCTACACTAGAGTTATGTCGCAATGAAGTCTAAAAACAAGTGCCTCTTAAGTAAACTAGTCAGCTCAGAAGATAATAGTAGTCTTGCTAGTGCAATTTGGAGCACGTCATGGATTAAGTTGCCCTTTTACCCCACCAACATTCAAACAAAGCTGACACAAGGGAGGAGTGGATGGGGGAGCAGGGGTTGTTAAGTTTGGAGAAGAGGAGGCTCAGAGAAGACTTCATCAGTATCTACAGCTTCCTGAAAGGAGGCTGTACTGAGGTGGAGGTTGGTCTCTTTTCCCAAGTAACAGCAATAGGATGAGAGGGTGTGGCCCTAAGTTGCACCAGGGGAGATTCAGTTTGGATAGTAGCAAAAATTTCTTCTCAGAGTAATGCGTTTAGAAATATTTGGGAAAAGACATCTGTCTGTATTCGCAAAAACAAATGACCTTGACAACCTTTTGATTTCAAAAAACATTCGGACATGTTAAGAACCATATTGTCTTAGAACCCATGTTAATCAGAGAAAATAGTAGCAAATTTTGAGACATGGTCATGGTAAAAATGGAAGATTTCGTATCCTATCACATTTAAAGAGAAAAATATTTAAATTGCAATTATTTGAATAGATTAAGTAAATGATTGTAAAAGATTATACACGTCTTCCCAAAGATAAAAAATAAATAGAAATTAACATTTTTCAACTTGCATTTCAGTAATTCTTTATGTCACGGCAATGGGAAATATACCTCTCACCCAATTGCACCTGACTACGTACAATTACAACAGCTTCTCAAATGGCGTACATCTGTTCACTTGAAGGGAATTATGCTGGTTTTTCCCAGTGAAATACATCCTCTGGGTTGTTGATATTAAGAATGTAGGCTTCATTTAACTTTTGTAGAGTTCTTGAAATCAAAATGAAACTGATGTTAACTCATTTATTTTTTTCTTGCACTTACTCCTTTAGCTATTTGTCAGTAGGATGAGGGCACCTGATTCTCAAATACCTGTCCATATCTCTTGAATTAGAAAGTAATTGCACTTCTCTGAAATACAAGAAAGGTCACTGAAATAATTTGCTTTATCAACATATTTTTACATCTATTCTGGGCTTTGTTTAACTTCCATTTCATGCTTAGCAAATCTGCAGACAGAAATGATTTCATGTTAAAATGTTTACTTTCCAAGTCTCTCTATCATAATAATTAAAATAATAGTGTGATCGTTTCCATTTTATAGTATTTCATCCTAGAGGACCTCCAAGCAATTCACCTATTTCGGTAGCAGTGACTCAAATGACACACCATAATGCTATGAAAGAGGATTAGTGATAGCAGTTTATAATCTTCCAGTAGTAGTTTTCTTGAAATTGAACATAGAAATATATCTGGAAAATAAATTAAGTAGGTAATTTGTGTACAAAAACAAAAAGTTGCGGAACTGTTTGTTGAAGATATTTGTTTTATGTATCAAACTCTCTGTATGGCAGCTTTTCTGGCAGCTTTTATGATGAAGATCAGAACTGCTTGTTCACTTGCAATCATCCCATCTCTGAACTGGAAAAAAAAAAAAACACACACACCAACAAACAAACAAACAAACAAACAAAGACAAAAAAAAACAACAACATAGATTGAGAATCTATGGTCAAGAAAGTGTTTTGACTCATATCTGCATTCCTAAACAAGGATTTTCTGTCCCCAGTTATTACCACACAGAATGAAGGAAGCTGCTTAAAAGGGAGTTCTAGTTTTTACCAAGATAGAGTTTATTTTATTTCTAATAGCTGGTATGCTGTTGTGGCTTCTATTTGGGATGAAAACTGCTGATAACACCCCAAAGTTTTAGTTGTTACTGAGCACTGCTACAGAGAGCCAAGGATATTTCAGATTCTTGTGCTGCGCTGCCAGCAAAGAGCTGGAGATGAAAAAGGAGCTGGGAGGGGAGAGAACCAGGACAGCTGACCCTAACTAGCCAAAGATGTGGTGGTACGCTCTGCAATAAAATCTGGGAGATGTAATGAGGGAAACCTACAGAAATGTGTGATCACAGAATTGCAGAATTGTATTGGTTGGAAGGGACCTATAGAGATCATCTACTCCCTCTACCAGAGCGGGCTGCCTAGACCAGATGAGCTTTCTTCACTGGAAATGGCTAAATATCTGTGTGACAGTAAGAAGAAGCAAAGAAATATTTTGTTTTGCTTTGTTTGTGCATGCAACATTGGCATTATCTATTAAACTATCTTTGTTTTGGTGAGTTCTTTCATTTTTACCCTTCTGATTCTCCCCTCCTGATCCCACTCTGGGAGAGCGAGTAGTTGCACAGGGCTGAGCTGCCTAGAGGTGTCAAACCACAACACAGATTGTTGTTGCCTGATAGTGATGGAGAGAGTCATGGGCAGAAGCTACCACTTTATGAAGATGTTGAATTAAAGTCTGTGAAGATGTCAACCAGTAAAAACTCAAAAACATCTTTAATCTTATCCTTTTGAAAGCCTTCTGAGATCTGCTTGGTTTAAGTTTCTGTTTTTTTTTTTTTTTATTTGTTTTGTTTTGTTTTTCTAGACAGCTTTTTGACAGAAGGTAGATAATATCTGTTTACAGTTTTCTGGGAAAGCTATACCATTAGCACACAGCTTCTTATTGTTTGTTCATTACAGCCTATCCTTCCAAAGGCTTTAGATAGCTTCCTGTGTAAAGTGGAAGATCAGACAAGTTACAGATATTGGGGATTCTCTTTTGTTTCTAAATATTCTCTTCCTTCCTGCCTTTGCTCTATATTTCATATTATTCCAGACACCTACCACATGAAATTCATCACTTCAGAGTCTGATCCTTTTTCAGGACAACTTTTCAAAAAACTTTTCTGTACAGGTCAGGAGAGCACTATGCTTGTATCACTTATCAGGTCTTATGTATGATCATGAATGTTTCAATGACTCTTTTGTAACATTTATTCTATGGTGATGTTCTCTCCTTTTCACATGCAGCTATCCTTACTCTGTTTTTGCAATCGATGAGGAAGTCAAACAGAAAAAATTGTCCTCTGTTCCTGAAGCAAATGAAAATGTCATTTCTGTAGTGGGTTCTCCCTCCAAGAGAAAGAAAAAATCTTGAAAGATTCTGTTTCAGTCCAGCTACTTGCCTTAGATTTTTCTTAATTGTCAAACATCTTCAGCATCATTCTTTTCTCACCCAGAATGGCTTTATTTCAGTTTAACATTACTGATCACCTTGAATTATTCTTTGTTTACAAAGATGCAATGTAAGTCAGACCTGCATGCTGCATAAGTGGGATGAAAGCTATAACACCATAATAGATTATTTTTTTTCTTGGCAGCTTTATAACTCTTCTTAGCAGGTAACAGAAATGTTGCAAGTAGCACTTTCATTTCTGAACCTCAGTGGTGTAGAAATTCCAGAGCTCTTTGGAAATGAAAGACCAGATTCTTTCGAAAGCATATTGGAAAGTTTCATCTGAATAGTAAAAATAAAATCCTTGTTAAGGTCTTGATAAGTTCCTGCATTTTCTCAACAAACCTGCTTGTTCAGTTCTTCTCCATTTTCTTCACCTTAAAACCTTCAAAGGTCTACCATTTAAGTTCATGTTTTTCTCTTTAAATACATAGCATTGTGCTAAGTTAAATATATGAGTATTGTGCTTTTTGTCTTTCAAAATATCTTTGTGTTGCAAAAGATATATTTCATTTCAAAGAGCTTAAAATATTGCTTTAACATTGTTTTGGCCTGTTTCTTCTTCATCTTTAGCTGTGTTTCAGTCTCCTACTTTGATTCATTGATGAGAATACAAGTACAGCAATTGTCAGTAATTGTATGTATCCTTTTAGTAGCGCTAGAAAGGGAAAGAAAAAGGACAAAGGGAAAATGAAATATAACTTATCCTAATGTAAAGATGAGCAACCATGATATAGTCCCACTGTGCTACTTCTGCCTGTGGAAAACAGTGCTGAATAACCAAACAGAATGACATGACCAAACACGAATGAAAAGAAAATGGAGTGCAAAGTGGAGGGGGGGATCTCATAAATTCAAAATAAAGTTCCCTCAGTTTCCACAGGGAGCTCCCAAAAATGTTCACGTGACAGCTCATTAATTTTTGCTACTCTCTGTTATTAAAAACTGTAAAGACACTTACATGAATACATTTTGAAGATTGACCCAAGGCCCTTGCATTCATTTCTTTATTTATTTTCCAAATCAGTTCTGTCATGATAAATAGCATAAACTACAGAAGGGTATCTAGGCTGTACAGTTCATCTTTTTTTACAGCATTAATAAGCAGGGCATTAAAGAACAAGATGACCAGTTGTCATTTTGTACTTCTTAGGATTCTTTCTGCTGCTAAGTGTAATTCAGCAGAAGTGCTGCCTGAATTTGCGGAAAGGAATAAAAAAATGCTGATAGCTTCTTACTGCTACGAAATCTCATATTTGTTTAGAATTTCCTCAAGTGTTACTTTCAGCAGGAACTTGAATATCAGAACTATTTATACAGGGATTCTCAGTGATCCTTTGAAAAGGTATGAGTTCTGATGTTCACTATATTCTTTATTTGCTGAGCCACTTCAGTCCAAATCATTTCACAGAAATGTCTTTTCTCTCCCTCCTCATCCCTCTGTGAAATGTAATGTATGTTTTCAGAAGTAAACATTTCACATTCTATCACTGAAGCTCTATTCTCCTATATTAGTCCAGGAGACACGTGGTAGCTCCTTGTTAAGATGATTATCTGTGTTCTACAGAATTTGCTTCTGGGTGTTAGATAAGCTAACAAAAAGGGAATTTTACAGAATGTAGTTGCACAACTCTTCATATCTCATTTGAGACATACAACACAGAAATGATAATCCTTTGAAGACAGATTGATTTTCTCTCTCATATGAAGTGCTCCTCAACCGTAGCAGCAATGATGCTTCCCAGCATAAAAGGATATATCTTAATGGTGGGAAGCACGAACTTGGAATGGAGAATAAAAGTAAAGGTATCACTATTCAATGTTTCACACATATATATGCACACATATGTATATACATGTATTTACATATACAGTATATATTTACATATATTATTTCTTTTATCTCTCCAACCTCAAATGAGAAACAGGAGTAGGAATAAGTGGGAAGAAGAACTTTGTTTCTCTTTTGTCTGTCACCATAATTTGGTCTGTGTCATCAACTGTGGACTGAAGCGTTTTACCATCTGCTATGTGTATCCACCTGAGAGCTTGCTCTAATGCCTGAGATAGCAGTATTCTCAGATTATCTTAAATTTGTGCCTTGTATAATGTATGGGGCTTCCAGAATTAATGTAATGGGTTTTCATCTGTGTAAAGCTGTTACAGAGGTACCAATAGCACTAACTAGTGTCCCTATGATGCAGTCCTTATGTTAGCAGAATACCCATTATATGTTTAGGACTGTGTTAAAAAGCTGGGTGAACTTCTCTGCACACTTATTTCCAGTGTTATTGTCTCATTTAAAAACACCTTTTTTGGGGGAGTTTTTCATCTGTGTAGTAGTTCAAATGACTCCTGTTTTCAGGCATTTTTCCTTTGTGCAGAATTACATTTCCTAATGTAGTCTTGATTTCTTGTTTTGCTCTTGGGAGGCTGCTTTTACTGTACCTCTATTCTCCATCAATAAAGTGGGTATTTCTGTCTACAAGCAAGTTAAGGAGAAAACTTATAGTATTAATAAAAAGTCTAATGGTAGGATTAGTAAAGTAGATGTTCTTTTTGCACACAAATTCTCTTTTTACTAGTTCCCCTGAATCAAAAATGTGCACATGAAAAAGCTGCGACTGTACCCCAGTAGTTATGAAAATAAGAATAAATTTGCATCTTAGTCCCCTTGTAAATCACATAACCTATAATCCCATATTTGATTGTCACATTTAATTCTGGGCTGTGGAAGATCAGCTCTTAAGTAAAAGTAGAAATTTACCTTCTTAGATTAGCATATTTTTGCTTGAGATTGCAGATCACTTTTCACAGCCACTGCCGCTATACTTGTATATGTGGAATAATCTGGTTACTTCCTAATAGGACTTATTTTAAGTCTTTATTTCTGCTTGGCTTTGAAACAAAAATAACATGATTTATACCCATATATAATTTGTGTGACTACAAAATGCAATTACAAATCTGGTGGATAGATCTCATAGAAAACATAACGTGAGTGATTTACCCAAACAAAAAGGTAAAATCTATTAAATTAAGGGGTAAATTTTGCATCATTTGACACCCAAGTCTTGTTTACAATGCTGCTTCAAGACTGACTCTGAACCAAATCAAAACAGGAGGACAAAGAAGGAATAGATTTGTAGTGAAACCAGCTAAGACAGCTAAAACTTGATTATACGAGGAAAGTAATAAAACCTATATATTTGCAAATAATTTCTATATGCATAAGTATGCAGATATTAACACAGGAGATTTCTTTGCTTTTATTAGCCCTCACTGATTTTCTTTATTCTCTAAGATTTTCAACTGTCTCCGTTGTCTGATGCATGCTTTCATCACCTATTTTAATATCCTTTAAAGCTGAGCTGTTTCTATTATCACCTTATGTTAAAATTTTCTTCATAGCCTTTTGATCTACTAATTGGTGTTTTACCTTCTGATAATTTTTGTGCTTCTTCTATACCACTTGACTCTATTTTCTCATTCTCATTCCTTCTTTCATCTTCGAATATATATTTAACCCCCCCCTCCTTTTTTTTTCCTGTTGTTTTTCTTCTGTTCCTTCCCTGAAAATGACCCTTGCTCACAAATACTTCATTTAATTTCTTTTTCTGCCTCAGTTGTGTATTTTCAATTCCTTCTGTTTTTCATAATTTTAACTCAGTCTGCTCCAAAGAGACATATTTTTCTGGTGAAAAATAAAAAAAAAATCTAACAGAATAAAACTTATAGGAAATCAAGTGCTCTTTCTGGATGAGGAACTTCAGTAATTGAACTGTTGCATAGCCAGGAGGTAAAGGGAAAGAATACAAAGTGTATGAGATAGCACTAAGTGGAATAACAGAAGTTTATAAATTGGATTTGAAGACTTAGCCAGTAACTAAAGCCTGGGACACACAGAAAGTTACCCCCGTGAACTACCCCAAACAATTGCCAAGTGAGGTAATGTCTTGGAAAGCATCTATATGAACATTGTCCTGTATGGCAATCTGTAGCAAAAGGTAGATCCACACACCGTTTAGTGTTCATATCTTTCAAAACAATTTTTGAAGTCTGAACATAAAGAAATACAGAGCGCCGCTGTACTACGAAGACCATATGGTCCTCACACCATCAAAACACTTGAGACAGTAAAGACATTTTAAAAATACACAAGAAGGGATTAGAAACATATTCAGTCTGATTGTTACAATCACATTCTTATTATGGAGCAAAGTATCGGGTTCACTGAATAGAGAAACTAAATGCAGTGCTTAAAGACATCACAGTAAATGCACTTGGGACACTTTCAGGATCTTTCCGTATGCTCTTATTTTATTTTTCCTTTCTAATGCTGAAACGGAATCCAACACCTCTGCTTAATGTCATTTCTTATAACCATGTATATGCAAAGGAAATATATTCTGGCATGACTTGAGAGAGCTGAAAGTTGAATATTAAGGGGCTCATTACCAAAAGGCTATCTAGTTGTTTTTACAATGAAGCCATGTGGAAGTTATAGCAGCTTCTAGACAACTAGGTTCAGGTGCTAGAGAGTTTTCTAAGGGGGTTTCATTTGCATGGTTTTTATATATGAGGGTCTAGATTCTGCAACGTGATGAATGGGAAAGATACTTTTCATCTGAGTAATGCGGATAAAGGCTATTAACGGGATATTTGACTAGACCAGGAGGTGTGATAGCAAGTGCTTAAATTGCTCTGTTCTTTACAATACAACAGATGGAAAATATGTAATATATAGATTTTGTAGGATTTGAGTCTATTTTAGTCAGAGTAACACATTCATTTAGGGTCAATGCCCATAATTTGAAAAGACCCACAACAATTTCTATATATACAGTCACTGAAAGTAATAGTGTAACAGAAATCTAGTAAAGAGCAATCAGTTGAAATTCATAGTCCAACATAGCTAAATGAGATGGGAATAGTTCTTTTTAAGGAAAGGACTTGAATCAATTACAGTTTTTAAGGATAAGGGAATGGTCAAAGTTGAAGAGCAGCAGTACTTCAGGTCCAGCTAGAGAAGTAATCTCAATACAGTCACCACATGGATAAAAAATAATGTATAACACACATGCTTTCAAGCTGAAAAGTTAATTAATCTTTTATTATTTTAATAATTAATAATCATAAGTAATTATACAATTATAACTATAATAATTTATTTTCTAGGGTTTTTTTTGTAGTATTATTATTTTAATTTTTTAAATACCTCACAGGTTTGAAAAGTAATAATTCTCCATATTTGTTTGTGACCTGCCTTAAGAGACTTCAAAATGGCTAAGCTTTTGCTTGGTCAGAGTTCAAGGTAAACTTCACTTTATTTCCTGCTTCTCATAGTTTCAATGCAAAATGAGTAATTCTGTGTTTAGTTGAAATGAAAAAATGACAGAGCTGGGAAGTGCTGCAAGAGATTCTCTGGGATGAATGATATTTGCCATTAGTTTATTCAATTTTCACAGGACTAGTTTATCAAATATCAGGCTGTTGCATGCTGTGTGTGCTTTTTGGGGGTTTAGTCAGACCAAACACAATAGGATTTGTGTCTGCATTGCATACAGTGCCCAGGACATACTCTGTTCTTTCTGCCAAATTCCCTGACTAGAAATGTAGGAGCCATTTTGGAGATGTAGAAATTGAGTGTGATCAAGAATGTGTTGGCATGATGAAGAAAACCTTAAATCATTCAGAACTGATTTAGAGAGAAAGCCACTGTAGAATGATCCCACATCAGACATTTTCACTCCTGACAAATGAAAGGAGTCAGCTCAGCAAGAGAAAGCAGGTCTACAATACCACTTGTAATTTTCCAATTACTTCCTCCCAAAGAAGGAGAGATTAAAATAGACGTAAAAGGGCAGAACATTGAAAAGCCTATTCAGTGAGAAGTACAAGACGTTGCTTTTGCCTTCTAGTTCCTGAAATACAGGTTTGTGCATAACAGAACCATACCATAGTTACTGTATCTCTTGTAGGAACTCATGCTTTCTCTGGTTAGAGTACTGCATTTAACAATGACATGGGCTCAGAAAAAGAAGCAGATATATCAGCATAAGCCTGGGGCAGGCAGACATGAAGTAAGCATTAAGCACAGGTCTCCAAAGGTGAAAAGCAAATGAATTAAAAACTGCTGCTGCTTCCATCTTCCCATTCTGACTTGTTAATTGCAGAGAATTATACATGATCTATACTTTCAATTGGACGTAAGGAAAGTAAGTTGGTAAAGCAGGTGACGACTGTTAAAAATTGCACTAAAAATAATCCAGTCCTTTTACAATATATTATTTTCAAGTGCCTTGGGACATCAGGTTACAGAGAAAGTGCTGTGCTAATTGAAATTGCCATCTCCTGTCATAATAATTCATGTTATGAATCCCTTTACTTCCAACTGCTAGAAAATGAAGAGGAGAAAGAAAAGAAGGCAGAAGCCTTCCATTTTAAGCACAAAAGTAGGAAAAGACAGCTTGATTATTCACTGAGAGTGATGTAGGTGAATATGAAGTATGCAGACATACACATGATCTAGATAGATTCTTCTTGATTGGCAGGAGTTCAAACCTGGGGAGTGCTTAAGTACACTTCTAAGGATAGAGACTCTTAAGACATACTATGGGATAGTCCTGTAATTTTTCACCTCTTGTCTTTCTGGTGGTGTATGGCTCCTTTTTTCTCACAAGACGTTTTTGTTATATATGCTGAAAGGAGTAATCATAATTTTAAAAGCATATGGCTTCAAACGTAATGTTACTGGGTTGGAGACAGTTCCCATTTGTGCACTGGGGATGTGTTGGTGGCTGGAGAAACAGACAAGTGACGAAATGGCATGGATGTATGCCCAGGATGGCCAGTTCATTAAGAAATTTAATTTAGCTGAAGGGCTGCAAGAGGAGGCATTATTAATGGGGATCATCATCATTATTTATATTTTTAATGAACAACCACACCAATTTAATTCATTCTATATCCAGCTCTCTTCTGCACTTTCTTGATTTTTGTGTTCCTTCTTCTCAGCTTCTATAACTTACCAAATATTAAGAATTTTCTAAAACATTCTAGTTGAAATACCGTGGCCAGAGATTGTTTGCTTGAATCAAGTACAGTATATGTAAGTGCTTGTGTATTTTCCCACATGTATTTCAGTGGACAAGCAGAAAATTCATTCCTCATACAATATAGTTACAATTTTAATTGATTTTAATTGAACAGAACAATGAAAATGTCTAACTTTCTTTACATACTTTGCACTATACTCACATGGACATTGTGCCATACCATCACACTTAAGTATTTGTCTGTAAAGCATGTAGAAATACAAGAGTTTTGTTTTTGACATAAATTTTATCTATGTGGTGATAACGTATCACTGTGTTGGGTAGTTCTGAATTACAAAGGGATTATAGAGATGGAAAGCTTTATTAGTCGGTGAAGCCTGTTTGCCAGGTGATAACATGGACTATCATGATTGTCTTCATTGGTTTCTGAATGGACATAAGCTTGGTTGCCTGGTTTAAGCTTTCCATGTTCATTTATTTCTTTTCTTGTGTGCTAACGTTGTCATGGTTAGGTTCCTAGCAAAACAGTGTGCAGGTTTATCAGTAATTTTTTGTCCAACTGTTATTAAAAAAAATCAATTTTCTGAGTGCATGATAAAACAAATAATTAAAAAGCACTTCACAACTTTTTGAAACCTGTGTTTCTGTAGTTCAGTTGATAGGTAGGCGTGCACTATCTATTTGGTTAAGCTACCTTCATTCATCAGAAATGCATGATGAGGGTCTTGTCCTACTCGATGGGTTGTGAGTAAGGTGAATCATTGGAATCTGAACAAACAGGGCACTCCCTGCTCTCCAGGGGTTTCTGGAGCAATGGAGTCAGACAATGACCCAGAGGAATGATACAAAAGAATTTCTTGAGCTTTCTAACAACAGCTAATCAACTACTTTGACGCAAAAGTAGGCAGTTTTCTAAGAACAATTAGTGAACATCAAGGATATTGGTACTTGGAAGAGGTGTAAATTCCTCGTCAAATTTAGGCACTGGTTACTGAAGAAAAGGAAGTAAAAAAAATCAAGAGGAAAGAGGGACAGAGGAAGAGAGATTTAGATATATAATTCACCACACCTTGATCAAGCGTTGTCAACTCCTGATCTGTGGGTGGCAAGTCGATGAAGTCAAATGTGCATGTTTACCACCTTTGGGGTGGTACCCTGCTTGGATCTAGAAGATGCAGGAGTCTTTGACCAGGGTCTCTGGTGGTCATGGATTCCCTTCTCCTGTTTCTTATGTTTATCAGTTGTGAGAGGCCAGGAGAGGAACTGAAGATTAACAGTCCACCACTCTACCTCTGCAGAGAGGTGTTTCACAGATCTTCCAGCATCATTCCTTAAAACTCCATTCTTTCATTCTCACAGTTGTTAGGCTAGATGCGTGAATCAGTAACTTCCTTGTATGGTTGTTAAAGCTTTATTCCATCTCAGGCATAAGCCATTTGGCAATCCATTTAGCTGTGTATTAGTGATTGCATAAGTGGGTAATTAAATGATGATAATAATAAATTATCACAATGTTTTACTGGAGAAAGATCTCTGCAGGTGTTAAGATAATAATTATTTATTCCAGTGCTCTGGAAAGCTTTTAATTTCTTCTCTTCATTTTTCCCCACTGGGAAGAGAGATCTCTTTGGAAAACATGCACACCCCAGAGCTAAATCACTCCTTTATATACACTTACCATTTCATACAAGTTTTACAATGTTTCCACCTATCCATAAGTATTAAATTTAATATTGCACCTGCTTCTGTCAATCAAGGGATTCTTGTGAGGGCTTTTTTAGTTAGCCCATGAATGGTGCATGAATGGTGCATAAAAGTGCACCTCCTTGTCTTGATTATTCTTTGGTACCTTTTTGTGTCTTAGATATCATTTTGGTTCCTTCTCACAATGTCTAAGGGGTACAGTAAGGCATTATTCTTATCCATACAGAACTTCAAAATAAATTGTTCTAAATAAATTGTTTAAGTAAGTCTTTTGGTATCACGTGTAGACTTAGGAGAAATCTGGTAGCCCAGGAATTCAGGAAATGATAGTTGTTTTAATTTTGATGATTAAATATGAAGGAGTTGATGACCTCTAGAGGTTCTTTCAACCCCTACAATACTGTGATTCTGTGATTCCATGATCATTGAATACATCTTCCCTGCCAAAGCAGCTCCCTAGCCCAGGTTGCACAGGTAGGCATCCGGGCGGGCCCTGAATGTCTCCAGAGAAGGATACTCCACCACCCCTCTGGGCAGCCTGTGCCAGTGCTCCATCACCCTCATTGTGAAGAAGTTCCCATGCATGTTTGTACAGAACTTCCTAGGCGTCAGTTTGTGGCCATTTACCCTTGTCCTATCACACAGCTGAGAAACGTCCATCCTCATCCCTTTGCCTCCCACTCCTTAGATATTTATAGACACGGATCAGATCCCCTCTGAGTCTTCTTTTGTCAAGGCTGAACAGACGCAGGTCTCACTGCCTTTCCTCATAAAAGTACTCCAAGCAGTTTATCATCTTTGTAGCCCTCTGCTAGACTCTTTCAAGGAGGTCCCTGTCTTTTTTGTTCCAGAGAGCCCAGAACTGGACACAATACACCTGATGATGTCTTACCAGGGCAAAGTAGAGAGGGAGTATCACCTCGCTCGACCTGCTGGCCACATTATTCTTAATGCACTCCAGGATCCCATTGGCCTTCTTGGTCACCAGGACACACTGGTTGCTCATGGATGACAATGATCCTTAGAGGATCTTTCCAGCCCCTACAATTCTGTGATTCTGTGAATGAGAAACATAGAATAATCAGAGGAAGAGATCCAACTACCTTGAACTAAATTAGGCTCTATCAAACTAATATCATTTGCTACCTTCCGTCTAAGCCAGAATTAAACTAGGCACCTCTCAGGTCAGGAGCTTGTACCTTAGAACAGGGTGATTGTTGTTTCTGCCCTTTCTGTGTCCTTCCCTTCCTTCCAGCTAAGCAGAATCCTTCCTTGAGGTTACAAAGTTAGGAATTTTCTCTAAGTGTTATGCATTTAACTTGACTTGTTTTTTGTATATGAAGTACATAAATTCTAAAGACACATGTGTATGTACATCTGCTCATATGAAATAATTTACAATGTCACTAAAATGTTAGAATATCATCATAATGTTGTTACTAGTAATAGATTTCCACAAAATCATCCATAATGTTTGAAGTATAATTCTATATAATCCATAAAGTTTACTATTACATTTTTTCAGATTATTTTCTTTAAAATTTAAAAACTTCACATATAGTATTTTCCACTGGAATGTCATAGTTAAATATGGAAGAAGTATGGCTGAAGAAAAGAGCTAGCAGTCTCTGACATGTTTTTGGATACTGCTGTAGGACAGGGCTGTAAATCTCCATTGACTGATGCTGTGAGATCATTTGGGTTTACTGACATTATTTAATATTGCAAAATCCAGTAATTTTGTCAGAAGTTTAAGGCTCCCAAGTGATGTGTCACAGAATGAAAATCACTCTCAAAGAATTTAGAATAAACTTTGTAAAATGATTCTCTAGGTAAATCAGTGTGGGTGTGTAGACTCTGATGATCTCACATCTGAAAGCTGCTTCTACATCACTTTTATTCTTCCTCCTACTGATCCTTGAGGAGTACTACATCTATTTTTTATTTTTTTAATTTATTTTATTTTTTAAATCTAAATAGGGCAGTGATAGTATATCTATCCTTCCTCATTTGAAAGCTGGAGTGATAAAATTACCTTGGAGAATATCCAGTACAATTTTCCTAAGGTTTCAAAAATTTAAACTATTGTCATTGCTGAGGTTGACTTCATGTTGCATTAAAATCCTAGAGAGAGTTTCTGACTACAGGGCAGACAAATTTTCAGTTAATTATTATGTCTATCAAACAATGAAAATCTGTGACGGCTGATTCTAATGACTTCTCTTTGACCCTAGTGTTACTGAAGGGAGTTGCCTCTCTTCAGGCAACACACAAGCACATTCCTTTTGTAAGCTAAACAAAAAGCATGCAAGGATATTTAAGAGGCAGAGTGAGGAAGAGGGAGGGAGTTAAAGCTCTCAGGAAACTCTCTTTTCACTTAGAAAAAAACAGAAACTGGATCAGGAAAACACTAAATTTTTGGAACACTCTTTTAATAATACGCTGGCTTAGTTCTTGAGATAATAGATTATCTGAATTCATTTTTCAAAACTTTGTTGAGTGAACATAAAAAGATCAATATTGCAATTAAGTCTTAAATATTTTATATCACAGAGGATTCTACAAAATAGGTGACATATAGACATAAACAGTGTACTACTCACCCATTAAATAGACTGTGCTCTATGCTGGGCACCAGTGAAGGTAGCAGTGGCCTTTAAATATTGTACTGAATTGAATAACCTTGTTTAGAAAAAGATATATATCTGTAGAATTATTATTATTATTATTATTGTGTATGTGTTTTGTAGATGGAATTCCTAATAACAATAAATCTGTCAGTCTAGAAGCAGCTATTAAAACAAGAGCATTTTCTTACTGATACTGCATCAGATGTAAGTACAGGAGTGGCTGTATCTGTAGCTCACAGATAGTGATCATTTACTCGTCACCTAAGAATTTATGGGAACTTCAGTGTAAGAAACAGCTGAGACTTAGTATGTAGGTTGCTCCAGCAATAACTCCTATTTATTTCCATAGAAATGAAAACAGATACCAAGAGCACAATAACACTATTTGATAGAGCAAATCCTCAGTTACAAAACACTGTTTTCAACATTGTCACCATCATTAGCTATGCATTTTTGCCAGCAGGGAACAAGAGCCTGCATGCTGCTCTCATAAATATTTTCACCGGCAGAGGTGACCTACTGTTTTACAGCTGCTCTAAGGTGACATTATTGCTAGGAAAATGTCCACGCAGCAACACTGATCTCTGTAATGTTCAACAAGTGTTGATGGATGTCAGTGGGTGCCATTTTTTTCTGCATGGAGGAATTCGGTGACACACCTTTACTTCAACAGCACTTCTATGTCAGACACCATTCTGTCAGATCTGCTGCCTTCTGCCACACTGCAACAACATGTAATGGGATACTGGTTCAGCCTCTACTATCATACCACCAACATCCACCTCTGAGATCATGGCCCAACATAATAAAATAGGAGGCATTACTTTCAGAACAGGCCTCATTCATAGAGATTTAAATCTTTCCTGAAGAAACAGAACAAAGGTTTTTTTTCAGAGGAAGTATAAAATTATTTTTGGAAAATAATCTGTTTAAGAAGAACAGTGCATAATTTTGTACAAGTTCTTGCGTCAATTTAGTATTTGCTGTGATTTAGAAGTTTTTTTATTGTTGTCCTTTACAGGCTTTTAACAGCAGTCTGCTTCAGGTTAGTCTGAGTGTATTGCCTATCACACCATTTTTTACTGTCTGCTACAACTTCATAAATTTCTGCATCCATATGTTGCCATTTTTGTATCTGTCCATACAGTTTGCTACTTATAGACTGTTACTTTGTGTACCACTACATTTTTTCAGATTATTTTCTGTAAAATTTAAAAAGTGAGGGATATACATAATAATATCTATGGAATGACATCGTTGTTATTGAAGAGATTTAGCTGAAGAAAAGGGCTAGCAGCCTCTAACATGCTTGAACAGTTACAAGCATGTTACACTTGTACAGTACTTAGTATAAGACAATTCTGCTTCACAATCAGGTACTGATGTGATGTGGTGTTACAACTATTCCAGTAATAACAATAAATTGCAGTGGGCAGAATTTCAAATGAGAGATGAAAGAAAAAAAGATTATCATAAAGATAAGGTCTCAAGATCCAAGGGGTTGAGTTGGCAGTGATCTCAGGAGCTTATCTAGTTGTAGCAGTTTCACACCAGCAGGTAGCAAAGCTCTACCATTCCACTCTCTCTCTCCAGAACAGGAGGAGAAAGTACTATTAAAAAAAATGCTCATTGGCTAAGGACAGAAAGGTCACTCACATTCACAAAGCAAAACAGACTAATCCTGATGAAGATTAATTTAATTTACTGCTGATTAATAACAGACTAGAGCAGTTAAAACACAAAGCAAGCAAAAAATAAAAAAATAAAAAAAAATCTCCCCATCCATCTCCCTCTTCCTAGCAGCAGAAGGGAACAGAGCTCTGCAGACAGTCCACGATGCTTTGTGTCTGCTTCTCTGTGTTCTCTCCTTTTCACTGTAAGCTCCTTTTCCTTTTCCCTAAAGGCTGTAAGTAGTTCTTTCCAGGAGTGGGATCCTATGTGAGTTTTCGCAGGGCTTCAGCTCCCTTTAGGCCACATCTATCTGCTACACCTTGTGCTCCACGCGGTGCCCTCGGGCTGCAGCGAAGGTTTCCTCTCTTCCATCCACCCTCCTGGTGAGCATCCAGCGTCACCCATGGTTCAGATCTGGCAGCAGCAGGGCCCTGATGCTCTGAGACGGGGCATTGCCGTGCTCTGTGAGCAGCTCTCTGGTATCAAATTCTTGCCACCGAAATTCCATGCACTGCCTTTCATCCAAAGTAGGGCCGGGAGACACACTGTGCCTTGCTTCACATGACCCATTTGTCTGTCTGTGCAGCTGTGATGCTGTCCTGATCTGCTTTATGTCAATAGAAAAACAACAACTTTACAGACCTCTTGGAGTTCCAGAGTCATGAAGACTGCAATACATAGGTACAGCGATACACATATGGGCTGTAGGTCTGAATCTGTCAGATAGTTTATTGAGAATGTTTATAGTTATTAAATAATAGGCATATAGTCAAATCCTGAGTTTACTGTTCACATCAATAACTGCATGTACTGGTGTATGAACAAATAGCTGTGTGACTTGACTTATCCACAAATCTAGGGGAATGCAAAAAGCACTAATTCTGCTTGTCTTGAAATAACTGAAATACTCACAAAATGGTATTTTAAAATAATTTTGATAGTTTAATGGAGATAGCAAACTCCTATATTTGAAAGATATGAGAGCACTTCATTTAAGAAATTTGTACTTTCCTACTACTCTTTAACTGAAAGAAACTCAATGCTCTTTGATTATGCTTTTGTGAAATGCGTTCTTTCATATATACACTGGAGCCTGTACACAAACACACTCACTTACTTGTGTTCCAGTGTTCTGTAGCTGATTTGTGCTCTCACTCCCATCTGTGCCCTTTACAGCTGTGACAGCGATTAAAGTTTATCAAATGCCTTTGGTGACTTGAACTGTCAGAAATCAACAAGAATGACTGTTACATTTCTTGGCCTCACCTTCAGGGGGAAAAATACACTTCCCAAATCCCTTTCCAAATATAGGACTTTCTAAGCTGTCAGAAGTGTACTTGGAAAATAAATCAGAAAAAGGTGAGAAGTACAAAAACGTATACTGAATTTTTTTTACTATTTTTTTTTCAGGTGAAGAGAATGTAGATTTATACAAACTTGTATGCAACCTATTATACGAAAAACCCTCAAGCCATGTGCTGTTATGGCTGCATTTAGGCAATTAAAGAAAGTTATTTCAATTTAATATTTGACAAACAGTCTGTAAAATTTATTGATAGGTTTAAGGATAAATATCACCTAACAAGCACACTAGCAAATATTGAATCTTATAACTGCAACCAAATGTTCTGTATAAGAATTAGCTGCTGGGAAATACATATGTCCTGAAAAGTACTGACTTCAGATCAGAATTAAAAATTTTCTCATTTCTAGCTCACAGTTAAATGACCAAGCTCCCTTGAAGCTGCATAGACTCTGTTTCCAAACTTTGCACCTAGGCTGTGTCCAATCTCACTGTTTTCTGCTCAGTGAGCTTGGCTTTCATTCCTACAATTAAGTAGCTGAAGCTGCAGATGTGTCATTTTCTGCACAGCATTTAAAAGCTAGCCTCTGTCTCCCTCCCTCTGGGTGCTTCCTATGTTGTATCTATATTTCATTTTACTCCGTATTTTTTTTTCCTTCCCCTTCATGACCCATTATACTGCAAGCCTATTGACAGAATTCTTCTACAGCCTGAATTCAGCACAAAAGCTCTGTAGGAAGATCAGATTAAAAAATTTGGAAACCGATTTTTAAAGCCTGAAGACTGTTTTAAGTACCACAGCATTCTAATTACTAGGCTTTCCAGGCCTTGTGGAAAACAATAATTTCTTCTTTAAGGGAAGAATATGGACAATTTTTCCTATGATGCTCAGGAAAATTATCTGTGTAATATGGTGTAATGTAAGTCTGGAAGGTTATTCTTAAGGGTATATACTTGAAAATTTACATCTGCAAGAGTATTAAAATCAAATATCCAAAAGTTTTATTACAAAGAATAATTTATTTTAACTACAAGTTACAGCAAATAGTGTTAAACATATATCTATTGTGTGCAGAAGCACCCAAGTAATCATTAGTACAGGAGGTCCTTGTCACTGTTCTGGTTCCATAATTAACGGGATGGAGGGACCCACTGACCCATGCTCTGGGAGAAGGGAGAATGGCAAAGGGAAAAGACAGGGAGGTGGGCTTGTAAAATAAACAGCAGCAACAAGCTAAGGGAGAAAACTAATCCACTGAAATGATAGCAGAATGTGAGAGAACACAATGTAATACAATATAATTGGAATTGAAGCTAATAATTCAAATAAAATGAGAGAGGGAGTGTCCAAAACCAAAGGCCTTACTCTAATGCTGAAGGTGAGACAGCTACGGAGCACATACTGCAGAGATGAGCAGAAAGAGCATGTCCCATGACTCAGTTTTATCTTTCCCACTGACTGGAAAATGGAAAGGGACAGTGAAGTCTTCTGGTAGCTGTAGTCCTTCTCTTCTGAGACAGGTACCTGGCATTACTGACAATCCACGGGAACTGCAGCATTAACTCTTTAAGCCCCAGTGCACTACATGATGTTATAACATAGATCACCAAAAACAAAAATCATAAAACCACAACAATCCTGCACTGTTTTCTCCTAAACACAATCGTTTTTCTTATAGACTAGTACTAATTATTAACAGGACCATTTTGGGGCATCTCAGGTATTTATATAGACTGGGGGAAGAACTGGAGAGCATCCCCGAGGAGAAAGATTTAGGGGTCCTGGTGGGTGAGTAGCTGGACGTGAGTCAGCAGTGTGTGCTTGCAGCCCAGAGTACCAACTATATGGTGGGCTGCATTGAATAAAGGGTTGGGCAGCAGGCAGGGAGGTGATTGTCCCCCTCCACTCAGCTGTCCAGGCCTGGGGCCCCCAGCAGATGAAAGATGCAGAGCTCTTGGAACGGCTTCAGAAGAGGGCCACTAAATGATGAGAGGGCTGGAGCACCTCTCCTATGAGGAAAGGTTGAGAGAACTGAGCTTGTTTAGCTTGGAGAAGAGAAGGTTCAGGGAAGACCTCATCGTGGTCTTCCACTACTTGAAGAGAGTTTATCAACAGGAGTGGGACCAATTGTATACATGGGTTGACAGTGATAGAGCAAAGGGGAATGGTTTTAAACTAAAACAGAGGAAATTCAGGTTAGACGTTAGGAGGAAGTTTTTCACTCAGAGGCTGGTGATGCACTGTAACAGGTTGCCCAGAGAGGTTGTGGATGTCCCATCCCTGAAGGCATGTATGGAAAAGCTGAATGTGGTTCTGGTCAGCCTAGTCTAGTGTTTGGCAACTCTTCCCACGGCAGGGAGGTTGAAACTAGATGATCTTTGATGTCCTTTTCAACCCAGGCCATTCTGTGATTCTATGATGAATTTTGAAACTATTTTACTTGTTTGTTTTACACAATGAAAACCTTCCTACCCACTACCTTTGGCAACTATGTTTGTGATGCTTTTGTATGTGTACAGTCATTGTAATGATTAAAAATTTAAATGCCATGAAAGAGTACCATAAACTATTTGGCAGTAAATATAAAACAAAAAATCCTGAATACCATTGTGAGTCCATTTTATTTATAGGTTTTGGAGCATACTGCAGACTTTGGTTATTAGTTTGCTATGTAGGAAGTTGTTAATCTTGTTTCTAAAAAAAAGCTTCTATTTGATTCAAGGGTTAAAAAGAGATGTTACTTCTATTCGACATATAACACAGTGCAGTGAAAATAAACAGTACTTCAAACTGCAGCTTAAATGAGGCAAGATATTCATCTCAATGTGAAGGCCTGGAGATCAGGAAACCAAACCCTTTTATGAAGCAAAATATGTTTGTTAGGATAGATATTCAAACTAAAACCAGTGTTCAGATATTCAGCGTCCCTGAAAATCTAATATTACATTTCTAGGAACATATGAACATAGGAAATAATATTTCTGGTCAGGTGAGTTCTTCAGTTATTGTATTTTCCTATATCTGTCAACACCTAATGCCTTAGAAGAAGAAAATCTATCAAGAAAAGTTATGTCTGAAGCATAAAGGTTGATCTTCCCACATTTACTAGGAATACAGCTTTCTTTGTTATCATTAATTTAATGTCTGAATTTCTCCTTGCATCGGTTAATTTCTTATGAATGAAAGAATACTGAATAGAATCTTCTCCATTTAAAATTCCTGATTAGTGGGTGGTGAGCTCTATGTCTGTGTTCTCTGTCCTTGCTCCTTACCTGACAGACAAATTAGGTAAGTTGGAATAAAAAGGATATTTATGCTTCCAAGAGTGGGCCTTTAATATAGAGCATTAGCTTGAGTTTAGAAGTCGTCTCAATTCCTTATTTGAGGCAGAGTACCTTTGGCTTGGTGGTTGTTAGGTTTTTTTTTTAGTCATTTATTTACTGGCTATGAAGGCATTAACATTGGATTCCTGGAAGGATATTAAAAGAATTATTAAAATAAAGATGAAAGAGTCCAAGGAATTTGCACACTTTAGTTTAGAGTTACATGACCTAAGTGACAC
The DNA here is from genome assembly GCA_023055505.1 of Callipepla californica brunnescens. Taxonomy (NCBI): domain Eukaryota; kingdom Metazoa; phylum Chordata; class Aves; order Galliformes; family Odontophoridae; genus Callipepla; species Callipepla californica. The sequence goes on along the minus strand of JALIRH010000023.1, from coordinate 5,835,921 downwards.
AGATAAATACAAATCTGAGAATGATAATCAGTGATTTGCTATTTTCATATGGCCATGACATCTTTATTTGAAACAAAACAATGCTGGTCAAATACATATCCTCATGACTCAATAGCTCATGCCTTTTTCTTGTCTACAATACTCCTAGAGCAGGCATAAGGTATGTCCTCTGAGATAAATGTGTATGTTTTGTTTGTTTGCTTGTTTGTTTGTTTTGTGTTCTTCTATGTGTTCCTGAGTGTCCTTACTTATGCTTCAGGTTAAAAAAAAGACAGATCTTGCAAAGCTGCAGATGAAAACACTATATTGATAACTCCCTGAGAGTACTAGGCATCCTTGTACTACAATTAGTGAAATTACACTAGTAATAGGGAATTTTAGGGGAAAAATTCTAGTGAAAAAGTGAAATTCTAGTGAAATTTGTTCCTATATGATCTGTTTTAACAGGTGGAAAACGACACTTGCCTTTTCCTCCAGTCAGGAACTCCTTTTTAGTCCCACTGTCAGCAGTTTTCTCCAATATCGTGTCATTCAGATATCAAATCCCTGATGACCCATTAGACTTCAACCAAACTCACAGCTATAAAGAGCCTTCTGTGTAAGCAATTAGGTTGAGCCTTCATCCTTCACTGTGAAAAGGACAACAAAGAGATGTCTGAAAGGGAACTCAGTTTACTGTTTGACTGTTACATGCATCTATGTATTTATTTCACATAATTTCACATATAACTGTAGGTAATACATATATAATTATATAAGAACCATCTATAATTCACATATATTGTTATTTCTGAGAACACAGTGTAACCAAATGGGAGAATGGAAGAAAGGATAAAATCAATCATACAATAATTTTGGATTTAGGGCTAAATGGTGTCTATATGCATGAAAAATAAGACAAACAGAAGAGAAAAGCAAATATTCCACCTCACATCAATATGCATTATTCTATTCTGCTGAACAAATTGAAGATTTATGAGGTGACACACGCTTATATCTGTCCGTATAACACATCTTTTGTTCAAACGCTGCTTTGTTAAGCACGGACCACAAAAAAAAAAAAAAAAAAAAAAAAAAATCATAAGGTTATACACACATTTGTCACTGCTCCTTTTCTCGATTTCTTTTTCTTTCTTCCCCTTTTGGAGAAGAGGCCCAGGGAAGAGCTGGTTGTCCCCTTCAACGCACGGGCTTTGCTCTCTGAGTTACCCTGGGGGGATCGCTCGGGGAAGGACTGCAGTCGTGGGAGGGACCCGTGTGGGACAGGAGGAGAGATTGTCCGTGGTGAAGAGACAGAGATGGTGCGCTGTGTACTGACCACAGCGCCCATTCCTTGTGAGCTGTTTGTAGTTTGTTTTTGGTTCTCACTGCTCTCTCCTGTTATTAATTGGCAATAAACTAAGTTAATCTCCCAAGATGATTTTTCTGCCCGTGACAGTAAGTACTGAGTGATCCCCTTATTTCAACCCTTGAAATTTTTCCTTGTCCTTCCTATTACTAATACCCTCTTTGTCTGTGTAGCATGGAATTCCAACAGAAAGAATATTAGTAACATATGTTCAGCGTGGATCCCTACAATTTTTGGGCTCTGACGCTCTGTCTGCCTGGTATCTGTTCCTGGATCCCGGGCTCCTCAGTTTTTGGCACCTGGGCATTATGAACCTATGACGCTTTGGCCCTGCTCAAATTATCATCACAACTGCCACAAAGCTTCACACACACACCTAGCCAGATCTTTCCAGGTCCTCCAAGCCAGTTACACTCTGCTCCCACTGCTAGAAATGCACAGACAATCTTATCCCCAGAGCTGACTCTTAGAGAACCACTCCCTCCCTTGTTTCCAGTCTGTTTTACCCTCTGGCCTGCATGTGCTTGCACTTTCTTCAGGTGCAATCCTATAGAAATCTGCCAGCTTCAGTCACTTCGCATTGCTACACTCAGGCCTTATGCACACACAAACACTTCAACCAGATCCCCTCAACAAGTATTAAGTAGAATTTCACAAGGAGATAGCACAGACTGAGCTGATGAGGTGCAGGACATGGCCAGACAACTACCGTTGCCAGCCAGCTCCATAGATCACTCTGAAAATAATGCCTCTATTTATTTCCATGGAAACTAAAACAGATATAAAGCACAATAACACTGTTTGGTAGAGCAAATTCTTACCTACAAAGCACTTATTTTTCAACATATCATTAGTTCTGCATTTTCACCGGTAGGCCACAAGCATAAAAATCTGCACCAGCAGAAGTGACCCACTGCTTCATAGCGTATGATGGCATAGTTGGAAAAATCTTGCCTATGCATCCCATCATCCTTCATTAGCCCACAGAGATGGAAGTCAGTAGCAGCTAAAACTGGACTATACTGTGGGTGTTGCAGGACAGCTCAGTCAAGATTGGGAGTGTGCTCCCATCTTCAAACTGGTATGGGGCCTATCATAATCATGTTGAAAGAGAAAGGTTGTTTTCTCTGACCTGACTCTGGAAGACCAAGCCTTCATCTTAGTCGTCTTCATGATTCAGTGGTAAGAGTTGATGGTTTGTCCAGTATCTGGGAAATGCAGAAAGATCACCCCTCTCCTATCCCAAAGACAGCTCACATCATTCTATCTGATGAGAGCTGAGTCTTTAACTTTTTCTTTGATGAAGAATTCACATGTTGCTGCTCCATGGACTGCTGTTCAGATTCTAGCTCATGGTGCTAACAGCACATCTTAGCACCAGTAATAATGTGATGCAGGAAACTGCCATCTTCAGCTTCCTGTTGGTTCAATAGGTCCTAACACTGTTGCATATGATGCTCTTTCTTTTCCTGTGTGAGCATTTGTGGAACCCACTTGGCACAAACTTCTGATATTCTGACACTGCCACCATTATTTCTAAAGCACTGAGGCCAATATTCAGCTCCATTCATAGTTCCCTGGTTGTAATCCACTGGTTTACAGGGGTGAGCTGATTGAGATAGTCTCATTTCATGGTGTGACATCTGTGCATGATCATCTGGAACGTGGCTTGTCTTTCCTGTTGTTGTCACCACTGCTGAAATGCAGTACTCACTACCTCACTGTGCTCGCATCCGCTCCTTGGTCCTCATAAATGTTCAGCAAGTGTCAGTTAATGTCAGTAGGTGCCATTCTTTCTGTATGGAAAAGAAAGCAGTAAAATGTAACAGAATATTGGAGGTAAGGTTCTGCCTCTGTTGCCATAGCACCATTTACCTCTGTTGTCATGGGCCAATATAATAAAACAGGAGGCATTTTCTCAGAGCAGCCCTTGTATTGGACACTTGATCAGATCTTTTAATACTTTTATCTCTCAATTTCCACATTCTTGTTTCTCCCCAGTTCAGCTAAACCTTTCCATTGTCCTGCCTTTGCTTACTTCCACAACATCCTATAATAAGTCTCATGTGATCCCCAACCGCTTTTCTCCTGAATCCTTTTACATATCCCAACCATTTAGACCAGAGGTTGGATCGCTTTAGTGTGATGAATTTGGCACCTGAAAAATAAGGCTGAGGGGAAACAGCAACAGCCCTGGGAGGAATCCAAACAAGAGGGTGGCTCCAGCAGAGTCCTAGATTTGGTTTCCTACCTGTGCAAAGAGGTGACTTTCTCTTAGTCAGCTTCATGTGTGTTACACTCGGTGTAAAATCAAAAGCAAGATGAGGGGGCACTAGTTGAGGTTATTCCCATATTTATCAGGGTATGAGTGTAAATACTGATGAAATAAAAGCCTGAAATAGACTGATGGGAAAAGGGAAATATCTATAAAAAGCAATGTTATGATTTTAACCTAAATGTTCTTAGATTATTTGATGCTAATTTAGAATGGGCAGGGATTAATATATATTCCAAAACCACGAACACTAGAATAGAATTAAGCTTTGAAAAAATTACTAATGATTCCAAAGTATGTGTGTATGTGTGTGTGAATGTATGTCTGTGGCTATTGTTTCGAATCTAAAATTTTTATATTTTTATTTTTGGTGTTATAGTGGAAGATAGGAAAATAAAAGGCTAAACAGGCAGTGTGGAACTTCAAAAGACAGAGACAAATACATTGAGCAATGCACAGCAAGTGTAATCATCAGATCAGCTGTATCGACCTGACAGAGACATTTTATGCTGGCTAATGTCCTATTGAAAGTACTAAAGAGGAACAGGGAGCTTTGAAGCAGTACTTTGAATCCAATTTTAAGGCTATTGCTGTTGTCTCAGCTGAATGACAAGTGCAAAGCTGTCTCCTATAGGGGTCAAGTGCACAAGCGATACAAATCCAAAGTGCGTATATATATATATATATATATACACATATAAGTTTTATTTTGATGTAATTAATAAGATTTAGAAGAGTGATGCAATTTAGCATTTTGTTCTTTTCTATTAAGTCACACAGAAGAAGTGATGCTTGGAAGAAAACATATGAAATAGTATTGTTACTGAATCAGTCACTTTTTATAATTGTGAACTCTATTGTACTTAATGAAGTGCTGCAAATGTAAGAAGCAAATTTTTTATTTCAGAACTGCAAGTATGTTATATAATAAAACTATGAAACTAAAGCTGTTCCTCAAATGTTCTATGTATATTACTTACAGTAAGAAAGAAATTGGAGGACATGGAATTTTACCTGTGGTGGAGCTTTTATGAAATAAAATTTGATAGATAGCCCTGTAAGTAAACTAAGATTTTATTGGTGCCCAGAGAAACAATCAAATGTTATCAGCCTGGATCTGTTTGTACACACTGTGGAAGAAAAGAACCATAGTCATTTTGTTTACACATATCTTGAAAAACAATACAAACTTCTTCCCTTCATAATGAGGATAGCTTAACTTTATCAACATGTTAAATCTCTTCTTATTTTCCCTGCCTGTGACTTATAAAATACGGGGACGTGATTCATCTCATAGCACAAAGGAATGATTAGAATGGTTGAGGGGAAATCAAAGCAAACCTTTAAAGGCATAAAACAAGCTAGCTCAAAATGGACGATATTCTGTGGAAAATAGTGTCAAAATACAAAAGCACAAATAGAATTTGGCTACAGGACCAACGTAGTAGCTAGTTATGAAAACACATATTTATAGATATTATCTGAAACCACAATTTCAGGCAAAACTCCTGGAAATCTACCTAGATAGGTCATAGACTTGGAATGTCATAGTCTTCAAATTAGATTTCTTACAGCCTAAATTATTTGAAAACAAGTAAAAAAGTTAATTTAAAAACTACACTGCAAAAATATATTTTAACTACAAAAGATGGAATATCTAACGTTTTCCAGCAGTTAATTCTACTATTAAAGTAAACAGTGGTTTTCTAATTGTTATTTCCTTTTACCTGTCTTTATGCTAGACTTCTGATTTCTGTTACAGTATTTGAATGTTAGGTCAAGGAGCTGACCTTTTCTTAATTCTTGTTAATCCATATTATTTTGTTGCAGATGATTGGACTAAAGTTACAAATTTGTTACTGGGTCAAGGAAAATTGCTTGAGAATTTAATCAATTTCAGTAGGGATTGGGGAGAGGCATTTCACAGCTTTGCATGGAGTAAATTTCTTAAAGAATGACAGTGATGACATCAACGTTAACGTCAAGTTTGTGATTAGTAAGAGTTGGGAACTAAAGCATTAAGGCTCATCTGATTTATATGGTTATAAATATTGTATATAATTATTGCATTAGAACTACAGTTAAAGGTATTTTTTCGTTGCAAGTAAGTAGTGTTTTGTGCCAAGAACTAAGAAGCAGAAGCAGACTGTGGTTACAAGACTGAGAACTCAACCTGTATCACAGGTATTTTGAAATTCGAACAAAAAAAATGTATAACTCCTCCAAAAAGTGGGATTTACTGGTATGTGTAAGAAAGACAAGAAAATGTTTTGTCTGCTTTAATTCAGTGGTTCAGAGCAGTGAGAGGGCTCTGTGATATTATCATGGCAATTTCTACAAGAGGCAATTTCTGCCTTGGCTAACAAGGTAATCCTGGGCCAATTTCTTTAATTTCCTCAAACTGTTAGTTTATAGAGTTGGTTCAGAAAGTTTAAGTGTCCCTGTGAATCAACCTACATTTGTTTTCTCAAACTGAAGTTATTTTGCTAAATGTCCAAGTCAGTCTGCTATTTGTACAATTGTATGTAATTCTTACAATGGCAGCTATTCTGTCTGGCCACTTTTCTCTGAAAGTATGCTGTCAGCATCCATACTGAAAACAATTTAACTCTAGGACGGATACGTTGCTTTTCATTCTGATTTATTCAGATAGATACGAGCTGAGAACATTGTTTACTATTGATACCTATCTGTTAGTGTGAGCTTCCAAAAACAGTGCTTGCCTTATTAAAGATGTAGCCTCCAGATCTATGTTGTCTTGGTGAGTAAGTGCTACAGTATTGTAGTGCTTTACCTTCTAGAAATGGGGTTATCTGACATCATTTTATGTAGATAAACTTTTACATTTGACTTGCTGGTCGTAAAGTCAGAATTCATAAGCAGTTCTGACCTAGCTGTGGGACTTTTATTGCATTTCATTTATCATTAAATGCATTGGGGTGAGCACCAACAGCAAAATCTATATCTTCAGACATTCCAGATTTTAATCCCCACTTTTCTTGTTTCTAGGCCAGAAATTTTATAGGAAAGTGAAAAATGACACTGAGAACAATGATGAGAAGGTAAAGCTTTGTTTAGCTGCAGTAGTGGCCACTAAACAGAAATGGCCAATTTCCAGCACACTTCTCACCTTCTTGAATGTTCCAGAAAAATCTTCAGGCACCTCTCCTATTCTCCAAGACCTGTCAAAGATGATATAGAGCAGTTTGTCAATCACCACTGCAAGTTCCCCCAGCACATGTGTATGCATCTCTTCAGGGCCCATGGATTTAGGCGCACTGATCCCACCTAGATGCTTCTGGAGCACACCCTTCCCAACCAGAGGGAAGATCTCTTTTCCTAGACTCTTAAAAGAGACCTTCACATTATCCTTTATCTCCTTCACCAGCTTCAGTTCCAGGTGGGTTTAGCCTTCCTCATCATATCCCTCTAGGCCCTGACAACACTCCTATACTCCGCTCAAGAGTACAGATCCTTTTTCCACATTTCACAGACCTTCTTCCCTTTGATCTTATCCATGAGTTCCTTGTTCATTCACACAGGCCTCCTGCTTACCATCCCTAATTTCTTTCTCTTAGGAATGAACCAATTTTGAGCTTGGAAGAAGTGATGTTTAAATGTTGCCCAGGTCTCAAGTCTTTGGACAATTACTTGATAAGTGTAGAAAAAGTTACATATTCCAAAAGTTTTATATACTTTATATAAAGAAAAATCCATCTTTTTATATTAAATATCTGACATCATCTATTTATTTTGTAATTTTTATTCTTTAAAACAAACTAAGACTGGCATTACAAACTATCTAAATAGAATAGAAATAGTTTAGTTACAGTTTTGCTAACATTTAATTACATTAACTTGGAGCTCTATTTTAAAGATTGGGTACTGTATTTTATCAAAATAACTCAAACCCCTTGATCTTAAAGTTAGTCCTTCAAGGTTTCCAAAATATATTTTATGCCCAAACTTGTGTTTCATCATTTAGATTTTCAGATTATGAATCACAATGAATTTATTGGAATAAAAATGTAAGTATAGATGGGTTGTGCTTTGCATGTGAGATCCACATCATCTACTAGATTAAAGTTTCCTTTAATTCATCTGTATGTAATTATGCAAAATACTTCAAGATTTCTGTTTCAGATTGTACTTTGTTCTTCTGTAAACTGTCTCCCTTGGAAATAAAGTGGGAAACTTGAGATATATGGAAACACTGAACCATCTGTTTGAGACAATAGATGATAAAGACTAAAATTACTTAGTTAATTTCTAGAAGGGGAATAGAAATCAGAGATTGCTAGTTTAAGTGAAATTACAGTTTTTAGAAATATCAGTTGTACTGTGCAGCATTTTAACATACTACCTAAGCAAGTTATAAAGTCTGTTCCTTTTTTTAAGATACGGGCAACATTCTTAAAAAAAAAAGGTCAGTTGAAAGTTAGCAATCAGAGGTACAAATGGTGAAGAAGAGGCACTAAAAACAGGAGGAGGTATTACTAACAAGGTACCTCTGAGACAGGAAGGGTAACCAAGCCTGGAAACGAGAACCAATAGTTAATCTTGGAGTGTATCTAAGGAATAGGAGCTATATTTCATAATAGAAGGATATACAGTAAGCAACCCCACTGAAATACAGTTTTGGTCTGAAAGCACTAGAGGCAAGTGGAAAATAATGAGCTACTGAAAGTGCGTGTCAGAAAACATACCCACATTCCAAATCCTCTTAACTGGAGAAATTGATTTGGTTAATGGAAGACAGGGCAGTTAAGAATAAAAGTTTAAAATGTTGTAGATGCTATGATATAGGTAATTTCAGTGTTTAACTTTTATTTATTTTCTCTGTTTATAATGGAATTGATAACCCAGAGTGAAATTCCCAAGCCAAATGCCCTTGTTAGCCAATGCATGGTGAGAATTAGGGACTTCAGCATGCTGCTCTAAAACAATTTAGCATTCAGAGCAGGCAGCTGTCTAGACATAGCAAATAAGAAATACTGAGTATATGTTAATGACTGCCACTATCTGCATCCATCCTAAGTAATCCACCCTTGAAGATGGGTGCCAATTCTGCTTCCTTGAAGTGTGAAGCAGACAAATGTGCCCAATAGAAGAGCCTCAACAGGAGAGAACTATCTTGCCCAGACAGAGGCACTTCTGGGTATGTGAAGGGGTGATACTGTAGGCATTTGGGAAAGATAAGTAAAATAATGCAGCTGCTTACACTGTTTACAAGTCCTTTATAGTTAGCCAGGAGTATCATTGATTTGCAGGTATTTCAATTTTGATTGTAAGCATCTGAGTCTTTATGATCTGGCCGCAGGTTATTTTCAACACTATTATACAGAGCACAGCAGAGTGGAACTTGGTTTCTCTGTGGGATATTGTATTAGTCCATCTCCTTTGCCAGGAAAATGAATTTTAAACAACTTTTATAACTGTTGACATCCATCAGGTAATTATGCTATCCAAAGGATACCATTCCTTCTCTCTCCATATCTCTGTGTATGTGGGAGAAACAGAAAAAGGACAGAAAATCTCCTTAAAATAGCAGCAGTATTCTTCTGAAATGCAAACTGAGGTTATAGAGAGATCTTTTTAATGATATGTCATTTTTCTTCCAAATTTTGGAAGTTTCTGTTTTATAAATTCTTTTCAGCTGTTAAAGGGCAAAAGGATTTAGAACCAAGGATTTGGTGGGTTACAAGCCTTTCAGTTCACCTTTTGCAAACACTGTTAAAAGCCATAGCAAGATAAATAATATTCTGAAAGTGACTTTCAGATTGTTAGACTGATAACAACAATAATGTTTTATCCTGAGACTGTATTCCGAAGAGGTCTATTGCTTTCTTATTTCAGTCCCAGTGTCCTTGTGTCTGATTAGGACGTCTGTTTTAGCTGATCAGTGTAAACTAGATGCATACAGTAATACCCTGAGGAAACATCTGAAACACACATAGAACTGACAGCCACAGCCAAGAAGGTAATTGTCATCTGTTAAGTTGGGAAAGCTATTATGTATTTTTTCTGGTATATGTATGGACAAGGCAAAGTGGGAGGTTTGGGGTTATTTGATTATACCTTAACTGAGCATTGGCTGTCTTTCATTTCTGAGCAAAACTGCCTCATACTAGCCTATGAACATGAACGCAAGAAAAAAATATTATTTAAAGTCATAAATTTTGCTCATGATAGTAGAATATACATTTTGCTAGGAAAAGATTTTTGACAGCTTTTTCCTTAGTGTGAAGCTTAAAAGGGATAGTTAAAGTTTTGCGATAAACGGCATAATAATAATTGTGCCCAGTGTCATTAACATATGTACACGGTCTGTGTAGCACAGATTAACTTTATGCATTATGAAATACACTAATGGCTCTGTTATGATCCACTTCATAATCAAGAGAGAAGTTAATCTCTATTTTTCATTATCAGCCTTTATGAACTAAAATCTAAGAGCTGTTTATCAGACATGTTACCAAGGAATAACAGTGCAATCCAAACTCTTTCTTTCTCTTAAGCATTTCATTATATTGTCATTTGAGCTACTTTTCTGTGACACCTGTGGCACAAATCAATATTTTAGCTATAGCCTATTATGGCACATACTGAAATATATGATGACTAAATACCATGTGTGCTAGAACTATAGAATATCTTGTACTGCAACAGACCAAACTCCTGTCTCCACAGAGGACTGCCCAATTCAAACCATACTTCTGAGAGCACTGTCCAAATACTTGGAACTCTGTCAAGCTAGGTGCCATGACCACTGCACTAATCCAGGGCTTAACTACCCTTTTGGTAAAGCTTTTTTTCTTAATATCCAGTTTCCTTTTTCAATTCCTCTGCCTTACAGAATACTGTTAGATGGCTTCATTAAGCTATTTAATTTATTAACAGCATTTATTTGTATGCATGATTTATTTATGTATTACTTATTCACTGTAGTGTTTTTCATGTCTGAAGGAAATTCACTGAGAATAAAAACATATTCTTGCTAAACAGATATCAGATACTTAAGGAAATATTATCTAACAACATCTGGCTTCATACTAACACATCAAATAATGAGGGACAGAGGTGAAGTTAATCTTATGAAGGTGAAAAACATCACATTTACAATAAGCAGCTTCCTTTGTTTCAAAAATTTTTTTGTCCTTTCCTTTAAAAACACTACCCATGCACATTCTGCCTTGCCCATTCTCCTCTGACAACTTTGTTCTTTGAGCAAATTCAGGAAATAAAAAAAATTCACCACAAAATATCTGCACAGATATTTCATGAGTGGAGAGACCGAACAGCAGAAATGTGTATTAAATCCAGTCATTCACAAAAACCCAAACTGTTTGGCAATGATAGCCATAGCATATCACATGTCTCTTGGAATATAAAGAGGATAACAGAGCTGTTGCTTTATCTAGTTCAAAGTGAAATCAAAGCATACATGTATTAGTTAAGGTAGTGTCATAATGAACTGATATCTCATTATGTAAACTGAAGCAAAGTAGGCTTTAACAGAAAATTAAGAAAGTTTAATGTCGGAGCTGTCCTCCACTGGGGAATCATGTTCTTTTCCCTTCTTTTCTATCACCAGTCACTTTTCCATCTTTTCAGTAAAGAGAGCACAGTAGACATGAGTTTGCCAGCCTTCAGCAAGTGTTAAGACACAAGCATTTGGCTTATAGGACACAGCTGCTGTTATTTGCTTCCCTTTTCCACCATGAGCTACTATTTCAATACCCAGGAGTCAGTTCTTTACTTTCAAACACCTGTTTGTTGAGTTTGAAAGAGTTAGTGTTTTACAGCTGTTTTGTCCTACAATCTGGATGGGCACATGGGAACCAATCTGCAAAAGGAAGAGAAGGAAACAGCAGTACAAATGGAAACACGAACATGAAAAAGCAGTTTAATGCTGTGTTCATTTGAAGAATACAGGTTTCTGTGTCTGTATAATCTGTTTGTATAAGACCTTATAGAGCTTTCTATGTGTGGAGGAACCTAGGATGCAGAAATATTACTTTCCAATAAAGAGGCAATTGTTGTTTGGCTAAGAGCAACTGGTTCAATGAAATAAATTTATTAGGCATAGAGCACCTTCCATTTTCCTCAGTATGAAATATGTATAAAGAATATGCATCATTCTGAAGATTTTAAAGGAACTGGAAAAAGTTTCTCCTGAATATTACATCCCTTCTATAAAGGCTTCAAATATATTACCAGGATTATAAAATGTCCTTGATCATTTTTTACCCTGACAACTAAAACAATAACAAATTTTCACAACTCATACAGATATATCTTTATCAGATCAAAAAAATTAATAGGTGTCAGCCTGTATCTTTATCAGTACATTGTATTGATACTGCGTCGCAATATACGTTATAAAGTACTGCCCTTCACAACTAAGCCATTTAAAGCCCCTGTTTAACATCCACATCAATTGCAAATTTTCCTAAATATACTAAAACACAAGAGAAAATGTAGTTAACTGGGCTGAGATTGTGCTTACATTACTTCATAAACATCTAACTAATGGAAAATAAAGGGTAGAACTGCACTGAAATGCTACGCAAAGGACAAAACTTCAAACACTTGCTTGAATAAACATTTTAATTTATTTTTAACAACAGTTTTAATTTTAGCCTCCCTGATTAGAAAGATGCTTTCTAAAGAGAAGCATTTCAGTAAGTTTTGTGGGATGCAGTTGAGTGAATTCTGGTTTTGTATTTTTTCAATTCAATAAAAAAAAACTACATCTTTAAACATGCTTACTGAAGTGAACGAATATTCTTGAGCTTTAACCCAAAATGCAAACACAAACGATTTCTATGTCAGTTTTTCTCCATATCTCTATCAATTTTACTGTCACAAGCAAAAAGCTTTTTAATGATTCCTTTGTCTACACAATCATTTACAACTCTAAAGAAAAATACCATTCTTCTCAAAGCTAGTATATCAGAGCAGGACAATCAAAGGATGCTAGTCTTTAAAACATTTCTAAAAATGAGGCTTCTAAACACTCTTAAAAGTGTAGATTAAGCTTTAATTAGCATAACAATAAATTTTTATATTCCCAGAGAGTAAATCATTTTCAAATGTTACACTGACTGCTGACCTGAACTGTTAAAGCACTGCTCTGCAGGTTTTCTTAGAGTAGTGATGCTCACTATCAAACCGCTTACATTCAAAGAAATGGTTATAACGACCGAATATTCCCAGATAGTTAATGTTCCCAAAGGGTTCTTTTCATAGTATGTATCTAATACTGTACACACCTGTAATACCAGTAATATCTAATACTGCCAGAATACACAGTGCTGGAGGAAAAGCTGAAGGGCATGTTTCTCACACAGAAGACCATGCATGAAGAAGTGTGATTTCAGGAGAACTTGAATGGTTTGAATGAAAAAAAAAAAAAGAAAAAAAAAAAAGAAAGAATTGGAGCAGTCTCAGGCTTCTAATCACATGGTTAGCAGGAGAAAAGAGTTGTCAGCCCTTTCATTGCAGTCTATTCTTATTTTGTCAAATATTGGACCGGAGATGTAGAAACTTAGAAGAAGCAGAAAAAGCAAGGTGCCATAGGGCACATTAATGGCATATTTTACAGATTTTGAGAAACTTTGGCTCTAAGCTGCTGTCTCTCATCATTTTTTTTTACAGCATTCAAAATCTCGCTCTGCACTGCACCGCTGACATGTTTACTCACAGTTGATGCTAATAAACAATTGTGAACAGTGAATGTCTCTGCACAGTTCTGGTTCTGATCTTATAATAGCTATGGCAGAACTGGAAAAGCTTCAGAGAAAGTCAAAAAGGAATATAAAAATTAAGGAACAGTTTTCACAACAGGAACTGATATTTCAGGCTGTGGGAGGAGAAAAAGATGACTCTTACATTAACATCTATGAAATCATGAGTAATATGGAGTTGAAGACTGAAAATTTACTTGTTCACCTTCTTTTGTAGTATTATTAAAGAAGGAAATCCAAATTAAGTGTGACAAACAAAACAAAACCAAAAAAAAACCAAAACAACACAACATATATATAACAGATACAGTAGTAGCTCCTTGTGAAAAAGGTGTAGTGATGCGGAAACTACAGGCAAGAAATGGTTATGCATATTACATGTTTACATGACTCTCCGGGGAGACTGGAGAAGTGTTTGGATAAGAAGTGTAGAAGTGATATGAAATATAGAAATTCACTGCATCAGGAAATCCCAAAGTGAGAATAGCTGAAAATAGTTATGATATTTGAGAAGAGAATTATATATACACAGGTTGCTCTGAAAGTAATGTCCCCTATTTATTTCCATGGAAACTCCAACAGATATAAAGAGCACAGTAACACTACATCGTAGCACAAACTCTTAGCTACAGAACTCTGTTTTTCAACATAGTCACCAGCATTAGCTCTGCATTTTTGCCTGTGATCAAGAAGAGCCTGCATGCCACAATTGTAAAAATCTTCATCAGTAGATGTGACTGTTGTTTCCCAGTTACAGTGATGACATAGTTGCTAGAATAAGATTGCCCATGCAGTCAGTCTTGGAATTCAGAGTATACCACACGCAGACTTTATCATGGGTGTGATAGGGTTGTTCAGCCGAGAATGCTGGCTCCATGATCTTCAAACTGGTATGAGACTTGCTGGATGAGAATGGTTGTCTTGTCTCACATGACTCATGTGGCATGAGCCTTCATCTGTCAGCATTGTGATATAGTGGTCAGAGTTGATGGTTTGTTCAGGATCCAGGAAATCCAGAAGGACCACCCCTTCCCTATCTCAAGGCACTGCACAGGTACTTGCTGGAGTCTGTGTCTCCAAATTTTTCTTTGAAGGCAAGCTCACATGTTGCCACTCCATGGACAGTAAGTCCATGCTTTCCCCCATTCTCATAATAGTGAGACCATGTCTTGTCACTGGTAATGATGTGATCCAAGAAACTGTTATGTGCAGCTTTGTTGGTTCAACAGATCCTGACAAACTTGCTTATGGTGCTCTTTCTTTTCCTCTGTGAGCATTCATGGGACCCACTTGTTACCTACTGTTCTCAGGTGTTATCTACTTTATGTGGGTGAGCTGGTCAAGGCACTCTTCATTTCATGACATGACAGCTGTAAATGTCCATCTTGGACATAGCTTGTCTCTCACACTGCTGTCATGACTCAGTGCCTCACTCTGTTAATATCCATGATTTGGTCTCCACAAATGTTCTGCAAATGTCAATGAATGTCAGAGGGTGCAATTCTCCCACATGGAAGAATTCAGTGACACACCTTTGCTTCACTTGCATTTCCATGTCAAATGCCATTCTGCCAGACTGGCCCTCAGCTGTTACCTGTCGCACAGCAACAAAATGTAATGGAATATTGGAGGGAAGGTTCAGCCTCTACTACTGTACTACCAATATCAACCTTTGGCATCATGGACCTGCACAACAAAATAGGAGGCACTACTTTTAGAGCAGTCATTGTCTATGTACTAATTTCTCTCTTCCTGAAGCAGCCATCATTGCCAGAAATCGGATGTTAGGTTAGCTAGGCTGTTTTCTCAGCAGCGATTTTTTTTTTCCTTATAGGTTTAGAAGGGAGAAAATGGAAGAAGCACAATAAATCAGGAAAATTGTAATAAGTACAGTCATCTCATTAAGAGTGTAGGAGGATGGAAGAACTGAAACGTAGGTGGGAATGTGCAGTGTTGTGACAAACTTTAAAACTGGGGGCAAAAAGTTACAACTTCTCAGTTAAAAGACACGAGGAACTTGCTGTAGAAGAATTAACTCAGTAAGTACAGGGAGAAAGTAATAATGCTTATGATAACAGCAAGTTTGACGTGCTGAAAAAGAGCAAATTAGGATGCAGAAAATGACTGCTGTAAGTGCAGAGTATCATGCTGGTGAGGGAGTAATGATTTGTAAGAGAAGATTGATACTCTGGAGTGAGGTGCTTACTTCCCGTTAATCATGCTTACTTCCTGTTAAGGATTCCAGGTAGTTAAATTCATGAGACACTTCAAATATTAAAATTAGATTATTAAATGCTGGAAAGCCATGTGCTTGATTCTGATTTTATAATAGAATTAGGTCCTACTATATTTGCATGTAATATTAGAGTTATGAACATTAATCTCAACGAAATTACACCTGCATTTTTCATTCTACTGATGAAAATAGGAAATGCATAGAGAGCCTTACTGAAAGAGAAAAAATAATACAGTAGTATGCCTTGCCAGTCACATTGCAAATTCTCTGACTTCAGGTATTTGTTCATCAGGATTTGTAATACACAAGAAAAGACAGAAAAATAGAAATGTCTGTAGGAAAGAGTTGGAGAAAAAAAATATATGCATATGTTTAAGAAATACTAGTCTACATGAAGCACCAACCAAAAACTAGAGTGTATAATTTTGTCTGAGTCAATTGTTATAATTAAAGCCAAATTGTCTTTTATTTTGGAGCTCTTCTGATTGGTTCAGCTACAGATGAATGTGAAAGATGCTAAGTGCTTGTTTTGGTTGAAATATATCTTCAGGATAGATGGTTACATTATATTTTTCAAATATTCTTGAAGATGTAAAGAGATGTTACAATTTTACTGTGATATTGCAATTTGTCTCCACATGCTTTGACTTATTACATTTTTCTTAAGCTCTTTAAATGGATATCTTAGATCGGCCTCAGAGCCTTCTACCGTGGAATGAATAGACTAGTAGGCAAGTGGACAACAGTTGATATTGATTATCCTGACTTCAGCAAGACATTTAACATTGACTCTTGTAAGATTCTCACAGACAAGCTGCTGAAATATGGCTGGATGAGTAGACTGTGAACTAAATACTGACTGAACAGTGAGACCCAGAGGATGGTTAACAGGTACAAAAAGTCTAGTTGGAGAACACTGACTAGCAGTGTATCCCAGAGGTCAATATTAGATATCTTCACATTTAAGATGTGCATTAATAATATGGATGATGGAGTAGTGTATATTTTCAGGTGGAAACACATACCATAGATGTATGCTTGTATGACAAAAGCTCATGCTGCCATCCAGAGGGACCTGTTCAAGCTGGAGAAATGGGCTGACAAGAACCTCATGAGATTCAAAAAGAAGTTCAGACACCTGAACGTAGGGAGGAACAACTCAAGGCATCAGAACATGCTGAGGGCAGCCCATCTGTAAAGCACTTTGGCAGAAAAGGCCCTGAGGATCCTGGAAGATAGCAAGCTGACTCTGAATGAGCAATGTACCCTTGCTACAAAGAAGGATAATGGTTTTCATGGTTGGGTTATGTAAAGTATTGCCAGCAGGTAAAGAGAAGTCATCCTTCCCTTTATTTATTACTAGTATGACATCTGTGAAAGACAGAAACTGTTTTTCCCTTCTTTTGTCTCAAAGCTTGCTTCGTAAGGCCTTTTCTGGTGACAAGATTCTGACTGATAACTGCCGGTTACCCAGATGGGTGTTATGGTGCCTCATTGTCTCTGCTTATGGTTGTAAAGATAAGCAGAAATAGGTGCAAATAGTCTTTTCCGGGGGGTACGGCTTGGAGAAGCTGACCACCACAGAAAGACAATGCTCCTGCATGGCAAGGAAGGCAACATCTGCTGCTGGCTTATCTGTTAGGCCAGACATGTCACACAAACCAAGAGAAAAGGAAAAAACACCTGAGAAATGGGGGATAAAAGACCTTCACCGAACCAAGGATTTTGGAGAAGAACTCCCAGAGAGAAAATCTTTGAGGAGAACTCCCGAAGACGGACCCTGAGGCCTGCTTGCTGCCATCTCCCATCCCCCGCGGTGACCGAACCTCGCTGGACCCACGGTGGTGATTATATCTCTCTTGCTTTCTATCAAGACTCCTTGCTTTTTATCCCTTTTCTATCGCTCACCTTCCCTTCCCCATATCCCTAAGCAACTAGTAATTGTAATAAACTGGTTGGGCTAACATTTGACCCGTTGTGTCTTAATCTCGCCATCAGGTATACACATAATCAAAGAACCTCATCTCCCTCCTTTATATTGGAGCGTGACAACATCACTGGGAGTATTGTGTCCAGTTGTGGGACACAGATGGATGGAATTGCTGGAGTGAGTTCAGTGGAGGGCTAGAAAGATGATAAAAGGACTGCAGCATCTCTTTTATAAGGGAAGCCTGAAAGAGTTGGTATTGTTCAGCCCAGAGAATTGGAGGCTCTTGTCAATGTATATAAATACTTGAAGGGTTAAAAGAGGATAGTGCCAGGTTCTTTTCAGTGATGCTCAAGTGACAGGACAGTAGGCAATGAGTACACACTGGAATACACATCAGGAAACAATTTTTTACTGTGAGGGTGACTGTGAAGTGACAGAGGCCACCCTGGGAGGTTGTGGAATCTCCCTGTTAGAGATACTTCTCTCCTTGGACATGGTACTGATCAGCCTGCACTGGATGTCACTGCTTGAGCAGGGAGGGTGGATGCACCAAATGAACACCAGAGGACCCTGAGAACCTCAGTGACACATACAGAACCTCTGTAACACATCTGCTACACCAGTAGTTAAGGTCACAATCTGTCTCTTTGTGGATCTTATAGAGTTATGTAAGGAAGCTCTTGTTCAGAAAGTCTGCTTTCTCTTTCGATATAAGATAAAATGATTATGACTGACTACATGAAGGCTGTGTTCCAAGTTTGCATTTACTGAAGTTCTCTATTGCCTGAAGACCAGTTGGTTTAAACATTTCCCTCTTTCCTAATAGGACCATGATTACTACAGAGCACATTCCCAAAGACTGGAATAATAAACCTAATGAAAGTCACCCTATAAATAGGAAATAACATTGAAAATTTCCCATGATATGGATATTGAGTCAGGCGAAACAAGTTTAACTTTATTTCTGTATTTCCACAATACACATCTGGCTATGATTATGTAGGTAAGGAAATGAACACCACTACCTAAAAAATTATGCTGTGTTTCTTCAAAAGAATAAGCACGTATTTATGAAGCAGTAATACAGTGTGTATTTTGTGCAGTAGAACTAGAAATTCTTTCAGTGGGTAGAGTGAATATTTTCATTTAAGATCAGGAATAATGTATCTAAGTTTATCCTCAGGTGCGTACATTTCTTCCAACTGAGACATTGTTTATGTTTAACATTTTTTTTTTTTTAAAGAAGGAGCAGTTTTCTACTGAATTAGCACATCCCAGATCATCTTACATTTCAATATCATTTTCCAGTGTTCTGAATGTCTTGCAGAGTAATGGTGCTTGCTAAGAGAGTCTAAGAGGCTGAGTACTGTTGCTCTGTTTCAGAAGAGAAAGCTGAAGTTGGGTACAGTCATACAGATCTGAAGTACATAAACTGAAATAGACTCAGAGTTTTAGTAAGAGGATTGTGAATTGAAGACCTTAGCAGGAAATATGATTATGTATTTAGACTACTTCCCCAACCTGAAAACAATGTGGGTGAGAAAAACATTAAAGTATTATCTTCATCTCTTATTTAGACACACATACGTGTTTAATTCATATGTATTTATATTTTAAATCCTTATGAACCTTACCCTGTATGCAATTACCTTTCTAAATATATGTAACAAAAATGGAAGGTGGATATATACTGTTATTTCACTTGATCTGAACTGTGTTTTATTCTGCTTTATAGAATAACACAGCTAACATTATGTAGTACTTGCTAAATTCCCTTCATTTCAGAGTTTGTCACTTAAAAATGATAGTCCAGTAGAGAGGTTGTGTTTCATCCTATTCACAATTTTATAGAAAACTCTCCTTCTGATGAACACATCTGTGGGAGTTATACAGATGGTTATATAAAAAATTACACCAGGAATGCCACTCTATATGTCTTTTAAAAGTGGAAGCAAAGTGAAGAGCCAGCGACATCTCACCTACCTGCCTCCCATTGGTTTGATTGATTGAGAACTGCTGCCTTGGTTCTTTGTAAACTCCATATGTAGATCCAAAAGTCTATGGCATAAGCTGCTCTAGTTGGAATTTAGTTGCAGGATAAAATAAAGAAGTAGCTTTTAATGGTGACCTCTGTAAATTTTCTCTGTCTTTTATACAAAGTTGTTTTTGCTAAACCACACACCAGTGCTCAGATTATTAATTCTGTCACACACATTTCTTCTGAGAAGGTATCATTAAAAAGACCTTTTTCTATTACTGTTACTCAGGCTTCTTTTCAGTCCTTGACAGAGGATTATAAGAGGATAAACAGAGCTGCTAAACAGATAATGCCTTAGTCAAAAATTGATGTCAGCAAGTGACTTCTTGTCAGTGTCCATGGCATCAGATAATTATTTTTTTTTATTGGCCTACAGCTCAGCAAATGATTCCTATGGCCGTAGGATGCTCAAGCCTCTGTGTGCATATACCTGAGGACAGAAGATATAATGCCCAAATGCCAAGGCATGTGAGAATATATTGAATGTCTCCTGCATTTATTTAGTCCCAGGGCATGTAATCCATTCACATGATAGGTGCCAAATGAATTTAAAGTGCAGTGTAGTACTGCAGAGCATTTTTTCTACCTCTAATGAAGTGAGTTTTATGTAGGACTGGAGATTTTTTTGCTGAACGCTTTTTCGGTTGTAACAGTTATAACTAAAATAGTAACTTTGAGTATTTACTTAATAAAGGAGGTATTTGGATGTGAAACTAGTTAATTTATAGGATGCATGGGAGGTTGAATAGTTGATGTGAAAGACAGAAACTGTTTTTCCCTTCTTTTGTCTCAAAGCTTGCTTCGTAAGGCCTTTTCTGGTGACAAGACTCTGACTGATAACTGCCGGTTACCCAGATGGGTGTTATGGTGCCTCATTGTCTCTGCTTATGGTTGCAAAGATAAGCAGAAATAGGTGCAAATAGTCTTTTCCGGGGGGTACGGCTTGGAGAAGCTGACCACCACAGAAAGACAATGCTCCTGCATGGCAAGGAAGGCAACATCCGCTGCTGGCTTATCTGTTAGGCCAGACATGTCACACAAACCAAGAGAAAAGGAAAAAACACCTGAGAAATGGGGGATAAAAGACCTTCACCGAACCAAGGATTTTGGAGAAGAACTCCCAGAGAGAAAATCTTTGAGGAGAACTCCCGAAGACGGACCCTGAGGCCTGCTTGCTGCCATCTCCCATCCCCCGCGGTGACCAGACGAGTTCCTGTGACTACGAACCTCGTTGGACCCACGGTGGTGATTATATCTCTCTTGCTTTCTATCAAGACTCCTTGCTTTTTATCCCTTTTCTATCGCTCACCTTCCCTTCCCCATATCCCTAAGCAACTAGTAATTGTAATAAACTGGTTGGGCTAACATTTGACCCGTTGTGTCTTAATCTCGCCATCGGGTATACACATAATCAAAGAACCTCGTCTCCCTCCTTTATATTGGAGCGTGACAGTTGATTAAGTATTAATTAGTGTGACTTGGAAATATTTTATTTGTGTACCAGAGACAGAGAAGATGGGTTTAGGACAGGTGACAAAAAATTGATCTGTAGGCCTGAAAGAAGAGAGAGGATAAACTGTTAGTGGAGGGGAGAGGGTTGTTGAAGAGAGAAGAAAAAGTGGATCAAAAGAGAGAAGGTCTCTTGAATTACTGGATCTTCAGGTTACTGACAATGATTTAGACAGAGGGTAGAATGATGGCAAGAATGATCAAAGCATGAAGAACAAGAATGTGAAGAAAAAGCAAGAGGAAGAGGAAGCTTTAGCTCAGTCCTAGGACTACAACAATGTAGGCATAAATGTGACTTGGTGGTTAGTCTTATGACTGGTGTGCTGTGATGGACAGTTCTAAGATTTAAGCATGTCAGGTGAGTCAGGGGACAGTGCTGTGTATGAAGGATGTGCTGGACTGCATAGAGCTTGATGCTGGTGGTGATACAGTTAAGATCATCTGGTAATGATTAATGACCAAGAAAATTAAGTGCATGTCACTTAATGAGCTTTAATGCCCTTATGGTAACTTCAACTGCCTGGATATTAACTGGCATTATCACACAGATCACAGTCACAGAATGTCAGGGATTGGATGGGATCACAAAAGATGATCTAGTCCAATCCACCTGCTGGAGCAGGAACACGTAGGAACATGTCCAGGTGGGTTTTGAATGTCTCCAGAGATGGAAACCCCCCAACCAGTCTGGGCAGTCTGTTCCAGAATTCTGTTACCTTTACTGTGAAGAAGGTTTTTCCCATATTTATGTGGAACCTCTCATGTTCCAGCTTGCACCTGTTGCCCCTTGTCCTATCATTGGATGTCATTGAGAAGAGCCTGGCTCCATCCTCCTGCCACTCACCCATTACATATTCATAAATGTTAACAAAATCAGCCCTCAGACTCCTCTGGGCTAAAGAGACCCATCTCCCTCAGCCTTTCTGCTTAAATGAGATGCTCCATTCCCTTAATCATCTTTGTGGCTCTGCACTGGACTGTGTCAAGCTGTTCCCAGTCCTTCTTGAACAGAGGGGCCCAGAACTGGATACAATATTCCAGATGTGGTCACACAAAGGAAGAGGAGAATGGGAGGAGAGCCCCTCTCAACTACTAAGTAGATCCCTTCCAATACACCCCAGGTTGCCACTGGCCTTCCTGGCCACAAAGGAACAGTGCTGGCTCTTGATCACCCTGTACCTCAGCAGGACCCCAAACACAAACATGTCCAACAAACTCCTAAAGCACTCTAACCATAACGTCTTGGTATAGGTACTAAGAGAGCTTACTAGGAAAAGTGCATTTTATCCGCTCAGACAGAACTCGCTATGAATCACGTTTTATTTCACGCTTTTGCGGGTGCGGGTGACCTACCAGGTTAGGAATTCGATGCTGAAAAAATGCAGCAGTTTATATTCCCTGTTGCCCGACCTCAAGTGAGCCCTTCCCCTTTCTCTATTGGCTAAGGTATTCAGGTTTCACATTTTTCTCTGTTAGTCTGTTATTTGGTCTTCTTCCCTTCAGTAAGTATCCTCATTTGTTTCCTTTGTTCATACATACTCTGTAATCTGGATGGAGAGTTTGTTGCTTTGACCAACTAGACTTACTGTTGTATCCTACTTGGCAAAGTCCAGCCCCCCTCTGTCCTGTCAAACAAGCAAGATTTACAAGTAGTTGATAAAGCCTATCTCTCTATGTCCCATCAAGCGAGCAGAATTTACAAGTAGTTGCTAAGCCAGCATCTCCTGCCATATATCTACAAGATAAGTTTGTTTAACCAATTCTTCTCAGATTTTATTTAGTAAAGACATCTTATCTTTTCTTCTTTCATCTCAGTTCCCCTTTTTCACTTTTACCATTTAATTTGTACTTGAAAATCTTTAATACTGTAGCCCTTATTATTTCTCACTGTTATTCTTCCTGTTATCTCTCAAAAATGCACATACTCTTTTCTCTGGGCCTAACTTCAAGCAGAAACTTATCTTGTATCACAAGCCCTGAGGCACATCCCTTTTGTTTCACAACATCTCTTCCTCCACACCTGGGTGCATGCAGGGCTGCATCTCTTCCATTTCTCACCCCTCCCTTCAGGCGCAGTTGCACTGCAGCTTTTTCCTTTTAATCTTCTCTCCCAGATCACATCAAGCATCACTCCTGTCTCAGTTCTGGCAATGGTGAGTCCCTGTCGGAGTGGCTCTGCTCTGACATGGGGCAGTGCTGGGCTCTGTGAGCAGAGAAGACCCCCACCCTAGTACCAAAATCATGCCACATAAACTCAGTACAACCACCAATTCTTCAACCCTTGGTACGAGGAAGGCAGACTTCAGGTTGCACAAGGAACTACTTGGCAAAGTCTCCTAAGAAACTACTTTTGAAGTCTCTAGTGTCTTATCAGTGCTGATTATATTTTAAGTACCACCTCTTAATATCATGAAGCAGGCGATTCCAAAATGTCAGAAATCAAGCAAGTTTAGGTGAGCAGGTTGACTTGGTTGAGCTGAGGGGTCTTTTAGAGCTTAGGCAGAAAAAGGAAGTGTATAATCGTGGAAGTGAGGTCAGTGACATGGAAGGACAATAATGATGCTGTTGGCCATTATAAGGTGAAAATTTGGGTGGGCAAAGCTTGAACAGAGCTGAAGTTGGACAGTACTGTAGAGGAAATAATAAGGGCTTTTTAAAGTATGTTAAAAGCAAACAGAGAACAAGAGATCCATTACTTCATGAGGATGAAGACGTAAGTAAAGCAAAGATAATTAATTACTTCTTCACCTCTGCCTTTGACCTCAGTAATAGAATCTGAGACCTCAGAACTGAGTTGGAGGACCATAACTGTGAAGATTATAAGCTCCCAGCAAACTCTGAACTTGTGTGGGATATTCTGCTCCAGCTGCATGCACACACATCTATGGATCCTGATGATATTCTTCCCAGGTTACTCAAATGTCCACTGATGTCACTGACAGACCTCTCTCCATTATTTTCAATAGTTTTGGGGTATTTGGAGAGGCTCCCTTCACTGGAAGCTGCTAAAAATTAGGATGGGATGTTGCTCTTTTGAGGGTGGAAAGGGGTTGAAGAGACATCCTCACAAATTACAGGGCTGGGCAATCACCAACTAATTGTATGAAGTTTAATAAAGTCAGGCATCAAATTCTGCACCTGGGACAGTGTAGCCCTGCATATATGTACAGGCTGGGCACAATAGGCTGGATTGACACCACATTGTCTGAATCCCTCCTTTTTCTTTTTCTAAAAGCTCACTTTCTGAGGCATTTCTTGCAATCAGTCTCTGACCTTCCTGGATGCCTACCTGAGCAACCTGATCTAGGGAGCCTGATTTGGTTGAAGGGTTGGACCAGATGATCTCTGGAGGTCCTTTCCAAACCCAGCAGGTGTGATTCTGTGACTGTGAAAGAGGGCTATGAAGAGGGTGAAGGATCTGGAGGTCAGTAAGTGTGGGGAGCAGGTGAGGTTTCTTGGTTTGTCCAGCCCAGAGAAGAGGAGACAGAAGGGAAGCCTCATGGATGACTACAGCTCACAGGGAGTGGAGGTGCAGTCACTATCTCTTTGGTGACAACAAAAGGACTCAAAGAAATATCATGGAGTTGCATAAGGAGAGGCTCAGGTTGGAGGTTAGGAAAAGGTTCTTCTTTGAGAGGGTAGATGGACACTGGAAGAAGCTCTCCAAGGCAGTCACAACACTAATCTGTTGGAGAACAAGAAGTGTTTGGACAATGCTCTTAAACATGTGGCTTGAATTTTGGATCGTCCTGTGTGGAACCAGAAGTTGGACATGATGATCCTTTTTCCAGCTCTGAATGACAATATATGTGGGGACATTTGGCCCGCAGGGAAACAGAATATTTTTTGTGTTTGCAGCACTGTTTCCTTGTCCTTGCTGATGTACTGTCCTTCTTTCCTATTTCTGGTTCTTCACAATTAGCATGGAAACAAAAATGGGATAACAGCCCCTTCTGCAAATATTCAGTTTGGAAATAACTTTAAGAAAGGGCAGTTGGCAGCACTAGGGAAGGATCTTTTTAGGCATCTACTGTTCAGCAGCTCTTCTCTACTCCCTGCATCCTAACGTTAAGCATGGAAGATGAAAAGCAATACTGGAAAATGTGAGAAGACAACAGAGGTCAGAACTACAGCCTGTTGTCTTCCACCTTTGGGAGAGACAAGGTAGGGAAGAAATGAAAATGTTACGCAGAGTCCAAACTTTTTCCATTCTTGCCCAGGGACCAATGAAATTCAATGTGATTTTGTTAGAAACTCATTAGCCTTTGAAAGCAGTTTCGTTAGAGTGAAAAGCAGAATATTCAATATATTGAAAATCTAATATTTGGATAGAATATGAAAGGAAGAAAGTCCATACATGCATAATGAAATCTAAGTTACACATATGGTTTAAATCCAACAATGAGATGAGCTAGTAAAAAAAGAATCTTAAAATGACCTATACTACTAGAAAAAAGTAAACATTTTGATTCGGGCATATCTGCTCTTTTCAGCATTTTATCATTGTGAATAAAGTCAAGCAGAAGTCTGTTTTGTTGATAGTATCAGTCTCAATGATACATCTGAATGAGACAATAAAAAATTCAGTTTTCATACTGAATTTCTGTTGCCTTCACAGACTTAACCAGTTGAGACCAGCAAAATAGTCTGTGAAACTTAAAGGGGAGGAAATCTGAGCTGGGTGAAGTCACTGGTCCAGCCCAACAGCAAGCTCAATTTATGAAGTAGTTTGTTCTGGATCTTTATACTAAATCACTCACCATTGCTGAGTAGAATAAAAAGAAATTTAATAAAGAAATACATGAATAGTTCTGAATACTAAATGTATTTGTGAAGTTCAAACCCAGTTCACAAACAGAAAAAGTAAAATTTGATTAATAAATTATTTGTTTTGAATAATTCATCAAGTTCTAATTTAGAATCAACTGGCTTTTTCTATAGAGATCTGTAATCTGAAGGGTTTTAAAAAGTTTGATTATTATTTCTCACTGTCTCTTTATCTTGTCCTCTGTCTCCTCACAATTACTTTCATTAGCAGACACCATACAATCTTGCCTCTGGCCATGAGCACAGAAATTAATTTCAAAGTATTATTTACAGAGGTTCATCAAGTCTTCCTGAGTGTAGGTAGCAAAAGGGTAAAAAGCAGCATATCTTTCTTTCAGGAACACAAGAATGAATGCTGAACAATAATCAGATGAACTTTTAAATGAGATGAAGCTTTAACCCTTCTGATTCCCTAGCCGCAATTAAAAAGAAGGGGAAAAACAAAAAACAAAAAACAACAACAACAACAACAAAAAAACAACAAAAAAAAAAAACCCACAACTCTTGCAGTGAGACGAAAAGTGTTTTGTTTCAAAAGCAGTCTGTGTGCTAAAGAAGGGCTGAGATTTTCTTAACTTATACAAATATTAATAAGTTTTCAAATGTTCACATTTTCTCTGACCTCTTGATAAACAGTTGCTCTGCACTGCATTTTAGTGTTAAAATAAAGGATTGAAGGTGCACTTGATGTATGAAAATGATGAATAACTATAGAAAGCATCTGGTAAATGTGATGTGAAGGTTAAAGTCAAGTTCACCCAAGGAGTGATTGTATTTTGACAGAGTCAAATAATTACATTTCTTTCTGTTTTGTTGGTGTTGTACATACACTGCATTCAAAAGGGATTACATACAAAAAATGTTAGCATTTCAAAGTCAACTGCTTGGGAGCTAGATAATTCTTGAATAAGAATCACCATAATCTTAAAAAAAATAAAGCCCCCTTGTGGGAATGCATTATGGAGTGATGCGATTTTAAGTTACTTTATAGAGAGGAAACTTCTGACATTGCAGTATGAACCTGCCAATAGAAAGAGAGAGATGTTCTTTGTGTTGCAGGACTGTGCAGATCTCTGCAAGCCACTGGCTCAGTTCAGGCCTCAGGAGAGGAAAGACATCTCTAAGCATGATCTGAGCGCTTCTGCTCTTTCTGTCTTTATAGTTTTCCCCTCTCCTCCCCCATCTGACTATTTCTGCAGTTGTCACCTTTGATCCTGACCATGTTTTTAGTCATTTTTTCTCCCACCTTTTCATTTTTCTTTCCCCAGGTCTTCCTGTCTACTTTCCATCACCTCTTTTCTATTTATATTTCCATTCCTTCTTCTTTTGACCTTAATTTCCTTTTTACTGCTGTCTTAACCTCTGCCTCAAACATACCAACATCTCTCAATTTATTTATTTATTTATTTATTTTTTGCATTTATTGTTGTATGAAGCCTTGCCTGGTTTTTGTGGTTGCCCTAGGGCTCAATATCACCATACAGTACAGTCCCTATCTTGCTGAAAACTCAAAAACATGCTACGTCTCTCTCTACAGTTTATGTTTGTGAAGATAGCGGCATGAAAAAAAAAATGCAATATGCAGTGGGGTCACTGGTGTCAGTGCAGGAGCAAAGCACTCTACCCACTGAATAAATCTGTGTGTTGTTTGGCATTTGTGGAATCTATCCATGTGTTATGGGCTGGAAAACACATTGCTCATACACCTCATGCTGAAGTGTACCATATATGAGAAGTGGAGTCTGACAGTGAAAGTAGCCTTTTCCTTTTTTTCTACTGAATCCACGAGTAGTAAGGCAATCTCTTGTAACATTGCTGTTGTCTGTGATGAAGCTTTCCTGTCAGGTAGACAATCATTTTGAAGAAATACTAGTTGCTGAGATCTTATTTCATACTGACATTTTTTTATTTGCCTTTTCACATCATTATGTATCCTCATTTATCTTGGATATCTAGTCAGGCGTTAGGTTTTTGCTTACAGTTTTCTCCACAGGTTGTTGCTAGCTATCTTTAGCTACTTTCTAATGCTTGACTGTAATCTGTTGATGCAAAAAATTGATCAGAGTTCTTATTTCTGAGAAGGAATTTAGTATGAGGACTGAAATTTAGCCTCCTATTTTATTATGTTGAATTACAGTGTTGGAGGCAGATGGTGGTGGAATGGCAGTAGAGGTTGAACTTCCCTGCCAACATGCTATTATATTCTGTTCCGTGCAGCAGAGGAGCAGTCAGACAAAATGGCATCTGACATGGAAAGGCATATGAAGAAAGAGTTGTCACTGAATTCCTCCATGTGGAAAAATTGGTACCATTGACACTCATAGTTTACTGAATGTCTGTGGAGAACAAATGGTGAATATTAGCACAGTAAGGTGTTGGGTGGTGCATTTCAGCAGCAATGACAGCAGTGTGAAACACAAGACGTTCAGGATGGCCATGCAGATTTTTATGCGTGGTATGCAAACTTTTGTAGAGAATGCATAGCTAATGGTGGTTACTGTGTTGAAAAACAGTGTTTTATAGCTGAGAATTTTCTTTATCAAACGGTGTTATTGAGCTCCTACTATCTGTTTTATTTTCTATAAAAACAAATAGAAGTCATTACTTTTGAAGCACACTGCATATTTTGATACAGTTTTCCCAACTCATGTTAGAGTAGCAGGAATTCTCCACAAGAGCTTTCAGTTTCTACATCAGTGTTGACTAGTTGCTCACTGTAATATTACTATATCAAATTTTATTTTACTGGCCATGGCAGAAAACGGTAATTTCAGTTTAACTTTTGTCCCTTTCATCTAAAACTTGGAAGCAATTTGCAAAACTTCACAGCTTTCTTTCCTGCTACACATAATGGATTCACATAATTCCTGTTTCACTAAAAAACATCTTCAACCAGTATGCATCTGGTAGTTTTTACATCCACCTTTGTGTCCCCACCATCTGCAGAAAAACTAATTTTCTCATTGTCTCTTATTGGCTTATTACAACCTTATCTCAAGAGGAGAATCTGTTTAGGTCTGTAGTTAGTTTTGTGACTGAGGTGTTTCCTAGCACATTTCTCTGGGCTGTAGTGCATTCTCAGGTACTCAGGGCATTCTTTGATGCTTGGGTCATGAGTTTACCTTCTTTTAGCCTTCCCCTGGCTGCATAAGGGCTGTGTTGTGTTGGAGTCCCCTGTATGCCTTGGTTGGTCTATCCTTTATTAAAAACCTTCTGTGTCAAATAACACCTCTTTCATATTTTGGGAATGGACAAAATGGAAATGGAAACTTTATTTTTCTGTTTCATTCTTTAGAAGCCCTCAGATAGATGAAGACTAGAGACATACTTGTCATGAAGCATACCACGGAATTATTTTCTCATAGGTGCTGGAAGAATTTTATACATGTTAATTTAATGTTGCTTTTTTTTACAATGTTTAGAAGGCAAAACTTTTTTTTTTTCTCTTTTATTTCTTCTCTCTTATTTCTTTTGCTTTACCAGCAAGAGCAAGTAGTATGAAAGTCTTTCTTTCCTTATGGTGTTTTTTTTTTTTTTTTCTTTCTTTATTTTTGCTTTCTACTTGCTCTGCAATCTGTAATTCCAGGAGAAGTGAACCTATCCGATTTCTCTTTTATTACTCTTTCTTAAAGTCAGAAGAATTTTCACAGGGGCAGAAAACTGAGTCCTTTAGCTTCAGTAATTTATTGACAGCTTCCTTTTTTTTCTTTTTTCTTTCTGAGAGCAATTACTCTTTGAACTTGTCCACAATTGAGAAATCAGTTCTAGCAGTGAGAAAAATCTCCTACAAAAATTCTGGACATGACATGCTTTGAATCCAGTAATTGGTAATTTTTCCTCA
Source organism: Callipepla californica brunnescens (assembly GCA_023055505.1). Lineage (NCBI taxonomy): Eukaryota > Metazoa > Chordata > Aves > Galliformes > Odontophoridae > Callipepla > Callipepla californica. The sequence continues at coordinate 5,806,168 of JALIRH010000023.1, read as the reverse complement.
GTGCTGTTATAAATTGAATACATGCTCTTCCTCAAGCATTTGACACAAAACTCCCCTCAGAAAGATAAGCCTTTGAGCCCTGAATTTCACCTATTTCCTTTCTCCTGCCCAGTGTTTTTTTTTTTTTTCTCAGTACTAATTCTCTGTAACAAACAGAACTGTGTTCACCTGTGCCAAACTTACTAGACTCTTCATTCTCCTTCAGCAGTGCCCACAACTTTTTTGAAGAGTTCCTCTGAACTAATAGCTCTCTTGTTATCTGACTTGTCCACTCTGTGCATTCCCTATTGCAAAATGATACATTTCCCTGTAGTTTCAGCTTTCTCCAAATACTACATTTTGTCTTGACTGCTGATTCATATGTGGATATGTGTACTGTCATTTTGTGAACTCTGATTCTCAGTACTTCATGCTTTCTGGTTCACTTCATCTTTTCTTGTAGTATTTGTATTCTCTAGGACTGTTGTTCTCCATAAGTGATAGTTTGAAATAGATTTTGAATAGTTTATTTTGGATGCTATGCCAAAATTTTATTTCGTATTTTCTAGTAGACAATATTAAGCTCATTTGGCTTAGATCCAAATTGTATTTTACTTGAAACACTGTAAAAGGTAGACTCTTTGTTTTCCTGAGTATCTTCTTCAGATTATAGCGTAAACTTCTCTGTTTATCCTTCTCTTTGTTATCCTCTAATCTTTTTCCTAGGTTTTCTATTTTTTATTTTTTAAATTATTTTGTTTCCAGTGTTCAGTGATCACTAAGAGCTGAAATGAGTAAGAGAGAATTTCTAGTTTTATGTCCAAGATTTATGGACTCGTTGGCTGTTGTAGATCAGCCCTCAGCAATGTCTTGCGAATTTGATTCACTGATGAAAAGAAATAATCATCATAATTTTAGGAGAGGATTTTGTCAGAATACGAGAGGATGGTGAAGGCCCAACACAAGTTAGATGTGCATTTACCTATCTGTAATTCTTAGAAAAGTGGTATGTGCAAATTGCACATTCAGGTATTATAGATACTGACGACTTGGTAAAGCATGACTTTTAAATACTTATGCTTTGCCACATATGTCTGTTAATAATGTAAATATCAAAACGCACTTTCATATCCTACTACCAACCTCATAGTTCAAGCCATTACATAAAAAAAGAAGATTAAACAGAATTTCAATAACCGTTTATAATACTGGAAAATAATGTGTTCTTTAATCTCAGTATAATAGTTTTATTTCTTTTTCTCTTTTGTTTTGTTTCTTTTTTTCCTCTTTAGTAGAAAGGCAAAAACGGTTTAGATTGGAAAGCTTAAAATTAACTGATAACAAGGTCTCTGAATGAAAAATTCTAGAAGATGAGATGTACAGGTGTTATTGTAGTTCTGTAAGTTCTATCAGTAGGCTTGAAAGGACAGGTCAGTAAATATGTCACAGGTGTATCTGTTGTCAATTGCTCTGTATATTACTGAATGGAAAATGTATTCATAGATTGCTGATGTATTGCAAACTTTATTTTCATAGTTTTCATTTTAACAATTTCATCTCTGAGAAAAAAAAAATCTTTTTTACTGAAACTGCTTTATCCCATAAATACTACCCTGTATACTCAGAATAGTTGCTGAAAAATACTACTCCAGGAATTTATTGTCTGCTTATCTTTTGTTTGTTAAGCCTTTAACATTTTGCACTCTATCAATAAAACTATTGAAAGATCCGACCAAAATTCCTGTATTTCGTACTTTCAGAAATTAGTTTCCCTTGCACAGCCAGAGATGAGAGGATAAATTTAATGCAAATCTTACTAAAAATTACCTTTGAGAGAACAGAAATCAAGAAAAAATTATTTAAGAAGTGCAATTTCTGAACAATATGCTTGACAAAAAGGCAGGTTTATGACTATCATAAAAGAATGAAGCATGACATTCAGAATAAGCTAATGAAATAACTAGCATGAATTTCCTCCCTTTCTTACTGACCTAATAGTGGGTTATTGAAAAATAAGATTTGCAATGAGAAATGGAGGAAGAGAAGTGAAAATTAAGGTACAAATGCAGAGATAAAAGGTTCTACTAAGAAAATAGAGTATGATATGAATTTATAGATGACCTCAGTAAAAAACATATTCTTCTGTCATTTAAACTGCTCGATGATTAATGGCAAAAATGAAAGCTGTAGCTGGGACTACGACTTCCATTCCACATCTACAGCTAAAGGTGATTCTGGTAATAGTTATGTGAATTATTTTAGAATTTATTATTTTTTCCCCACAAAACTTATAAAACTGTGCTATTGTGTCTGAAAATCATGATGCGTGTGATTTTCCTAATCTTGTAAAATAATTTATTATTAATAAGAAATACTAAGCAAACACACACGGTTGCTTGCATTTCTGATGCTGGAAGTACTGAATTCATTGTGAATGGAGTTGCCAATCGTGATTATTGTAAATAGCACTATTTTGGTTGTCTTTAATGACATTACTTGTCATTTTAAATTCATATACTAATTTACTATGTGCTCAGTATATATATATATATTACAGCAATGTCTGTCAGGAATAGAACAAAAATCAATATAAAAAATATATTCCTATTACATTAGTAATTTGCTCACCACTACCTGCAATTTGGGCAAAGGCATTTTGTCTGAAAACAGGTATTCCAGATGTAGTGAAAAACAAGGCCAGATAAATTCAGGGAGTAAATGGAAAAAATTCATAGAAAAGTTACAGTGAAAAATGAAATTCTTTCTTTCTTTACAATAGAACTCCAGCCCTAGAGGGCAGAATGAAGTCCAGTGAAGAATAGGTATTGAGGAGAATGAAAATCAGAACCTTTTTACTTCCTGTTTTACTGTACAAGCACATGACAGTCATTTTGGCAGTAATTTAAAATAAATACAGAAATTTCATATCAATGCCATTATTTAATTAACTATTTAATTCTGCAAGTGACAATGTTTTAAACTGTTATTTTATAAAAGGGATTCTAGATGGAATAAAGTCCCAAAGCTTAGGAAACAAGTCAACCTTTGCATCTTAGGTACTGGAGTAAAACATAATATAGGAACAGGTTGCACTAAAATAGCTTTGTACACCTTTATCAAAATCACTCAGTGGCAACCTTTATCTTGAACAGCATTTAGTAGTAGGTGAGGCATATATTTACATTTCTGAATAGAAATGTTTCTACTCTAACATCATTATCCCAAGGAATGGAAAAGCTTAGTATGGGTCTGGAGTTTCATCCTTAGTTTTGAAATCCTCATCACTAATGTAAAGTGATTTTAAAGAAAAGTTTGTCATGGCTCTCTTCAAAATTATAAGTCCTAGAAAAGCTAACAGGAAAAATAATAATGGTGTAACACATTTCTTTTTGTTTCTTCAGTTAAACATCTCTCTCTCAATTGGAAACTCATTTAATATTTTACCTGAATCTGTGCAGTTTTCTGCCTGCATCTTAAGGGAGCTATAAGTATCTCTTGACAACAAATGTCTCTTTTCTGAATATAACTAGGAAAATGGATTATTCCTTATGACTTCCTTGAAAATTACTGTTATAAACACAGCAGTGTAGTCTCTATATTTTGACTTCAATATTGGCAGATTTTATCTATGCTAACTGTATTTTCTATTTATAAACATCTTTACCTTCTGTTTCGTTTCTCCATCCCCCCACATCAATCCTCCCCAACCCCCCCACCCCCATTTCATTTGTTCTTTACAGTTAACCTGCAACCTTCAACCTTGTCTTTCTGTTAGTTTCACTGAGTAGCTTTAAGGTATTCATTCAGAAGTTTATCCAGATCACCAATAGGTTCCTTGATACTGATGATCTAATAAATTACCAGGCCTTTTCACTCAAATAAAGTTTCCACACTTTTAGAAATTTAACAGATAAGGCTAAGCATTTGAGATACATATTTAGGCATTTACTCAAGTGAAATAACATTCAACAATGTCATATACTCATTGGTTTACATTACTTTCTTAAATACTCTGGTAAGAAGTTCTTGGCTGATGATTTTATATATAAGAACAACAACAAAATTATAATCTGGCAACAAATCAAAGTAACATAGCAAGAGAAGGTCACCTTATCACATTGCTTCATCCTGACTTCCAGCTAAGCCTTAAGACTGCTGTTTCTTGTTTTGAAGCTCCATCTAAATCCAGCTGTTGGTTTCTAAAACTTTAAAACCCAAATGTAAAATTATTGACTCCAAATGGAAGTCATGAGATATCAAGCAATATTTGTAACCTACATTGTAGCTCATTGAACAAAATGTCTCCAGTGGTAGCTAAAATGGATTTCAAGTAGATAGTTTATGAGTCCTAGCAAGGGTTAACATCCCTAGTTCATAATTAAAATAAAAAAATAAAATAAAAAAATCAAAGAAGAATAGCAAAACTGCACCCTGGGAGAATAATCTTATTCTTTTTTATTATACTGTTAAGTAGGGCTGAGTTGTAGTTCTCTCCAAAAGTGGCGCCTCCTATTTATTTCCATGGAAAATACAACAGATACAAAAAGCACAGTATCTATTTGATAGGGAAATTTCTCAGTTACAAAACACAATTTCACAATATAGTCACCACCATAAGCTAAATGTTATCACTAGCAGTCAACAAGAGCCAGAATGCTGTACTTGTAAGAATCTTCATGGCTATCCAGAGAGTGGCTTGTCTTTCACTTTGCTTTTGCCACAACTGAAGAGAACCACCTACCACCTCACTGTGACAATATTCACTGTTTTGTCTTCATAAACATTCAGCAAATATTGGTGAATATTCATGGGTGCTATTTGCATGCATTTTGCTTCATATGTGCTTCTATGTCAGATGCCACTTTGTCAGATTGCCCCTCTGTGTTAACTTTTCTCAAATAGGAAAAGTATCTGTTTATCCATGAATACATATGTAGAACTTATGTTTATCTGGAAATATTAATTGTAAAAACAAGCTAAAATTTAGCTGACAATCAGTATTTTTTTGAAATTATGATTATGGAGAGAAATATACAGGGTCTAGAGTGGCAAATTTGTGTCTTTAACAAAGCAGACATTAACAGATAAATGAAATACATTTTTTCCCCTAAAATTTTATTTGAACAGGTAATAGCTCATCGTTAATGGATTTTGAATTGCATCAGAATGGATCAACTATTTCTTGTCTGAATTGTTTTTGGAAGGATTTAGTACAAAAACAAATTTAATCATTAAACAAACAGTAAAATCAGTTTGGTTATTCTGTAACTTTATGGAGCCATTCTTGTACTGTAACGGAATGCACAGCTGCATAAATGTTTATGATGTTCATAAATACAAATCTGTTTGATTCTTATTTAGCTTCACTATATTTTTCATTTCTCATTGCATGAGAAACATGGATGTATGAGAAGGTAAAGACTCTCCTCTGTTCATACAACTTTTATAAACTGATAAGGTGCCTTTTTCACTTCCTCCTGGAATCACATATGATTTATAACCCAGTTGTGACACAAGTTATCAAGCATGGAACAGTAAGTGTCAAAAGCTTGCAACCTGTCTTGAACTGACAGTGCTCCTCCAGTAGGGTGGAAAAAATCTAATATCATTGTATTTTTAGATTTTTTTTGTCTTTATTTTGCTAGGATTCTTTCTAGAACTATGAAACTATTACAATTGCAGCTTTCCTTCTCAAAAGTGTTCTGAGGTGAAGGAGAAAAAAAGTTAACTGAAATAAGACTTCAGACTATGATTACATCTATTCTAAAATCTTGATAGTGTATTATATATATATCACTACAATTAGAATTAGTGTACATCTAAGAGGATCCTTTCACTATAGTTAGTAACATCTACTTATTACTTCTTTTTCATAAAGTAACTCTGAATTGGCATGATGAGAATTTTCCAGTATATTTTCTTGTACTATCCTGAGACTGTTAGATATATAAAATTACTAAACATCAGCAAATGTACACTTACATACATGTATATAGAATGTTGAAAAGTAGCACCTGAAACATTCTGAAGTGGTTTGTAAAGGAATATTGTCCGCATTGATGTTACTCGTGTTGTTAATGTTACTAATGTGATCAGTTCCACAACACTTCACCAATCTTAATAAACAAATGAAACAGTTCACTTAAAGACAGAGATTCAAATCTGAATCACATTCCTTTATGTTTGAGAATGTTGTTATGTAACTGCTAGTACCAATACTATTTCTGTCATGTGGAAAAATGATGCATGTCCACTATGGAAGCATGAATTATGTAGTCATCCCTTGTGCGTTATTCTTACCTATTAAATACAATACAATTCTTCAAAGTGTCTATATAGTAATAATAATAATAATTAATAATATTATTAATATATTATTAATTATTAATTATATTAATATTATAATATTAATATAATTAATAATAATTAATTTCTGTTAATTTTTTCCTTGGCTTTGTTATCACTGCATTTCTTTGATCATCTCTCCACAGCAGACTGGCTTTCCATTCATGTGTTCTTTCATAGGTATCCTGTAGAGAAGTTCATTTTGATTTTGGTAGTAATGCTCCAGATGCAATAGAAGCCCTGCAATGTATGTAGCTTTGGTGTGGTACAGGCTTTGGAACATCTTGTTGCTATGAAAGTTGCTTCTAAGCAGTTACTGTCAGTGAAGGAGATTATACATTCAAATGTGATTTGAACATCAATAAACAATGAGTACCTGGGATGACTCGAAAACCAGCAAACCATGACCTGTTCTACTTTGGATGATTTCTGTTCTTTGTGCATTGATTTTAATGCTTGTGTGAAACAGAGTGAGGTAAATAGGTATCAGTAGTTTAAACTAGGCAGGCTGCTGAGTTGATTCATTTTTAACTCAAATACCACTATACAAATGTAATGTTTTCCCCATGCATGTAACATGGGGAAAAACAATAGGAGTTTAAGGAAGTGCATGCAGGTGACGTTATTATGAGGCCTTGCTACAGGCCAACTGATGATGCCCTCTGTTGACAGATAGAAACAACTTCACCTCCTCAAGCCCTGGTCCTCGTGGAATACTTCAACCAGACCAATATCTATTGGAGATAAAATGCAACAGTGCATAAGCTATAAAGGAGATTCCAAGGTTGCACTGATAACAATTTCCTTTGCTAATTGTTGGAGGAACCAATGAAAAGGGATGCTATGCTGTACCTTGTTCTAACCAACAGGGACGGCCTCATGAGGAATGTGAAGCTTGAAGACAACTTTGGCTGGAGTGACTGTTAATGTCAAGTTCAAGATCTTTGCAGCAGTGAGGAGGGAAGCACTGAAAGCTCACATCCCTGGATTCCAGGAAAGCAAGCTTGAGACACAGGCCTGTGTGAACCTCGTAAAGTTCAGCAAGCTTAAACATGAAGTCCCACATCTGGGTCAGGGCAATTCCAAATATGAATGCAGACTGCCTGGATGTGACAGTATGCTTCCACCTTGTCCTCCTCTTTACAGACAGACCTGAGCTAGTGCCAGCCTAACCACCATACTGAACACTGAATTAAGCTAGGTTTTTGAAGAACTAACATCTAACTTAAAACCACGACCAGTATTCAGTATGAGTCAGTCATTTGAACTGCATCAAAAGAAGTGGAACCAGCAGGTCAAGAAAGCTGACTCTCCTATTCTATTCTGCTTTTGTGAGAACCCACCTAGAATATAGAATTCAGCTCTGGTTTCCTGAACATCAGAAAGATGTCCAGAAGCAAGTCCAAAAGAGGACCACACACTCAGAGGGCAGGAGCACTTCTCCTTTGAAGACAGGCTGAGAGAGCTCTGATTGTTCAATACAGAGAAGAGTTTTTTGACAAACCTCATAACAACCTTCTAGTACCAGAGGGGACCCTACAGGAAAGCTGTATAGAACCTGCAGGGACTGTAGTGATAGGAGAAATTGTAATGGCTTAAAGACAGTAGATTCAGACTGGATACTTAAAATGTTTAGAAGTGTGAGGTACTGGAACTGGTTGTCCTGCCCTTGAAAATGTTTGAATCCAGGTTGAATTGGGCTTTGGGCAACCTGGTCTGGTTGAAAGTGTCTTTGCCCAGGGGAGAAGGGTTGGAACTCTGTGGTTTTTAAGGTCACTTCCAACCCAAACCATTCTATAACTCTGTGATGAAACCACTAATTTCCTTCCTAAAAATTCTTCACAATTCCAATGAAAGGCAGCGTATATCCAGATTGTTAGAATATCTGCAATCAATTTACACAACTTTCACTACCTTTTTTGATTCAAAACATAAAATAGATGTCTTTGTTGAACTTTGAGAATAGGTGAGGCTTCAAATGTGATTCATTACAGTAATGGCTCTTTCAGCAGTGTAGTGAGGAAGTGCAGAAAATATTGTGGTTTACTGTGGAGTAACTGGAATATTCTACAGCTCTAACTTCATGGTTCTCTGCAGTTCTTAGTAAAGCTGCTCTGGTCTGACAGAATAGAATAGGTGAGGACTTCCAATAAGCAAAAGAATAAGCTTCAATACAGACAGTACAGAATTGTGTTTATTTTAAAGCTGAACATTAATTCAAGACCTACTTTACTTCACCTTCTGGACAACTGTTTGCATGCAATCTAGAGAGTGACTGTTGACATTTGATATTTTTCATCAGTTAAATAGCAAGTTAGTGACCCAAAACTGCATTAAAAAATCTCAGATAAAATATTTTCACTGATATAAGAGTGAAATAAACTGTCATCTTCTCATTTCTTCTGAAACTAAATAGCTTTCCAGACACAGACTGCTGTTTGATTTGCCATATCAGTATCTTCCTCTTAGGAAGAACACAGGTATAACTGTGAGAAGTAAACTTCAAATATGTCTTCTTTGAAGATGCTTCAGTCATTCCGTAACATTTGTTAAGGAACAAAGTTAATCATCATAAATCTCTTTCAATGAATATCCATTATCAATTAACAGGTCTAATTAAAGTTTGACCTATCTACTCAGGTAGAAGTTTTCTCAGTTTCACTTTCAAAGAGTTTAATTACACTCCAGAATCTGAAGCAAAAAATCTCTTTCTGCCTCTGTCTTTATCTGTACCTATGTCTGAGCCCAAGTTTCCACATCTGTTTGTATGTGTAATCTATGGAATAAAAAGTACCTTGATAAAAAATAAAAAAAATAAAAAATAAAAGACTAGTTCAATTTCTATTGTTGCCTCATTCAGTTAAATTGCATTTATTTTGTTTTTTTTTTTTTTTTTTTCTGAAGGAATCATGCTTACTCCAGAAGACTGGTGAACTGTACACATTTCGTTGTATCACACACCCGTCTGTGAAATTGTATAAAGAAAATGTTGTCATTTCATAAGAAAAGAAAAAAAAGATAGTTTTAATTTAGTTTAAATGTTTTGGATTTGCTCTATCAACTCATACAATGCAATTGAATGCAGCAACTATCTGTCTTCTGATTGAATTTTCAGTACTTGGAATCTGTTTACATTTTAAAATCTTATTTTTAGACTATGTAGTCTTTAATTCACAGAAACTGTACCACTGGATGGGAGGCAGTCCAATTTACTTCTTGCCATCAATAGTTATGGTGCTTTTTTGAAGATTTTTGTTAATAAATTAGAATTTATCTAACAAGGCATTGATAAATTATACAAAAGGATTTTATAAGAGCTCTCATAATCTTAAATATGCATCAATTTAAGATGGCAGCAAATGATGATTGCATCTATGGACAGTTCACGCTGTTGGATTTGCTACCACAGTATTTTACTCTTCAAAGATTTGTGATCTTATGCCCAAGATTTAGTTCCTGTTGTCAGTACTTCACATAGTTTTTCATTTTTAGCAAGGATTCATATTTATCAACATCACATAATTTTGACTTAGTGGTGGGTTGTTAGAGTAGTATGGCTTGTATGCAGTTGAACTTGATGATCTTTAAGATCTTTTCCAACCTGAGGAATTCTATGGTTCTTGATTCTATCACTACCTACCTGAGTAAGAAGTTGTACTCCCTCCTTTTTATAGTCTCCTTTTAAATACAGGAAGGCTGCAATGAGGTCTCCGTGCAGCCTTCTCTTCTCCAAGCTGAAAAAGCCCAGTTCCCTCAGTCTGTATTTGTAGAGGAGGAGCTTCATCTTTGTGGCCTTCTTCTGGACCCTCACTAACAGCTACATGTCTTCCCTGTAATAGGGGCCTCAGACCTGAGTACATCAGATGGGACATCACAAGGTCAGATTAGAGAGGGACAATCACCTCCCTGTCCCTGCTGGCCACCCCTCTTCTGATGGAGCCCTGAATACCATTGGTTTTCCAAGCTGCAAGAGCATACTACTGTCTCATGTTCAGTTTTTCATTCACCATGACCCCCAGGTCCTTCTCTGTGGGGCTACTCTCAAGGAGTTCTTCAAGTCTGTTTTGGATTTTCAGAACTCGAATTCCTTAATTATCTAAGGTCTGTCTGCTCTTCACTTTCCAGTCTTTACCACCTCCCTTCTTAAAAACAGACAATCTAAATTGCACAAATGAAGTCAGGTTCCACAGGGCAGTGTAAGGACTAACATTGACTGGTGGGAAAATATTAGCATGTCATAAAGAAAGAGCATTTGGAAGATTTGAGTCCACTGCAGACACACAACTTAGGTACAGTGCCCAGTGTGTGACAAGTGAAGTATGGAATGCTGTGGTGCCTGTGATAGTTCTATATGTGTCAGTGTGGTGTGTTCTGTTCTTCAATGTATCAACAAAATGATGCTGAAATAGTGCTTATTGCTCCCATTAGTTATTCCTCTGTCCTTGTCAATCTTGTAATTACTCCTGTTAAGCTACTCTATTATTTATATGTGGCAAAGAGAATTGTTAGGAAACTGAGAGTCACTTGCAAGAGAGAATATACTGTCCATTTCTCTGGATGTTATTGCTCAGCAAAGGTCACTGTTTCAGCCTGTAAGGGTAATAGTTTTCCCCATAAACACAGAACTCTGACCTCTGGGTATTTCATTACATCCTGTAAGTAATTTCTCTGACCTGCACATTCTTCAGCTTTCTTTAGACACCCACTGTTGAGAATCCTAAAATATTAACAGCCATCTTGAAAAAAAAAATTTGTATTTTTTTGAGCATTTCACTGACATTAGGTATTTTGTCTGAGGTTGGCAAATTATCTCCTCCTTGGATAGCAAGAACTTTTTAACATTTTATTTCCATAGAGTCATTCATTTAAAATTCTGCATTACACTGTTCTAGTTAATAAGAATTTATTGGCTACATTTTCACAGACTGACTAAAACAGCCAGGCACACCTTCTGTAACCTAAGTTATATGCTAATGAAGAAGGCTCCTTCACTTTGCCTTCTAAATTAAATTTACCAGGATGATAATGTAACACTGCTAAATCCTGACTTTTTTGAATGGAGGTTATCTCTTTCAAAGAGGAACTAACCTTTAACTAACACACTTCATTCTGCTTGTTCTCTTTCTACCCTGGAAAAGGAATACCTCATTCATGATAGTTAAGACCAGGATAATTCTCTTTTATATAGGTTCTTTTGCAACTGAAGCTGTTCATCCATGAAATGTTAATTTCTTCCCTGTCAGCTTCTGCATACCAGCTAACCGTACAAAGGAGTATCAGCAATGTTGTCAGCCTTTTTACAGCTTCTAGAATACATCCTTGGTATAGGTTATATGCAGGCTAAATTGTTTATCATAATTGTTGCCCTAACGGAGAAAAACATTCTAATTTGGTTTTAAAGTCCAGATTAATTTAATCTGGGGACACAAGTACCATTAAGCGCTAATGACTATAGTATCATTACCCTATGGTGGGATTATTATAGGACTGAATTAAGGTTTCATTACCTAAGGATAACCATAGCTCATGCCTTCAGATTTGTATTACTGTTAACAGTATATCAATATTTTCTGGGCTTGTAAAATTCTGGAGAGAAATTTGACTATAGTTTTAGTGTTTTACTCTAGAACTCTGAAAACTCTGAGTACTGATTTTTTGGAGAGATAGAAACCTTATATTTTAAATAGTTAGACTTCAGGTGATTAAACCAAGCAGATAGGAATAAAATTTGCATTCACAATTTCTCTTAAAGACTATCAGGTAGTTGGCATGGCACCTGTGAAAGAACATAGAAGAGTGTTTGGGCGTTGAGCTCCTGGATGTTGCCATCTGTTAGCAGCAGCAGCTGCCTGGAAAGGAAGTGGGCAAAGAATTTGCTGGTGTGAGTGCAAGTGATATGACAAATAGAATACTTGGGCTTGTTTTCCCTTGAGTGCACATGGAATGACGTAGATGGCTATGTAGATTGATTTAAATCCCAGAAGGGTGCCTGAAAAGAATACTTTCAGTTAAACTGCTTGTCTGTCTGAGAGGAAGAGGTGATCTCTGAGTAGTACTTGAAGCCCTTTCTCTCTGTATTATTGCTACACAGAGCATTTATTAACGAAATCTGCCTCATTGCTGTTAAAATTTGCATGCTTACACATGCATTTGAAATTCTTCATGCTCTCCTGCAGGGAAAGGAGATAGAATTACGTGATATGTGTAAACAGGGATTAATTTAATCTTCAGCCAAATCCACACATTGCTGTGCAAGTGAGGTTTGCATAGGATTATGAAGGCAATATAATCAGACACATTTAGACATCCTGCTTTTGCAGCTACATATATTTCTTCCTCCTCCCCCCCACCCCACCCCCCCTCTAAAAATTAATTCATCATATCTTCTGATTCAACAGTAAAAGAGATTAAGAACAAAATCAAGTTTGCATTATATCACACATACAACAGGAACAAAAGTTGTTTGGTATCAGAGAAAGGGAGTAGTTTTGGTGTAATTCTAAAGGACACCTCAATCCTCTCTGCAAAATGGCAATTGCCTTGCCCAGAGACATATGTTGAAACATTGCTCATAACTTGGGACATCTTTCTCATTTTGATTCCCAGCACAGTTCATCACTGGTTTGAATAACATTTATTCTTTAACAGCACATGTACAAAAGACTGAAGGAATGAAAAAAAGCCTAAACAAAATAATTCCTTCCACTCCCTGCCAAAACAGAAAGAGCAAACTCACCCTTTATATGTTGCAACCCGCAGAACATGATATGATGAAGTCTTGTGGGCTACCATTTCTATCTTAATTTTAAGCTATGAATTTCTTGCTTTTTATTTTTCCTAATGAAAGTGAAATAAATCTACTTTTGATCCAATTTGGAACTATCGTTACTGCAATTTTGAGCAAACGTATTTCAGTAATCTTACACAAAATTCTTTAGAATTCAAACATACAAATGAAAACTCTGTGATATCTAAATTGCAGAAAAAGTCAAACATTAAAAAGAAAGTAATGCTAGCCTATTGCACTCCACTCTTAGACATAAAAAGTATCATTTTTTAATTTGTAGAACTATTGTATCATCTTCTAGAATAGCATGACTGTTATTAGTAAGAGAAACTTGTGTTTTCCTTAATTCTCTTGAAAAAAGTTATTAATTATTTTTATGTGCATTTTCACAGTATTAATGTGCTAGCTCCTTGCACTTCTAAGCCGAGATACAGATGCTTAGAAAAATCAGTTTGTGACAACAAAATTCTAATTAAACAGAGAAATTAAAAATTAAAGAGTTTACTTTCTCTGTTTTTCATGTGTAGGTTGAATAATATATCGATAATATGTGCTTTAAAGAAAAGAAATTTATGTAGACTGGGAAAGTGCCATGAGATCATATGGAAAATTTATTAATAAGTGAAAGTGAAGAATTGTGGAAGAGTTGTATGATGCATAAGGATCTGATAAAAAGCAGATAATGGCTGGGGTTATTTCTGTTACTAGTGAAGTTGGTCATAGCATGAATTTTGTTTGTTATTGTTCATAGGAACAATTAAGGTGTAAAGCTGGACACAGCATGAATTTTGTGGAGGACTGGGATAATATGGACAATCATAGAATCACCAAGATTGAAAAAGACCTATGTGGTCAACCAGTTTAACCATCCACCTGTCACCAATATTTGTCACTAAACTGTGTTCCTCAGCACAGTGTCTAAACATTCCCTGAATACCTCCAGATTGGTGACTCCACCACTTCCCTGGGCAGCCCATTCCAGCACCTGACCACTCTTTTGAAGAAGTATTTCCTAACATCCAGCCTAACACCAGAGTGTCCCCTGTTGCAATTTGAAGCCATTACCTCTAGTCCTATCCCTATTTACAAGAGAGAAGAAGCCAACCTCCAGCTCACTACCACCTCCCTTCTGGTAGTTACAGAGAGCAATAAGGTCTCCCCTGAGCCTTCTCTTCAGAATGAACAAGCCCAGCTTCCTCAGCCATTTCTTGTAAGGCCTGAAGCAGTCTGCAGATGACAGAACTTCAAAATGAAAAGAAATTAAGTAGTAAAAAATGCAAAGTTCTGTTCTTTGTGACTAATAAAAATATATTACAGAAGCTGGAAGCTCACCAGTTAAAAATGTCAGAGAAGAAAGCACAGTTACATTAATCAAATGCAGAATGATTGAACTGCTGATATGAAAATGGCAAATGCAGTCTTAAGTTGCCTCAGATAAGGTATTCATAGAAAAGACATAGAAGAAATAAAGTCTAACCACAACATACTGTGGAGATTTAGTTTTAAATACTGTATTCAAGGGAGATTAATTTGGTCTCAATTAATGACCAAGAAGAGAATCTATTAGAATCTGAAAGTGCATGGCTTGTGTAGGCTATCAAAACAATGGCGAAGAAGGGACATAACAGATGTTTTTGAATACAGTGGGAGGAATAAATAAATAACGAATAAATTTAAACTGGAACTTTTGAAATCTCCAGGGGAACAATATTTGATCTTTCAGAGGAAGTAGTGAGGACTAGATGCATTTTTGTTTTTATTTATTTATTTATTTATTTTACAAAATGTTAACTATTCTGAAATATGGATTGTTATTTCCTGTGATATCAAAGGACTTAAATGCATGACCTAGGAAATCTTCTCCAGTCCATTGTTTCTGCACTGTGCAAACATGACAGATAAAATGAGTATTCCCTCTCTGGTTTGTTTTAATGTAAGTGTCAAGGAACATGCAATTATTGTCAACAGCAGATACACGATCTAATATTTCATCTATTACAGCACTATTCTAGAAAGAAGAATTACAAAATAAATCAGTGATAATAAACTTTTATTTAAAAACATTTGTTAATAACTTTAACTAATGATTAGTTAAATGGTTTATTTAAATGAAAAAAATAAGAAAAAAGAAAATATAAAAAGCATTACCCCCAAAACTTTTGCTCTCATAGTCTCCATAACAAAGCCAGAAAACAAACAAAAAACCCAAATAAATGTATGTAGGCTTTTCTTATGTCTGACTGCTCCTCATTAAGAGGACTGTAGCCCAGCTTTCTTCAGATGTGGATCACATCAAATGAATTCAACACAGAAAGGACTGGAGTGCTTTCCCATTGCATGATCTGCCACTTAGTCTGAACAATGTTTCTGAGATTTTCTGATTCTGTATTTTGTCCCACATATGTCCCGTGTATGCTTATACATGTTAATACAGCTCTCAAGCTTAAATAAATGAACTAAAAACACCCTTCAATGTCTTCAGAGATAGAACACACATCTGTCAGTGGAAGGCTTTTCAGCTTTAATTATTGCTTTTTATAAACAAGAATACCTCCTTCTTTCTGAAAGTGCTTTTCTCTGAGGCTGGCTGTTGCCATCCAGAAATTGACTTGGAATATAATTTCATCTCTAACAGTCATTCAGCATCTCAAGCTTGTATGCAATGTCTTGAGACAGCAGCCAAAGGCTATAAGAGACCATATGAGACCATAAGAGGCAGCGAAGTAAATAAGAAACTTTCAACTAAGAGTAAGCTTTGACTGGACTTAAGGCATCACAATTCATGACAACCTATGACTTAATGTTAGTTTCATGTTTTTTAAGGTTTATCTTCATGAAGACTTTGAATGATATCTCAGCCTACAGGGCAGTCAATTCTGCAGGTTAGTTATTGTTGATCAAGCCTACATAATTCTGAAGTTGCTTAATACTGTTTTCTTCTAAACAATGTGTTTCCCTGCACCCCTCATTTGCATTGCTACACTTATTTTGCTTCACTGCAGTTCACTCTCTTTCACCGCAGTCAAGATTGTATCTTATCCAGCCATACCATCATGAAGAGACATTATATCCCTTTGACTTATTACAGTGTGTCTTGGTCTCAACTGTTGGAACTGCTTAAGCTTTCTTTCAATAGCAAAGATGATAATTCTATATTTATCTTTTCACTGTTGCCATGTCACCTCTACCTTTATTTATTTATTTTTTATTATTATTATTTTTTTAACTTTCTGGTCTTCCTTGGGAAAGGGTTGTATGGTCTCTGGAGGTGAGAAGTTAGACAGATGGAGTGTCAGAACAGCATCTGTCATAAGAAAATTAGTATAGAACATATACACTGGCTCTGTGTCTCCAACTTCACTTTTGAAGTGTTTTTGCACTTCTTATGGTGTTTTGCAGACACAGCAGTGTCTTTAGTGTGCTTTATACAACTGCATCATGTAAAAACAGATCTTTTATTTTTCCCTCAAAATTATCATGTTCTAGACTATGCATGTTTAATTTCATAAACTAACCTCCTCTGTTTGTTTGCTTATATATTATTTTGTGTGTGTAAATATGCATATATAAGAGAGAGATTTCTTCTCCTGTGCAAGCCTTAATTTTTTTGTGTTCTAAAAAAAAATTGGGACAATACTCAGAAGTAATTATATAAAACTTAAATGAATTCTACAAAGATAAGGGAAAAGAAAAAAACATGATTTATTTCATTAAGCAAACTATTATTACTAAAGAATGAAGTACTTAGTGTCTTCCTCAGCAAATACTTTTTGCTAGAACTTTACATGAGAATCTCAGGTTACTTGTGGTTTTGTGAGATGAGCCTGAACTGTTGTATGCATGCTTGTAATGCTGTGATTTTACTTATTTCTCTCTTTAGAGTGCAACATTGTCTTTCTGATATTATCATCTAGGATATGTGTTTAGTATAGTATTCTAATATCATGTAGAGATAGGGATGTCTTTCCAAGTAAATTATAGGTAGGTGACAATGAGGGAACAGGAGAGTTTGTCAAAATGAGTACATACTGAAGAACTCTGCCTGTTACTCAATATCATACTCAGATTTCTTCAGGTACACGAATGAAAGTGATACTGATGCTGGAAAACACCCAGCTTGGTCCCATACCAAATTGACATATTCTAAATTTAATTGATTTTGACCTCATCAAGTGTATTCATTGTATGAATGATGGAAAACTTTATTATGTTTTCCATTTTCAACTTCTTTTTTTTTTTTTTCGTAGGCTTAGATGTTATACTAAAAATATCAGCAGACCTCCTGAAGGCAGGAAGTGAGACTCATTTCAATTTCAAAGTACATTAATTCTGAGTGAAATCAAACTTATTCTCACATTTATTAAAGCAAGCAAATCCATGTGAAAAATTGCAGATTTTTAATAAGGGCATTTTCAGTGGTTCCATTCCATTCTGACAAACTCATAAATCAATCGCTGTCTTTCAGCCATTACAGATTTATCAGTTCATGTAAGTAACTATGACAGCTGAATCCTGCTGAAATCCACAGAGTAATATCTCTGTTACCATGATAAATGCAAGTTGCTCTGAAAGATGCGCTGTTAGGTTTGTTGGGGCTATCAGACTTCTTGTTTTGTTTTGCTTTGCTTTATTTTAAGAATGAATTTGGCTATAGGAAACAAAAGGAAAAACCTGCCCTAAAAGTATGTTTTGCATCCCATCACACTCAGAACACCTGTCAGAGGTAATCATATTTTCAGCATGAAAATATTACTCTATTTCATTTAATGCTTCAAATTATGAGAAAAAAAAAAAAAAGAAAATAACATTCAAGGAATGTGCATCTGTAGAGCTCACCAACTTTGTAACTTGCAGACTTCATTTACCAATAAAGATGACTATATTTTCTGACTACTGTAAGGCTATCTATTAATTAATGGCTATCTGTGATTCACTGCAGTATAGACAGTATTCTGTACTTACACTCTCTGTGGGCTAATTAAAAATATCAAATTTGATGGACATTGCCTTGCTGTTTGTTTTGTTGGATTCTAAGTTATGAGAATGCTTCCAGAAAGATATGTGTTTGCTGCATCAGGAAAGCAGGTAGAAAACATGTTAACAGTGGGCAACTGAGTTAATAAGAAGATTTAAGGTCCACAGTTTTGCACTGTCAAAACTCTTCTAAAAAGTGAATTTTAGGACAGGAGATACAGAAAACTGAGTTTATTTGAATGTTTCAAAATTTGAGTATTCAAACACAAATCACTTTTTAAGGCTACTGAATAGATATTTAGGAACATTCAATAGTACTAATTTGTGTCTATTATTTCTCACTGCCACTCGTGTAGCTCAGTAATTGAATAGCTTAGTAACAGTTTCCACTCTTCAATTCCAATGATGCCCTTCATAATCTTTTTAATACGGTGCCTGAACTTTAGAAATGCTGTTTGCTGCCAAATGTCAGTTCGTTGCTAGCTGAAGCAATGGAAACCCTGAATTTAACCATTTTGTTAGATTAAATTGGTGTGGACCAATAAGATTGCTAAATCCTTCACTCTTGTTTCTTGTTTATCGAGAAATAATGAGAATAAAATAAATCCAATTAAAAGAACACTTCTGGCCCAATCCCTCACTGATTCCAAGGCTAAACAGGGTCTTCCTAGTAAACATAGGGAAAGAAGAATCCAGTTAGGCATCTTACACTCCGGCAGAAAAGTGAAAACAAAACTCATCCCCTAAAACTTTTTCAAACTGAATATCACCTGATCCACCTCAAAACAATTTTCATACAGAATGTAGCCTTTTAGCAAAGATGCAAACATGGCAAACGTATTCATAATTGTAAGCTGACGCAGACTTGGAATCAAAATGGCAGTTTCTACCTAGATCAACTGTTTACCTGTTTTGCCTTGAAGGAAAAAAATATATATATATGTATATATTAAATAAACAATCAAACAAACAGACAAAAACACTTTATGGTGATTTGTAGTCACAACAAACTTTATGGTCCGAAAACATACTGCAGTGGTATTTGCATTATGACAGCCATAACAATATAGTAAGTCCCTATTTAAATAGGCAAATTTTTAAAAGCAATGGTAGTGTTGTTAGGGTTTGTTTGTTCGTCTGTCTGTTTTCCAGAAAAAACTACTTTGAAGCTGGAGGACTGCATAATTATTGAAGTCTACAATGTATATAATGTTGTCCATATGATGACTGCTTTCAAACCATTTGTATAAAACTGAACTTTGCTGGAATGCTGAGAAACTAACAGACTATGCCAAATGTAGCTACTCCAGACACTATTAAAATCTTTCTCCTATAGCAGAAATAGCTGTGCTCAAGTTTTCTTGCATTGGTTCTGAAGGTGTGAAGAAAACATATTTTTTTGTCTCTAAGGTTCCAGATATAGCTAGTATAAGCTCTTGGCCAGTCTTTTACCTCTACCTTCATCTGAATGATTTCTAAGCTCCTGCAGAAAGACATGGGGTTCTGCTCTGCTGCTCAGTTGGAGGATGACAGGAAGAGCCTCCCTAAAAATGAGAGCTGACTATCTGAAAGGAATGCAGAAGAAAGTAGAAATCTTCTGGAGAAGAACTATGAAATATGAAGTAGGTAGAATAAGAGCAAAAAGATGAAAAGCAATAAAATCACACCAATTTTTTTTTTTTTTATGTAGTTCAAACATAACAATTAAATTAATCAATGCCTGTAAGCTTAGCTTTGTCCTTGACACAAGGCTATATGAAAAGATCTCAGAAATGTGAGAACATTTGGTTGAACAACCATGCCTTGAATCCTTGTTTAGGTTTGTCTTCTTGGAGTGCTTACCACTGCAGAGTGCTCAGGAAGTTTGGATCTAAAATTACCCTGAATTTCAAAACAGCCAAAACATTATGATACAGTTTAAGAAACTTCACCATGAAAACTTCCATCTCATGTTCTTGTGCGCCATCAAGTAAACAGACAGCTCAGAGCACTGCTTCATTCCTCTAACTTAGATCATTGTGAACATGATCTCTGGATATCAACATGACTAGTCTCTTTTCCTCAGACTTTGTATACACTGTCACAGTACTTCATTGTGAACCATCACTTTTGCACCTGAAGACCAATGATTTTCTACATAAGCAATATGCATGAGCTTCACTGGCCATGGATATCAAAAGGAGAGGAGACTTGTCCTGATCTCTGATTTATAAGGGAATTTTGCTGCTACTCTTGGTAAATGCATATTGTACTTGCAGGTCTTGAAGAAGTCTGAGTGCAAACCTAAGCAGCCACTTTTTCCAAACTGCAGCACTGCTATGTAAACTTGACCCATGGTCAAATAAGCGACCATACACCTGTGCTTCTTCTTTAAAAAGCAATATACTTAACCACTTGACATTTCTGTTTCCGGACCATGGTTTGCTTTGGCTGTCTTTTTTGATTCCAGGCTTATGCAAGTTACTGATCAAATATGTCCTTGCTCCTGACAGAATGATGTGGTGTGAAAAAGATGAAATAGCAATCTCAAAGGAAATGCTGGAGAATAATACAAAGGGAAAAACTTGTAAGCCTTGAAAACTGTCTCTTTAACATCCAGAATATTCTCATAATATCTTAGCGAAGTAATGAATCTCCATAAAACCTTGTGATACACAACTGAAAAAAAAAATGTTCCACTGTGAGAAGGAGATGCTGGCAACACTTCTTACAAACACTGAACTCTATTTGCTTAGATTTGAATGCCTATATAGGATACTGTGTCAAGCAGCAGGGAGTTTTGTTATTTCTATTTTCTTTTTTTTTTTAAGATATATATATTCCTGCACTGCATAGCCTTCGGATATCTTTGATATGATTAGTTATGTGATTAGACAATTTAGCAAAACATGCAATAAGTAAACAGATGCCAGCATGTATTAACTATTCACAGTAATAAAAATTCCAAGTAAAAAATGCTATTTTCATGGCAAAAATATTAATCTAGCCATACACACATGCATAAATGTATCCAAGGAAAACAATTATCTCAGTTCCATCTGGAGACTGGTATCCTTTGAAACTGTTATATTCTGCTATTGTTGACTTAATATATGGTAACTGAGAAATCATAAGAGATTTTTGTTCCTAGCACAGTAGTTCAGTTAGCATTATTAATGATTAGCAAGATGTTGTTACTTTAAGCCTGAATTTTTTTGACAGTATTCAACTTTGTGCATTGTATCACTTCAGTGCCTGGTAATTGGTTTTGTAAATGTTTCCATTTGAAGATGAAAAACTTATGTGTATTTGCTGGTACATTTTCTCAGTTTTAAAGAAAATGTATTTCAAAGCGAAGTTCCACCCTGCCTCAGTTACCTGAGGTATTTGTATCTGGATGCATCACAGACTCTTAGGAGTAAATACTTTTGTGCTGTTGGCTATACTTTTTGAAAGTTTAAGTCTTCAATGACACTAAAGGTAAATTATTTGAAGATACAGCCTTTACAGGGATAAATAATGCAAGTCTTAATTTTTAAGTACATTTCTTCAGACTGAAATCTGTCATTCTGCGTTAGGCTACACATACATGTAAAGAAAGAAGGCTTCCCAGAATGGTTTACATAATGAGTCGTATGCTCAGCAGGGCTCTGTCTGAAGTGACATTAAGAAGTGCCATGATTACTACAAAAATTCTTCTGCCCTGTGGGAATCAGATGTCCCTCTGTAGACTGTATAGAAATGTCAATTCCTGTCTTCCGAAGAACAATCTCAGTGCCTCTTTTCTTTTAAAACATTCAATTAAGCAATGAACAAAACTAATACCCTACTTTCCAAACAGCAGTGTGTACATCAGTTTATTTGTGACAGAAGAAACTGAACTGAAAGTATTTCATCCAAGAGAGCAGTTTGGTTCCAACTTTGAAACCCTTTTGAGCTGGACAATCTCAGATGCATAAACAGAATACTGTGTACCTATACTCACCGGATCTTTCAATAGCATGTTTCATTTTCTTTAAAAATAGTTCTATTATATTCCAACATAAAAATTACAGCATTTTCTTAGCAAATTTAACAGAGTGTATACCTTAGTTGTACTCGTATCACTTTAATCTTTGAAATAGATTTAATCTCAAGTATTAGTGAATGTTTTAGAGGGAATGTTGCATTGGCAGACTGAATTGTTTTGGAGATAATATGATCAAATACCAGAATCTTACAGGAACAAATAAACTGACTTCTGCCTCTCCAAAACAATACCACAGGCCTTAAAATTAGTCTCTGTTACAGGAGCTCTTTTTTTTTATTGGCTCCACATCTTAACTAACAACCTGGACACATTTTGTTGCGTTGTTTTAAGATACAAAAGTGCATGGGGACTTCTTCAAAGCAAGGGTAACATAGCACTGGCACAGGCTGCACAGAGGGGTGGTGGGGTCTCCTTCTCTGGAGACATTCAAGACCTGCCTGGACACCTACCTGTGCAACCTGAGCTAGGGAGCTGCTTTGGTAGTGGGGTTGAGCTAGATGATCTCTAGATGTCCCTTCCAACCCCTACAATTCTGGGATTCTGTGATAATCTGTCTGAAAATTTGGCCTCTGGTCAAATTACAATTTTACAAAATTACTTACATTAATTCTCTGATTTCTCTGATTCTCTGAGTGGAAAACACTGGAGCTGTGCAAAAACTGAATTAAAAGCCAGGATAAAAGAAGTTTGTGTTATAGCTCCAGAAGGAATATTTTTATAGATTTTGCACCTTGTATCCATTTCAACTAACTATCCTCTGTCTTATATGATTCAGCACAGGATTTATATACTAGCATAGCAGGGATTCACATGTTTTGGGTAATGTTAAACTTTCTCACAGACTATTATCAATTTAAAATTATTGCAATTAGTTTGAGATCGCTGTAAAAATCTGCAAGTGGCATATATCTGTGTATCTCCTCTGTCTTCTTACTCTAGCACTGCCTCCATTGTGGAAACATCATGCATAGGTTGTGCTGGTAAACTTCACTTGAAAATACAAGTCTAGGCTTCATGCTGAGGAGGACAAATAGCTGCCTTCTTATTGTGCAGTGTTTTATGCTGATTGCAAATGCAGGAGAGAAGTTAGAGAGGAATGTCCTACTGAAAACCCACATCTGCAATGTATAGGAGGACACCTGGACTGCAGATGTAACCACTTAACTTTTCAATAATTTTTTAAGTACTGATACTTGAACAGCCACAAATATAAACTGAGATTTGAAAGTGATTTTGTGTTACACATAGGGGCTTTATGTTCTTGTAAGATAAAAAAGCCATAATTTTCAGACTAATGAACCTTTGTTAGATCAAAATTGCTATGAGGATTACAAATTCCCACTAATTATAAACTGTATTCTGCACAAATATTACACAGACCTCCAGTATATTTACTTTGCTTTATAGTCTCATACTGTCTCTGGCAGGGGCTCTTAAAGATTATGCGGAAAAGAATGACACAAGTATTAGAGGAAGCCCAAGAAGGGGACACAGTTAGGAACTTTTATGCTAGACTGTCTTTTCAGGACAGAGAACACATAGGCTGTACTACTGCTCATAAAATGATTTTATATTTGTTCAGTTAAAGAAATGGCAATATGGATTCATAAGCCTGATGAGCAGATCTCGGCACAAGAAGAAGGTGTACTAAGCAGAAGGAAGAAATGGAATTTCTTTTTACTGGTTTTAACACAGGCGTATAGCTGTGTTTCATAGTTTGGAGTTAAAATGGAGTCTGGTTTTGTAGTTTGGGTTCAAAATGAACATCACTGAGAAGTCTAGTTTCTCTGCCACAACTCTGGACTTAGATGTAGAGCATAACTGTATTGCTCTGCACTGTCTAAAGTGAAGTCCTGCTTATGTCCAAGGAGAGATACTCAAAAGGGTGGGAAGCTCCACTAATACTCAAGCAGCATGTGTTCAGGAGATTTCATGCAGCAAACTTAAATGCTGTCATTGTAATCCCCTAAATTCTTTTTTGCATTTGATGATTCATGTGATGAAGGGGGGTAGCTATAGCTAGCTAGATAGATAGATAGGGCTGTTTGCACATAATAATAGTGCATGAGCAAAAAGTAAACTAGCTGATGATTCTTGTTTTCATGTTCTTAGAACACAGAGATACAGAGACACTGAATGGACCTGAAACTCAAGGTAATACACAGAAATTGCTCTTCCATAAATCACATAATTCTTATTTCCAACTCATTCTTCACTATTATGACTGCATATTCCATAATTAAGATAATGCTAGAGTATAAGTAGTTCCTGGCACCTATAGCATTTAATAAATAGACAAATGGAAGAGAACAAACTACTGAGCTTCTCTACTTTAAAAATATTTTGTCTTTATTTGTTTATTTATTTATTTAAGAGCTACAAAATCTATGGATTGAATGGAAAGTAATGAATATGTTAAAAGAAGTAATCTCAACTAAAGAAATCATTGTCACTGAAAGTGTTAGGGGAAATGTTACGGCAAATGGTTTTCCATGTACTAATTTTATTTTCAATGTTTTCATCTTCATTTTTACAAAGATTAATGTAAACACTGTCACATTTTTGATAGATGTTCATGCATTAGTAATTGTCCCTCTTTTTTCTTCTTTCTGTCTTTATTTTTCTCTTACATTTTCTCTGTATTATCTTGGTCGAGAAAGCTTATTTCATGTTCCAGTCAAGAAACACTGGCAGGACTTTTGTAACTAAAATAGCTATTGATGTTTAAAAATGATCAGCTGTAAATAACAAGAAAAAGGAAGTTCAGCCTGCAGCTGTATGACTGGCTGATGTCAATTTATGTGGAGTAAGTGAATGAGGCAAATGGAATTGAACACTGTGAATGGATAATTGTCTCTCACTGCAAGTTAAATATCAGGGAACTGGAAGTAAAATAATAGAAAATAAATTTTCAAAACAGGAGACAATTTTCCAGTCACATAGTTTGACTCCACTGCTACTAGTGCTATCATATGAAGGATTAATCTTACAAAATCAATAAATAAACGAGGGTGGTTTTGTGGATCAGTGGAAGAATTACCTGCATCAAAATCCAGCATTTCAATTTTCTCTTGCTACAGGCATTTTTCCTTTCTGTATATGCTGAAGATAGTTCACTTAGAACTAGGGTATATAAGCAGAATAAAATGGGGATATAGTTCAGGTAGTGTAAACAAACTTATTGATAAACTTACATAGGTTAAGTAAGAATGTTCTGTATAGGGGGAAAAACTAAATATGTTTTACTGTAGTAAGAACTAAATTCAGGAACAAACTGTGTCCTCAATAATTATGATAGAAGGAGCCCAAACTAGTATGACTTCCTTTCTGAGAGGGTCAGAAGATATTAAGACACATTTACCTGCAAATATTCAGTCAGGAAATGAATTAATCTTCACTGAATTAAAAACTTAATATGTCAGTTAAAGCTCTTTTTGGTTGAGAATAAATTCATATATTAACACTAGAATTTTGAGTGCCTGTCACATCTAAATGACATGAAATCATCTGGAGATCTTTCTGTTACTAAGGTCAGTGAAGAAAATGCTTTTACTTCCCCTTTGTTTTTCTACTCTTTTCATCTGCTGCTGTCTTCCTGTCTTGTGTTTCTCAGTTATTCTGAGATTATTGACTTCAGATGGCATCTGCTGATTAACAGTGTCTGAAAATCCGGATCCTTTGTGAGTGTAGTGAACCTGTTTGCTGCCACTCGGGCTTGGTGTTGCTGGTTGGAGGTCTCTCCGGCCAAATGATGGTTTGGTGTTTAAGTGTATAGACATATTTAGCACAGGCTGAATCTGTCTGAACTAAGTAGTTCTTGGGATGACATGATTTTCAGAACAGGATTAGGCCTATTGAAGCCAATTCCACATATTTAATTTGACTGTCCAGGGATGTCTGAAGAGATTTATTCTTTAGCATTTTTCAAAAGCTTACTAAATATCTTTTTGCATTTTTTATTATTGTCTCTTATACATTTTGAAAAATGTTATCTCCATTCTACTGAACTCATTTGTCTACCTAGAGAGGACATATTCCTGTTAATGAAATAATTTTGTCATAGCTTCAAAGGGTCCATTTCAATGGACCTTTTGAAAACCTTCAGGTTGCTATCATAGTAATGATAGCAAGTGACAGTAATTCAGGACGCCTGGCTTCTATTTTGATCTATTCTGATGATTTCTTTTGTCATTTAGGCTTTCTGAGCTTTGGTGAGGATGTTGTGATCTGCAGGTAAAAGGCTTGGTTAAATCAAAACTGTTACTCTTTGGTGTAAGCTAACATAGTTTCTGCTGTTAATAATATACTACTGCATATATATGTATTTTAAATACCTACGTTGTCCTGCTTTGTGTTCTGAAAACACCAATATCTATTTATTACTGATCAATTTATAACAACAGCTGGTTTAGTTATGATTTTTTTTAAATATTTTTTATTCAGATGCTCATGCATAAATCCACAGTAATATCAAAATCACAGTAATATCTATAACTTCCAGAAAAGCATTTATTTCAGCTTGGAGAAGAAAATCTGCTTTTGCTAACTTTCTTGACATTTTGAACTCTGCCTGGGAGATGTTAAATTTCTGTATTTTAACCATGAATCAGTTAAAAGACAAACTGCTGTATATAAGTGAGGGAAAACAGAGAATATGAAGAATGGAGATAAAAATAAGGAAAAGGTTAAAGTGGTATTTTCAGTGGTCAGTCAGTCTTCTCTGGGAAATAACAAAGCAACTTATTTAAAATGTCACCAGATGGATCTTTTTTGACAAAGCATAAAATGTTTTTCTTTTCTACAATGAAAAGTTTTGGTTTCATCAGAAAAAAAAGAGGTAGAACATTACTGGGAACATGCAGAAGTTTTGATCATTAAGCAAAGGTTCAGAAACAGACTCCTTATTTTTTATTTGTGTTTATGGAAGATTTCACATTTCATTTTGAAATAAAACCTAAAACCACTTCACATAAATTTGTGAATTGTTTTCTTAACTCTCACTGCGTTCAACTTGGGCACAACTCTCTGAATAACCTACTCTTTGTGATCCATTAACAGTTTTGACATGCCTTCCAATTGTAAACTTAAGCTCGGTATAACTTCATTCTGCCTAGAAAATATTTGACTAGTGTTTTTGTTGTACTGGCCAAAAGAGCAACCATTGACTTGAAGTTCAATTAATCTTTAATTTTAATTGCCAAGAGTGAAAACCAGGAAAAGAAGAAACCATAATGACGAAGCATGTGATGCTTATTTCTTTTTTAACAGTCTGCATTGAACTGTAAGTGAACTTGTAACATATCTGTAGTACTAAAAAGGGTAAAGGCTCAGTAAACAGAGAGGAAGATCATAACAGACATAGATTCACTTTAAACATTTATAGATCATGTCTGACATGATATATTTAGCGGACTGCATGAGTTTAAATCACCTCTAGAGTAATCCATTAGAATTAAATCAAATAGATTGCAATAGATTGCTGTAGGTCTTAAGGGTATTTTTCTTTCCTTAGGTTGCAACTACAACACTCCATTAGCTTTGTGTTTTTTATTCAAATACATTTTTATTTTATTTTTCCAAAAAAATTGGGACCTTGTAGTGAGCATTGAGTTGAAGACCAGCTGCTATTGCGTTTGCCCTGAGACGTGAAATAAATCATATCTTTTAGACTTCTAGTCTTGTAAACAGCCATAGTTTCAGTACAGAACTTTTCAGCTAAACATTATGACTTAGTGAAATTTCTGCTTCTCGTTGCTGTCTCTGATTTTGTTATACTTTTGCTGCTGTGTTTGGACCTGTCTAGGGATATCTGAACTGTTATTGTTAGTATTATCAACATACAACTCAGGTTAAATTTAGTATCAAATTTTTAGAATGCCATTTACCATTTGCTGAAGCCTTAAGGTAAACATACATGCCTGGCAATCATTCACATAGGAATATTTCCTATTAGCATGTGTTACAGTGAGCAGTCTTCATAAATATAGTTGCATTCCATTCTTCAAATTGGCTATGAGTTTCCTTGAGACTGACTCTAGTCACTAGAGCAGAGTAGAGAACAAATTTTATAAAATATATTGGTCTAGCTCTGCTTGTCTAATGCATGATTGCAACACTACTCTCTCCACTGTCAGTCTGCTTTCCCACCAGTGGTTTAAAAATGATTACTTCGTACTTTTAAGAACATATTCGGACAGACTGATTCTTAAGTTAATTCAAAGACAAGAAAAACAGTCTATGTATTTCACCATATTAGGAGACTCTGGTGTTTACTCTGAAACAAAAGACCTTAAGTGGGAACTGATCTACTCTTTTGACTGTCAACATAGTAACATCTTGGATAGCCATTTTAGAGGGTCCTAATAATTAGGACATTGATTATTGTCTGATTAACTGATTTAGAGAATAACTACTGTAATAAGTGGACAGCTAAACTGAGAAAGTTGATATCTTAGTATCTGTTTCCATACATTTCATTTATAACAACTAAATAGCTGCCGAGTTTGTACTGCTATCCTTAAAGTGTTGTCGTTTTTGCTCAGAATAAGTTCATAAAATAGGAGATATCACTTACAAATTAAAGAGGTAGAAAAGTAGGAACAATGATATATTAGGGCTCACAGTCAAATACATTGTAAGCCTGGAAAAAAGCTAATATAATGGAAAGAATTAATATATAGAAAAAATGGAAATTTAGGTACATTTTAAAGCCTGTTTTCAGAAAACAGAACAAACATACCATCAGTACACTACATAACACGTGCAAATATTCTTACCTGTAGAGTTTATAATTGTGTAGACTTGTTCATCAGCAAACTTTGAGGCAATGGTATAAAAAATAATAATCTCTTACACTGGCTTGTAGAGATCATATTTCAGAATCAGCTTGTGAGTTCATTACATTTCTGGGGGAGGTGGTATTTTCTAACATGAAACTTATGACTTCCTGCTGCCTTGCTACCTCAGCATAGAAGAGTATGTACTCTGGACAGAGCTAACTAAAGATCAGGTGGCTAAAGCCTGCTTAGCCTCATCTCAGCTACCACCAGTCCATGCAAGTTGTATGACATAAAAAGCCTCAAGAACTCCAAAACTATATATAAACCATTCTTCCAACATACAGATGAAAGACTATTAATGAGTCTTCAACTTGTTATCTCTACTTTTGCAAGAACATATCTCCAGTAGATTATCAATTAGGATAGGAGAGATAAGTTTGTTAGCTCCTTGAGCCCACTGATCTTCACTTATTACATTCAGGTTTCAGGTGAAAAAGGAGTGATCTTGTTTTGGTCCGTAGTTCAGATTAAGGTATTTTAGGTGAAGGCTTTCATAAGAGGAGCCTATGCTGTTATTGAAACATGGATAATCCTGATGCATAACCAAGGCAGCTCTCTAATATTTCTAACAGTGGTGAATTAATCTAGTTTTTCATGGCCTTAGTTCCTGTTCTTGGGATAAAGATAAAACGATATTTAAAAAGCAGATCTTTCTCACATAGCTCCAGACACTCCAGAAGAAAAGGAGAACAAATAACTCAAACAATTTAAAGTAACTTAAAAGAAAACAAGTAACTTAAACAAATTCAAGTAAGCTGTGTGATGGCAGACCCTAATTAAAGGAAGAGTGCATGGCTTGAAATGACTCACGACCCTGATTGGATAAGCACCTGTTTGAATGGTTAAGGACTGTCTGGGGAGTATTTTGTTGTCATGTAAAGGCGGGTGGAAAAGTTACAAGAGAAAACTTGTAAGGGATGTTAAAATCTGTAATAAACAATTTGGATTGTCCACATGAGTCTATGCTTCAGATGCTGCACAGGTCTCTTAGTCTTTCCTCATAAGTGAGGTGTTCCAGGCCCTTTATCACCTTTTTAGCCCTCCGCTGGACTCTTTCAAGAAGATCCCTGTCTTTTTTTACTGGGGAGCCCAGAACTGGACACAGTACTCCAGGTGAGGTCTCAACAGAGCAGTGTAGATGGGGAGGATCACCTCCCTTCATCTGCTGTCCATGCTCTCTTTAATGCACCCCAGGAGACCACTGGCCTCTCTTGTCCACCAAGGCACACTGCTGGCTCATGACCAACCTGTCATCCACCAGGACACCCAGGTCCCTCTCCTCAGAGCTCCTCTCCAGCAGGTCATTCTCCAACCTGAACCAGTGTATGCAGTTATTCCTCCCTTCGTGCAAGACTCTACAGTTGCTCTTATTAAACTTTATCTGATTTTTGTCTTCCCAGCTCTCCAGCCTGTCCAGGTCTTGCTGAATGGCAGCACAACCTTGCAGCATGTCAGCCATTCCTCCCAGCTTTGTATCATCAGCAAACTTGCTGAGAGTGGACTCTACCCCTTCATCAAGGTGACTGATAAAGATGTTGAACAGGACTGGACCCTGCACAGATCCCTGAGGAACACCACTAAGTACAGGCCTCCAACTGGACTCTGCACCACTGATCACAACCCTCTGAACTCTGCCAGTCAGCCAGTTCTCAACCCACCTCTCCGTCCACTCATCTATTCCATACTTCCTCAACTTTGTTACAAGGATGCTGTGGGAGACAGTGTCAAATGCCTTGCTGAAATCAAGGTTGGCTACATCCACCGCATTCCCACCATCCACCCAGCCAGTAATGTCATCATAGAAAGCTACCAAGTTGGTTAAACACAGCCTCTCCCCAGTGAACCCATGCTGACTATTCCTGATAACAATCTTCTCTTCCATCTGCCTGGCAATAGCATTCAGAATAAACTGTTCCATCACCTTTCCAGGGGTGGAGGTGAGGCTGACTGGCCTTCAGTTGCCTGGATCCTCCGTAATGCCCTTTTTGAAGACTGGAGTGACACTGATTGTTCTCCAGTCTTCAGGCACCTCTCCCATTCTCCAAGATCTCTTGATGAAAGAGAAAGCTATCACCTCTGCCATCTCCTTCAGCACACACAGATGCATCCCATCACAGCTCATGGATTTACATTCATTGATGTATGTATTATCAACTCAGACAGTGCCAGTTGCACACCAGTGTTTCATTGTTTTGAACAGTGTGTGTGATCTCAGCACACACATGATAGCTTGGGGCAGGGAGCAGCCTTGGGAAAGGCTGTGCCAGGCAGCAGTGTGGTCCAAAGGCTGCATTTTGGACATCACTGCATTATGAGGTTGGAAGAAGATAGAATGTATCTAAGTGTCTGTCCATGTTGAATCCATCAGTTCCAAAGGGGAAGATGAAGAATGTTACATATCACAGAGTCTCAGCTTCATAACCAATTTCATTTTTCATATAATTTTTAAATGACAGTTGTAGACTAAGTATGTAAAATATTGGGAGGCTACAGTTAGGATCTAAACTACATATTTAAGCATCAAACTCAATTACTTTCACTTCTGAATTCACTGTTTCTGATCATTTTTTCATGCTTCAAGTCCTAACTATATAATTTAAAAGGCAATTATTCTTCTTCCTTCCTTCCCTTCACCCTACCACCCCCAGGCTTTTTTTTTTTTTTTTTTTTTAATTTAACTTCCTTGCATACAGAGATGTTAGGCTATTCTCCAGAAGCATGTATCCTTGACCCACCTACATACACATCACCAATATTAAACGCATCTTAGCATACAACCGAAAATATGGACCAAAATAAACTCTGTATGTAGTTATGCTTTTCTACTGAAAGTTAATCTATGGTGACTTTGAGCCACAATGGAGTCTGCCTTTCTGTAGTAGAAAAAAGCTGAAGAAAATCCTACTTTATGTTGTTCTTGTTGCATAGCATCAGCAACAAATACAACATAAAGTATATAAGTCATGTAAATTATATTTTAGTATTTTGTAAGCAACCTTGCAGTTATTGTTTCAGTCACTCCCTCTCATGAACACACATTCTACCTGCCTGACAATGCCAACGTCCTTATAAAAGATGACTGTGGAGGAGTAACTATTGGAGAATACAACTCCAGTCATTATAAAACTTTTGCCAGTTAAACAGTGTAATGATAATATTAAATAATTTTTATTTTACTTTTTTGTCATGTTATCTTTCCGACATTCAATTTCTTTCCTATCCTCTTGTACGCTTGTTCAATTGAGACCAATGGGGTATGTGAATACAAGGCAATGGTTGAATAAAACAATCATGGCTCCAGACAAAATGAGTTTCTGAGGCTGTGTCATGGAGTTTTGATATAATTTAATCACAGAGATGTATCTCTACTTCATCCTGTGTATGTCTGATGCACACCAGTTTGTAAATTTACTCTAGGAACATAATAAGGGAATGTAATTTTCCTCCTAGGCTCTGTTGCTAAGGAATTGAAGGTAAGTGAAAACACTCATTCTTGCCTTGAATGAATGCTTGTCTTTCTTTTTAATTTTTTATAAAAAATAAAGTTGAAATTTAGTCTAGACATAATAAATCTTAAGCAGTTATAAAACCCACTTTCACCAGATTAAAATGTCATGAGCACTCTGCACTATCAATCTAGTTATAATTTACAAAGATTTTTTTAAGTGCCTTTACTGACTTAAATTAATATCTTTTCTCACTGAAAGAGCTTCTAATCTTCACCTATCTGGTGGAGAGATTGTGATCATATAGTCGTAGTTCATACAATCATACTAGGAAAAAAAAACTGAAGTCAACATTTTGTTCAGAGCAGATGAAATGCAAAAGTTCTAGGAGCATTTGTTTACCGCTGTGTTTATTTAAGCTCAAATTGTAATAGTTATCTGGAAAGTACTCTACTCTATTGATTCCACGCTAAATGTATGTGGCGAATGTCTGCTTTCAGTGCAGTCTAGTAAGAAAATCCATATGATGTCTATAGTAATTTGCCCCACTCCCTTCATTTTGTGATTACCAGTTCTAACTGCCTGACCAGAGATCCATGCAAATACAGGGTCTCTTTCAAGCACCCAGTAAATGAGAATACAAACACAGTATTCTGACTCATATTTCTCCCTTCTTTCCTTCTATCTTACTCTAGTTTATGACAGCATCTACCTTGTATGCCAACTCTATCCCCACATGATTTCTGCAGGAAACTGCAGTGGTCTGAACCTTTTGATCTTCCTCATGACCCTGTTCACAAACGCAGGGATATTCTGAAAGTACAAGATTTATAGTTCAACTGCCTGCATTTTGCTTCAAATGTATTCATTATATGAACTATTTCAAGAGGTGGGCCTAGAAAACTGTCTTTCAAAACTCAGTGCTAAGTAGACCATTTCATTACATTAATTTTTGTTTTAAATGTTAAGACAAAGCAGGATTCTAGAAAAAAGGAAAATGCTTGGCATCAGTAGAAATTTTGGCAAAAGTCTATCTACCATTTACTATGGCTACAAAACCTAATTTTATTGAAATAATCAGTATTACAAAGCCTTATTTTGATTACATGTTATTGTAAAATTCTCACTGCTAAAATTTTAGTATAATTTCTATAGCATTTAACTGGTTTTGATTTGATTGTAAGCAGTCAGTACTGCATGCTATATTTTTGGTCAAGTAATCATTATCGGGTAAATTTTTTTCACCACTTCCCATTTTTTTTCAGCCATATTCTTGGAGGCAGAGTGCTTAGCAGCACTATAAAAGTGTCTGCTAAGCAATATCTAACGATATCTACATTTCACTGCTTCCATATTATCTTTGCAACTTGCAATCATCCCTGCTATTCTTTCATGCTCTTTTTCTGGGTGTGGATGAGCTGTGAGCTTGCACTCGTACAGTGACATTCACAGTTTTGGTTCTCTCTGAAGTGTGACTTCTTTATTTCTTTATTTACTACTAGTACTTGGCACTATGTTGATATTTCAGTTCCTCCAAGATCTTATTCTCAAGCTGCAATAGTCATTGTTTCATAGGTAGAGTGAGAACTGGGCAGGGTTTGTCTGTTCCCTTGTGCACTGCTTAATGTTTATCTAAACCAAAGTTGTTCAGATTCTATTTTGTCTTCACCAAAATTAGAAAAAGGTCAAACCTTCACTTTGAAAAAAAAAAAACTGTTTTGCATTTTAGACACTTAGAAAAAGAAAAGCAGAAAAAAAACAAAACCAAAACCAAATACAAACAAACAAACAAACAAAAAAACAAGTAACAAAATTATAACATCACCATCAACAAAAAGCCACCAGACAGAAAAGCTGAAAATCTGCAGGCATAATTATAGAAGCACTTGCAGAGAAGTGGAGAATCTAAATTAGAGATGTGATTGAGACTTATGGCATAAGATCATAGGCTAAATGTTCTGCGTTTTAATGCAAAACTGTGTAGGGAAAAAAAAAAAAGCAAAATTAGTTTAATATATAAAGTTGTTTACAGTGGGCACCCTGGATGCTCTGCAAAAAAAAGCATTTTGGGAGCAATTACATCTTATTGAGGGTATCACAGTAATGGTTTTGAAACAAATTTCTTACAGTGAGGTTTTTTATAGGGGTTGTCAGTGACCCATGTGTGAAAGATGTGAACTAGGCTTTGAAAGGAACAATGGATTCAGTCTGACTTGGTCAGATAGATGCTCAAGGCATGAGAAATAGCTATAGAGAAGGTGAGACGGAAAGAATTTATACACTATCATATTTTTGTATTATACTCTATAAAAGTTAGTGCTTGTTATTACTACTTTTTCAATCAGAAATTTGTATGTGTGAAGGAGTGCAAGGCCATATTGTGGCCTTGACTGACATACTCCTTCCAGCAAAGGTAACTGATTTTTCCATTGTCAATTGGCATGTGCCATATGAACAAGCTTAGTGAAAGAGCTATGCTTGTTACAAAATAAGCAATTAATACAAAATCAATGTACAAGTAGATGCAGGCAGGTACTTTAATCCCTAGGAATAGCATATTGTGCCATTGTGTAGCATCATTCCCAGTGACAGATGTCATTAGTCAGAAAACTGATTATTAACAAAGTAGTGTAGAAAAATAACAGGTAGATGTGTCAATAAATGGCATGAGGAGAGAGGTATTGTATGAGAGAAAATACATACAGACTGAACAGTCTTTGTTTTTCTGTCTTTTTCAAACAGGAGGAATGAATTAGGACCAGATATAATTATTTTGTTTTGTAGAAATAATTTATTTCCAGAGAATTAGGAGTGAAATGTTTCATTCACCACTGACTAAGGTATTAGTTATGAAACTGACACGTAGTCTGTATTCAGCAGTGTGGCAGCATGTGTTGTAAGGAAATTTTACACACGAACACTAAATGCAATGGAAAGAGGCTTACATGAAATTGATTAGATTCTAATGGCTTTCCATGCTCTGCTTATGTGAGCAGCAACAGAGGCAGACCAGGGAATAATGTCCCTGTTGACCAGACAGGACTTAACAGTTTTTGTATGTGTAGGACAGTGTTTCCCACTGGAGTATTTAAAACCCCCTTGATTCACTGAATCCCATACTAGAAGGGCAGCCTATTGATTCAATTAGGGAGGTAGCAAAAAGAGAAGAACAGCAATGTCATTCTGTGTCACAAGTCCTTTGAAGGCTGCTGAAATGGTTCTGCCACTATAAACAAACAAACAAACAAACAAAAACCTCATGAAAGATGTAGTACTCATTAGCACAATACAGATATTAAGACTCATGTTTGTCAAAGCAATGTCAGCTGCAGGAGTGCAAAAAAGCTGTGTACTTCATCTCTGTAAAAGGCATCCATAGTAAATTCTTCTGACGTATCACTTCTTACAATGCTCATAGCAAAATCTCTCCATTTTTATATTCAAATAATTAATTAGTCAGATTGGAAGGCTGTCAACTCAGGTTGCCTGATATACCTGTCTGGTCCTATCTAGTTTAGTGTTATTTCCCCACTTTAAGTCACTGAGAATATGACTTTCATGTATTTCAATAAAAAATGCTGTTTCTCAGCTTCTCACTATGGGTAATTTTGTCTCAGCAGCTCAGAAGCTATCCAGTATTTTGCTCCCAGTTACTCCAGATCTGTATGCGCTGAATATCTGCTGTTCAATCAGTCCTACTCAGCAGAATTTTCCAGACATTTGAGGAAGCAGATACTATTTCCAAACAATAATTTTAATTTAGATACTTATTATTTTAGCCAGTGCAATATGAATGGTAAAAGGCAAACATGATTGGAAGACAAAAGTAGTTTTGTTGTCATTCCAAGTCAGTTTTCTTTTTTTGCTACCTATGAAAATGTAGATATGGAAAAACATGAAAAACACCAGCACTTTTCAACAGAAAGCTCAGACCAGAAACATTGTTTTTAACCAGTGTTGGATGCATTAATACAGTGTTTTTTTTATTTAAGTTGTTTTAATTAAGAGCTTAGAAGTATTGTATAGTTTCTGGAAGACATGATAAATTTGTAGACTGTAAATACTGCTTTTTTCTATGTCTTACACTGCAGTAGGATAATACTATTTCTTTCTGTAAAGAAATAAGCAGGGCTTTAAGAACTGTCTTATTCTCATCTGGGACGGAATTGTTTCCCTCGGAGTGTCTGATATGATGCTGTGTTTTGGTTCTAGGAGAAAAACAATGTTGATAACACATCAGTGTGTATAGTTGCTGCTAAGCAGTGTTGTACAGAGCCATGGCCAATCTTGGGGAAGGGCCCAAGGAGCTGGGAGGGAACAGAAAAAGGACAGCTGACTTAAAGTGGCCAAAAGAATGTTCCATATCATATGACATTAGGTAGAAGAAGTTTTGAAAAGGGTGGGAGTTCATCTATCTCTTCCACTGTTCGATGTGCTGGCGGGGATTGGTCAGGAGGTGGTAAACAATTGCTCTTTTATCACTTGTTATACAAATTCATATATATACACATTTGTCATAACTATCATCCTTTTCCTTTTCTCTGTCATAGTAAATAGATATACCTCAATCCACGAGTTCTACTTTTTATTTTTTCCTGATTCTCTCCCTAATCCCACTGTGAAAGAGGGAAGTGAGTTAACAACTGTGTGGTGCTCAGCTGCCTCACAGGTTGAACCACAAGAATAACTTACTAGATGCCAGTGTATTCAATCAGTTTAGTAAGATCTTAATCATGAACACTAACATTTTTTTCATCAACCTTCCTCATCGCTGACGTACAGTGCTGAGGTTTAGTATTTTCTCCTGTTCACAGTCCTATATGCCAAGCGCAGCTCGCTGAACTGAGAAGTGTTATCTTCATCAGTTTACGCTGACTGACTGGAGGCTTTGCAATGTATCTATACTCCTTAATACAACAACCTTTTCTTCTGAGACCTAGGAGCATGCTCAGGACATTTTCATAGCCCTTGCCTTTGTGTCTTCTCCAAAGCTCTGTGTGGTTTCATAGCCGAAGCAGATATCAGTAGAAAGATATCAGTAAGAAGATAACAGTAATTTCATGTGATTTTTTAAAATTTTATTTTATTTCCCTTTTTGGATAGGAATGAACTGAAAATTGTAATTACGTGCCTTGAGGCATGGCATAAAGGAAGACAGGTGTTTGCAGAAGTAAATCCTGCTGATGCAGAGCCAGCAGGCTGTGCCAGATGGGAAGAGGAGCATTAGCTGGTGCTGTCTTGTCTACACTGTCTTCTGGAAATGGTCTTCCTGTACATGCCATTTCATGAAACATGGCTAGGTTCTGTGTCTGGAAACCTTGTAATGTTTTCATGTAACAATAGAGATACAGTGTCAGGAGATTCTGCTCACTTTAATGTTCTTCCCAACTCATGTAATAGTATTATATAGTTCATGGCCATTTTATCCCATGGGAAGAATCAAGAAAGAAAATTTAAATAAAGTTAGTTCTGTAAAACACAGCAAGATTTCAACATTATATGGAAGGATTATATTAAGGAACTTTTGATCATGAAAAATGTGTGTGAACTAATAGTACAAACTATTAAAACAGTCTCATATTGTAGTAGTTTGTCTCAGGAGCTCAAATTTTTTGATAAAAACGCAATAATACAAAATAGTGGTGAAAATATCCATCACATTTTGATAAACATACATTGTATTAATGTAATTAATGTGCTATTACTTTCTTTCATATTTTATCAACATGCATTTCACAAATTTTTGTTTTGTTTTGTTTTATTTTGTGTGTGTGTGTGTTTGGCGTAATTGCAGATTTTTGGTAAAGGATTTCCTTGCAACTTGCCTGATCTGATGGTCAGCAATCCTGCTCATGGCAGGGGTTTTGCGACTAGAAGCTTCCAACTGAAGCTTTTCTACCAGTTTGATAAATCTGTGATTACTCTCTTCTCCTATATTAGACATGACTATTTTTGATTAAGTAATTATTGAACAATTTACTCTTTAAAGCTTTAAAAGACATTTAGAGGTGTTTAAGTATAAAGATATCACAATTATACTATTAGAAATAAAAAAATTCCAAATTATGACTTATTAAGTAAGCAAAATACGTCAGAACATATAATTTAAAAGGAAAATCTTTGTTCTTACAAACTTGTGTAAGTTGTCAGAATCTCTTTGCATTTACATGGGTAGCTAGATGTAACGCTAGATATAATTCCAAATTTTATTGCTAACAACCTTCAAACCTATGGTAAGAAATACTGATGAGGGAGCTTTTGGTCTAAATATCACAGACTGTCCAAATTAGAAGTTTTTTTTTTTTTTTAAAGCAAATGTTCAACTATATCTGGAAGTAATTTCAGAACTATATGTGAATTGGAAGCTTTTAATTTTGAAGTTTGTTTTGCTCCATTTACAAACAAAATTTGTACTTCACATACAGAATTGAGGAATAGGAATGAGGCTCTCAAAAATTCTGTGATAATCTAGTAACTGAAAACTCTCAGGATCTGGCATTGAACTTGTACTATCACAGGATTCAGAAACATTTGCCCTCCAGAATATTGTTTGCCATTAAAACAGACTTTCTATAAATAGCAGATTACAAATCACTTGAACAAATTTTTCTGCAGAACAATTACAATTTTAATCTTTCTTTTATTATATTGAGCCAATGATATACTTACACTGTGCAATAAACACTTACACTGATGCAATGTTCTTTCCAACATTTTTAACCTAAAATGGATTTCTGTACATTGTCCTTGGGAGATGCATGCTATTTGGACTCTTTTATGCCTAAAATAATCTAAAAAACAAAAACAAAAACAAGACCATATTAGACATCAGTTTAAATAATGCTAGATTTGTATTAGATATTTTAAAGCTTTCCTTATGCAAAAAATTATGAATACCTTAGCCTATCTTCCCTGATATGCAACCAGGTAGATATCTATTTTCTTCCAAGAAAAGTGCTTCCTATCTGTCTCTATACCAATGTCTTACAATTTTTACACCACTTTTCTTAGCTGATCTCAGTTGTTATGCTCATATGCTCTTGATGGAGAGTAGTAATACTAAAATATTCATCTTTTCTGTCAAGACATGTCAGAAGGCAGCATGGAGAAGGTTGAGACTATGTTCTTGCCTTATCCTCTGCTTTTCAGCAAGTACATAAAGAGTGTACTTTTGGAACTTTAATACTACTGTTATATCAGGAAATGGTGCTGACTATTAGGATTTTGTCTGCAGGGAGAAATAATAATTGATGAAGAACTGATGTGCAAAATGTACACAGTTCTATGTCTTTTACTTCACTGAAGATTCAATTTAACTCAACAAACTGAATGCTTCTTTGCAGCTGGAGCTGAAGGAGTGATCCAGAGACACATCTGTAGTCTGGTTTCATCCAAAATTAGTCCAGTTTATATGCTCCAAGACTTCACCATGATGTGAACAGAAGTGAGATATACGATTGTTTGCAAAAGCAGCCTCCTGATCTTCATAGACAAATAGAGATTTTCATTGAAGGAGAATATGTCCTTTGTCCCCAGGAAAAGGCACTTAGGCAGGTGTAGGCCAGATGTCTTATCTGGATAGATTGGGAATGTGTTCTTTGGATCCTCAGATGCTCCATTTAAATGTATTGGCAGAGTGCAGTGCTGACTTTGGGGAAGGTTTCTGAAGTTCCCCAGGACTGAGAGCTTCAAATATCCAAAGCAGGAAAATTTTCAGTGTTGTTCACATATATCACACCTGCGTCACTGTGTGGGTTCCAAAGCTAATGAAAGAAGAAGAAAGTAGCACTGCTTTTGAAATTTTTGGTTGCTAATTTATTATCTTGTACTTGGAACATAAACTTACAAATGAAGTTTAGGTATTTCTTCTCTAGCACAATTGTCTAGTACACAAAAAGGAGAATTTGTAGACTCTCAAAACCATTATTAACTTCACAAAATATGAATGCAAATAGCGGTTTAATGAAGAAAGTTTTTGTTTGTTTGCTTTTTAGTTTAGTTTAGCTTAGTTTAGTTTTGTTTTAAGAATTGAATCTTCTCATGGTGTGTGCGTTACTATTTCTTCTTTAAACTCCTATGTAGATTGCATTTGACCCCTTCTATGTACACTTTACAAAGAGAAGCCATGATGGGGCACTGTCCTGCAACATCTGTTCCATTGGCAACCATAGAACTGTGGAACTTTTCTATCATTTTTTTCCATTGAATGGGTTTTTATAGTGCAATCCATATTTCAGACTGGTTAATGATTTACCAAAAATGAAGGTGATGTTATTATCTATTATGAAGCTATGTTATTTTTCAAATGGATCTATATCAAGAGTTGCAGGTTTCTGAACAGAAACAATTTTGTTTATTGAAAAAAGACATGAACTAACTCTTAGTCACTAACAAACGTATCTTCAGTTAGATGTTAAATGGTATATGCTAAACTTCAGCAAGTGATGTCAAAAACCAGGTGAGTTCAGAATGCTAAACTTTAGCCATCAAACTCTAAGCTATCCAGCCACTAAAATCCATTGGTCAGGGTTGTTCATAGAGCTTGTGGGCAGTCTTCATAGGCTGGAAACAGTTGTCTAAAGTACAGTCTCCAGCACATACTATTTATTAACATTATTTTGGTTCTTCAAGTATCTGAAATATCTGACCTCCATGCAAGTGTTTTATGTCATATGATTCTTATGAACCTTATTGCCTTAGGATGTTGCCACTACCATAACACTTTGGGTGTTGCGAAGACAGTATTAAATAACTTCACTTGTATTATCATACTGGTTTATTGTTGTAGTTGTTGTTGGTGGTTTTTGTGCTTTTTTACCTAGGCACTAGGCATGATCACAATGCAGCAGACTAATACAAAGAACTCCTGACTTTACATCTGCAGCCATAATATAATACGTTGGCTGCTAAGAACGTAATGTCTCCTATTTTATTATGTTGTCCCACAATGTCAGAAGTGAGGAGTGGTGGTATTTCAGTAGAATTCAAACTCTCCTGCCAATATTTTGCTGCATGTGACAAATAGCAGCAGAGGGACAGTCTGAAAAAATTGTGTCAGACATGGAAATGC
Organism: Callipepla californica brunnescens; assembly: GCA_023055505.1. NCBI lineage: Eukaryota > Metazoa > Chordata > Aves > Galliformes > Odontophoridae > Callipepla > Callipepla californica. Next base: position 5,764,719 of record JALIRH010000023.1, on the reverse strand, counting down.
GTATGAAGCCAAGATGTGGAAGTGAATTCCTCTATGCAGAAAAAATTACACCCACTGGCATTCTTTGATGCTTGCTGAAAGCTTACAGAGAGCAAACAGTGGATGTGAGAACAGTGAGGCAGTGGGTGATGTGCTTCAACAGTGTCAAGAGTGACAGTGGGACACCTCCACTAGTGCAAATTCTTAGCATGCAGGCTCTTGTTTATTGCTGGTGAAAATGCATAGCTAATGGTGGTGACTATGACGAAAGCAGTGTTTTGTAGCTGAGAATTTGCTGTATCAAATACTGCTTTTGTGTTTTTTTATGTTTGTTGTATTTTCCATGTAATTAAATAGGAAGCATTGCATTCAGAGCAACATACATATAAGAAAACAATTTCCAGCACTGCCAGTCTGGCTATTTTCCCGACACTAAACGAAATAAAAGATAATCAAATGGCTATTTACAGATAAGAGATTAGTTGAAAAATAAGATTTAGAAAATATCTCTTGGTATTGATTTGACTGCCTGTTTATATAGAAAGAATATATATAAATAATAATAATAATAATAACCATAAGGAAAAGACAGAACTTCACTGAAAAATTTTTGATCAATTCTCTGATCATTCATTTCATTTTACTTAGGTACTTTATAGCATATTATGCAGATTGCTATTCTTTACTTTTTTCTTTTGAGATCCAAAAGCTGCAAATTTCAATTAAGCGGAGGGAGTAAAATAAGTGTAACATCTCCAACTGGTGTGAATTGTAGCAAATGAAGTTATGTGTAATTAAAAGTGATGAGAAAGTAATGACTTCACAAGATCCAAACTCCATCTGTGAAGAAAGGTTACTCAGGGCAGATAAAAAAAAAGTGCCTAAATGTCCTTTGGATTGTTCTTTCATGAACACTTAACAGCAGTGTTCTCATATATAGAGTAAGATGTGAAAAATGATTTTTTTTCCATGTGGGATTGCATGGGATATCTAGAATGAAAGTTTGGAAAATGGTCATTAAATGTTGCAATTAATTTTTTTTCAGCAGTTTTTTTTTAATGTAAATGAAGATTTGCCTTGTTTTCCAATCTGTGTAATTTCATGTTAATTTTCAAAAGAAAAAGCTATTTTGTCATAAGACACCTCTGTATTTTAATCTTAGATTAAGATGGTTGAATGTAAGTAATAAAATTATTCAAATGAAGGAAGGAAGAAAATTATGGGAGAGGTTCCAAATGAAGACATAGCTTCTGTATTCATATTGATTCTCAAATGGTACATCTATTGATTATATATCTTTTTAAAGGATGACCAGACATAGTAAAACTAAAAAACTTGAAGAGAAATTAAAAAAAAAAAATTCAGCTATTTAAGATTTGTGCCATGTGATACAGTAGGTAAAAATTTAAAAGGTTTATTGACTTAGAAAGTTATTAGATCTAGTGAGTCATATGGTATTTGTTAAACACAAGGATAGTATTCAAAGGAATAAGGGAATATATGTCAAATGTTATAACCCATTTACCCCATGGTTGCCATATAGCCATTAGTACAAAAAATGGGTACATGAAGAACTACATGAAGAACTTGTAGCTGATCCAAATATGGCTTTGTCAGTACAGTACTTACAGTCAATACAGCAGTCAGTTCAAAATGTAATTTGGGTGGCATCTCTAAGCTAAAAGCTATGGAGCCAAGCACCTCACAGAAATCACATTTTTCTCCCAGTTATTTATTCTAAACCTCAGAATGATGTTCACCCCAGACTCAGCACAGTGTTAAACTGAACAAAACTACACTGAATTTTCAAAAAAATTGTTCCTGTGATACCTTTTAAATAAAAGACACCCTTACTACATATTTATTTATAGATTGAAAAGATAGCATCTCATTTCAGGAAAGGGGAATGAAGTGTAGTTGAGTGATAGGAGAGAGAAAGGCCTGGTGGGCACAGCAGACTTGCTGCATAACATTCATTAGAAGCATTTGATAAAAGGCAGCATAGGAGTCTAAATTTTTGCACACAAAACTACATGTTTTGTAGTGCTTTAATATGTTTTCTGAGTTCTCCAATAGTTTTTGTTTTGGTTTATGGATCTAGATTGTTGTCTAGGTGATTCTTTCCTTCCCTCCTTCCATTTTTTTTCTGTCACTCTTTGGACTTTTGCATGCTGAATAGACTCAGCCAGTTTGTCCAAATTTTGACATGAGGCATTCTACCCTGACTGAGCTAATTCAGCATGAAAACTTCATTTATATCAGCAAAGGCAAAGAATGAATTGTGCTGGGAATCTAAAAGTGTTGATTGAAGTTAAAATGATATTGCTGAGCTCTCTACAATTATATGTCACAATAGAATTTCCAAAGGGAAGATTTATTTTCATCAGACTTCCACAAATTCCATGAAAAAAAAAATCTTATATATCATATAAAAAATGTCATAATATCCACTTCTTTGGCTAGAATAAACAATCTGTATTATCAGAAATGGGTGGCATTAAGCTGATAAGGCATATGCCTTCAAACTTCATGTGATATTTGGAAGTTAATGCAAGTTCATTGATCTGTACTATTGCTAGTTTTAATTTCCTATTGTTAGTAAAAAATGTCGTCAAAACTCATTCAGTATTATTGTTGTAGTCGACAACAACAAAAAAGAATAGCACTCCTCACAACTCGAATTATACCATTATGGATATAAGACATGATCTCTTGTGCATTAGTGAATACTGTCTGTTGATGAATTTGGATTACCTTTGTGTAAGTTAAGTTGCCTAGAGAGTCACATAAAGAATGTGCACAGTGCTGGAAGTTATTTAAAAATAAGCTCCCAAACAGACTTCCTCACTCGGTTAAGAAGCAAATATTATGAGTTTACCCTTGCTTCTTTCTTTGTTAATAGCCTTGCTGCCACTCAGTTGTCATCTTTCATTAAGATTCCTGCTGGTGTAGCTTTAGGTGCAATATAGCATAATGACACCAAAAGCATTAGGAGAACTTAACTACACTGCACCTTTCTTACATTATAAAGACCAGTTTAGCAGAATTAAAATCTGCTATAACAGAAGATGGACTTTTTTTCCTCTATGACACATAAAAACATTTTATAGTAATAGTATTAGGACAGTTTCATATCATTTGGCACAAAACCTCTTTTAGTAATACTGCTTTGTCATTTGCTTATTTTAATCACAATCAGTTTTCTACCTGTACAGCAGTCTGTTTTCAAACCTTTTTCTCCTGTGAGTGAAAGCAGACTCTTGAACTTGCTATAATAGCAATATATTCCATTGTGTACGCTCATAGACAAAGCAATTCTGTTATCTTTGATAAAGTATTTGACTTTTTTTTTACTTTTCTGTGTACAGATGCTTTCTAGAGGATCCATGACTAGATTTACCTTTCTTCTGAATATGCGGACAGCATTTTTTAAGCTGGGCATAGCTGTGTATGTGGCCACCATCTAAATGCTTGAGCATCTGTATTACTGAGTAAACACAAAACCCGAAAATATTATGTTCCTGAAAACTTTCTTTCCCCTCACTGCATCAGTTGTTTTAATAACAGAAATTTCCTCTCACTGCAGATCTTACATCACTGTTATATGTATTCATCATGACTGAGGTAATAATTGCCATAACTAGCAGTATTGATCTCGATAGCTCTCTGGTACTTAATAGTTTTTTATGAAGCACTCAAATGAAAAAGGAGGATTTTCAGCATTTCTCAATATTGTTGTTCCAGGTAAGAGCTATTAGCTTCCCATTAACTTAAATAATCTGTCCAAGACACATTTAAAACATATAGTACACCATAAATTTGTAGATATTTAAATTTTTTGAACAATCTGGTCATATTACCAGGAATATTCTTATGGAATATCTTACTGTTGTGGAAAACTTGTACTGAAGAAATGGTGTGCATCTCCAGGTGGAAAAAAGTATATTAACTGACGCAATCAAGTAAGGTTCATTAGACTTGTCCCTCAGCAGGACTGTGAGGCTCTGCAAAACAGGAGTGTGGTCATTTTCAGACACCTATTTCAATATTACAATTCTAGTGCTTTCTCACAATCCCACATGAGTTATTTCATTCAGCATGATTGTTTCAATATGAAGCAGATTCTTTGTGAGTGATAAACTGAACCCATATCTGTCATTCTTATATTTACTGGATAGATTTCTCAGCAAAAGAAGCTCAGTACCTTCAATTACAACCAAATTAAAATACTATTTTCCTATTTTGTTTTAAGCCACATTTCTCTCTTAACTGGGTAGATAAATTAGTCACTTGGTTTTAAATTGCAAACACTAATGAAAGAACTACTTTGTTAGTGCCAATGATGATTTAGTCAAAGCAAACACTTTACTCAAAGAGAGAAGATTGCATCCAAGAAACTCTTTGTTTTCCATAGGTAGATTAGTTACTCATTGGTGAATATACTCATGTATATTACTGTACGCTGGAAAAGAGTCATATGTATTTATTTTCTATGCCCAATAAGAGGTGTTCAGCAGTTAAACAGATTTTGCATATCAGGCCTGATTTGGACAATGTTCAAAAGGGGCTATTCATCCTAGCAGATATTTCATCCTATGCTTGCTGCTGAGTCAAAGAAAAGAGAGATGAAAATAACAAAAAAGTTCATCCATTCAAAGTACCCTCTTTAGGAAGACAGTTTTATTGTCCAGTGAACAGGGAGAGAACTGGGCAATAGCTAGTTGTGGTGAACAACCCTGTTGATCCCAGCCAGTTACTTACTGCTTTGACACTGGTTAAAGAAAATTCCTTTGCATGTTTATTTCGTGTAGCTTGATTAGGAATCTACTCCACAATTTACCAAAGCACACTGATAAGTGGGGGAAGCTCAAGGCATAGCTCTCAATGAAATCCAGAACCACTGAATCCAACACTTACTCTGATCAAAGGGATAAAAATCTTATTGTTTGCACTCAGCATGTGTTTTATTTTCATGTTCCTGACAAGCTTTGTTAAATTTATTGTCATGCACTAGAAAATACTGTTTTTAAATAAACATGACTATAAGTGGGTAATAGTTTCTGTATTTTTTTTTAATCTTAGGAATCCATTAAATGAATCTCTTTCCATTCTACTCTTTAATATTAAAGAACGTTTGGTTCTAATACTCAATATTTGCCTAATGGATTGTTGACTCGAGATACTAACCAATTGAGGATATTTCTAAAAGTAGCCAGCAATTTCCTTTCTAGATTTGCCTGTTTTATTCACATCAATAAATCAAAAGTTTTTTGTTGTTTTTTTTTTTTTTTATACAAGCTCAAAGCTGTAATGCATTTTAATATTCTTCATTTTGTTTCCTATTTTAATTTCTTTTAATGTTCTCTAGACCCAAGAGTTTATAGTAGACAGCTCTTATGTGGGAATACAAAAAGTATATTTAGAGCTGCAGCTGTGGAACAGAATAAACAGCATGAGAAAGGAAGGCTGAGAACCAAGGACACTTCCAGAAGAAGAGGAAAACAAGTTCAAGTAAGCTGCATGGTAGCAGACCCCAATTGGGGGAAGAGTGCATGGCTTGGGAAGACTCACAGCCCTGACTGGATAATTGCCTGTATGCACGGTTAAGGACTGTTTTGGGAAGTTATACTGTTGACATGTAAAGGCGGGTGGGAAAGTTACAAAGAACTTGTGAAAGTATATAAGGGATGTTAAAACCTCTAATAAAGGATTTGGATCGTTCACATCTGAGTCCGTGCCCGAGACACTGCACTCTTAAGCCTCCCCTCATATAATAATGTACAGTGGACAGAATTAACACTTGATTCAGCTTGTCCTGAGGACAATGACCCATTAGATGAGAAGCTCTGTGTATTTTTCTGAAGAGTATTTGTTGGAATAGGCAAAGTTCCGAATATATTAGAATTCTCACAACTGAAGTTATTCCCACAGAATTCTCAGTGCAAAAATGTTGTAATCTTTGAAATTATTTATTTGACTAAGTTCTGCTTCGTTCAACCTTCCTTCTTCTGTAATTAGAATCCTTTTTGTGATTGCCAAATGATTCATGAAGCCTTTAGTTTTACATCAGAAATAAATATATGTTTTCAGAGGAGTTAAATTATTTTGTCAATATTTATATTTCAGTAATTAATAGCAAATATTTTGCTTGATAAACTGTTACTTTATTGTAGAAAATGTGACACTTATTGTAGATAAAAAAGATATTCTGAGGGATTGAACTCTATGATTCAGTGAAAAAACTAGAAATAATGAGAAACAGAAGAAAAAAGAAGTTCAGTAGTATCTAATTTTTAGCTTTAAAAAAAGTAATTGTGGCTTTTTGGACAAATTCATTTCGATTCTAGATCTTTTGTCTTAAATTATTTTGTTGATCAGATTAGGATTACATTCTAGATATGCAGAGAAAACTACTGAAATCATAAAAAATTTATTGTACATTTTTAATCCGCTTTGATATGGTCTAGTTCATGGATAGAAAATTAAAAAGTAAGTTATACGGTATGTTTTCTGAAGATTGTTGTGAAATTCTCACAATGCTGCATATCAAACAGTTGGCTTTTTAAGATCTGTGGGACAGACATTCCTTGTCTGACTAGAAAAAATAGCAAAAAATACTAGGTTCATCATTAGTAAAATCAGAAGGAAGTTCAATACTAATTTTATGCTTATTAATCCACAAGTCAAAGAAACTGATAAGGATGTTGAGAAGTGAAAGACTGAAAATCTCAGAAGTTAGACTAGTGAGTTATGTTGGTGAGACTGCATTTACTCATGTCTCTGAAATATATGAAAGTGTATCTTGTTTCCTTAGAGACCAAAAAAAAAAGGAAAAAAAAAAGTGAAAGAAAAAAAGATTTATTATTTTAATATGTATTAAAAAAAATGTCCTTCTTTCAAACATCCTTTACTATCTCATTTGTTCTCCATTACTTGACAGCTCTGCGGTCAAAATGACACTTCTGCTAATGCAGATTATCCATGACTGCTTCAGAGCACATGCAATAACCAGCCAACCAAAATGACACAAAGATAAAGAAAATATACTGTAACTCCAAGCTCACTATTCAAAAGATCACTTATGAATAACCTATCCCTACATGACTTTATCTGTATTCTCTTCTCTGTCTACACTTCTCAATATTTTGAGTGCCAGAATATCGCTTTATTTCTTCTTTATTTTCACTTTATTTTTCTCTGCTTTCCCTCAATTCCTCATTATTATTTTTCCCCTAAAGCTTTCTGCCAAGATGAAACATTGTAAGATGTTCACACAGTTGAAAAAATAAGGACAGTGAGGCTGATTCAAATGCCAACGTATGCTTCTAGAAAAATGTATTTTTAACTTTGAAAGGAAGACTATATATAATCATATCTAGAAACAGCTTGTCTTTTGGCCTACTACTCCCCACGGATAATAACAACCCTTGGAGAGTTAAAAAGTTCGGAAAATATTAGTAAAAAATATCTTACGGTCTTGTCTGGAGTCATTTACTCATTCTCTGCTTCACTAGAAAATTAAAATCTATTTTTAATAAAACAATAAAATATGGAAAGATTGCTTATATAAATTCATATGGCCTAGTAATCTTTTAAAATACAATGAAATAATATACAAAAGGATATAGTATTAAAACCACATCAAGAATGACAAGAATGACATACGCTTTCACTTTTTGGTTAGTTCTCTTTTCCTGGCTATTTACTTGTTTATTAAGTTTCATAAATTTCTTAACAATTGTGTCCATACTAGACGAGTAGTATTCTTAGAGGAGGATTAGGATTTTAATGTAGGCAGAAGAGGAAGTGAATTTCTGCTTTTTGTCTCTTGAAACAATATACAAAACATGTATGTTAGAAATGTCATGCTTTCCACTCTTTTATTTTGATTTAATAAGTAGACTTATTTGAGTAGACTCTGAAAAGTGAGTATAAAAATGTTTTATTTCTGCTCTACACAATGCACAACAGTCAGATCTACCTTATAGCATGTGGAACAAGATTAAAGGATGAGAAAGACAAAGGCCTTTCAGCCTAGTAATGACTGTTCTGTATAGTGTTGCAGCCTGTGCTGCTGACACTTTTAAGCATGTGTGTAATGCATGCACAGATGTCTAACTCTCAGGCTGAATTTCCACAGTTCATGCCTTTCATCCAGTCTGTGACTCAGTCCACTGGGTACCATGCATTGTTCCCTTTTGGTTGCTATGAGATGATCCAAATCACTAAGAGGCAAAATCTCATAACAGTACAATCCTTATTCCATCAACAGAATAGAATTACAAAGGCACCTCTGGGGGACACTTGACACATGTTGGACTAAGACAGAAATATGCAAAGAATCCTATAACAAATCTTTCATGAGTCCAACTTTTAATTGTGAATTAAGAGGAATATGTACGGTTTGTAGCTTGCTCCTGTGTCTCAGTCTTCCCAGACTAAATCAGGATAGGTATTTTAAAGAATTGAATTTAGTCTATTACTGAGTGGCTATCCCTGGCTTTTTCAAATTACATGAATGTGCAAATTACATGAAAATGATTATCCTTTTTTGTGGTGAAAACACTTCAGAGCCTTTAGGCCCATGTCCTCTAGAAAAAGATCTCTGAGACCAGTAGCTCACCTAACACTCTCAGTTTCATCATACTGAACTAGAAAGAGGAATAACTTCATTCAACCTCAGTCACCTTTGTAACCTGGGTATAATAAGCCTTTGTGGGCCATTGAATTTCTTCATTTTTAATAAAACCTATAGTGAAGATAGAAGGAAATCTGTATGCTCTCAAGAACAGTATTAGTGTGCAAACCAAAGTGTTTCAGTGCTTTAGTAGCATGTTTCTTTAGTGCATTATCAGTATTACATGAAAACTGCCCCAGCAAAATATTTGTGGAAGATGTAATGGCAAAGATGAGACGTAAAATCTTGTAACACTTTCTAGGAGTGAAGTTCTAGACTTTTAAGATGGCCGTGTTTATCATTACTCAGAGCATTGTGCAGGTCCAGATAATACCTGAAAATAATACCTGATTTCTGTGCATAGATGATACAGATAAATCTAAATTCACATTCTCAGCAAAAAACAATTTCCAGTCTAATGTGGGAAAAGTAGAGTGGTTCGAGGAGAAGTTCCACTGATAGTAAGAAGTTGCTTGGAATATTTGAAAGAGTAAATGCAAATCCTTCTAATGATATACTGAAAAATCACCTGGCACATCACAACCAATATGACTGTTTCAAAAATTCATTCTCAAATCTTCCAGCATTTTTAACACTAACTTCGATGAATTAAAATATCATTACATATAAAAGAATATTCAGAAGCAAATTTCACTGAAATAGCCAGGTTCAGAAACTTATTTTCCCACCTGAACAGATTTTGTTGTTTGAAAAAATTTCTCATCATTCATTGCATGTTAGAAGTGTGTACTGATTTGATAACATTCTCAATTCTTCTTTATATTGTGTTGTATTTGATCTAGCAACTTTGTATGAGTGCTTGCAAAACTAGTTTGAATCAATTGCTAGTTTGAATCAGATGCTGAGGAAAGTTACCCTACAGAAATGTTGATTCTGAGGATGCCAAAGTGGTTGTAGAATGCTAAATGACACCTCAGATATGGCTGTACTACTGGATGCATGAAACAGAAGTTATCATCCAATTCCAGTTAACATGCAACATATTTTACAAGTATGGGGCAATATGCTTCCAGCTTTTCTTTTTGGTACTTGGTAAAAATAATTTTTTAACCTTTTTTATAGTTAGGGTTCTGTTTCTATGGTGTAGACCCCTTAGTCAGAGCATAAAAGAAAAGGCAAGAGAATGTCCATGATCCTTGTTCTGTTGTGTTGTATTTCTCAGGTAAATAAAGGGAAAAAAAAAACTGCTGTGTTTTACCAAAGAGAAATTCCCACAAGGTGTAGAGCTGATATAGCCACCTGCAGTACTGTTCTCAGCTCCAGTTCCTAACACAGCTGTAATCTCAGCCAGCACATGCTGCACTCAGGCTGCTGGCAGCAGAGAAAGGATACTTAGGGAGGTGCTGCAAGTTGGCAGAGTTTGAAGTACCACCTGTGCTCTTTAAAATGTTGTTAGTGAGTGAGTGCAATTTGACCCATGATCACAAAGATGACTAGATCTCTGAAGTATTCTCATTCTCAGAAGAGTGTGGAAACAGCACGACTCGTTTTATATGAGTTTAGTGAATAATAAATACCCAATACTGCAGAAGGCACATAAGAACATTATGCAGTGTATTTGAGCTTTTTATTGAGCAGCTGAATACAATGACCAAATCAGTAATTAACCATGGCCTTTTTATACAATCAGATCAGAAGAATAAAAAAAAGACAAAAAAAAACAAAACAAAAAAACAAGGATTCATTGTTTTAGAAATCTATTGCAATGAACAATTCAACAATTTGTTGAAGCACTAATTTCTTCACAGTGCTTTATTCTGCTTCCTTGTTCAGATAGTACCACCATTTTACTTTCACATTCTCCTTTTACTTCTGATGACTATTTGTCATGGTTTTGTGATTTTTGGTATTGGTATTCTGCATCATAACATCATGTAGTGTATTAAGAGTTAAAGAGTTAATGCTCCAGCTCCATGGATCATTGATAGTTCTGGGTATACCTGTATCAGAAGAGAAGAAGAATACATTCCCCAGAGGACTGTGCAATGCTTTTCATTTTCACTTGTTTCTGCTCAGAGAGGAAGATAAAAACTGTCTGTGGTCATGGGACTTGCTTTTTTTCCTTTGGGATCCACTCCACAGTGGGTGCTCACTGCCGTCTTGCCTTCAGTGTTAGTGTAAGGCCTTCGGTTATCAGACAATCTCTCTTGCTCATTTTATTTGATTTATTAGCTTCAGTTCCAATTATATTGTATTATTTTACTTTCTGATGTCTTATTTAGTAAATTAGCTTTCCTCCTCAGATTGTTGAAGCTGTTTTGTTTCTAGGCCCATCTTCCATTTCCCTTTCCCCCTTTCACTTTCCTGGGGTGTGGGTCTGCAGGTCCCCCTCATCAGTTGTTGCAGAACTGGGATGAACCTGCCTGGTAAACCATTGACACTATTACTAACGACTTCTAAGGCAATGACTTCCAGCCAGTGCATACCTTGTTTTATACTGGAATTAAACCATGGCACGTGTTTGATCAGGCAGAAACTGGGATTAAAGATATGTGAAAACAGTAACATACAAAGATTAATTTTTACTGGGCTCCCCAGTACAAAAAAGACAGGGATCTCTTGGAAAGAGTCCAGTGCAGGGTCACAAAGATGGTGAAGGGCCTGGAGGATCTCCCCTATGAAGAAAGGCTAAGTGAACTGGGTCTCTTTAGCCTTGAGCAAAGAAGGCTGAGAGGGGACCTGATCCAGGTTTATAAATATCTGAGGTGTGGCGGACAAGGTGGCGAGGCCAGACTCTTTTCAGAAGTGTGTGGAGACAGGAGAAGGGGGAACAGACAGAAACTGCAGCACAGGAGGTTTTACACGAATGTGCACAAGAACTTCTTTATGGTGAGGGTGACGGAGCACTGGCACAGGCTGCCCAGGGAGGTTGTGGAATCTCCTTCTCTGGAGATATTCAATACCTGCCTGGACGCCTACCTGTGCTACCTGGTGTAGGGAACCTGCTTTGGCAGGGGGGTTGTACTCGATGATCTCTTGAGATCCCTGCCAACCCCTATGATTCTATAATTCTATGATTCTAATTGATATTCCACTCTCATGGTATTTGTTTTGTTTTGTTTTGTTTTGTTTTGCAGGTTTGTAGCCTGAATAAGTGGAACTGAAACTCAAAATGGCCAATAACATCTTTCTTTTGTTACTGAATTTATGTAAAGCAGAGAGGAATAACTTTGAGATCCAACTGAACTTTGATATGGGCTGGCCTTGATTATGTTGTTTGCCTTTTTTGATACTTTAGGTAGACTTAAAAGTCAGCAATAATTTCTAGTGTAAATTGATTTATACAAGAAGGTTAATTTTTATAAAACATTTAAATGGGATCTCAATAAAACTTCAGAGTTTTTTACAGACACAAGCAACATTGCTATGGTTCAGGTTCCTCTTTAAATGTCAGCAAAATGAGAGATGTACAGTACCCCCCTCTGAACTGGCTGAGACTAAGACATTGCATCTGAAATGACCTGTCACAGAAATGTGGCACTTTTAGCCCCACAGATTGTCACAGAGTATATTAAATTTGCGTAGATTAGGTAGACCTCTGTGAATTGATAGCTAATCTTAAAATAAACTACTTCATAGTTCATAATTAATAGAAGAAGACGTGCCAGATAGTGGTAAAGATCACCAAGAAAAACACAGTTATACCTAAAATTTCCACAGCTGTTGTACAGTATGAATCTAGTGGCAATTTAAGCTGATTAGACAAGTAATCTCATAGGGAACACATTGCATATGCTTTATATACCTGTATGATTCATTTTACAGTTCTTTAACCACAAAGGTTAAACAGGACACAAATATTTTTACTTCAACCTGTTTATTTAATGCAAGTAACAAATTCCAGTAGATAGAGCGCATATCAATTTTGGTAGTTTTATTTAAAGTAGTGGTAATGCTGACCTCTATCCTCAATTGTTAAAACAATTAATCTTGATGTGAACTGTACTACTGATGTTATTATGTGTTAATAAGAAGTCACAGTAACGACAATGCTACCTATATTAATTCTTTGTACTGCCTTTGAGTTGGATCCTTTTTCAAAGTGATCATCAGAATGATATCGCTGTTAACTGTTTCCTGACAGAGTTTCTAGAAAAAAAAATTTAGAGGAGAATTTCAGTTTGGGCATTGACTGTGTTCTCTTGTTTAAACATTAACGTCTTAACATTAAGGAATTTGTAGAAATAAAAGTGTGAAAAAAAATGATGGTCTAACTTTTGATGAAATGAATTGCAGAAGAAATGAAGAGAAAGATAAACTTCATTATCACAGTGGATTATCCATTATCTTCAGCCATCAACTGGGTTAATAGTAATTCATCTGTACCTACTCAGGGAAGTGAGAAATGTGAAGAATGATAGAACAGATCAAAGAGATCTTCTAAGGTAACTTATTTCACTATAAGTGAATTGATCAGATTTTCTCCTTCATTCGAGGGCTAGAGAAGGTTGGTAGAAGCATTTGTGGAATCATCATTCCTCAGAGGAAGCATTATATTCTTGTCATCACTGGTGTTCGCCAGGAACAAATGGAAGCAAATTACATACTCAGTTCTATGATTTCTATTCTGCACAAAATATTTCCTGCACAGAATATTGCTTAGTTGCAGTATATTAACTTGCTGTTAGGTAGTACCTGAGTAATGTAATTCTGGCTTGTGAGCGCCTGTTGGATAAGACAAGGTCAATAAAAAGGCTTTACTGATAAATTTTATGTCCTGAGGTCAAATATGGTTCCTCGCTGTTAGTGTACTGCATAGGACAAGGGGAGAAAGAATGCTTGTTATGGAGTAGCAGTGCATCTTCAGAATACTTACAAGAATGATACAGCCTTCATACATAAAACTGTAGTATTTGTTCTGGAGTTAGAATGATATAGAGACAAGGAATATTAAATAAAAGGTGTATGTCCAATAATAATAATAATTTCCATTAATATGCTCACGTACTTTACAAAGAATTCAGCATCTTTATTCTGTTTACCAGCTGGATGTGCTGAGAGACACAGAAGTTCCCTCAGCAGGCCAGAGACAGAGCCAAGACTCAAATGTCTGCCCTGTACTCTATTTACTAGGTCATGTTAGATTAACTGTAGTTTGTATGACCTAAGTTTTTGTTTTGTAAAGACAAGGCAAGACAAAGGAAAAGAAAGGAAAGAGGAAACAAAAATCCATTCTGAATTATTGCAGTGGTCCTATTTTTCAGTGTATAGTTTAAGTGTAGAATTCCTTTTACTGCCTAACAATTAACAGATAAAATCTGGTATAATAATGTAATTATATGTCATTGCCAAATAAAAGATAAGCACCAGATGGTTAAGTTTTATGTTAAACTACTATGGAAACACTTTCTGCTATTCATTTACAGTAAAATATTAAGACAAAAATTCCCTCATTTTTAAAATGCAACATTCTCTGTATTTTGTAGTCTCTGAAAATATTTTTCTTGCAAGCAATATAAAACATAAAAACAGGATCTCAAAAATTATAGCTCTTTTACAGTTGTCTTTTGTCTCAAAATAAAGTACAATTTCTTGGCCTCATTATTATATCATGGGTTTATATCACACCTGTGCTGGAGACACATTAATACAAGCTATGTAAGAAAGATAATACCCAATGAAACCACAATGAACAGTACTTAACAGCGCCAAGATTTCAAATCTAACCTGCAGTTTAATAGTGTCTTAACAGTATACCACACCCTCCTCTGCTGCTGCTGTTGTAAATGTTTACCTCCATGTTTTCTTCCAAAATTAAAATACAGTAAATACAACCTAAAGGAGTTCTGAAAGGGCAGTTTTGTAGGAAGAAATGTTATGATAAAGAGCTAAATAAGAAAAGACTAAAGCTTAATACAAATAGAGTAAAGTTTAGAGAACGGAGAGCAAAGTTAAGCTAAACATACAGTCTTGGAATTAGTTATAGGAGGAGCTCTGTATTTTAAAAGCAACTGGAAATAAAAATACATAAAAGATTTTGTAATAGAAGCCTATTTTCTTTGTTTGTTTCATTCTATATTTTATTTATTTATTTATTTATTTATTTAATCTACTTTGGATGTTTAATATTTTAGTTTTATACTCATCCCTTATTCAGCTTCTTGCTAATATAAAACTCTTATATCTAGGTCTGAAAAGATATAGATAGGGTTCTGAAGTAAAGAACTTTTATTTTTCATCTGCTATTAAGTACCTCAGTTCCCACGAGCTGCATACTCGTGTATACTACATAATGTTTTTGGCTTTTATGCTATTGAATAGTTATTACATTCACGTGTCTCCTGCTTACTCTAATGCTGGGTTTCATTTCAGTGCCACTGATCTGAAGCTGTGCATTAACTGATGGTAACCTTCTTTGAAGCCCATCTCTTCCACCATCTGCTGATTTTATGTTTTTTCTTTTATTTTTTTGTAATGAAAAATAACATACATCTATGTTTATTCTGTTCTCAACATTGATTTACATAGTTGACTATGAAAATAGTGCCTTCTATTTATTTCCACGGAAACTACAATGGATACAAAGAGCACAATAACACTATTTAATACAACAATTTCTCAACTACAAAACACTGTTTCTCAACATAGTCACCATCATTATCTATTCATTTTCTTTTGTTCTCTGTCTTGAGCATATATGGTAATTTGTTCACTATAAAACAGATTTTATATTAAAAAATCAGGTAACACTATTCAAGAAACCTTGCTGAGCCAACATTTAACTCTCACTGAACACATTTCAGCATCATAATTGTAAATGAACACAAAAAATTGCTTCTTAGTAGCTTTCCCAGGGACGGGCACCATGAGTAAGTGCATACCTATTCTATATTAGATATTATTTACACTGCATCAGTCATGATTTCAATTATTATAAATCTCTGTTCTCTGGGAATGTTGTTTTGCTCAAGAAAACAATCCAGATATTCTTCAATTTTTCTAGCTACATTGAGTGGAAAGAAAAAAAAATATGATGCACTCAATGCTAATCAAAAGTTCATGTACATGGAGTGAATTTACTGCCAGTTGAAAGATAGATCTGTTAGAGAAAAAATGCCTGTGAAGGAGATTCAATACATCTGCTTTGTTAGCATTAAGTGTCAAATGTGCTACGTATTTCACTGAGTTTCTGGTTCTCTGAATCTTTCCTTTTTCTCTTAAGCTGAAAGATGTCAGGTTTGTGGAGGCTGAGATTTGCTATTATTGCACGAGGAGTGCTGTTCATATATTTATCTTTTTTTTTTCCACTGACACTAGAAGTATTTCTGAGCTACCCTGCCTTAACCTTTTCAAACACTGATTGGGTTGAAAAAATCATTTTCTAAAGGTGTTCTCTGGGTTATATTCAATTAATACATTCAACTCACAATTGTCAGTTTGCAGTTTATTGTGCTGCATTTTATGTAAGGTAGCCTGATCATTCTGGAAGTAATAAAAACGATTACTTTATAAGGTAGTCAAGGATTATTATTATTTTTTTAATTTTCTTTTCCTCTCTGTTCAAGATGTTTTGTTCCCTTCTTTAGTTACCCATATGTATCTGCTATACAAGCACTTACAGTTATCCATTTTAATTACGACTCTTTCTCTTTACAATAGTGTTTCACACTTTATTTGTAAAACTTTTTCCATATGTAGTCTTGCCTTCTCATTCTGAATGGCATGATTGTCAATTCGTTTCACCTATTAGTTACCATTATACACATATCATTTATATATACAGTACTAATTAGTAGTTTATTACCAATGGAAAAGAAGGAATGAGATTTTCAGTGGGCACTTACACGATTATATGATTGTGAATGAATATCAGCAGTCCTCTATTTTCTTTGATTAAAAGAAAAGTCGAATTCATTTAGAAACTGTTCAGTATTAAATCATGAATGTATTCCTGTTAGATAATCCACTAAGAGGCAAATTCTTACTTCTCCATAGTTCATGAGAAACCTTATTATTTTTTGTCTGGACATCTTTGCTGTAATTATACTTCCCTTCCCTTCCCTTCTCTTCCCCTTCCCCTTCCCCTCCCCCTTCCCCTCCCCCTTCCTCTTCCCCTCCCCCTTCCCCTCCCCCTTCCCCTCCCCCTCCCCCCTTCCTCTTCCCCTCCCCCTTCCCCTCTCCCTTCCCCTCCTCCTCCCCCTTCCCCTTCCCCTCCCCCTTCCCTTCCCCCTTCCCCTTCCCCTACCCCTTCCCCTCCCCCTTCCCCTCCCCCTTCCCCTTCCGCTTTCCTTCTTCCCTTACCTTACCTTCCTCTTTCCTTCTTCCCTTACCTTATCTTCCCCTTCCTTCCCTTTTTTCCTACCTCTCTCTTCCTCTCTCCCTTTCCTATTTATTTATTTTTTGGTTGAAAGAAAGCAGATACTATTATGGGTAAATTTTATTCAAGAGAACTCCTTCAAAAAATCTTTTCAGCAAATAATATTCAGCTAGGCCTATATGTAATAATAAAGCAAAATAATAAAACCATAGCAACAGATGCTTGTACTAGTGCACTTCACTAAGTGCCTGCTAAGTGACAGATTACTACTGAGCATCATACAACACAAAAGTATTTTCAGTGAGCTTTACTTTGCCTAAATAAATTTCCTCCTTACAGCTTTTCTACCTTATAGTTAATGTAAACTTGTCATACATTACACTTCCTGTTGCTCACAGCTTGTAGCAAAAAACCTGCCCACCCTAGCTGATGTTTTGGTTCCTCTGAATAGAGGAGATTTGTTTGTTTGAAACAGTTTACTGCAGTGCTCAGTAACCCATTTCTTTTTCAATTTTGTTGAGCTGATGCATTATCATCAGCCATATCACATAACAGTATCAGACAGAAGTAACTAGGCATGACATCTTGTAGTGATGACCCATCAGCCTGGGAAATGCTGAATGACATGCATTACTGAAAGTAGCCTTTACAATTAATATATTTTTGAAACAAACTGCAGTGGTACTCTTTGGATGATTGGGGAAAAGTAGGGAAAAATAAGAAGTCAGCTCCTATCTGTAAAAAAAGTCACACTGTAAGTTTGCACACAAAACACTTGTACCTTATCTCCATATGTACTGCCACAAAACATACCTCCTGTTTACATAATTTTATTAATGACCTGCAAAGGAATATGAAGAAGAAAATAAATGCAATTTTTCAATTTGTTTGTTAGAAGGAAAGGGGAAACTGAAAGTTCAGAAACTGCCTTGACTGTCTGGGATCTCTGCAGAAATATAGACTATGACTCTCGCAGTTCCTACCAGGCTATTCTAGGTCACCAGTGAAGCATAGGTAAATATTCGCCTGGTGTTCATTTAGTGGCTTAACTCTGTTTAAAAATGATGTAAATGATATTGTTTAGAAATGGTGTTAAGACAATGAAGGCAAAACAGTAGGGTGTTAAGGCAATGAAGGCAAAACAGTAGCTGTTTGCTGCTATCATAATTCATGGGTGCCCTACTATTTCAAAAGGAAGTGTTTGAATTTGTGTGCAAACTTCATATTCTAGATGTAAAGAGTGTTCCTACTGATAGTAAAGCTGAAGTAAAAACAGACCTGATAATGTGCCGCTAGCTAACGCTGTACTTGTGCTTACAGTAATGCTGAATAGGACTGAGTTGTTCAAAATAATAGTACTGGAGTGATTTACGCTTTGCTTAAGTTGCATCTCAGTGAAGAGCACAATCTTTTGTGGTTTAGTATTAATATAGGTATAATTCTGTAACTTTTTTTTTTTTTCTGTAATTTGCCAGCACCTATTTATCCTCAGAATTAGAATGAACGGTTAAAGCAAGGTCTTCAGTACATATCAGCACATCAGTAGCATGTATAAAACTCATTTGGATGAAAGAACAACTGAACTCAGTAATACAGAAACTTCTTGTGTAAGGCAGTGCCTGTGTATTTGCCTTTTATATCTGTGACAAGAAGGTGACAGATGTTTATTTATTTATTTATTTTCTGTATGCAGGAACCATTCTTCTGCTTTGTTTTACAAGCTCTGGCTCCTCCTAGAATGATCAAACCTGTAATAGAATGATGATAAAAATGACAATTTTTTTTTTTTATTTCTTCTGGTAAAATCTGTCTTTTATTTTTCACACAATTATAAAACCAAGTTAATCACTGAAAAATCTATAGTTGTCTTGAAATTGTATCTTTTCGTCCATTTTTTCTTTTTTTTTTTTTACTTCCTATTTAGTGACATATATAAGGAACCACTTGTATTGGACCCATGAATGATGAATGCAGTTAATTCCAGAAATGTATAAATTTATCATCTCACCAGCCTTTTCTGTCAAGATAGTATGCCGCCCTGCTCATAAAATAAATGTGTGGAGGTGAAAGACCTAATCCAGGGACACTTGTGCTAAGTGTATCTTACCTGCACATCATTAAGTCACTCTAGAAATGTATTTGTTGACAACACAAAATTCATGAGCTCTGCTAACTTCCCCAAATTACATTTGTGTTGTAAATTTCTCCCCTTTCTGCTCACTGTTCTTCATGATTAAATAACTCTGAAGTCTGCCTGCTGTGGGAACTCAGTTCTTCTGCCATGTTTTCATACCTTTGTAGTTTATTTTTTCAACTGCGATGTTCGTACTACTCCACTAATTTTGAAGATCACTGATTGACTTTTTTTTCTTTCAAATCATATCCTGAGATGTACTATGTGAAGACACTTCTATTTACTGCTCTGTGTATTAATAGTGATCAGGAGGTGTTAGTTCTTTATAAAGCAGGCATGAGAAAGAGGAGCATAATTCGGTGCATTTTTGTTTTGTTTTGTTTTTATCATTTAGAGTAAGAGTAAAAGAAAAGAAGGCAAATCAAATTTCTATTGGAGTGGTCAAAATGCCAGCTTCCAAACTACAATGATCTCCAATATTTATTAGAACATTAATCTAGGTTGAGAGTCACTGAAAAATGCAAAGCAGAGCCATCAAAATGCACTGAATATGACAAAATCTGGACATTTTAAATTCAGCAGTACTTAAATACATTGTACAGAAAAGCAAGGAGCCAGATACTGGAAAAAAAAAAAAAATAAAGGACATTCACACTCCACAATTTTCTGTAAATTGAGGTCATACTGTTTTTGCTAGCTCTTAAGTTGAAGCCTGACACCTTGCAGAGGGATAATAAATATAATGGACATATCCTGTTAATTGGTACACCAGTAGGAGGCTGACCTAAATTGCCTCTTTTTGGAATAAAATTTCCAGGAGGAGAGAAGGAGACTATATTAAAGCAAGCCTTTTCCAATTTACGTCAGTGAAAGAGAGAAGGGTACACTTCATTACCCGTGTTATATGAGTCCACTTTTGACTTGCACTGTCTGAATAGTCT
Organism: Callipepla californica brunnescens; assembly: GCA_023055505.1. Classification (NCBI taxonomy): domain Eukaryota; kingdom Metazoa; phylum Chordata; class Aves; order Galliformes; family Odontophoridae; genus Callipepla; species Callipepla californica. The sequence continues at coordinate 5,744,710 of JALIRH010000023.1, read as the reverse complement.
TTCTTAAAAGGCAATTTGGGGGATATAAACATATACATTTTCAAACTCGGTGAACTTTAGTGCTCAGAGAAGCTTTTCCACGCAAGTTTGCCAAGGCAACAGCAGCTGTTATTAGGGACACCCATGAATGCACAGAGTCAATTGTGCTGAGTTATGTACCGTGTGGTGATTTTCAGATGTGGACAAATGACCAGTAAAGATAAAGCATATCTAAACCGCATGCGACACTACCACATTTCCAGGTATATGTAAAGGTCTTCAAAGGTTAAATGTAATTTCATGAAATTTTGCACATGATTTAAAAAATCACTGCATGATTTCAACTATCAGTGCAGTCAAATAAGACTTATTTAAGTGAACAGGCTCATGCAAATAATCCTATTGGTGGCTCTTGAAGAAAGCCTGCTTATATAAGTAAAGCTTGTTATGAATTATACATGCAACCTGACTATGTTAAAAATCCTATTGTTGCCAAGATCTTCCATGAATTTCTGTTTCCTCATTTACCTTTATCATCTTACTTCTCATACTGTGAAGTCTTCTGTGCTGAGACTGTCATTTTATCCTATTTTTACAGAACTCAGCATAATGAATCCACAACATATAACAAGAACATGCAGTGTATAACACAAAGGAATATCATGATGAAATAAAACACTTGAGCTCACATTTTGATGTTTTACATCCATCCATCTGCATGAGAAGTTTAGCTAATGTCTTAGAGCTAAAAAAAAAAAAGAAATTTGTAGTCTGTTGAATTGTAATAAGAAAATAAGGTGGATGCTGCCAATAATCATTAACATAGAACACAGAGGAATCCTGATAATCTTTGTAAGCCTTTTTTTTTCTTGCACTTCAAATACTGTGAAATCATAATCTTTATCATTTTCTCATAAAATTGAATGCATTTCACTCATAAGTGCATCCTCCTTAACATAATCTGAAGCATCTCAGATTTTATTCACAGCTCATTGAGAACCAAAAAGGCCAATTATAAGCAAGAATCAAGTGAAGTAATAAAATCCCAATCTGTACTGAGAGAACAGGGCTGTATACTCTATTTTTATTACAAATATGTAAAAGCAATTTAATTTAATCACCTTGAATTACTAAGTGCTGCCAGAGAAATAGTCAGAAGAGAATGAATATTTTTCTGTTTTATTCCCTGAACTGCACCACTGCTGCATATTTATGATATTTTTATGCACTACTTTAGTTACTGTTATGGCAAAAGCACTTAAAATAAAGTTTCACAAGAAGATCTCTATTGAAGTTACGGTGATACATCACTAATACCTTCTGTCTGCTCTTCTTCCCAAATGAGAACACAATTTTTTTTTTCTTTACCAAGTTGTAGGGGCTGAAAGGGACCTCTGAATGTCACCTATTCCAACCCCCCTGCTAAAGCAGATTCCATACAGTAGGTTGGACAGGAAAGTATCCAAAGGGGATGTGAATATCTCCAGAGAAGAAGACTCCATAGACTCTCTGCAAAGTCTATTCCAATGGTCTGTCACTATGAAAATAAAGAAGTTCCTCACATTTGGAAGGAAGTTCCTATTTCCCAGTTAGTGCTTGTTGCCCTTTGACCTGTCAGTGGGCACCAACAAAAAGGACCTGGTCCTGTCCCCTTGCTTCCTGTCCTTTATAAACATTGGTAAGATAGCCTCTTGGGTTTATCTTCTCTAAGTCAAACAGTTCCAGGTTTCCCTGCCCCTAATAAATATTTGTGGCCCTCTACTGGCCTTCACTGTATTTTTTGAAAAGGGGGAAGAGTAAGGACATGGAAGATGGTCCTAAAAACGAAAAAGTGGCAATGATGCAAGATAACACAATATAATACAATATAATTAGAATTGAGGTTAATAAATCAAATGAAATGAGAGGGTGAGTGTCCAAAACCAAGGGCCTTACTACAGTGATGAAAAGAGAGATGGCTAGGGAGCATGCACTTCCAAGACCAGCAGCAAAAAACGAGGCAGTCACAGGACTTGCATGCAGTTTTATCTTCCTCTCTGAATGGAAAATGGGAACGCAAAATTCTCTGAGTATGTAGTTCATCTCTTCTGAGAAGCAGGTACCCAGAACTACTGATGATCCATGGAACTGGAGCATGAACTCTTTAACTCCATGTGCTTAACATGATGTTATGATGTGGAATTCTGATAACAAAAATCATAAAACCATGACAACTGGGAAGCCAGAACAGTACATAGTATTCCAAAGGTGGCCTCAATAGGACAGAGTAGAAGGGGACAAGAACATTTCTTCACTTACTGGCAACTCCCTTTTTAATGTACCCCAAGGTAACATTGGCCTTCTTATTGAGTCATGGAATCATTAAGGTTGAGAAAGACCTATAAGATTATCCGTTGTCCCATCCCCACCATGCCCACTAAACTGTGGCCCTCAGCGCAACATCCACACACTTCTTGATCACTGGGGCAAGACTCCACCTCCTCCCTGGGAAGCCTGTTCTGATACCTTATCATTCTTTCTGAGAATAAGTTTTTCGTAACATCCAATCTGAAACTTCCCTGGCACAACTTGTGGTCATTCTTTCTAGACCTTTTGTTAGTTACATAGAAAAGAGGTCAAAACCCACCTCTCCACAACCTCCTTTCAGGTAGTTGTAGAAAGCAAGAGGGTCTCCCTTGATCTCCCTTGAGCCTCCTCCAGAGTGAAGGTCTCCCAGTTCCCTCAGCCTCTCCTCTTGTGCTTTTTGGAATAGACTCTGCAGAGAGTCTATGGAGTCTTCTTCTCTGGAGTTATTCACATCCCCTTTGGATACTTTCCTATCCAACCTACTGTATGGAATCTTGCACTCCATACCCTTCACCAGCTTCTTGGCCTCAAGGGCATACTGCTGGATCATGACAAAGTTGTCCACCAGAGTGCTCATCTCCTTTCTGCAGAGTTTCTATCAGATAAACCCTAACCTGTACAGATGAATGTGATTGTTCATCCACAGATGTAGGACTCTGACTTTGTCCCTGTTGAGTCTTATAACGTTCCTCTCCACCCAATTCTTCAGGCTGTCCAGGTACTGCTGAGTGGCAGAACTGGTTTGCTTCTGGTGTGACAGTCACTTCTCCCAGCTTTGTATCATCAGCAAACTTGCTGATGAGAGTGCATTCTATCCCTTCATCCACTTCACTGATTAAGATATTGAACAAAATGCTATCCAGAGGGACCTCAACAAACTTGAAAGATGACCCCATCAGAACACCCAGTGAGATTCAACATAGCAAAGTGCTAAATTTTGCACTCTGATGAGAGTAATCCCAGACAGGTATACAGACTGGGAGAAGAACTATAGATTAGCTCTGTGGAGAAGGACTTGGGGTCCTGGTGAATGAAAAACTTAACATGATCTAGTAGTGTGCTCTTGCAGATTTTAAGGCCAATAGTATCCTGGGCTCCGTCAAAAGAGGGGTGGCCAGCAAGGACAGGAAGGTGACTGTCCCTCTCTAATCTGCCCTTGTGATGCCCCATCTGACGTACTGTGTCCTGGTCCTTGTATTAGGGGCCCCTAATACAAGGAAAGATGTGGAGCTGTTAGAGAGGGTCCAGAAGAAGGCCACAGAACTGGAGGCGGGGGGTTGGGTGTAGGGAAGTGGGGGGGGGGGGGGTGTTGAACTAGCTTATCCTTGGTGTCCCTTGCAACTCAAGTCATTCTACGATTCTAAGACTGGACCCAGTACCAACTCCTAGGAACATGTCTAGTTGAAGGACTCCAGCTAAAGTCTGATGGCAGCTGTCTGAGCTCTACCAATGATTCAGTTTTCAAGCCACCTCACTGTCCACTCATCTATTCCACACTTCCTGAGTTTACTTATGAGAATGCTATGGGAAGCAGAATCGAAAGCCATACTGAAGTCAAGGTAGACAACATCCACTGTTCTCATCCACTCAGACAGTCATGACATTTTCAAACTTCAAATAGATATAAATAATTTAGAAACCATGAATGTCATTTCTTCCTGATTTAACAAATCAAGGTCACACAGTGACTGTAATTCGAGATTCACTGATTATGAACTTGGCTAAATGTGGCCATGAAAACAGATACCAGACACCACAAATGAAAAATAAACCTAGCATCTTCTAATCATGTCTTCCATGCTTTTTGCTGGTAATTGGCAGTACATTCACATGTATGAAGCTTGTTCTCTCTTACCTCTATCTATGTTTTCGAGGTTGGCAGGAATTCATATCCAGCATCTGGTCACTCCACTCTTCTGTTATGAAACAAGATATGAGGTGCATGTTGGCATGCAATTTATCAGCTAACTTATGTGTAGCAGTTTTATCCCTAGTTCCTCTTAAAAATGTAGTTGTTATATAGCTACATTTAAAGTATCCTTTTACTTTTCTATTCCGTGGAAGTTTAAGTTTGCTATTTTAAATAAAAATGTGCAGAAGCTATTTCCCATCTTTAAAAATGGAGGAAACGCATAGGTGGGGGCACAGTTGCAGACTAGGGATTCTCATAGAGTCGGCCACCAGAGGGCAGTAACAGCAGGCATAGATCCTTGTGGATCTATGACTGAATTGCTTCAATCGCATTTTTTAAGGATAGACATTTTTTGGCACTCAGAAGAAAAACATAACAGACTAGAACTGTGTTCAATAAATTAAATAAATACATTCTATTATGTACTGATTCTGTCATTATTTACTGTAATAAGCCATATGCAATTTTGTGGTGGATCTCTGACAGCAGTCATTTTGTAAGAAGAATATCAGAGGCCTCTTTAGGAGAAAAGGGCATCAATTTAGAGGAAAATGACATTTTTTATTTTTCCATTAATGAAAAGAAATATGCGTAGAAATAATTGCAATAAGCTTAAAAGGATCATTACCTTAGATCAGTTTTTCCCAAGATGTTTTATTTCCTTTGTAGGTAAATCCATTACCTATGAGGTAAAACATTTTAATAGCTGTAACTGTCCAGTTAGATATCCTACTTCAAAGTATTGAACTAGTATGGTATATAATAACAATTGATTGACACAATGGAGAGTGGAGTTTTATCTGACCAAGTCAGGGTACTGGAAGAGAAAAGCCACTGTGGGGGTCAGTGTGTGGAGTAATCGTACAGTTAGCAATGAGGATGCCAGACCTCATGCTGGCATTCCTGCTAGCATTACCTTCCAAACTCCTACATACTCATATCCTCTTGTGTGAGTCACTTTGTATGTTTGATTGTTCTTTAAACTATGGTCTTGCACCCCTTGTATTGCAGATTACTAATTCAGCAGTAAGGAATAGAGGTTTTATTTATTTATTTATCTATTTTCACTCCTAAGGAACAATAGTTTGAGAGTCAGTACCTCATAGCTTTGCTCTCCATGGAATTATGCATCACAGTTATTCTCCTGATTGCAGTGTGACAGCTGACTTTTAAATATTAATTGGAAGTTACACCACATTAAGGATTTGTTGACTGCTTTAATAGGTATTACGAGAGTCAGAGAGCCTTCATTAGCCCTCTAGCCTTAATGATTCTGAAGGGATAGGTTAATGAGATTCCAAAGTAAGTCATTCCAAGGAAGTAAAAGTACTATCCATAGCAAGAGGATTACTTTTCTCCCTTCTTTCCATTACATTTTATTTTAACAAATGTGCCTGTTTGTAGTTTTATCTGGATTTACAGCATGGTTGGTGAGCTAAATCTTTGTTATGTGTTACAAAAAAGTTGGATATTATTTCCAGATGCTTGACTAGGGAATGTACAGCCACTGTAGTTTGAACCAAATTCCAAGTAACAATCCATTTCTCTTTTTAAGATCTTGTTGACAACATTCACTTTAAATCTTGCAAAATTATGCCAGTTATTGGCTTTTCCTCCTCTGGAAGGAGTACAGAAAACTAAAAGGTAGAAATAGATTTAATTTTTCTCCAGAGGAAATCTAGCGTCATTAAAGTTAAATCTCATGAAACATTCTTCCCAAAATAAGTACCCCTCCTCTTAAGATGAAAGTAAACAAACTTGCTCTCAGAAAGAAAAAATCACAGGAAAGAAAAAGTAAAATCAATGTTGCAACAAGTCAAACCAGCTCCAGATGCTCTCAGGAATTTTTGGGGGCATGCAGAAATGTCATTGTGCTCATTAAACTCCTAGACAGCACTTTTGTTTTCACAGTGAAAGCCATGCTGACCTTGCCAGTCCATTAAACTCTAACAAGGGTCTCTGCAGGTTCATAGTTCCAATTATGACTCAGTTTATAGGACCCTAGCAATAAATACAGTTTGACTTGCTCCACTGTGGGTTGATCTTTGCTCCTGCTATTGCCAAATAAACAATGGGCTGGAGGTGGAAACTTGAATGCCTTCTTTTGTCTTTTTTTTTCTTTCAAAAGTAGAAGACTGAAAACATGTCAGCTACCATCCAGCACAGGTTCACAAGCAGGCTCTTAAGCTCTGTGCTACTGCTAAGTCTAATTACTTCCTTTGGCTGACATGAAAAATTCATATCAATTCTGAAAATAATGTTAAAGAGGAAAATAGAAGATTATATATATCAATATATCTACAATGATATGCATGCAAGTGCACAGATTATGTCTATCTTCTGTGCTATAGGTATGATATACCACTGGAAGCTGGTAAAGAGAAGAGAGGAGGTTAGTGGAAAGTTACTGTATTATTCGATGTATGATTTTAGAAATCAGAGTTTGGTTTTTGAGAGTGTAATGAGAAGGAACTAATACTGAGAGCTGGTGTTCTGTAATAATGTCGGAAGTGATTAGAAATGTTTTTTAGTATGATATTCACTTTTGTATCAGAGAATCACAGAATAGTAAGTGTTGGAAGAGACCTCTGGAGATCATCTAGTCCAACTCCCCCTGCCAAAGCGGCTCCCTAGCCCAGGTTGCACAGGTAGGTGTCCAGGCAGGTATTGGACATCTCCAAAGAAGAAGACTACAACCTCAGCCTGTGCCAGTGCCCCTGATTATCAGAATTCTGGACAATGTTTACAAACTTCAGAAGTGGCACAAATTTAACTAAAGATGTGACAACTGAAGGGCAATGTTTGTGTGCACAGTTAACATATGCCAAAAAATAAAAATAAAAATCAGAAAAGGAATTGCTTTTATTCAACACAAAATATTTGATTAGTTATATAACTATTTGTCATTGTAAGAAAGACTAGATCATTTTTATAATTGTAAAGGGATAAGTTTTAGAATTTATTTTTATAATTCAAATAAGAAAACACCAAGATATGTTGATGTCATTGGTGGGAAATAGGAATAAAAAGAATATATGATCTCTTCCCTGTGATTCTAAGATGTCAAAATGTACTAAATGCATTAATGCAGTAATTCCCATGCAGAAAGTTTGTGTAAATCTATGTAAAGCTCTGGCATGATTTCAATTTCCAAAAAAGTAGAAAAATATGCATTAGTGAGAAGATTGAAAAATTATTTTTAACACTGCCCAATGTAGGTTTTTTATTTTCTTATTTTTTATTATTTTTTTATTTTTTTTTTTTTCGTAAATTGCTGGTTCAGGTCCACAGTTAATAAATATAAGTTGTAAAAGTCTAAAAAAAAGTAGAAATTATGAATTCAATGTCAATTAAGTTTTCTGTATTCTTGGTGGTCTAAGACTTTGAATAACACCCTCCCCCTAATTTTAATTTTTTCATTTGCATGGGTAGGGGCAGACACATTTCCAGAACACAATTAGATTTGGTCTCTTATCAGGCCTTTCAACCAGAGATTTATACAGAACTTGTGCACACAATTTATGAATGGTCATCCGATTTCAAACCTGAAAGGGCTATATGCAGATCATGCAGATGAATCTTCTTGAGAAGTATGTAGATTGTTTGTTAAGAAAATTGCAAAGACTAACAGTCACTTCTACAAGTTATACATGACCTGACATGATATTCTGAAATTCAATCAATAAACAAATCTGATAAATCCCTAACATAAAATAAAATAAGATAAATAATGAAAAAATTTACATTTCTTATGCTCCTCCCCCTAAAAAATAAAAATGGAATGCTAAATGATTATATCAGGTTAGTTTAAGGTTAAGGAAAAATATGTCCAGGGAAAAAACAAAACAAAACAAAACAAAACTATTTTGATAACCCTGCTTGAATAAACAATCTCACCGATAAATTACCATGACAGGAACATGCTATGAGATGAAATGACTATTGGTGTCTCCAGTAGAAATATGGGAAGGTGCTTTTTTTTGTTACTGCTTTCGCAGTTGAGTCTGAAATCACAAATAGAAAAATAGAAAATTCAGATACAACAATCTGTAACAGTTCAAATGTATTAATACAAAAGCAATAATTCATGGTTTTACAATGTGGCATAATCTCCATTCAGTAAGTATTTGCTCCAGTACAACAAACTCAGAAGATCAAATCATCACTTACTCTTTGTATACCCTTACGGATGTGGCCAACATATTCACATTCACATCTTATGCCATTTTTTGCTACAACATCTCCACTCATATTTACTCTAGACATAAATTTGAATGATATTAAGATATTCAGACAGGACTGTTGGAATGATTATAGAAACAAACATACAAACACACAAACAAAAAAAGAGAACCAGAAGAAAACTTCATGGAGCTATGACTATTGACTCCTTTTTGCTCATACTGACCAGTGTTTCAATGGTGTATCAGTTTGGTAGCAAGACAATAAAGCTGGATTTATCTTTGTTGCACTTTTAGTTCCTATAGCTACAGAAATATATTCTATTCAGCACAAAATTTTGACAGACAGAATGGCAAAAGAATGTTAGTGAAGATCAGTAATCACTATGGCACAGAGAATGTAAATATATTGATTTTATACTTCATTGTTTTATATGAGGGATATGCCATGTGAGTTCAGGGTGTTCCAGTTTCCTGAGGCTGATGCTCCCTATAGGCCATAGGTAAATATTTTCTTCTTCCTTAGTTCTTTACAACACATTTCTACATTTCTATTCCCAGTGAGCTGCAAGAGGTTGTCTTGCACATGTCTCTTTTAGGAGACCACGAGCATATCATAATGGGAAAGTATGGGAAAGCAACCAGTCATTGCAAGTTTTTTTTGACATAAAAAATTGCAACACTGAAATGAGTTGATAGCAAATTACTATCTAGGTGAGGTCAAATGTATCTTCGCATCTTGACAATCTGATTTAACATAAGCAGAAAGGAGAAAATTGGACAGAGGTAATTCAGCTATTCTGTTACATACAACATCTCCCAAAATTTTTTTATTTATCACAATTAGGCACAGGCCTTATGAGGAGTGGCTGAGGGAGCTGGGATTGTTCACTCTGGAGAAGAGGAGGTTCACCTTATTACTATCTATAACTGCCTGAAGGGAGGTTATAGTGAGCTGGGGGCCGGTGCTTCTCTCATGTGGCTAGTGATAGGACTAGAGGGAATAGCTTCAAGCTGCACCATGAGAGATTCAGGCTGGATGTTAGGAAATAATACTACTCTGAAAGAGTGGTCAGGCACTGGAATAGGCTGTGCAGGGAGGTGGTGGAATCACTGACCCTGGTGGTGTTCAAGGTATGTTTGGACATTGTGTTGAGGGACATGGTTTAGTGAGAGCTATTGGTGATGGGTGAATGGTTGGACTGGATGATCCTACAAGTTTTTTCCAGCCTTGGTGATTCTGTGATAGAGAAAACCATCAGCGATAAGACAGGTAGCACTGCAGGCAAAGCTGAGATTGTTCGAAAAGATATGGTTAGCAGCTCAAGGGTACAAGAGGAAAAACACTTTTATAAGGTGATATAAAATCCTATGGTTGAACAAACAAACAAAACAGAGAATTGGAATATGAAGATGCAAATTCAGACGAACTGTTCTAAGTAGCAAAAACTGCTATGCTTCCACTAACTGACTGATGGTCAGGGTTTCGTGGTAAGCATATCACTGTTTGATGTGCCAACTCCCAAGACCCAGATTATATTATATGTATATAGCTAGTGTGGCGGAGAGTGGTACCATAGTATGCCAGCAAAGATAGTGAAAGACCACTAGTCAACTTCAACAATATGAAGACAGTTTATCTTATCCCTACAGCCTGTGTCTCAGCTGTGGATACACTGTCCCAGAAGTTCCAGTAATTCGAAGATGTTATGTCATGCTCCCCATACATACAAACCAATATTACTAGAAGTAAGCATTCCTCTTTTCAAGAAACAGGATATAGTGGATGCAAATCACATACCATCCAGTGATTTGACTTGCTTGACCATGGAGAGGATATGAAGAAATGGGGTGGAATACCCACTTTGCTCCTATAGGCATGGGTATGAGAATTGTAGAGGAAAACAATCTCAAGAGAAGGTCCTTCCAGGACCCTCTTTTTCCATCAGACAGTTCTTCAAATAGAGAAAATGATCTGATCTTATCTCTGAAGTTGACAGAAAGCCTTTTGGTTCTCATACATGAGAAATAAGTAATGAATGCAATAACCAGAACTAGAATGGCCCTGCCTCCAGCTAGATGGAGTAAAGGGACAATTAAGTTTATCAGACTGTGTGCATTTGATGGCCTGTCACATCAGAACCGCAGGCATATGAGGCTCTAGTAGTCAGTAATGCACAATGTACTCCAATGAAATCAATTTATAACCCCCAAACTAACTGTATTGTAGCCCAAAGTGAGTCTAACAGGAAATGAGTGGCAAAGGCACTCCATTACAACTGGTCCAGATGCTTTGTTCATCCTTGATATAGATTATCTCAGAAGAGAGTGCTTCAAGGACCAAAAAGTATTGATGGGCTTTTGGTGTAGTTGCCTTGGAGATGTAAGACATTAAGCATCTGTCTAGCTTTTCTGGTCTCTCAGAGCACTGTTATGTTGTGGGGTTGCTGGGAGTACAAGAATAGCAAGTACTGGCTGCTACTACAACAGTGTACTGGTAGCAATATAGCACCAACCAGAACTCCCTATTTCCCATTTGCAGAATGGTGTACCAAGGAATTATCATCAAGACTCACTCACCCTTTAATAGTTCCATGTGTCAGAAGCAAAAGTCCAATGGAGAGTGGAAGCTAATAGCGGGCTATTGTGACCTGAATGAAGTCATACCACAGCTAAGCACTGCTGTGTCAGACATGCTAGAACTCCAATATACGCTGGAGTAAAAGACAGCCAAGTGCTATGCCACAACTGACATAGGTAACACATTTTTCTCAATACTTCTGAAAGCAGAGTGCAGGTCACAGTTTGCTTTAATTTGGAGCGGCATCCAGTACATCTGGGGTTCAGTGCCCTGGGGGTGGAAACACAGCCCTATTGTTTGTCACGGACTGATCCAGACTGCATTGCAACAGGAGGAAGTTCTTGAACACATGCAATAAATTGATGATATTATTGTATGGGGTAACACATTAGAAGTTTTGGAGAAAGGGAAGAAAATAATTCAAATCCTACTGAAAGCTAAGCTTTCCATTAAGAACAATAAGGACTAGGCTGCCTAGGTCCAGTATCATCTCCAACTACTTTCGTGACATATAAACTATATTTTCATTTTGATGAAATCTGGCAAGAGTGCTTGATGTTTGCTAATATGAATCTCTCAACCATAACCTGGAAGAGTGTTGGATAATTGCTTTGATGTACTGGTTTATATCTGATTACCCTTGAAAAAATATTTCAACATTTTACCTACTTGAAAATGCTTTTTAGATAATAGTTGCTATTTTAGTGAGGCTGTTCTTTGTTAAGGTTAAGCTATTTTACACTTACTTCAAGGCTACTTCTCAAAGATATTGAGATACTGAGCTAGCATTAGTAAGAAGGAGCTAGAACATTTTAAGATAGCAGTTTATTCTTCTAAAGGGTAATGATATGGAAGAGAAAACCTGTGTTACACAAACATTTTTGAAAACAGTGTTAAGGTTTCAAAAAAGCATACTGTAAAGTTAGTCTTTCATTCAGATGCTTTTCATTTCTAATCCTTAAATTCCATTGGGTAGTTCAGACCGTGAGAACACCTTAGATTTTTCATGTCTTTTATCTTACTTTATTTTTCTTCCCATCAGCACTCTGACTGAATATCAGGGGCATTCTGCCCTGCCATCCCCAACATAATACCTATTTTTCAGCTTGGGCAAGTGCAGTCTATGGTATCAGCTGCTGGAGGTGTATAGTAGTAGACTGGTATTGTGGCCCGTCTAATCTTGTGTCAAATGAAAAATAACCTGTAACTATAACCTTGAAGGGAGACCCTGGGTTAGGTTGACTATTCGCCATTTTACTCAGGAATTCTACAGCTGCTTATTAATTCTTTAGCTTGTTTTCACAGCTGAGTGACTTAATTTGGGTAATAACTGAGGACATTGAATTAAGAAAGTTTGAAGCAAAACTTGAATTTTAAAAGTTTTCAGTATCTGCAAATCTGAAGTGCAGGCAAAATATAACAAAACCACACGCAGACACACACACCAAAAAACAAACAAACAGTGAAAACTGTTAAGATTGTCTTGAAGTTTCAAACTTCTCTAGTATGAGGAGTCAAATAAAATGCACTACTTAAAGTCAGAACAACTAAACTTCCTTGAGTTGGAGGGGACCCATGATTATCATCCAATTCCTGACTCTATGCAGGGTAACTTAAGAGTTAAATCATAGGTCTAGGGCCATTGTCCAAACTCTTCTTGAACATCAGCAGGCTTGGAGCCGTGATCATTTAACTTGGGTGCCTGTCCAAGTGATTGACCAACCTGAAAATAGATAAAGACCCTAAACTTTCTCCTAATAACCAGTTTGATGGTGGCTTGACAACATTCTTTCCTGTTCTGTCACTAGCTAGAAAGTTTAGCACATGCCTCTCCTCTTAAACTCATGAAGAAGTACAAGCTGCCTTGAGGTCAACCCAGAGTCTTCTCTTCCTCATGCCAACCAAACCAACTATCCTTAGACTTTCCTTGTAAGTCATGCTGTCTAGGCCTACTGCCATCATTGTTGCCCTCCTTTGGACAAATGCCAGTATTTTTATATCCTTCTTGTATTATTGAAGCCCCAAAAAAGGCATGCAGTACTCAGGTGAGGCCATATCAATGCTAAGTATAGTGGGAAAATCCTTTTCCTCAGCTGGTTAGCTGTACTGTGATCAATGAAAGCCAACACATGGTTGGCCCTACCGGTGATCTGATCACAGATCACTCCAGTCACTGCTCTCCCAGTCTATCCATGCATTCAAGATTATACTGTTTCAGGTCCAGAATCTGGGACTTACTCTTATCAGATTTCGTATGGTGATTATATAGTCCTCTAATTTGTCAAAATCTATCAGTAAGACCTCTATTTGCTCAAGGGAATCATCAGCTTCTCCCAGGTTGGTGTAATACGCAAAATTATTTGTAAGAACTCAAATTCAGTGTTCAAGTCATTAATAAAAGCTTGCAACTGACCATAAAATTGACTCAGAGAGAACATCATTAGTGACTGTCTGACAAAAGAGTAACTCCATTTATCACAATGCTTTATGTTCAGTTCTTCAGTTCACCCATCATATGATGTCCAGCTATATGCTGGACATTTTCTTCAGAAAGATACTATAACAGACAGTACCTTAGCTTTACTAAAAACTCAAACCGACAGTCACTGCTCCCCTGTACTCTAGGTGGCTCAACTTGTCATAAAAAGAGATTAAGTCATTCTCCTGGTTTTGACAAATGACTGTATTATCTTTCAAGTATTTTTCAGTAACACCCAGAATAATCTAAATACTTTCACCAGGCTCTAAAGTGAGACTTACAGGCCTATAATTATGAGGATCTTTCTTCCTCTCTTGAAAACAAAAGTAACTTTTTCCATCTTCCTTTCAACAGAGATGTCTCTGGATTCCCATTGATAAATAATGGAGAGAGATTTTATAATGGCACTGACCAATTGTTTCAGTTTCCTGAGTTTAATCTCATTAGGTTCCAAACACTTTTGTGCAGCAAATTCCATATAAATTCAACATCAACTAGGAGATTTTCAGTTTTCCAGTTTTAGTCCTCCAACACAAACTGCATAGATCTCCAGGTCTTTCACTACTTCTAAGGAGAGAGATGAAGAAGGTCTTAATGTCTTTGCTTTATCTTCATCCTTATTTGTGAGGTGACCAACTGCATGAAATAATGAACCATTATTTTCCTTATTCCTTTTGCTGTTAATATAATTTATTTTATTGTATTTTATTAATTTTTTTTTCACTGCTAGATTCAATTCCAGTGGAGATTCTGCAATAAATTTTCTCCTTAAAATGGTAAACAGCATCTTTGTAGTCCGCCTGTGTAGCTTAACCTTATTGCCAAATGCAGCAAAATATAATTTCCTTCCAAATTTCAGGAGGAATTCCCAGCTCCAAGTCAGCCTTCTACCCACGTGTTTGACTTATGACATTGGAATTGTCTATGCTCTTAAGTGATCAAGTGATTCTTGAGTGATCAACATTTGTGGGCCTAATGCCCTTGGAAGCAGTTTCCCAGGGAGCCTTTGTAACCATTTATTAGAACTTACGATATAAAGCTATAAACTTGCTAATTACAAAAAATGAAACCACATTTGTTTAACTTTCGTGACCTTCCAACTTATCTAACCTAAGAAGGAATGGAAATACTTGGTTTGCAAATTCCAGCAACTTTCAATCTTATCTTTATACAATAGATCTTACTGACAAAGTGTTGGGAGTGTTTGGAGTCTAAAAGACAGACAAAAATTAACAGAAGGATGTTTATGACACCCAGAATCATATCACCCATATGACCATTAAAATATATGAGTATGCATACACTGGAAAATTATGAATGTCTTGAGGAAAAGATGGTTGTTCTTGCACAACATCAGCTTCTTCACTAAGAAGATAATGTGAGAAGGAAGGAGGCCTTGATGCTTTGGAAATGCTACTATTAAATAGCTAAAACATTGGTGTGTTGGTAACTCTTTGACCACCAGTGTGTAACAGCATCGAATGAGGTGTGGTGGGGAAAACTAACTTGATCATGGCCAGACCCAGAACAATCATGTAGAACATTTAAATTAAAAATCAATTATTCAAAGGTTAACTGATATAAAACTGAAGTATTAATACACTCTTACAAGCATAGTTAATATGTGATATAATAACAACTATTGGAATCAGTCTTGTGTGTGTATAGTAGAGATGTAGTAACTTACTGTTTTATTCTTTTAGACTTCAGCTACTTCAGTTAAATTTGATTTTTGAGGATGACAGGATCTGAGAATCCCATTTTTATGTAATGACATAGTTACAGTACTTCCTGCCACAGTGTAGTTTTCATATTGCATCTTCATCTGGTTTATGTGGCAATTATATTAAACAGAGATGTTGACTTCAATTTCTGATCATGCTGAGTATGATGCAGTGAAAGACCATGAGGAAAACTGATGCTTAGCTTGATACTTATAGGCTTACAATACCTATAGAAAGTTCCACTTTCATTCTGATTTTAAATCAGCAACATTTTGTGTTTCCATTTGCTTCACATTGTGCAGCTAATAGGGCTTCTCCTCTACTGAATGTTTCTGTCTTAAATTTAAATGGGATTAATGCTGTGAAAAGTTCTTTTTAAATGATTAGGTTAATAATCTGGAAATTATGGCTCTCCACATAAAGCCTTAGAACTAGTACCAGCCTTAGAATTTATTGCAGTTCTATGGAAAATCGTGTATGTGTTTGCATATAGTTACTAGTTTCTCGGGTCATAGTTCAAAGACCTAATTGTAGCCATAACTGTGATTTAACTCCTACTTATTTTCCTTGTGGGGTCTTTGAAAATACTGAGTACACTCTTGATGGCAACAGCAGCTGTAGACACTTCCAGGTGTCATATCACAAGCTAGGTGTCTGGCATAAATCTTGGTGTAATTAAAATTTTCATTATAGTTGAATGGACACCTGCCATTATTATAATTTTCCATTTGTCTGAGCTTCTTGGCTCTTCTTTAGTCCGTAACATAAAAAAAATGTTGTCAGATCATTATTCTGAAACTTTCTGTCTTCCATGTTTTTTTCTTTGGATTTGTTAGTGTTGGAGTCCATTTTTCTCCTCAGAAACTTACCTTGTTGAGAAGATAGTGTGAGATTCTTTACATACTGCATTTTCCATATGGCATATACCTAAAATTAACCAAACACCTACATGAAAAATTGTCAAATTATCTCTCATTTTGAGCTTTCATATTAAGTCCTCCTTAGTATTTCAATTGCAAGTCATGTGAAAAGTACAGACACCTTTCCTAAATAAGTATAAAAAGAATACTTTGAGTGAAGTCATAAGGATTTAAGGGAGACTGGAGATTTTTCAGTGGAGAAATAAAGTACAAATAAAGTTCCTGGGGATATTATCTATTTCTTTTTCCTTATACTCCAGATCTGTGTATGGTCAAATAATACATGATTGTGTTACCAGTCACAGCTATGATTATTTTTTTTCTACATTCTTCATTTTTTTCGCACATATCTTTTTTTTTTTTTGCAACTAAATCTCTTCCAGCTCTCAGATCAGAAAATCAAGTGCTCTAAGAATAGTTACAGTGTAAGTACAAAGAAGATCCTACTTTATTATGCAAATATATACTTGAATTGCCCTTGAATTAGTTCAAAAAGTGTCTGCCTCTCAATAAATACTAGTTTAAGCACTGTTTTTTGTTGTGTGTTTTTTTTTTTTTTTTTTTGGTCTGGACTTGTCTTTTGCAGTAAATAAAGGAAGCATAGGCTTCAGTGTTGAGTTTTCTCAATTCCACGTATTCCACTGGGGTTACACACAGTGTCTCACAGTGACAGTACAATCACTCTGTCCCTATGCACTTTTTCTTTTTTTTAAACTGCAATTTCTGAAATAGCTGCTTTAAGAACCTACATTTTCAGGTCTGAGAGTAACCAGTTTGATGATACATTAAACTGGGAAGGGTCACATAAGCGACGGGGCTCAGAGGGATCCATAGAGATGAAACTTCAATTCAGATTAAGAGGTTTTACATTTATACATTACCTCCCTCAGATCATCCCCTTATCAATGTTGACAGTATAAATTCATCACAAATTAGCTAAATTTATCCTAGAGAAAACTTAGAAGATGGAGTTAAGGAATATAAAAGCTGGTACTATGAGACAGCCTTTCAGTTCTAAAGGTAACTGTTCAAATCCATTTGAGGCTGACGGTGCCTGTGAGTAATTGAAGTCTGTAGAGCATATTGTGCTCTATAAGAAACGATGAGATGAGTTCAGTCTCAAATTTAATAAAAATTATACCTGTTATGTATCATGGTTAAGGCTGCTTGAAGAAAATTTCTGTCATTCAATACTGAAATTTCTTGTCATTGTCATTGTCTCTTGCTTACATGTGACCACAGGAGTATCCATAAGGACAATATGATGATTTTTCTGGCTACAATTAAACATGAATTTGAGTTCAGATGTGTTTCAGAGTGACAACAGATTAAAATGCATTACTTCTTTTAACTTTCAAATACTGTTCCCATAGGTTTTATGAGGTGATATGCACTGCAGCAGTAGTAGCAGCCATTACTATTTCTGGCCTTTCCTAGAGAATCTACATGTGTAAGACGAATTCTTAAATCTAATACAATTGTGATTTGGAGTTTATAGTTTGAGGATCCTATTTTGCAGGGTGTCTTTATTTCAGACACCACAGAGTTGATTTTCTTCATACAAGAGTGATGCAGAAATAAATAATACTCAAAATCAGCTTCACCGACAGCACTGTTGGTCAGAACATGTTATTGAGGAACTTGGCATCAAGCATCTTTATCTGAGGATTTATTTATTTGTTTATTAATTAATTTACAGTTATGATTGATTTTAAAATAATCAAGGCATCGTAAATCCAAATGTCATTTAGAAGTATTTTAAGGAAAGCTGGAAAGCAATTGTTTCTACAGTTGAACAGCTTATGTTTTGCACAGCAATATCAGACTGTAACAATAAAACAGCCAGTTATTCTTCTGGTATCTAAATCATTCTCATTAAATAATTTTTATTTTTTTATCCTACTTCAGATAATTACTTCTTACCAGTTGACACAGCATAAATCAATTATGAAAAATGAGGAATGGTATTAGTAAAATATTCTTTGACTTCTACATTCAAAAATTCAGGAATTATGTCAAGTAATAAATTTATTTTGTAATTCTGAGGTCAATCTCACTAAATATGAATCTTGTAAACAGTTGTTGGATGTGAGCATGCAAAACAAAAACCAACAGGAATGATGGTGATAATTTTATTGCATAAAATGGAAGTAAGCCAAACAAAACACACAGCCAAATAAAGTAGTCACAATCAGCTAAATAAAACATTTCCGTTCATACATGCTGTGACAGACAACATATCTTCCAATTAATCAACATACCTATACCAATATGTTTTGAGTTCAGAAGCAGAAAAATCAGAAAACAAAAAAAATTGAAGATACTAACACATAGATATTCCCATGAATCTCTGATAGAAAACATTATATTATTGTCATCTTCTATTCATAATATTAACAGTTGCTGAATTCTGTGATATAGTCAGATGCCTTAACACCACTTATTTTTCTGTGGAAAAAGTATGGGAAATGAACCTGGCATGTAGAGGATTATACATAATTCTTCACAAACTTTTCACATGTGGTTCTGTTCTTTAAATCTCTTATGTAAAAATAGAAAAAAAGAGACATTTCCTTTCAAGGTTTTGCTTTTGCATTGACTTCTTTTATACAACCAAATGTTTCTCATTTTGAATCCCCTTGAATGAAGTAAATGCAATATATTTCAATTACAATTGGGCTAATCTTTCTGACAAATCCACCAGTCTGTGCAAAACTCTGATGAGAGCATTGACTGAAATTGATAAAATTAGACACCTTTGGCTGAGTTGCTCACATCAGAATTATAAGTTTAGATGACAAAACTTGTTTAAAGAATGGACTTTACTGAGTCCTACTTTATAGCAATATAAATGCCACCAAGAGTCAGAACTGATGGATGACAGCATTATGAAAACATAGCAAATGGGAGACCTACAGGGTCCATTTCTAAATTTGATTTGCAAATTCAACCATGTGAGAGAGAGCTAGGAAGCTGGTGCCACAACAGGAAATGGTCCACATCAGGAAAAAATAAAACAGAAACGTTCATGAGATTTCTTCTCTGTCTTAAATTATCACATGTATTTCACTCTCCATTTTTCACCTTAGTTTCCATGACCAAAGCCTTGTGGCTGAAGTATTGTAAAAGTAACTACCTCTCTAGAGGCGACTAGTTTTCAGGCTTGTTATGTGAAACAGGCTCCACTTAATGCAATAAATCCATTAATATTTGAGTAAAAATTGAGATGCTTTCCTGCTCAAACCAAGTAACAGAACAGATTTTATTAGTGTGGTATTAAAGAGTGAAACAGTATGAACAGGTGGAACTGCAGACAGGCTGAACTAATATGAATTGAAAACACAATAATTCCACTCTTCCATGCTTGCTGAGTACGTTATTATAGAGGGAGGGTGTAGCATTTACTACAGGAATTAACTGAGTGGCCCATTCACTAGGCTCATCAATGAAGTAGATCTATGATTTCTTACTCTGTGCAATTAGTTTAAATCCTACAGAAATTAACTTTTTCTTCATGCAAGGAAATTAGCTCAGTCAAGTTAGCTTCATGCACCATCCAAGTTACAGAGCCCTGCTGACATGCAGCTTGCATGGCCTGAGCTGAGCATACTGCGGCTATACATATCTTCCTCCTCCTACTGATACTGTTAACTTCAGAGCCCATTCAAACGTCTGTTTTCATTCCTGCTCCTAAAGACAACATTATCTTCTGTATCTGGAAATCATTTGTTTCTGTCTCCTTACCAGAAAGATGGTCTCTCCTATGATTTGGCCTCCTATATCTGTCCAGATGCGTGAAATATAGAGAGTCTTTACTGACTGCTGCAGGAATAATGTAGGGCAATACTGTTAAAACATCTATATTCAGTTTCAGATACTGTGGAAGTATCAGCTTGGCAGAGAAAACAGAATCCTAAACTTGGCTAACAATAAAGGAGCAAATTATTTTCAAATATTTTGTTTTAAATTTAAATACTGTTACAACTTTGAAATGTGACACATATGGAATCTTAAATGTTCTAACAAAACCTTTGAATTTCAATTTAAAATGTACGTCAGTACTTTTGGATCTGTCTTTTCCACACACAGCTTTCACTAGTTCTATTAAATGGAAATATAAAACATGAATATTGTATATATTCAAATCTTAATAAAAGAAATGGAGAAGAATGAAGTCCTAATAATCTCTTTTAATGCAAAATCATTACTCACACATTTATTTATTTTAATTTTTCCCAGTTTTAGTCTTTCTAAGTGTGTGTACATTAGGGTACAGATTTTATACTGTTGATGTACAGTGATCTTCTGTGACAGATAGGAGAGTGAATGGAAAGAAGAAAAAATAAAACAAAGGAGAAAGGTCAACAGTCTGACTGGAATGTAATCAGCATTTTGACTGAGGATCTGAAACTGATAACTTTTCTGAATACAACACAGGCCCCGGACTAATAATGCTTCAGCACTTCAAAAACCAAACCAAACCAAACCAAACCAAACCAAACCAAAGCAACCAAACAAAAATAATTAAATAAATAAATAAAATTAAACAAAAAATAAAAAATCCACCACAAACAACAAAAAACACCTAGCTTTTGAAATTGAAACACTTGTCTGGTTTTGATTTGTTATTCCCTATAAACATAGAACATAAATTGCTCCCCATTGGTGCCATTTCTACTGCAATTTATGAGTTACATAATTTGGGAGCATGAAATATGAAACAAGTTATTTTTATAAACGAAAATATAAACTAAAACCATATTTAATGGATTGCAAGACATCCCTTTTCCTGTTCTACAGTGATATGCCCCAAATGATTTTTTTTTTTCCTATATTATAAAGTAGGCCTTATCTCCAACAGCTTTTGGGCAGGTTAGACTGACATTCAAAGGGATAAAGTAAAAATTCATTGAGATATGTCGTGATTTTTTGAGGTATCTTAACATTATCCTGCTTTGTATCGTATTTTTATCCTATCTCAGACCTGTAATAAATTACTCAAGCTTGTTCTCAAGATCCTAAGCTAAACAGAAAAGGAACATATCCTTCGGCTTATCTTTCCTCTGATAATTCTGAACACAGATGTAAGATTATACTTAAAAAACCCACCACTTTACATTATCTTAGCTACAAGTCTGAACAATGCCTGTTCTAAAATTAGGACAGAATCTGTTCTGCTTATATCAAGCTTTTAATGATACCCATGAACTTAAGAAAGTTTTATTCTCCATATTACCTATAAATGTTGCCTCAGTAGTCTCTTGTGCTTGGGAAAGTGTGGAACCTTATGCAAATAATAAATTAAATAAATATTGGGAATTTTGCTAATAAGAAATAAAATCATGGAAGTCAGGTATTAGACATTCTAAATGGAGTAAATCAGGTGTCTATATTTTCATTTAGCTGGATGTTAATGGAGTCACCATTACTGAAAGGGCAATGAAAAGCTCCTGGATAAAAAATTAATTCCTTGATTTTGGAGAAGTCATATCAGACAATACATTTTGCCACTAGGAAACAGAAGGGAGACAGAGATATATTATTGTAGCATGAATTGGGCAAGTTTGTATTCTAGTCAGGGAGAGACCCTTTCTCACTCAAGACTTGGGGAAACTCACACTTCTGCTGAAGTCAGATGTGGTTTAAATCCTATGACTTGACTGCCTTTGTACCTTCGTCAATGAAGAGGAACGTGGTAAGGAAGAGTGTATCCTCAGAAAGTTTGCAGATGGCACAAAGAAAGAAAGTGAGACTGGTATGCTGGAGGTTATGCTGCCATCCAGAGAAATCTGGACAGTCTGGAGGAATAGTCTGACAGAAAACTACTGGAATTCATCTCAGCTGGAATACTCCATTCTGGCTTCTCCTGTACAAGTGATAGGCAGAGCTATTGAAATGAGTCCAGTGAAAAATCACAAAGATAAAGAGGGTACTGAATCATCTCTCCTACAAGGAAAAGCTGAGAAAGTTGGAACTATTCAGCCATGAAAAAAGAACATCCACAGGAGCTTTCTTAAATGTTTATAAATATCTGAAAGGTTTTTCAGAGGGGATGGAGCCAGGCTTTCTTCAAAAGTACTCAGTGGTACCTAGTTTTTGTCATTAGTACCCAGTGATAAGTCAAGAGGCAGTGGACAAAAACTGAAATGTGGGAGTTTCCTCCTGAACAACAGTGGTAGAGTGTAAGTGATCGAGGATTGGTTTGAGTTGAACTGAAAGGTTGCGGAGTCTCTCAATAGAGATACTTAAAAGCTATCTAGACACAGGCAGAGGCAATCTACCCTAGGCTGTCATGCTTGAGGGTTATTGGACCAGACGACCACCAGAAATCCCTTCTAACATCAGCCATTTTGTAATTCTGCAAAAAGGCAAAAATGCCTTGGTCCCCTCGGAGTTCTTCCTGGTAAAATACATAGATATCCATTAAGAAAAGGAGAGATGCAGGAAGGGAGAATAATTAATTCCACATTCTTGTTATTAGTGAGTTGAGATGGTAACTGTCAGTTTAACTCTTTGCTCTCATAGATACTTGTGCAAAATGTGCTCCAGCTGGAGAGATTGAGAAAGACTGTCGTTCACATAATATACCTGAAAGCAAGATTCCAGTGATACACACAGCCCATGCACTAGTTGTTTCTTATATGGCTTGTTTTTGCTCTAAGTTTCTTATGATCATACTCGAACATTTACTGTTTCTGGAGAAATCTTAGGCAAAGCAATGTCCACACTTCGTATTTGCAGACCAGTAGAAACCATAGAATCATAGTATCATTGAGATTCGAAAAGGTGGTCTTCAAGATCGTCAAGACCAGCAAACTGACAAAGAAGTATAGTGCTTTGTATCTATTGTTAGCAGCTAAACTCATAAAGGAAGGGCATATTTAGTTCTCCATTTAGATGTCTCTGTCATTAATATAAAATAGTCAAGTTAGTAAACCTTTGGAGAAAGCATAGGTTTTCATAGCAATTCTGAGGTGTCAGCAGGATTTATATGGTGAATTCACATGTTAATAGATTTCAGTATTTAAACACTCTCCAAGACGTGGCTAAGTTGACTAACTGACTACTAGCATAAAAGGAAGGATGAGGAATAGGTATCTTGAATATACTTGAATAGTAGGTGTCTAGAATATATTGCTCTACTGTGGAGCCAGGTGGGTAGCAGAGAACAGGTGAAGGCTGGATAATAATGATGGGAAAAAATTGGGATTTTTTTATTTATTTTTTTTTCAGCCACAGCTGAATTGCCAGAGTAATTCTATGGAATATTTTAAAATAAAATGTGCAGCTAAGGATATTTGAGGATCCTGGCCTTAGGAAAAAGAACAATGTGCATTATTTACACCAAGAAAATATAGAAAAATAGCTGGAGATTTCTGAGTTTTTTTGTGGTTTGTTTTTTTTTTTTTTAATTTTCAGTGGTTTAGTGCAACCCATCCCTAATTCATTCTATGTGTTCTTCTTTTTAAGCAGTTTTATTCTTGAGTAGATATATCATCATTTCCTTACAGATAAATTAATAATATTGTTCAAAGACATACCATATTATTTTTTACTTTCTGCCGATTTTTTTATCTCAACTAATAATACTACTACCAGAGTTGAAGATGATAATGTAGAAAAGAGGTGCCTTAGTATGAAAATACATTATTACACAGTGAAGTTTTTATCGCTGTCAAACAAATAAAAACAGGAACTGTAAATTAGACAACCATTCTGTCACTCACCAACCTTAGTAGGCTTGGTTATTAGTTCATTTACTACTTCACTGAAGATATATTCACTATGAAAAAACGCATCTTCTGTTCATAAGAACTTTACTGGATAGTCCCAGCACAGTTTGAAATGGATAAAGTGCCACCTGTGTGAACTTGAATATATTTTGTCATTTCAAATCCATAAATTGCTCAAGTTTTTCCAGTAAAAATTATAGTTAATATCCATTAACTAGAGTTGTACGAGTCAATTGTAACGTAAAAATGAAGGGACAAGACTGGGAAGAAGAAAGCTAAACAAAAAATATATCAAATCCTTTTAGGCATTCCTTTCTTCCTATGGTACAAAAGGATACCTACAAAAGTAGGAGAAATATTGTTGAGATCACAGATTTTTTCTTGAACTATGTGCTGAAAACCACCATAAACTGAACTAGATACTTCTTTGTTCAGGAGGGTGGAGCCCATGATTTTCCAGCATTTTCCTAGGTGTTCTATGGAGACGTTTCTGATTGTTTCTTCATATTCTTACCTACCTCCTGCGACTTTTCTTCCACTTTCCTCTCTATGCCATTTCTTTCTTGAAAATTCTTATCATGACAGTATTCACAAACTGAGAAAATGCATGAAATTTTCAAAATGCTCAAGCTTCTAAAATTTATTAGCACTGGACTTCTGATTGTAGATAGTGAACTTCAGCATCTTTATCAATGATCTGTATGGTGGGACTGACTGTACTCTCAGTACGTTTGCTAATGACTCTAAGCTGAGTGATGCAGCTAACACAACAGAAAGAAGAGATAACATCCAAAGAGAACTGGTCAGACTTGAAAAGTGAGCCCACATAATCCTAATGAGAATCAGCAGGCCAAGGGCAAGCTGTTGCACTGGGGTCAGGGCAATCCAGGCATGTGTATTGGCTGAGAGAAGAACTCACCTAGGGCAGTCCTATGGAGAAAGACTTGGGAGTTCTGGTGGATGAAAAGCCTGCTGCAAGCCAACAGTGTGCACTGGCAGCCTGGAAGGTCAACTGTATCTTGGGTTGCACCAAAAGAGAGGAGGCTAGTAAGAAGAGGGAGTGGAGTGTCCCCCCCCAACTCTGTGCAGGTGAGGTCCCACTTGGAGTACTGCATCCAGGCCTGGTGGTTCCCAGCACGAGACACATGTTGAGCTATTGGAGGAGCAGAACTGGAGGAGGGCCATCAAGATGATCAGAGGACTGAATCATCTCTCCTGTGAAGGAAGGTGAAGGGATCTGGGTTTATTTATTTTGATGAAGAGAAGTCTTCGGGACACTTCACTGTGGTCTTCCAGTACTTCAAAGTGGGAGACTACCTACCTTTTTACATGGTCTGTTAGCAATAAGGCAAGGGATTAATGTTTTTATACATGATGCAGGTAGATTGAGATTAGATGTTACGATTTTTTTTTTACTTAGATGGTGGTGAGGCACTGGCACATACTGCCCAGAAAAGCTGTAGATGCCTTATCTTGGTGATATTCAAGTCCAGTGTGGATAGGACTCTGGGCATCCTGATCTAGTGGGTGGTAACCCTGTCCATGGCAGAGGGATTGGAATTAGGTGATCTTTATTTTCTTTTCCAACCTAAGCTATTCTTAGATTCTATGATTCTATAATTATATTATACTCTGAGGATTTTGTTGGAGACAGAAAGATGTATCTCTGTAAAACAGAGGGAGAAAGTCTTCCTTCCCAAACAGTTATTACGGGCACAGTGGGAAAAACTATTTGCAGACAGGAGATCATTCATCTTCTTAGGTGAGTGTCTTTTTGAGAAATGATAAAGTGTGCTGTCAGTGTAATATGTTCTGAGATACTTGTGAAGTATACATATTTATATTATTTGAACCAAGGAAAGGTCAATATCCTGTCCACTTATTATTAATCAGCACTTGTTCTTGATCTGTGATCTATGTGACATTTTTGTAAAAATGAAACATCCAATTAGTTTGAAAGAACTACTTTTCAAACTTTGCACACCTTTCAAACATATTCTCTTAATTATATTCCTTTTCAAAATACAAAAGAAAAAAAAATTACAGAGTGAAATTAATAATAGCCATTTGTTATTTGCCAGAGTTCTTTTCTTCCTTTTTTTGTACCTTTAATAGATCTTTTTTTTGCTACAAATAAGCTTTGGCTTCCAAAATCACTACTGTACTCTTGAAATCTTGCAATTTATAATACTCAGTTGTCACCTGAACTTTCAACTTTGATATTACATTCATCAGGTAATTCAAACGAGGCACAGAGTTTTTAAGTTTTTCCTCTCAAACTCAGAAATGCTGATAGAGGGTAGACAAAATGGACTACAGTAGATGCAGTCTTCATCTTTGTCACTCTCCTCAATGCTCTGCACAAGAATCATTTATCTGCGCTGCTAAAAAGATGCACTCTAAGACTTTTTATAACTTGAATATGGACTTTCTGGGATGTCTGCTTGCTAGTGCTGCAGAAAGTAGAACTTGAATAAAACCAAGGTCTGAAGCAAGGCCAGGTTCAAGTGCCTGTGTCTGCAGGGATAGCTGAATTTATATATAGATCTGAGTGTGTGAAATCAGTGTTCACTCACACATGAACTTCTCAAGGTTGTATGTAATTTTTCTGACAAAACTTAAGTCAGATCTTCTAAACTCTCTTTGCAGATACTTTCCATGTATCTACTGATCCTTTGCAGTAACCCAGCCAACAGTTCTGCGTTTAAGATTGTGAAATTTAGTTCCCTTACCATTTCTATTCCCCATAGAAGCCAGAAAATCTCAGTCAGCAGAAACTTGTGTGTATTTCTCAATATTTTATTTAACTCCTTTTTTTGTTTGGTCATGGAAATCTCCAGATTCTCGCTTTTGTGGGATTTCCTTCATAACTATTATAAATAAGTGGCTCCTCATGTAACTGTGTGATGTCATTCAACATGCAAATATTTAATATATTATAATGGATGGAATGAAAAAAAATGTTCTTAAGAAGTCCTTAAACTCTGTGCTTGAGAGGTTCAGGAAACTGCCAGGATATTCTACAAAGGTTTTTTTGTTGGCCAAGCTGATGGAAGTTGTCTGCGAATGATTTTGCCACTACACTTTAACTGGATGCATTAGAAAGAGCTGGGATGCATTAAAAAGAGCGTGGCCAGCAGTTCAAGGGAGGTGATCCTCCCCCTCTACTCTGCCCCTGTGAGGCCTCATCAGGAGTTCTGTGTCCAGTTCTGGGCTCCCCAGTACAAAAAAGACAGGGAGCTCTTGGAAAGAGTCCAGTGCAGGGTCACAAAGATGGTGAAGGGCCTGGAGGATCTCCCCTATGAAGAAAGGCTAAGTGAACTGGGTCTCTTTAGCCTTGAGAAAAGAAGACTGAGAGGGGACCTGATCCAGGTTTATAAATATCTGAGGTGTGGCGGACAAGGTGGCGAGGCCAGACTCTTTTCAGCAGTGTGTGGAGACAGGAGAAGGGGGAACAGACAGAAACTGCAGCACAGGAGGTTTTACACGAATGTGCACAAGAACTTCTTTACGGTGAGGGTGACGGAGCACCGGCACAGGCTGCCCAGGGCGGGTTGTGGAATCTTCTTCTCTGGAGATATTCAAGACCCGCCTGGATGCCTACCTGTGCTACCTGGTATAGGGAACCTGCTTTGGCAAGGGGGTTGTACTCGATGATCTCTTGAGGTTCCTTCCAACCACTATGATTCTATGAATTGTTCTGTGAATTATTCTATGGATGAAGAGCTCAGTCTTGGAAAATCACCTACCACAAGAGTTGACTAAAGACCATGATAATTCATTGTGTATGCATAGTAACAAATTTATGAAACAATGTGAGAACTTGAATGCTAGATGGCATGGTCTAGTAGTTAGGTTTTTATTTCAATCATAGGCTTGAGTCATGTATGATGATTTTTAATTAAATGAGCCAATGCAAAACCAGAACAATCTAAAACAATAGAGTGAAAGTTAATGAACCCCAGTAACAGCATAACTCCAGAAACTTCTGTGCTCACAGTCTGTACTGAGGTGGACCACTTCAGCACAGGAATTACTTTTTCTAGAAGCCAAAGAAGTAATTCAAATTACATCTGATGTAGTGCTTATGTGTCCCACACAAAGAGAAATAAGAAGCAGGCGCTTCATCAAGGGCATGAATCATTGTGTGCTTCATGGTATGATAATTTAATTTTCTCTGCTTTATTCTATATTGTGGTTCCATGGGATAATTATTACAGCATTGATTCTGGGTAAAAATCAGAGCTTCTGGTCTTGTCTCACTATTCATAGACAGAAAACTACCTTAGAACAGTGAGCAAAGATTCTCCTATCATAAATGGGTGATAATGGTGTCACAGATATGGAAAAATGTGCCTGAAAAGGAAGAGATGAAGATAGTTGAGGTGTCCTACTTGATTGCTTCAGTCTCTACTATTTAGATTAGAAGTAATGGCATTGTCAATGAAACTGAAAAAAATAGCTTCAAATCACTTGCTTTTCATGGTCTCCCCGTTTGCAATAAATATTAACATGCTACAACAGACGCTGTTATAACAGTACTTTGTTCCAGGGTTATTTTGTAAAGTTTGAATATCTTATATCAATAAACTCTGTTACGACAATAAATCAATTAATTAATTGCTGGAATAACTGCATCAGTCATCAAATCTAAATTGCTGCAAAAATGTTCCAGAAAAAAACGATTATACTCAGAAATATCTTTTCTCGTTCAATAGATATCACTTCTGCTGAGGAAAAAAGATGTCTGTCCTTAGGTCGGTTGTCCTTGAAGAGATAGACAAAAAGTAATTCTGAAGCTGTTTGTTTCCTGTTAAAGAAAAGTATGACAGTGGTGCATTTACAGAAATGTCATTATTTTGTTCTTTGAATTGCCCTACTGGTCATGTTTTTCTGCTTTTCCCCCTATTCTGTAGAGCTTTCAAAGCAGTCTAGTATTTAAACGTTAAGTGATATTTCAAAATACTGCATGGCCTCAAGGTGCTGGCACAGGCCCAAAGTATACGGGACTTTTTCCCCTTTAAAATAAAAAAGGAAAGAGAGTGATGAGAGGAGGAAAGAAACAACTTTTAATGAATTCCACACCTGCATAGCTGAAAGGCATTGTGTATATTTAGGGGTCTCAGGAGTTTTCCAGTTCTGGAGATTATAATGTAGCAATTAAAGACACATTGTAGTAGCACTCATTATAGTAACAGATCTCTGCAATCTATAATTGACAAAGAATGTTTAATTTCATACATTTTGTAAAATAATGTGTGGAACGGTTACATTAATTAGAGGGGAAATAAACAACATTACATTTTGAAAAATGAAATTAGCAATAATTTATGATGAATTCCACTTCCAAGGGAAAATAACGGCATATAATAGGTTCTTGAAGTAAGATATTAAGTGAATTTGTGGGTATAAACCATTAATAAGGAGATGAATTACTGACACTCTTGGTTGTGTCTTCTAATAAGTATTATGTGATTTTATTTTGTTCACTGACCACAGTTGCTTTTACTTATTTTTTGAGTAACTGCTTTATAGAAGGAAAAACAGTCTTGAAAATACTGAAGGAATAAGATCAAAAGAAAGATTCTCTGAAGAAATATTTATTTGAAAAATGAGCACTAGGCACATACAGATTTTCATCACACATTCCACAGTGCATGCTGGCTGGAATCACTCTTAGTTGTATTGATGTTCAGAATTGTTGTCCTTGCTTTACCTGGGATGGTACTGTGTTTTGGATTTAGGGTGGGAATAAAGTTGATAACATACCAGTGCTTCAGGTTTAGGAGCTGGGAGGGCACTGAGACAAGGCAGCAGATCCAAACCAGCCAAATGTTATTATTATTATTCTCTACTTCTATCCTTTTAAATCTGTCTTTTTCTTAACTCAAGATTTTTACCACTTCTATTATTCCGCCCCCTATCTCACTGGAGGTAGCTGTGTGGTTTAACCCAACAAGCAGCTCAGCCCAACAACTATCAGTTACAACCATGCTAAGGAGTAACACACTCCTTTATGTAAAATTATTTTTTACCCAAGTACTGAATCTCAATGACATAACATTGTGTGCTTCTGTGACAACATTTATATCCTACTGTAAATCTGATTTTTATGATCTAGTGTAAAACAAGATAGGACCACTGCAATATTCTTGTTGGTGTGGATAAGCCATGGAGCCACAACTATGCTGTTAAACTATTATTTATGCATAAAATAGACCACAGCCTTGGCTAGGTTAGTTTCTTTGCAGATGATATTATAATTCAGAAAATCTTGTAGTGTGTGGAAGAAGCACTAGGAGTATCAGCACATGCACAACTGAACACCATCATAAGGATTGTAACTTAGTAGCTTCCAGTCACTTCTGAGTGGATAAACAGAAAAAAAGAGAAGTGGGATGGATGAAAGATAGAATTAAATCAGAAATTCAGGCAATTATATTTTAAACCTTAAATTTAAAAGCTAAAGCTCTACCACCCTCTTCACTCCATGCTTGTTAAGTCTATCAGCACGTTGCCATGTTAGATTATTATTATAAATAAAACATTACACTTCAGGAGTCTTTTTCTTCCAATCATTCTTAAAGACTAACTCGAATTCCCATTCTGCCAAGTTGTACTGCATGTAAAAAGACCTGTGTCACAGATACTTAGAAAACCGACTCTCCCCTCCATTCCCACATTCACAACAAAGAGCTGTTATATAGAATTAAGAAAATGTGAGAATAATCTAGTAGCATAAAATTTAAAAGAGACTGGAGTAGGGTGTTTTTTTTTTGTTTGTTTGTTTTTACATACATATAATTTCACACATATTTCTCTACAGGAGAAAAATATACTAAATCACAGTCAACAAAGTATACTTATATTCTTCAGAAAGTTACATTCCTTGTGTGGGGGATAAGTCCTTGAGACGGTGCACTCACCCCCCAGTCCTTCAATTTTCCTCCTTTGGCATAAATGTTATGTACAGGGCCTTGTTCAGGCACACAGTGAGCTCAGTACTGGTAGAATTCAAGGTCTTACTAAGACAGATAATGACAACAAATCTGTCTCAAACTGCAGGCTGAAATAGCTGATGGCAAAAACCTGGTAGAAAAGGTGAGGGCCAATTGAGGATGCACCAGAAGCTATCACTAGCAAACATCTCACCCCATAAATTGTGGGAACCCAGCAGCCTCTTGAGCTCCTCTATATAGTGGCAGGTTGTACAGCAGGAGCTTCCCTTGAGATGCCTCTCAAGGTTATGTCTGCACAGAGGTGTCTTACATTTTGATGTCAAGATACTACTCAGTAAGTGACTAATTGTACAGAATTTGCTGTGATAGCAGTATATCTTAGATTGTTAATGCTCTGAGGCATAAACTGTTTACAAAATCTGGGACTAGGAGTGGATTCAGCTGCACCTGGGCTCCTCTGGGAAGTCTAGAAAGTGAGGGGGAATCAATGGGAAGGTCTTCAGGATGAATGCGCTTAAACTTATCCTTTATGCAGCAAATAGTCAAGAATACCTTGCCACCTCAAATCTTGTTAGGTTGCTGTGTTCTTTGTTAAATCGTGATACTATAACGTAAATATATTCCTACATTCCTGCCTCTCTTTCATGAATAAAGTGTTTAGTTTATATCAATGATAGACCTCTATCAGGATTTATTCATTTACAGCGTGCTAAGGAAAACAGAATAGTCCCCTGTTCCCCACTGAGTCAATGGAATGACTTTCCTCTGCTAAATTAAGCATGTCCCCTTTTTTAAGCTTCTGACTCATTTAGTGGGACTGATATCAATATGGGAAACTATGTTTCTTTTTGTAAGATTCTTCCTAGTTTCCAAGGTACACAATCAGACAAATGTGTATAGCATACACAATTCTTGTTATATCAGGTGTTTCAAAGATGATTTCAATTCCAAATTTCACAACTGCGACATATAGATGAACTTTTCTGAAAATCATCAATTTAATAACGATCAAGTTTCATCTTGAAAATGAAACTTATGGTCTTTCTTAAAAGTACTGTTGATTCTTTTCTTTTTTTGTTCTTTTTTAATAACTCAGAATGTGTCACTTGTGGAGAGAGGTTAAATAAAATTCTAGTGGCAATATAAAACTTCTCCATTATTGACCCCTGCTGATGTCTGGAAGAGAAGTCAGAACTTGTCTGCTGCAGCAGACAAGCTCGTCTCATGCAGGCTTCATTGCCAGGATTGGTTATCCTGAGCACAGTTGCCTAATTCAAATGCTGTCTGGGGCTAGATGATCTTCATAGCCATATGAATTTTGCCAAGATTTGCTTCATTTAGTATTCAGTAATTAGTTAGGATGACTTTGTCCGGTGTTTAATGAAGTGAGGGAGCATGAATTCAGAAGAGAGGAGTGTTTTATGAATCTTGAAGTTTTCACAATAACCTACATTTTCAAAGCCTTCTGGAAGAGAAATGCTGTTTGCATTGGAGGAAATCTGCAAATGTAGAAGTTGTTGTGAAACACTGATAGAATAAAATGATTGAATAGGCCTGTTCAGCTTTAGAGTTGAGAAAAACTTTGAGTTATGACAGATAAGTTGTTCTAACAACACTTAAAAACAACACTTAAAAACAACACACACAAAAAAAAAAACTTAAACAACATGTTTAGGAGTTTAAATGAATTTTGTAGGACAAAGGGATATATATCTGTTCTCTTCCATATTCTCTTTGTCATGGTGGAAAGTTACATTCCCATTTCTCTTTGCAATACTGTAGGAAATGGTCAGCACCTTGAAAAAGCAACTGCATATTATCTAGGTGAAAGCAAATTTAGAAATTAAAGCCTGAGTGAGTACATACAATTTGTATCATCAGTATTTTCAAGTACATGAATCAAATCTGGCCAGCTGAATACATCTCTATCAGCATTAAAATGCTTAGATTTCTGAGCAGTTAACAGCTTATTTAACAGTATAAACAGTCTGTGGCTCTGCTTTAGTCTGTTCATTTGGAAAATGGCCCTTTAAGCTAGATATTATTGATTTCAAAGATATTATTACATTGACAAATTCAGTGTCACATTCTGCAAGATACTAAAGTAATATGTCTATGGACTGATGCACACTTCTGTACAGGTTAGGGGCTGACTTGTCAGAAAAGGGATCTGCAAAGAACTGGGGTGTGCAGATGGACAGTAAGCTGACCATGAGTCAACAGTATGACCTTGCAGTCAAGAAGGCTAATGGTGTATTAAAAAGAGTGTGGCCAGCAGGTCAAGGAAGATGATCCTTCCACCCAATGTGCTCTGCCCTGATGAGGCCACATTTGGAGTGCAGGGTCAAGCTGTGGGCTCCTCAGTTCTAGAAAGCCACGGAGCTCATAGAGCTCATAGAGAGTGAAGGACCACAGAGATGAAGAGTGGCCTGTAGCATCTCTCTTAGAAGAACCTGCAACTGTTTGACCCAGAGAAGTCTGAAAGGGAATCTTATCAATGCTTATGATTAGGCTCTTTTTGTTGGTTCCCAGTGGCAGGACAAGGGTTAATGGATGCAAACTGAGACACAGGAATTTCCATGAGGGAAAAAAATTTTTACTTTGAGAATGACAGAGTACTGGAAAAGGCTACCCTGACAGGTTTTGGAGTGTCCTTCTCTGGAGATATTCAACCCCTCCCCCAGATGCTTTCCTGCTCGAACTACTGCAGGAAATGTGTTTTAGCAGGGAGTTGGGCTGGATGATCTCCACAGGTCCATTCCAACTCCTATGGCTCCATTATTCTGTGATGAATTTTTAGTGACAAGACAAGACAAGACAGTTAATGTTAGCTAGCCTAAATATAAAATGGTGTACTTTGTCAATATAATAACAACTTACAGACTTCACAAGAAGAGAATAAGGGTCTCTGTTTCTTATATAACTCTGAATGCCACATCATAAAAACAGAAATTCCTGCTTAAAAAGATAATATTTCTCTCTCTCTTAAGTAATTTATTTAACTGAAGAATGAGTATTGTCAGGGGTTTGTGGGACGGTTCGGCCCGGCCCCGCAACAACCAAGGAAGGAGACCCACAGGCCCACACCCCGGACAGGGGGAAGGGGGAAAGGGAAAAAGGGAGATAAGCCCCAAAACAAAACAGCAGCAACGATCTGAGGGGGAAAAGCTAATTTACTAAATAAGACATCAGGAAGTAAATAACACAATATAATGCAATACAATTTGTAATTAAGCCCAATGAATCAAACAAAACGAGTAAGAGAAAGAGAGAGAGAGAGAGAGAGAGAGAGAGAGTGCCCAATAAACCGAAGGCCTTACGCTAACGCTGAAGGCGGACGGCAGCGAGCACCCACTCCTAAGTGATCCTAGAGGAAAGAGAGAACGTCCCATGACCGCAGAGAGTTTTTATCTGTTCCCTCTGAGCGGAAAACACGTGAAAAAATACAGAGCATTGCAAAGTCCTCTGGGGAATGTAGTTCTCCCTGACTCCCAATGCACCACATGATGCCATGATGTGGAATACCAGTACCAAAAAATCATAAAACCACGACAAGTATACATAGGCCTGATAGGTAACCACTATCCTTGGAACATTAATTATAATTATTTGTCTACAGACATTTTATTTATGAAAGGAATGCATTCTAAGTTAGACACTCTTTATCAGCATTGTTGCCTGACAGTTTTTCTTTTACTGATCTATGAGAATGATTGCTTTTTAGCCAAGAAAATACAAGTAGCTTGGAAAGTAAAGCTTCCTATTTCTTTCCATGGCAGTTATAACAGACATGAAGAGCTAAAGAATACTATTTGACAGAGAAAATTATTATCTAAAAAACACTATTTTCAAAATAGTCATCACCACTTGAAGTGTACTTCCTCCAGCAAAAACAAAAGCCTGCAAATTGGACACATAAAAATCTTCATGGCGGTCCAGAACTCAGCTTGTCTTTCATGTTGCTGTCACCACTGCTGAAACACACCACTCATCACCTTATTGTTCTCACATACACTTTTTGGACTCCATAAATTTTCAGCAAGAATCAATGAATGTCAGTGGTGTCATGTTTTCCACAAGGAGGAATTCAATTGCACACCTTTGCTTCATATGCATTTCCATATCAGATGCCATTTTGTCAGACTGTCCTCGTGCTGCCATCTGTTTATCTACAGCAAAATGTAACAGAATATTGGTGGGAAGGCTCAGTCTCCACTGCTATATAACCAACAATTTTTCCCACTCTGATGGTTTTGAGATTTAGGAAGACAAGGCAGACAAGGAGTTGCAGATCTAGTTCTTGGAATTTACTGAGTATGGGGATATTAGACTATAATGATGCCCATACCGACAAATTTCTCATTGAGGGCAGCGTTACTTAGTTTAGTTAATTTTTTCGTTTGTATGGTATATGCTTGACTTGAGATACTTTTGACTGCATTTCTTTTGGATTGTATTGTTTGTAAGGACTGTTTAATGCAAATCTCTTGAAACTTTCTCATATTATCTCCTTCCACAAGAGCAGGGGAAAGGGTGCCAACATACCTCTGTACAAACAAGCACAGTCAAGGTTGACAGGAAAGTGTGGAGACAAAAGCTTCCAACCAATTTCATCCCAAGAGAAATTGAAAAACTAACAGGTTTATTTTACTGCAAATCACAAAATGGTGGTAATTTCAACTGGAATGGAATGCAACTATTTCATAAGTATTCACAGCGTCTTGAAAATTTACAAAAAGTGAAGAGGCAGAGCATGCATTATGTTATATATGTGAAATTTGGAGCAAGGGACAAAGGCTGTCTACAAGAATGATGGTATACTTTATATAAGTGGTTGTAGTTTGAAAATACATAGGCTGATTTTAGTTTAGAAATTTCTTACTTCTTTGTATGGTACCTGAACTGCATGAGATCCTCACTCTGGGAATAACCTCTGCTTACTGGAGTCTATTATAAGTAGATTACGAGGTAATTCCCTGATTTTCTTATCTGTCATTGCATTAAGTTGTGGAGATTTAAAAAGCACTATATCAGTATGTTGAAGAATTTAGACACTTAAAATGGTATTTCTGGTACTGAATGTTCTCAGCCAGCTGTCTCCTCACCCCAGGTCTATCTGTATCTTTTAATTATCAGAATTGTCATACCCTGTCAAATATGTGCTTTTTCTCACACACGAACATTGTGTTACGTGGTAGCATAACACCAGATAGGTCCCACATATATCCAAAAACTGGATGTTCTCTGAGATAAATTGTAGTAAGCAACCTAATGGATTCTAATGTAAATAGACAGGATAGGGCAGTGTACAAAATGAATTTACCACTAAATTGGAAAGATATGTATCTGAATGATCTATTATTCAGTTGATAAGAAATTCGTTGAATAGTCGCAGCCAGAGGGTTTTGGTCAATGGCTCTATGACCAGGTGGAGGCAAGTAAAATGCAGTGTCCCCCAGGGGTCTCTACTGGGAACCTCGCTCTTTTTCAGTGACATAGACAGCTGGACTGATAGTACCCTCAGTAAATTTGCTAATGACTCTAAGCTGAGTGATGCAGCTAACACAACAGAAGGAAGAGATAACATACAAAGAGAACTGGTCTGACTTGAAAAGTGAAGGTTGCACATGTATCCATCAAATACTTTCTCTTGAACTCCTTTCATGTTGGCTGCCTCCATGGACAAGAAGCATATTGATAGTGTGGGTTGCCATTACCCAGGTTGCACTTGTCTTTGCTGAACCTTATGAGGTCCTCCTGGGCCCATTGGTCAAGCCTGTCTAAGTCTCTCCTGATCACACTTTATTCCTTAGGTGTATCAAACACATCGCACAGCTTGATGTCATCTCCAAACTTACTGATTATGCACTCAGCCCCATTGTTGTCCACTCTTCAATTGTCCATTGAAGAGTCCACCCATCAAATCCATATCTTTCCAATTTAGAGAGAAGAATGTTATGGGAGACCACATCAAAGACTTAGTTGAAGTCCAGATAGTTGACATCAGTGCCTCTTCCCTTCCCCACTGATGCAGTTATGCTAACATTAAAAGCAACAAGGTTCGTCAGGAGGAGCTATCCTTGATGAAGATATGCTGGTTATCCTGTATCACCTCCCCCTCTTCCGTGTGCCTTAGCATAGCTTCTGGGAGGATCTGTTCTATGATCTTCTCTGGCACAGAGATGCAGCTAACAAGATAGTAGTTCCCTGAGTTGTCCTTTCTACTCTTCTTAAAAATGGGTGCAACATTCCCTTTTTTCCATTCAGCACAGGCTTCACCTGACCATCATGGTTTTTGAAATATCGTTGAGTGTGTCCCCAGCAGCTGCATTAGCCATTTCCCTCAGAACTCTGGGATGCATCTAATCAGGACCTAGGAATTTTCAGATTCCTCAGGCAGTTGTGAATCTTCTCTTCTTTTACAATTGGAGGGGCAATGCTCCACCAGTTCTCACCTTCTGAACTATCTGAATGAAGGCTGTGTTTAGAGCAGTAACTAGTGAAGACTGAGGCAAAAACACTACTGAATACACCAGCCTTTTCCTTGTCTGTTTTGACCAGCCTGTCTGCATTGCTCACTAGATATGGTGCATTCACCTGGACTTTCCTTTTTTTTTGTTGATGTACCTGAAGAAGCCTTTCTTATTCTTCATTGCACCTCTTGCTCAGTTCCACATGGCCCTGGTCTTCCTGATCCCTTTCCTTCACAGCAGCATCTCTGTACTCATCCTAGGTTATCTGTCAGTGCTTTCACATCTGTGCCTTTTCTTCTTACTCTCCAGTTTGACCAGCATCTCCTTGTTCAGCTGTGATGGTCTCTTGTCTTCCTTTCCCACTTGTCACGCTAAGGGATAGAGAGCTCTTATGCCCTAATGAAAGCATCCTTAAAGGTCAGCCAACTATGTTCTTCTCCCTTGTCCCTGAGGACAGGTTGACTAACTCCTTGAAGAGCTGAACACTAGTTTTCCGGAAATTAAACTTCCTTATTTTACTCTTTGCCAATTCAGTTTCCCTCAATAATGTGATCTCCACCATTGTACTACAGCCCAGGCAGCCTTCAATCTTCATGTCATCTAACAATTAACTCTAATTGGTGAGCTTATACTAGTGTATTTAAAAGAAAAATAATAACAAAAATAGCCTTTTTTTTTTTTTTCCTCAGAAAGAGAAAGAAAAAAAATCAAATTACCGTGTATTTCCTTATCTTGCCTGCTATTTGAACTGTGACAATAAGTTTTTTTCAGGATTTATATTCTGCACACTGCAACACACATTTTTTCTGATTACTATGGGATATATTTATCTAAAACCGTTACTTGAATAAAAGAATCTGGACTTAAGTCAACCTGATCTTCTGAGTTACTTTCCAGGCATAATTCCTCTGCGGTTATTGAGAATGGCAAAAGAGAAGGTAAAATACATTGCAATATGTGACTCTAAAAAGTCAGCTGTTGATCCATAACATTTTACTTTTTTTACTTTAATTTATTAATTTGAGGCAAAGCCTTTTGAGATCTTTCATATATTTTAATACTGATCAGATTTTTGAGTATCACGTATAGCTTTTAAAGGATGGACATTATTCAAACTTGTTTGAACTAATTGCTTGGTGACAATGATACATTTGCTTCGAAGCTACATTGTTTACAAAGCCATTAAACTCCTTTTTTAACTTGACCTGAGGTCTCCGCAGTTCCTCAAGGGAGAAGCTGCTAGATGAAAGTGAGTAGCTCTTTTAGTAGCAGAGGAAGTGCTTAGCCTCAGATTGTCAAAGGCTTTCAGTGCATCCAAAGAGTATTTTGGCTACGAACCTGTTAAACTTCTATTTGATCAGCCTCCCAAAAACATTTGCTCACTTCATGTACCAAATGTTTAGCCTCATAATTAGTCCATCCACATCCTCACTGACAATTACATCTGTCTGTAAGCGTAGATATGCCTACAAGTACAGTTTGTCTTTTCAGATTTTTTTTTTTTTTTTGAAATGCTGGAGACACGGTTTGTGAAAATGTGAGATTAATAAGAATAATAAAATAATAATTATAATGTGTTGTGGTTTAACCTGGCAAGTGGCTGAACTCCACACAGCCTTTTGCTCACTCCCCTCTACAGTAGCTTGGGAGACAGAAACATAAAAAAGGTAGAACTTGCAAGTTGAAATGAAAACTAAGACATATAAGGAAGAAAAAGCAATAATAATAATAATAATACACAGAAGAACTGATTCACAATGCAATTGATCACCATCTGCTCATCAATGCCCAGCAAGTCCCCAGGCAATGACAGCCACTCCTGGCCAACAATGGCATGCAGTATGGAACATCAACTATTTTTTTCCTGTCAGCTCCCAGCTTCTTGTGTCCTTTCAGCCTCCTTGGTGTTAGGACAGTATGAGAAGCTGAGAAACTGAAATGTCTTTGGTTCTGTACAGGACTGCTCAGCAACAACTAAAATATTGTTGTATAATGAATGCCGCTTTTCTCTTAAAGCCAAAACTTAGCATCATGCTGGACACTACGAGGAGAATCGACTCTGTCCCAAGTAAAACCAGGACATGTTAAATATATCTCTAGTAAATGAAAATGTGCTGTGAATCTATGGCATAGGCTTCTAGCATGATAAAATTGATAATGATTCAAATGATTTTTTTTTTAATTTTTTTTTTTACCAATATAAGGTGATTTCTAGAAAAATGAAGAAGAAAGTTTACTTCTTTTCATTCGTGTCTATGACATTCCCCAAATGCTCAAGTACGGTATGGAAGGCTTCAGTTTTCCCCTGATCTTCAGGCACGTATCACTGTTAGAAATATCAGATCTGGTTGACTTAGAATAAGCTATATTTTCATTAGTTCTAGGACATCAGTAATATTTTGCCTTTATTTTTATGACTTATATTTTTCAAAGGAACGGTTGTTTTACCCAAAATCTATCCCAAACTATACCTTTCAATCTCATTGTAAACACCCTCTTCTTAACGAGGTATCAGCTTTGGGAAGCTAAAAAACAAGGCTGTATTTTTTGAGCACTTGTTAATGTTAATTTGCTGATTCAGTGTTAATATTAATTAAATATTAACTTCTTGTTAAATTTGACTGTTAAATCCGGGATTTTGATTCAGAATATTTTAGTGTTTTAATGGGACTTTTAGAATAGTTTTCAGAGTCATTCCCTGGTGGTGCAAGATGTTCTCAGCCACTGAACAGCCAGCGCTTCATGTTCATTATCCATACAGATACCAGATAGAATTTCTCAGTTCTTCTCGGATCACTTTCCAGATTAGTGTACATAGATGACATATTTCTAACCCAAACCTGTTTCAGCACACCTTTACAAAATCTAGAGGTTTAAGTTTGGTTAGGATCTCTTACCCGCGTGATGAGTCACAGGAAGAATTAAACAGTATAATTAATTCAGATATTAAAAAAAATAAATCTATTTTAACTCGATATTTTCACAGAAATAACCTTTTCATTTTGTTTAGATTTTCTTTTAGAACAGAAAATCACCAGTGAAACAAATACTGTTACATTTCATTCCCTCAACGTGAAGATTACTGAAAGAAAAACATTACCTGAAAAGCTGTGAGGAGATAAATCAGAGTGAGTAAGAAAAGAAAAATGTGGCCTTCAAAAAACCTAAGTCAATGAGATGGTGTCTCTTGAATTGGCACTGATTCAGTGATGTGAGAAAGAGTCAAGATCTGAGTGGACAACTGTCTGGTAGTCTCAGCTTGGGCAGTTTTCTCAGATAAGGATTAGAAGTGATCTATTCCTGTAAAACCAGGCTATTCAGTATTTCATTTATGATAAAAACCTGTGAGCTACAATTAGAAGGTGAACATATCTTTTTTTTAACCCCCATAATTATGTTCTGGGTTGTTGAGTCACTTGGTTTAGGTAGTCAAAATGGGTATGAGAGCGTAAAAAAATAAGGGACCTCCAAGAAAATTTTAATAGCAACTTGTGTCCACATTGTATCAGAAACTGCTCTCCTTATGAATGAGAACTGTGTTCTTCGAACAACACCCAGGTATATTCACATATTTTGTTTAGATATAAAAATGATACAACATGCTTAGGCATTTTTCTTGAGTAATTTATTTTCTGGTGAAGCAGCCTAAAAACAGTTTTTCATGAGGTGTATCTCTAGAAGCATTTAGTATGATATTTGAAGGTGTTTTTTATCTACCTACATATCTGTCTAGCTATCTAGCTATTTATTTATTTTCCAGTGTGGTCAGATTCTGTAGCAAGTTGTTGAATGTTGCAAAACATACATTGAGAGGGAAAAAAATAAGTTGAGCTGGTTATATCTCTGCCATTTATATATGAATAAATAAAATAAATTTTATTTATTTAATGTGCTATAGATGGTAACAGTCAGTTCATTACTGTTTTTGCTTATCCATCATGACAGTAACAGTTCTTTGATTTCTTCATAGATTTTGGCAAGAATATTTGTGATGTGGTCAATGTGACTTGAAAAAGACTTTGTGTTCTGAAAACAGCAATAATTGGAAAAAAAAAAAGAAGAAAGAAAAGAATCTCAGAGATTAAAACTACCTTCAGAAGGTTTTAAAATGGTTTGCTTTTCTGTAACAACCCAACTTGATTCTTCTCATTCAATGTAAAGTCCTTCTAAAACTTTCATATTAATATTTTGAATTATACCCAGAGAAGCTATTGAAATCTAAAATTTTCGTGAGGTTTCACAGGAGGCTATAATATTATATCTATATTAATTGCAATATTGATTAACTTTGTTAAAGACAGATATCTAACGTAATTTAGAAAAAAGCCTACAGGACAGATGGTCTGACTGGTACATTCAGTCAAGATAATTCTTTATCGCAAGAATTCTGGAAGAAGTCAAAGACTTACGTATTATTTATTTCACAGATTAATTTGGTTTTATTTTGTTCTGTTTCTTAATGTGTTTGCTCTTATGTAATAGCGGGCACTAAATATTTTGTGACTTAAAAATTCCAATTTCTTCACAATATCTGAAATTTTTCTGGGTAGTAAAAATAAATGGATTATTATCAGTAATAATTTGTAATTGTAATTCTGTGTCAGACAAAGGTACAGTATCAGACAAAGGTACGTGTATATTTATTACCAGCGAATATTTGATTTCTTACTAACTCCAGACAAAAGCATCAGAACCTCTGGGATTACAGTAACACTGTGCAACCTTAATGTTCATTATTCACAATTAAAATTTCAGGTGTCATGCTGTGGTTCTTAGGACCTGTTCTGGGTTTCTGAGATGATGGCATTTCTATTGAGAATTGGCATTCAGTGAGGCAGAACAATTGTATATATTGGCTTATTTTCTTCAATGTATGTGTTAACATCTTTCCAGCTTTTTATTTAACTCTGTCCCAAAGACATGAAGCATCATTTCTGACTGCAACAGCACATTTCATTCACCTTTAAGGATGGGGTCATCCATAAGTATTAGCTCTTCCTGGAACGTTTAGAACTGTCACTTTTGGCATACAGAGATTTTTCTTTTTTTCCAATGATAGTTTTCAGCACAAACTTTTGGATGAAGAAAGTGATCATTCAGTAGATGTCACTCTTTCTCTTGAGCCAAAATTTAGCAAACTTTAGCATATGTGTTTCTGGAGACTCCTTCCTTGGATGAATGAAATAGCTGTAGCTTTACCAGTGTAATAGGAAATGACATATTTAATAAAGAAGACCACACTAGATCTTCCACCTTGACTACATTTCATTTTTGGAAAGATGTTGGGACATCATATCTTTCATCATGATTGACTACATTGCTATTGTTCATCTTCTGCTAGTTTGCAGCAAGACAAACATTTAAAACAACATCGCAAGCTTGAATATGAAATAATGACAGTAAATTCATGATACTGAAATTGTGTGTTCCATCAGAACTATGTAGCAAGCTGTTTTCATTCTGAGATGTTCAAATGGAAGAAGGTGCATATAAACATGAAACAGTTTACCTACTAATAAAACTTTTTTGGTTTTCATTCATCTTTACATGTATCACTAGGGAACAGTTCAAATTTTAATGAATGTTTTTTAAATTTTTGAATCTTTTCAAATGCATTCCCCAGTTCCTTAGGTAGAAGTGAATAGTGCTTGTACTCATTAGTTTTATGTACTCTGCAAAATAAATAATGTAAACTTTAATCACATTTTACTTACATGTATCACATGTATATGTAAATGAAAGTAATTAGGCATTTCAGATACTCTGCTAAGCTTTTAAACACTAGAAATTAAAGTGTGTCAGAGTAAAGAAACTATTTCTGATATGACTGGGAGAGGTTTCTACCAGGTCTTTTGGACTTTGGACTTTGTGAATAGGTATCCAATGGGAAATGGTTTGTTCTGGTTTTGATATTCAGGTATCG
The DNA here is from genome assembly GCA_023055505.1 of Callipepla californica brunnescens. Taxonomy (NCBI): domain Eukaryota; kingdom Metazoa; phylum Chordata; class Aves; order Galliformes; family Odontophoridae; genus Callipepla; species Callipepla californica. The sequence goes on along the minus strand of JALIRH010000023.1, from coordinate 5,701,500 downwards.
GGATTTTTTTATGTTCAGATATATTCTTAAGCCTTATTTTCTCTTAGATGTGAGCTTATCTATTAAGTAAAGCTAAGAATCAGCAAAGTCATAGACTGTTTTGTCAGCTTGTGTTCAAAGCTGTTAAAGATTCTTTTCAAATTAGACATCTGCTTTTATAATATTTTCTGATAAAAGAGTTTTCCTGGCTGTTTACTTCTGAAAGTGGCTTAGAAAGCCATTTTCTAATCATGCAAAGATGTGAGATTTTCAAGTTCATAGAACTTCAAAAAAATTTATCTGTGAATAAAATATAGTGTTGATCTAATAAAAAAAAATCAAGCTTAACTATAATGCTCTATGACGATTAATAATCTTGCAGTTTAAGAGGTAAATAATATTTCCTTGCATCTTTCTACACATGGATCTGAGGGCAAGAGATTACCATTATCAGGAAACAACCTGCTCATCCACAAAATGCTTCAGCTGATGGACACAATGGCTTCAGAAGAGAGTTATGCTGATGATATTTTCATATAGATTTACTTGTACTTCAGAGTAATTATTTGATGCCCCTTTTACTTCAGAGAATTACCATTTGGATAAAAGATGGATTTGGCCTCGTGTTCGAAGTCTAGTGACATTCAGAGAAAAAAGTTTGAGGACAAGGCAACAAAATCGGATGGAAATGAAGATCCTCTCTGTACTAGATGATTTCAGTACTCTAAGTTGAATATGAGAATAACATGCATTATTTTCTTGATTTATTATACTCAAAAATCTCTCTTTTTATCAGCAATAATCAAAGAAATTGGAGGTGAGACTTGAACTAGTTCATTTCAAACTTCTCCTCTGGTGGAGTATCCCAGCCTCTGATAGTAAATATCTTCCAACATTAGATTCTTTCTCTTCCTAATCTGAGGTAATACGAACTCCTTTTCTCATAGATGTCAGTCAGAAGTGGAGAATGGAGATCACCTTAAAGGTGATCTTTATCCAACAGATTTTCCTTCCTCAGTTCATTCAGTACCTCACACACACACCCTTTTATTTTCCACACAGCACATATGTGGCAGTTATGTGGAAAAGAGTTAACATAAAAGTTTGGCATGAAGATTTTCAAAAGAATCAGGAAAATATTTTCTCTGACATTCTCCCAACACTGGCTCTGGTCAGTTTCTGGTTTCAGATCTGTTGCATCACATTTGAAATGCAGACTCAGCTATCATTTTTCACTACGTACATATGTTAAACACTCCTCCTGGAGTGTTCACTTTATTCTCTCAAGCCATCATTATTCTTTTGGTGTTTAAGTTTGCACTTCTTTGTCCTCAGCTGTTCAAATTCCTTTTAGGCTGGCAGTCATCCTTCTGAGGATAATACTAAAATGTAATAGCGTACTGTACTAGCACACAGTCCTTCTGGAGGTCCTTGAATAGCACAAATTAGAGGTGACATATATTTACTTTAAAAAATATTCAATTTGATGTGCAGTTATCATTCAACTGAGACATTATCCTTTATTTCTCATCAGTCTGAACTTGCACTCTGTGTCCTGTATGGAGTCTAGAATATTTTACTTCTCATCTGCGTTGTCAACCTATGCTAACTGAAATGTTTATAAAATTCTTATACTGAAATATTACAGTTTAACAGCTCAATAGTTCTTTAATGAGCCCTCTTATTTATTCATAAAATGATTTATAGAAATGCTTAATCTCACTGATTTACCATTAACGTTAATGAGCCTAGTTATTAAGCACTTCATTTCAGAATGCCACAAAAATACAGACCCGGTAACACATGCAACATCTTGTACTAAGTTACTTTATATTTAGAGAGAATCTGTGACGTTGAAAACTCATGATTTTTCCTCAGTAAATCAAAGATCGACATTAGGATAGGATTAGATGACTCTTTTATATAATTTCTCTGTTGTTTTTATTAGATTTTATCCAAATAATTTGGTAAAGGGCCAATCAGAAAAGTAATTCTACAGACTGGAAATAGAGGTGCATACGCAGTCAATAGAAATAAAGTATTTTCATTTTCTTTGACTACTAAGCAAAGTCTGAGAATTGATTCCAGTAGTAAGAATCCGTTTCTTTATTATCATTATAACATCTCAAGATAAATTATTTTGTAACACCTTGTAAGATGTTATGAGATTTTTACAAAAATCCAGTCATAGTTTGATTTTGTGTATAGATTTGCACTGCAATTAGTGAGACAGTTTGCACTCAACTTCTTTCACTGGATATGTCACAAATTACTGACTTTACATATGGGTTAGCTTTCTGCTGTTATTAGTTCGGTGAAGATGTAAAAGGTACAAAAGAAACTTCACGGTCTTGAAAGGATCCACAGTCAAATTGTTCTCTTCATTGATCCCTCCAATTTTTAGACTATCTTTTAGCATATCTTTATATGCCATGTACAGCTGTAGCACTCAGTGGTTTTCTGGGTGATTTCTGAGGCCTTAGGTTCATTCTGAAGAGTCTTAATTTGCACAGTGTTTTGCTTTTAGGGACTCATTTCTCATAGTGAAAGAGAACTGTTGTTACAGAGGTGGTAGGCAGAGAGTAATTGTGTAGGAACACAAGCACACAGGGGTTTACATCCCCCACAGAGTGGCATAATTACACAGAAAATCACAAATTAATCAATGATTTTCACTGATAAGTCAGACCACCATATTTACTGTGAAAAGGACTAAAGAAAAGATCTCTACTGGAGCAGTTTTTCCCTGACCCGGCAGATGTGCCGTCAAGGTAATTTAACTTTAGCTACATTGACTGAAATTAATGGAAGGAGTAGTGAGGGACATGATATTTCGCTTTTTCTCAGGGTAATATGTGTCTGATCTGATGCACAAAATTTAGTTTTTACTTTGATCTGAGGTACATTTAGACACTCAGACTATATTCTGTATTTGTTCTCTGTTTTTCTGTTCTAAATTGCTACTTCTGTTTTTTTTCCTAGACTTCCAGACATTGCTGACTGTTCTGATAAGCCCAGGATGCATGCTGCACTTCCTTTAATATCTTCATTATTTCTGTTATGAACTGGTTTTAATTCTACAATCACACTATTGTGTTTTCAGAAGAAAAGAAAAATATTAACTCTATTTTTAGTATTATAGTATTTAAATAAAAAAAAAAAGTGAAGCTTAGATAGGTGAAATAAAGTCAATAATAACTACAGAAATATATATATATACTTTTTCTGGACAGTATTGGCCTATTAAATCAGACCACAGTAATTGTTCTCCTTGATATTGTTAGGAAAAGCAGACAGTATCCATTCCAATAAAAGGCAGCACTGAGAGTGGTAAATTTAATTCATTTCAATGCACTCTGCTCATATGAGTATGTGTGTGGATATGTGTGGATGTTGATGATGAGGTGCTTTCATTTTTAAGAGTGTGCTCTGTACTATTCATCTGTGTATTTAAATAAAGTTGTTGGGAATATGATACTTCAGCCTTAAGCTGTCAAAAATGAGATTCCAAAGTATTCAGCAGCACAAAATAGCATAAAAAGAGCTTTACCACTATTTATCTCTGCTTGCCAGCTTGTAATGTTGATGTATGATGTGTCATTATAAAGCACTGAAATGAATACAGCAACATAAAAAAGGAAAGCTATGTGGTCACAGACACTGAAACATTTCTGATTCCACTGTCTCCCTCCTTCATGTGCTTACGCTCACACTCAAAGACAAAGTCTCTCACAGTGAGTCTGTTATAATTCAGCTATTTGACAAATACAGATATGATGTACACCACAGTCTTTCAAATAATTAAAAAAGGAAAAGAGAAAGAAGAATAAACTTTTTTTTTCATGAATCACAGATTCATAATTTCTACCAACCATCATGATGGCCTTTGAAGCTCAACACCTTCTGAAATCCAGGTGTATGTTTGTAGTTAAGTGACATTTTAAATTTCTTTCAAATTGTTTTAAAATATATTTGTTTTTAAAGCGAAAGTGTACAATACTTCCTCCCCACCCCTTCACACTTGTTGGTGTGAAGTATTTAGAGCATACATAAAAAAATAGAGTAAACCAAGAGAGACCATCTGGTGTCTTGGATCTTTTTTCTTTTGAATTCAATCAATGTAAATGCTGATAAAAGGAAATCAATTCTCAATTAATCAGTGTCCCAAATTATTACAGTGTTAGGGGAAGGAGAAAATATGTCTGTTTTTTTTTCATGCCTGTTAGAAGTTCCTCTGAAAGAAATCAAATCAAGAAGGAAAAAGAAACATATTCACCAATACCTATTTGCTAATAGGAATACCAGTAAACAACTTTCCACTGTCAAGTAAATTTTCCTTTTAGCTGTTGACCTGGCTGCCAGTTTCTACCACAGTTCCACTGTGGAAACAACAGTCACAACTATTACTGGCATAAATAAAATACATGACACTATTATAAGTTACGAAAAAAAAACACTCAAAACCTGAACACGAGAGCTAGTTCTCAAACAGCTCTCAATATTATGTTCCCTCCTCTAGGCCAGATATTCTACTTTCTTCAGTGCAGCAATATTTACATGAAAATCTGCCACCTAATCTGTTTGTTAAACCATGAGCCCAACCTTAAGTGTTTTAAAGATTGTCATGGTTTTATGATTTTTGGTGGTTGGTATTCCACACATGATGTGGAATCATGTCACATCATGTAGTGCACTGTAAGTTAAGGAGTTAATACTCCAGTTCTGTGCACTGATGATAGTTCCAGGTATATCTGTCTCAGGAGAGAAGAACTACATACTCCAGAGGAGTTTTCTTTTCCATTTTCCTTTCACTGTGAAGGATGAAACTGTTGGCAAGTAACAAAATGCCCCTCATTAGTCATGGAACCAGGCTGAACTGGCCCTTAAATCGTTAATGTCTTCATAACTGTTTTTTTGTCTGGGATAAATAGAAATTAAAATTTAATCTAATTTTCATAGGCATATATTACCAGTAAGTATTCCACTTCATTAATATACATTCCTTTTTTTGCACTTCTACTTTTATTTTTTTAATCTTTCTCCTTTTACTTCTTCAGGCAGTAGTTACACACAGTGTCCAATTTTGATTGCAAGGTTATTGTTCTGTGGCAGCAACATACTGGAATTAACAATACTGCTTCTGTGTATCTAATACATAAAAACATAACAAAAGGAATAATTATATTTGTCTAGATGCCTGTATATAATACATTATGTGAAGGATAATTGATTATTGTAGTTATATGCAAATATAATATCCACACAGGTACATAAGCACATGCAAAGAAATTTCATACAATTAGTAAATTCATTTTCTGAATTTGTATGTATTACTAGAAGGAAAAAAGGAAACAGACAAGTGAGCAAGTCTCTGTCAGAGAGCAATAGAAAGATGATAGTTCAGAAGAGCAGTTGACATTTATTTTACTACCCTCTTTTTTTTTGTTTTTTGTTTTTTTTTTTTTTTAAAGAAGTTTATTGAAATCTTTAGTCATACTGAAGAAATACTTCTTTCAGAATATATATATATATATTTTACGCTGATATATTTGTGAGGACATGGATTTCAATATAGTTCTGCCTGAGAATTCTACATTTAGAAATTGTTACTGCCCTCTCCATCCCCAGTTATTATCAGAAGAAAGCAGCCCACTTTCATAGCATAGGGCATTGCGTTGAAGTCCCTGTCTTGACTTTCACCTATTTATTTTTTGCACTGCATTTCTCTGGGGCATTGAAATTTTAAATGCAGTTTGCATGCTGCTATTATGGTCACAAATACAGTTCTGTACAATCACACTCTTGTTTCTGTTAACGTTTCCTATATATTTATTATTTTTGTTTTAAAGGCAAAACAGATTCCCTGAAATGATATCATTTTTAATTTGTTAAGAAAAGAGACAATTTCATATTAAAAGTAGATTTTTTTAAATTACTTTCTAGCATATGTATGGAAAGAATCATCATATGTTAACATTGCAAAAGCATAATTTCACATTAGGAAATGAGCTAAAAAAGCCCCATCTTTTGTAAAATCTTTCAAAAATATTAACTCACTGATTTATTTCTTCATATTAAACAGCTACGATTTCCATGGAAAATCAACTGCTGCAGTTCTAAAGCCCTTTTTGTCTCTGTAAAGTTGTTAATAACATCCATGAAAAGGAATACAAAAGTAAAATCCCCAAGTTATAGTCAGTGATGAGAAATGAAAAAATGAAAATTTTGAATGTCATCCACTGCAGATGGAAATAATTGAATGGATGTTTTGAAAATGCTCTTTATATTACTTGATAAAATATAATGTTTTACATTTCTAAAAACTTGTCTTAAAACAGTCACAGAACAAAATCTAGTTTGGATTCAAGAAAGTACCATTATGTAAGTAATGATGTTTGAAATATTTTTTCTTTTTAGAAATTCCTGTGCAATATTAGCTGACTTAGAAACATTTGGAGAATTCAAGGGACTGTTTATTTTTTGTGAACCAATTGCCTACTTCTCTCAGTTCCATAAAAAGTTATTGTCCAGCTTTGTTAGTATTAATATCAATAGATTAATTGCCCCTAAGTGCAGCATGATAAGAGCAATAGCCACGAACTGCAAGCACTCACACGAAGTATTTATAAATGCACAATTCCGTATTTGGCCTTAAATAATGAGAGAATGAAAACACATTAGTAAAGTGATACATAGAGTTTAAAGAGTAATTGATTAATACAATTTATTTAATTCTCCTGAAAGAAAATTATGCTGACTTAAAGATTAATACACATCTTGAAAGAAATTTATTGGGTCAGTTTCCTTCTGTGAGAGAAGTTTTCATTTGCCAAAACTGAATAGACTACTTCTCATGTAATGGTTGTTTCTCTGTTATTTTCCAATTTCAGATGTCACTATTTGCCATGAGAAAAATGGAATAATGCCATATATATAGCACCATATAAGGGAAAAAAAATCAAGTCATGATCTAAAAGCTTTAAAAAATTGACTGGTGTATGGATTTGTCTATTTTTTTAGTATTCTGTTTTTTTTTTTTTTTTTTTTTGGTTTTGTTTCTTTTTTTTGTAGCAGCTGTTCATAAAACAGTTTTTGGTGGTAAGGTGAGGATACACCACACATTTGGAGTCTTTTGTTTTCCATGAATTTGATTCAAATCTCAGCTTAATTCCCCTGCCAACAAATGGTGCACCCTTAACTGCCTCAGAAGAGCAGTCCTTTTTAGCAAGTTGACGAGGTGGTCAGTGCCCAGTGTGCTCTCATCCACAAGCAAGACAGTAGAGAGGGTGCAAGGAGAGAAATGCTCATTTGATGCTAGCCATAGCAAATTAAAAAAAAAACTATATTTTACTCCTGCATATTAATGAAAGTCTAATGTTTGTTGTAACAGGCTGAATACTGCTGCGTTTAACTTAAAAGTAATCTAATCTACATTTCATTGCCAATGAATGAGAGGATTCCTCCATGTGCACCAAAATGCTCACATATGCTTTCCTTGGTAAGCTTATATGGCCCATAAGAAACTACTTAATCAAGCAGAATGAGCAGCTGATGAAATAATCCTTAAATCTTTAAAACAATAACTATCAAGTGATGTTGGATGCTTAACCGGTCCTGTGCAAGATCAAGTTTTGTAACAGTTTTTGCAGACAGTACCAAATTCATACTGTTGCTGTAAGTACCTGGAAAAGCTGCTTTGGAAATCAGAGATTTCTAAATAAAATGGAGGAGTGAAAACACATGGAAGGAAAAGTATCACTGAGCTGGGATGGGACAAATGCTAACAAGCTGGCTTATGCTATGGACTGATGTGATCAGAGTCTATTAATAATTAGATATATTTATATAAAATAGATATGAACATAAACACATGCATTTGTATATGAACATGCATACTTATATATACAGTTTTTCACTCTCTATGGTTTGGAGCATATGGGGCAGATAGATAGAGACTGAGAGATGTTCTTTTTTTGCTTGTGACTTCATCCTAATCTTTGTTGTAATTCCTGTCTATGCACTTAGAAGTTCAGGTCAACAAACAAAGAATAAAAAGTTCACTTAAGGTTGTAAGGTAGTTTGAAGTGTGTGGATCATGTGCACAGTTCTTTGGCCATTCATAGTAGGTCATCTTGAACTGTGATTCTGTGGTATTTGGACAGTTTCTTGAATTCTTGCAGGCTAACAGAAATAATCCTTCTGTCTGCAGGAAGTGTACCAATATAGAGCCCCATAGTTTGAGATATATGATTGGAACAAGAATACTTTCTTCTTACTCCAGAACTTCCTGAATCTTATCTGGTTCCATATAATATGCGATTTCAATAACATAAAGTGAGTCATAAACAGTAAGGTTCTCTCCAATCAGAATAAGACAGTTTCTACAATTATTCATTATGTTTATTCTTTGATGCTTGGCTTTGTTTCTGATTTTGCTCTGTGATATTTCCTTGTTGTGTGCAACTACCATTATTGGAATGGGCAACTCAAATATAATCTAATTTCTCTGGGTTTGCCATTCTCTCTTACCTGTCCATCTGATTTTCTCCTTCAATCCAAGTTTAGTGAGTAGGACAATATATGTGTTCCTCTACATTAAAATAATTTTATTCTCAGTGTTGCTATTAGCAACACGGGATAGATACATCCTGTCCTAAAAAAAGAACCGTTTGTTGATAAATAATTCATACTTACTTCCATTTTTGTTAACTTACCTTTTTTCTTCCAATAACTCTGTGGCAAAACAGTATAAACAGAGTTCAACTGTTTATCTATGTATTCTTACTTAAATTTTAATTTAACTAAGCTTAAGCTTTCCCCAGTTGACATTGAGACTTCACATATCAGTAATTCCCTATATCAACTCTTCTTTCCCACTAGGTTTTATGCTTCTTCAAGGACTTCTACTCTTCAAAAATAATTCCACAACTCATAAGATAGCCTTCAGCTACTGGCTGACAGAAAGCACCATCTTCATCTCCTCTTCTGCATGCTAAAGCTGAGTTATTACACTGGAAATGTGCCTGTCCCAATAACATTTTTAGCATCATAGACTTGCTCACACTGTGCAAACACATCCATAAAATGTCATGAAACATAAATATGATGAAAACATAAAATACAAAAAGGTGACTTTTCAGTGAATGTTTCCACTTAGCACACCTTCTAAAGAAGCAGCCACCAAAACACGTCTCTTACAGCTTGGTTCTCTATCCCTGCTGAGTTCTCAGGAATTCAGTACACTTTGCCTTAGATCTCGAGCACCAGGTTGTATATTAGTATTTTTATCACTTTTTTACAGATATAAAATTGAGGCACTGTAAAGTAATATATATGCAACTCAAAGTCTCTGAAGAATTTGTGACAGAGCAAAATAGTAAATCTTGGCTTCTAAGTCTGCTATCCTAGTCACCATCACAATGACTACCTGAAATTTTGAATGGAAATAGTCTTTAGAAAACGAAGAACTACAAACAAAATTTACTACTTCTATGAACTGTTCCTATATAGGAAATATATTTATACAACAACTTGAAAAACATTTTCCACTGCACTTTTTAAGAAATCGAATATTTGAATTTGGTTATTATTTCTACCCCATACTTTGCATTATGGGTCAATACTAAAGAAAATATATTAAACTTGTGTATTTACTACTCATCTTCATGTCTCATCCACATAAATGGAGGCTCCAGGGTATCAGAATTTATTTCTGGGGCCAGTTAAGTCAAAGAAAGCTTGTAGTCTGCAGGGAAAAAGACTGTTAGTTCCAACAGAAATGTGCAGACCACACTTATTAAAATAAAAATGATTGGATTTTTTTTCAAAGAAAGGACCTGATGTTTGGGTTAAGTCTCCTGTGGGAAGATCTAACTTTCATACTCACTATTAATGGGGATTTTCAAGCTCTATTTACTTATGTATTCAATAAGAGAAAGTAACTGTTATCCCATTCCTTTCATTACATGATGCAAACGCTATCTCTGCAGTACAGAAATGCTTCATCAAATTGGAAGGCAGACTATAGGGCTTATTCCAGTAGTTTAAACATACATTTAAGGGAGCATTCATCTATCTTCAATGAACAAGATTTTTTTCTGAATTGGTTACTTATTTATTTTTACTATTAATTTTTGAAAGTATATGGAAGATAGAAATTTGAGTGTAAGAAAATTGAATACAAGGCATAGCTGTTTTATCTATGATTTGCTACTTAGTTCAGGCACGCCTGCAATAAATTGATTTCTTTTTTGAACGGCAAATCAAATTCTTTATATTACAAATCAGAGTAGTTATGTGTAATGATGGGTTTCTATGTCAGTTGTGGTGCAAGACAAATGGTTCTTACCACTGATTTGCACATGATGTCCTTAGAACAAGCTTTAAAATGCAGTCAACTTGCAAGCAGATTTCTTTGATAATTCATGGAGAAATCTTGATCTGGGACAAGGAGAAATAAGAAATCAAAGAGGGAATCAAAAGCCCAAGTATCTATTTTGGGGCAGCTAGATATTTATATCCTAGGCAGTCCTGAGGTCAGCTATAGGATGAAAGAGATGCAAATGTGTTTTGGTGTCACTACTGTCTTCTCCAACTTCTTACGTTCTACAAGAGATGAGGGACATCACAACATTTATTCCAGTGCTTGTGGCAGGAGCTGTCACTAGATGGATACAAGTACGGTGTATCAGAAAATACTTATTTACACATAAGAACCAAAAGCAACTGATAGAAAAACCCTTGAATGACACAGATCCAGGCACTACTGAAAAACAAAGATGCAAAACAAATTCACTGTTCATCTCCTCTCAATCCTTGACTAGGTGCTAATGTAGATTAGAAAGGTATAACCACTGTTCTTTCAAACCAAAATGTGTCCGGAAATCCTGCGATAGATATTAATGCCTTGTCTTCCAAGGGACTGATGGATGTCTCTGTAGTGAGTTTTGAGACCACAAGGGTATTTTTGTAAATAGGTCTGTTCAGTGTGACTGAGAATCCATGAGATTCCATGATTAAAAAAAAAGTTAAAGAATATTTCAGATTCTATCTTCGTCAGATGATAAGTAAATAATGGTTCAGACTTTGCCTTCTTGCTACCATCATTCCCACACAGATTTATCTCTACTTTTGGTTGGAGGGAAAAGACACTGTATCTTATCTGCCCCTAAGAAAGACAATAGACAAGGGTTTTTTTGAGACAAATGTGGAAAAAATAACATCGATATATTAGGAGGATAAAAATTCCCGGGCTGTAATAAAATTAAATGCAATCTCTATCACCTCCTGCCCTGTCGTGCTATTGACAAATAGTTTGGATCAGCTTTAACGACCATTGGTGTCATCTCTATCTGTTTACTGTTCTTCAAGAAAAATGTCTTGCTGAGATAAATGATTACTATCTCCTTCAGAAAGGCAGGGAAAAAAAGGAAAAAAAGGGGGAAAACTTTAAATCTTTTAAGCTGCTGTAGGCAGAAGAATATCATATGGATATTTCCTTAGACTCTTTTGAAAGTAACGGAAAAAACTAAATCTAAATGCTTAATATGTAAGCAAGTTAATTGACAATTTAGATTGAAGAACATATTCACAGAAATCTGTAGCTGCAAGAATACTGATTTTGCAACAAAAAATGTGTATAGTAGAGCTGCTCAGCACTGTCAAAGCAGTCTTCTGTGTACTAATGACAATGTCTGGTGGGAAAAGTAGAATTATTTTTTTGTCATCGTCTATGGGGAATGCAGTTAAAGTGTGATATTTTTCCTCATTATCACTTCCAACCCCCTCAAGCCAGCTTACTTTCTCACCATCCCCTCCCAGGTTTTTCAACATTATACAGTACACAACAAATGAAGTGAAGAAAAAAACATAACATCCCTCTAGGCTATTCTATATTAAAGGTAGTCTTCAGAGTTCTGGTACATAAAGGAACCACAGCAATCTCCTTATCTTTCCACTGGTTTACCGATGTTATTCATGGTCAAAGGCAGCATGAGTACGTAAAGATAGTACTCAGATTCTCACCTCTGTCAAACCTTCCTACAACGGGTTTTCGTAGACTCAGTTTATTCTCTCCTGAAAGACAACATCTTCATCTTTTAAACTGCTCTGTATGATTTAACTTTCCCAGCTTTTTAACTTTTCTCTTCTGACAGAAGGAAAACCTGAAGTGGAATTCTATTGGAGATTATTGCTGAATTACAAATAAGTATATATATTTTTTATTTTTATCATTTAAAAAATGATGGCGCTTTGGAACTTGGTGGAAAATCCAAGAATTGCATTGCAATCTCAGTTTTGTTCTGTTGCTTCCACGAAGCTTCATACTTCTTTATTTATTTAGTTAGTTAGTTAGTTAGTTTGCTACATGCTTTGAGTTTACATCTGTCATTTTATCTGTAAGGATTAGGGAGTCACTTAAAGTTGTAATATTTTTTAAGGCCTAAGACAGCTAAAAAGCAGAGATTTGATTGAAAGAAAGGTTTCAGCCAAAAATGTTCCAGAGGAAGCATTTACATACAAGGAAAAGTAACTACTCTTGTCTGAGACAGTAGATACAGAAGGAGTTGCAACTTACTGTAGGTCAAAGCAAGCGGTAAGCACAGTGCAGCAACCTGTCAATGAAACAGGAACAACAGTTTTCATATTCTTTGGGTATCTGGGTTGAATTAAGAAGGTCAAAATTCTCCTCTAAAATTTTATTTTAAAAAGTCAAAATTCCATGAAATAAAAATTTTCAATTGCTGTATAACTATTCTGTTTAAATGCATAATATAATAAAAAACAATTGAATATTTTTACAAGTATTTAGAAGGACTCCTCTCAAAGATGAGCATGGAACCAGAAATACTGACCATAACAAAATCTTCTACCTGACAATTTGGTTCTTAATAGCAGAGGCTGATATTTGGATATGGAAGAAAAAGTGATAGATCGACAGTGAATAGTAAAATTAAACCAAAATTTAAAAACATAGCAAAACTTCAGATTTTTTTTCTGAAGATTATTTTTTGGTGGATTCTTAATTTAATTTTTATTTTGAATGCTTTTATGGTAGATGGTGTAGTTTTATTTCTAACTTTTTCATGTCATGTAGTTTTCATGCCTTTATTTTTCCTTAAGGTAAAACTGATGACTTGCATTCTATTTCATCTTAATGCAAATCTTACTGAATTATTAATGCCTGAAGAAATGTTTTTTGTCCTTCTTTGTTTGTTTGTTTGTTTCATTTTATGTAGAGTATATATATATATATATAACTTGCTCAGCTTTGTTAGAGGAGTGATAATCACAGATTATCTGAGTCTTCAGTTGTCCTAAAGTCACATCATGATACACAAAGAAGCCTCAATTTTCTATGCAGTCAAAAATACATTTTTTCTTTTTCTTTTCTTTTTTCATGTGAAATAGATCATAATAGTCTAAAAATATGCACAACTGCCTAAAAAATTTAAGGAGATATGGAATGTATACAACGTAATGGCACTATTCAAAACCCTGCTGATAGAGGACAGAGCAAAGAAAGAGGAGAATTTGATTTTTTGCTAATTACCAACATCTTATAGATAGCTCTATGTGTTTTATTTTTATACATTTATGTAAATATGTAATGTTGAAAAAAAAGCTTTCCATGCATTTTCTTCAATAATAATGAAAAAAAAATCAAATTTCATTGTAGCCTCTAATAAAAAAGAAAAACAAACTGTCATGGTTTTATTATTTTTGTTATCAGTATTTCATGTCATAACGCCATGTGAGACACTGGGAGTTAAAGAGTTTATGCTCTAAGTCTGTGGACTGCTGAATTTCCAGGTACCTGGTTCTCAGAAGAGAAGAACTATATATCCCAGGGAACTTTGCGTTCCCATTTTCCACTGAGAGGGAAAGATAAAACTGCATGCAAGTTTTGGAGGCTTTCTCTTTTACAGTTAATCTCAGCAGTGGAGGTTCCCTAGCCATCTTGCCTTCAGCTTTAGTGTAAGGCCTTTGGTTTCGGACACTCTTTCTCTCATTTCTTTTGTTTTAATTAGCTTCAATTCTAACTATATTGTGTTATTTTGCATTATGATTATTTAGTAAATTAGTTTTCCTCCTCAGATCGTTGCCACAGTTCTGCTTTTAGGCCTATCTTCCTCCCCCCTCCCATTTCCCCCCTTCCCCTTTCTCAGGGCGTGGGTCCATGGTCCCCTGCCCTACTAGCCTTGGAACTGAACCTAACAGGCCCATAAACTATTGACACAAACATAAACCCATCTTCCCTTAGCACCCAACTGCCAAGGGACCTCCAGTCCTCATACATAAAACTGTAGAACCATGTGATTGCTCTGGTTGGAAAAGACCTTCAAAATCATCAAGTCCAACCAACCTAACATACCACCCTAACTCTAACAACCCACAATTAAATCATGTCCCCGAGCACTACATCCAGATGGATTTTAAACACATTCAGGAATGGTGACTCTGCCATCTCCTTGGGAAGCCTATTCCAGTGCTTAACAATCCTTTCTGTAAAAAAGTTTTTCCATATATCCAAGGTAAACCTTCCCTGGTGCAATTTGAGGCCATTTCCCATTGTTCTTTCACTTGTCAGTGGTGAGAAGTGACCAAGCCTGGTCTCGAAGCATTACCTTTCAGGTATTTGAAGAAAGCAGTAAGGTCTCCCCTCAGCCTCCTCTTTCCCAGACTAAACAGCTGTCACTCCTCATAGGACATATTCTTCAGAACCTTCACAAGCATTGTTGCCCTTTTTTGGTCCTGCTCCAGCACCTCAAAGTCCTTTCTGTAGTGATGTGCCCAAAACTGAACAGAGTATTCGAGGTGGGGCCTCACCAGTGCCAAAAATAAAGGAAGGATTACTTGCCTCGTCCTAGTTACCACACCATTCTTGACATAAGCCAGGATGCTATTGGTTTTCTTGGACACTTAGGCACACTGCTGGCTTGTCCTCTAAAGCCACTGATATATTAGTAGACCTGCTTAGATACTTTCTGATAGCTTTATGTCCCTTTTATGTTGTGACAGCCAAAACTATACACAGTGGTTGAGTTCACCACACCAGAGAAGAATGGAATCAGTCCCTTCCCTTCCTCACTAACAGTGCTGGGCCTGATGCACCCCAGAGGATGGCTGTCCATTTGGACTACCAGGACATGATGCTGACTTGAGTTACCATCAAACAAAACCCACACTTAGCAAATTATTGATTTTTCTCTAGTGTGATTAAAGTAAACATCTCACTTCCTCAGAATAAAGATACTGTCCCATGTCATGAACTCAATCTTTGACTATATTAATTTAAAAGATCCTATAAAATTTCTCACTAGCTCACAAAAGAAAAGATGATGATTTTAAAAGTACTCTTCTCCACACTAAGTTTGTATCTACTATGAATAATCATTTTCTTAACTTTAAGCACAGGGTGATTCCACATGTTTTGGTCATTTCACAACAAATCCTGTAAGGTGGGGAATGTGAACTGATTTCAGATTCTTGAAATATGATTCGTACTACAATCGTGAAATTTTTTGCTGTTCAAATGGTGTTTTTTTCACAGTTTTTTTTTAATTAAATTTTAAATTGTTGTCAATACCTAAAATATTTTTTCTTCTTTACATAATTTATTCTACTTTTTGCATTGATTTTATTAGTTTTTCTCAGGATTCCTTTGTGTTTACTAATTTGCTTACAGTTGTCTAAATGGTAAGCATAATTTTTACTTATTTTCATACTGTTATCTTTATATGAAACTGACACTGATTGCTGTTTTGGCAAAACACAACTTACAGATTTTTATAACTCTGAAACAACTGTCAATGTGTCAGTCTTATAAAGTCTGGATAACATCTCTTAGAGTAGATTTTCTGTAGCAGAGGAGACTAATCTTTAACAGAATCCGTAAGGGATGTAGGAATGGAATTTCCCTAGAATGTAGCAGTACTGAAGCTGTCATTGAATCTGAGACATAGGTGTATCCATGTTGAATATGAAGTAACATCAGCAACCATCCTAATCCTTCTTGAACTCCTATCTGACAGCAGTACTGGAGTGCGTCTAGGGTCATGATATTTCTGTTCTACTAGTAATTCATTTTGTAGAAGTATTTCTATTTGGATGCAACATTGATGTTTTTACATAAAAATGATATAATTTCTAATATTTTTATTTTATTTTTATTTTTTTAATTGTCTTCTTTTGCTGGCTGCAAAGTTTTTTAGAAAACTGCCAGATTTTATATCTGTTATTTGCTTTCCGTTTATGGCAAGCTATTCAGTCAGTCATTATATTTCACTTTTTAGACCTTCAGTAATTCCAAAAGTCTTTTTTTTTTTTTTGGTTTATGGAGATATCTCTTTAAGTTCTGCTAGTACGTCTGGTCCAAAATCTGGTCCAAAAGTGTTTGTTGCTGTATGTAGTTACACGTAGTAAAACTTATACAGGTTTTGAGCAGGAAACAAAGCTAATGAAAGAGCTAGAAGGCATGTCCCATGCAGAAAGACTATGAACCTTTGAGTTATCAAGACTTGAGTAGGTGAAGCAGCAACCTCATTGTTTTCTACAACTTCCTGAGGTGGGGATGTGTATAGAAAGGAGTCAGGCTCTTCTCCCTGGTTGCTGATGTCCATACACATGTGAAAGGCACAAAACTATGGCAGAGAAGGTTCAGAATGGGCATTAAGAAAAATATATATTTGCAGTAAGGATGATCAGACACCTGAGCAGGCTTTCTAGAGAGGTGGTTGATGCCTCATGCCTGAGGTGTTTAAGAGACATTTGGATAATGTGCTTTTGGTTAGTCCTGGGTAAGTCAGGCGGTAGAATTAGCTTCTCTGTGAAGGACCATTCCAGTTGAGCTATTCTATTCTATTCAGAAAGTAATTTAAGAAATTCTACTGTTTTTCTTTCTGAATCAGTTGTCACACGTAAATAAACATTAAGATGGTAATTAAAGCTGATTTTATCACTTTGGTAATGCAATATTTTCAGTTTCCTGTAACTCCAAGTGTTTCTTTTATTTGTTTCAGTATATCAGATCTGCATGAGGAGCTGCTGCATTCTTCATGCAGGAAAGACTCATTTTCTGAGTGAATATCAAAAACACGATTTTGGATTAATCCCTGTCTGTATTGAGTTTTTAGGAAAATTTCTATTGACGTGGGAAAGATCCAGGCAGATTCTGTTTGCCGTTAATGACATCTGAATAGTATACTGGGTAATTATCTTTTCATGACTACTTACACAAAAAGATGCACATTCTTGTACAGGACTATTAGGACAATCTTACTGAATTTCTTTCAGTTAAAGTACTATACTTTTAACAGCATAGCATAAGGTTAGGTACTATGTCCAGATTATTACCAACAATGATAAATTCTGTTCCAATTCTCATTCTCTCGACAATCATTGTCTTATGAATGGATTAATATAATTTTACCCTGAGTTCTCTTTGCAGTCTGAAGATTGTCTCAAGAACGGATTGGGTGTTATTTTCTCTTCTTGTTAGAGTCTTTGTCATGAGTTCTCACAGACCTTTAATGCTTGATATGTTCTCATCTCATTATATATTCTCATTCCCATAACAAAGATTATAATGAGAGAAGAAAATGTCATAAAATTAATCCATTCTCATAACAGACTGTAATGAGGACAGAAAATGGAACAAAATTAATCCATTCTCATAACACTGTGAAGATTGTAATGAGAACAGAAAATGGCATGAAATTTATCCTTCTTGAGACATTCTTAAAATTGTACCAGGACAGGAAAGGATACAAGATTAACTGGCCCTTAAGAGAACAGCTCTCTGTAGAACTGAACATCATACCAAAGTAATCTGTTCTTGTGATAGAACTGAAAGGTTCAATGGTTGTATAGAGATGCCACTTTAAAGTTATTTAAAATGTTGTGAGACTTATACCTCTATCACCCCTGGGGAGTGCAAAACATATATAAATTTTTAACACTCAGACCTTGAGGACAGAATTCTAGTTTGTGATTGTAAACAAGTCATGTAAGTAACACCATTAACGTTTAATACACTTAAGTTTAATGCGTCTAACTCTGGAACTCATTATTTATATTGAAGAGATTGGACCAAATATCTAAATAGCATTTTTTTTTTTTTTGACCTTAAGCTTTTTCTTCTACTTTACATAAAATATTAACACCACTCACTCCTAAAATATATATGGTCTAATTCACAAAATATTCATGTGTTCTTAATAAACTTCTGCTTAACATTCACATTAAGTTTGTCCTGATCCATAAAGCCCTCCTCAGGGCCCCTCTGAAATCTGGAGTTACAATAAGGTTTTATGTGATATCTGCTTTCTACTGTTAGTTCTTAAGCAGCTAAGTATGTGACGTGTTCTGGTCTTACCTGCACAATTTGAAGATTGAATGTTTCTACCTCCCTCCTCTTCCTCTGATCCCCTGCAGTGCTCTACCTGTAATGGGACCCATCCCAAGGTGCTGAGTTCTCTCTTCTGTAGTGCAAAGATTGGATATCTATAAAATTCAAATCAGTATGAACAGCCTAGGGCCAGTATGGCCTGCCTAGGAAGGTGGTTGAGGCACCATCAAGAAGAGTTTAGATGAGGTGCTAAGGGATTTGATTTAGTAGCTTAGTGCGTAGGGATGGTGGTAGGAGGATGGTTGGACTAGATGATCTTGTAGGTCCTTTCCAACCTAATGTATCTATGAATCTATGCTACTCTGGTAGGGTTTTATGTTTAATACTTCAGAGAGCACGTATTTTAAAGGTGCTCTTAGCTCATACACCAATCATCAATTTCTGATCGTTAATAACAAATAAAAATCTGCCAAATTTAATTAATTATTTAATAAGTTCATTCCCTTTCCTCTCTTCTCACCTTAAGGAACATGAAAGCAATATTTTTTAGCCAAACTTATACCTTTAGTGTTACTGTTTATTCAGTATACCTTATAGCGTTGCTTTTCATTCAGTATACTACAAAAACTTAGTAAACTATTCTGATAAAAAAAAAAGGGGGAAAAAAGAACAAATTCAATGATTTTCTTTAAAGTTCAACACATTTTTGTCCTATATGTGGTAAAATACCCAACACATAATTCTGCACAATTTTCTTGAATGTGATTTTCTCTTGTGGCCCCATGAATGAAAATATTTTATTTATCTATATTTGATATGTTGTGGTCTTTTTACCAAGCAGTTAATATGTTTTACCTTGTTCCTTGAGTGCTGATTTATACCAGACAGACAAAATTTTTTTTGCCACTACAAACATGTGCGTCATTATATCTGGAAACTTATTACTATTTGCTGTGGCTTAACCTGGGAATCAGCTAAACACCACAAACCCATACACTCACTCCCCAGTGGGATGAGGGAGAGAACTGGAAAATACAGAACTCTCTGGTTGAGATGAAAGCTATTTACTAAAGTAGAAACAAAAATGAATATATATATATATATATATGACAACGTGTATATATAAATACACAGAGTGATTACTCACCACTCAATGCCCTGCCAATAATACAATGGCCTGCCAACTGACACCATGCTAGAAATGCATTGTCTCACCACCTGCAAACTGATGTCCACAGATCCCCAAGCAGCATTCACCCCAACCAACTCCCCTCAACTTTGTCATTTAACATTTAACATAAAACATTTAGTTTCAAGGCATTCCTCCTTGTCCTATCACTATCAGACTGTAAAAAGTCATTCCCCTTCCTGATTGTAAGCTCCCCTCAAGTGGTGCAACACTGCAATGGAGTATCCTTGGAATCTTCTCTCAACTAGGCAAACCCATCTTCCTCGATCTTCCTTCATACCTTCAGGTGAGGTGCTCCAGACCTTTAAATCATCTTTGTAGCCCTCCTTTGGACTTGCTCCATCAGATCCTTTGCCTTATTCAGATCAACTGTCCTGGCTCCACCCCACCCCATGCTGCCATGCCATAAAGGCAGTGGCTCTTCCTCACTGTCTGTCTGGCCCTGTCCTGAGCACATTCACATCACTTAGCAACAATCAAAACATTGCTATTAATACCATCTTAGTTGAAAACAGGACATCGTTCTTACACTGTCTTCTGAAAATTGTAATCATAGAAGATTCTTATTGTTTAACTTCCAGGAATCTTCATCCTGTATAGTGGAATATAAAATTAATTAGCATTAATGAAGACAAACTATTTTTATTCAAATGTATAAGTCTTAAAATATAAACAGCGCTTTCTTCATTAACCTCTGTGAATTAGAATAATATAATATGAAAATATTATAATATGAAAAGAAAGCAGCAGAAGTTTTAGTAAGATATTTCTCCTCTGCGTTTCTTTTACATTTGGACTTGCTTTTTTTATTTTTATTTTTTTGATTGCTTTAATTTTCAAAGACCAGTTATATGCATTCACAACTACAGATGGAATTTGAAAAGTAATCCAGCAGTTTTCCCAGAAACCTTCAATGAATTAACTGCTCTCACTCTGTTAGACTTACTTGATCCTTCTTGTCCACTGAGGTCAAAATTCACTGTCCAGTCAATACAGTGAAAATCCTTTCACACATCTTGTCTTTTCTAATATCAAAAGTAAGATTTCAGAGTTGGACATATAGTTTATTTGATCTGTTTCTGAAGTACCATGTACATGTGCAAAGCTCTAGGTTCTCTTTCAGCAAGTCTTAGTAATATTTTCTAGCTGCTCTTTCACCTCCAGGGTTATGAAAGCTGTAAATACATTTGCAGCTGAACCATCATTTCCAGTAAATGACATCCCTAGTGCTTGGTGAAGAAGGGGAATGAGAATAAAATGGCTGAAACTCAGTCCAGATATATAGTTTTCTAAGAATGTAAAATGATACATTATCTAAAAATTACCAGTGTTTTAAAGCTTCATTTATTTTCACTTAGTGTTCACCATCATTTCTTCTCTTGAATGGTTTTCTGCTGAAGGAATCCTTTAAGCCATCTGATGATGAATGTTATATATATTTTATACACAGTTCTCTATGTAGTGTCTTCCTTGTTATATGGATCTTAAAGATTACTTTTGTTTGCTACAGATTTACTGCAAAGAGAATATTTCATTCTTGCCTAATTGGTAATAAAGTGATCATGATTCAAACAAAGTAAATTTTTGTGAATCTTTTTTATGTAAATATATGTTTCATAAATCATAGGGATATAACTTGAGATGTAGTTTATAATTTTGCTTTAAACATTCTTACATTACATAATGTAGGAGCCAGAAATTCACAAACATACAGTATTTCTTTTCTTTTTTTTCCTTTTTTTTTTAACTTTTTTTCTAACTTCTCATATTTTACTGTCACCTGTTCATAAACAGTAGGCCTGGATATATCTTACAAGTGGAGTAAGGATCATTTTTGAATTCTGAAGAGCTGTGGAAGGGTCCCCTCTGTCAGCCAACCAGCACTCACACAATGTAAGTTGCATCTGAAATATTAATGTAACTGTAGACAGTTCATGACTTATTTATGACCAGATATATCTTTACGGGGTTAAGGGGTGCAAAATTAACTCTCCTCTCTGCAGGAGAAAGCCAAAAATAAAAGGAAGGATAAAGACTGCTCTTGACCACTATCACCTATGCAGCTACCAACCAATGCATACAAATATCCTTGTTTGTTTGTTTGTTTGTTTGTTGTTATTGATGTTTTTAACTTCTGACATTTATGAAGCATTTGATATCTGGTTGCTGTTCACTCCATAAATAAAGAAGTGATAGGAATGTGAAATGTCGTTCAAATTAAGTTTTCTCAATAATGGAGTATTTCAGGATCACACATAGGTCTCTTAAAAAGTAGTGCCTTCTGTTTAATTTTTGGGGAAATTACAACAGATACAAATACAACACTATTTGATAGGACAGATTCTCAACTACAAAATACTGTTTTTCAACATAGTCACCACATTTACCTATGCATTTTTGCCAGTGATAAATAAAAGCCTGAGAGCTGTTCTCATAAAAATGCACACTAGTGGAGGTGACACATTTTCAGTGCTGTCATCAGTGCTGAAATGCATTACCCACTGCCTCACTGTGCACATATCCTTTTTTTGGTCTGCATAAATGTTCAGCAACCTTCAGTGAATGTCAGTGGGTGCAATGTTTTCTGGATGAAGGAATTCTATGATGCACCTTTGCTTCCATATCAGACACCATTTTGTCAGGCTGCCCCTCTGTTGTCATCTGTCACACAGCCACAAAATGTAATAAAATATTGGCAGAAAGGTTCAGCCTCTACTGTCATACTATCAACATCCACCTGATGTTTTGGACCAACATAATAAAATAAGAAACGTTACTCCCAGAGCAGCTCTTTTGTACAGAAGAATATTCTTCTTTGTTTCAGTTCGAGTTCGTTACCTTTTGTCCCTTCACAAAGTATTACTGAAAAGAGCCTGACTCTTTCTTCCTCATTCCCCATTATCAAGTATTTACACTCACTGGCAAGAAGCTCCAGCCTTCCCTTCTCCAGGATGAAGATAGTGCCAACTCCTTCAACCCCTCCTTACATGAAGAATGATACAACAACTTCCTCAAAAAATCTGGGACAAGGTGCCTCAAAATAAATTCAGTTCTAAGATATATTATGTCAACTGACAAAGTCTCACAAAAGATAATGTTTTCCTGTCAAAATCATACTTATACTACCAAAATGGTCAGAGGTTATATTCTGTTTTAACCCAGCAGGCAACTAAGCACCTGCAATCATTTACTCACTCTCCTCTCCCCATAGGATAGGTTAGAGAATCAGAAAGAAGGAGAACCCTTGTGATGATATTAATACTAAGACAGAAAAATAAGAGAAATACAATAGTAATTATAATAATATAGTTTTGGTTCCAAAGCAAGTGATGTATAATGTAGTTGCTCATCATCCATTGAGAAATGCCCAGAAAGTCCCTGAGCAGCAGCTCCCTCCCTCACCAGATGACTTTCTCCAGTTTCAGAGTTCTGCATAACATCATATACTGTAGTATACCCCTACATATTGGGTCCTTGTTCTATACCATTTTAGATCTTTGTGCACCCCAGCAACCCAAGACAGTACAAGAAGCTCAAACTTTCTTAACTCTATGCAGTGCTGCTCAGCAAAAACTAAAACATTGGTATCTTATTAATACTCTTTTACTCCTAAAACCCAAACACAGCATCACACAAGACACTATGATGAAAATCATCTGTGTCCCAGCTGAAACCAGGATAAACTGTTTATAAAAATGACTTGTGGGATATTTCAGTAATTGAGAGGTGCCAGTTAACTGGGTAATGGCAAATATTCCAGTTTTCAAGGAGGGCAAGAAAGAAGACCCTGGCAATTACAGACCTGTCTGTCACGCTTCAGTGCCCAGTAAAATTAAGGGGAAATTATTCTAAGAGTTATTGAACAACACCTGAAGGACTATATGGTCACTGGTCACAGCCAACACGGGTTCATGAGAGAAAGGTTCTGTTTAATAAATTTAATTTCCTCTTATGACAAGGTCACCTATCTAGTTGACCAAGGGTAGCCAGTCAGTGTAATCTTTTTGGATCTGAATAAAACTTTCAATACTTTCTCACAGTATCCTTCTGGACAAGATGCCCAGCATACAACTAGATAAAATCATAATGCAGTGGGTGAGAAATTGTCTGACAGTTTGGACCCAAAGTGTTTTAGTAAATGGGATTATATCAGTCTGGTGACTGTCACTAGTGGGGTTTTCCAAGGCTCCATTTTAAGGCCAGTTCTCTTCAATATTTTCATAAATGACTTTTATGTGTGACTAAAAGGTGTTTGTTGATGCTACTAAGTTGGGAGTAGCTGTTGACTCTACTGAGGGTTAAGAGGCCTTGCAGAGAGATTCAGATGGGTAATCAGCAGTCACATTAAGTGTAACAACCTGAAGTTCCAAATTCTGCATTTGGGAAGAGGATGTCCTGGGTGTACATTCAGATTGAGGGATGAGACACAGAGGAGCAACCTGGTTGAAAGGGATTTGGGAGTTTTTGTTTACAGCAAGTTGAACATGAGTCAACATTATACCCAGGCTGCCAGAAAAGCCAAGTATATCCTAAGGTGCATCAAGCACAGCATTGCAATCTGGTAGAGGAAAGTGACTGTCTAGTTTTGCACTGCACTGATGTGTTCTCATCTTGAGTACTGTGTGCAGTTTTGGGTGCCACAGTACAAAAAGGGCATAGAACCACCAAGTGTCCAAGGAAGGGCTACAAAGCCAGAAAAGGATCTAGAGGAGAAGATGAGTGAGGAGCAGCTGAAATCCCTTATTTTGCTCAGCATAAAAGGAGAGGAGATAGAGGGGAGACCTCACTGTGGCCTACAGCTCCTCATACTGAGAGCAGAGGGGCAGCTCTGATCTCCTTTCTCTGGTGTTCAGTGGTAGAACTTAAAAGTACAGTATAAAGGTGCAACAGGGGAGGTTCAAGTTGGATATCAGGAATAGGTTCTTCACAGAAGGTAGGGGGCATGGAACAAACTCCCCAGGGCAGAGGTCATGGCAGTGAGTTTGCCCAAATTCAAGAAGTGTCTGGACAATGCTCTCTCATATATGGTCTGATTTTTGTGTGCAGAAGGGAGTTGGACTTGATGATCCTTGTGAGTAATCATTATGGATGGCTCTCCCATATTGGAATCACAGAATCATAGAATGGCTTGGGTTGGAAAGGATCTCCAGGGTTATTAGGTTCCAGCCTCCCTGGCTGTGACAGGGTTGACTACCACTAGATTAAGCACTAGATCAGATTACCCAGTGCTCCATCCAATGTGGTCTTGAATGCCTCCAGGAATGAAGCATCCACAGCCTCTCTGAGGAACCTGCTTCAGTGCCTCACCACCCTCAGCGAGAAAGATCCCCCATCATCCAATCCAAATCTTCTTTAAAATGTTTTCTGCTTTTCCTGTCACTACCTACTCATGTAAAAAGTTGATTTACCACCTGTTTATAACCTCCCTTTAAGTGGTGGAAGGTTGTAATGAGGTGTACCTGCATACTTCTCTATTCCAGACTGAACTAGCACAGCTTCTTCAGCCTATCTTCATTGGAGGGGTGCTCTAGCTTTTTGATCATCTTCATGGCCCTCCTCTGGACCTGCGCCAAGAGCTCAAAATCTTTCCTGTGTTGGGAGACCCAGACTTGAACACAATACTCCAGATGGGATTTCACAGGAGCAGGATAGTGAGAGACAGTCATGTTCATTGCCCTGCTGGCCACCCCTTGTCTGATACTGCCTAGGATACCATTGGCCTTCTGGGCTGCAAGAGAAGCTGGCTCATGATAAGTTTTTCATCAACTGGAACCCCTAAGTCCTTCTCAGCAGGGCTACACTTGAGGATTTCTTCTCCCTTCCTTCTGCTGTATCAACTACATCACTCAGCTTGGTGTCATCATAAAACTTGCTCAGGGTTCACCCAATTCCATCATCTATGTCACTGATAAAGGCGTTAAAGAGTGCCAGTCCCAAGACAGACCGCTGGGGGACACTGCTTATCCCTTGTCTTGATCTGGATATGGAGCCATTGACCACAACCCTCTGGCTATAATCTTCCAGCTGGTTCCTAAGCCACCAAATAGTACACCCTTCAAATCCATCTCCATTCCATTTAGAGATAAGAATGTGGTGGGGGACCAAGTCAAAAGCTTTGCGGAAGTCCAGGTAGATAATATCAGTTGCTTTCTCTTTGTCCATTGATGTCATCACTTCATCATAGAAGGCCACTCAATTGGTCAGGCATGACCTTACCTTGGTGAAGCTGTGCTGGTACTGATCACCTGCTTGTCCCTCATGTGCTTTAACATGTCTTCCAGGAGGATCTGTTCCATGATCAGGCACAGAGGTAAGGCTCATCAACCTGTAGATCCCTGAGTATTCCTTCCTTCCTTTCTTCTAATTTGGAGTGATATTTCCCTTTTTTCCATTCTCTGGGAACATCATCTGTCAGCCATGGCTTTTCAAATACAATGGACAGCTGCTGAGCAGCCACATCAGCTAGCTCTCATAGGACCCTGGGATACATGTCATCAGACCCCACTGACCTGTGCATATTTAGTCGTATGAGTTAGTCTCAGACTTGCTCTTCCCTTACAGTTAGGGGGGAATTTGCGCCCCCAGATTCCACTGAGAGGTCCAGGGATGTGAGGTTCAAGGATGTGAAAAATATGAGAATCCTGGCTGTTAGTAACAACTGAGGAAAAGAACTGAATACTTCAGCTTTTCCTGTATCTGTTGTAGCCAGTCCTCCCTTCCCATTTAGCATAGGAGATATGCTCCCTTTGGCCAGTCTCTTCTGACCAATGTACTTCTATAGCCTCCTCCCGTTATTTTAAACATCTCTTGCCAAATTCAGTCCTGTTTATGCCCTGACTTTCCTAATCCTATCTCTGCATGACTGGACAGCATCCCAGTATTATTCCAAGGAGACATGTTCTTGTTTCCACTGCTTCTACATGCCCTTCTTTTCCCTCAGTTTAGCATATTTTAGAGATATTTTGTTATTCTGTGATTTTATGATTCATTCTGATTGCTTTCACATGTTGCATGCACTTCTTACTTGGAAGTGAAGCTGGAATTTTTTTGCAGGTATGAAGATTTTTTTGTACATGTATGTCTTTATATTTAGGACCAGGGACAGAAAATATCCATAGTTTTATGACATTCTCTGTGAAAAATGCAAAGTCATACTAGGCCTCGGGAAAAGGAGAGAAATTCCTCCTCTGAAGGCATAGCCTGTCTTGAAGTGCCAGGAGTGGCATGTTTACTGAACTGCTGTTTACAAAAGTATAACATCTTGATCTGGTCACACCTGTTATGCGAGAGAAGGAGAAATATGTAATGCTCTCTAACTTGTTTCTTCACTTTTTTTTTTTAAGGATGTCATGCAGTGCTTCACTGGTATGGCAAACTTGCTTTCTTTGTTTTGCATGTGACCAGAAACCAGGAAAAAATTGAAACACACAGGAAAAACTTCACTGACAGCTGAATTCTGGGTACTCTAGGCTAATTCATCTTTCCTCTCAGCAGAGGCTAGGCTGGGTTAACAGGCTGAGTGCTGTACTAGCTGTTTACTGTTATCCTTTGGTCAGACCAGGGAATAAAAGAGTATGCTCATGTTATCCATAGTGCACCATGGATATCTGTCTATGTGGTTAAAGATCAGTCTTTGGGCACCTAAGCTGTTTTCCCCAAACCCAACACCAGGGTAAGAGAGAGGAGTTTTTCATAGTCTGGGAAGATCAACAGTACTTTTACTGATTCAGAATGGGGCCGGGGAATAAAGAAGATTCTTCACTGCTGCTGAATCTTAAAGCTTCACCAGGATGCAAGATTTTAAGCAGATACCTGATTCACCACTTTCTGTAGCTTTTAACAATAGAATTTAATCAAGATTTCCTAACATGTTAAGGAGATAAGGAGTTCTGAATAAAGAAATTATATTTTATATCAATTTCTACTTCCTGGTTGTTATTTATAGCTGACTGTTACTACATAGAAATAACAGGTGCTTTATCTGCTGTTACTGATTTGCTTTCTGGTTTGATGAGATGTTAATACTAGGAGAGGGTAAGGAGTGGGAGTCCCATGCATCCAATAACAGGATGAAACACAAATGTCTTTCTCAAAGTTGTGAGTTGAGGTCCTCTGTTAAACAGGAATCTGTGAGGTTTTAACCTCAGTATGAACTTCAAAGCCTGTCAATAATCACAGTCAGAATTTTATTTTGCATAAAACTCCAATCCTATTATTTGCTTCAGACAGAAAAGATTACCTTATTCATCAAATAGCTACTTAAGATGTGCTTTAATGAATAAGCTGGTTTCCTATGGAGCTATCTGCAATAAATTGAATTTTGTGTCCTTCAGTTTATATCTCTATCTTTGTTAGTGTCAGTTTGGCCAGATGATTCTGTCTACTATTTGTTTACTGCTTTAAATATATCTTTGAGCATTCTTAATTTATTTCAGAAGATTCAGAGCACGTAACCTGTGAAGGATCGCATTTCTTCTAACCTTGACACCAGAAAAAGGATGCCTGAGGAGAAAGTGTGTATGTGGGAATATTACATGGCTTAATGCACTGACAGACTTCTCATAGTTTACTGCACTTTTTTTTCCTCAGTGTTAGGGTCTGAGTGGACATAGTAATGCTGTCTTTAGAAGTTGTTTAATTAACGTTGTTAACTCTATCATGCTGAAAGCAAGATATCTGGGACCATGAGCAGACTTCGCAAAACAGCTTTTCAGCTATCTCTTCAACCCTTTGTTTCCAGTGATTCAAAGAGAATTAATATTTACCCCAAACAGAAATGAAAATAAAGTAATCTTTCTTTCACATTAATTTATTGTAGTAATAAGACAACTGTCTGGTTTCAGACTCTGAGTTCTACTAGACTGATGTTTATTGCTGATTTCAGGATTTAAGCTTTCTCTCAACCTGTCAAAGCAAACCAAGCCATACAAAATCAAACCAAACTCCTGAATCATCTTTCAAAAATCGATGGAAGATATGCAAACTGTCTGAAAAAATTTAAGTTTCAAACATTGATTTAAATGGGAGAGAGAAAAAATTTTGTACCATCTTTTCTTATTTTCAAAGCATATTGTACTTTTTGGTCTAGTAGGTATCTTTCTTTGAAAGATGTTAAGTCATTTGGAAGGGTAGAGGTTTCCTAAAGATTTGATGTTTTAGAATACAAGACATTTTCCTTTTGTCTTGAAGAAATTAATTCCGTTGTAGTTCAAGTGTGTTTGGGCATCTGTCTCTTCATTCTCTCCACTCACCTTATTCTAGATGCAAAATGAACTCTTTGAAATGTTTCTTCTTTGGATCAGTTTATCTGCAAGAAAATGAAATAGGAAATATATTCTCATATCTTTACAATTTTACTTGTTGATCATAACAATATTTGATCAAATATTTTCATTTAAAGTCTTTACCTTGAACTGATCAATCTCTATTTTCTTTTCAGACGGGATTCTGTTTTTACCTAAGATATCAACTACACGGATAGGAATAGTATATTTAAATATCAGTTAATTGTCAATAATCAGTTAATTAAGGATCTTTTGGATACTCATTTTAGTCTAAGTAATAGATGATCTTCATTTTCTGCAAGATGAAACAAATATTATCGGATTTCTCTGATCATACTCTGCCATTCAATTTTATTATTCACACTGGGATTTGTTGTAGAAGTCAGCCTTTACTACCATCTGTTTACACAACGATATCTGAAATATACACTTACTCACACTTTGTTCCTTCCTCTCACCCACAACTATGATTTGTGCAGACTGAGGTAACGGTTGGTAAGGATTTTATTTTTAATGGCTGTGCATTTAATTATGTTTTCTGCAAAACTCTTGCAAGTTAAGTTAAAAATAGTATTACCATATGGATTGTTAACCTGAAGGTCATAGCAACCCTCGCTTTCAGAATATCAAGACTGATTTTTTTTTCTTTTCTATTGCAACAGAAACTAAGAGTGATGAAAAGTCTTTAGAGCCACTGAAGTAAGGTGTCTGAAAACCCACGCATCTTGGAGAGAATAAAATTTTAAAATCTGCCTCAGACCTTCAGGTGTGTTGATAAGTAGCAAATCTGCCTTTAACTCAGACCTGGAATTCTATTACACATCAGTCTGCAGGACACGGTGTCCCAGTTAAAGAGGCTTGCCTAAGGGAAACACTGTGGTTGGACTTCTGACACTCAACTTCTTCTGCAAGTACTTCTTTCTTGCCATTACTGGAAGCTCCTTTGTTACCTTATTAGGTGTTCTAAGACTATCTGTGCCTCCAGGTATTCACAGATCAGATCTGCTTTATTGCTTTCCATTATTTTTGTTTTTAAGATAATGAAACGTTAAAGACAAATCTTACTATCATAGAAAGTCAGCCTCGTTATTAACTAGAACAGACTGATAAGAATGTACTAATTCAGAAAACACTTCTCAGTGCTTACTCATAAGAATGTATATATACAAATGGTGATAACTGATGATTTATATTTTCTTAAATACATACTAGACTGAAAGCTTTAATACATTTCTGTTACTAGGAGCTAGAAATTTTTTCCTGTCTTAATATAGACAGAAAACATTCCTTTTAGAATATTTAAACCTAGAAAATCAAGCAGTTCATTATAGTGCATTGCATGCAAGTAGTATGGAACTCTCTGAACTCAGAATCCACGTTTACAGTTAAATGAGTTAAAAAAATAAATAGATGTCTTACTGAGAGACATTGTTTAGAGAGAAATTCTGGTGATAGGTGAATGGTTGGACTGGAGGATCTTGGAGGTCTTTTCCAACCTTGGTGATTCTATGATACTGTTCAATGAAAAGATAGAACAATAGTGTTTTGTAAATGTAGAATGTGAATTAACATGTATTTAAAATCAACTTTGAATTAATTATGCCAAAATTTCATTTGAATAATTACAGCATCCTATTGAGACAGGCATATAAGGAAAAGTAAAATTACTTAGTTTATTCAAAGTAAGTAATGACTTAATTTTGGGCTGGAAAATTAAGTGAAGACATATACCAATATAATACAGACTCTCATTAAAAATTTTAGCATTGGCCAGATGTTGATTTGTCCCAACTTAAAATCTGTCACAAATCTTCACTCAGCTAAACATTACTCTCTAGGTTCCCAGCCAAGCACACCTAGTGTTGGAAGGCTGGAACTCTTCTATGAAGAAAGGCTGAGGAAGCTGAGTTTATTTAGCTTAGAGAACAGATAGCTTACAGTGGTCTTCCAGTACTTAAAGGGAACCTAAATGAAAGATGAGGAAGCATTCTTTCCCAGGCAGAGTAGTGACAGGACAAGAGACAGTGACTTTCAACTGAAAAACAGTAGACAAATTAGGTAAGGTAGGAAGAAATTTTTCCCAAGGGTGGTGAGGCACAGGAAAAGGTTTCCAACTCTAAAAGTTGTCTACAGAAGTTCTCTGGAAGTACCTGTCTACAGAAAGGGAGTTGGAACTTGGTGATCTTTAAGTTTTGTTCCAATACTAGAATTCTATGCTTCTAGAGAACATCTCTGTATGATGTGGTGTCTAGCTTTCTTACAACGTTTGTTGAAGCACAGAGCTGAGACATCATATGATAGAAGCAGTTGGCATCTGAGTCAGGAATCACAGCCTGGTAATAAGTATGCTGTCCTCAGAATCTGGCAAGATGCCTTCTGAAATCATGTCCCTCATAAGGCTTTGCTCTAAGTGAGACAAATCCACAGTGATTAATACATTAAGAAAAATACATAAATGTGTAAATGACTCAGGCATCTTTTCTCTTTCTCATTCACAGCTTTTTGCTACCGTAAATACCTTTATTTTCCTGTTCCTGAAAAGTGGATACGTTTGACTGTGTGCATGTATAGAATTCCTTATTTGTTCTCAGACATCATAAGGATGGGGAGTGATCATTAATATATTTTTGTATGAATCAGTTTACTGTACTTGCTGAAGTGTAGAAACCTCTCTCCATTTGTACCTAACACAAGCAACAATCCTAAAACCAACACACATGAAATAAGTGAATAAAGTTGACTTTTTTTATTTATTCCTGCTGTAAAAAAGCAGGAATCATGAATTGAAAATAAGGGATTTTTTTATTTCAGATACTTACAGATAGTGAAACTATCAGGGTAGATATTGCTGGGTCAGGAATGAATCTTACTGTATTTGATTCAAATTGTAGAATGTAGCATTGAGAAATTCTCAAATAATTGTAGATGCTAAGAATGGTGACAATAATTTAGTTTTCAAATTATAGCCATCAGTGAAACTTATGTCATGTGGAACGAAGGGAATACTGTGTAAAGGAAATTATTAAGTTTTAGAACCTCATATATTAAAGTCTCTGTTGCAGCATAAAGGATCTGATATTAGGTAAGCTCTGTATAGTGTAATTGAGTAAGCTCAAAGAAGAACTGAAAATGTTGATGAAAGGCTGCTTTGGGAATAAAGACTCAATGTGCAAACTTTCTGTAAAATTGAATTGTGCCAAAGTATTTCAAATGAAAGGAAAGGAAAAAAAGAAAAGGGTAGATTAAATTCAGAATGGTATTAAAAATCAAAATAAACCACTCTAGAGAGAGAAAAATACTTGATATCAATAATGATGTTATATTCATTCAAAGATGGTACAAAATCTATCAAGCAATGATAATTTTATAATGATATATATCATTATACAAAACATTCAGAATCAGCACTTCTCTCTTTTTATTTGAAAGACTTTTCATGTAATTCTACAGGGGAAGTTATAATAAATATCCTCTGCATGAATATTAGTGAATATGCTTGTTGTTAATGTACTGCAAAAAAATCTCTCAAAGAAAATAAAAATTCCTGTGAATGGGTGTCTGCTGGGCCATGATGCATAAGGGTGTTATGTCTGGATATGGGTACAATGACTTAGAACATTTATGAAGTCTCTGAAAGACAACTGGCCCAGGTACATGAGCCTAAGGACTGTAATTCTGCCAGGCTACAGAAAGAGGAAGGGATCCAGCAGCTCACAGTTTTGAGTGAATCAGATAGGCTTAAAGAAATTAATATTATAGTTGAAATATTAGAATTGATTTTCATTTCTTATGTTCTTAACAGTCCTTTTTTGATCTATGTGCCAAACAGTGAGGGGAACTCACCTAGCAGATTTCTGGCCAAATTGATAACAAAAGTAAGCTACAATCCTTTAATTAACTCTCAGTGCCTTATAATACATTATATCACAGTCCCAGTTGATGCCTACTGCATTGTCTCACAGCAACTACCTATACAGGATTTTAAAAATAGAAATATGCACATAATTAGGTTGGTGTACAAGAACTGCTTCAGAAATAATGCCTCCTACTTTATCATGTTGGCCCATAACATCAGAGGCAGATGTCTCTTGTACTGCAGTAGAAGCTGAACCTTCTAACTGATATCATATTACTATCATTTTGTTGTTGTGCAACCGATGGAAACAGAGTTGTCGTCTGACAGCATGGCCTCTGACGTGGAAGTGTGTATGGAGCACAGATGTGGAACTGAATTCCTTCATGAGGAACCAGTGACAATCATTGACATTAATCAACTCTTGCTGAATATTTATGGAGAGAATCAGTGGATGTGAGCACTAGGTGGTGTGTTTCAGCAGAGACAACATCAGCGTGAAAGATGAGCAATATTCTCAATGACCATGCAGATGTTTATGAGCATGAAATACAGACTTTTTTTATCACAGGTGAAAATGCATAAGCATGATGATATACCTGACAGTGGTAACTGTTGAAAAAATACTGTTATGTAGCTGAGAATCTGCTCTATCAAATAGTGTTAATATGTTCTTTGGGTATCTTGTAGTTATCATGGAAAGAAATTGGAGTCAGTATTTTTGGAGAAACCTGCTTATGTTAGGGAACAGCTCAGTCTTTACTAACTCAGCAGCTGCCGTTCCTGTCCTATGTAACAGAAGATTAGATATTTGTTACAGGATATGATTTGGTAACATCTGTGTACTGATATAGCGTGAGGCTTCTTGCTGGATGAAGTTCTGAAGAGTGGGCAGCAGCTTAACATCCCCAACGACCCTGCCACTATATCACTTTTAGAAGAGCAATACCACCCCAAAGTTCTCCTGAGATGCATTCTTCTCACTACTTTTCTACTTTGTTCGTGCCTAGATATGTATGGGCAGGCAGCTGTCTGAATTATATACTAAGGAACTAATACTTTGCTACATCCTCTAGAACAGAGCAACATAAAGAAGCATTTCAAAATCTGTCAAGACTATGGGGTTTATTCAAATTATTCCATGTTTTCATAAAAATCTAAAGCTTTTTTTTTTTTTCCTGCATGTATTTAACCCAATTTCCTGTCTCTTGTAGCACAACTTCTGAAAACACTTTTTTCTTATGAAACCTGTTTATTGTTTTGTAAGTTTCTAGTTCCTCAGGGCAATGTTTTACAAGAACAAAAAAATGTTTGAGGGCAGAAAAAGAAAGAATAAAAGCTCTTGAAGTTCTGAAAGAAAAAATTATATCCACAACTTCTGAAAATAGTAGGATTCAAGTGTCTGTGCCATTTTAAAGGATCATTTGGTTCAATTATACAGGTTATTTTCTGTTATCTTTGCTGTCTGTCTGGGACAAGTTAAGCATCCATTCTCTGTACTTAGTCAACAGTAAGTTTCACAGAATTAGTACAGCAAAGTTACTGGCTCTTTGAAAACAAAGTTGCATAAACATATTACTCTGCACTACTTCAATACATCCTACAATTTCAGAACAGATCATTAAAAAGTATAAATCATTGAAGCCGTTCTTCCCCCTGATGTATTATCCAATTCAGACTTGATGTAGGTAATTGTGCATGAGTGTGTCCTGGCTTCTGGTGAATTTACACACACTGAAAACAAAGGTAACTTCTGCTGTCGTATGAGGTACAGTGAGATACACTAAAGCTAACAAAGCAGAAAGGGCCTGAAATTGAAGCAGTTTTTAAAATGACAGTTTAATGAAAGTGGTGTGAAAATACTATCAGTCTGATGGAAAACATCTGTCCTCAACCATTCTTGAATGATGAAAGGTTGTGAGACACTTCAAGAATTTTTTAGCGGTCTATGGTTATATCAACAGTAGGTCAGGCATGACCTGTCTCCTAGCAGTGACAGTCCACAACATAAAACCTTTCAGATGATCTATAGATCCTAGACTGACATTTTTGTTTACAGGAATCCTTCAAAATTATTGCAGGCCATCATTCATGGATTTATAATTAAGTTGCAACTTCAATTGTTATTTTAAATAAAAACCCGAGACTGTAAAATAACTACCATGAATATGACATATTGTTGTAATATTGCACAGGAGATAGGAAAACGAGAGCCTTAATAAATGACGCTACATAAATCTAGTACGTTAGCTACCACTGTGTCAGAAGCCATAAATACTAACTACAAACTGTGATGAGGGTGATTTGTCATTTCATTCTTACAGATTTCCTCAGTTTACTGATGTTTGTTTAATAGTTTCAGGCAATGTATCTTATTGATCACTTTCTTTTTCTGTGTAGTGTTTTGTACCCCATGCTGCCTTTTTAGAGTGGTATTATACATCCAAACTCTGTTCTTGTAACCCACAAACAACCTTGACTAAAAGAAGCAACACTTAGTCACTATTTCATATTCACTTTTTACAATATGATATTAATGGTGTCTTACTGCCAGTGTACATAAAATCATTTGCAATTCTAGCAGAGCTGTTCATGCTGCTGTGGTCAAGGGTATGCCATTTCTTCAAATTTAAAATCCTCTGATATAACTCAACAGTGCAAATTTGCTTCAGGCAGGTGGCACAAAGGTTCTCAGATTCCTTTTTTTTTTTTTTTTTCTCCAGAATGTGAAACTAATTGGTCGTTTTTTCTGTTCCAAGAGGGAAGAAAAAAATCAAGGAAGAAGTTTGGAACAATTTGAAAGTGACTCAAGTAAGTACTGCTAGCAAATGAATCTGCAAGTGCAAGTGATTAGTCTCTGATTTATAAACGAAACACTGGGGAGGGGATACTAATTAAATAAGAAAAGACACTGGAGACACTTTCCTGCAAAACCACTTGAATCTTAATGTTGATTAGGTAATGTCACTTCATTTATAATTCAACACACTTTATGCATTTTTTACGTATACTTTTCTGTATTGCCTTCACTGAGATTGGTGTTAATCAGAGCTGGCATCTAAATCTTAGCCCTTCCTCTAGGGCTTTACTGGAAGGTTGCTTTCTGTGTTTGTTATTGTTGTTGTTTTTAAAGTAATATTTTTTTACATATTTATTTTTGCAGTTATTGTTACTAATTTTGTTTGTTTTCTTGCTTTTCCATGTTTATAGCTCTTTACTGAACATACATCATCTAAAAGCTGCCAGAAAGGCTACAGTATCTTTTATTTTTTTTTTTCTCTTTTCATTTATATGACCCAGGGGCTCTAGATTTGAGTGTGTGAGTAGCCATGCTTATACAACTGCTAAGTATGGAGGATGAGCAAGTTTTTACAGCTCCACGGAACCTTCCAAGAAAGATTTTACTTCTGTGACTCCACACAAAGGCCCAATTTTAGCTGAAGCTTATTTTTGTTTACATGTTCTTAGTGTGGGAAGAAGTCTGATGTGTCTTAGAACCAGAAGTGTTGTATACTGGTGTTATGAAAGCCATTTGGCACTGCTGCTGCAGCTACAGGTTATCTCCTAAAGCCCTCTTAAACTAGATGTTATTTCAATATAAATGAAGAAAAAAACATCTGTGCCTCACAAAGACATGAAATTAGAAGTCTGAGAGAAGCAGATAGCCCTTGTGGCATAATTTGAAAAAGTAATGTTATGTAGTCATCCTCCTTTAATAAAAGCCGTAATATTCTCGTTATATCTCAAACTGAGATTATTTCCAAACTTTCAGATCTACTGTACGTAGTGTGGGTATGTGAAAGACAGAAACTGTTTTCTTTTATTAATTGTCTCAAAGCTTGCTTCGTGAGGCCTTTCTGGTGATAAGACTCTAAGTGAGAACTGCAGGTTATCTGGGTGGGTGTCACCGTGCCACAGTGCCTCTGCTTATTGTTGTAAAGATAAGCAGAAGTGGGGCCAAGCCTGTCTTTTTCGGGGTTCGGCTTGGAGAAGCTGATCACTGCAAAAGGCGATAATGCTTGTGCATGGCAATGAAGGTACCACTCCCTGCTGGCTTATCTGTTGGGCCAGGTATGTCACAACAGAGAAAAAAAAGAAAAAACCTGAGAAATGGAGGATAAAAGGCCTTCACTAAACTAGAGACTTTGGAGAAGAACTCCCAAAGAAAAAATCTTTGACGGAGAACTCCCGAAGAGGAAACGGAGAATTCCCTGAGGGGGGAAACTCTGCAGACGGACCCTGAGGCCTGCTTGCTGTCATCTCCCATCCCCCGCGGTGACCAGACGAGTTCTCGAGACTACGAACTTCGCTGGATCCACGGTGGTGATTATATCTCTCTTGCTTTCTATCAAGACTCCTTGCTTTTTATCCCTTTTCTATCGCTCACCTTCCCTTCCCCATATCCCTAAGCAACTAGTAATTGTAATAAACTGGTTGGGCTAACATTTGACCCGTTGTGTCTTAATCTCGCCATCGGGTATACACATAATCAAAGAACCTCGTCTCCCTCCTTTATATTGGAGCGTGACATTTCTTAATGGCGTAGTCGGCAGGATACCCGACAGCGAGAGTGTTGCCCTTCCAGGTATAGTTGATGTGTGTACCTTCTGGAGTTGTCTGGAGTGATATTTATTCTTGATAATTTAGATGTGAGTGCCTCTCCAGAAAGATCACTCCACATATTGAACCTTAATTTTGTGAAACTTGAATCTCTTTCCTTGTGTGTACCTCCTGGAGTTGTGAGGAGTGATAACTGTGATTTAAGCGTGTGTACCTCTCCAGGAAGAATCACTCCGTATATTGCACCTTAGCTGTGTTTGTGGGAACTTTAAGTAAAGTTGATCCTTTTCCTGTGTGCACCTCCTGGAGATGCAAGGAGTGATAATTTGATAATTCTAACGCGAGCACCTCTCCAGGAAGATCACTCCACATATTGAAACTTAAAGTTATCCTCTCCAGAACTTCGGGAATTGGGGGGGTGGTATAAAAAACTCTTTTCTCCAACTGGCTGAGCAAGTAGCAAATGTTTACAACCTGACTAACTGCTGGGTCTGTGGAGGACCCAGGGGACTTGAAACTTGGCCTTGGGTTTCAACTCCCATTGCCCCTAAATGGCTGGCAAGTAACTACAGTAGAATTAACCTCACTACCCACTGGGAAATTAAGGATACATCTCCATGGCCAATCCAGTATCCCTCCATGGGAATTTATTGTCTGAATCGTACTCAGCCAGGTGGAATCTATGTTGGGACAGGCAACTGCACTTGGGTTTATCGTAAAATGGCTTATGAAATGGGAACCCGATTGGCTAGCCGTATCCTGTATCAGTGGGGGTGGTACAATCAGTCAGGACGAGGACAAGGGTTCACTCACTTCTGGTCCTCCACCAACAACACCCTGTTTACTGAAGCTGGAGGTATGAAATGCACCTGGAGACCTGATGCTGGAGCCTGGAGGTGTAAGTGGTGCAGGAATGAGAGTGATACTGGCCACGGCTGGAACTGTAATGTGGCAGGACATCCTTTTGGACCTCTCAACACCACATACTTTCAAGCTAAGGAACATGTAAATAAGCTAGCAGATGAGTGGGATGGACCTTTTGAGAATGGATCAGTAGCACTAAGAGGACATTACTGGATTTGTGGACACTATGCCTACAAACAACTGCCAGCAAATTGGTCCGGGGTATGTTATGTGGGTGTAATCCGTCCACTATTCTTTCTGCTACCAGGGGATGAGGGTAAGGAATTAGGAATCAAGGTATATGATGATCTCCAACGACAACGAAGGTCTATTGACACCTCCTTAACAAAAGGTAGTGGCCAGACTTGGGGCAAAGATGATTGGCCCCCTCAGCGTATAATTAAACACTATGGGCCAGCTACCTGGAATCCCCACGAAAGGATTAGTGGTGCCCGAGAACCCATCTATAACCTTAACCGTATCATCAGATTACAAGCAGTCCTTGAAATCATTACTAATGAAACGGCTTATGCCCTTGACCTCCTTGCAGATCAAGCCACACAGATGCGAACAGCAATACTCCAGCATCGCATGGTTCTTGATTACTTACTTGCTGAAGAAGGGGGTGTTTGTGGCAAATTGAATGACTCTAATTGTTGTCTAAAGATCGATGATAACGGTAAAGTTGTTAAACAAATTGCCCAGGGTATACGGAAAATTGCCCATGTTCCTGTTCAGACTTGGAAAGGCCTAGACTCTGATCTTTTCTCCTGGCTTCCGGGTGGCCCATGGGTGAAACGTATTCTGTTTTATCTGTTGTGTGTTGTTGCAACTCT
This sequence comes from Callipepla californica brunnescens, assembly GCA_023055505.1. Lineage (NCBI taxonomy): Eukaryota > Metazoa > Chordata > Aves > Galliformes > Odontophoridae > Callipepla > Callipepla californica. The sequence goes on along the minus strand of JALIRH010000023.1, from coordinate 5,662,547 downwards.
TTTGTTTATTCCTTGCATGATTCCATGTTTTATTCAACTTATACAACGTGTTGTATCTTCTATGCACATTGTAACCACTTCAACTGATCATGGACAAGTCCAACAGATCAGAGCAACAATTGTAACTAAGCCCAAGAAATCCTTTATAGCAATTGTATAACGTTTAACTCCCCCTTACTCCCCCACCCCCTTTTTCCCTACTGCTTCTTTTTTTTTCTTTCCTTCCCCTCACCAACGTGGACGGATGTTTGCGCATCAGTTTCAAGCAATCTTTGAGCCACCGGGTGGTGTGAAAGACAGAAACTGTTTTCTTTTATTAATTGTCTCAAAGCTTGCTTCGTGAGGCCTTTCTGGTGATAAGACTCTAAGTGAGAACTGCAGGTTATCTGGGTGGGTGTCACCGTGCCACAGTGCCTCTGCTTATTGTTGTAAAGATAAGCAGAAGTGGGGCCAAGCCTGTCTTTTTCGGGGTTCGGCTTGGAGAAGCTGATCACTGCAAAAGGCGATAATGCTTGTGCATGGCAATGAAGGTACCACTCCCTGCTGGCTTATCTGTTGGGCCAGGTATGTCACAACAGAGAAAAAAAAGAAAAAAACCTGAGAAATGGAGGATAAAAGGCCTTCACTAAACTAGAGACTTTGGAGAAGAACTCCCAAAGAAAAAATCTTTGACGGAGAACTCCCGAAGAGGAAACGGAGAATTCCCTGAGGGGGGAAACTCTGCAGACGGACCCTGAGGCCTGCTTGCTGTCATCTCCCATCCCCCGCGGTGACCAGACGAGTTCTCGAGACTACGAACTTCGCTGGATCCACGGTGGTGATTATATCTCTCTTGCTTTCTATCAAGACTCCTTGCTTTTTATCCCTTTTCTATCGCTCACCTTCCCTTCCCCATATCCCTAAGCAACTAGTAATTGTAATAAACTGGTTGGGCTAACATTTGACCCGTTGTGTCTTAATCTCGCCATCGGGTATACACATAATCAAAGAACCTCGTCTCCCTCCTTTATATTGGAGCGTGACAGGGTACCACAGTGCTGGCTGTGTGCTGCTGGATTCCTCTGTGTGGTCAGGACAGAACTGTTCCATGCTGGACATAGATGCTCCCAGATGGATCCAACAGCCCTATCACAGCACACAGCTGGGTCTAGAGCCTGAGATGGTAGCTCCTCAAAGAAAAGGGAGAAAATACTTGATAGAGAAGGGGTGGAAACAGAATCAGCAGAGGGAGTAAACAAGGATGGAGGAGAGAATATTCTTGGTGGTGAAGGAGAAGACACCTTCCAAAAAAACTGCAGTCCATTGAAGACCTTTTCGGGGACAGAGGGAAACAATTGGAAGGAGTGAGCAATAGAGATAAATCTCTGCATCTTGATTAAGCTTCCCCAGTGTCACATATTAAATCACTGAAATTTATGAGTGTAGGTGGAGTCTCTGCTTTTTTACAGTTATCCAGTCCAGAACCATTTTCAATGCAACAATGAATAATAAGGACAGGAATAAGCTGTAAATAAGAACACACAAGGAGGCAACAATGGCCTACAATGGATACTGGAGGTGGTGATGAGACTTAAACCTGTTCGGCCACATGGATTGCTGAAGGCACTGGAAAGGGTGGGAATGTTTATTCCAATGTGGTTTTATGCTCAGGTCTCTAGTCTGTTGGGAAACAGAGAGGAAAGGGAGAGCCAAAAACCAGAATGCACCAAGACCCAACAAGACCTGACAAAACAATCATGGAGTCACAAATGAAGACCTCTTGGTGACACTGGTTGATGGGCTACAGAGAAGTGGCAGAAGCTGCTTCCAGAAGATCAGAGTGGGCTGGGTAGTGGTGAGGGGAGAGGTGTCAGGGTGGTCAGAGCGCTGCCACCCATGGGGCAACGCGGGAGAAGGGGGAGTGAGAGGAACAGAGAGGGGTGGGCAGAACAGGAATAAAAGAGCACTTTGTGTGTGGAATGATGCCATCAGCACTCCTGTATTGCTGAGCCTCTCCTGTTTTCACGTTGCATCCTCTCCTAACCAAGCCTATGTATGTTCTCACTGTCCTGTATGTGTTGGAGTGTCAGGAAATGGGTGCCAGCTTCTGGGAAAATGGCAAATAAACCAGGTGCCAGTGACCAGTGTCAGATTAGGGGCACCAGGAGTCAGGTATTTGTATAAATGTTAGCACATTTCTTGTTTTCTTTCTTAATATCTGAAACAGTACTTAATATTTATTAACAATTAATTTACTTAAATTCTCCCAATCTACTTTGCTTGTGCTGATAAATGGTGATTTCTCTGTCTTAGACTAGCAAGTCTTGTTCTCCCACTCATCCTATTCTCTCCCTCAACCCCTCTCCTTCAGAGATGGGAGCAAGCAGTAAATATGTTTTACTAAATAGTAGTATGTTTTACTACCATCTAAGGCCAACCTACTACACTTACATTCAATTGTACTTATGGTTTTACACACTAGATAAACATATATATATATACGTGTGTTCATTTGGATATTACTGTGAACTCTTATCAGGTTCAAATGACACTTTATAGCTGTGTCATGAGTTTTGGTCTGCTCTTTCACTTTTGCAGTCTTGAAATTTCTGGTTCAAAGGGGCCTAGACTTCTCTTTTTAATACAGTGGTAATTTTTATACCCCCCAAGAAAACAGAACTTTTTTAAGTTTCACTTGAAAGTGTGGAGAGAAGAATCCTCTCTGAGAGTGAAGCCATAAAAACTTGTCAGTTCAGTACTTTCTTTTTCAGCCCATGGTGACAATGTAAAAGTTTACAGTGATATGAACTTAAATTCCAGCAATGAAAATAATGGGTGGAATCCTAGGGACACTGAAATTGATGATCAGATTAACTACATCGTGACAGCATTTCACCTAGGAAGCTTTACAAGATTTTACTGTATGTGTAATCTAGAATAATGGACAACATCATTCTAAAGAGTCTAAGGAAGACAGGTCTATGTTTGAGTTCAGATACAGAAGATTAGTTCAAGAATCGGTGCTAATAATAACGAAGTTAGTGGTCCAAAACTTACACCATATTCAAGTGAAAAAGCTGTTAAAGAAGAAGAAAGAACAGAAAAACTAAATGAACTAGAAATATTTCTTATGTGATAGTTTTACATAAAGTGTACAGAGATACTAACATAGAGGGTTAAGATGAGCCATAAGCATAATTGTTGTCATGAAAAAGATGAAAATGCAGAGAAATAAACAATTTTTTCTCGAAGAGCAGATATGAGTAAACAGAGGGAGGAAAGTAATTCTGTAAGAGGGATTTGAAAATGGCAAGGAGTAACAGGTTTGCTAGTGATAAGATATGGGACAGCACACCAACATTAACTGTGTATTAAAGAGGGCCTTTGGTCTGCTCTGCAAGGCGCTGGGTACATGGCAGCAGACTTATGATGTTTCTACACCAGTACACGCAACATGAGGAACAAGCAAGAGAAGCTAGAAAACTTAGCTCATTCCTAGAGCTACAAAATAATTGGCATAAGTGAAATCTGATGGGAAGAGTCCTATAACTTGTGTGTCACAAAGGACAAAAGGGTTAGGCAAGGCCTGTGGCACAAGGCACAGATGCTGTATGTGATGGAGGAACTGGATTGTATGGAGTTTACACCTATCTTTAGATCAGCTGCCCTTATCTTATTAGGTAACTTAATTTTGCCAGATATTAGATGGAAATACTATTCATCTGACACAAATAGGTCCAAGATATTCCTAAAGCACACTGATGATGATACTTCCTGGTACAGATAGTAAAGGAGTCAACTAGAAATACTGCACACATAAATTTTTTGCTTGTAAACAGAGGGGGTAAAGTGGTTACTGACAACTCTCTAACCCATGAAGCAGTCAAGTTGGTGTTAGAAGGAAAATTGCTACTTCCTCCTAATATCTAACCTAAATCTCTCGTCTTAGTTTAAAGACATTCCCCCTTGTCCTATAACTATTAACCCATGTAAACAATTGTTCCCCCTCCTGTTTATATGCTCCCTTCATGAGCATATAACTCTCTCCATGAGATGTAGGGTTTGATTTTTGTTAGTTCTTGTGTGGAGCTAGGACTTGGATTTTATTATAGTTTTGAGTCCCTTTCAATGCTGAATGTTCTATGATTCTATTCTATACGCAGGTGCATACTGTATATACAAACAGATCCAACTGAAACATTAAAATGTAGTGAACTACCTACTAATATTTTGAAGCTATATACTGTAGATTTATTTTTCCTTTTTGCATTAATAGTAGCCTATATCCAACAAGGAAATAAAAGTATCGTGGAAGTATATTGGATTTGAAGCTTTATAAATAAACATATTACACATTCAATAATTTGCCACAATGCTTTCTTCATGCTCAACCACATGTAAATCACATCACATGTAATTCACAATCACATGGTCCTTTCCTGTAGTGACAGCCTGTGTTGTATAACGAGCAATCTGGTTCATTTTATACTTATCACAAAAATGTAAGGATAGAAGTTCATTTATTCATTTTTTTTTCATAGTCACTTCTAGTAATGATAACTCTTCCTACTTAAATTTATTCATTTTTTAGGGTTGCAAGTGAAATTTAAGCACCAAAGGTTAAAGACTGAATATACTTTCTTCAGTTTGCTCATATTCAGTATGGTTATCTTCCTTGTACACCTCCTACCTGTCTGTTAGTCTGTAGTTCTGCTTAAAGGTTATACTTTTTGTAGTAGCTTTCTTCAGAAATCTACATTTATAAATATATACAGTTTGGGGCAGAATGTTGTTTCCTTGGAGAAAATGGTGCAGTGTGCAACATGTCAGAGGGCTATTGCACTCTGAATGCTATCTGCTTATTGCTGGGAGCTCCAGCTGATTAAAGCAAGTCTGTTGTAACTTGCAGGTCTAGGGTGAGTCCTAGATCAGTCAATGATACAATGCATAAATAGAAAGATCAGCATGGGTCTTTCATTAAGAAGCTGTCTGAGATGCTAGCTGCTGCCCAAGATACCTGGCAATGTGCTGACAGCTAAAGCAATTGCCTAGGAACAGAACAAAAAAAAAAAAAACTGGCTTAGGCAAAGTCCCTGAGCTGCAACAGATACAGGAATTTCAAGTTCCTAAAATACAGTAACAAAGTTTGTAAGCAAAGTTCTCAGACTAAAAATAGGGAAGTAGGATAACTGGGAATAGGTGACTGCCTTTTAAATCATTGCTGATCTTAGCAGCTGAGCAGGTTCTCATACCAATTGTGCAAATTCCCATTCAGTGTCCAGTCCTTGCAAATAAAATTAAGACTAGAAAGGGCAAATGAAGGGAAATGATTCACACTTAAATTGGTTAGAAAGAAAGAAAAAAACTCTCCTTTAGAGAAGCCTAAAGCTCATAGAGTGAGAGAAAAAGCAAACTTGGCCATCTTTCTGACTGCTGGAGGCACTTTTCTAAAGGCTGGATAAAATAACTTTGCTAGCCACTGTGTATAAGGATGTGCCATACTTAATCTAACCCTTTGGTTGTTTCAAGTTTTCTTGCCTGCAGGCTACACAGATCTTCCTGTAACAACTTATGCAGGGTGAAACTGCGATCACTTATAAGAGTCAGTATCTTACAGAGAGAATGGTATATTTGCTGTCATTACAATGATATTTCCTGCCTACTTAAGCAACACATGACATCTATCAAGAATGGGAAATGGACACAACAGTAGAGACTTTTTGCTGAATTGTATTCACTCTGCTATAATTTTCTTAAGCACACTTAGCAGCCCTTAGCAGTGTTTGGCTTCCAGGCATTTCTTAGTAGGCTGACCTCTTGTTTTTAAATAAGTTAGTTTGCTTAAAATTAAGCTGTTCCTTCTATCTGAAGTTCATGTACTTCCTTCACAGAATGGTAAATGCCACACACACACACACACAAATAAAATAAAAAAATCAGTAAATCAAAATCATACATAATGTGATTTTTACTCAGGTACCAGTAGCTATTAATGTGTATCAGATTAGAGAAAGTAAGCATTAAAAATGACAGTTTTGACTGAAGTTTTGTTTCCACGCTTTAAAAAAACTTACCTATAAAATTAATACTAAGTACCATCTGCCAAAAGGACATAAGTAGTATGAAAGAGAAAAGTAAGCAATAGAAAAACAGAATCATAGAAATGCTCAGGTTGGAAAAGACTTTCAAGATCATCAAGTCCATTCACAAGAAGGGAAGGAATATAATGTGGAGAGGAGGAAGATGACACCCTGATATGCAGATCTGCGCTAATTTTTGGCCTTTGCCTTTGCCGGCTAATAGCCAGAGTTTCTTGTGTTCTAACCAGTAATGGTAACCAGTGACAGGAAGGAATTACACAGGATGTGGGAGAAAGTACTCACAAGCACTTTGCTTATGAAAAAATACAGCCTGTTTTCATCAAAATATTGACAAATTTAGATCCAGTTGAAGCCAGATAGCATCAATCTCAAAATGCTATTTTCCTGATGCATCTCACTCTGAAGGATCAAATGCTCTATCTTGCATTTAGCAGCACTGGAGTACCTGCACTCCTTTCTAAGATGGGTCTAAAACTTGTGATGAGCTTAAGTGGAAGCTATATATCTGTGGAGATGATGGCAACATGGAGACAATGGATTTTGCTTCACCAACAATGAAATTATTGTGTAAGCTAAGTATTTTGCAGCTTGGTCTCCTATCTGTACAAGTTGTCTAAAGCTGTCTACAACCGCTGGTTAAGCAAACTCAAGGTGTACAAGAGATGTGAGCTACCCCAGGACTTAAACTGCTCAGCACTCTGCTGTGTACTCTCTATGCCACCGTTTTATTTCAGGTCACTTCAAAACCTTGTAACGGCACAGTTCCCTCCAACTCTCCCTGCTCTGTGCTCTGTTTTTGTTTATAAAGATTAGAAATGCCGCTGACGTAATTAATCATGATATGCTTCTGCTACTGTAACAGGAATATACAGTTGACTTTATTGGAAATAATGCCAGAGCAGTGATAAAAGTACCAGAGAAGGAAAGTGGCATATTAGGAAACCTAATCCTTTTACCATTTTAGGTATAATTATTTCTGAAGACAAAAGCATAGATAGCTACACTCTTCAAAGATAGAAGCTTAGTTTTATTTGCACCTAAATCTGCAGGATGAATCCGTGTGTGTGAATAAAACTACTTGCGGAGTTCAGTGCCTTTATTTAAATTTGTCTACAGGAATTCTGTAATCTTAATGATCACATCATATCAAGACAAGGTATTATATCAAATGTCTTTCTAGTTTGCAGTTGTAATGATTTGCCCAGAGGGTCTTACTTTATATGTGGTAATTGCAAACCACCCTTTCACAGTGGAAACAAAGTGTTTGGGAGTGAATACTTAAGATCTCCCCAGTGTTTACTGAGAGAACTGAGGTAATTGTAGAATCAATATCTCCTTTAAAACTAAAGGTTGTGCTAGTTAATATTTTATATAGAGAAATTGTTATACTGCAGAAGAAACCTGATGAGAAGCATATACGGCTTGTAAATTTAATGAACCAACCCAAACATCTTGTATTGTCTGAAAATAACCTGAACAACTTGGAACAGCCTCTAAACATTTGAGATTGGCATGAAATATTTTAAAGTGAAAATATATGGAAAAAAAACACACAACATCTATTTGGAAGAGATGGAATCTACCTTACTAAATGTAATAACGCTGTATTTGCCAACAACCTTCCTCAGTAGGAAGAGCTTTGAACTAAGTACAGTGGGACTGAAGGAGGGGTTAAGGGGTGGAACTTTCTCAACAAGAGAAGTTGTGAGTGAGGTAGGAAAACCAAGGACTGGAGTGATGATGTTAGGAAGGGCATAACAATTAACCAAGCAGAGCTGAAGTACAGTTCCTTTTATCACAAATATCTCTGGGATCAAGGACCAGACAAATGATTGGAGCGCTATGATGAATGGATATGTACTCCTTAGAAAGCACAGGGCAGGAAGACGAGGAGGAGTTATGCTGCATGTGAGAACAGATTGTGTAGAACTTTGCTCAGGAATGGATCTGGTGCCAGTTGAAACGATGTGTGTGAAGAATAGGAGACAGTAAAAATATATTTGCTGCTGTAGTCCAAATACATATAGGCATATAGACTTCCTGATCAGGAGGATGCAGATGAGGCTTTTTTTCAGACTATGAGAAAAAGGGTAAGGCCTATAGCTCAGGTACTCAACACCTTCAGCTCCTAAGTCTTTACTGGTAGTAAATATCAGGAATCTCAGGTCTTGGAGACCAAAGGGAGTGTCTGAAACATTTGTTTGATTTGAACACGATGAGCCAGCAATGTGAGCTCAGGGCCAAGGTGGCTAGCAGCATGCTGGGCTGCATTTGGGAAAGCAGTGACAGCAGTTAAAGTAAGTGATCCTTTCACTCTGCTCACCACAACACCTCTGAATTGCTGTATCCTGCTCTGGGCTTTTCAGGACAAGGGAAACAGGGCACTAAAGCTCACTGACCAAACAAGAAGCAATGGCTCCAAATCATAAGAACACAAAATTCCATCTCAGCACTCTATTTCTACTGTGACTGTGGTCATACACTGGAGCAGATTGCCCTGGTAATTGGGAGTTTCCATCTTGGAGGTTATGCAAAAGATAGCTGGGCATGGTCTTGTACAACCTGCCCTTTCTGACCTTATGTGACTAAGGTAGTTGGACAAGATGACATCTTAAGTGTTCTTCTTCCAACCTAGTCATTTCTGTGATTTTGACCTGCAGGAGATTGACAAAAATATAATTGCTTTTCCAAATCAATACTGTGAGCTACTTTTTAGCAGAGAATATTTATTATCTTTAGGAAATCTGTTTATACCTGATTTATATCTGATTAATAGCCAAAATACCATGTTTGGCATTTACAGGGAATTTCACCAAAAGCCAGTAATGTACTTCATATTGTTACAGCATTTTGGATATTATGATATAACAATGTAAATACCATAATTTTCAAAATACTTATATATCCATGTGTTTCCTTTAAATAAAAATATTCACAGCCCTATATTACGAGTTTGTTTGTGTTTTTTTTTTGTTTTTTTTTTTACTGTAACAGAGTAACACTGGTTTTAAGAGTTGTCTTCATTTTTAATTTAATGTCAAAGCTTGATATGAATGAACTTCAGTGTGTTCACATGGATATAGCTATAATTCTCCACCCCAGAACTCTCCAGTCAGTCAGGAGACACGGAGCATCTGTGTAATGCTTTTATCATTTCTCTCAAACCTTCCTCAAAACCCTCCTTTGGAGCAATTTCTACCAAGATGTGCTACAGTTACTTGTGTGAACAGTCTCTAATGTCTATCAAAATAATCAGCTTTAGCTTGTTTCCCTGAATTCTTCAGTGTGTCTGGCTATTGCCTCAACTTCAAAAAAGCCCTAAAAAGAGCTATTTGATTGGCTTTTTTCACTTTAGATCCCTTGCACAGTGCACTCTTACCTGTCTTGAAGCTGGTTTCCACAGCAATATACTTAAATAATTGTTTCAAAAATGGCTCCCTTATTTAGCAACTACAATGAACTTGCATTAAATTAATAATTTGTATGTCCTACTTGTTCACTGTAATAGAGTAACTGCCTGTATGCACTTTTTTCATGTCTTTTCTCATTATCACAATGGATACCATTAAATATCCAATTCCATTGTAAGCTAATTTGCATCAGTCTTAATGTGACTTGGAACCTTTAAGGATTATGGTTATATTTTATTTCCCATTAGTACCTGACAATCAAAATATGCAAAAGAAAAGGACTGCTATTACTGTTTCAGTATATTTGGTTGCTTTTTTTCCAACAACTTTTTTTTTAGAGTGCAGCAAAGTACTCAATCAAATAAATAAGAACCGATTCCATACTTGCATTTTGTAACCAAAATCAATAAAGAAAAAGAGAGAAACATCTGGTTAGTCTTTTCTGTTATTTGAAAACCCTCCTTTTTTTTTTTTTTCTTTTTTTTTTGTTCAATCATAGAGATCTTCTGGGAAGTGAAAATATTTTTGAAGATTTTTGTTTTATTAATTTTTAGCGGAGGTTTATTTATTTATTTATTTATTTCCCTTCATCACTAGCTTTCCTTATATTTGTCACTCTTCCTCTGGACAATTATTGAACCCAAAATGAGCTTGCTCTGATATTCCATAGTACCTAGCAATGGAATCATTGATGCCTAACTGTCAGCAAAAAACATCCTTTAATATATAAATGAATAGTTTCTAAGGTGCCATTTGTTCTTGGTGATTTCAGATCACACTTCATTGTGAGTGAGAGAGATGAAAATAGTTCACTTTTTACTAATGTGTTCTGCACTGACTCAGTCCTATTCTGTCTAATAAAGTGAGACCCTTTGAGGAGTTACTTCTGTTAATAAGAAGCTTTGCATGCTTCAAATAAAATGAGTGATTAAAATGTCTCCAAGAAAATCATAATTTTCTAAAACAATTCTTATAGAGTAGAGGATGACAGGATTATTTTTTCCCCTCCTGCAAGAGAAGCAACTTCAATACCTTGAGGTACACTTAAACTTTAAAGCTTGCTATTATGAAAGGTGTTTTAATATTGTAAAATGAATTGGATTCTTCAAAATGCTAGCAGCCTTGATCAAGGACTAAGTTGTTCTAATCAGGTAATTGTTAAAGTAGTGTCTCAGCTCTTTTCTTTAAATCAGTTTCAATACTCAGATCTATGATCTATAAAGTCTGTACCAGCTAGTAAAGTACAATTCATCTTAAATTAACATGATTCTTCTCTTTGGCAAGACAATACAATGTTCTTTGTCAGACAATGAATTATATGGGTATACTTGTCAGTATAAATTTTCTGGCAGCAGTAATAAAGTATTCTATCATTCATGTTATTGCTGGAGAAAATCATGTTTTCTTATTCATACTGATGTAGCATTTCCGTTGCTCCTTAAGAAAGACTTGGCAATACTTCAAACTGAGTGTTATTAGAAAACATTCTATTACTGCTCAGTAAACATATTACTTTCTCTTTCATTATACCTTCAATTCTCCAAAGAAGTCTTTGCCTTCATTACACCGGTCTGCTAAGCGACAGCTTGCTTCAGAATCTGTCCATCCACAAAAGTGGCTTTCCATGGAAATACATCTCATATGCACAGTGACTTTGCACCTTAACAGCTCATTGAATTTCCGTCAGCATCAAGTCCTTGCACTTGTGGTCAAAATAGCACTAATTTCTAACAAGCAGGTATTAATCAATATACTGCAATTGTCAAACTCCTCTAATTTTAATTTATACAAGTGAATATGATATGCTCTCATTGTAGTTTCTTCTCTATTGTAACAAGACACAAAGCCTGTAGAATATTTTAGTGTTCAATTTTCAAAGGCTTTGATTATAATTAGTAACACACTTCACATTTCAAATTGGGAATATTGTGTGTTGTGCAGCTGCACCCCTTCAGGCCTTAGCTATGCCTTGTTGTGTTTTAACCCATCACCAGATCAGCACCATCGAGGTGTATGCTCACTTGCCCCTACCAGTGGGATGATGGACAGAATTAGAAAGGTAAAAGTTGTGTGTTGAGATAAAGAGAGCACAGTAGGACAGACAAGGAAAGGAAGTTAATAATGTAATTATAATTAATAATAATGATCAAATGTACAAGGCAAGTGATTCACAGTGCAATTGCTTGCCAGCCACCAGACCGCAAACAGCTGCCATCATTCTGTCCCACTCCCCCTGTTTCTTCATTCAGTGTGATGCCATGTAGTGTGAGATATCCTTTTTGGGGTCAGATGTGCCTTCGTTGCCTACCTACCACCTTCTGGTGCTCCTCAGTTCTTCAAATTGGCAGAGTATTATGAGAAGCTGAAAAGTCCTTGTCTTAGTGAAAATGCTGCTCAGAAACAATCAGAACATCAGTGTGCTACCAGTATTGTTTTTTTCCTAAATCTAAAACTTGATACCATATCACAAACTATGAAGAAAATTACTCCTATCTAAGCCAAAGCCGAGAAAACACAACACAACAAAACAAAACAAAACAAAACAAACAAACAAAAACCCAAACCAACAGAAACTCAAAAACAGAAAGTCAATACCATGGTCTATTATAAACACTATCTAAATTCTTGGGTGGTATTTTTCTTGCTTGAAAGTGGGTACAAAATAGTGGAGAAATCGTTGAAATTTTAGTCTTATCCTGTTCCTGCCACAAGCCAATTTTAAGTGGACAAAGTACTCAATATTGAGTGTTGTTGCTCCGAGTTACTGGGATTTTTTCTCTTTCACTTTTTGAAAACAGAGACCAAAATAGAAACGGGTCATGGTCTCAGGGCAGTGTGCCTAAGTGAGTCCACTTAAGCGTAACAGAACCATCCATGCTCTTAGATTCAGCACTGGATTGCAGTAGCAGATCTCAGATCATGCTAAGTGATTTTTTCTCTTTTGTCTGTTATAAGTCCTTTGCATGGCAATGCAACACCGAAGCACCCTGAGGGGAATGAAGCAGAACTGATAAAATCTTCTTCATTTCTGATAATCTTTAACTCAGAACCTGTACATGCAGTTCCATATACAGGGTTTCACCTACTTGATGAAACAGTTGAGTTTTGTCTGCTGTACTTACTTTTCTTCTCTTGCTAGGTACCTGTAAAGCTACAGGACAAATAAGGAAGAACTTCAAACTTTCTGTAGGTGTCTTGGAGCCCAGAGAGGCTGAGCACTTCAGCTGTGGATACAGGACAGACGAATTACAATCATTACTATCTTTATTGTCAGGAACAATATCCATCACAGCTCATATCATTTCCATCCTCTAGAATATATGTTGTTAAACTTCTTAATATTTGCCTTCCAAATTAATCTTTCCTGACTACAGTGTACTTCAAAGAACAGTGGTCTTTCAAACTTTCTTCCATATATTGATTCTGCCTCCGGGATCACAATTTGCTCCAGACGTATCACATTAGAATAATTTGCTCCATAGGAAATTATAATAAACAAGGCTTTGAAATCAATATCAATTAGCATCTATTCAGAAATGAATAGCAAGTCAACAAACCTTATAATGTGGACTAAATGGTGAACACATCTCAGACTTCAAAGACTAGGAAGCTTAGGAAAAACAAGAAAAAATAACTTATTAATTTTTCTTTTTCCCACCCTTCTCATTATTGCCTCTTTTGTGATGTCTGATGTTGCTTCACTTCTGTCTAGAAACTCACCAGTTGTACTGCTGAAGGATCTCTGCAGATAATAGTAGTTTTGTCCTACAATATCACTGTTGTGATAACACACTTAGAAGAACAGCAGCTTCTGTAAATTTCTATGATTACATTATTTTTGAGGTTTTAAAGGATTTATGTATTCAACTTTCAGAAAATACCTAGGAATTTGTGTCAGCTTACACATTTAGAAAATATCTAGCATATTTGGGTCACATTAAATAACAATAAAAATAAATAATCCCAAAGAATATTCTCTATTCAAATGTATTCGGTAGATCCCACCATAAGCTCTACAGTCTTATAAGAAAATAGAGTACCCCTGCTCTGGTACAAGGAAAATTTTGATTGGTTTTATGAGAACAGCAGGTAACTATTTATTACTTCTAAAATACTTTGTCAGAAAATACTTGCTGATAGAGCAAAATAAGAAAACCTGAATTAATCCTGGAGTCAACATATATGGTCCCTCTTTATTTCCTGTAAAGGGAAAGGTTCAAAGTGACAGCATTATTTGGTACTGCCAGCCTGATTTCGTAAATCTGAAGTCCACTTTCTTATGGAATACGTTAATTATGACAGACAAGGAGCAATGTTTAAGATAAGATGTACCAGGTCTTACAGCGGCACAGCAGTAAATTAATGCCATCAAGAACTCATGCTGACATAATCACATATAACTTGCTACTTCAAGTTTCATGAAAATTACCTCTATGCCTTATGATTAAGTTTTAAAAGTAAAGATGATTCGCTATATTGTGAGTTAAAATTTGGAGAACTTACGGTATAAGAAACAGGAAAGTTCAAATAAACTAAGGTAGCATTACTACAATATGTTTTTCAGAGAATATGTTATCTAGTAGTGTTAGTAAAGGAATGGCAAGTGAGAGGGACAAATAAAAATAACAAGCAATAAAATCAATTAATCTGAGTGAAGAAGGAATTACATTTTTTGCACTCATCTGAAACATTTTTTTGCTCTATGTAACTACAGCAGTAATATCATCTATATTATAAAATCAGATTACAAAACAAACAAACAAACAAAAACACAATGCTAAGAATAAACTAAGATACCTCATGAAAAGTGATTTAAAAGATCACTATTATGAAAGTGATGAGTTGACATTTTCTCAGTCAGTGTACCCACCGAAGCCAGTTAGACCAAGTGGTAGTGGTGAAAACAATGTAAAAAATTTTCTGCATTCTATTGTTTCTTTGTGAATTCTTCCCTTTCTAAAGCGAGGTTACTTGTTCCCTCCCCTCCCTATCTGGTCCTGTCCTGTCCTATTCTGTCCCTTCTTCACTATAACTTCTTGTAAAATCCTAAATATTTGCAATAATGTGAGTACAGAAGCCATATTCTTCACAACCTGCTTACCAATGGGTTGGGCCTTGGTGAGTGCTGTTACATGAGTTTATTCCTTCCCAGGTGCAGGTCTTTGAACTTTGTTTTGTTAACATTAATGAGTTTAACAGTTTAACTGTCATCCCAGATCCCCAGCTTGCTGAGGTTCCATTACATTTTTGTACAAGCGTTGTGTTTGCCAGACAGTCCTTCCTGTTCTTTTCATTCTGTCTGTCAAAATTCTAGCTGAAATAGACAAAAATTAATCCAGAGAACCAGATGAAAGAGAAGCAGTTTGCATGATTAGATTCTTAACGCCTCAAATTTGCACTCAACGACCCCTGCACAAATTATCAATATAGATGTCAACTCTGGCATGCATTCAGGAAGAAATTGTTAGTTTATATTCACATACATGGAATGTGTATATATTTTTCCAATAGTAGTCAAGAGAACATGTAAAATTTTCTTCCTTCTGCCTAATTCTCTCCTCCCTCTAATTACTATCTGAAATATGCTGCAGCACAGATTAACCTATGTGTGCTGGTGTCATGGTTTTATGATTTTTGGTACTGGTATTCCACATCATAACATCATGTAGTCCATTAAGAGTTGGAGAGTTAACACTCCAGCCCCATGGTTCATTGATAATTCCAGGTATACCTGTCTCAGAAGAGAACTACATTCCCCAGAGGACTTTGCAATGCTTTGTATTTTTACGTGTTTTCCGCTCAGAGGGAACAGATAAAAACTCTCTGCGGTCACGGGACACTTTCTTTCCTTCGGGATTGACTCAGCAGTGGGTGCTCGCTGCAGTATCGCCTTCAGTGTTAGCGTAAGGCCTTCAGTTTATCGGACACTCTCTTGCTCATTTTATTTGATTAATTAGCTTCAATTCCAATTATATTGTATCATATTGTGTTATTTTGCTTTCTAATATCTTGTTTAGTAAATTAGCTTTCCTCCTCAGATCATTGCCGCTATTTTGTTTGCAGGTCCATCTCCCTTTTCCCTTTTCCCCTTTCCTTCCCCTTTCCTGGGGCGTGGGTCCGTGGGTCCCCCGCACCAATCGTCACGGAACTGGGCCGATCCAGCCCGGTGGACCGTTGACATTTCTGGAGCCCAACGTGGGGCAATCGAGCTGCCTTAGCCGGGCAGAGACATACTCTTAGAGTGAATCTCTGTCTCTTGCTAGCAAGCTTATCTGTACTGCAGGTACTGTACGGCATAACACGACCTTGAAGTCTGGGTGTACTGCCAGTTGTTCTGGGATATCTGTAACTTTTTTTTTGGGTAGCTTTTTTTTTTGCTAGCTTGTTATAGTAAAGAAAAAAAATGCTCTCTCTTTTTAAACTGCTCTTAAATGGGCTGCATTTTGTTGTTTTTTCCCTTTTAATGCTCGAAACGTACTGGGATCTTTTCCCTGAACACCTGCAAGATCCTGAGAACCTAAGCAGATATTTGAGACAGGGATGTTGCGGCTCCAACAGATCTGAGGAGGCCCAAATTATTTGGGGTCTGGCTTATGCCAATCGGACCTTATTCAATACTATCCCAAAGAGGCATAGAGTTTCTGAAATAGAGCGAGAGAGTCTCCGAGCTGAGAGGGATAGTGTTTAGATCCAGAAAGAGAGTCTTTTAGCTGACAGTCAGACTCTCTTGACCAATTTAGACAGCCTCCAGTCTGGTCAGGACACCCTCCAGACCAAGCAAGTCCCTTTTCAGTTCGAGAAAGACGCGCTCCAGCCTGAAAGAGATGCCCTCCAGTCCGAACTCAACAACCCTCAGTCTCAACAAGATGGTCTCCAGTTTGTGCAAGATGCCCTCCAACCTGAAAGAGACACTCTCCTGTCTGAACGGTACTCCTTCAGAACTGAGTGAGATACCTACCAGCCACAATAGCCTGTGCCCCCCAGCCAGGGGGGGGAAAGGGATAATAGAGTGCATTGGACTGCGTGGATTTGATGGCCTGGCACATCAGAATCACAAAAATATAAGGCACTGGTGGACACTGGTGCACAGTGCACTCTAATGCCCTCGAATCACCAAGGGACAGAATTAATCTATATTTCTGGGGTGACTGGGGGTTCCCAAGAGCTGACCAAGTTGGAGGCTGAAATAAGTCTCACTGGTAAAGACTGGCAAAAACATTCTATTGTGACCAGCCCAGGGGCTCCACGTATACTTGGTATTGATTACCTCAAAAGGGGATATTTTAAGGATCCCAAAGGGTATCGATGGGCTTTTGGAATAGCTACTGTGGGCGCAGATAACATTAAGCAGCTGTCTGCTTTGCCTGGCCTATAGGAAGATCCGTCTGTTGTAGGGTTGCTACAAGTGGAGGAGCAACAGGTACCGACTGCTACAAAAATGGTGCACAGACGGCAGTACCGCACTAATAGGGATTCCTTGCTCCCCATTCATAACCTGATTTGTCAGATAGAGAGCCAGGGAGTGATCAGCAAAACTCACTCCCTGTTTAACAGCCCCATATGGCCAGTGCGTAAAGCCAATGGAGAATGGAGGCTGACGGTAGATTACTGTGGCCTGAATGAAGTCACACCGCCACTGAGTGCTGTTGTGCCAGATATGCTTCAACTCCAGTATGAACTGGAGTCAAAAGCAGCCAAGTGGTATACCACCACTGATATTGCCAATGCCTTCTTTTCAATTCCTCTGGCCACAGAATGCAGGTCACAGTTTGCTTTCACCTAGAGGGGAGTTCAGTACACCTGGAACCGTTTGCCCCAGGGGTGGAAGCACAGCCCAACCATTTGCCATGGGTTGATCCAAACTGCATTGGAACAGGGCGGTGCTCCTGAACACTTACAATACATTGATGACATAATTGTGTGGGGCAATACAGCAGGGGAAGTTTTCGAGAAAGGAGAGAGAATAATTCAGATCCTCCTGCGAGCTGGTTTCGCTATTAAGCGAAGCAAAGTGAAAGGGCCTGCACAGGAAATTCAGTTCCTAGGAATAAAGTGGCAAGATGGACGTCGTCACATCCCTACAGATGTGATTGACAAAATTACTGCCATGTCTCCACCCACCAATAAGACAGAGACCCAAGCTTTTCTGGGTGTAGTGGGATTTTGGAGACTGCATGTTCCAAACTACAGCCTCACTGTGAGCCCCCTTTATCAGGTGACACGGAAGAAGAATGATTTTGTATGGGGCCCTGAGCAGCAGCAGGCTTTTGAGCAAATTAAGCAGGAGATAGCCCGTGCCGTGGCCCTGGGGCCAGTGCGGACGGGACAGGATGTAAAGAACATCCTCTACAGTGCTGCTGGAAAGGAAGGTCCCACTTGGAGTTTGTGGCAAAGAGCTTCTGGAGAGACCCGAGGCCGACCCCTTGGATTCTGGAGTCATGCATACAGGGGGTCTGAGGAGCGCTACACTCCAACTGAGAAGGAAATCTTAGCCGCGTACGAGGGGGTTCGAGCTGCTTCCGAAGTAATCGGTACTGAAGCGCAGCTCCTTCTGGCACCTCGACTGCCAGTGCTGAATTGGATGTTCAAAGGAAAGGTTCCCTCTACCCATCATGCTACTGATGCCACTTGGAGTAAGTGGATTGCACTGATTACACAGCGAGCTCGGATGGGGAACCTCAGTCATCCAGGAATCCTAGAAGTGATCATGGACTGTCCTGAAGGTAAAAATTTTGGAACAACACCAGCAGAGGAGGTATCACGTGCTAAAGAGGCCCTACCATACAATGAACTACCAGACAATGAAAAGAGATATGCCCTGTTCACAGATGGATCATGTCGTATTGTGGGAAAGCACCGCAGATGGAAATCTGCTGTGTGGAGTCCCACACGACAAGTCGCAGAGGCCACTGAAGGAAAAGGAGAATCAAGCCAATTTGCAGAGGTAAAGGCTGTCCAACTGGCCTTAGATATTGTTGAACGAGAGAGGTGGCCAGTGCTTTATCTTTATAGTGACTCATGGATGGTGGCAAATGCCTTATGGGGGTGGTTACAGCAATGGGAACAAAATGGCTGGCAATGGAGAGGTAAACTTATTTGGGCCGCTGAACTGTGGAAAGATATTGTTGCCCGAGTAAAGAATATGGTTGTAAAGGTGCGCCATGTAGATGCTCATGTTCCTAAAAGCCGAGCAACTGAAGAACAACAGAATAACCATCAGGTAGATCAAGCTGCCAAAGTTAAGATGGCTCAAGTAGACTTGGACTGGCAACATAATAGTGAATTATTTTTAGCTCAGTGGGCCCATGAGAACTCGGGCCATCAAGGAAGGGATGCAACATATAAGTGGGCTAGAGACCGAGGGGTGGACTTAACTATGGATGCTATTGCACAGGTGATCCATGACTGTGATACCTGCGCCGCAATTAAACAAGCCAAGAGGATGAAACCTCTTTGGGAGGAAGGGTGATGGCAAAAGTATAAATATGGGGAGGCATGGCAGGTTGATTATATCACCTTGCCACGATCTCGCAATAGTAAGCATTGTGTGCTCACCATGGTGGAAGCAACTACTGGGTGGCTTGAAACATATGCAGTACCCCATGCTACCGCCCGAAACACCATTCTAGGTCTTGAGAAGCAAGTCCTATGGAGACATGGCACTTCAGAAAGAACTGAGTCCGATAATGGGACTCATTTCAAAAATTCTCTTGTTAGTAATTGGGCCAAAGATCATGGCATTGAGTGGATTTATCATATCCACTATCACGCACCAGCTTCTGGTAAAATTGAAAGATACAATGGGTTGTTAAAAACCATGTTGAAAGCAATGGGTGGCGGAACATTTAAGCACTGGGAGAAGCATTTGGCAGAAGCCACCTGGTTGGTCAACACTCGAGGATCCATCAATCGCGATGGTCCTGCCCGATCCAGCTCTCTACCTACAGTGGAGGGAGATAAGGTCCCTGTAGTACACGTAAAGAACATGTTGGGGAAAGCGGTATGGGTCCTTCCAGCTTCTGGGAAGGGCAAACCTCTCTGTGGAACTGTCTTTGCTCAGGGACCTGGGTCCACATGGTGGGTGATGCAAAAGAATGGGGATGTTTAGTGCGTACCACAAGGGAATTTGATGTTGAGGGAGTGCAGTGAGTAATTCCATGTATATACTTCTATAGTAAGGGCAAAGCCATGACACAGACTGCAGACACACCCAAGCGAAGGGCTTTCCACCTGCTGCCATTGTTAGTGTCATGGCTTTGCATACGTAAGCTGTGCATATGGGCATGCCGGGATTACGAACCCGGGTCGCGGCGGTCAGAACGCTGGCTCTTAACCACTAGGCCAAGAGCTCTACCCGTCTGGCAGTGGCCTCTGTCACCCCATTGATCACCAGGGTTGATTAGGCTGATCTGGCTGTCTAGGCGGGTGTCCCTCCCTCCCTCTGGCTGGAGTGTTAACTCTCCAACTCTTAATGGACTACATGATGTTATGATGTGGAATACCAGTACCAAAAATCATAAAACCATGACAGCTGGTCTCCACCAGGGCTGAGAAAAGAATATAAACTTACGATTACAGTACAGCCAACTGGGAAGCAAAACTGATTTTAAGTTGCCCAGCAAATAAGGGAATACAAAACAAATCCTTTTGATGCAAACTCAGTAAAGAAAGATTGATCAGAGCACATTCAAAACCAATCTAAAGATAATGGCAAGAGCATTTGGAGAATGATCCCTCTTTTCAGTTTAAACTTAAGAGCTTAAATAATTGATGTACGTATTTTCTTATTTGACATCCAGGTAGTTGTTCTTCCAAATTAATTTATATCAAATTATCTAAACTTATGTCAAATTATCTAAATGATGCCTAGAATTATTTGCATCAACAGACTGGTTATCCTGTAATGACCAGACTAAAATGCACTCTACACATTTAATAAAAAAAGCAATAGCAAAGACTGTAATATTTTCACTTGAAGAAGGTCTGTAACACATACAGAGTTTTAAGGAGTCGTAAAATTCGATTTCCTTTATCTGCTGAGCAGTTTTGTACTTCTCTGTGTTGTTGTACTTAATGAAGATGAATATGAAGTTTGAAAAATAAAACAACAAATTAAACAATAGGCATAAAATTGAACGGTAGAAGAGAAAACCTAGTTTGATTGAAATTAATGGCTCATAAGCATTCAAGTAAGTCAGAAATTGAGTTTGTGTGATGTTTTTAGTACATTAAGTTGGATATCTCTACTTGTAAAAGCTCAAAAGCTAGGAAGGCAGTGATTTATTTTTCCCAGTTAAGAAAAAGTCACAGGATATAGTCTAGCTGATTTTCTATTGTACAAATAAATAGGAAAAAATATCTAATATGACAGGTTAAGGGAGGAAGGAAGATTATCCTGAAGTGCAAGCACATGAGAAATGACTAGTCCAAGTCTTTGAAGAAAATGATATGAAACAGTCTGCAAAAGATAGTGCAAACCTGTCATAGCAATAAGCCTGATTCTAATACATAAAACTTATATCAGTTTCATGCTAAAACTGCTTGATTAAATTCAATTTATTTACAATGTGGATGATCAGAAACAGGATGTAGTAATAAACACAGGAAGGGTACACAGATCCTCCATTGTCCTATACACTGGAAATTGATACGCATGCATAATGGATGTGCTGTAAGCAGTTCTATATGTGACATAGCTGTACAAGTCTAATTCATGTTCTGAATAAGATCCTGATTTAGTAATGCCCTTGCTTTTCTTGGTAATATTAACCAGTGTTAGATTTAATTTTTGCAAAATTAAACTATTATACTAAAATCATAGTTATGCTAAAGAATTTTAAAATCTGAAGATCATTGTAATAGTTGAAAAGTTGAAATTTCACCGGAATAATGTAAAAAGAATCCAAACAATTTTCTACAACATTTAAGTGGCAGAATATAAGACTTAATATAGTTTTAAATGTAGGCCTTGCATGAGAGACATCTGCAGAAAATAACAACGGATAACAAGTGAAACATAATATGCTACATTAGAAAATCTTTTGGGTAAACAGTTACAGAGTATCACATAACATATAGAAAATATGCCCAGCCCAAAAGACAAACAAAATACATAAACCTTCTCAGAATGTATAGGATTTATAAATATGGAGAAGAGCAAGAAACAAATGTAACTCAAGCACATTAACTGATGTACAGACAGAAAACAGGACAAAAACCAAGTATGAGAAAGAGATGATAAACATGATAAGAAAAGCAAAGGAAAAATATTTTAAATAATCTTCAAAGGTAACAAAAGGATTTTAAAGCGTACTGTGTTGTTTTGCAGTAAGTGTCATACTGTAGAAAGCACCACACTTGTAAAAAAGCAACAACTATTCTGATTGCTGCTTAGTGATAAGTACTCAGTATGCTCTGCCTCTGACATTGTCTTTACATTTCACACAACCTAAATACCTAAATCTGGGATCTGATATGTATTTCTGAACAAATGTCTCATTTTTTTCCTCTTTCTTCCCTTTTTGATTTGTTCACAGCTGTGTATTATAATTCTAAAATATGTTACTATTTTTTTCTTTAATAATTTGCCAAATGCTAATTTAAAATCTTTTACAAATCTGTAGTAACATTTTCAGTTTGCATTATTGTTATATATGTCCTTGAGAGTTGATTTACTTGGTGCGATTTTGCACAAACAAATATATTTGACATCAACACATGAAGTGTTCTATTCTGGCCACTGGGTTTGTATTTGGGTTATCATTGCATTTGACAGACAGACTGAGCGCTAGGGAAATTAATATCAAGCAAACAATATCAAATCAAATATCATATCAAACAACAACAGTAGATAGATATACACTTTTTGTGCTCAACGGAAAAACCAAACAGATAGATCTGTATATGCTCTTGTGCTGTTTCAAATATTCATAGCAATAATTGTTGCAGTGGTAATTTAAACATAGTTGTTTGAAGGTATTTTGGAGACTGTGTATATTTTATTGAATGGACAAAGTATCTGGTGAAACACTGGTAAGATTTTTAGCTGACTTTCTTGGTAATTTTATGGCATCATTCCTCTGTTATAGAAATCACTGGTGAGGTTGTGGCAATCCTGATAGTGGCTTTTTGTTTGTTTGTTTATTTTGTCTTAACAAAGATTCATGGAGTTATTTTCCTTCCTTGTATTCACACCTAGTAAACACTAAGTAGATTTTAGTTACTGTAACTGTATGAACAAGCTGGGAAATATTTAGTCAGACTTTGACTACTTAATTCTATAGAAAGACTCTCCAGAATTCTTGTATTTTACTACAAGGAGTGTATTTAAATATTTCATTTATTTTAATATAATGCTGGAGGACTATGAGAAACAGAATTATATTGTTTTGTAGTCTGAATTAAAAATGTACCGACATGTTTAGCACAATTAATAGATGTAATTGCCAATGCTTCTTCTCTCTAAGCTGAACAATTCTGCATGTAGACTTTGGATCTATACTATGTTCTGTCCTTCTGTTATGAAAGCATGTGATCTCTTATTCTCTGTTTCTAATTAAGAATATACAATATTATTGGAATGCATGGTCAATCACTGATAGATCATCTTTCTTAGGGTAAAATCAACATGATCATATAAGGTAACCAGCGGCTGGAAATTTCTTCAAATTTGCAGAGTGTAAAATGCTACCCTGCAATAGGGTAGTGCTTTTTAATTGACTGCACCCATTTGTTAATTGGACACACATCTTGTTTTAGAATTTGGAAGCCACCAGAAACTGTAGAAAGCAGCTGACACTGCAGTTTTTATATCTTCACTAATTGCAGTTATTTGGAGCTCACCCTGCCTCTGTGTTCTTGCTATGTCATGTTTCTTGAGTGGACAGCAGGAAGATAAAACTTATTCCAATTTTATTTAGTGAGTTAACTTTTCTGTTTTGCCTCCTGTGTCTAGCCAAACTTGATTCAAAGAGGCAGGGGTCAATGGCCAAGTAAAAATGTAGAACACCAGTCTAGGTCAACACATCACCTTATGCAGTACTGTTTCAAAGGACACCTATAAGCAGCAATTAAAATTCTAATATCCAAGTCTTAAGAAAAAAATGAAAGGAGAAGAGCAAATGACCAGACATTAATCAGGTCTCTTGACAAAAGTTAAAGGAATCAAAAGTGATAATAACTCATTCTTGCTATAGTTTTCAAATAATAATCTCATGGACTACCTAGGTTACCAAGATATATGTCATCCTAAAGCGTATGTGTAGGAACCAAACAATTTTTTTCCTCTATGAGAAGCTCTTCAAGTTTCATTAGTCCTATGTCTTTGGTTTCATAGTTTGTTCTTTGCTGTCTCAAAATTTCCAACACAAACAGATAAAACCATTTCTGGTTAACACATTCCCTCTTTTTTTTTTTTTAATGGTCTTATAATAACTTGGATTTATTGTTGCACCAACTTACACTAGGCAAGCCTCATACGGTAATCTATCTGAAATAGCTTGTAGGAAAGGACCTTTGAGAAAATGTAGAAAAAGTACAACACACATGCAATTATTTGTTTACTTGTCTTAAGGGGGCAGCAGCAACACGCTGAGCACCTTGAAATCTCCATTTGTCTCCACTGTTAACAGACAAGATTAAGTGAAACATTGTATTTGATAGTAGAGCTTAATAGGATCTCAGTGCCGTTGTTTTTTTTTTTGTTTGTTTGTTTTTTTCCTATCAGGTATTTATGAAAGTCAAGCGTGATAGTGTTCATTTTTTGTCATTTGTCAGAGACATAAACAATTTAATATAATGTTGAAGTGCTTGATAAGTGCCACTGTAGTTCAGCTGGACAGGTATAACACTGTTGCTGTTAGCAGCAACCATATATTCATGTTTTTACAAGTATAACTTATCTGGAATAGCTTTCTTTAGTCATTACTAAGTCCTCAGGGGCATAATATGGAAATAAGAGAATGCAAATTCACTCCACCATCACTCTTTAAAAAGCCATGACGTTTTTGTATTTTGACATACTGAATGATTTACATACAGTGTTTGATCAAATGTGATCAAAATCACTCACACATTCTCCTCAAGTGTGACACTTACTGTTCTTTGTCTACTTTCTGAAGCAATATCTGATCCATATCTGACCTGTTGTATCTGTAAATATTTACTCCACCCAAATTAAAAGGCTAAGTTTTAGTACAGTTCATAAGTAGTGTGATTCAGATCAAGTACTTGGAATGAGTCTACACAAAGGGAATCAATGTTTTACCAAATATCTTCGCAAAGAAATTAAATCATTTTTTCAGTAAGTATATTTGTATACATTCAAATGCTCATACCTGTTAGTAGTTTTGCAGGACTGAAACTGCATAGGTATATGTTGAAAGAAGATAGCATCCAAATCAATTGTGATATTGAGAAAAGAAATAGCTGATAGCTCACCCAAGTTTTTTTTTCAGGTAGTGTAGCTGAGTCCATCAAATATGCACTGTATGAAGCTAGTGAAGCTGAAGATAACCTATATGTTGTCTACAACTTACTAATGATGCAATGATAATATGATGAAATTATCATTGATAATTGTAGAAGAATGATTGCTTAAAAATAAAAACAGTTGAAAGGCATTTTTTTTAATCATAAAGAAGCAATTACCAAATTACTGTGAGTATTGGATAAATATAACTGCCATAATTGTGATCATCACTGACCCGAGAGAAGGTAAATTTGCTGCCTGTAAAGTTGTACTTTCCTTTTTTGTTTTTTCTCTCTTTCTGTACATAGTTGCTGTATGAAATTCCAAGCTGCATGCTGTTGTCATTTTCATGCATCCAAGCAAATCTTATATGATTAATTTTTTTTATTTTTATGACAATTGAAACTCCAAGTCAAAAGAGAACAACATATGTACAACATGAGTAATTTATGTGTATGTATCAGTTCTTCCCTTGGAAATGACAGCTGAACCACTGCATCTACAAGCTTAATGCCTTAAGCAAAAAATTGCTAAAATTGTTTATTCTCAGACAATAAAAACATTAATCTCTTGTAAAACAAAACTAAATAAAGAGAAATTACTCAACCCAATCTAACCTAACTAACCAAAACAAAACAAACAAACAAAATATGACCAAACCAGCAACAAAATAGATGTTCAGTGCTGGAGGAGAAAACAAAGCTACGTCAGGAAAGTAGAATTTTACCCACTAGATACCCTAGACTACATTTCTATTGTGAATATACTGCACTTATACAACAAAATATGCAGCTCTTTTTAATCCCAGGAAAGTGGTGAGAAAGACTATTTTCCCATTATATATATATATATATATATATATATGTGGAGTAAAGATGATTACTAATGCACAGTGTCTAAAACAAGTTTTCTGAGTGTTCTTGTCCCTCAGAGCTAAACACTAAGCTATTGGAAAATGCAGTTAAATCAGGCTGTCAGCCTGTGGATTGGCACTTAATATCCATTATTAAAAGGAGCTCTCTAAGGTGAATAAAAAGCAAGGTGAATAAAAAGACAGATACAAAAGTCACAATTACGTAACATGATAAATGCTGCTGAAGATATTTCAATATTTTATTAGCATTAGGGGAAATGTTTCAAAGTTCTTCTTTACAGTATATATATTTCTCTATGTATTCTCTCTAAATACACATGTGGAAAGTAAGAATAAATGAGAATATATGAAGAAAGACCAGAAGTCTTCATTGCTAGACTAGATTGTGGTGTGCAATAAAGCAATAAATAATGACATATGGTATTTGTTTTACTTTCCTAGCTTTATTTGCTCTACTATTTTTCATTGTGCCTTAGACTAATTAATTTTCACCATTTCACGCAGCCTACTATCCTTCATTTCATTACCTTTCATACCAATTATACTTGTTGCCATAATATTGTGTTGGACAACAAACGCTAAATAATATCTGATTATTACTGTCATTTCAGTGTCTCTAGAACTCCAAGAGCTTTAATTTTTGGATAAAAACTTTCTTATTATAAGTGAAGTTAGATTTAAGAGTATTTGTGCTTCTTCTCTCATAGTTCTCATGATAAAGAGTTTAGTTTACTGCTAAGTGTTATTCTAATGCATGTGGTTCTGCTGTGGATATTTTTTAGACTTTCTCTTCTTAATGAACAATTTCATGTTCTCAGCTCAAGTCAGTCTTTGCTTATTAATATATGTTCTGGTTCTGCATTCAGTATGGCAGTGTGCAGGACACCATAGCCAGCAGTCAGCAGTGGGGGCTCTGTTTTTGCCTTGCTGCCGTATGTATGGAATCAAGGGAATGCAGCAATAGGCATCAAGGACCACAAAGCATCATCTGTTTCTGAAGGCTCAGCACAGCATGCAGAAGAGTTTATGCTCTTTATCATTTCCATTTGTGTGATAGAGCTCTCCTTAGGCTGGCATTTTTATTGCCAAAGGTGTTTGACAACAATATTGCATATGAATACAGTAATTCTTATGCACATTGGCACATGTACAAGCGTGAAGACAAAAAAAAAAAAAAAAAAAAAAAAAAAAAAGAAAGACAGGAATCACAGAATCACAGAATCGCAGGATCACAGAACTATAGGGGTTGGAAGGGACCTCCAGAGATCATCTACTCCAGTTCTCCTGCCAAGGCAACTCCCTAGCCCAGTTTGCACGGGTCAGTGTCCAGGCAGGTCTTGAACTTCTCCAGAGGAGATTCCACCACCTCTCTGTGCAGCCTGTGCCAGTGCTCCATCACCCTTATTGTGAAGAAGTTCCAACACACATTTGTGCGGAACTTCCTATGCTTCAGTTTGTGGCCATTTCCCCTCGTTCTATCACCACACACTGTGGAGAAGAGTTCAGCCTTGTCCCTTCGCCTCCCGCTTCTTAAATATTTATAGACATAAATTAGATCCCCTCTGAGTCTTCTTTTTCTCAAGTCTGAACATACCCCAGGCCTTGGGACCCCAGAACAAGAAAGATGTGTAGTTGTTGGATAGGGTCCAGAGGAGGGCCACAAAGGTGACCAAAGGGCTGGAGCACCTCTCTTATGAAAATAGCTTGAGGGAGATGGGTTTGATCGTTCTGGAAAAGAGAATGTATCCTGCAGATCTCATTGTTACTTTTCAGTACTTGTGGAGATTATAAACAGGAGACTGACTTTTTACATTATCTGCTTTAACCAAAAGTGGGGAGATTTTGGTTAGATGTTAGGAGGAAATTTTTCACTCAGGGGATGGTGAGGCACTGGAGAAATTTGCCCAGAAAAGCTGTGAAAGCCCAATCTGAGGAGGTGTTAAAGACCATGTTGGACGACAGACTAATTTGGTGGTTTGCAATCCTGCTCACATAAGATGTAGGAAACAGATAATCTTTAAGGTCTCTTCCAACCCAAGTCGTTCTAAGATTGTTCCTTTAATTCTGCTAGGGCTGCCCTGAAAGTAATACCTCCTATTTTATTGTGTTGGCCTACAACATGAGAAGTGGATGTTTGTATGGCAATGAAGGTTGAACCTTCCCACCAAAATTCTCTTTAATTTTGTTGCCATGTGATAGTTGACAGTAGAGGGACAGTCTGGCCAAACACTATCTGATAAGGAGGCATGTACAAAGCAGAGGTGTGCAACTGAATTTCTCCATGTGTAAAAACTGCACCACTGAGATTCATCAATGATTGATGAATATTTATGAAGAACAAATAGTGAATGTGAGCACAATGAGGCAATGGGTGGTGTGTTTCAGCAGTAGTGAGTGCAGTGTGAAAGACAAGCCACTTTCTGAACGGCCATGAAGATTTTTAAGAGGATGGCATGTATGCTTATGTTCATTGCTGAAGAAAATGCATCAGTCATTGTGACTGTATTGAAAGATAGCTTTTTATTTTTTATTTTATTTTATTTTTCATAGCTGAGAATCTGCTCTATTGAATGTTATTGTTCTCCATGTAGCTGTTGTAGTTTCCATAGAAACAAATAGGAGGCATTACATTCAGTGACCTACCATGATTCTATGATTCTGATAATCTATATTAGTTTAAACAAGCAATATATAGATTATAAGAGAACAGGTACTATGAATAAAGAAGAAATCTGTTGGAGTTAAGTCCATGTGAGCACAGAGATTGTGAATAATGATTTGGGAAAAAAATAAGTCCTTTTAGGACTAAAAATCTGAAGATATATTTTAATGTGGATAATATTGCTCTGAAAATAATTCTCTCACCTGAAAACTTCCCTTATGGCTCCAAATACAGTGAGTGTAACAGCAAAAATATTTATGCTACTAGCGACTACAAGAATGTTCTGAATCATTTCTAGCAAGAACACCTAGATGCATATGGACCAAGGCACATACAAAATATCAAGGTGACATAACATGACTGTGCAAAGAACTCTTTTCTTCAAATCAAAAACCTGCATACAGCTGATGGAAAAAAAAGCTTGTGACATTGTACAGAATAATGCCAAGTTCACCAGAGATCAGCAAAGGCAAAGGATGAGTTAACAGTAAAATATATGTAATTCTCCTTAACTGTAGTATTTTTGTCAGTCTGTGTTATAGTTTATGTCAAAGACAGCTTATAGGGAAAGCTGTCATCTTTGAGAAGGTCACAGGCTAAATGCCCAACCATGCTGATTCAACACAGTGGCATTTATCTGAGCACACACTGTTCTGTAGCAAACCTTCCCTGGGCATCCGGAGAAATCTGGAATTTTTTTGCTTCCTGCAGTCTACTGGGCTTGGATGCCAGGAAGGGCATCTGCAGAAGCTCACAAACAATGTTGATAAGCCATGGGAAATACCATGAGAGTGATTTATATCCTTCAAACTCATTTGTAGGCAATCTGAGCCCAAATGTTTATAGTAAAAAGGTCAGGGTAATGAAATGCTTAGGACGAAGCATGTGAGAGAGGGACAGAGAAAAGGGGCAGGGGGAGGGGGGAGGGGAGAGCAAAAAATTACAAACAAAAACTGAAGCAGGTAGGTTTCAAGAATGTGAAACCACAATAAGACCAACAGAGATCTTTTATCTATTGTGACAAAAGGCATCATTTAAATAATTATTAAAAAATCTGAGCTTCATAGGCTGTGGTTCAAGGTTTTTTATCCCACAGAAGGTAATGGCAATAATATGATGAATATTTCTACTTTCTATCTTTCATTTTTAATTTAAAGTAATAGGCAATATACATAATAAAAAGTGTGGTTTAATTTGGAATAATTTGACTTCCTATATTTAAGTAGCTGTGCATGAAAGTTAAATTCATGAGCTATGTTTGTTTTCTGATTTATCATGCTGGAAGCTCTAGCTTTCTGTGTTTGAGACAAATCAATTACATAAGGTTGAATGTAGGATCTTATATTTTATTAAATGGATGCAAGTAATATACACAAACATTCATGAACTAATCATACAGTCACCTGATTTTGGATTTGAGACACTATCAGTAAAGTAAAGAATAAATGTTACTGACATCAGAGGATAATTTCTAAGATCTGAAGCTTGTGTGCATGAGTCTGAAAATCACCCAACAGAGTTAATGAAAAGATAGTCCCTCAAGGGCATTCCAGAATTCTAAAGTCACAAAAATGTCAGTGTATTAAGATCTTCTTTTGTATCAAAATCTAATCCATATCTCAGTGGTCTCTGTCTCTGAACAGTTTCATGAAACTGTCACATGCTCCTCTCCCTTCCCCAATGCTAATGCACGCCATTTTTGAATTCTGTGGGATGTGGTCCTTATCCTTGGTTCTCCACAGAGAGTAAATTTAGAAATCTGTCTTAGATAGTAAAAAAAACGGTACTGTAAACTTCTTGAGAATAGGTAATTATTCCTCTGCTGTTTTACTATTTTGTGGGCTTTTTTTTGTGTGTGTGTTTTTGGTTTTTTTTTTTTTTTGCATGACAAAAAGGCACTGAAAAGGAAAATGCAAAACTTAGAATGTGAAAATGCACACACTTAGATTTGTGTTACAGTAGTAGAAGAGGGAGTGTGCTACTGTATATACTTGAAATATCTTTCAATTCACAAATGGAAAAAAATGCACTGTACTTTTCAGTGTCATGCTCCAAAACGGTCAACAGATAAGGACAGAGAGCAAAGCGCGGAGCCTCACGCATCAGGTAACTAACTACAGGTGTCTTAAGAATACCAATTCCATGATACAATAGTTCTATTTCGTTCATAGCAACATGTTTTTTATTGACAGTAATTTTCATAATGTGAAGTATATAATAGATGTAATAGGTAAGTAGCTATTTATAATTTAAAAGAACACATTCCTCATAGTGGCATGCATGGGATAATAGAAATGAAAGAAAATTGCTCAGAGGTAAAGCAGAAGGAACACAAATATGAAATCTGACCTCTGGTTTTCAAACGACTGCATGCCCATCGTAACAAAAATAAAACATTAAGTAATATAAAAGTAAAAGTATTGTTTTGGAAAGCTGTGACATACAATATAAAAAACAGTTAAAAAAAGCAGTCCTAGTTGCTAAATTCTTCAAAGTGATTTCACTTCTATTACTAAGTGAAACATTTATCTATCAGTTTAAGATTACCACAGTAAGGAAAAATGCATATGCAGTTTCACTCAAAAGTATTCATGGACTGGGAGGTGGGTATGCATGAAGATAAAATTCCGTAAAAATAGGGTCCTTTCTAATTAAACAACTACGAGACCCACTCCCTCAAGAGAGGCATGAAATGTGTTGTGCACATGCTTCACAGGTGGTATCCACATGTGCAACAGATCGGATATATTTGGGATACCATAAAGTACTGTGCATGTGGAGAAATAATTCTTCAGAGTCTGTGTAGTGGTACTTTCAAGAAACTTTGGGTTGTATGAAGCTCCTGACACAGATGATATGTTTATCAGATACAACTCCAACTTGAAGTCTTCCAAAAAAAAGGAGCCTCCTCACAAGTTCCAAGATTCACTTTTGCTATTCATTGTTGTCATGTACAGATACTGCCATTTGGAAGTAAAAAGCAAGAGAAAACAAATCTTTACAAAAGACTTCAATACCTGAATTTCCTATTTTGCTACTTAGAATAGCTTATATCACACTATGCGTGACTACTGCAGAGTTCCAAAGCTTCCAAAGTTACTAGTGCATCAATGACTACATTGTTACATGGTGCATATTGAGCCACTGACTACCATACTGTAATTGAAAGAGTAGGAATTAGATTATTCAGTCTAATTAGCCTGATATATTTCTGACTAAAGTGATCTTAAGCACTGGTGAAGCCACACCTTGAGTGCTGTGTTCAGTGTTTGGCCCCCCACTTCAAGAAAGACATTGAGGACCTGAAGCATTTACAGGGAAGGGCAATGAAGCTGGTAAGGGGTATGGAGCACGAGTCTTATGAAGAATGGCTGATGGAGCTGGGATTGCTCAGCCTGGAGAAGTCGGGGCTCAGGGGAGACCTTATTACTTTCTATAACTATATGAAGGGAGGCTGTAGTAAGCTGGAGTTCAGACTCTGCTCTCTTGTAATTAGTGGTTAGGCTAGAAGGAACAGCCCCAAGTTGTGCTAGGGGAGATTCAGACTGGATGTTAGGAAATACTACTTTTCCAGAAGAGTGTTCTGGTGCTGGAATGGGCTGCCCAGGGAGGTGGTGAAGTCAACAACCCTGGGAATGTTCAAGTAATGTTTAAATGTCGTGTTGAAGGACATGATTTAGTGAGAGCTATTGGTGATATGTGGACAGTTGGACTGGATTGTCTTGTAGGCCTTTTCTAACCTTGGTGATTTTATGATTCTGTGATCCCAAGAACATATTATATCTAGAAGTTTGTCTTACAAAAACAGAAATTGCCTTAATATCAAAATCTTTTGATTCATCCCATTTGCAGGAAGGCATTCAATCAGATGAGTGTGGTGCAAAACACAGAGTTACACTCCTATGGATGCATGGGAACACTGCCCTGAAATTTTCAGTTTGTGGTGTCCAGCATTTCCTTTATGCTTAGCCTTTTCACAACTGGCCACAATCTGTACATTTTCTTTTCTGTTTGCTCCTCATTGAAACTCTAAGTCTGTAATTAGTAGAGAGATTGAGCGCTTAAAGTAGAAAAAGATATCAAAACTACAGTGATGAAACAGGCTGCTGTATCACATGCACTGTTAAAAGAAAATGTAGATGTTTCAAACTGTCATAATGATTTGTAGAATCAAACTCTATAACCTAGAGTTAAGTTATTAAGCAGGAATGTTTATTCAGCATTGTGCACACAAGCCAGGTGCAAGGAGGTAGCCCCACCTATCTTACACACTGAAGAGAGAAGCAACCGTATTTTTAAAACCATAAAGCATGTATATTCACTACATTTCCAAGAACTGGGATGAATTATTACATTTAACTCCGAGAAGTCATTTCTGTAAGCCCTGCCTTGAATTTCTTTGGGTGAATGTGTGCAGTGTCTCCGGGTGGCTGTGGGACAAGGTCCGGAAAATGAAGATCACAGGTCCTTCTTGCTGTGCACTTTTCACCTCTCTACAGTTGGAGATGCTGATCCAGCTTCTTCTGGTTGCTATCCTACTGCAGTCTTGTTGTATCAGTTTGTTCCAGTGCAATAGTTTATCAGGGTGCTACTCACTATCAATGCATTTCCTTTTGATGTTAGTCAAGCTCCGTCCCTTTCCCTCCTTTGGCTCAATTCTTAAGTTTTATTTTAACCCGTTCTTGTCTCAGTAAGAATCAAAGTGTTTGTGGCTCTTCATTTATCATACTTTAAATGTAGTACTTTTGTACCAAAGAAGAAAAAAACAAGGATACTATTTGGCTACACCCAAATGTGTTGCTAACAGCTACCTAAATGCATCACTATGGTCAAAGACAGTTCTACTCACCCCTGAAGGCTGCTCCAGTATATCCCAATCAGTCTTCCAGCAATATTGCAGAGTAGGGCAGGCAGATTAGTGAAGAATCTTTTTACAGAAAGATGTAACAAGGCAGAGCACCGTAAGATACACATACATCCCAGCTTCAGGTTTCCTAGGTAAAGTGTGGCAATGTCGTATTTGAGACTGTGATTATTCCTGAGGTAAATAATGCATATAAAACAGGAAGCATGCCAGGAGCTGCAAAGATAAATTAATTAATATTTCCTATATATTTTATAATTAATAGTAGTTGCAATTACATTCTTAAGCAATTAATTCTATAAAAAATCTCATAAGGATATCAATAATTTAATATACAACACTGTGCAGTAAACACACACAATGCAATAAATACACTCAGGGCTACATACTGAGCAAAGAAGATAAAACAAGTCCTTGCAATAGGTGTTCATTAAGCACTGAACTCTGAATTAGGCAAGAAAAAATATCTTGTAATTATGAAATTAAAAAGTTGTATTCTTGTGTATTTACACAAGAGTGCTATTACTGTTTCTGTAACAGCTGCAATCTATTGTCTACTGTAGCTGTATCTGAAGGCAGTATTTTCAGTTCCCTTGCAGAGCAAAAATGCACTTGAGAATAACTTTTCATTGAATTAAAAATAATTATAATGAAAATAGTTGTATTAGGACTTGATTTCCATTATGCTGTTTCCATTGAATAATAACACAGAATCTGAAGAAATCGATTGTTACTGTGTATCAGTGTCAGTGAAAGAAGTCTTGGAGAGACTCAGCAAGGAGCTGGCCCAGGGAAGTGTGCTGGTAAATTCCTTCTTACCAATGAGATGATCTGGGCATGAACGACTTGGTTATCAGCAAACAAGGTTATTTTGACCCAAAACACAAAGTTCCAGCAACAGAGACCACTGAAAACTTATGCAGTGTAAAGAACACTTGCTTTCCATCTCTTTATGCAACTCTCCCCTGTATTTGTGTTGAGTAAAATTTTGGTAACCTTAGAAATCTCGTTCAGTTCTAAAAACTTATGCACACATTTTTATTTCATCCATTTCTGATGTCCAGAACCACTGTATCACCTGTGCAGCTTATTTGGCTTTGTCATCTCATTTCTGCTAACACCAGTGACAGTGAGGTCAGCTCCAAATTAGGGTTTCTTTCGCTGTCTAAATGAATTCAAGTTAATTCCTCGAACCAAAAAAATCAAGGTTCACCAGGCAATTAAATCAAGGGGTAGACTGAGAAAGATTGTTCCCTCTTTATTTGAAGAATACTCATGCCTTTGAGAGTGACAGTAAGAAGTACAAAATGTCTTTGACCTCCATTCTCTGTCAAGATAATTATGCAAATTTTTTGTCATTTAGTAAAATGCTTTCCCTGTAAAAACAAGTCTATGTTCTAACCAGATAGTGATACTTGACTGACCTATAAATCTGTTAAGCGAAGTGTCACTCAGAATTATCTAGAGGTTAATAGAGAAGTACATCAAGAGATTTTATGTATGTGTATTTGTGTCATATTTAATCAAACTTTCCTTAAAGGGTTAAGTCTATTAGGTTCAAGATCACTCTCAGTTTCTGAAAATGACTTTGAGTTTTCAGACTCTGAGATAACTAATTTTCCTTCAACTCTGTAAACAAGTGAAAGATAACTAATTTTTCTTCAACTCTGTAAACAAGTGAAAGAGGTTTTAAATAGTAATCTCACCTGACTGATACAGATTTAAATGGTCTGATGTGGTATAGCCAATTTTTGAACAATTTGGTTTGAGTAGTCACTAGTAATCAGTGATTTCTGAGTTGCTGTTTTAATTTATATTACTGACAGAGATCCTTGGTCAGAAGAAAATATGCATTGGATGTATTTTTATTGATTGTAAAGTTCATTTATATTTCAGAATAATTAGAACAAGCATCACTTTGCTAGAATGAATTAGAATACAGAAAGGTTTTCTCCCCACAATTTTAGTGCTTTCAACCAGTCTTAATTGATTTTTTTTTTCTGTTTGCCAGACTGACACAAGTATTAAATAAAGTTGGAGCAGTTTTCCTAAGTTTTTACTTTGTATCATAGGAAAAAATTTTTTCAGATAGACTGCATACATCATGAAGAATATCAGAATGAGTATTGATACTGCTATTAATCCTGTTTCTTGTGAAAACTGAAGAAGCTGCAACTTTGAATCCATAATTGATTTACTGTTGATGGAATACTTACAAAGCCATAACTTGCTGTTGTCACTGATTTTTTAATTAATCAAATTCTCCTTTTGAGCTCTTTTATAATAATTAAGGGAAATTTTCCAACAAAAGGCTATGTATGAAATGCCTTCTGCTTAATTTTTTTCTTCTCTGCTCATTAGGCCCATCAGTATATTGAAGTGATAAAGTTGATATGATACTTTAATTCTCAAAAATTCAAAGTGCATTTTCTACAATCTCTACCAAAATAATGTTACTGAGGATGTGAAGATGCTTTAATTTTAAATAATGTTTTAAACATCTGCAATTTTTCTTTGTTGGAATAACATATCTTTTCTAGGAGGAAAATTTAATGATTTAATGATTTAATTAAAAACAAATATCCTTCACAGAATCATAGAAACATAGGCCTAGATTGAAAAAAACTCAAAGATGGTTCAACCCCCTGCCATTGGCAGGATTGCCAACCACTAAACCATGCTGCCCAGGGCCATAATCAGCCTTGTCACATTCTACCTTTCCTCATTGGAAAGGTGCTCCAGCCCTTTGATCAACTTCATGGCCCTCCTCTGGACCTGCTCCAACAACTCCACATCTTTTTTGTGCTGGGGTCCCCACATGAGGCCTCATGAGGGTAGAGTACATGGGGAACAATCCCCTCCCTCTCCCTGCTGGTCACCCTCTTCTAATATAGTACAGCGTACTACTGGCCTCACAAACTGCAGGCACACACTGCTGGCTCATGTCCAGCTTTTGGTCCACCAAAACCTAAGTCTTTCTCCACAGGTATTGAGCTCTTCTCCCAGTCTGTGTATATGTGTGATTGCTGCAACACAAGTCTAAAACCTTGCCTTTGGTCTCATTGAGCACTATTAGATTCAGATGGGCCCACTTCTCCAGTGTGTCCTGGTCCCTCTGGGTGGTTTCTTTTCTCTCCAGTGTATCAATGGCACTGCACAAATTGGTGTTATCTGCAAACTTACTAAGGGTACACTCAATTACATCATCTGTGTCACTGATAAAGATGCTGAATAGCACCAGTCCCAAGACTGACCCTTGGGGGACACCAGATGTAGAACCATTGATCACAACCCTCTGGCTGCAACCAGCCAAAAAGTTCTTAATCCACTTCAAATCCATACCTCTCCAATTTAGAGAGAAGGATGTGGTCAGTGACCACGTCAAAGTCTTTACAGAAGTCCAGGTAGATGATATTAGTCACCCTTTACCTTGTCCACTTTTTCCATCACTCCATCATAGAAAATAACCAGATTGATCAGGCGAAATCTGCCCTTGATGAAACCATGCTGGCTGTCTTGGATTACCTCTTTGTCTTGCATGTACCTTAACATGGTAACCAGGAAGATCTGTTTCATGATCTTCCCAGGCACAGAGGTGAGGCTCACTGTTTGTTCCCCAGATCATCCTTTCTCCCTTTCTTAAAAATGGGAATAATGTTTTCCTTTACTAGTCACCAGGAATTTCACCCAACACCCATGATTTTTCAAATATGATGGAGAGTGACTCAGCAACCACATCGCCCATCTCTCTCAGAACCCTGGAATGCATATCATCTGGCTCCATGGACTTATATCCATTCAGTTTCATGAGGAGGTCTCAGACTTGTTCCACTGTTAGCAGCAGAATGAATTCCACACCTAGAGGTTCAGGGTCCTGGCAGACACAGGTGGTCTGACCACCAATGAAGACTGAGGCAAAGCACTTATTGAGCGCCTCAGCTTTTTCCAAGTCTGAGGAAGCCAGTTCTCCATGCTCATTAATCAGAGAGGGAACATTCTCCTCGGTCTGTGTCTTCCTGCCTATGATCCTGTAGAACCCCTTGTTATTTTTCACTTCCTTCACCAAATTCAGCTCCACCTGTGCCCTGGCTTTCCTGGTCTTATCTTTACACATGCAGATGACATCCCTGTGTTCTTCCCAGGTTACACAACCCTGTTTCCACTTACTGTGCATCTCTCTCTTTTCCCTCAGATCTTGCACACACCACAGGGCTGTGCTGCCAGGAAGTGAGGAGAGGAATCTAATGAGGTTCGACAAGAGTAAACAGGGTCTTTCACTTGCAGAGGAATCACTCTCAGGGTGCTGGTCAGAGATTCTGGATCAAGTTTTACTCTTCCTGTGTTTCATCCTTGTGAGCAGCTGTTAACACATTCACATACTGTTAAAGGGTGATAGCGTGAATCACGCATGACTGGAGAAAAACATCCCCCTCTCTACAATTACACCTGACTCATGCCGTTGCACTCCACCCTCTGACCTGGAAGTCTCAGACGAGGAGCAGAAAAAAGCCCCCATGATTCAGGTGGAAACAATTGGAGGTCTAGTACTCCACCTGGACTGTCGCAAGTCCATTGGGCCAGGTGAGATCCACCTGAGGGTGCTGAGGGAGTTGGCAGAGGCTATAGCCAGGACACATTCTATCATGTATCAGCATTCCTGGTCAACTGGAAAGAGGATCTGAGGCTTTCCAATGTGATTCTCATTTACAAGAAGAATCTGGGGAACCACAGGCCTGACAGCATGACCTCAGTGCCGGGTAAGATTATGGAGCTAATCATCTTGAGGAATCACAGAATTGTAGGGGTTGGAAGGGACCTCTAGAGATTCAAGAAGAGGCTTAGGGGAAACCTTTATTGCTTTCTATAACTACCTGAAGGGAGGCTGTGTTGAGGTGTCAGTTAGCCCCTTCTCCCATGTACCTAGCGATAGGACTAGAAGGAATGGCTTCAAGTTGCATCAGAAGGGATTCAGGTTGGACATTAGGAAATATTTCTTCACCAAGAGAGTGGGCAAGTGCTGGAAGGGGCTGCTTGGGGAGGTCGTAGAGTCACTGACCCTATGGATGTTCAAGAAATGTTTATATGTTACAGAATCATAGAATCACCAATGTTAGGAAAGACCTACAAGATAATTCAGTACAACTGTCTACCTATCTCCAGTAGTTATCAATAAACAACGTCCCTCAGCACAATGTGTAAACAAAAATAAAAGAAAATGAAAAAAATATATCTGCAATTTAGCATTCAAATTCATGATAAGTAATTAATACAAAGTATCATGTAGATCCCTTCATCTAAGCTCCTTAGATACTAACAAGCACTTTAATTTGTTTTATTTCATAATAATTTTCCTTTATTTCATAGTTAGTAAGTGAGGAGAATCCATTAAATAATACCATTCAAATAATTCATTTATATACCATTCAAAAATAATACCATATTGTCAAATATTACTGAATTCATGAGCATTTGTTTTCGAAATCTCAACACTGAACCATCCTTTCATCAAGAGAACTGCTTGTCTCAACTTCTACTCATTTCATTTTTTATTTTTTTTCCTACCAAGTTATAACTTTCATGAGTAAGACAGTAAATTACATGCAATTTGACACGTTGCTTTAATTAATTATTGTTCCTGTTATCATTATCATCATTATTTTAAAGGGAAAGAACTTTAATTTATTGCTTGCTATAATTAACTTTTGTACAATGTAATTAACTTCAAAAAGTAATTTTACTGAGAAGATCAAAACAGTCCATTTTAAATTCTGGGTTACACACAGTAGTCCACATTTCACAGGGGAGAAAAGGCTCTAACATACTCTTGTAACACATTTTTGGTCAGTATCTACTACTCCAATAGATGAAAATCTAGCCTATTTCCTATTCCTTTTGGTAATACTTATTATATTTTCCAACAAGCAGATGAGGCAGGAACCCATTAAGACTGAGCAAAGATCTGATGGTTAAATTAGGGATTAGAAGGAAATGTACAGCCAATGGAAACTGGGATGAGTGACCTGGGAAGAATACAATGACACTGTCTGGATGCATCGAGATGATCTTAAGAAATGTAAGGCATAGATGGAACTCAGTTTGGTGAGTGATGTGAAAAATGACAAGTGATCCTACAGCTACATCTGTCAGAACATGAAGATCAAGGAGAATATTCTGCCTGCAATAAATAAGAAAGGAAAAAAGTCAACAACAGACCTGGAGAATGTGAAGATGTTCAACAAGTTCTTTGCTTCACTCTTCAGTGGCAGTCAGGCTTCCCAAGCATCTCATGTCCCTGAATCTCTAAGTGGGGAGTGAGGCAGCAAAATGCCTTCCACTGTAAGAGAAGAGCAAGTCTAAGACCACCTCATGAGGCTGAATATATAGAAGTCCATGAGGCCAGATGATATGCATCACAGGGTCCTGAAGGAACCGGCTGATGTGGTTGCCAAGCCACTTTCCATCATTTTTGAAAAGTTATGGCTGTCAGACTGAGTCCCCAAAAACATCACTCTTATTTTTAAGAAAGGGAGAAAGGAACATCCAGGGAACTACAGTCTGAAGAGCCTCACCTTTGTACCTGCGAAGATTATGGAGCAAATACTCTGGAAAGCTATGTCAAGGGATATGCAAAACAAAGAGGTGACCTGAGAAAGCCAGTATGCTTTCACAAACTGCAGATTCTTCCTGATCAATCTAGTGGCCTCCTCTGATGGAGTGATAGTATCAGAGTACAGAGAGTATCAATATCAGAGCAACTGATGTTGTCTACCTGGACTTCTGCAAGGCCTTTGACAAGGTTCCACATCACATTTTTAGAACCTATTTTGATAGATATGGATTTGAAAGCCATACTGTTTGAAGGATAAAGAATAGGTTGGACGGTCTCTGACAGAGGATTGTAGTCAATGATTCCACCTCCAGGTGAAGGTTGTTGATAAGTGGTGCCCCCAGGTGTCTTCGGACTGGTGGTCTTTATCAGTGGCATAGACTGAGGAATCGGGTGTACCCTCAGCAAGTTTGCTGATGATGTTAGCTGAGTTGTGCATTCCACAAAACAGAAGAAAGGTATGGCAACCACAAGGACTTGAACAAGCTTAAAAATTTGGCCTATATGAATTTAATGAAGTTCAACAAAGCCCAGTATAAGGTGTTTCACTTTAATCCAGGCAATCCCAAATATGAGTATAGGCTGAGAGAAAACTGCTC
Source organism: Callipepla californica brunnescens (assembly GCA_023055505.1). Lineage (NCBI taxonomy): Eukaryota > Metazoa > Chordata > Aves > Galliformes > Odontophoridae > Callipepla > Callipepla californica. The sequence goes on along the minus strand of JALIRH010000023.1, from coordinate 5,621,982 downwards.
ATTGAGGTTAGTCTTGTGGAGATGGACTTGGGGATCCCGGTGGATGAAAACTGGACATGAGCCAACAACGTTCACTTGGAGCTTGGAAGGTGAACTTCATCCTGGGCTGCATAAAAAGTGGGGTGGCCAGCAGAGAGAGGAGGGATTGTCCTCCTCTACTGTGCCCTTGTGAGGATCCCTCCAGAGTACTGCATCCAGGCCTGGGGCAGCCACTACAGGAAGGATGTGAAGCTTTTTGAGAAACTCCAGAGGAGGGACACAAAGATGATCAAAGGAATGGAGATCATCTCTTATGAATAAAGGTTGAGGGAGCTAGGGTTGTTCAATCTGGAGCAGAGAAAGCCCCAAGAAGATCTCATTGCAGCCTTCCAGTATTTGAAGGGAGCCCGCAAGCAGGAGTCACACCAATTTTTTTTACACGCTCTACTAGTGATAGGGCAAGGAGGAAAGGCTTTAAAATAATAGAGGTGGGATTTAGATTAGCTGTCAGGGGGAATTATTTTTTTTTCACAGCTGTTGGTTAAATAATGGAACTGGTTGTCCAGAGAAGTTCTGGATGCCCCATTCCTGAAGGCATTCAAGGCGAGACTGGATGGCAACCTGGTTTAGGCAGTTGCAACTCTGCTCACATCAGAAGGCTGGAAGTAAATGATCTTTATGTTCTTTTCCAACCCAAGCCATTCTATGATTTCACGATATATTCAGTGAGAATATGTGTCTAGCAAGTATTCCCTTTATTTACAGTGCTGGGTGGGTGAGGATCACTCACCAAGCATGCACTTGGAAAGAGAAATGGTTACAGATTTAAAGGCATAGCACACACATATTCATCACATTCCAAGTACACGGACTGAAATTCCAAGAAATGATTTACATCTCTGGTGGTCATGAGATTAAAGCTAATTGTCATTTTCACTGCAAATTTCCAAACTTTAAGGGTGTGGGGGGGTAACCTGAACTGGTTTCCACTGATGTTATATTGAGCTGAAGTACCTATTTGCCATTTTATCTACTAAAACAGGACATCCATTCTACTTTCTCATCTTCACTTAACAACAAGTTTTCCTCTTGAGCTTACATTTACACAAGCCTCTCTTCCTTCAACTTATATCTGCTCAAGTTGTTCTCACAATATTCTCATGATTCATCTGCAACATTTTGATTCTCATGTGTGTCTATGCCATTCTTACCAGTTTCTAACAATAGCTTGCAGCAATTAAGATGAATTAATTCTTTCTTTGTTACAAATTCAATTAACTTTAATTTCCAGGAGAAAAAGATAAAGATTTATATAGCTTATGTGGGAGATAAAAATTGCACAATAAAATTTAATTGTTCCCATCTGAAGAGTAAGAGTAATATGTATGTCTAAAATTGTAGCAGAAAGTTCACTGAACTTAGTAGACACAAAAAAAAAAAAAAAAGAATTGTACTTATGAAGTTAATTTAGCTGTAATTCTTTCTTGCTCTGAATGATTCAGACTCACTTACTATATCACACCCAGAAGCACACATAACACACTTTGTCATGAAGATTTTTATTTCTCCTTGACCTGTATCTGGTTTCCCTTGTATTCTATCCATAAATTTTTAGGTACATTTTTGTTTTGACTACTTAATCATGTGCACTGTTTTAAGCATCTAAGTAATTGTGTTGATTACTGAATCCAGGACACCTATGACTCATCAAAAGATTGTATTGTGAGCAAGGAACTGAATAACAATCAGACAGTGAGGGCATAGCTCACCTTTGATACATTTTTCCTGTGTTACTCTTAGTGAATTACTTACAGTATGCCTTACATTTGTCCTCAAAACGCTGTGACACAGCGTTTTGTCACAGAGATATTCTGAAAATGCACTCTTTGAAGTTTTTGAGGCATTAAAATACTAATTTAATAGTTTCCACAGAGAAATGACTAACAAAACTCAACAGGTTTAACTGACTTCATTTAGAATAGGTAGTGGTAAACAAACCTTCTCTTCAATATTTCTCAAACATTTCAAGAATGCTTGAAATAAATTAGTTAGGAAATTAACCTGGTCTTCAGTGAAAAGGTATCCTTGTATTAAAAAGACACAGTGAGCTAAATAGTCATCTTAGAACTGCCATTGGAAAAGAATAGCCATGCACTGTGACCTGGTATTAAAATATGCTACTGACTCAGCAATCACATAATCACAGAATTGTAGGGGTTGGAAGGGACCTCTAGAGATCATGGAGTCCAACCCCCCTGCCAAAGCAGCTCCCTAGAACGGGTTGCACAGGTAGGTGTCCAGGCAGGTCTTGAATATCTCGAGAGAAGGAGACTCCACCACCACCCTGGACAGCCTGTGCCAGTGCTCTGTCAGCCTTACTGTGAAGAAGTTCCCAAGCATTTTTGTGCAGAACATCCTATGCATCAGCTTGTGGCCATTTCCCCTCGTTCTGTTGCCACATACTGCTGAGAACAGTCCGGCCTCGTCCCTTTGCCTACTGCACCTTAGATATTTATAGACATGGATCAGATCCCCTCTGAGTGTCATTTTTTTCACTGCTGATCACACCCAGGTCTCTCAGCCTTTCTGCATAAGAGAGGTGCTCCAAGTCCTTTATCATCATTGTGGCCCTCCGCTGGACTCTTTCCAGGAGCTCCCTGTCTTTTTGTACAGGGTAGTCCAGAACTGGACACAGTACTCCAGGTGAGGCCTTACCAGAGCAGAGTAGAGAGGGAGTATCACCTCCCTTGACTTGCTGGTGTTGTTGTTTTGTGGTTTTGATGCCGGTATTCCACATCAGAATATCATACTGGGAGTTAAAGATTCAGTGCTCTGTCAGGGAGCAGAAGAGGTGTGGAGCTCCTGGCTGGACAACAACCACTCACTCTGGCATGGTTTCTCTCTGTCCACCACAGAGATAAAGAACGTGTGCTTCCCCTGCAGTTTTACTAACATAAGGTTCACAGATTTTGGATACTTTTGTCTCTCCCAGTTTGTTCGATTTGTTAGATTTAGTAAAATTAACTTTCCTCTCCAAAACGTTGCTGTTTTCTTTATTGTTTGTTTTGTTTTATTTTGTTTCCCTAGACCCATCTGTTATCTCCGTACCCTTCCCCCTTTCCCCTTCCCATCCCCCCCCCCCCCCCTTCAACCCCCCAAGAGGACATAGCTCAGCTCGGGCTGCTGCATTGCCACCAATGGTGTGGTTTCTTTAATTCCTTCCGTCTCCCTCTTTTTCCCTTGTGTCCCTGTCACAGATAACACCGCGAGAGCTGGCTACACTCTTTTTAATGCCCCCCAGGATCCCATTGGCCCTCTTGGCCACCAGGGCACACTTCTGGCTCATAGCCAACCTGTTGTCCACCAGGACACCCAGGTCCCTCTCCTGAGGGCTCCTCTCCAGCAGGTCAATCCCCAGCCTGTACTGGTGCATGTGGTTATTCCTCCTTAGATGCAAGACTCTACACCTGCTCTTGTTCAACCTCATGTGGTTCCTTTCTGGTCAAAGGTCCTGTCCAGTTCTCACTGAATTGAATGGTGACACAATATAATGTCATATAAGTATAGGTAAGGCAGCATGATCACAGCATTATAGAATCACCAAGGTTGGAAAAGACCTGTAAGATCATCCAGAACAACCATTCACCCATTACTCATTAAATCATGTCCCTCAACACAACATCCAAACATACCTTGAACACCTCCAGGGTTGGTGACTCCACCACCTTCCTGGACAGCCTGTTCCAGTGCCTGACCACCCTTCCTGAGTCTCCCCTGGAGCAGCTTGAAGCCATTCCCTCTGGTCCTATCACTAGCCACACGAGAGAAGCACTGACCCCCAGCTCCCCACAGCCTCCCTTCAGGTAGCTATAGAGAGCAATAAGGTCTCTCCTGAGCCTCCTCTTCTCCAGAATGAACAATCCCGGCTCCCTCAGCCACTCCTCCTGAGACCTGTGCTCCAGATCCCTTACCAGCTTGGTTGCCCTTCTTTGAACAGATCTACAGCAGCACTGCAATTTTTAGGGTCCTTGACTCAAATCACAGAAAGATGAGCTGGAGTGTCTCTGGAGTGTCTCCAGGGAAACAGCCTCTTTGTCGCAGTGATGATGCCGCTGCTGGCTAAGGAGTACCAGGGCTTTTCCTGATCATTGCTGCAGCACGCCATGGACAGATGGTGCCTCTAAACAAGATTCTGAAGAAGCTGATCCCTCAAGCAAAAAGCATCCCTATCTAGCAAAAACTGGCATTTATGAGACAACTGGGATAAATGGTAAAGAAGCGTGGGAACAGGGACAACAATGACTCCATGAGACACAACTTGCTAGCACCACTCCTGAGAACAGCATTGTTTCAGTGCATGAGACGCTGTCAGCAAGCTGAGCCTGGTGTGAGACTCTAGAGAGTGGCACTGCAAGGAAGACGAAGGGAGATCTGGGGGCCAAGGTGGGCAGGGGTGGGCAGTGTGCTCAGGCCACTTGGGCACCCCTGCATCACAAGTGCTGTTAGCAAAGGCACAAGTAGCCCCACCAGGAAGGAATGCCTCTATGTTGTGGAGCCTGGGAGAAGATGTGACACTGTGCTGTGTGACCTGGTGTAGGGAACCTGCTTTGGCAGGGGGGTTGGACTTGGTGATCTCTTGAGGTCCCTTCCAATCCCTATGATTCTATGATTCTCTGGTAGCAGGGAAACATGGGCATACTGGAGCTCAACCAGCTCAGGCCCAAGCTGATAAGGATCTGGAGCACTAGAGGTACCATGAAAGGTGCAGGGTGCAGGGATTGTATCTCCAGATCTACCTGCCTGCCTTGGTTGCATTGCCTGCACAGGACTTTCTCCTGAGATGGCCGTGGTGGAAAAGAATGATGAGTGAAAAATTCTCCTGAGGAAAAAAATCTATAGATATTTTATTCAGAAAAGAAAGCAGCTCAGCTCAGCTGAGACTGCAGGAATTATGTACTATGAGGTGGGGGATTTAAATCTTGAGGTGCTGTCCTGCTTTGTCCTGTGGCAATCACTCAGGGTGCTGCACAGCTCCTTGAGGGCCAGCAACCAGCTTTGAAAAGTTGCTTGGTGCTGGTGGCTTGACACCACTACACTTGCTGTCCTGTGATGCAGCAGCAGCAGCAAACACTGAACAGATGCCCATGTGCCCTCCTGAGCAGAGCAAACAATGGCTGGTGCTCACCACTACTGAAGCAGGAGGAAGAAACTCGTTGGCCATGGGCCTCAGGCATAAAGGATTTTGCACTTCCTCTGCCACTAGAGGAAGATGCTCCTGCTTGCAAATCAGGCAGGCTGAAGGTGCTGCTAGCAGATCTTGGTGTCTCGGGTATGGGCATATGCTTTTGTGCAGCTGCCTGAGCCACTGTCTGCTCTGGCAGAAGGGCCAAGGTAGGCAAATGACTATGTCTTCTTGAGAGATGCTTCCATGGGGCAGAGACTCATTTTCTTCTATATAGTTTGCTTGTAAGAATTGGAAAGGAAAAAGGACGAGTTACTTCAGACTCTTCCCCGTGTTGCCCTCTGTGGCTCTGCCACAAATACTCCTGTGACCTGGCCTTGTGGCACATCTGCAAGGGCCTCTGCCATCCTGCTTCACTGAGCTGTCTGGGAAGAGAGCAGCTCCTCTCTCTCCTGGCTCAGTTTTTCAGGAGAATGGTCCAGCTGTCTACTCCAGAGCATTCTGCCTGTCAACTACCTGCTTGTCAGCAGCTGGCAGAGCTGCCAGAGCCACTCCACCTCCTCTCCTTGGTGCTCCCTTTCTGTGCCTGGTAGCTGCTTCACGGGCATGGCAGAGGCAACAGCTTGTCCTCATGGAGGGTCGATTCTGGATTCTGGCTGTTTGATGTTGTTGTGTGAGGTGGCCTGTAGATCACCTGTGAAGAGTAGGAGAGGGATTGAGGCACCCATACTGGCCTGACAGCACACACAGTGCCACCAGGCCTGTGGCCAACATGAGGCTATAGGCAGTTCCTGGCCAGAGGTGGCAAAGCTGAGGTCAGCCACACTGCTCTTTGTCTTTCATATCTGAACTACTTTCCTCAGAATGCAAGCTTTGAGGTGTGAACAAATGGTTGTTGTCTTTCACACTGGCATAACTTGCACAGTGTTATTTACTGTAGTAGTGCACTACAAAATGAGGCTTGTACCCAGGCCAGAAATGGAAAATCATTTATTTGTGCCATACCTGGGACTGCTATAAAAGCTGCTGCGGAATTCTGAGATGAAAAGCATTCATCAGAAACTCAAACTATACTAGCATAGAAGGAATCATTTAAAATATAACAGGATTCTGCAGAATCATATAGTAAACCTTGAGGGACAATTAAAAAGTGAGAGACCTGGTATGGCTTTGTTGCAAATGGCCTTAAAGGAACTGCTGATGTGCAAGGATGCCAGTGACACTGTTGTTTATAGTTTGCCTCAAGAAAAAATATGCCCTCTGAAGTACTGAAAGAAATAAAGGCAGTGATTGATAAATTAAAGACCTCACCAGCCCAGGTATGTCCTTTGATAAAAACTAAATACATTTGATAACAGAGAGCAAATAGACCCTCAAATGAATGTTAAAGAAATTCCCTTCTCAGTCACTGAATTAGCAAAATTGAAAAGAGATTTTGGTCACTCTCCAAAGGAATCAGAGACAGAGTATGCATGGAGGGTTAGTCTCACTGGTGTAGACCAGATACTATTAACTGAAAAGGAAGCTGAATGATATTGGAGACAGGGAATATTTTTAGCTACTGGCAACTGTCACGTCCACTGGTCCTTAATGCAGTGGTTTTTTTATTGGGCAGGTTATCTTAATCCTCTTGAAATGAGAGACCCTCTTGCCATTACTGGAACAGTTGATCAATTAGTAGAAAGACTTCAAAAGGATGCTTGTCTGCAAGTGATGTATAATAGAAAGCTGCAGCCACAATAAATCACACATGATGATGCCTGTTAATTCTGAGAAGACGACCTCTTCAATGCCCAGGAAAAAGGAATATAAAATGAACTCTGCTGGATTGTTCCCTCATTGTTAACCATATTAACTAACCCTAAAAGGGTAAGTTGGTATCTTGTTTTATTTCACAGGAGACTCCTGTAGGAACTTGACTGAACACAGAAAGCCCAACAGCAGACTTCGATCATTTGTGTTTTGTGACAGAAATACTTAAGGTCTGACCATGTTAGAGTACTGAATATAACTCTTGATTGCATTGTATGTTTTGGTTGCAATAGTTTTATATTTGGGGTTGTTGTGGTTTTGGGTGGTGATTGACATCAGTCCTTGGATCTGTTACACTTCACACTTGGGTTCAGAGTTTTCACAGATCATCCTGGCTTACTGGCAACTCTCTGCACAATGGTACCATTCCTTTTGACCCCTTATTTCACCCCTTTTTATCAAACTGATTATGATTTGGGTGTAACTTCTCCACAGTGTTTCCAACTTCCTAACAAACAGGGAAATGAACCAAGGGACCCATCTAATATCTGTCCGATGTTGTCATAAAAGAAAACCATCTTAAAGCCCTTTGACACATGATGTTTCTGGTGTTTTTCAGTGTCAGAGAGCTTCTGAGTGTAACGTCAGGGGGTTCTATCCAAAAAATGGCTGTTGGAAAGGGTATAACTTTTGATAAGAGATGGGTATGTTTGTGGGATTACCTCTCTAATGGTTTATGTCATGGGGTATCCTACACACACTATCCTTCAAAGTTCTATAGACTATAACAAGAGTTGAACTTGCCAAACTAATATATGCATTCTCTAACACTGGAATTGCTTTTCAGATGCTCAAATGCAAAATTATATTCAGATTTAACTTTGGAGCAAAGTGCAGTGTTGCAGTGTAGTGTAATAATACCTTCACTCTGCCTAGATAGAGTTCTAGGTTTTGCTAACCACAGGACAGAGAATCCCTATAATATCGGTAAACATATTTGCTCCAACTAGTATCCTAGTAAAACATTAAATCATTTTTTAATATATCACATGACAATTCCATGTATTGTCAAAATGGACTAGATATGCTTTTGGAGAATAAAACTCGCAAGAGCAACAAGTATTGAAAATGGTATTGGAAAACTTTATGTGCTGCTACTTGAAGAATAGGGTGTCTGGGGCAAACTTGAATGACTCTAATTGTCTAAAAATTGAACGACAACGGAGAAGTTGTTCAACAAATTGCCCAGAGTATACAGAAAATAGCCCATGTTCCCATCCAAACCTGGAAAAAAATAGACTTGGACCTCTTTTCCTGGCTCCTAGGTGTCCCATGGATGAACCGTGCCCTATTTTATCTATTGTGTGCTGTTGCAACTCTTAGCTCCTTCCTTGCATGATTTCATTATACAATGTGTTGTTTTGTCTGTGTACTTTGTAACCACTTCAACTGACAATGAACATGTCCAACAGATCAGGGCAACATTTGTAACCAAGTCCAAGACATCTTTTGTAGCAACTGTGTAACATTTAACTCTCCCTCACCCCCTCTCCATTTTCCCTTATACTTACTTAATTTTCTTTCCTGAAAAAAGATTTTTTGTTTGTTTTGTTTTGTTTTACTTTTTTTGTTTGTTTGTTTTGGCTCAAAGCTAGCTTTCTGGGGCATTTTTGGTGATAAGACCCGAACTGTTGGGCAAGGTATGTCACACTGAAAGAGAGAAAAGAAGAAAAATGTTTCCATCTTTCTCCCATCCCCCATGGCTACCAACTGAGTTCTTGGGATCAGTGGATGCACTACATACAGCATATCACCTGCTTTCCCTTCAACAGCTTCCTAAGCAACTAGGATTTGTAATAAACTGATCACTCTAACATTTGACCCGTTGTGTCTTGATCTCCCTGTTATGTACATAGATATATAAGAACCTTCTCTCCCTCCTACAATTGGAGAGAAATATGGTGCTGTTGGGCCAGTACTTGATCTTTCTTCTGGATACATAATTTCTTGAAGGACCAGTAGCTGTTCAGGTTCATAGTCACTGGTTCACAAACATTTAGCAGTCCACCACTGGGTATCACGATGTTTCCTCTTGGATACTGGAGCATGCTGGAGTGGTGTTGTTCCTACCAGTTGTCCTGTGAACTTAATAACCTCAAGGTGTGTAATACACATGCTTAAAAGGTATGAAGAGATATAAGTCTGCCCTCCATAGTAGGATTCAGACTGTATTTTGGTCTTGAGTCAACACCTCCAGCCGTACCAGAGCATGTCCTGGCCTTCAATACCACACCCTTTGGACTGATATTTGTGATTGCATCACTATATCAGGTATTGAAGAGGGGGCTCTAATTTTCCACGTGGACAGGATTAATATCCTTTTTGTGGTGAAGCTACTACCTCCACTGGACCTGCATTGACTACTGAAGGGTTTACCAGTCACTCAGCCTCTTACATCCTCCACCAGAGTGGAAGGAAGCCACAACATTTTGGTCTTTCTTGCACCTTCCAAGGCCATGTTACCTTGTGTTTCCCAGGATCTAGGTCCTCAGGGGCAGGGAGCAGAAGATTTATCATGGTGACAACTTGTGGCTTGAAGAAGGTATTCTGACTTGTAGTTTGTATCCTAAGTGAGGAGGCACAAGATTCCTGTAACATTCTTAAAACACTGGGTCTGCCATCCCTCAGTCTCTCATTCAAGCTGCACAGGGTTTCATAAAGGTTCTTGATCCACCCCTGTGAGAACTGTGAATCTGTCTTCAGGATCCCATTATATCTTCCTATTAGATCTGCTCCCATTGGATTATAGCACAGGTGAAACCACCATTTGTTGCTGCTGTCTTCAGCCCACTTCTGCACACTTGCACCCATGGGATGTGTATCTTGGTAATTGTCAATAACCTCAGGAGTCCCATATGATACCATCTACCTAGTTAGTGCTGTAATGGTACAGGCTTTGCTTGTCTTTGGTACAGGATAGACTTATTCTCTAAGTATTCTTTGGACATGTGCTCTTGCATAGTTAATATATATGGATCAGAACTGTGACACCATGCATAAACCACGAAGTCATACAACTGTGTATAAATGGGTGTTGAGACTTAACTGACAATGGGAAAATACATTTCCACTTATCTCCTTTTTGTATATCTCTAATTCTAGAGAAAAGCAAACAAACAAACAACAACAAAATGTGAAGTTTAAACAGCTTTTAACATTCCTAAGGACTGAAGCACTATTTTTTAATATCTTTCAAAACTGCACAAATAAACACTGTAAGCTTACTTAGACTTCACTGCAAACTACTGTTCATTTCACTCCTGAATATTGATAAATTTTCCCATCTTCTGCCAATGCTGCCCAATTTGCTGTAACTCAGCTGCTGATGAAGTCTAACTAGGTAGGTGAAATGCTGTCATTTTATGGAAGAGGGACTTTTCAAGTATCAAACTTTTTAAGCACATAGTTTTTAAACAGCAGCCTATGCTGAAGTATTGGAGTCACCCTGACAATGGCATGTTCTTGATCAGAAATAGAAGTTCTGAACAAAAAGCATGTTACATATTTTCCAGCCAGTTACTCCACTATTTCCCTCTGATTCTTCTATTGTTTTCATTACATTTTTTTTTAATCAGAAACACTATACTTCTGACTTAAATATTCTGAGAAAACTGTTGATTCAACAATAGAAATTTAGTGCTAAAAACTCAAAACTATTCTGAACATTCTCAACTCACTCAGAAATCTTTAGTAAAATTAAATCTTATTATATTACATCATTATATATATATTTAATGAGAAAAAGAGAAATACTATTTGTAGGGAATTACATTTTTTCAGGTCTGCAATAACACTTCTAGTCAAACAGAAAGAAAAGAGAGTGAGTGAGCAGATACAGAATAATGAATGGACTTGTGGTCAGTGCTTATCTTCTCTACATAGTAAGTTCATTCTTCAAGATTTCTGCTGTGTGAATGACCTGGAGCTGACATCTTACACCCATATAAAACTGTTCCAAAGTTCACTAGGCTCATCCATGCAGTATCAAAAATGAAGCTATCTAACACAAGCCTGCAAACCAAACAACTTCTGCAGAACAATGGAACAGAATGTTTTAACTCTAAATTAAACTCTAACTGCCAACATCTTGCCTGCCTCACATAAAAATGCCTGATACTAACAACCCGACCTATAACTATCTGCATCTAAATTCTTCTTGCTTGAATATTCCTACTTTCTTCTCTTTGTAAGATTTAGAAGATATAGGCTCCAAAGAGAAGCAGATTAGGGTGAGAGACTTACCATTCTAATTTTTTTTCAATGTCCAGTTTATTCCAGGAGGTAAAACAGATTGGATAAATTGCTAGGCCTGTGTAAGCTGCTTCGTGATGAGCAAGAGAACATGACAATACCACTACTTATTTCATGCCAGGTGTTTATTTCCAGTTTTCTGGGATCCATTTTGAAACTTGCGGACAGTAGCAAGTTGTCCACAGGATAAGGATTTCAGTAGCCTGAGAAGGCTCCTGGGAAGGAGGAATAAAAGATAAATCTATCTTCACAGAAGTGAAGCAACATTTTCTGAAATTTTAAAAGCTGAAGTAAAACATCTTTCCCTCACCCTTCCCTTCCCTTCCCTTCCCTTCCCTTCCCTTCCCTTCCCTTCCCTTCCCTTCCCTTCCCTTCCCTTCCCTTCCCTTCCCTTCCCTTCCCTTCCCTTCCCTTCCCTTCCCTTCCCTTCCCTTCCCTTCCCTTCCCTTCCCTTCCCTTCCCTTCCCAAACCTTCCCTTCCCAAACCTTCCCTTCCCTTCCCTTCCCTTCCCTTCCCTTCCCTTCCCTTCCCTTCCCTTCCCTTCCCTTCCCTTCCCTTCCCTTCCCTTCCCTTCCCTTCCCTTCCCTTCCCTTCCCTTCCCTTCCCTTCCCTTCCCTTCCCTTCCCTTCCCTTCCCTTCCCTTCCCTTCCCTTCCCTTCCCTTCCCTTCCCTTCCCTTCCCAAACCTTCCCAAACCTTCCCAAACCTTCCCAAACCTTCCCAAACCTTCCCTTCCCAAACCTTCCCTTCCCTTCCCAAACCTTCCCTTCCCAAACCTTCCCTTCCCAAACCTTCCCTTCCCAAACCTTCCCAAACCTTCCCAAACCTTTCCAAACCTTCCCTTCCCAAACCTTCCCAAACCTAACCTTCCCAAACCTTCCCTTCCCAAACCTTCCCTTCCCTTCCCAAACCTTCCCTTCCCAAACCTTCCCTTCCCAAACCTTCCCTTCCCAAACCTTCCCAAACCTTCCCAAACCTTCCCAAACCTTCCCTTCCCAAACCTTCCCAAACCTTCCCTTCCCAAACCTTCCCTTCCCAAACCTTCCCTTCCCTTCCCAAACCTTCCCTTTCCAAACCTTCCCTTCCCAAACCTTCCCTTCCCTTCCCAAACCTTCCCTTCCCAAACCTTCCCTTCCCAAACCTTCCCAAACCTTCCCAAACCTTCCCTTTTTCCTGTCCTTTCTTTACCACAACTTCTTCTCTGTCTCTTTTTCTCCTTCACTCTTTCTTGCTCTCTCTTGTTCTCTTTTGCTCTTTTTTTGTTTCTCATTCTCACTCTCTATTTCTCTCTTTCTTTCTCTTCCCTATCCCACTCCTCATCCCACTGAGAGAAAGATATGGGAATGGCCATTTGGTGCTTAGCAGCCTGCTGGGCTAAACCATGACAGATGAATAGTATAGATTCTGCCATACATCTTCTATTTTCTAAGGGCTTGTTAGCCTGAGACGGCTCCGATCCTGATCAAAGTTAGAGATGCCTATGTGGAGATGAAGTAGTTATTCTTTTCAGCCAGATGCAAGGATTCTATATGCAGAGGGAATGTATTAGAACTAACCTCTTTCAGAAATACCACTGTTTTAAAGTGACAAAATAAAATTTCTACTTCCTTTGTAAAAAAATTAACATGAAAAGTAAAAGTGATCACTTGAATAGGACACAGACTGGTAATCTAGTCTGTATATCATCACAGTATTCTGGAGACTGATTGCTCCACTAGGATTTTACCAAATCTAGGAAAAGATTTACAGACAAGCAAATCAATTTGACTACACAAGCTTAAAGTATTTAAGTCAACATACAAAGGTTATTTGTTTGTTTGTTTGTTTTTTTGTTTGTTTATTGCAAACGACAATCCCTTATTACAAGTGTAAGTTCATTTGAGGCATAACCCAGCCTGTAGTGACTAAAAGACAAGCTGCTATTTCTTGTCCACGTAGAAGATTTCAGAGCACAGACACATGTAGAAGTCTCGGTGAATAATGGACTGGGGGTTAGAAGGGTAGGAAACATAATATAGATTGTTATTGTCCTTAGAGTCAGATAAAAATTCAGAGTGCTATTTTAGGACTGAGATGATATATATTTAAGGAAATAAAGGATTAGGATTCTCTGGCTGTAGGATTCAGGAGCTAAATCCAGACAGTGAGGTTTCCACCTGTGGACCTGTAAAACAGTCCCAATGTTAGACTCCTTGAATGAAGATAAGACAGTATACTGTATGTTATCCAGTGTAAGACAACAAATGATTGAATATAGCTGCACATTGCAGATATATGTGAAAAAACTTGCATTATGTGTTAATATATGTACTCATATAGATACGTAGATGCACGTATATTTCTCATTTATAGCTGATGTACCATTTCATTATTTCAAGGTGAATCTTTCTTCTCATACTCTTGAAATCTGTTAGTTTTTCTGAAATTTTTGCATTCTTATGATACCTATTAAGCACCCATTGGCACTGAGTTAGAATTTATTGTCTGCAAACACTGTTATTTGCATAAAGCCTATAAATTCTGAGAGAATAAATTACACTTTCTGCCTCTGGGTCAGCTTATTAAAAATATTATTAATAATAATAATAAAACTTTTCTATTAAACATGAAAACACTAGATTTCTAACATAAAGTTTTGAGTGCCATGTATTAAACTATTTTTTATTATTTTTAGTCTATTATTTTTATACTTCATCCCCTCTTCTTGCTCATTCTGTACTTTTATTAGCTCTGTTTGTCTCTGAAAGAAATCTATATGTTTTTCCAATTCTTATTGTATCAGAAGGAATGAAACTTTGTACATGGCTTTCACTTTTTCTATTGGTATTTTATGTAATAAAATCATGCTGTAAGCAACCAGTACTGGGAGGATGGAGTTTCAGCTCTTGGCTCCCAGAATGCTTCAGTTTCCCACCTGGTTTCCAACTCTGGGAGGAGGGAACTGTGATTTTCCTGGGACTGCCATTCCCAAATTGTTTCGGAGGGTTCCAGTTTTCATGAGGAAGATATAAAAGTGATGTGGCAACCGAAGAACTACTGGAACAGAATGGAAATCTTGAGCATCTGCAGTATATCAGTGATACTGTCTGTGGGGAAATGCAGGCCCATGTGCTTTACTGTTTTTATATGACAGTTCCTTCCTCCCAGAACTGGAGACCATGTGGGAAAATGAAGCATCCTGGGAACCAGGAGGTACAACTCCAGCCTCCCAGTACCAGTAGCCTACAGCATAATATGATATGGAATACTGGTAAGAACCATGACCATGACTTTGATCAAATAAGAAAGAATAAGAAAACAAAGGATAAAATCTAAGCCACAGATCTACCTTCTGGAGCAGTGCCTTGCAAAAGAACTGGAAAATATTGTCTTTTGAAGACTTTTTCATGGACTCAGCAGAAGCCATCATGGATAGAAGAAGATCATGGAATAGAATCAGATTGCAGATAGAAGTGTGGGATTTTGTGGAGCAGTAGCTATGCTCAGATTTGTAAATTACTGACCTGAGCTAACGTTTTTAATTTGGTTTGAGTACCCTTACACTACAGTGTAATCATAAGCATACAGAATTCCACCCCCCACCACCACCCAGAAAAAAATAATAATAATAAACATTTTAAAATGGGATGTACAAATATAATATGAGCTCTAAAAGCAAAATGATTTTGAGGTGTAATTCATGATTACAAATAAAATGTCATTCTGGGAGAATTTGGATATTTTCAGTTCTGATCATTTAACTACCATTTTAGCTTTAAGCTCCTTTATTTCTTTTTCACTCTCAGGTCTCTCCTGAGAGTTTTCCATCTCCCCAAGTTTTGCTTATTCTTCCGAACATTGTGATATACTGGCCTACTCAGATCAACACTCTTGTCGCCTTGACAAGTACTTTGCAGAGATCTTTACTGTAGCTTTTACATTACTTTCCTCTGGCACTATCACGATTGATTTAGATTTGCTGGACACCTAGGGAATACTGAATGTGTCTATACATTTATCCACTATAGAAACTGTCACAATTTCTAAAGCATTTTTAAAATAAACAATATTAAATATAGTTAAAAGAAAGGGTTACCTCAAAATATATTCTTACTTCCTCTTTCTGCTGTGTTTTTTAAAAATACTGTCAGTAAAAAATCTTACTAAGAGTAAAATAGAAATCAGATACAAGGACAGTTTAAAAACATATATCATTGTAAGCTGTTTTTTTTCTGTGCTGCAGGAAATCTCATATAACTTCCTGAAGTTGAATTTATAGAAGAAAACCTCCAAATATGTTTCAAATTTTCTTGAACTCAAACACCCTTCATTAATCTTTGCACCTTTATTTTCTTGAGAATGACCATAAATCACTACACTGTATTGCTGTTATTCAAGAAAGATGCTTTATTTTAAGAAATGTAATTCATCATTTAATGGTGGTTCATGTGTAACTGTCTCTCCTGGCCAAAAGAAATTCAACTCTGAAAACAAATAAGCAAAAGAGAGAAAATCAAGTAAAAAAACAGTACTTGATTAATTACATTTTAAAGGATTATTAAATGCTACCATTAACTCAAATTAAAGAAGTGATACTAAACACAGAAATTCCTTCTTATCACATGAAAACATTTTTCATTTTGGCAAATAACTGTGTTGGCTACCATCTTTACTAGTCAAAGTAAAATATAACTCCAAAAGGCAGCTATGTACATAGTCTACCCTCTGATTAAAATAAAAAATAATAAAGAAAGAAAGAAAGAAAGAAAGAAAAAGCATTATCAACCTGAAATCTGTGATTTTTTTTTTTTTATTTCTATTTATTTATTTATTTATTACAAAAATAAATAAATACATCATTGGAGTTTTTTGCTACTTTTCCAGTGATTTTTTCACACCAACAATTTAAGATCTGAAAACTCTCTATCTCTGTATCTAAGCCACAAGCCATATTTATGCCTTCTGTAAGTCATAGGCAGTCCAAGGATATTAAGGTCTTACAATTTCAAAAGCCTGCAGGGGTCCTTGGTATACAGTATTTTCTTCACTTACGACCTGCACAAAAATTTCTTCATCAAGGACACTAAGTAATTTCTCTATAGGACGGTGGGCTAAGCAGTGCTCTTTTGTGGAAGAAATATGACACTGTAAATCAGTCATATGTGTTCAGAGCAGGAATTCATGCTCACTGAAACTATAGTACTGAAGGGTTTGTCATGATTTCAGAATTTTTTAGTGCCTTCATACGCTTTTATCTGAGCTTAAAATTGGGGACACAAAGGACCTAATTTTGGATAACAGCTTCTATTATTTTTCACGTAAAAACCTATTAGTGCAAGTAACTCCGACTTAATTATTGGTGTGTCAGTGTCTAATTGTAACTATAGCTGTTCATACAGCCAGACTATTTTTTTTCCAATAGAAATTTATAAAAACTCTCTGCTCATGGCGAAAGAGTAGCTGATAATAGCTATCCTGCCTAAACCAGCAGGAGAATTCTCCCTTTGTCATAAGGACTGCGTAGTATGACATGAAACAATAACAATGACATGATATTTTAGAGTTTTCTAAGTGAAGTCATCACAAAATCATAGGATGGCTGTGGTGGGAATAGGTGGGAAGACATACTAGATCTCGTGTAGTTCCATTTCCCCTGACTGTCTTTGTCACTGTCCCTGTTCAGAAGAGCACCGGTCCCAGTATGGAGCCCTGGGGAACACCATTTATGTTCAGTCTGCACCTGGACACAGATCTGCTGACAACGGTCCTCTGTTTGTGACCATCCAACCAACACTTTATCCACTGAACAATACAGCTTTCAAATTTAGAGATAAGAATGTCACACAGGACTATATTGAAGACCTTGCAAAATTCCAGGTAGGTGGCATCAATCTTCTTCCTTTATCTCTTGATTCTATCACTCCATCAGAAAAGACCACGAGATAGGTCAGGCACAGTCTGCCCTTGGTGAAGGAATAGTGGCTATCTTGGATCTCCTCTTTGTCTCACATATGCTTTAATGTAGCTCACAGGAAGATATCTGCCCAGGAACAGAGGTGATTCTCACCAGCCTGTCTTTCTTTCCTGAGTCTTTCCTTCTCCCTTTCTTAAAAACGGTTTGAGATGCTTCCCTTTTCTAATAACAAGGACCTTACCTTACAGCCATTTTCAAATATGGTGAGTTGACAACCACATCAGCCAGTTCCTTCATTACCCTGGGATACACATTTTGCGATCCCATAGACCTTACACATTCAGCTTCACTAAGTATTCTTGGATTTCCTTTTCTTTCACAGAGGGAGGAATTTTGTTCCTCTGACCCCCACTTAGAGTTTCAAGGACATGAGAGGCATGAGAAGCCTGGCCACAAGTGAAGAGTGAGGCAAAATACTTGTTGAGCACCTCAGCCTTCCCCATGTCTTTTGAAGCTGGTTCTCCCTTCTCATTTGTCAGAGGAGATACGCACTCCTTCCACAGTCTCTTTGTATCAATTTATCTAATGAAGCCATATTTATTTATTTACTTTTTTTTTTTCCCCACATTCCTCTCCAAGTTCAGTTCCAATTGGATGGCATTCGTACCGTTTTCCCAGGTCACCCATTCTTGCTTCCACTGCCTGTACTTTTCCATCTTATCCTCTGTTCTCTGCTTCGTATCCCAAGAAGTCCTTGCTTAGCCATGATGATTTAATTCCTCCTTTGATTGGTTTCTTATTCTAGAGTATGAACCACTCTTTTGTTTTCAGAAAGGTGTCTGCCAGATCTGTCCCAGTCCTATATCCTAAGGAAAGTTTCTGAGGAGATCTCACCCAGAAATTTCATAAATGACTGGAAGTTCCCTCACTTGAAATTCTGGGTCATGCTTTCTCTCTTTTGCTCTTTTGGTCTTCACCAGGAACATATTTTAATAATCTCATCCGAATGAGTACCACATTCAGTAACGCTTCACCTCTGCTGGTTCTGTCAATTAACTGGACCAGGAATATAATCTCAATGGGTTCCAAGAATCTCCTCAATTTCTGTTTTTCCAGCAGGTTGGTTGAAATTCTCTATCAAGATGAGAGCATGCAAACATGATGTCTTTTGTAGCTGAAGCAAGAAAGCCTCCTTAAGGCTACCCTTGGTCATGCAGCCTGGAGTAGATCCTGATCACTGTATGTCCTTTACTTGTTTGATCACTAATTTTAATCCACAAACTCACAAGCAGATCATGTCTGTTTCTCAGAGGCAGCTCTTCACAATCTTTCCACTTCTTAACATACACAGTAACTCCACTGCTCACCTTACTGATTCTTTCTATAGAAAACTCATACCCATCAATCGCAGTATGCCAGCTGTGTGAACATGATTACGTGAAAACAATTAAGATATAGTTTTCTAATTCCACCATTGACAGCTTCAACGAATTCAAAACTATCAACACTTAATTCAAACACCTCAGTAGTAAACTGGAAAAGTTTTTGATCCTAGGTAAGAACATCTGGAACTTTAAAAGGAGAGACGCAACACTTCAACTTCGAGTAGGAGATAAACTGTACCCTGTTAGGGTTGACAGTAGATGCCACAAGACTGAATCTAAAAACTCAATCAACAGTAATATTTTTTGTAAATAGGTTTTTGACCATGCGTGGACCTGAAGCTGTGGATGCCCCATTCCTGGAGTCACTCAAAGCCAGGTTGGAAGGGGGTCTGGTCAGCATAATCTAGTGACTGGCAACTCTTTTTACGGCAAAGGATTGGAACTAGATGATCTTTAAGATCGTTTCCCATCTAAGAAATTCTGTGGTTGTATGATTCTGTGGTTCTTTGTATGGATATGTACACCACCACCACATTCCCAGATTCCCGTTGGCTTAAAACAGTTGTGAGCGGAAATAGACATCACCTATTTGATGAACAGTGAACAAAGGCATATTATTCTTTGCTTTGAAAGGAAAAACAAGTAAAACACATTTTGATTTGTTCACTTTTCTTTAGGTACTCAGTATAAATTTCTTAGACATGTTATTTGATAAATACTTTGGACATCCCTTTGCATTGGCAAGGATTATTACAGTTTCATGGACAGAAAAAAAAAAAAAAAAACAGAAGCAGAAATGTGAAATGACTTGCTGAGAACTTCCTATCAAATAAACATCAGGAAAAAGATTAATAAACCATGTTTTCCAACAGACACTTTCTACTCATTGCTCCTAGCAATGTTGTTCCTTACCCATAATGCTTGAAACCATATCCCCTTGGTGTATCACCGCAGACCCTGATAAAGCATCTTTCCCCTTCTATCCTGTAGTTCACCTGAAGATACTGGAAGGCCACTATCAGGTCACCTCACAGCCTTCTCTTCTCTGGGTTGAACTGCCCCAGTCCTCTTAGCCTGTCACTGTAGTAGATGTTCAATTCCATGGATCATTTTTGTGTCCCTTCCCTGAATGTGCTCTAACACCTCCATGTCTCTCCTGTACAGAGGTTTCCACATCTGGACACAGTACTCCAGTTGAGGCCTCACCAGCACAGAATAGAGGGGGAGGATCACGTCCCTTGACCTTCTGGCCATGCTTCTTTTGATGTAGCCCAGGATACTGTTGGCATTTTGGGCTGCAAGCACACATCGCTGACTCATGTGTAGCATCCACCACAACTCCTTGGTCCTTTTCAACAGGGCTGTACTTAATCCTTTTTTTCACCTGGCTTGTATTGGTAATGAGGATTGCTGTGACCTATGAATGAGATCTTTGATTCGAATATGTTGAACCTCATGAGGTTCATCTGGGCCCAAAGCTCAAGCCTGTCTGGGTCTCTCTGGACAGCATCATATTCTTCTGGTGTGTCAACCATACACCATAGCTTGGTGTCATCAGCAAACTTGCTGAGGTTGCCCTCAACCCCATTGTCATTTTCACTGATGAAGACATTAAGGAGTATCAGCCCCAGCACCAATCCCTGGGGAATAACACTCATCACTGATCTCCACCCAGTCATTTCTCAAGTGTGTCTTTTATCTGCCTCAATTTAATCATTGTTCTATGGTAAACTGTATCATCAGGATCAATATATCCAAAACCTCTGTTCTTAGGGAAGAAGCTGGTCCACAATGCAGAGTTAGGGTGAACACATAAAGTGTGGTAATACTCTTCTATCACCGTCATTTGATAGATCACTCCTCCTAACAAAAAAAAAATATTTTATCTGTGTTTTTGATGGGAATAAAATATTTTGAAATTGTATTTCATTACATTACATTCTTAATTTGATTTTACAGTAATCATACCTTCCACATTATGACTAAAATTTAGATAAATCTGTCCAAACATGTCCAAATTTTCATCACCACATTCAAAGTTGTCTTTTGTTGTTGTTAAGATTTCTTTCTTGACAAATAAAATTGTACTATCTATTTCCAGAATACACCATTCAGTGACTCATTCACGATAGAATTTCAACTATTTCCTTCTCTTTTTCAGTGAGTTGCAGTGAATGGCTTACTCTCCAATTGGAGACCAGTGATGAAAGTCATTCTTCAGGGATTGATTCTGGGACTGGTGTTATTTAATATCGGTATGTATTGTGGATAGTAGAATTGAGTGTATCCACAGCAAGTGTGTGGATGACATCAAACTGTGAGGTACAGTTGGCACACTAGAGGGAAAGGATGCCATTCAGAGGGATCTGGATGGGTTTGAGAGATATGCCAAACTCATGAAGTTCAACAAGGTCTTTTAAGGTCCTACACCTGATTCAAAGCGATCCCAAGCACAAATACAGGCTGGGCAGAGAATGGCTTGAGTGTGGACCTGAGGAAAAAGGACTGTTGGTTGATGCAGCTTGCAGCCCAGTGACCTGCAGGGCAAAGGTGATGACTCTATTCCTCTACTCTCCTCTCGTGACACCCCACCATGAGTACTGCATTCAGCTCAGAGGCCCCCAACACAAGAAGGACATGAGGCTATTGGAGAAGGTCCAGAGAAGGGTCAAAAAGGCAATTCAGAGGGCTGGAGCACTTCCCCTGCAAGGACAGTCTGAAAAAGTTGGGGATCTTCCGTCTAGAGAAGGCTCTGGGGGAACCTTGTAGTGGTCTTCCAGTACCTGAAGGTGCCTGCAGGGGAAGGACTTTTTACAAGGGCATGTAGTTGCTGGGTAAGGGGAAACAGCTTTTAACTGGAAGTGGGTAAATTTAGACTAATAAGAAAAAGTTATTTACTATGAGAGTGGAGAGATACAGCAACAGGTTGCAGTTTGTGGATGCTCTCTCTCCGGAAGCATTCAAGGCCATGCTGGATGGGGTTTTGAGCAACCCAGACTTAAGATGTCTCCATACAACAGGGGGTTTGGAACTAAATGATATTAAAGTCCCTTCCAAACCAAACCATTCTATGATTCTATGATTCTCCTCATCCAGGATCTCTTTGTATTACTGAGAAATAAAAATAATGGAAGTTTGCTACCACAGTTTCTTAAATGTTTATCCAGAACTGCCCTCTTCATTCATCAATGTACCTTCATGTACAACAAAAGAAGCTGAGGTGAATAGAGTGGGTCATGCACTCAGTTTATTGACGTCTAGAAAGCAGAAGTGTGGAAAGATAGACTTACTGGAGTCTAGTATGTACAGGGGTTCCCTTTCTTCAGTGTGAGTAAATTTTGAGAAAAGCTATAGATGTAAACAGGTCCTTACAAGAACACTTGTGCTGGAGTCAATCAATACATACATCCAGCATGGGTCCTCTGCAGTGTTCTGAATTTCTCTTGTAGTGAAACAAAATAGATAGTATAGGATTAGATATAGGATGAGAAAACAGGAAAAAATATTTTAGAGTGAGGGTGGTAAGGCACTGTAACAACTTGTCCAGTGTTGCGGTGGATGGCCTGTACCTGAAGACCTTCACACTGAGGCTGGATAAGGTCTCTGGGAGACCTGATTTAGCTGTGGATCTTCCTTTTCTTTGCAGCGGATTTGGACGAGATGGCCTCTGGAGGTCCCTTTCAACTCTATAATTCTAATCATTGTTTTCAATTATAACACACTTACCACAACAAAGTACTCATGTCTTCTACCACTGTGATTTCTCATAAAGGAAACAATTTAATGTCTTGGTATTTTTATAATAAGGAAAGAAAAAATCAATCCACACTCTATCCAAAAGTTAACAAATCATTGTAATCTTAAGGGGAAGTATATTTACTCAATTACTTGAATGGGAAACTGAAAATAAAATAAAACAAAAACCAAACTCGAGAACTATGAGGTTCATTGCACTTGCTATTCAGAATCCTCTCAGTGTGAAATAAGGACAAGAGAGGAAAATCTTATCATCTCCTGAATTACAGTAGTACAATAAGGAAGGAAGACTTTACCAGGATTAAGAAAGAGAAGTCTTGAAAATTGTAATTTATATGACTTGCACATTTTATTTTTATAAAACCTTTTAGAATATTCCTGAGTAATGTCACTGCTGTCTCATAAATGTGCAGTTCTCAAATAATGAGTTTTGATTCATACCTCAAGCATTCAATCTGGGTAAAACTAAGTTTATTACCTTACTGCACAACACCCTAAAATTGAAAATTATATTTATGCTGTGTCTGTGTGAATGCAAGTATTCTGTGTCTGGTAAAAAAAAAAAAAAAGTCGAAGAAAATGTACAGAAACATTGCATAACCAAGGATTAGCATGAGAAAGGGAAAGAGAGGATGAACAGAATTTTAAGAGGCATGTTACGTCCCTTTACATACAACCTTCATCTGTTAGCAACATCTGTTGCTGTGAATGTTCTGAAATGTGTGTCATGAAAATTTCCTTCACTGTAACCCTTCCTTCCCTTTTCTTCTCATTCCATATAGCTTCTGCAGTTGCTTAAACAATTACCTAAGCATTTTATTTATTCATTTTGAATATTTTCTCTGAACTACAAGGTTATAAAAGATTGCAAAAATATCAGGTTCCTAATTCTAAAGATTCAGGTTTTTTATTTCCCTGATTGATATAACTAACAAAACATGGAAGCCTTTTTCATGAGATACCAAGGACTAGTATTAGAGAAATAAACTTCTGTCTGAGTAGAAGACAGAGTGAGAGATATAATACAGAGGAATAGTTGCCTGCTCAGCTGTAAAATATGGCATATGCAGCACCATTCATAAACATACAAACCTAGAATTATTAATCAAAACTTCTCATTTCTAACTGTTTTATCAGTCTGATGATAGTAGTTTGTGCTGCTGAGAGCAGATTAGCTAGGCAGCTGAATGAAAGTCAATATCTTGTAAAAAAATAATTTTGAGACAACCTAGATCAGAACCTCAGCTGTAACTGATGGGAAAATACTTCTCTTGATTTGTAAAACTACTAAACTGAGACTGCATGGAATAAAAAATTTCGTCTATTACTGATCCAAAGTAAAAATTTTAATTTCCTATTGGTGTCAATAGCAGTGGAACTAATTCCACAGCTTCTCAGAATAACTGGTTCATTCATTGTTAAAAACTCTCTCCCCCTGATATATAGCAGAGGTACTTGACATATTCAGATATATTCAAATATATTTTAGAAAGTATTAGCCGACCTTCATCAGATATCAGTTTCTATAATAGCAAAAAGTTTAATAAGTTGCCATACCTAGTCAGAATATAATATTGATACCTTCTGTTATTGTTCTTCCCATTTTGAAGTTTCATAATCCAATTTTAATCTTATTTTATTTATTTGTTTATTTATTTATTTATTTATTTATTTATTTATTTATTTATTGTTTATTATTTTGTTTTTGCTTTTACTTACTTTTGAAAGGCTTTAGGTATACAGGAAATGCAACTGCTAGAAACTAGTAACTTGTACTGTGTGAATTCGCTCTTTCTAAGAAACGTTATTTACTGAAACTGGTGTTGATGTTAAAGAATGCTTATTTCTCCCTATGGAAACACATTCATACAAAAGAAAACTTGAGATCCACTTTGTCTTGCATTGTTTCTTACTACGACACACCTCTTTTTTCCCAAGTCGGAATTATGTGTGGCATGAATTTTACATTTTTCTTCCACTCTAGTTTATGGTACATGAATGTGCATTCAAAAGGATTAATAAAGTCCAGCACTTCCTGAATCTACTATGTATCCAGTGGTCTCATTCAAAAAATACCTGGTTCACATTTTCTCAGCCAACCCTGGCTCTTGATGGTCTTTCCTGCCAGCTCTTAGGCATTTTTTTTGATGCAAGTCTCTCACTGTCATAAGCTCAATTGGTGAGATGTAGCAAAAAGTGCAAACTTTTCAGTAGATCTTTAACCTGGCTTTAT
This sequence comes from Callipepla californica brunnescens, assembly GCA_023055505.1. Classification (NCBI taxonomy): domain Eukaryota; kingdom Metazoa; phylum Chordata; class Aves; order Galliformes; family Odontophoridae; genus Callipepla; species Callipepla californica. Next base: position 5,597,491 of record JALIRH010000023.1, on the reverse strand, counting down.
AATACAATTATAATGGGTAAACAGTTGACTACATCACTAGCTGCTGGCATATGGCATCCAGGAGGACAAGTCAGCCCATCAGATTAACCATGTAATAGACCTAGAGCAGCTTTAAAGCTGTAAAACAAAATTGCTTATGGAGTCTGCCAAAGTACCAGATGCTGGTCTTGGAATAAGCATCATTCAGTGCTTAGCATCTGGGCTCTGATTTTGCCAGTAGAGCCTGAAATGTTGTTAGCCACTATCTTTTTATTTTTATTTATTTTTATTTTTATGAGTTTCTTTCAAATTAAGAATTTTATTATTTATATTATTACTACTACCACTGAAGTTGCTTCTCTTTATGAATATGTTAAAGTATTTTCTATTCATATTATTAAATAATAAAATAAATTTCACATTGATACGTTTCTAATTTCATTAAATTCAATTCATTTACTCATTGATAAAGAACAGAAATGCGACTAATAGCAAACAGAAGTCATTTAACATAGTTAAATGAGAGAAAAAGATGCCTGACACATCTCTAAGTACCAGTTGGACTATCTATTTTCAAGATGAGAAGAATAAAAGCATGATTCTGATAAGCATAATGCAAACTGGCTTTGCATCAGAGACAGCACATAATCCTGTGTAATTGACAATTCCATGTTATATGGATATTTTATGTACACTTGTAATGCTGCAAGCATGATAGTTTTTATAGGTTATTTATTTATTTATTTAACTAGACATGTAAATAGAGCAGATGCTTTTCATCTATGTAAAAAATAAAGTTTATATGAAAAAACTTGGATCCTAGACCTCAGTATTATTTTGTGTGAAAAGTATTTAATATTTAATAATTTAATAAGTGTTCTGTGAAACATAGAATCTTTTCTACTGATAAAAGCAAGACTTTAGCTGAGTTTACACTGTGACAAAGCCACAATTTTTTGCAATTTTTTCCAACTATTGAAGCACATACAACATGTTTTTATATCTACTTGGATAAATTCTGTCTTCAGATGCAAATTTATTTCAAAGAAGTGCTATATATAAAAAAAAAAAAGTTTTTTTTTTTTTTTATGGAACTCGGGCATTGATACTGATATTGACATGGTTGACAGCAATTTGTGGAAAATAATGTCTCCAGATATAAACCATTGCATTTGTAAAACAGATTTGGAATTATGAGCTTCATCTTCTTCACTGTAGGATTTTGAATTCAGAATATCATTTACTTCAGCTGCAGCATATAATCTAAATTATTTATTAACTCTACATCATACCATTACAAACACTACGCATCTGCTATCGAGTATATCAGCATCACAATTCTGTGTCATTGCAAGGCCTTATGTCAGATATGTCCAACTGCTTTCCAGGTACATAATCAACAGTATCATTTTTGGTAGATGTCTCTGACACTGTGATGTTTGAAACAGAGTAATACCTCCTATGCATTTGAGACATGGTGAATCTAAACTTAAGAAGTGAGAAATTATTACATGGAGGCTCCTGCAACTAGTAGGACGACCTTCACAGGAAGGATGTACAGGTATGCAAGATGTAGATAGGTGACATTTCTTTTTAGGGATAACTTCATGAAAAATTTTCTTCTTTATCAACTTCTGAGAACAGAGAATACTAATTTTTGCAATATGTAAAGGGGAGTTCTTTCAAAATCATATCTTTTCACAGCTCTTTGTAGGTATATTGTTTATCTCAGGACAGGTCTCAGTATAGATTGTAAGTTGTAGTTGTAAGCCCCTGTGTACATTCAAAAACTGTACAAAACTATGTACTTTTTAAAAAATTTAACAAAAAACAAGTACCGAAAGAGCGTCATGGTCACCCCAGATCAATATAGAAGAGTGCTGGTGGGTCTTGCTGGCCTTATAAATAACAAGAACTCGATGTATGGTCAGAATTTGAGATGCTCTGTGAACTTCCCCTTTGCAGTAACAAGGTGACCCACCTCTGCCTAAAGCTAATGAGCCAAAGAGCACAAGATATTTTTTGAATCATACAGATAGTTTTGGAAGCACAAAGATAGTGGAAGAAGGCTGGCAGATATAACATGACTTTCATAACCAAAGTACCAAATCTTCAGTGATTTTAACAAGCCTTCAATTCAAGAAGTAGTTTTAAGTGGAGGAGCAGAAAGGTCAGAAGTAAAAAGGTCAGAAAAAGTTATTGTAGCAATAATGCATTATCAGTAATGGCAGTTGTTTTTAACTCTGTACTTTCCCTTTTTTACTTAAAAGTCAACAGAAGCAGAAGGTCTTACCTGTCATATCAACAAAAAATTACTTCACCTATGGCATGGGTGAATGGGCCAGTGGGGGGATCAGGCCTAGCCAGCGTGAGTTCATGAAGAGAAGGTCCTGTTAGACCAACCTGATCTTCTTCTATGATGTAGTGACTCTTCTGGTGGATGAAGGAAAGGCTGTTGATGTAGTATACACAGATTTCAGCAAATGAATGCTGTCTCCCACAGTATTCTCCTGCAGAAGCTGGCAGCCCGTGGCTTGGATAGGTACACTCTTAGCTGGATAAGGAACTGACTGGAAGACTGGGCCCAGAGAGTGGTGATGAATGCAATTAAATCCAGCTGGCAACTAGTCACGAGTTGAGTCCACCAGGGGTAGATACTAGGGCCTGTCCTCTTCAATATCTTTACTGATGACGTGGATGAGGGCATGGAGTGCACCCTCATTGAGTTTGCAGGTGACACCAAGTTGTCTGGAAGTGTCAATCTGCCTGGGAGTAGTGAGGTCCTACAGAGGGTCATGGACAGACTGGATCTCTGGGCTGAAGCCAATGGGATGAGGTTCAACAGGACCAAGTGCTGGGTCCTGCACTTCAGCCACAAGAACCCCAGGAAATGCTACAGGTTTGGGGCAGAATGGCTGGAAGACTGTGTAGAGAAAACAGACCAATACCCAACAGGGTATTGGTCAATGCTTGGCTGAACATGAGCCAGCAGTGTGCTCAGGTGGCCAAAAAGACCAGTGGCATCCTGGCTTGTATCAGAAGTAGTGTTGCCGGCAGGAGCAGCGAAATAATAGCCTCCATGTACTCAGCACTGGTGAGGCCGCACCTCTAGTACTGTGTTCAGTTCTGGGCCACTCACTTCAAGAAAGACTCTGAGGCCATGGAGTGTGTCCAGAGAACGGCAAGCTAATGAAGGGTCTAGAGCACAGGCCCTATGGGAAGGAGAGGTGGGATTGCTCAGTCTGGAGAAGAGGAGTCTCAGGGGACACCTTTATTGCTCCCTATAACTACCTGAAAGAGGTTGTGATCAGATGGAAGTCAACCTCTTCACTAGTGTTATTAGTGATAAGACTAGAGGAAATGGCATCAAGTTGCACCAGGGGAGATTCAGACTGGATGTGGAAGAGTGTTCAAGTGCTGGAATGGGCTGTCCAGGGAGGTGTGGAGTCACAAAACCTGGAGATATTAAAAAAAAAAAAAAACATTTAGACATTGTGTTGAGAGGCATAGTTTAGAGAGAGCTATTGGTGACAGGCGGACAGTCGGACTAAATGATCTTGTAGATCTTTTTCAACCTCAGTGATTCTATGATCCTAAGAATCAGATTTAGCTGTGAGATATCATCTCTTTCTCCAATGCATTGGAAACATGCAAAATTTTATCACAAAAACAACACAAGTTGTCAGAATAAATCAACAGAATTGATGACTCTTGATGACATAGATGTGTGAGAATAGGGTACATGTGGGATCAACTTCCACTAACCTTCAACTCCACAGCTGTTTGCTAAGACAGCTGAAACTATTGCTACCATGGAGTGGGTTTGTGTAATTAGTGAAACTAAGAAGAAACAAAAGAAAATTTAGTCTAAAAAAAAAAGTTTAATAGAGACAACAGATTCTCAAGTACATGCTTGGTGTAAATCCTTTCATATTTCTAATTGTCTTGCTTTTTTTTTTTTTTTGAGACAGAGAGAGAGAGAGAGAAAGAGGGCTATATATGGCTTCTGGCTTATGTATCATCAGCATCACTATAAGTAAGCTTTATTATACAAGTAGATGGACAAAAAAATCCTGTTCATTTGGTTCTGGCTTCAAAAATGATACTAGGAATTTCAGCATGAGATGTGAATTAAGATAAAATCTAATGGTAAAATTGACATGGAAGAATAATCACTTCATATATAAACAGTTCATTTCTGAGCTTGTCCAAATCTCATCTTTTTTTTACTGGTCTATTCAAAGTGAAAGTTCTGTGGTGCATCTGTGGTGAAGATAATTTTCTGAAATGTGATCATGTCTTCCTCAGGCTCTATAGTGAATTATTGTCTCATTATGCTCTGCAGTGGTCAAATACTGAGAAATTGCAATGCAATGGAACTGCAATGAAATTGCAGTACATTATAATAAAGTACTCATCCAAGAAGTTTGCTCCTGGCACCTTATGCAGTGCATAATTCTGATCTTTTCTCCCTGTATGCAAAGAGGAAAATGATGCATGTTTAAATTAGTCATTGGCAAAACAAAATTCTAGGTAAATTAGAAATACTGTACTTCAAAGGATTTAAAATCTGGAAAATATACGCTTATTGAATTAAGTTTGTCATTACCAATAGTGATAGTGATTCATTGATTCATTTTGTCTTAACTGACTGAATTTGACATATTCCACGGTAGGTTTGCTTACCTAAGGTTCTTCATGATGGATACAATGCCTTACATTCATATCTACGGCATTTTAGTATCCCAGCTGCACATCCTCAGAACAACTTAGGAAGCATTCTGGAACTGCTAGAAACTACATTTTGCTGCAGTTAAGCTCTGAATAAATAACATGCCCAATGCTTTTAATTTCTTAAAATCAACATAAAAGACTTTGCAAGCTATTTCACGCCAGCTTTGACAGCTAGTGATAATGTTTAAGAGGCACAGCAAAAGGTGACAGATTTAAGGTATGCTAGAGAAGGAAGGGTGAATAAGGTTGAATAAGTTAAATTGAAAGTTTAATAACTTTATCGTCTTGCTCCAATTAAGAGGAGGGAGAAAAGCTTCTTTTGATATATGTGTACCCAATGGCAAGATTAAGACACTACAGGGCAAATTTTAATCCTAGTTTCTTAGGGAGATGGGGAAGGGAAGATGGGTGATAGAAAAGGTATAGGAAATAAAAGCAAAGAGTCATTGTAGAAAGCAAGAGACATGTAGTTGTCACCACTGGGATTCCAGTGTTTCTCATTGTTCAGATATTGATCTTCACTAGCGATGGGTCGTAGGAAGTTGTGTTGTTTGGTTGACATGATTTCTTCTTTCTTCTTAATGACAGTACAAACTTATAAATAAGTCAAAAGTGGTTGAGTCAGCACTTTTTTGGAATGGTAGCTTCTGGTCTGTGGACTTCAGTAGGAACTTCTTTGTTTCCATCTTCTCAGCCTTGACAGCAGATAAGAGGAAGCAGGGAAATACCTAATTGTATCTTGCATTCACAGGATACAATGATATCATTCCTCCATCTCCCATACCGTTTATTTGTTCACAGGCAAGATCTTCTGTCAGAAAACACTCCTGAGCATTCCCTTTCAAAGGCAAATAGCTTCAAAAAAATGTTTTCAGATGTAAAACTGTCCACAAAATAATGCCTGCATAATGGCAACACCAACCACTCACCTTCTAGACAAATGAGAATCTTATCTCGAGAAATGTCTCAAAAAGTCAGCTTTGAGCCATGAGAAAAAATGATTGTTATCTTTCACACTACATATATAGTGTATGAAGTCAGTTATATACATATAACTGAATTTTATACACAAATATACATAAAACTGACTTCAGAATTACATCTTGGATGGCTTTTAAAATCTTATAAGTTGTATGGATAAGAAATGGAAAATGAACTGAACTGATTTATGGTTATGGAAACTGGAAAGAATGAGAGACTACCTTACAGAAATGAACCTGCCTCAATCCATGAATTTGCTAGACCTAACATATTTTTACTTGTTCATTTTATTTTATAGTTAATTATTATTAATTATGGGTTCTCCCAGTTCATATTTTCATCCCTAAAACTTAAACACAGAGGTCAAAGATCTGTATTTGTTTTGTGCTGTTTAGAAACATTTCCAAAACAAGATTTTTTTTTTCATACACTAATATAATATGTTCTTATAAATTATAATACAAATTACTTCTGAGACATATGCAAATAAAAAATGTAGCACAGCATTTCTGTGTTTTACTTCAGCAAAAAAAAAAAAAAAAAAAAAAAAAAAAAAAATTATGCATTATCAATATTCATATGGAAAAGAAAAGAATCTCACAAAGACTGACATACTACCAGTGTAGAAGATTGCTCATATTTAATCCTTCCTGGTTTGATTTTGTTGGTGCTCTTGCAACACTTCCAATGGAAGATGTGATTGTTAAAACTGCATTACATAAAAGATCAAATAAAATGGAGACTGTGAAATATATGTGCTGGTTTGCAAGACAGATTCAACAAATTGCATTTCAGAAAGGTGTATATTTTTTTATATGAATCCAGAATTACAGGGTAAAACAAAGTAACAAAAAGTGCAACAACATCATAGCAGTATTTTCTTTATCCCACATTCCCCAGGAAGCCAAATACAAAACTGAGCAAAACTTAATTGTTCTTCATCCTTCTTTCTTTTAGGTAGCTGTGGAAATAAATACATTTATTTTATTTTTTTTCTGTTTGAAATTCTTCATGATCAGGAAAGGATGTGAAAAAAAAAAAAAGGAAAATTAGCTAAATACTAATTATCACTAGAGAACTAGAGTGTAAGTAGAAAGAGGTGGAGGAGATGAAATGGAGAAAATCTAATAACCACAATCACAAATTAAGAAGAAAAAAGGCAGTAGAAGAAAAAAACAGAGTTGTAAGAAATAAGAATTAAAGATTACCAGTACTGGGAGAAAACTCTCAGGGGGGTGAGGGGTTGGGGGAAAGGGGGTTGGAAATAAGACAAAGAAAAATCATGGAAAACATGGAAACCTGGAGTGGAGAAAAGAAATGCAAACAAATCCAAGCAGATTGATTGAAATAGCTAGCAGTGAAACACAAATGATTACATTGTAAGTTTGAAAGTCTGCTTCTTCAAAACATGGAAATCAATTAGTTAAAAATATATTTGTATGTCTGCTATACATATTAGAAAAATAGATGCACACACACAAAAAATCTACCACTATGCATAGAAGTAATGATTAACAAATTTCTGGGCTTCATATTGTAGACTTTATTGGAAAAGAGCAGTGAAATCTTTATGATGCTAAATAATGAATTTTCTTCATGTGTTACAGACACTGGGATGGCTCCTGTGGTGGAAGCATATGTCTGGACTTAAAACTGCTGCTCTGAAATTGTATCCCCTAACATTTTCTAATTAAGAGCTGCTTTTAATCACCATTCCACTTTTTTTTTTTTTTTTCATTTATGTTTCATAAGGAAGAAATGAATATTTTCAAGTGAATTAATTAGAGGAAAAGTTTTATACTTACAGTAGTGTTTGCTAAAGGCCTATTTGACGATCAGATAAAAAGAATTCTGCTGGCTGCACAATCTTCTCACTGATTTTCTGCCAAAGCTCTGTTCTGGATACACTGCAGTGCTGATCTCAGTTCACATTGATTATAACTTCAGTGGCACAATTGGATGAGTTATTCTTGATTCATGGTGTTGTAAATAGGAGGAGAATCATACCTCAATTTATGGAATATTTTCTTCCTGTCTTTTAAGTAAGTCTTAAAATTCTCAAGATGCCCTTGGAATTATTTTTGTTGTTGTTTATTTGTTTAATGTCAATTATTTTGATATGTTTACAATGAAAGCATTTCCAGATTCTTATTTTGATACACATTAAATAGTTTTAATATATATGCAGACATTTCATATCAAAATAAACAACTTAGCAAGAAATGACATAACTGTGCATCTTTTTTGTCACTATAATTCAGAAGTCAATAGTGAGGAGAGGTGAATTAAAAGAAAAGATACAAACAAGATCTTTCATTCAATATGTAGTATACAGCATGATCATACATGACATGGGTAAGATTTCACTGTGTTTCATATGAAAATAAAAAAGAAATACTTGTCTTTAGGAGGAAGATTGTTGGAGTTAGTATTTTTTTTTTGCTGTTATTGATATATTCTGTTATCAAATATTATATTTCATATGATTTTAACTGCCAACCATTCAACATTTGATTAATATATATATATTTATTAGCTTTATGTGTATATATAATATCTCTCTTCACAATGCTATTCCACTTCACGTTTCAAGTGTTGGGAAGTTTATTGTGGATAGAAAAAACAAATCAAGATAACAAGGTAGGCTTCAGAAATAGGGGTATCTTATTTGCATTGTGTTATTTTCCAAAGCAGATTTACTTATTTCAGTTAAAAATATCTGTAAAAATCTAAAATATTCAATTAAAATAATATCTCTAAAAAGTTAGAAGCTGACTGCTTATTGTGAATGTATACAACTGGACTGGACAGTAAAGTCTCTGAAGGCAAACAGCAAACATTGTCTGCTAGGTGAATTAAACTAGAGCAGCTTATTGAATGATGCTGAAGACTCACATAGCAGTGGAATTTAATTCTCACTGTTATATTTACAGATAGTATGATCTGGAATAAAAATAATCTATGTGCTGTTCATTAGCCACTGGCAGCACTGGAGAACATGGAGTATATGCCAGAAACTAGCTGTCCTTGTTCCAATTTTATTTCACTTCACTTAAAAAAAAAAAATGTTTAACTCATATTGTAGTGTGGACAGTCTTATACCCATTGAGTCTTGTAGCTCAGTTTGATGATTAGACTTAAAGATTATGAAGATTTTTTTCCAAACTATATGATCCCATGAATTGTATGACTACATTTTTAGCTATAAAGACAGTTGGCTTTACATCTTAAAATGTTTTACATATCAAGACTGATAATTATATCTGTCAGGGCACAACTAATATTTTTATTTTTTCTCATTGAAATTAAAGGTAAACTTCTAAAATATTTCTTCTCTGCCAGCCTATTTCATTGATATGAATAACATACAACATCCTGTCTTTACATTTGATTAATGTAAATTCCTTTCTGGAACAACTAAGGTTTCCTTAAGATGTTGAGCATTTTCTGACAGGTGGACATGGGAAGGACAATAGATGTCATCTACCTGGACTTCTGCAAAGCCTTTGACATGGTCTGTCCCTTCATCCTTCTCTCTAAACTGGAGGCATGTGTTCGAAATATGTACTATTTGATGGATGAAGAACAGGTTGCCTGATTGCAGCCAAAGGTTCTATGTGTGGGTGGAGTCCAGTCACAAGTGGTGTTCCCTAAGGGTCAGTCTTGGGACTGGTGCTCTTCAACATCTTCATCAATGACATAGATGATGGAATTGAGTGCATCCTCAGCAATTTTGAAGATGACACCAAGCTGAGCGGTGCAGTCAATACACTGGAGGGTAGGGAAGCCATACAGAGGGATCTGGACAGGCTGGAGAATTGGGCCCATGTAAACCTAATGAAGCTGAACAAGGCCAAGTGCAAGGTGCTGCACTTGGGCCAGGGACAATCCAGGTATTTATAAAGACTGGGAGAAGAACTCCTGGAGAGCAGCCCTGCAGAGAAGGACTTGGAGGTCATGGTGGACCAGAAGCTGGACATGAGTCAGCAGTGAGCGCTTGCAGCCTGGACGGCCAACAATATCCTGGGCTGCATTAAAAAAGGGATGGCCAGAAGGCAGAGGGAAGTGATTGTTCCCCTCTACTCAGCTCTTGTGAGGTCCAATCTGGGGTACTGCATCCAGCCTTAAGCCCCCAAGCACAAGAAAGATGCTCCCAAGAAAGATACTCTTGTAATGGGTCCAGAAGAGGGCCACTAAATGATCAGAGGACTGGAGCACCTCTTCTGTGAGAAAAGGTTGAGGGAATTGGGTTTGTTTCCCTTGGAGAAGAGAAGGGCCTGGGAAAACCTCATTGCAATCTTCCAACCTTGAAGGGAGAGTATCAGCAGGACAGGGAATGACTATTGACATGAGTGGATAGTAATAGGACAAGGGAGAAATGGTTTAAAACTAAGTCAGTGAAGATTTAGGTTAGATATTAGGAGGAAGTTTTTCACTCAGGGTAGTGATGCACTGGAACAAGTTGCCCAGAGAGACTGTGGATGATCCATCCCTGGAGTGATTCAAGGCAAGGCTGGATGTGGCTCTGGGCAGCCGGGCCTAGTGGTTGGCAACCCTGACCGTGACAGAGAGCTTGAAACTCGATGATCTTTGAGGTCCATTTCAACCCAGGTCATTCTATGATTATAAAAGTTTCTGTGACTTTGAGAACAGTCTGGAGAGATTCATGGAAGATAAGTTTACTTAAGAAAGCTACTCCAAAAATATTGCCTCCTATTTTATGACTTTTGTCCATGACATAGAAGTTGATCTTTGTTGTAAGGCAGCAGAGGTTGAACCTTCTCACCAATATTCCATTCCATTTTGTTGGCAGATGACAGATGGCTGCAGAGGGGCACTCTGACAAAACTGTGTCTGTTTCAGAATTGCATGTGAAGCAAAAGTGTGCCACTGCATTTCTCTATGCAGAAAAAATGGCACCCACTGACATTCATCTATGTTTGATGAATGTTTATGGGAACCAAACAATGTAGGTTAGCACAGCATAGTGGTGGGTAGTTGATTTGAAAGACAGGCTACATTCTGGACAGGTGTGAAAAGCAATCTCCCTTCTTAAAGTTTAAATTTAGTAATTGTATTTTAAGTATTTATTATTGTAATTGTAAAATGAACTAGCAAGCATGATACTTGGCAGTGAAGAAATCTTTAAGTGCTGCTGTAATTCCAATTTTGGCATCTTCTTGGCATACGAGAATGACACCTAGAACGTAATAATGGAAACTCTTGCTTTCTACCTTATTACCTAAGATTTCATATAATAATATACAGTGAGATGACTCAGTAAGTCTTAGAAAATGACTTGTTTTCATAGTATATAACTTAGTTATCTATAAGTTGTGATGTTTCACTAACTGGTCATTCAAATCCATTTGTAGTAATGGAATAAGGTACCACTAAACGGTACTTCATCTCACCTATCTGAAGTTATCTATTCCATAGGGAAGTGAACTGGAAAAGCTTTATTGTCCATTGGAAATCAGGGAGCCTAGAGCTTACAACAAAAAGTTAAGGAACAGTAAATAAAAGGCCAAATAGATGAAAACAGGTCACAGTACAGTAGTTTTGGACAATGGGACAGTAGGTGAAAATTCAGCTTGTGAGAGGAGGGAGCAAAAGCTCGATGGTAAAATACTGAAGATGTAAGTGAAGAGTGTAGAAGATAGAAGTGTAGAAAACAGTAGAGACAGGTTGGAAAAAAAAGCTCAGTGCTTTATGAGCTAAAGACAAAATGGAAACATGATAAACAGCTGAAAATGTAGAGCTTGATAGCAGTTTGAAATTGTCAACTAAATTAAGAAATAGAGTTGAAATTTAAATATTTATCAATGTATGTATATTTTTGAAGAATGTATGAGAATAGCTACCTATAAAATAAATTTACATTGCCTATTGTGGATTGCAATATTTTACTCATAATACAAAGGGTATTTGTCTGTTCATCTGAACTATGGAATAAACATTTTAGTTTTCTCTAGTGTTCTCAGTCAATTATAGTTTTCAGCAGGAAATTTCTGTATTATTCTGTTATTCTTAATTACTGCTTTCCAAACATAATTTATTGCAATGTCTTGCTGAAACCTTGTGGGAGCTTACTGTAAGTGATTATGTTATTCTGTTTTAGTGAAAGTATTTTTATATACTGTTTGAACTGTTATTGGGCCATTGTTATACATGCATAACGCAGACTTTTCTTCTTTAGTTTTTAATTTAGTGCTTATTTGATAGCAGATGAACTGATAGATTAGGTTGAGAAAGTTAAGATTATTTGTTAAATCAAGATCCTCTGAATTTGTAATTTGAAGGCTGGAATGTAATAGAAACAATGAAATTCCACATCCATACTTTTGGATTTAAAATACAGTTTATAAAGAGTTATTTAAGGCTTTTGTTATCTGTCAGTTAACATATTTTCTGAGAAGATTAAATGTTGAGTTACATGATAGATGATTGAACAGCTTTTATGCATTAACTGTATAGTTCTTGTTACCGTCTTCAAGGAATGGAATTTCTCAGTTTAAATGGAAGCAGTAAGGCAGAAAAAAAATCCATTATTTTCTCTATTTATCAAGTGCATGAAAGGCAAATTCTGTAAAACTGAACATATTTCACCTAGAATCATAAATATTCTGAGATGGAAGGAACCCACAATGATGGGGTCCAACTCCTGGCTCCAAATAATATCACCCAAAATTCAAATCAAACCATATTTCCAAGTGCTGTTGAAATGCATCTGGTGTTCTGGTGGGATTGGCATTGTGACCTTGACCCTGGGAAGCCTGCTCTAGTCCCCAACAACTTTCTCAGTGAAGAATCTTGAAACCAAACCTGACACGCCTTCATGCCACTCTCTTGGCTCTTATCTCTGTCAACAGAGAGATCAGTGCCTACACATTCTCTTCTCTCATGAACAGATGTAGCCCACCATGAAATCTCCCCTCAGACTCCTCTTCTCTGATCTGAACAAACCAACAGACCTCAGCCACCCCTTATACATTTTGCCCTGTAGACTCATCACCATCTTTCTAGCCCTCCTTTGGATGCTCTCTCTGTCATTCTTACACTGTGGTCCAGAAAACAGCTCACAGTGAAGGATGCACCAGCAGAGAGGAGAGTGGGACAATCCATTCTTCCCTGGCAGTGCCAGACCTGATGCACCCCAAGGTAGAATTTACCCCGTGGGGTTGCCTAGGCACATTGCTGACTCAGGTTCAATCAGAATCTCCAAATACCTTTCTGTGATGATGTATTCCAGTCTCTTGCCTTCCAGTCTGTACATATTTCCAGCAGTGCCTCATCCTAGGTACATAATCCAGCACCTGATCTTGTTAAACTAAATGTAGTGTTTGCTGAACCATCCAGTTTGTCAAGATGATGCTAGTGTGCAAGTCTCTGGCTGTAGTAAGTGACAGAACCTGGCCTTTGTAGTGCTAGGTGAGAGAGACAGCACTTGTGTAAGTTGTGACCAGGTAAGTGACTTATTCAGGCTTGTGGAAGGAGGAGGTGGAGAAGCTGAGGAACATAAAGGAATGTGAGAGGGAGATTGATTGGTGGTGCCAAATCCTATCGGCCCCGAGATCTTGTCAGCAAGCTGAGGCTCCACATGGAGCACATCACCCTCTGCCACCTTGGGAACAGGTGACAGAGGGGAACCAGCAGGCAGTGTTCCTGCTACAGTGAACACCCCGTCCTCTCCTCCCACTAGCAATAACAGTGAAGAATTGGGTGGTTTGGGGCAGTGGCAAAAGGCCACTCCTCTGCAAGCGCCCTCCCCGAAATTCCCCTGCCTTCCCAGCTGCCCCGCAGAACAGGTACAGTGCTCAGCAGGTACAACTGGACAATGGTGGGGATGATGGCTCTCCGCAATTAGTGGTGTTACCAAAGTCTAATCAGACCTTACTTAACATTAAAACCTCATCAGCAATGAAAAAATGATGAGTCATTTTTATTTGTGACTTTCTGCTGAAGGGAGCAGAAGAGCCAGTGTGTAGACCAGACCCTCTACACAGAGAGGTCTGTTGCCTCCCAGGAGCTCATGTTAAAGATGTAAGGAGGAGACTTCCTTCCCTAGTTCATCCCTCAGATAACTATCCCCTATTGTTGTTTCAAGTAGGCAGTGACAATTTAGGAAGAATGTCCCTAAAGACTATGAAAAAGGACTTCAGAGCCTTGGGGTGACAGTTGAAGGGCTTTGGAGCACAAACTGTATTCTCCTCTATCCCTTCAGTTATAGGGAATAATGGGGGTCTAAATATGATGGGCCAATGGATTTATACCTGGCTCCAAGCCTACTGTGACCAGCAGGGGTTTGGGTTTTTTGACTTCTCCTCTGTATGAGACCAGGCCTGATGGCAACTGATAGTAGTTTCTCCTGCCAGTGGAAAGGGGTCTTAAGATGGGAGTTGGGAAGTTTCATTGATAGAGCTTTAAACTAGGTACAAAGAGAGTGGGAATGTAGCAGGGATCACTAGAATGGAGCCTGTATGTAATGTTCCAGTGCTTGTAGGAGAGCGATGTGTTAGTGAGATCCAGTCTTGTGTCTCGGTAAAGGAGGAGGATGACTCACCCTTTTGTAGAAAGAACATGAGGGTTGGCGTGAGGTTGGTGGCTGTGGAAACACCTGAGTATGCTTATGAGGGTATTAGGGCTACTGCCACTCAAAAGGAGGCCCAGCTCAGGTGCCTTTACACCAATGCACTCAGCATGGTGTGAACAAGAGGAGCTCAAGGTCATTGTGAAGTTGTAAAGCTATGATACAGTTACCATCACAGAAACATGGTAGAATGACTTGCACAGCTGGAGTGCTGCGATGGATGGCTACCAACTTTTCAAAAGAAATAGGCAAGGCAGGAAAGGCAGTGGTGTAGCCCTCTATGTCAAGAAAGAATGTGAATGTAGGGAAATTAATGATGGTGATGATAGGGTTGAGAGCTTATGGATCAGAATTAAAGTGAAAGCCAATAAGACTGATAAGTCTGCTACAGGCCACCCAACCAGGATGAAAAGGTGGACAAGACACTTTAAAGACAGTTGGGTGAGCTCTAAAGGTCTTTCCCCCTCGTTCTTGTGGGGAACTTCAACTTCCAAGACATCTGCTGGATTTATAATACAGTAGAAAGGGAACAGTACCAGAGGTTGCTAGAGTGTGTAGGAGATAAATTCCTGACATAGCTGGTAAAGGAGCCAACAAGGGGAAGCAAATCTGCTGTTTGTTAACGGAAAAGGTCTTGTGGGGGATGTAAAGGTTGGAGGTCATCTGAGGCAAAGTGATTATGAGATGCTAGGTTTCTTGTTGAATCACAGAGGGGAGTCAGCAGAACTACCACCATGGGCTTCTGGAGGGCAGACTTTAACCTCTTTAGGACCATGGTTGAGAGGGTCTCTTGGGAGGTAGTTTTGGAGAGTGTGGGAATCCATGAAGGCTGGGAATACTTTAAGAAAATTATTTCAAAGGTGCAGGAGTTGACCATCCCCAAGTCACAGATGAGCCTATAGTCAAGGAGGCCAAACTGGCTGAACAGAGACCTTTGGCTGAAACTCAAGAATGAAAGGAAAGTTTATGATCTCTGGAAGAGTGGGCAAGATACTTATGGTGATTACAGGTATGTAGTTAAGCTGAGCGGGGAGAAAATTAGAAGAGTCAAAGCACAGCCAGAACTGAACTTGGCCACTAAGGTGAAGGAAAACAATAAATAATTCTATAAATAGATAAGCAGCAAGAGGAGGGCTAGGGAGAATCTCCTTCTCTTGTTGGATGCTGAGGGCAGCTTGGTGACTAAGGATCAGGATAAGGTTGAGGTGTTTAATGCCTTCTTTGGCTCAGTCTTTAATAGTAAGACTTGTTACTCCCTGGGAACACAGCCCCTCTCACTGGTAGGTAGGGATGAGAAACAGAATAGGCCCTGCATAATCCATGCGGAAATGGTTTTGGACCTGCTCCAAAAGCTGGACACTCACAAGTCCATGGGGCCAGAGGGATTGCACTACAGAGTGCTGAGGGAGTTGATGGCTGTGATTGATAAGCCACTCTTCATCATTCTTTGTCAGTCCTGGCTAACTGGAGATGTCCCAGTGGATTGGAGACTAATGTGACGCCCATCTTCAAAAAGGACCAGAAAGATGATCCTAATAGCTACAGACCTATCAGTCTCACCTTGGTGCCCGGGAAGGTTACAGAATGCATAATCTCAGGAGCCATCATAGATCAGTTAAAGGTCAACCAGGGAATCAGGCTCAGTCAGCATGGGTTTATGAATGACAGATCTGGTTTGACAAACCTGATTTAATGCTATGATAAGGTGACCTGCTCAGTGAACGAAGGAAAGGCTGTCCATGTGGACTACCTGAACTTCAGTAATGCCTTTGATGCTGTCCCCAACAACACTCTCATGGAGAAGATGGCTGCCCATAGTGTGAATGGGTGTACAGTGGGTGAAACACTGGCTGGACGACTGGGCCCAAGGTATTGCGGTGAATGGAGTTAAATCCAGTTGGCAGCTGGTCATGAGTCATGTCCCCCAGCACTCTGTACTTCTACATACTGCACTTCTATTTAGTGTCTTTATTAATGATCTTGATGAAGGGATTGAGTGCACCCTCAGTATGTTTGCAGATGACACCAAGTTGGGAGGGACTGTTGATCTGCCTGAAGGGAGAAAGGCACTACAGTGGGACCTGGATAGATTGGATCAATGGGCCAAGGTTCACTGTATGAGGTTCAACAGGGCCAAGTGTCAGGTCCTTCACTTTGGTCACAACAACCCCAGGCAATCCTCCAGACTTGGGGAGCAGTGGCTGGAAATCTGCTTGATGGAAAGGGACCTTGGTGTACTGATGGACAGTTGGCTGAATATGAGACAGCCATGTGTCCAGGTGGCCAAGAAGGCCAATGGCATCTTGGTTTGTATCAGGAATGGAGTGGTGAGAGGGACTAGGCAAGTAATCGTGCCCCTGTACTCAGCATTCATGAGGCCTCACCTCGAGTACCATGTTCAGTTTTGGGCATCTCAGTACAGAAAGGACATTGAGGTGCTGGAGCAGGTCCAAAGGAGTGCAACAAGGCTTGTGAAGGGCTTGGAGAATATGCCCTATGAGGAGCGACTGAAGGAACTTTGGATATTTAGCCTGGTGAAGAGGAGGCTGATGGGAGGCCTTATTGCTCTCTACAAATACCTGAAAGGTGATTGAACAGTGGGAGCAGGCTTGGTCTCTTCTCACTGGTAAGAGTTAACAGGAAAATCAGAAATGGCCTCAAGTTGCACCAGGGTAGGTTTAGGTTGGATAACAGGATGTACTTCTTTGCAGAAAGAGCTTCTTTACAGAAGGAAAGGCTTCTTACAGAACGAACAGGCTCCCCAGTGAGGTGGTTGAGTCATCATCCATGAATGTGTTTAAAATCCTCAGGGACATTATTTAGTGGTGGGTTAGAGTTAGGATAGCATTGTTAATTTGTAGTTGGACTTGATGATCTTGAAGGTCTTTTCTAGCCTGAGCAATTCTATGGTTCTATATGTAAACTAGTTCAGTACACATTTGAGTTCTGCATTCAAGTAATTTGTGATAACATTAAAGGAAATCTGCACAATATATGATGCATAAATTAAGTTTGATAACTTTTCATATATTTTTTTTCCTTCAGATGTTGACTGACTATTTACTGTTTACAATCACCTCACTAACTCTTGAAAATCCAGTTCTTATTCAATAAATAACAATTTATTTTAGATTGCATATATAGATGTTTTAAACTGTTATTACACTAAATGAGTCATTAAATATTAGCAAAAGTGCTTTCCCAGGTTTTCCTCATTAGAATTCCTCATTTCCCAGTTAGAATAGAAATAGAGTATGTGAACGCTGAAGCAGACTTGGAAGGTGCCAGGACTTCAGGCATTCCATAAATTACTCTGCTTTGAGTAGAAACCATGTTTCTTTTCAGATTTGTTTGTCTTATTTATGGGTAAAGTATGCTTAAAGGTCATTCACAGAAACCACAACGCACTATTGAGGAATTAGAACAGTAGTCTTATACTGTCTCAATGAGGAAGTTTCTGCTACTTTGCAGTGAACAGCTGTATGTTCTGAATCATGAACTCTGGCCATTAGGAGAATGTGTCTTTCAAAACTCAGAGAATAAAAGGCTAATATGTCAGCTTGGTATTAATTTTTGCACTTCTCCCCTTTATCATAATTAAAAATTATAAGAGTGTGAGAGAAATATTGAACAAAAGCTGCAAGGTTGAAATGGAATTTGTACAATGGAAATGATAGGTGTTCTGCATCTCTATTCAGGTTTTGTGACCTTTAAAGTTGAGCACATGTTCAATCTTTGTACCTCTGATGAAGTCACAAAGATTTCATCAATATGAAGATGTCTAAGTGGACGTCCTCTGAGTATTTGCTTTTTCCTGTTTCTTTTCAATCCTCAGAATTGGTGGTTGTAATTATAGTTGCAAAATGGTAAATAACCGTGAATGACGAAATCCTTCTGAGCCTGTAATTTAAAATAATGAATACAGCTACAGGGAAAAGGGTTTCTGCTTCATAAAATGAAATTTGATTTTATGAGTATTTATTGAATTCTACTCTTGAACTTCATGTCATCTTCCAGATAAAGGGCGATGAAGACAGATTCTCTTTTTAGTAATTTCCATCCGATAAGTAACTCCAAGTTTGGATATATATAGCGATTATTTGCAACACTGGCATTCTGGTCAAGAACATTATACAGTTAAGTCCAGCAATACACAAGCAAGATAAACCAGCTTCTCCTAAGATTTGAGTCAAAGAATTCACTGTATGGTCTAAAAGCCCATATCTGTCTTTGCTCTAAAACAAAACAACAATTAAAGGATCACAGTTTGCTAAAGAAAATAATTTGGATTTCTTTGCCTGTGATCCAAGTTAGTGGGATGGAAATAAACTCCAATGCAATCTGTAAGGCTGGCACCATGTTTGATTGGATTTTAATGTGAATGTCAGGAATATGTGCAAGGGTTGTTTCAATCCTGTAGTAAAATCATAGGAATTTTTGTCTTAGCTTTGAGAAAACAAACTTCCATTTACCCCAATAAGCCTCTCAGCTGTTTCTTGTCTAAATGAACTTAAATGGTATTAAGTAAAATCTGTTATTTAATTTTTAGTTTCATCTAATTTAAATGTTTCCAAATATAATTCCTTCCCCTCTCTGTGTTTCATCCTCCCTAACCTCCTGTCATAACTGTCTTATATGTGCCATGTAAATATGTAACGTGTATACATATACAAGTATGTATGCAGGGAAAATGAAATAGTGGAATGCATTCTGAATATGCTAATGCATCCATCAAATAGAGATAGGTTAGGTGATAGGTTAGCTGAAAGCCAGGGCAACCTGTTTGAAAGAGCTGCCAGCTACTTATAGCCACAAAAAGTAGCTGACTGTGTGTCTCATTACAGTCACTCACCAATTAGTGTTTTTTTTTGTTTTTTTTCCCAACAGCAGAAGCTATAAATGGACTGACCACAGTTTGCTCTTTCTTAGATAAATAAAATTTAATCTGAGATGTCATTTTAAGCTTTTAAGTATTTTCAAAAATTGAAGGTTCTTGCTCACTAAAAAACCTAAAAAACCTACCTCCAAAGAACAAACAAACAAACAAGCAAAAAGCAACCAAGATGAAACTGAACGAATGTATTCTAGGAAACAATAGACATTGTTAACAAAATAGGAGAAGAAAATTGTATATGTACATCAGGAGTACTTATTACAAGTGTGGTTAACAATAGCTACTTCCTGCATTTGGAATAGATCCTTGACTAGTATTTTTATTATCTTCTCCTATCATAAAATACCAGACTTCAAGGATACCTCTGTAGTGTGTGTGGGTAATAACTAATAAAGAAACGTGATGACAGCTCACAGCTCCTAGAAGAGTTTAACTACTGGGAAGGAAATGAAATACTGACATTAGTTTAGGGTGCTTCACTCTTGAGTAATGGGGTGAGATTAAAAAAGGGAAAACTCAAGCTGAATTTTACGTAAAAGCTTCTTGACAGTGAGATCTATTAGGTCATGGAACAACTTCCCTCAGGATATTTAAAATGAGACTAAACTGTATGTCTAATGGGACAGTGCTTCAGTAAATACACAGTAGGAAACAATTCACCTTGGAAGAGTGGAGGACTAGATAGGCTGACAAATTTTTGTTACCACATTTGAATGAATATATTAGCTTGAATTAAACCAGGAAAATAAAATAAAGTTTGGTGAGTATTAGATTAGCTGTAGGAAAAGTCAACTGTAGAATGGCTTATATTATTTTTGTATTTTCCTGCTCTAAATGAAGACTGTCTATCCATTCCAGGCATGAGATCAAGTGGATGTCAGCTGAATAATAACCAACCCATTTTCTCCCAGATCTGGGAACCCTTTATCTCTCACTCAAACATAAGATGATTTCCCATACCTGTCCTTCTTTTCATTCCTTTCTCCTCCATCACCACTTCCACGGAATAGAATCTGGGAAGTAATAAGGAAATTTTTTGCTGATGGTAAGGGGAGTAGAGAAAACACAAATATTGCAAGGTCTAGGACCACAAATATGCAGAGGTTTTCATTGGGGTTACCTTACTGCTTATAACTATAATGAAGGGCTGAACACATACAACTTTTGAATAACGGAAAAATGTATTTGGTATGTAAATAGTCATCATCTGGCTAACTATCTTACATTTCATGGCTTGATTCTTGGATCTATGGGAATTATTTGCTGTTCTTGTAGTATGAATAAAGTAAATGACCTCACGCAGAAGAACAGAAAAATGTACAAATGAATAGAGTGCATAATAAAAAGCTTTGGTATTCAAAGCATTCTAGAGCAGGTGGGTATTTTCTGATCTTTAATTATCTAGTCATTGTAAAGAATTTTCTAATCATATAATGAAAAAACTTTAAAATTATCTTTTGAATGTAAACATCCTTGCAAGTTATTCATTTAAAATTTTCCATCTTAGTGAGAGCAAACTTGAACATGTTTTCAAAGAATCTCAAACTATGCTGTGATTTCACTTGCTCGATTATACTTTATTGCTCAGCCTGTTAAGCTGTAAAATCATAAGATGCTGCTGAAGTAATTCAATCACATACAGTGAAAATAATATTGATGAAAATCTCTGTCATTTTTATGAACTCATAGATTTTAGAGTTTAAATGCATAAACTGCTTCTCAGAAACTGTGGAGATGTTGATATCATAATTCTAAATACAGATAAACAAAATATGAATCAAAAATTAGCAGATGAACCTAATGTCACTTGGACACATTTTTGGGTTATAAAAGAAAATTCATTAACACTTTCTATATGGTTGTCCATCATTTTCTTCTCTCTTTGTATTTAAAAAAATATTTAAGTTTCCTCTCAGAATTTCATATCCTTTCAAGGATATGAAAGAAAGTCTAGAGAAATTAGGAAAAGTGGCATAAAAATACTTCCTTTCTGTCTTCTCCAACCACGACTTTTGTAGATAATAATTTTAGTCATGTATCAGTATTTCTCTGTATTGTAATAAAGCTGTTGCACACTTGAGGTGGAGTAAGTTAGGGAATTGAGGCCTTTTTTTTCATTCATCTTTCTTTAGATGTTTTTCTATTTCTTACACCTTTTTTCTTGCACTCTCTTTGTTTATAGGGAATTTTCTTTTTTCTATGAATTATTTTGATTGCCTTAACATTTAATCCTCTGAAACTGTTATTGCATTAGTGTGAATTAAAAAGTTTCAGTGGTATGAATATGTTCACAATTATTTTTTTCCTTTGATAGTATCTACATTTCTTCCTTTATCTTTGACCAGACACAGAAGCACATAGTAGATTCACATAGGTCACAGAATCATTAAGGTTGGAAAAGACATCCAAGATAATCTAGTCTAGTGATCCACCTACCACTTGTATTTCCCCAATGAAACCATGTCCCTCTGTGTCTTCAATACATCCAGGGATGGTGACTCCACCACTTCCCTGAGCAGCCCATTCCAGCGCTTGACCACTGCCTTGACGAATAAATTTTTCCTAATGTCCAACCCAGACCTTCCTTGCTGTAACTTGAGGCCATAACCTCTCATCCTGTCACTAGTTACTTGGGAGAAGAGGCTGACCTTCAGCTTACCACAACCTCCTTTCAGGTGGTTGTAGAGGGCAATGAGGTCACCTCGAGTGTTCTCTTCAGAATAAATGGCCCCAGTTACCTCACCCACTCCTTATAAGATTTGTCAGAATACATCAATCTCAGTCATTACCAGCTGTAGTCATGTTGACTGTATATAGCTGTGCAGTGTAGTTTGAATCGCACTCTTAGCTTTACTTCTAGTGTGTGTGTTGATTGCCTTTTCTCTGTCTGTTTGTTTAGTTGCAGTCTGAAGTAAGGGATACACACAAACACACACACACAAAGTTGCACTTCAGCAACAACACAAAAAGTTAATAATTCTTGGAGTAAAAAAGTAGATTCTAGAGCTCTTCAGGGGTTCAGATGTAGTAGGAAGCCCCTTATTTTCTGAGTCCACTAGTTTGACTTTATATTGTATGATCAATGGAAATTATTTTTTATTTCTTTTTAAGTTTACAGCAGAGAGAAATATGCTTTTGTATCTAGACACTAATTAGTCATCTCAGATAACATTACTTCTGAATCTTAAAATTAACATATTTCGTACTTTTGGCATTGGTGTACTCTTTGCACAAATGTACAGCCACTGAATTTCTAAATCCAGTGAATGGAGAAATGAAAGTTTATATAGACTCACCTACAAATACGAGTCTTAGAAAACAAAAATAACTGTTCTTCTTCATCTGTTCAGTACTTCAGGTAGTTTGCAGAAAGGCTTGTGCTTGCATATATGATTTTCAAATCTCCATCCTCCTTAGATTTACTTTTCATAACCTCTGATCTCCCAGGTTTGCCTACTGAATAAATTTCCAAAGCATTTGGCCTCTCTTCCCATTTCTATATGCACTGTACCACACTTAGTGATGACAGTATGCTGATATATAGTTTAGAGAGCATGTTATATATTTATTTAGTTATGGTCTATGTATTAATAACTCTATTGAGAATTTTATTACTTAGCTGTGAAATGCAGTGTTTATTACATAAATGTACATAAAATCAGATGGAAAAAGGCAAGTTGTATTGTACCACTAACTAGAAGAGAAAATCTATTTTTTTCAGGTTTTCTCCTCCTCCTTCTTCTCTTTCCCCTTCTCCTCCTCTTCCTCTTCCTCTTCCTCCTTCCCTTTCCATTTCCCTTTCCCTTTCCCTTTCTCTTTTCTTCTTCTCTACTAATATCTGCTTTGAAGTCAAGTTTCCTCACAGTTTAAACATATGGAGTTCTATTTTCAATATTTTATATCTGTGAAGGATTTCTATTTATCTGTCAGAATATTTATTCTAATCATATCGTGGAGGACACTTCTGACAAAAGCTGGAAACTCCACCACTCCATCTCTTTGATAGAGTAGTAATAAATAGTATTGAAGATTATTCACAGTTTTTAAATGATACTATCAGGAGACATATACTCATATCAATATCTTGACAAAAATTGCAGATTAGGCACAACAAAAAGTTACAACCTCGAGTGTAAAGTGTAGCACCTGCTTGATTTAAATCTGTTAGCAATGTTCATTTTCTCACTGCTTATTTCTGAAGATAACATCACTCTGCCTCTTTACTGCTTGTAGTCTTAGCCAGTGCTTTCTTCTTTCCTTTGAACTTTTCTGTAAGGTTGTTAGTCAAAGTATATATTTTGTCTTTTTTAATAAAATTATTACATTCAGATGCAAGTCAGTAGTTCCCTGGATCATCCTTTTGATCCTTCTTAAAAATGAACTCAGTATTTCCTATTTTCCAGAAACCAGGGACTTTACCTAACTACCATGACTTTGCAGTTATCAGAAAGTGACTTGACAGCTACATCTGCAGATTACCTCAGGACTCGGTGATGCGTCTTGTCAGGACCTATAGACTTATGGATGTTCAGGTTCTTCAGGTGGTCACAGACCTCATCCTCACTTACAACAGGAGGGACATTGCTGTCCCAGTCCTCGTGTTTTGACTCATTTCTCGAGGGGTATATGAATAATTGCCAGTAAATACTAAGGCAAAACCATTGTTGAGTACCTCAGCCTTCTCCATGTCCATTCTACTAGCCTGCCTGTATTATTTCTTTGTGGGAGTACATATTCTTGAACTATCCTTTTCTGACTTATGTGGCTGTTGAAACCTTTCTTATTCTTCTTTGCATACTTTGGCCTTCCTGACCCAAAGTCTACAATGACTAGCAGCATCCTTGTAATCTTCCCAGTATATCTTCCACTGTTTCCACTGTCTGTGCACTTCGTTCTTGCCCTCTAACTTAACCATCAAGTCCTGCTTCAACCATATCAATCTCTTGTCTTGCATTGCATTCCTGACAATCTTCACCTGGAAATCAAGAACTCTTGTGCACTAAAGCTTCCTTAAATATATGCCAGGTCTTATCTGCTTCCTTGTCCTTGGGAACATCTCCCCAGAGGGCATGGTCAATTAACTTCCTAAAGAACTGGAAACTGTCTTTCCTAAAATGCAGCATCCTAATTTGGCTATTTGTTTATCTGATATCCCTCAAGATTGTGAAGTGCACCACTACATGGTCATTCCAGCCCAGGCAGCCTCCAATCCTGGTGTCACCCATCAGCTCTCTCTCACTGATGAGCAATTGATCAAATTTTAATCCTCCCTGACTGGCCTATCTATTACTTGGCTTAACAAGTCATTAATGCTCTCCAAGAACCATTTGGATTGCTTGCAGTTCACAGTACTGATTTTCCATTAGATGTCAGGGTGCTTAAAGTCCCATAGCAGAACAAGAGCCTGCAATTGTGATGCCTCCTCTATCTGGAGGAAGGAGGCTTAAGAATGGAAAAGAAGAATGATATGACAGTTTGGACAGGGTTTGATAAGCACAGGATTGAGTTTTCAGAACTCATATGCAAGAGGTAGGAAATGTAATTGCTTTGTACTCCAATTAAAAAAAAAGAAAAAGGAAGGAATGTTGATTTTGGGAAGCTAGAGAGGACTGTTTTGGACCCATAATTTATATACATATATATATATATATACACATATATATGAAATATGTAGAGTTGGAAAACAGATAAACACAAATATAATCAAACAAAAAATTATCTGAAACTTTGTAACAAGTTAGTGGATGGATTTTGGTTTCTTTTTCTTCTGTATGAAACAACTATGCATTTTGAATGTGCCTTAGAACCCTAAAAAGGAACATGCAGAATTTGGTGGAGGACAAATCTGTTTCACTCTTTTCCCAAAGGTGAAAAATAAAAACTGGCCATGAATCTTTGTGGATAGACAGCAAAAGCAACTGAAGATAATGATTTGCCACTGAATGGGAGTCCTTCTCTACAGGGAAAAATTATTCTAGAAAAAATATATCAGCCAAGACTAGGAGGAAGTATATTTTGGAGCAATAAAGGTCAAGCAGATTATTTTCAAGTCCATTTAGTCTCTGATATTTTTAATGAGGCAGACTTTCAGTACAAGCCTTTTGTTATATTGTACTTGGGAAGCAGAAATTTATTAAAATTGAGAGTGATATCATGTCTCAGATTCAGCTGGGATTGAGTTGATTCTCTTCATCATGGATCATACAGTGTTATGTTTTAACTTTATGAGAAAAAAACATTGATAATACAACATTTTAGTCATTGCAGAGCACTGTTGTACATAATGAAGGGTGTTTCAGATTCTCTTATGTTGCTGCCAGTGAGGAAGCTGGAGGGGCACAAGAAGATAGCAGGGGACAAAACCAGGACAGTCAACCTAAACTAGCCAAAGGGATATTCCATACTGTTTGTCATCATTCTAAATAGTGAAACTGGGTTAATTGTCCAGGTGATGAGTGCTGCCACTGCTGGGGACTGGAAGAACATTGGCCCACAAGTAATGAAGAATTTCATTGGGCATTTTTTGTACTGTAAGAATTTTTGTCTATATGTGTTATTGCAATTAATATTATTTTTCCTTTCCTTTTCTGTCCTAGTAAATAGCTTTCACCTCAACCTATGGGTGCTACTTTTTCTCAGTATCACCTCTTTGCCTGGTAAGATCATGGAGTAAATTCTCCTTAAGGCCCTACAAAGGCACATGGAAAATTAAGATGAGATGATTGGTGGTAACCAACATGGCTTAAGCAAGAGCAATTTGTACCTGACAAACTTGTTGGTCTTTTATGATGGAGTTAGAGTGTCAGTTGATAAAGAATATAAACAATATTCTGGGCTGCATCAAGAGAAGCATGACCAGCAGGTCGAGAGACATGATACTGCCTGTCCAGTCTGCTCTTGTAAGACCCCACCTGGAGTACTGCATACAGTTCTGATGCCCCCAACACAGGCAGATGGATGAGGCCAGGCTCTTCTCAGTGGTATATAGAAATAAGGCAAGGAGCAATGGCCTAAAACTTGAACACAGGGGAAGGATGAACACTGAAAAGCAAAGGACAATTTCTGAGATATTTGTACTCAGGAAAATTCAGTTTGTATGGACAAGGGCAAATTGTGACTGATTTCAGTAGCTAGAAGAAGAGTAAGCGAAAGTCTAATACTGAAATAAATGTATGTATTTCATATTTTCCACAAATTGAACCATTTTCAAACCAAGGTTGAAAAACATAGCTGAACGCCATTAAAAGAATGATTAAAAAAATGTTTGAGGAAAAAAAGTTTTAGCAATCATACAACTGAATACTATCCAGATCTGTCTGGAGTGGAGGAATAGATCTTAGTTTAGAGAAAGTTCACAGTATGATACTTTGTTTATCTAAATATATTCTCTAAAATGAAGAATTTTTTAAGATGTCTAACATACTCATCACCATAAAAAACTATCTTTTTTTTTTTTTTTTAAGATAATTAATTACTAAATACATGGAATTAGGTAAATAGTTTTATTTCTAAAGTCTTAAGCATTTCTTCATCCACCATGTGTGCAGGATGCAGGATTCTCCTGTCCAGGCTGAAATGACTGTTGCTGAGAAAAGGAGGGCTGAATGAAAAAAAAAGTGTTAATAAAAAAAAGTAAAATGTATTAATTTCTGTAGGAAACTAACTAACTAACTAAGCAGAAATAATTTCCTTTTTTTTTTACTTTTGCTACATGCCTGACAGTGACTAAAATGTACAATTATGAAAATCTGTTCAAAAGGTCAGCTAATAAAATCTCTTAAATATTACAGTGAGCTAAAAGCAATGTATATGCAATTTGATTCACTTGATTCTCTCTGTTTTGTTTTGTTGTTTTTTTTTTGTTTCTTTCTTTCTTTTTTACTTTATAGCACGTTACATAAAATTACCAAATAAATAAATAAACAAAGAAACAGCAACAACAAATGAACACAACTATGATGCATTGTCATTCTGACTTGAAGTGAGTTCTACAAAGATATTGCTATATAATAAAGTGGATAAAGGAACAGAAATTGTTCCCTTTCTCCTTTTGCACATTTTAAATCTAATCCACATATGAGAGAATAGCCACAATAAGTACAAATAAATAAATTAAATCTTTATCATAGCCTTACATAGGAGTGACAGAATGAGTGCCTTGAAATCACAGAGTAGTTCTGAAATGTAAGAATTTTAGGAAACATTTAGCAACAAATGGTTATTAAACTATCAGCATCACATGAATACCTCAGAGGTGACTATTTTCCTTCAGTATCTAATGAGTACCACAATAGCTGTTATTTTAATTAAAAAGCAATCTTCTCCAATATAAATAACAAAAAATATTTACTGTGCCAGTAGATCTTCTGACAAGTTAATAATTTCAAATTAATTTACCCACAGAAAGAATGGGAACATTACTTTTCAAGTAATTAAGAGGTTGAAGGCCTTGTGCACATCAAACAACATGAATGCATTTCAGGGACAGGAAAAAGTGAGATTGTTAATAACAGTAATACTTTTAGGTGATTCTTGCTTTTGTACCAAAACTGTGACTGGAATTGTAAGCTCATTTGGAAGTACGACATTACAATTGAGACACTTGTAAAATAGGCTCAAATAGATTCTCAAAGAAGGAAAAGTTCATTCAGAAATCTTCATTTTTTTTTTCAAAGACATAAAATATTGTAATAAAACTGAAGCATACCTCAAGTTCTCTTTCTGTCTGCTTGGAAAAGTGTTGCAAAAAAATTAACATCCTAGGGTGGGATGGTTATTTCAGGTGATCCAAAATTCTTTGGAAATTACTTTTAGTATGAGCTCTTTAGTACAATGAGAAAATCTATCTAATATGTAAAAGAAATTAAGATAGATAGAATCTTTTTATGATTTTTTTAAACCAACTGGAATAAATTAAAACAGGGTTTTTATTAGGTAATTAATAAAATGAACATACGAAAGTAACATTGAGTAGCATTGATTTTAATGCATAAAGTAACAGAAATGTAAAGGAATTCCCAGTACAAAAATAGATGTAGGTAAACTTTCTTTCTTTTCTTTTGAAGCTTTTTCTCAGAAAAAAAATGACATCAGGTAAAGATTATTTTAAAGTTTTAGATTTCTAGCACATACTATCACACTATCCACTTTTCCTCCCTCCCTCCCTCCCTCCCTCCCTCCCTCCCTCCCTTCCTCCCTTCCTTCCTTCCTTCCTTCCTTCCTTCCTTCCTTCCTTCCTTCCTTCCTTCCTTCCTTCCTTCCTTCCTTCCTTCCTTCCTTCCTTCCTTCCTTCCTTCCTTCCTTCCTTCCTTCCTTCCTTCCTTCCTTCCTTCCTTCCTTCCTTCCTTCCTTCCTTCCTTCCTTCCTTCCTTCCTTCCTTCCTTCCTTCCTTCCTTCCTTCCTTCCTTCCTTCCTTCCTTCCTTCCTTCCTTCCTTCCTTCCTTCCTTCCTTCCTTCCTTCCTTCCTTCCTTCCTTCCTTCCTTCCTTCCTTCCTTCCTTCCTTCCTTCCTTCCTTTCATTTTTCCCATTTTTCCAGAAAAAACTGTATCATTATTTGTATGCTGATTCTTTTTTGTAATGCAGAAATAGCATTCTCGGGGAACATAAACTTTATTTTCTTCTGTAAGGGACTTTGAAAATTTTAATTGGGAAAAAAAATTACAACTAGATGAAATATGTATAATGAAAACGACCTATTCAAATCTTATTTTTCATATTTTATTTCTTTCTTTTTTATATATGTTGCTTTTCCTGTGAATTTGACTTGTTGGTTAATTTAAACTTTATTCTGTATAATGTGTGTTCTTATCCCAATTTATAACAGTTCTTAAAGAATGCATGAGCCAAACATGACTTCTCACTCCCTATAAAGTTCTGCTGGATTTCTGTTTCTCAAACTCACCTAAGCTTTCCTCACAGCATCCTTTAAAAGAATAATTTGTCAACA
Organism: Callipepla californica brunnescens; assembly: GCA_023055505.1. Classification (NCBI taxonomy): domain Eukaryota; kingdom Metazoa; phylum Chordata; class Aves; order Galliformes; family Odontophoridae; genus Callipepla; species Callipepla californica. The sequence goes on along the minus strand of JALIRH010000023.1, from coordinate 5,568,366 downwards.
TGATCCTTGCCAAACATAGACACTTCCATTTGTGTTTCACCTGGTTCTGCTCCTAGTTCATTAAACACAAGTATTCTAAAAGCCAGGACAAAATGCAATATTTTATGTCTATACCATGTTAAGCACCAACATTTTATTGTTTCAAGGGAATTATTCATCTAATAGCTAACGGGTGGGGAAGCAGACTCGTCACAGCCTGCCAAGATCCAGTAACAGACTATAGCACTAATAAAGACAGAACTCATTGCCAGAAATATTCATATAATCCCTAGATCTTTAGTGAATTAAAACCTCTTTGGGGTACCAATTTAGTTATAATTAAGGTTTAATTGAGTACTCTTTGCTTTAACTAAATACTGACAAAGTCTTTCAGGAATATAAACTGATTCTTAGAATGGCTACCTATGTCTATGTGGTAGTGCCTGAGCTTTCAATTTTTCTGGTGACTCATCTATCTTCAGTTGAACATTGGTTAACCAAAGTTTTGAGAAAAGAGCAGGGAAGAATCATAGCACCAACTATAGCCAGAAGTGAAGAGTCCCCAGAAACAGAAGTTGTTGGAGCAGAGAGCACATAAGATGTGTGATCGTAGAGCACATGTGACTGTGACCTGCTGCCTGGAATTGAAAGCTTCAGTAAAGATATTAAGATCTTTTCTATCAGACTACAATGGGTCTGGTATTTTATACATAACATACAATTGCAAAGTCACTTGGTGTTCTTACCTGTGTATTGTTTGCTTAAGGAATTGGTTAACTGAAAAATATTTATCTTTGAAATGACTCCAGTATAGCTCCAGCCTGTTGTGGGTTTTTTTTTTCGTTTATTTTTCTTTTTTTTTTTTTCCTTTTTCTTTTTTTCTTTTTTCTTTCTTTTATTATTTCTTTCCTGAAGGAGTAAACAAGCATAGATGTGAGAACCTGATCATACTAACTTCTGACTCCATTTGATTCTAGTCATACAATCCTGTAGCAGTTCTTACTGTTTTTCTGCTTTGTATTTTCTGCATTGTTAACATAACTTTCAGTAGTTACAGATGATTAACAACTTTAGAACTGGTATCAGTGTTGAAAATAAGAAATTAATAGCAGAAATACACACATCAACTGTTAAAATACTTGTGTAAAATCTCCCTCTTTGCTCTCCAAAACTTTTCATTGATTTCCTCCTGCCATTGGCCTGCTTGGATGTAGTGTTGCCCCATAAAAGGGGATTGATACAATTTCCCATCTTTATTGGTGGCATGGAAAATGGTATTGAGTGCACCTTCAGCAAAGTTGATAACACAAAGATAAGTGGTTTGGTCAAAATGCTGGAAAGAAGGGATACCAAAAAGAATGGTGAGTCTCTGTAAACAAAATGCAGCTTGACACAGTGCAAAGTCTTGGACCTAAGGACAATCCCAATGAGACCTGGACAAGCAGGAGAGGTGAGTGAAGAGGAATCTATTGAGGTTCAACAAGGGCGAGTGTAGAGTCCAGCACTTGGGGAGGATTAACTTCCTACACCAGCACAGGTTAGGGACCGGCCTGTTGGAAAGAAGTTCTGTGGAGAAGGACTTGGGTATCCTAGCGGACTACAGGTTGTCCATGAGCCATCAGTGTGCCATTTTAGCCAAGGTGGCCACTGGTATCCTGGGTTTCATTAAAAAGTGTTCCCAGCAGGTTGTTCTCTACCTCAGCTCTGCACTGGTGAGGACATATCAGGAGTACAGTTCAAGGAAAACAGGCATCTACAGGAGAGAATATATAGCAGAGAGCCATGGAGTTTATTAGGGGTGTGGAACATCTTTATTGAGAAAAGTCAAAGAAACCTGAGACTATTCAGCCTCGAGAGGACAAGACTAAGATGGGATTTTTCAAAACTTATAACTATCTGAAGTGCAGGTGTCAAGTGAATGGGGACCAGACTCAGTTCAGTGGTATGCACCAACAGGACATTGGTCAATGGGCACATTTCACATTTCACATTTATGCTTTATGTAATAAATACATATATTTAAATATACATATTTAGCAGGAGAAAAAAATCTATATTTTGCCCAAATCTGACAAACCACTATCCCCAAACCCACTAGAGTAACAAAATTTACCTTTTTGTCATTCCAGGGTCTTTTGTATCTAGAAACAACTTTCAACTAAGCATAAAGGATTCATGCCTCAACACATGAAAACCTCAGAAAACAAATTTTAAATTAAAAAAAAATATATATATATACATCTATATATATATACATATATATATATATACTTATGGGATGCTGCAGCAATTAAAACAGGTCTGAGAGGAAGATATTTTTTTTGTCACCCTGGGGTCAGTTCTAAGAGTCATGACAGTCTGCAATGCGTATTTCAGTAAAGATGACAGCTAGTAAAAGAATAAATTAAATCTAGAGAAAATTAGGTGATAATAGGATGAGGAAGGAGATGACATTCAAGGCTGCCTAAGCACAAGAACCTTTTCAGAAACTTCAGAAGAATGGTACTTCTTTATTGTTATTTATTATTATTATTATTAATCTTTAATTTTTTACTTTTTCGGACACAGGGAGGTTTGCAAGTCATGTGTGGAGTGACTGCATCTCATTGTTAAGAATCTACTGCAAAGTTGTTGCTACAACATTTTATACTCTTTTGTTTATTTATTTTTAAAGGCTAGGCAGTCCAATTTGGATAATAATGTTTCTTTTGAAACTGCAACAATTGTATATAACCTGATCTGAGATACAGCAACGTCTGTGGTTCTTTTGTCAGTTTTCCTCTACAGCACGGACTGTTTTTAAATTTATTTATATGTCATTCCAATGATAAGCATCAAAATGTCTACTGGTACAGTTGTGAATATTGCATAATACTTAGCATTATGTACAAATGGATTTTTTATTCAAACTTTTGCTTATTTATTTTATTGATGAATTTTCCAGTAGAAAACTATCAGTTGTATCCAAGAGAGTAAAATTATCACTTATTTTGTCAATGTGGGAATTGTTGTACTTTTAAAATATTGTTTCCTATCACACTGGTTTAGATTAAAAGCTAGAGTATATACTTTCTCTGTCCTCTCACAGTTACTATGTTTTAGAGCATTACTCTTTTTCACTGGCGAAAAAAGACTTTGAGTACCTTCTGGTTAAACAATTCATATTATGTGCAGAATATTTCTAAAGAAGGGAAAAAGAAACCCATAAACTTTTAGAAAACAGAAGTAATTTTTCAAGTTGTGATCCATAATGCTTTGCTTATCCTTAAAATCAATCAATATTTTTTCATTAATGACTTTATAAATTGATCTGGATAACATCATGTTTTACTATATATTATAAATGACACATTTGGATCAATGGCGTGCTTATCTCATAGGTGTTTCATCACATTACCTGGACACCCAGATCCTAGTCCTGTTCCACTAAGGTTAGGTACTGTACAGACATACATTCATAGCTTTAAGGTAAGAAATTTTGCAGGAAAAAAATGCACTGAATTTATCCCTGTGTAACAGTGTTAAGTTTCTTGTCAACGGTTTATGGGGCTGGATCGGCCCAGTTCCATGACGATTGGTGTGGGGGACCCACGCCCCAGGAAAGGGGAAGGGAAAAAAGGAAACAGGAAAAGGGAGATGGGCCTAGAAACAAAACAGCGGCAACGATCCGAGGAGGAAAGCTAATTTATTAAATAAGATATCAGAAAGCAAAATAACAGAATATAATACAATATAATTGGAATTGAGGCTAATAAATCAAATAAAATGAGCGAGAGAGAGTGTCCGATAAACCGAAGGCCTTACGCCAACGCTGAAGGTGATACGGCAGCGAGCACCCACTGCTGAGTCGATCCCGAAGGAAAAAGCATGTCCCGTGACTGCTGAGGGTTTTTTATCTGTTCCCTCTGAGCGGAAAACACGTAAAAATACAAAGCATCGCAAAGTCCTCTGGGGAATGTAGTTCTTCTTCTCTTCTGAGACAGGTATATCTGGAATTATCAATGATCTATGGAGCTGGAGCATTATCTCCCCAACTCTCAATGCAATATATGATGTTATGATGTGGAATACCAGTACCAAAAATCATAAAACCATGACATTTCTCAAAAAACCCATTCTTACAAAATCACAGAATCACAGAATTGTAGGGGCTGGAAGGGACCTCTAGAGACCATCTAGTCCAACCCCCTGCCAAACCAAGCTCCCTAGACCAGGTTGGACAAGTAGGTGTCCAGGCAGGTCTTGAACATTTCCATAGGAGACTCCACAAGCACTCCCTGGGCAACCTGTACTAGTGCTCTATCATCCTCACTGTAAAGAAATTCCTGGGCACAATTTTATGAAACTTCCTATGCTCCAGTCTGTGACCTTTTCCTCTTGTTATGTTGCCACACATTGCTGAGAAGAGTACAGTTGCATCTCTTTGCCTCCCACTCCTTACATATTTATATATCTATGTCAGTTATTATAGAATCAGAGAATAATAGAATCTCCTACTCAAGAAGCTGAATTTCCTAGTTTAACTGGAAGTTTGAAGGCTAAATGTGTACATACATATTTTTTCTCTGCTTTACAGGTGAAAAAAAGGCAAACTCTGAATTAATAAAGATACTTTGCCAAGTGTCATGGAATGTCTTGAGTTGGAAAGGACTCATAAGAATAACTGAATCCAACTTTTGGATTTACATAGGAACAACAAAAATTAAACCACATGTCTGGGAATACTGTACAACTGCTTCTGGGAATCTAATAGTCTTGGTGTTGTGACCACTGTCATGGGGAGCCTGTTCCATGCTCATCACCCTTTGCTGAAGAATCTTTTCCTAAAATCCCCAACCCTCCCTTGTCACAGTTCCTCAGGTCCTGTCCCTCTTGTCACTGTCACCAGAGAGCAGAGCACAGTTCTGCCTCTTTGCTCCCTCAGTGTCCCCTGCTCTGGGTTGAACAAACAAAGCACCTCAATCATTCCTCATATGACTTGCTCTCTACCATTTATCATCTCCATAGCCTTCCTTCAGACATGGTCTCCAATAGTTTTAGGACCCAAACTCACACACATGGTGAAGACAGAAATTGCAGAGCAGGAAAACCAGTTCCCTTGCCCAGCTGGCAGAGCTAAGCACCCCAGAGTGCAGTTGGCCTTTTGTGCTGCCATGGCAAACTGCTGACTCAAATTCTACTTTCCAAGAAATATTTAAAAATATCCCACCTATCATTAACCCGCAATTTCTTAATCCTATCTTTCAAATCCCGAATACTTTCATGTATTGATTCTGAATGGTCTGACAAATTCATACAGTACATACAGCCAAAGTCTTGGTATCTATGACCTTGAGCTAGTAACAGGAAATCTATATTGGCTCAATTTTGTAGGGTAGCATGCCTAACAGAGGCTACATCTAGTAACAGCTCACTGAAAGCCAGAGAAGTTGTATTGGATTGCTTAGTTAACCAACAGTCAATTTTATTAAGCATTTTTAAAGCTTTAGCTGAAGCTACACCTGGGCTAAGTAAGATGCTGCTGCTATTGCCCTGGGCTCCAATACTGTATTCTATCATCACATTCTGTTTGAAAAGCAGGAGCGCTTTGCCTTAAATGTCTACAGTGATGAGCGATCATAGAAATTCTAGATGTCAATAAAATCAATTTTCCTAAACTACATGGCCCTTCACTAATATGAGAGGCGATACCAAGCCACACTCTATCCTCACAAATGAGAAAGATGCCCATTGGGAAACTAAGTGTACTGTTAGTAGATCTTAAAATAGTAGCCGATGTATAATTACACCAAGCAGAGTGATTCTTATAAACATTTAGGTTAGAATTAACAATTTGGATTAATGATTGATTCCGTCCACTATAACTAAAATATATACAGTAGTCCATTTTGACAGACACTAGCAGTTCCAGTTCTTCTGGCTCAAGGCCACTTTGCTGCAGGTAGGACGCCCATCCATCTCACTGATTTACCACATCACTCAAATTATGTTACAAATCAGGCACAGAGCCAGGGATGGGCCAGCTGTTCAAGGGTGTCCCCACCAGGCATGTTGAGAAGAATATTTCCAGTGAAGAGGCTGATAGATTATATGTACTTGCCCTAGGCTGTTAGTGAGAATGACCCATACATTCCACTTGAGTTGAGCTGGAATCCAAACCTCTGAAGCAAATGCAGCAATTACATCACAGCAGATAAGGAGACAGATGTCCAGACCCACCAAGCTGGAGCCCATGTCCTTGATTGATGATGCCTCTATTTGGTTGGAGGGATCACCTGTAGCTATCCAGACTGCCCCCCATATTGACCACCTCTGTCAAGAGAAAAAGAATTGCTGGCATTGGTTATCCTAATTTAAAGGGAGCAGAGGGTGTGATAAACTGACCAGACCCTATTAATTGGGAAGGCTTCTGTATCCCCAGAGCCTGGGTAGAAAAGTTACTGGAAAAATCTCTAGCTTGCTTTCTTCATGCTGGTGAAGATGAAGTAGCAGGGCTTTGGGACAGATGGTTAAAGGATCAGGAGTACGGGTACCCTTTATTTTTGCTGCATCAGGGAATAATATTGAAAAGCACAAGCAGACCCAGATCAGTGCATGGATCCAAGGCTGGTGTCACTGCCACAATTTGGGTTTCTCAATCACAGGATAGTTTATGCCACACCGAATCAGTTGGATTTACACTAGATTAAATGAAAAAAAAAGGAATGAAACCAGGCTCACCAGTGATAAGCTATGAGATAGCACACCAAAATGTGAAGAGAATGCATGTTAATGAGTTCTTTCAGCCTGCTATATGATTTGCTGGGTACAAGGAAGCACATTTGAAATGTTTGTGAGCCGATGCATAAAACATGAGGAGCAGTGATTAGTTTTTGCTCAGACTCTGTGTTATTTCTTTTAGTAGAGTTGTAAAGCTTAATTTCAAGCTCTTATTCCTTGCTTGATCTTCTTGAGGTATTACAAGCACGTGTCATTAGTCAGTATACTCATCAACATTCTAGACACACCTAATAAAGTCATCATTATAATACAGATATTTAAAGCTAGTGGAGCAAACAGTCTAGTTGTTTCCTTGTCTTTATGTTGTTAGCTTAAACAGCATACTAAGTATCAAAATATGGGAAAAAACAGTGCCCAACTGTTTATGGTTTCAAATGAGTTAGATATGGTTAGTCATCCATTTGTTACTATTGTAAAAATTTCCAGATACAGAAGGAATGACGACAGGGAATGTGTGGTACAAATCTGAGGAAAACAAATAAGAAAGAAATTACCTGAAATTAAGCCCAGTGGAATTTATTTTGTGAGAATACTATCTCAGCAATTTCCTCATTTGATAAGAAAGTTTTAGGGGTTCTAAAGGATGATAAGTATTTGCTACCATTTTTTAAATGATCTCTCCTGTTTTCTTTCTGTCATATTGATTAACTGCATTTTGACTGGCAAGAATATAATTTCTTTTTATAGAAATTCTGATTTACAGAGGAAGGTACACTTATCATATGCCTACTAGCCAGGTAAGAAATATGTTTGTATAAAGGAAAAGAATATCATGTTAGAGTCTAAGAGAACAAATATAACATTCACTTATTCAGCCTCACATCTAAATTAAATTAAAGTTATATTCTGCCCAAGCAACAATAGACCTAGCTATCAGAGACTGCAAGGTTAGATCATGACTTTTATAATAACATTTTCCGTACAGGTAAAATCAGTGGTGCGCTATAGGGGGTAAGTCAAAAAAGTGCAAAAACACTCAGTATTTTCCTGTAAGATTTTAAGAGCATGAGAATTAAGTGATCTGATTTACCATCAGCTTGTGTAAGTTGCACAAAAATTTTTAAAACACAAATTTTTCAATATAAACATACATAATTGTTCTAAATTTAGGTCCTCTAATTTCATTGATTTGGCCTACATGAGATTTGGTGAGATTACTACTGTTTTCCATAACAGAAGAACAGTCTTACTTGCAATTATGTATGTATTACTAGGGACGGAGAGAGAGAGAGAGGGGACGGAGAGTGAAGAGATGGTGAGAGAGAGAGGGAAGTATGGAATTAATTAAAACATCATCTAATAGCAAGTTTGGTTTTAAAATGAAAATAAGATGACACAGAACCACATAACTATAATTAAGATTTACTCTCAGGTATGGAGCATCATGATAGGATTAGAAAGACTGCACCGTTGAACAGTAACCAGCAGGGATATTATTTGTATGCTAGATACCTAAAAAAAGACAAAACAAAACAAATTCAAACTGAAATCTATTGTAATTATTAAAGAATCACAAAGGATTTAAATATAAGCACATAATGAATACAAAATACTATTCAATAAAGATATTCCTAAAGTACAAAATAGTCTGGGGAACAAAAATCTAAAATGCAAATTTACATTATTCTAATTTCTTCAGAACACCTTCTCTTTAAATAGAAAGTGTTTATTTCTGCTAGCTAGTTACATTCATATTCATTTTGGTCTAATTTTTCTTCCTGAGTAGTATTCATGCTCAAATTCAAGGCAGGAAAACCTTTGTTCTGCAAAGTAGGGGATATATTTTATGAATTCTTGTTGATTTGAATTGAACACAAATGGACCTATCATTACAGTGATAGGGATTATGGCCACAACAGATCTGCAAGTTCCTGCAAGCTGTGATGGATTGTACTCTCATGTGGAGATAGAAAACTATTCGTTGCTGTATCTTAAAGCTATCATCCTGGTGATTTAAAAATCAGGGAGATGACACAAAGAAACACCTCTGTCAAATAAATGCCTTGATGGGAGCACTGTGCAACTCTGTATCTTAGAAAAGAAATGACTATCACCTTCCGCCTTTTCAATAAAAGAAACAAATTTTCACAAAATTAGAACAGATATTTTCGTCAGAAACTAGCTTCCTATATGCTAAAAGTAAGCAAGTAGCAGGTGTATTTTTTTTATTATTTTTGTATTGTATTGTATGAGGTACTAGCCAGGAATAGAAGTCATTGAGATATCCTAGTGAGCTTGCTGTTTGTCTACTTACTTCATTGTAGTTTACTACTGCTGATTTCTGATCTTCTGAAGATTTCTAGGTGACAAAACAAACAAACAAACAAACAAAAAACCCTACAGTTAATGACTGTTCATCTAATCTGACCAGGAATTTCCCTGAAAGCCTGTAGTACATTTACATTTGCAAGAGTATTCCTCACCTGACAGATAGTTCCTGCTAGAATTGGTCATAGTAGCTATGGCTCAGCCCTGGAATAAAGGCTTAGTCAGACATCTGTGGAGTGTGGGTAAAATCTTGGATTTTCATTCTGAAACTGCTGTGGCATTTGCCTCAGTACATATATCCCAAACATTCATCAGCATCAGGGAGAGCAGCGTAGGTAAGTGTATCTATCTGTGTGTTCTCCCTGCCCCAATTGTCTGTTCATCAAGTTCCAGAGCCTCATACTTGTATTAAAAGGACACTTTTAACTATAAGTAACTTTATAGTTAAAAGTAAAAGTACATTAGGCAGCTGACCACTGCTGATTTCAGAGCACTGTCAACATTATTGCTTGCAGAATTACAAATTTAGCAGTCCTAGCCTGCTTCTGATACAAAAATACACAAAAGGTTTTCTCCTTATCTTTTTTGACAAAAGGCAACAGAACACTAGAATACTTGAGCTTATAACTAATGCGATAGTTTTGGAATTACTCATGCTGAAGAAAACATGGAAAGCAACACCTTTTAGAGACTTCACTCTGTGCCACTTCTTATTTCTGGAATGATTCCAAGAACTGTACTTGGCATTTAATTGAATAAATACTTCTAATTCTGTCTGATAAACACGAATTAATTAACATATATTTATATTTTTCAGAATGACAAGCAATGTTCTCTAATTCCTTTTCAAAAATGCTCAGGAAATCTGTGGCTTTTGTTGTTTTTGTTTTGTTCTGTTTTTAAGATACAACAGTATGTCTAGTTCCTCATATTACCTTTCTCTTTCTCTGTGATTAATAGCCTTCCAGCTCTATCCCACTACGTACTATACTTACACATAGAATATATAAATGCTATATGTATATATATATATTATATATATTTATACTTAGTATACTTATATAAACTGTATTTTTGGCATTTTACCAAGGAAAAAAATCTTTTTCATTGTAGAGAAAAGAAAAGAAACGAGAGTGAATAAAGCCCTCATAAATAAATCTACTAGCATTTTGAAGTGATAAGTGAAAAAAAGCCAAACCATGCCCAATAAATATATGTACATATTTAAAATCATTCTAATTTCTAATGTGTGATCCCTTTAGCACTTTATTGTAACTTTTAAAATCAGCAACTATTAAGTCAAAAGAACTAAGAAAAAACTAACTTCAGGAACTTAAACATAGAGATAAAACAGTAGTAAAATTATTAGAAAACCAGAAAATTAAATTAGTTTCCTTATACTTTTACAGGAACTTCACTTATGCAGTCTTAAGCAGAGGGATTAGCAAAGTCCAGGATAATGAAATGATTTCATAACGTAAAGAAACTATGGTTAATCCACAAAATATATTTAATTATTTTTTCTTGCTTATCCTACTCTTGGCCTTCACCTCTCCTCAGAAGTACAGACAAGTAATCATGCCTATCTGGCTATGGCCCTCCCCTTGAATTAATAACTTCAGTGTTAACTACATAGTCTGCAATAATATTCCTCGAAGATCTCTTCCCAAAACATATTCAGCATCCTTCTGCTTTGGGGTTTAGTCTCCAATTCGTTTTGACATGTGTTTTTGTGATGGTGAGGACACAGTTCATCGCAGCACATAACCTCCATCAGTCATGATTACAGACACAAAGCAGTAAGTTTTTGTTTCTGACATTTCTTACTCTTTTTGTAATTGTCACTGGAATAGAAGCAAGTTGTGCTGTTCCCAGTTCTGATTACAGGCTTTGTCATGAGAAGATGACACAAGGAAATGTTTAGCTCCTTATTTACAGCTCAATGTGTTATTTAAGAAATCCAGTGACCTGAATATATGCTGTCTAGAGACCTATGCTGCTTAAGCACATCATTTTCTTCTGAGAATAATGTACCCTATCTTCTTAGTTACTAATTTGAAATGAGTGACATGGTAACATTTTAGAGATTTATTAGATTTGTTCCTACTCAAGAGATGACTATGTATGTATATAATTCTATGGTCTATGAATTAGCTAGTAAGGGCAGCCTGCTTAGAAATAGAAGGAATGACCAACTAAAACTCATACAGATAAATTAAGAAGCTTTACTTCTAAAAACTGTTATCTGCTGGTACTTCGGGGTCTGAATGATTTGTGAGTAAAACTGGAAAATTAAATGGAAACTAAGCAAAATGGAAAATGTTCCGGAAAATCTGCATAATGAAGTAAATATTTTAACTTGCAGAAGGGAAAAAATATTAAAAAAGCTGGTTTGTAAATTTTTTTAGTATGAATTAGAGGAACCTTTTTTCTTATGATCACTTTACTATAGAAAGATGTGTTTTGGCAGCTTCGCCATGAAGAAAACCAGTCTTTGTCTACTAATTGTTCAGATCAGGGAGCTAGTTACAGCATTCCTTTTTTATGTCTCACATAAATATTCTCTCAGAAATCAAAGAGTCAAGAGGAGGTAATATTGAACACTAATTCTATGGCGGTAACTTACCTCGTGATCCAAGAACATTAAAACATTTTCTTTCAGTACTCTTCTATATTTTTCAAGTATAAGATCCTTAGTTTACTTGATTCTCCTTAGAGCCTGGTCCTCCCCTCAATATTAGCTGTTTCAAACTTGATAGGCTACTACCTTACTTCTTCTCTTGAACTGTGACTTGTAGATAGGGAGATCAAAAAGTATTTTTAAAATATTTTACATTTCTGAAAGGAGCAATAAAGCTTCCGAAAGAAACAACAATTCGTATACAGTAAAATTTATTCAAAACTTACCGAGTCATCAATAATAACTACCACCTTTATTTACTTAGTTTTTCACTTCCTAAATGTTAGAATCCTTTTGTTTCAAGCTTCCAGTCTTGACAAAGTACTGCGGTAACGTTATTCAAAGCCCGAAATTAGCTTTGTCACAACTAATAGCTTGGGCGTCATCCCACTTCACCAGATATTTTACCTGGACATTTGAATGGATTCTCTAATAATTTTGACAGTGACAATGAGCTAAGTAAGTCATAATAGAGTATATCTTCAAATACTCCAGTATAACTTACAATAATCGAACAACTAATACATATACAGAGATAATGACTTCTCTTTTATGTGTATGATGTTCCTCAGTCTACTTCTGTAGGATTTGTTGTGCATATCCTTAAGTTCACATACTCACCATTTTCATTAACAAGAAAGGTGTCTCACTATATTTGGAATATACTAAGCATTATGAGATTTCAACCTGCCTTACAGTACCTACTGTACATAGGTTGATAACATCTCTAATATTTGTAAAAAATATGAGTTTTAAAAACCAGTTAGCACAATTAAATTGTGCCAGTTTCTTGTAGTCAGCAAAATAAGTCAGACATATGTAGGCAGTTTCATATTCAGCTGCCTTGGAGCACTTAGTACAGATGAATGGCCTTGCAGCAGGTCAGACAATGATTAGCTTTCTTCACTCATGCAAAAACAGTTCAAAGTCAGTACCTTCAAATTAAAGAATCTATGATATTTTATCAACTTGGTCCATATTTCTAGAATTTGCAATTAAAAGCAAAATTAACTGTCCATAAAAAATATTTTATCATCTGAATAAATTGAACTCCCTCACACATAAGTATTTGTCAATGATATTTGAGAACATTTCTTTGCATTTCTATTTTATTTTATTTTATTTTATTTTATTTTATTTATTTTATTTTATTTTATTTAAATTTTATTTTATTTTTCTTTACAGTGAGATTATTTAAATATTTGCCAAACAATTAATTATCTACTTTAGAAGCATCATAATTCCAAAATCAAATATCTTCAGTTAATTTAATCAATACATACCTAATTCCACAATAGATCGACAGTTTTACTCCTATTGAATTAGGTTTGCCATTCATAAATAATGAAATACGTTCCTGATCCAAAAGTATTTGCTGGTAGTAATTAGAATATAATCTCCACAGAAGCAGAACATCAGTCAGAACAGCCTTAACGAACTTTTTTGATGTTAGCATTTTACAGATCTGTTAACTCTTAAGTCCTGCAACACGATTCAAACTGGTGTAAGGATATGTGTAACCATTCTTCAGAGCACTTCATTACAGAGCTGTCAGTGGTGCTAGTGCATGTGTAACTCAGGACCCTCAAAACATATGAGCTATCTTGGGATTTAATTCAAGTTTATTTTCAACTCATTAGCTGTGGATCTCATAGAGAATATTTAATTATCTGCATGCAAAACTATAGCTGTCCAAAAGGAGAGAAGGTCATTTGTTAAACAACAGTAAGGCAAAAACAAACAAACAAACAATGCTCCTTTCCATTTTACATTCCTACATTCCTGTAACTGTCATATTTTTATACCTTAAAGTACATGTCAGGAATATTGCAGCTTCCAACAAATTTCTACTCATGACAGGACCGTATTTGTGTCATACTGGTTACTATTAAAGGATATGCAAAATGTTAAGGTATCCTTTAGCCAGTAAAGGTTGTTTTTCCACACTGATGATCCCCTTGGAGCTAAACAAACAAACGAAGTGTTACTCAGCATCATGCACTACCTTTGATAGGCTTCCTCATGCTCCACATGGCAGGTGTGAAACTCCTGCAAATACCAAATTGATTCTCTGTGTTCCTCCTAAATTGCAGAACCCCATTTAATCATCTCACTAGTTACTCTGCCTTTGATCAGCCATGTTATCTGAGTTCTGAAAGTCTGCTTCAGGCCATCTTACTTTTCAAAATAGTCTTATTTTTATCAAGGATTTTCTAAGATATATTGTAACAGAAAGAAAAAGATTCCCATATGATATCTTCTTGACTCAAAAGATTCTCCGATTCTCCAAATCATTCCAACACTTGATATTTTCAAATAATAACAAGCTTGTCTCAAATTGACACAGACAGTTTGCACAAGAATAATAATCAATACCATTTATTAATTAAAATAATTCCCAATCATTTCCAATTATATGTCTCAGGAATTTATCTGAATAAAATACTGGAATTCTTAATTCTCGTGTGTTCCTCATTTCTGAACAGTTTGAAATTTTCTTTGGAACACAGGGTAAAGTGAGACAGAGTGAGAACATCTGGGAATATTTTAATAGAATTTAAGTATATTATATTGTTTCACTAATATTCAGTCAATTAGGAAGTGGTGCATCATTTTCATAATGAAATTAAGCAGAATCATTTATAAGTTGCTATACTCCCAAATTTTGTTCTTAAAACTAAGTAAAAGGAATCCAATTAATATAAGCTTACTAAAATAATTAACTTAAAAATGAATGGTCGAATTTGATCAAACTTCAGCCCTTGGATTTCAGTGTCAACTTGGCAAAGAGTATTTAGCATCAGTTATCAAAGAAAAGTCATGTCAGAATTTTCCTGCATTCTGAGTATGTTTCTATGAAATGGTATTCAGACAAGAAATATTAATTCTACACCACAGTAAAAATGAAGAGCATACCTGACATTAATTCCTACTGAGTTTATTACCGTATTTTCTGCAGTTGATAACAGAAATTGAAACCTGCCATTGACTGAAAAATTCCTCAGAATACTACACATACTGTAGCTTACTAGACTCTAAAAATCAGAAATGAACTGAAGAATGAACTGTATTTCAAAACACATAAGCAGGAAGCTTTACAGTGACAGTCCAGGTTAGTCCATATTATTGTAACAGCAATCACTGTTAACAGCTCATGTTTGTTGTGATCAAGTCTGTGGTTATAAGATTATTCATCGAATGGAAGAGTATATATACTACCTGTATAGACATCCTAAGGACCTGTTTCAAAAAAACTTTTGAGTTGCTTTTCAGGAATGCATGTCCAAATCTTTGGTTTGCCTGGGCCACACTGAATGAAAAGGAATTGTCTTGGGCTGAATATAAAACATGTAATATAGTTATAAGTAACAAAATGTGTTTTATATATAGATAGATAGATAATTAAAACAAAACAAAGAAAAAAAAAAAGAAAGCAACAAAACCAAAAATGGTGGGATGTTTAACCATGTTTTTGAGAAAGAGAAGAGAAGAGAAGATCCTTGAAATTTATCAACAGGCAACACTAAGTTGATCATAAATCACAGGCTCTCATTATCTCCACATTGTTTCAAACTAGTGTTTTTCTGGAGGCATATATATACTTACATATATATATTTGGTGAAGCTATGACATTCAGCTGCATGGTACTTCTCAATGCAGCGTGGCAGGCAAATCTACACTGTACAGACAATTATCTTTACAAACACTGCTTAAAATGATGGTGACAGAAAAAGAATTATGACAAATGAAGTGAAATCAGAAGTTACTTTCATTCAAAATACATCTTGACAGTTTGTCTGGAATATCCTGGTCGACTTAAGAAATTATTAGTCTGAATGTAATTCTGGATGATGAGCAAATACTTTATAGGGATGAATGTCACCAATGAGCTTAGGCAAGGTCAACTACAGCAGCTGCATGTAAGCAAGGAATAAGTTATGAGGCACTTTCTTGATAGGAAACCCTCCAAATTCTTCCCAGGAAGTCAACATACTGGTGCACTCAAAAATTTCTGAACATTAATGCATGCAGCATGGAGAATAAGAACAATACATTAGAGATCTACATCAAGTTGCAGATCTATGGTCTTGCTGGGATCATGGAGATGTGGCAGGCTGGCTTCCATGACTGAAGTCTTGGACAAAATCAGTTGTTTATGAAGGAGATATTGCAGAGAAATTCCCTCTAGGAAGCAGCGGGGAAAACTTCAAATTTCTTTCAGAGGTTTGAGGGATGGTTCCTCTTGAAAGGTAGTATAACAGAAAGCCCAGCTGAACTGCCTTTACATCAATGTACATTATGGGAAATGCGCAGGAGTTGGAAACCATGATATACTTGGAAAATTATGATCTGGCTGCTATCAGAGAAAAATGGTGGGATGAATTTCATGAGTGGTATACTGAGACTTAGGGCTACAGGCTCATCAGATAGGATAGACAAGGTAGGAGGGTGACTACTCCTGATACCTCCCTTTTTTGCAACTGTCTGGAGACGGCATCCAGCACAAGCTGTTCCATCACCTTTCCAGGGACAGAGGTGAGGCTGACTGGACTATAATTACCAGGATCTTCCTTCTTGCCCTTTGTGAAGACCGGAGTGACCTTGGCTATCCTCCAGTCTTCAGGCACCTCCCACATTCTCCAAGACCTCTCAAAGATGATAGAGTGGTTCAGCAATCACCTCCGCCTGCTCCCTCAGCACCCATGGATGTACCCTATCAGGTCCCATGGAAAACATTAGCATTGCCTAGGAGCTCACAAACCACCTCTTCCCTGACTAATGGGAAACCTCCCATTCCCCGGACCCTCTCACTAACCTTCAGGGTCTAGGATTCCTGAGGGATAGCTTTTTCACTGAAGACAGAAGCAAAGAAAGCGTTCAGTATCTCCACCTTCTCAGCATCCCCCATTACCAGAACACCCCCCTCACCTAGGGCCCACATTCTCCCTAGTCTTCCTTTTACTGTTAACATACTTAAAATGCCTTTTCTATTATCCTTTATCACTTTTGCCAGATTCAATTCCACATGTGCTTTAGCCTTCCTCGTTGCATCCCTGCAGGTCCTGACAACCTCTGTATATTCTTCCCAAGTGGTCAGACCCTTTTTCTACATTTTCTAGACCTTCTTCTTCCCTTTGAGTTTTACATGTGCTCCTTGCTCATCCATGCAGGTTTTCTGACACCCCTTCCCAATTTCTTGCTCACAGGGATGCACTGATCCTGAGCTTGGAAGAAGAGCTGTTTAAATGCTGACCAGCTCTCACAGGCCCCCTTACCTCCTAACGCCCTAGCCCTGGGGATAGCTCCAAGGAGGTCCCAGGTGAGATCAAAGATGGCTCTCCTAAAGTCCAGGGTAGCAATCCTGCTTTTTGCTTTGCTTCTTCTGCTTAGGATCTTGAACTCCACAATCTTGTGATCACTACAACCCAAGCTGCCCCCAACCTTTACTTCCTTAACAAGTCCTTCCTTGTTAATGAGAATAAGGTCCAGTAACACCCCTCCTCATGTCAGTTCCTCCACCAACTGCATCAGAAAGTTGTCTTCAACACATTGCAAGAACCGTTTGGACCATGTGTGCTTGGCCATGTTGTTCATTCAGCAAATATCTGGATAATTGAAGTCCGCCATAAGCACCAGCGCCTGGGAACATGACGCTACTTCTAATTGCTTATGGAAGGCCTCATCAACCTCATCCTCCTGATCAGGGGGCCTGTAGTACACACCCACAACAGTGTCACCCTTACCAGCCTGCGCCTTGATTCTCACCCACAAGCTCTCCACTGCTACGTTATTCTCTATCAGCTGGAGTTCAATATATTCTAACTGCTCTCTCACATAAAGAGCAACTCCACCACCTCGCCTTGCCAGCCGATCTTTCCTAAAAAGCACATAGCTCTCCATGGCAACATTCCAGTCATGAGAGCTGTCCCACCACGTCTCTGTGACCGCAATGAGATCATGGCCTTGCGTCCACACGCAGATCTCCAACTCTTCCTGTTTATTTCCCATGCTGCGCACATTAGTGTACAGACACTTAAGGGAAGCAGCATCCCCCCACCTCTCTCCACGCCTTTGACCTCCACTCTCTTCACCCATCAAGCTCTGTTTTGAGCCTCAAACTACCTCCTCAGCCCCAGTGGCCCTCATTTTGTCACCTTCCTCTTCATACCTAGTTTAAAGACCTGTCAATAAGTCCTGCCAGTTCCTCGGCTAGAATCCTCCTACCCCTTGGAGACAGGCTGCTTCCACCTGCAGTCATCATGCCAGGTGCCGAGTGAATTGCCCCATAGTCAAAAAAAAACAACCCAGAATTTCTATGTTTGCACCAACTCTTAAACCATTTATTTAAGGGGTGGGCTTTTTGGATCCTCACAGTATCCTTCCCTGCCACTGAAGTTATAGAAGAAAAAAACACCTGCACACCTGTTCCTTCAACTACTTGCCCCAGTCCCCTGAAGTCATCCTTGAGAGTCTTCAGGCTTTTCTCAGCAACTTTGTCACTGTTGATAAGGTCTTCTTGCTTCACATGCAGGAGGTGTCAAGCTTGTGGGTTTTTATCCTGATGGGGGGGTTTCAACCACGGGTATGCCTACTGGGATAGTGACATGGAAGGTGGTAGACAACCCAGGAGATTCCTGGCTTCTACTGAGGATAACTTCCTGGTCCAGGTACTAGATGGATTGACCTGAGGTGAAGCCTTACTGGACCTGGTACTCACCAAGGCACAATAGAGCATAAGAGACATTGAGACTGGTGGCAGTGATCATGCCCTGATGATGTTTGTGATCTGGATGAACACAGGTCTGGTAAAAATTAGAGTCAGGACCCTGAACTTCTGGAGTGCAAACTTCTGGCTGCTCAAGGAGCTGCTGGGTGGGATCTCCTGGCAAAAAATCCTGAAGGGCATAGGAACAGAACAGAACTGGCAGCTCTTAAAGGACATCCTTCTGCAAGCACAAGAACTCTCCGTATCCTGGAAGAAGAAACTGGAAGGAGGAGGCGGGTAACAGGTGGCTGAGAAGGTGGCAGCTTAAACTGAGGGAAAAGAGAGAGAGATGTGCCGGAAGTAGAAGCAGGGTTGTGTAGCTTGGGAAGAATACAAGGATGTCATCCACATGTACAGATTAGGAAAACCAAGGCACAGATGGAGCTGAACTTGGTGAAGGATGTGAAAAATAACAAGAAAGGGTTCTACAGGAACATAGACAGGAAGACACAGACCAAGAAGGCTCTCTGATTAATGAGGATGGAGTACTGGTTTACTCAGACATGGAAAAATCTGGGGTGCTCAATATATGCTTGTCTTGGTCTTCATTGGTGGACAGGCTCCCTTTGTCTGCCAGAACACTGGACTTCTAGGTGTGGGTGAGAGTTGTGTATTCCATTCTGCTGTAACAGTGGAACAAGTCTGAGACCTCATGAAACTGAATGGACATAAGTCCATGGAGCCAGATGATATGCATTCCAGGGTTCTGAGAGAGATGGATGATGTGGTTGCTGAGCCATTCTCCGTTATATTTGAAAAATCATGAATGTTGGGTGAAATTCCTGGTGACTGGAAAAGGGAAACATTACTACCATTTTTAAGAAAGGGAGAAAGGATGATCTGGAGAACTAACAGTGAGCCTCACCTCTGTGCCTGGGAAGATCATAGAACAGATCTTCCTGGTTGTCATGTTAAGGTACATATGAGATAAAGATGTGATCCAGGACAGGCAGCATGGCTTCATCTTGCCTGATCAATCTGGTGGCCTTATGATCAATGGTTCTGTGTCTGGGTAGGGGATGGTCATGAGTGGTGTCCCCAAAAGGTCAGTCTTGGAACCAGTGCTTTTCAACATTTTCATCAATGACATAGTCAAGGTCACTTATTCTAATGTAGTCCTCCACCTTCCTTTGTATAACTTTCTGCATAACCCTCCACAGTCTGGGGTCCCCTGCCCATTAAAGATGTGGTACTCTTGGAA
This sequence comes from Callipepla californica brunnescens, assembly GCA_023055505.1. NCBI lineage: Eukaryota > Metazoa > Chordata > Aves > Galliformes > Odontophoridae > Callipepla > Callipepla californica. The sequence goes on along the minus strand of JALIRH010000023.1, from coordinate 5,548,691 downwards.
TGGGTCCAGAGGAGGGCCACTAAAATGACCAGAGGGCTGGGGCACCTCTCCTGTGAGGAAAGATTGAAGGAACTGGGCGTGTTTAGCTTGGAGAAGAGAAGGTTCCAGGGAGACCTCACTGTGACCTTCCAATTTTGAAGGGAGTGTATCTGCAGGAGGGGGAACAACTATTTACATGGGTTGATGGTGATAGGACAGGGGAAAAAGACAGAAGATTCAGTTTAGATGTTAAGAAGAAGTTTCTCACTTAGGGTGGTGACACACTGGAACAGGCTGCCCCATCTTTGCAGGTGTTCTAGGCAAGGCTAAATGTGGCTCTGGGCAGCCTGGTTTAATGGTTGGCAACCCTGCCAATGGCAGGGAGATTGAAACTCAGTTAACTTTGAGGTCCTTTTTAACCCAGGCCGTTCTATGAGTCTATGATTCTGTGATTCCATGATTCTATGATTCCATGATTCTATTGTTCTATCACTCTATTGTTCTATCATTCTATCATTCTGTCATTCTGTCATTCTATCATTCTGTGAGAAGACAGTGAGAAGGATTTATCCTACATGTGAGAAAGCAGCTGAAGAGCTTAGAGACTTGCTTGGGGATGAATAAGGAGCTAACTGAGAGTTTATGGCTTTGGATTAAAAGGAGAACTTGGAAAACCAACGTTTTAGTGAGTCTCCACTGCAAACAGTCGGATCAGGATCAACAGGCAGATCATGACCCCTGCAGACAGATAGAAGTATCAGTCCAGAGGGACTGGTCCTCCTGGTTGACTCAAACCGTCCTGTGTTGGTGTGGAAACACAGTAAGACATAATCCAAGAGATATTTGGAATTCATTGAAGATAATTCAAGATAGTTCAAATTCCTCTTGCAAATGATAGAGAAACCAATGAGGAGAAATGCTCTGCTGGATCACACACTGACTCATGAATGACTTGATGGATGAGCAATGTTCAGATGGGTAAGACATTCTTCCCAATGTCACATCGTCCACAAATTACTCAGAGCACACACTAACCTAATGTCCAGATCACTAATGAATATGTGAAGCAAGACTGAATCCAGTATTGACCTCTAGGTTACTTAGCTCATTATTATTATCCAGTTAATGAGCAAGATAGAAAGAATGAGAAGGACTTCTGTAAGTACATTTCTGACAAAGAAACACTAGGAAATATGTGGACCCTTTCCTAAATGAAAGGAAGGACTTTGTGATGCATGACAGAGAAAAAGTTAAGCTGCTGAATACTTTTTCTGTTCTAGCCTTTACCAAGAATTTTGCCCCTCAAGAATGCCAGATCCTAGAGAGCACAGGAAAAAGTTGGAGTACAGAAAACAAAATAGGATGAGTTTATGGTATTCCCTTAAGCAAACTGGACATACATAAGTCCACAAGCCCAAATGAGATGCAACCATATATGCTGAGGGTAATGACAGATGTCATTATGAGGCCATTTTCAATATTTTTTGAATTACCACAGTAAATGGAGAAATGTATGCAGACTGGATGAAAGTAAATATTGCTGTCTTCAAGAAGGACAAGAAGGAGAATACTGAGAATCGTAGTTTGGTCCATCTCATTAGATCCCCTGGATGATTATAGAGTAGTTAATACTGGGTAAAATTTACAGGCATGTGAAAGAGAAGAAAATCATCAGCATAGATTCACCAAGGGTGAAGTCCTGCATAACTAGCTTGGAAGGCATCCACAATGAAATTACTACCCACATCAGTGTGTGGAGATTAGTCCATTCCAGTCAACTTAAATAAAATCTGACTGAATGACTAAGGTGAAGGTACTAATGGCGATTTGTACTGCAAAGTCTGGCTGAAAGTCAGTAATTAGCAGTACTCCAGGGGTCTAGTCCTTTCTAACAACATCATTAAAGAGCTGAGTGACAAGGCCAATGGAACAAAACTGTTAGAAATTAAAGTTACGCTAGAGGGTCATGCTACCATCCAGAGAAACCTGGATAAGTTGAAGAACTGAAGAAATGGACTGATGGGAACCCCGTGAATTTCAACAAATGGAAGGGCCAAGTCTTGTAGCTGGAGAGGAACAGCTCCAGGCATGAGGATATGCCATAGACCACCCAAGTGGAAAACAGCTCTGTAGAGAATTCACTGATAGTCCTGGTGGAAATCAAGTTGAGTGTTGTTTTATGAGTTTTGTTAGTGGCATTCCACATCATAACATCGTGTGAGGCACTACAGTTCAAGTATTAATGCTCTAAGTTAGTGAACTGCTAATTTCGGAGTACCTGACACTCAGAAAAGAAGAAGAACTACATACCCCAAAGGACATTATGTTCCCATTTTCCACCCAGAGGGAAAGATAAAGCTGCACGCAAGTCCCAGAGACTTTCTCTTTTACTGTTCAACTCAGCAGTAGAAGTTCCCTAGTCATCTCACCTTCAGCTTCAGTGTAAGGCCTTTGGTTTCAGACATTCTTTCTCTCACTTTATTTGTTTTTTTAGCTTCAATTTAAATTATATTGTGTCATTTTACATTCTCATGTCTAATTTAGTAAATTAGTTTTCCTCCCCAGATTGTAATTGCTGTTCTGTTTTCTGGGCCCATCTCCCTACCCTCTCCCTTTTCCCCCTTCCCCTTTCCAAGGAAGTGTGTCCGTGGGTCCCCCACCTTATTAGTCATGGAATGAGGCCAAACTGGCCCATAAACCATTGACTAACATCAATGCTGAGACATGAGTGCTTGCTTCTAAGAAGGCCAGTGGTATTCTTGGTTGCATTAGGCAAAGTATTGACAATAGTACAAGAGAGGCGATTCTTAGCATTGCTGAGGTCCCAACTGGAGTGCAGTGTCCAGTTCTGGACTCCACTGTACAAGAGAAATATGGACATACTAGAAATGTTCCAACAAAAGGTCACAAAATTGATGAAGCGAAAAGAATACCTCTATTCTGTAAGAAGGCTAAGACAGCTGGTTCTGTACAGCCTGGAGAAGAAGCCCAGAGGAGACCTTATTAATGTATACAAATAGCTTAAGTTTGTGTGCAAAGAAGACACAGTTCTCTTCAGCGTTGCCCAGTGCCAGGACAGCAGGCACGAAGTGGAGTACAAGATGTTCACCATGAACATCAGGAAGCAATTGTATTAGCTGAGTGTCAACAGTTTATGGGCTAGTTTGGCCTGGTTCCATGACGATTGGTGCGGGGGACCCACGAACCCATGCCCCAGGAAAGGGAAGGGGAAAACGAAAAAGGGAAAAGGGAGATGGGCTTAGAAACAAAATGGTGTCAGCAATCTGAGGAGGAAAGCTAATTTACTAAAATAAGTTATAGGAAAGCAAAATAACACAATATAATGCAATATAATAGGAAATGAAATTAATAAATCAAATAAAATCAGCAAGAAATAGTGTCCGATAAACTGAAGGCCTTACACTAAATGCTGAAGGTGAGACGGCAGCGAGTACCCACTGTTGAGTTGATTCCAAAGGAAAGAGAGTGTCTTGTGACGTGCAAACAGTTTTTATCTTTCCCTCCAAGAGAAAAAACATCCAACCCATGCCCGTACCCCCTGGTTGATCCCTTAAGGCCACATGGAATGGTAGATCACTGTTTCCACAATAATAATATTCTGCTGCCTATCCCAGACTTACAGCTCAGGGGTCTGAGTAGACTGAGGATAAGTGGCTTGAGAAATAAAGACAGAAGTAAAGAAAGCATTGAGAACTTCAGCCTTTACCTCATCCTCAGTGCTGTCTTTGCCTTTCAGGACTGACTGTCAAATGATTCTCCCAACCAGTGTTCAAACCATTCCATGTTTGCCCTCTGGAAAAATATTCTGTGTCTGTGCAACCTGCTCTGGGTATATATCTTTTCTAGCGCAATGAGTTTGAACAAAATGAAGCCTAGAGGTCTCTTTTGGACTCAACAATCACAGAAACACAGAATCACAGAACTGTAGGGATTGGAAGGGAAACATAGAGATCATTGTTTCCAACCCCCCTGCCAAACCAAGCTCCCTAACTCAGGTTGCGCAGGTAGGCATCCAGGTGGGTCTTGAATGTCTTCAGGGAAAGAGACTGTTTCAGGGTTAAATTACCCCCACTGTGACGAAGTTCCCATGCAACTTCCCATGGAACTTCCTATGCTCCAGTTTGTGGCTATTTCCCCTTGTCCTGTCACCACAAACTGCTGAGAAGAGTCCAGCCTTGTTCCTCTGCCTCCTGCTCCTTAGATATTTATAGATGTGGATCAAGGCTGAACATACCCAGGTCTTCCAGCCTTTCCTCATAAGACAGGTGTTCCAGGCCCTGTATCATCTTTGTAGTCCTTGGCTGGACTCTTTCCAAGAGAGGGTATCAGTGACCATAAGAGATACCTATTACTGCTGGTTTAAGCAAGGAACAACTCTTGGCACATTTATTTTTTCATAAAGGTATGCTCCAATATGTCTCAAATATTGCTTTAAACATAAAATCATGTATTGATTCCTCCCTCTTCCCCCCTCATTTTTCTGTCATTCAGTCCTTTATTCATTTTATAGCATGTTTAGTTAATATTCTCCTGATACTTTGAAAGATATTTTGAAATGATTAAAAAGAAAAATATGCATAGTAAGGCTTAAGCTTGATTAATTTTCTTCTCTCTGTTCTTGTAGAGATTGATATAACTGACTAAACAAATGACTCTGAAAGTTTCATAAACTCTAGAATCAACATAGATCAACTGTTACTCAAAAAATTTCTCTGTTCACTGAGACCATTTAATCTGAAGCTTAAAGGATGACAATACATAGATAGGATTCCTGTTCATAAGTGCATTAGCAGCTTTTCTTTTCATTCTAATCTGACATACTTGTGGATGCATATGATTTCTGCCCAAATGAAGAGATGTTCCTGTACTGACTTTCAGCCACTAGCAAAAGGAGAGACAGAGTTACATGCTGAGGACCTAGAAGAGGTAAGGACTTCTCCAGCACTGGCAAGGAAGGGCCCTGGAAGCAGGTCAGGCCAAGAAGTATTTTTATAACTACATTTGTGTCACATTCTTATTGGGTTAGTTTGATGATTAAAGTCCTCCAAGATTTCTTAGAAAGGATAGAATATCTACAGCAGTAATTCAACACATTTTTAAATGTTTACCTTAAAAGTTCAGTGAGTGCAAGTAAGAACAGGAAGAACTAGAAATCTGTGTGTGATCGCAAGGTCATGATTTCACTGATCCATGGAGACATGGTGGGACAGCTCGCATGACAGGAATGCTGTCAGGGATGGCTAGGTCCTCCATAGAGAAGATGGGATTGTGAGGAAATGTGGTGGAGCTGCTTTTTTGTGAGAGAGCAACTAGAACATATTGAGCACCACTTGAGGGGGGGAATGATGAACAAGTGGAGCACTTGTGGGTAAGAACTAAAGGTGACACTGTTGTGGATGTGTACTACAGGTCACGTGGGCAGGAGGAAGAAGTGAATGAGGTCTTCTGCAAACAGCTGTAAGTATCCTCACGATCCCTGGCACTGGTTCTTATGGGGGACATCAATAATCCCGATATTTGTTGGATAAGCAACATGACTGGGCACAAATGGCCCAGGAAGTTCCTGCTGTGTTGATCATAACATTCTGATGCAGATGATGGAGGAGCTACTTGACCTTGTTCTTACTGACAAACAAGGTCTGGTCAGGGTTGTAGAGGATGGGGGCAGCTTGGGATGCAGCAGTAACAAGGTAGCGGAGCTCAAGTTTTTGTGTGGACGAAGGAAAACAGTAAATAGAATTGCTATCTTGGACTTCAGGAGAATCAACTTTCACTTCTTCAAACGCCTACTTGAAGATATCTGATGGGCCAGAATGTTAGAAGGTTGACCTGGTTGGTAATTAAGTACCACTTCATCCAAGCTCTTGTGCATCTCTGAGAACAAGAAATGAGTGAAAAGTGGCAAGGGGCCTGCATGGATGGGCAAAGAACTCATGGATTAACTGAAAGGTAGATGAAATGTGGAAAAAGAGCTTGTCCGCCTGAGAATAGTATAGGAATGTTGTCAGGGCCCATAGGGATGCAACAGGGAAGGCAAAGACACTCCTGGAATTAAACCTTGTAGAGAAGTTAAAGGATAACAAGAAAGTTTATTTTTTTAAAGTACATCACCAGTAAAAGAAAGACTAGGGAAAATGCACATCTGGTACTAAATGAGGTGGGTACCCTGGTAACAGGAGACACTAAGAAGGAAGATACGCTGAATGCCTTCCTTGCCTCAGTCTAATGCTAAGACTAATCTGCAGGAATTCAAGACCTGGAGATAAGAGAGAGTCAGGAAAAGGAAAATTTTCTGGTGGTAACCAAAATCAATGCACACAAATCCATGTGTCCCAATGGGATGCTCCCACATGTGCTGAGAGAACTAGCATATATGATTGCTGAACTGCTCTCTATCATCTTTGAAAAGTCTTGGGAGAGGTGTCTGACGACTGGAGGATGGCTAGTATCACTTCAGTCTTCAAAATGGCAAGAAGAATTTGCAAAACTACAGGCCAGTCAGCCTTGCCACCATCCATGGAAAGATGGTGGAACAACCTGTTCTCAATACCGTTTCCAATACCAATTGGAAGAGAAGAAGGTTGTCAGGATTTGTCAACATGGATTTATCAAGGGGAAATTATGCTTGACCAACCCAATAGCATTCTTTGATGTCATTGGCTGGGTAGATAGGAAGAGAGTAGTGGATGCTGTGGACCTTGGCTTCAGCAAGATGTTTGACATCTTTTCCCATAACATCCTTGCTAAAGGACTTAAAAATTGTTGAATAGATGAGTGGATAGTGGAATGGATTGAGAACTGGCTAACTGGCAGGGCTTAGAGGGTCATCATGAGCATTTCAGTCCCTTTGGAGGCCTGTAACTATCAGTATTACCCAGAGGTCAGTGCTGTGTCTGCTATTCTTCAACATTTTCATCAACAACCTGGATGAAGGGATAATGTTCACCCTCAGCAAGGTTGCTGAGGATAAAAAGCTAGGACAGTTGACTGACACACCTGAAAATTGTGCTAGCCATTCAATGAGACCTGGACAAATTGAAGAATTGGGTAGGGAGGAAGCTGTTGACACTTAAGAAGAGCAAGTGGAGAGTCTTGCACGTGGAGAGGAAAAACTGTGTGCCACAATACAGGTTAGGGGATGATATCCTGGATGAGCTCTACGGAGAAGGATGAGGAGGTCCCGGTCAACTACTGGTTGACCATGATACAGAAGTGTGCCCTTGTAGCCAACAAGGCCAATGTTATCCTTGGGTCTACTGAAAAGAACATGGCCAGCAGGTTGAGGAAGGTGATTCTACCTCCATATTCTACCTTAGTGTGGCCATATTTAGACTACTGTTTCCAGTTCTGGGCTCCCTGGTTCAAAAAAGGGAGGGATCTCCTAGAAGGCATCCAGCAAATATGAGTGGGAGTCTGTAGTGTATATCATATGAGGACAGCCTGTGTACTCTCGTTCCATTCAGCCTGGGGAGAAGAACTAAAGGGATCTAATAAATGTTTATAAATATACAGGTTGCTGGGAGACAAATGGATGAGGCCAGGTGATGTGGTGTTGTGCAGTGACAGGACTAGTATTAATGGCCTAAATCTTGAGCACAGAAAGTTCCATACTAACATGTGGAAGAACTTACTTATGGTAAGGGAGGAAGAACACTGGCACAGTTTTGTCAGAAAGGTAGTGGAGTCTCCCCTGGGGATATTCAAGATATCTAGTTGCCTATCTGTGTGATCTCCTTCAGCAGAGTTTGGACTCCATGATCTCTTGAGGTCCCTTTCAACATGCGCTGTTCTGTGATTCTGTTAAAAAAATTTAAGGCGGCCAGAATTTACCCCTGTCTTTTCAGGTCAACAAAAACATATTTCACAGTTGTAATCAAAGAACCATTTATTTATTTCCAGATATCTAATGTATTCCAAAAATCTAAACTCCTTTATTTTCTTCTGAATAGCCACAGGGGAAAGCTAAGAAACCATTTATCTTAAAGCTAAGTAATTTCACCACAGACTGGAAAATCCATTTAAGCTATACCTCCAATTTATTAGCACTATATGAAAGATGAACATTCACAGTCTCAATTGCATAAAGTTTGAGGACACTCATAATTTTCATTTTAAGAAGAGTGAATTATTCAACAAGCAAAGCTTTATTTGTTTAAACAAATATTTTAGTTTTTTACAGATGCATATTTTAATATAGTCATACTCCTAGTGCAGAATCTTTCTCACCTTTTGAAGACTTTTTTTTAAAGATAAAAGTCTTGCCCAATATAACCCTTGGAAAGTTCCATTCAGGTTTTACTCTGAGAAGAAAGTATGGTTATACATTTTGACTTTGTGTAGTAGAAGAATATAGTTGACTAGATTTGAAAAATGAAATTTGGATATATCATTATTTTTTACATCCACACTACTATCAATGGCTTTTTGTTTGTTTGTTTGTTATATTGGAAATCAAACTTTAAGCTGCAAAAAACACTTGCATATTCAATGATGTTAGTTGCACATGACCAAAATCAGCATTAAAGAATCATGGGTTAATTTTAAATAGTGAATATGGAAGCTACCTGGATATTGGAAAGCGTAAAATACAATCAATTATATTTTTCTGGGAAAAAAATATTGTGCATAATAATCTTTGCAGTCCACTAATATACATCTGCACAGTCTTTAATTATTTGACTCTCTTCCAAAACCTGAAAAATTCTCATTCGTATATATTAATTTTTCTTCTCCTCCGTTAGATTTTAGGAATAAAACATAACTGTAGGAAAATCATCAAAACTCTAGGGATGGGCATGTAAAAAAGTAGGGCTGTTTCGAAGTAAGTAGTTTACCTCTGGAAATTTGTTTTGTTTTTGTTTTTTTTTAAGTTAACGAACAGAAAACTGACATTTTAAGATTACCTCTAGAGGGGAAAAAAAGTGCATCGATAAATATTCTGATAAGGTATTGAAAAAACAATTAGGTGGGTCCTTATAATGTCACCTGAACATTATTTAAACTACTTATGTGGTTTATTTGTGTTTTTTTCCCCTCTGGGAGCGGGAAAACAAACACAAAACTGGGCGTAGGATAATTCTCAGTAGGAGATAAGATGAAATTGGTTAACTGGATTCAATTTTCTCCATAATAAAATTCAAATTTGTGTCAGAATACAAGCCCTATAATTCTGAAAAAAAAAAAAAAAAAACAACAATCCAATCTCAATTATAAAAAATATTTGCTTATCTTATGACTTGAGATCTGACGCTTGAAATAAAACTGCAGATGTTTTTATGGCTGTCGTGTAGTCCTTAAGTATTTACTGCTTTTACTTGACATAGTGAGATGTGGAATAAATAATTTTGTAGCATCATTTCCAAAAATACACCATGCATTTGCTGTTTAACTACTGCACCAGAATTCAGAAATGTGAATCTGTTTGAATGTTTTATTCAAATTTTTAATACAATCCCCCACATCCTGAGTAATATCTCTATAAATCCCTAAATTCTAGGTAATAGGATGATCTGTCTCCTACTAATAAAGAGAGATAGAAGACTGATGGCACATCTGTGTCCCCTCTAACCAGCAATTCTGAGAAAACTACAAACCAAATAAAGGCAGAGAATCACCTGCCAGCCTCTGCTGGTACCATTTGCTAAAACAGACCTCACCTCAGTAATAGGCAGATGATGTCTTACAGCTCATTGTGAACTGGTGGATGGTTGTGAGTTTCTAAGGTTAGACAATACATTGAGAAACTGCTTAGCCAAAATTTTACAGACATGAACTAGAGGATATTTCTTAAATATTTAAACATAGACCTGTTATCAAGAGTAATCATATTATGAAAGCTCATTCCACCACTATTTTCTCAAAAGTTGGCTTAAAATAAACGATGAATTATTTTCTTTTTTATTTTTCCCTAATAAAGGCTATTAATAATAAATTAATACAACTGACCTTGTTCCTCTATTATTACTTTGACCACTGGTTTGATATTCCAGGATTAATATATTCTCCAAGGACACTATGTACTGCAATTCTCCATGATAATTTCTTGGTCTGTTGCAAGGTTTATATTATAGATTTTAGCAGTTTTCCACTTTCCAGTGTATGCTTCCAGTGATATTTTAATCTTTTTTATCCCTTCAAACACAACATATTTTATTAACTGATAACACATTTCTGACATACGTTCATACCTAACTAAAAACTTTGATTCTACATGTTTTAAGCATATCTTAAATCCTCAATTTCTGAAAGAATGCTTCAAATTTCATTTGAAATGTAAATTGTATCTAAGAATATGTATTTAGTATCACTTTGTTACACCTACTTTTAAAAATCTTTCTCATGTAAAATAATCATCCACTTATTTATTAATAACAAGATCTGTTTTTAAACTCATATTACTTTGATGAGTTCTTTATGTGGATGACAATGGATATTATTGTTTCATTTTCTATTTTTCAAAAAAATAACCTAATTTCTCTGATTGTTCGATACTTGTAGGGGAGAAATTGAAGTAGGTATCGTATTAGCAATTAATTATGTAGAATCATTTCATTAAACATAGCTCTCCCTCTTTTGTCTAATCTTGATTATCTGTCAAAATAATTTTATTTCACCTGTTGTAATTTTGTCAAGATAATTTATTTTATTTCATTGAAATGACTTACACAGAATCAAGCATTACAACTTGCTGTTTCAGTCAACAGAAAACAGGAATCCTGTCTTGCTCAATTCCACACAAACTAATACATATTTTTACTTTCAGAGATATAACTTAAAATCTGAAGTAACTACATTATGTTTGAGTGAATTTCTACTTTCATTCATTTCAATTATCTTCACAATTTTCATATATGCTGTTATAATCATAACAGTGTTTTTTGAAACTACCACTCTGTTCGGCCTACAAATTTAAATGAGACATTCAAAGAACACCATTACAGTTTTCCTTTTTCTATTCTTGTTTATTCGTAAGTTTGTGTCTTTTGTTGTTACTGTGATAATTATGTGGTTTCTTTGCTTGTTAGTTTGCCTGTTGTAATTTGATAGTATATATCCATTTTCTACATATACTGTATTTCTTCAGGAACTGTATGAATAAAAGCACTGACAGCTGTTTGATGTAATCTGTAAATAGAAGATTATTAAATAATTATATTTTAATGTGGATGTTTTTCAACTAATTCAAAGCTTGTGATCCTATCTCCAGTTTCTTATAAAATATATTAAACTGTATGAATTAGCTATTGCTTTAACTTTGGTCATTTTGAACTTTTTCTTCTTAAAAAATATATATATATTACAATTGTTTTGCAACTGAAAAAAAAATAAAAACAAACTAAAATTTGTGGGTTTTTTCTTTGCTCATATCCACGAACATTATGTTTCAAATATAATTAATACAGCTTTCTTTCCTCCACGTCATACTTACTATTATACCAACATTGCTTTACTGAATAAGTGATCTATTACATTTTTCTGAATTTTCATTAATTGCGTTTCTATATTTTTTTCTAATCTTAACTGATAATATAGAACCAAAATATGGCCTTATGATTGTATGAACTACACAGAATCTTCAAGTGAGAGGTAAATAATGTCATGCCAGTATTTCAGTAATCTCGTTTCACACGCCAGAGGAACAATAATTTACTTCAAACTAAATTTGAACTGATGATTGTCAATATTTTTAATGCCAGCCTTTTGATTTTTTATGGAAATTTTTTGTGCTAAACTGTAAACTGTATTATTAAAATCAGAAAATTATGATAAAAATTTGAATCCTGGGCTATGTATATTAAGCAATATACTTCTAAATGTCATTTGTGATCATTCATAGCACTGACGTGTCTCATAAATGCATTGACTCATTTCTTAAATTGAGATGCTTTTGCAGTGTCTCTCATAGTCTTCATATTCCTTGGATACAATTCTCTGCTTGTTTGTAACAACATTACCATTCAAAACCAGATGCTCTTTTATTTCTTCTCATTATTCCCTTTAGGATCTGGGAATGTAATTAATCTGGGCATGATACTCTGTCAGTTTTTCGTGGTTGTAATTTCATGATCATCTGTTCTTGTGAAATTATGAGACCTCCTATGATGACATGAACATCTATAACAATTATACTGTTTAGATATTAAGAAATTATTTTGTATGAACCATGTGGTAGAATGAATGAAGAAAACAATGAAGAAGTCTTATTTCTATCATTTGAATGAAAAATGTAGGTTAGAGGGAAGAAGGCCAGTGGAAATAGTCCAGTCGTGATTGGTGTTAGAAAGATTTCTCTTCAGTTTCTAAGAACTTCCTTTCAGTTTTGTTTCTGAGATGAAGTTGATTAAAGCTCTGGAGCACCTCTTTTATGAAGAAAGACTGAGGGATTTTGTCTTGTTTAGCTTGAGAAGAAAAGGCTTAGGGGAAATTTCTTTGCAGTCTTCAGGTACTTGAGAAGAGAAGGGATACCAAATTTTCATCTGATCTTGTAGTGATAGGACAAGGGGGAATGGTTTTAAACTCAAAGAGGAGAAAAATAGGCTAGATGTTGGGAAGAAATTCTTTACTCACAGTTGTGAGGCATAAAACAGGCTGACCAGAGAAGTGTATGCCCCATCCATGATGGCATTCAAGGTCAGGTTGGATGGGGTCTTGGGCAGCATAGTCTTGCGACTGGCAACTCTTGCCATACCAGGGGGTTGGAACTAGATGATCTTTAAGTTCCATTACTACCTAAGGCATTATATCATTCTATAATTCTATGATTCTAATAAAGTGGTATTATTGGCTGACATTTCTCTTAAGTGAATAGATACCAAATACCCTCTTTCTCATATCATATTTTCAAATGTCACTAAGAATATGGCAACATTAGTTCTGATTTATCAGTATGACATTAGAATCATCATGGTTTCCAAAATCTACATTAGGTAATATCTGGTGAATCATATATCTCTATACTTTTAAACTCAGCTCTTACCTGCCTGTGAATTTCAAGATATGTGAAATAGAAAATAAGTTACAACACTGAGGTATTTTCTGTGCTATTTGATTTATCAATTAATTACAATAAACTTCTGTTTCCTGAAAAAAAAAAAAATAAAACAACAAACCAAAACAAATCAAAATAGTGAGGCCACATTTGTAATACTGTGTACATTTTTTGGGTTCCCCCAGTTGAAAAAAGGCGGGGATCTCCTCTAAGGAGTCCAGTAGAGGGCCACAAAGATGATAAAAATTCTCTAGTGCAAAGACAAGCTGAGAAACCTGAGTCGGTTCAGCCTGGAAAAGAGAAGACTTAAAGGTGACCTTATCAGTGTTTATGCATATATGAAGCATGGAAGTCAACTGGATGAGGCCAGATTTTTCTGTGGAATATATTAAGTAGAACAAGAAGAAACAACTGAAAACTGAAACACATGAAATTCCACAGAAATATGCAGAAGTTACATTTCATTACAGTGAAGGTGATAGAACACAGGAACAGGCTGCCCAGAGAGTTTGTGGAGTCTTGTTCTATGGAGGAAATAAAGACCCATCCAAACACCTAGCTGAACAATCTACTGCAGGGAAACTGCTTTAGAAGGACTGGCTGGACTGAGTAAAATCTAGAGGCCCCTTCCAACTCCTGCAATTGTGGAACTCCTGCAATTGTAGAAAACCAACAAACAAACAAACAAACAAGCACAGAATACGGTCCTCAAATACAAATATTTGCGTTTTTCATGACTGCTGTTCAATATAATATAGTTGATTAAATATATGAAATATAATATAGTTGATGAAAATAGTAAAAACAGAAAAGAGAATGGCAAACAATCTGAATCTCTTATCCCAAAACTTTTTGTATTAGATTTACTTAAAAATGAAAATGTAGAAATAATGACTCTCAATGAAGTCAGAAATGGGCAGTTTATTTCCTCATCATGTGAGCCAATATATACATAACTGGATGTTTTGTATCTGTGGCTTGTCTTAGAGTTTCCTTCTTTTGTTGATTTAATTGTACCTGTATGTGGGAATACAAGGAAAAAAAAAGACAATAAAGACAATCAAAAGAAAGAAACAAAAACAACAAAAAGTACCTTTTCTTTCTCAAGTCATGATTTATCTTCAGATGTACTATACACTAATGCAGTAAATTCCCATGTTCTTGTAACTACCCCTCAAGTATTTATAAATAAAACGTATACTAAAAACAGAATTGCTAGACTCTCTGCCTTAATTTATTTTTTCAATGTCACGCTGTTTGTAATTTTGAATAACTGCTTTTATGTACCGTGAAGTACTGTAACAACTGAGTACTGTGTTTTTGTTCAAATTCTGTTTGTTGTTATGGAAACAGGATCCCTATTAAGCCTTCTGCTGTAGATTTGCTCTATAAGACACTATTTAAACTGTTAAGCTGCAGAGGCAGAGCGATAACATAAATCAAACAATACTTCTTCTGGCTGTTACTTCTATAGATCCTTAAGATATTTTGGATAGAGAGTATGCATAATGACTAGTGGACACCTCTTCAGACTTCTGAAATTTATCTGCTTTGAAATGCTTTATCAGCTCTGAAGTTATTATATTATTTTTATTGAATTTAGATTTTCTAAAATAGCAGTCATCCAGATTGTTTTGAATTTTATCATATAGAACTGGTAGAATGCGTAAATATAAAGATGTGTACTGAGGAATAGTTCTTGTCAGATATTAGTGGAACTATTGCCTCTTTGTCATGTGGAAATTACAGAAACTCAAAATTTTGTTATAAATATTCAAGGTCTTTTTATAGGATAAAAGTAAAATGATCAAGTAATATTTTTTATTTTAATTATTTTTAATTTTTTACTTTTTCATTACTTTATTGTTTTATGTTTTATTATTTTTATTGTTTTATTTTATTTTTAACTATTTTTAGTATTTTTTTAATACATATATTTCTTATTTTATTTAAAGAACACTGTTCTCTGGTTACCATGCAAATGCCTCTTAGTAACTGTGATCCAATCTATGGAGTCTGTACTATGAAGGAGGCAGTCACACATGAATGCTGTAATGGGGGATAATTATAGTGCACATGTGATAGCAGGAAATGGTGGCTTGGAAAATATTCTGTAGGTCTGAAGAGAGATTTAATTCAGATCAAGAAGCAGGGTGGAATAAGCAAAGAAGAAATACATTAAATAAAATAAAAAATAAAACAAGAGTAAATGCAAATAACTGAGAAGGTCAAGACAGAGCAGAGTTCCAGATAGGATCTGAGGTCTTAAAAGGCAAAAGAGAAAGAGAAAAGTGTAAGTTTCTGAGTGTTCATAATTTCACTGCTCATGAAAGAGTTGAGCAAACTTGAAATAAACATGTTGCAGAAAATCCTTGAATAAATGTGCAAGTTTTCTATCACCATACTTTCATCCACTGCTTTTGACAGATGATATCTGTCTAGCTCTTTCCTACAGTATTCCCTCTGCCTCAGAGGGTCAATCTGACAAAGTGGCATCTGACATGGAATTGTGCATGAAGAAATGGTGTGTTAATGAATTCCTCCACGTGAAAAAAACAGCAGCAACTGGCAGTCGCTGACACTTGCTGAATGTTTACGGAGACCCAACAATGGCAATAAGCACACTGAAGCAGTGGGTGGTGTGACAGTGGGTCACCTCCGCTAGTGTAGATTTTTAGGAATGTGACATGCAGGGTCTTGTTTGTCACTGATGAAAATGCACAGTCAATGATGGTGACTACTGAAAAATAGAGATTTGTAGCTTTGATTTTGTCCTGTCAAAGAGTGTGATTGTTCTCTTTGTTTTTGTTTTAGTTTCCGTAGAAATAAATAGGAGGCATTACTTTTGGAGCATCATCAGTATTTTTCAGGTGTGAACCAAGAGACACTGAAATAAAGAACTCACTTAGCACAAAGAGTTTTGCTTGCAAGTTTACAAAATTTATTTTGACATTGTGGTAACTGCCTCAATAAATAAAATGACTACGTAGACTATACATTATGATGGGAAAATTATCAGAAATTATTTAAGTGAAACTAATATCAATTATCTTGTAGTTTTCATGTCCAAAATTACTAACAGGAGACAAACATCTTACTTAAATATAAGGAGGGCATGCAGTATAGTTCACTGTAGTCACTGAAGTTCCACAGAAGTACATGTAGCTTGGAATCTTTTATATTATATCTCACAGAGTATTAGGCTGAGATTGCGGGCAGACACCTTAAGAGCAACAAATATCTTTAGTCTCCTTCATCCTTGGAGTAAATCAGTTTCATAATCACTCAACAAGTTCCAAATGAATGATCCATTTAAGAAAAAAGCAGTATCAAATCAAGAATAAGACAGTATCAAGCAGGAGTGCTTGATATGTACTTTTGGCTGATCTCAACTTTGACTTATAACACAGATTGGTGATAAGTATAACTCTGTAGAAATTTAAAGGAGCAAAATGCTGAAAATATATCCTATCCATTCATAGTTCACATTTTCTGAAAAGGTAACGTTGTCTTCCTGGGCTTAAAACTTCTACTAGTTTAACTTTTATTTCTGTTACTTTTATAAGGATCATTGTAAGATTATAAAGCTTTCAGATAAGACATGAATTCAAATTAGTATTGCGTGTTTCATTGATAGAACTCTATTCAGCTTCACTTACATTTCAGGTAAGGGTGGATAATTCCAGGGTTAATTAACTACTACTTTTATCATTACAATCATAATTTTGAAATGCAGACATAGCAAATATCATTTGATAGTAAATACTTTAAAACTTCATGATGTGGTATAATAATTCAGCAGTGTGATGCTCATTATCAGCACAAAGTTGTAAAAATTCATGTCATTTGCTAAGGTTTATACAACAGGCTCTGCAGATAAGAAATGTGGTTCAGCAAACATAGAATTTATTAGAAAGTTAGAATATGCTACATATGTATTCCACATATTTACTATAGCCAAAACTTAAGCCTTTGAAAATTGATTTTAAAACTGTCAGTTAATAGAATTAGCTGACCTGTCTTTATTCCGATTGACTATTATTTTTATTTATTTATTTATTTTAAGAAGTCAACATTATGACTTTCTAAGATTGAGACAGATAGCTCTAAGAAAGCTAATTCAGTAAGTCACATCATTTAGAAAATTGTGATGGCTGATGTAATTTTATGTTATAGAATATATCATATTTCTAATAATATGTGTATTTGTTTTGTAGTACAAGCATTATGAAATTCAGATATGTTCTACAAGCAGCCAAATCAAGTTCTATACATCAAGCCACAGTTTTGTCCCTTGTAATAAAACCTACTGTCCTAAAAAGTGAAAATAATCTCTTATGGTGAAATCATTGGGGTAATAAATATTACACAAAATATCTCAAGCATTAATGTAGAATATTAATAAAATTTTTAACAAAATATATTTCATATTTTTGCATTAATCATATAGTATTTTGTTATTGCAGTACAGTTTTTTTGTATATTTCTAAGTGATGCAGACATTCTTTCTCTTTCCTTTCCAGTAGAACTAATTGGATTAAATCATACTAACAACCTTTATACTGACTAATTAATATAGTCAAAACACTAAAGAAAACAGGAATATTTCTATTTAAGTGATCACAGTAGCCACAAAGGTTTTCCTTTAAAAAGGCCCTTTTCAGTTCAATCTTGGATTCTAGCCAGATATATAAGTTAATACCAAGAGAGATCATTTAAGTGCATTTTAAGGAGACTATGATTGATGGGGTTTGTAACTGGTAATGTGGCACCCCTTTGTCTACTGAGTGATTATCAGCAACAGATCAATATCACATTTACATGAAATTACTGACACTCTTGACAATAGCAAAATGAAAAGAAAAAAAAAGAAAGAAAAAAGACAAAAGACAAATTTACTAATAAATTAATATGGTTGCTAAATTACTACTTCTTACTGATAGAATCACAGAATCACCAATATTAGAAAAGACCTACAAGATCATCCAGTCTAACCATACACCTATTCCCAGTGTTTATTCACTAAACCATGCCTTTAGTACAACACCTATATAATTATTGAACACCTTCAGGGATGGTGACTAAACCACAACCCTGGACAACCCGTTCCAGAGCTTGACCACTCTTTCAGAGAATAATTTTTTCCTGACATCTAACCTAGATCTCCACAGGTACAAATCGAAGGCATTCCCTCTTGGGCCATCACTAGTTACACGGGAAAGGAAGCCGACCCGCACCTTGCCACAGTCTCCTTTCAGGTGCTACAGAGAGCAATTAGCTCTCCCCTGAGCCTCCATTTCTCCAGACTAAACAATTCCAGTTCCATCAGCTGCTTCTCATAAGACTTGTTCTCCATTAATAAATACTAACACTGAACAGTTCTTCATCCCATTGTAGCATCAGTGTACAATGACATTGCTAATGATATAGTTTCCAAGAACATTCACAGTTCCTGTCCAATGCTGTGTTTCACTTGATACTTACTGCTGCTTTAGTTTTATGGCTGCTTGCCTTGCTGTCACTTCTTTTCACACTGTGTTTAAATAAATGTGATCTTCTAATGTTTATGGCGTAAATCAGAAACTGTGTATAGAGTCAAGAATTCTGCAGCTATAACCAAGGTTCTGACTTGAAAACTGGTAGTCCGGCTAAATGACTAGATTTACAATAACATGACATTTCATTTGCTTAATTTTCAGCAATCTGTACATTATGCGAACTTCATGACAACTCATGAAACTAGAGGTCTCAGCAATCAAGAATATGTTGACGCAACAATAGCTAGAATTAACATTTCAAGGTTCTGCAGAGAGAGAATTAGGCTCACCAGTAGAGTATCCGAGATATAACAAAAGAAAAAAGGAGCTTTCAAAGGACAGCTCAAGTCAAATAGAAATAGATTTTTAGAAATCATGAAAGTGTTGAAAGGGTAGCCATCAATCAAGTCAAAACAACAAGGATACAGCTGTTATTCGCTTACTCCTGTGGAAACTTGTCTACTTCCCAGAAAATGTAGGGATTTTAGGGGAAAAAAAACACATCTGTAAATGATAGAGAACACTAAAAATGCTTGGTATTTATTAGAGGTTAATTATTTTGGTATTTTACTATTTATTAGTATTTCCCTGGGGGTGTTTAATGCTAGGTTGAATGGTGCCCTGGCAACCTTACGTAGTAGAAAGTATTCCTGTCTGTGGTGGAAGTGTGTGGAGGGATTATATGTTCTTTAAGGTTCCTTTCAACCCAAGCTATTCTATGATTCTATGATTTATTATGCTTTGTAAACATTTAGGAAATTTCGAAATTTTCCAACATATATCAGAAACAGTGTGTTGTGTTGTGACAAGGACACTGATGCTAATGACTTCAGAGGGAATGAGGACAAATATTATTTCATGACTTCAAAGAAAGAAATGTGTCACAAATGTCAGTCCTTCATGCTGTTTGGAAAGTATTTTTTACTTCATTGGGCACTGTTAAATGCACGTGCAGCCTGTACACAGCAGAATTTCAAATCATTCAACATTTCTACTAAAGCTTTTTCAACGTTTCTTCCAGGAATTTCCAATGTTGATTCAGACTACCCTTGACAGGAAATATTAAAGTTTTATAGTTTTGTTAAAGTATACTTAAATTCTTCAACAAGATGACAGTAATATTTAGAATTCCCAAAATGTATATATATGGTCACTAAGCGTAGTGTAATATTTAGTCATAATATAATAAAGGTAATGAAAATTATTAACATTTGTGGGTACGTGTTTGCTTGAGATATTTCTGAATCTTCCAAAAATCTATCCCTAATAATTCAATAATTTCTGTAAATGATTTTATATAAATATATTATATATATATTTATATATATATAATGATATATATGAAAAACTGATTTTATTTCTTCTGCAGAAAGGCATACGATTAATAGTATGGCATTATAGTAACACCTTGGTGGATACTGGAAGAAAAAGGAGACATAGAACAAAGCAGAACAGAATCAAATAGAACAAAATAGAATGGAACTTAGCTGAATATGATGGAACAACCAGTTGAAAAGTATTCCCGAAGTTCATTGAACTCAATTGCTTGACTGTCCTTAGCAGTAAGCAAAAATTAAAACCTATATTGAAGCCATTATCCAAATGACTCCTCAACACTGACTAGAATGAGTAATCATCTTTCTCTCTAGGAATACTGTTTCAGTGTTTGACCACCCTAATGAAAATGAATTTTTTCCTAATCCAGTCTGAATCACCTCAGGTGTATCCCTGGCCACTTCTACACATCCTAGTTTTAGTGGCCAGAAGCAGAGCCTGGCACCTCTGTACTCTCCTCAGCAAGTTACAGAGATCAATGAAGTCACCTCTCAGAGTCCTTTTCTCTAAATTAGACCACCCAAGGGTCTTCAGACTCTCCTTGTGGGACATATTTAGTCACTGTATCACTATATGTAAATTCAAAGGACTTCAGCTTTTATATTTTGGAGTCAAGAATTGCACATGGTCATGGGATCACGGAAATGTAGATTCTGGAAGGGACCTCTAGGGATCATAAAGTCCAACATCCTCCTAAAGTAGGTTCCCTATGGTAACTTGCACAGGAAAGCATCCAGCTAGGTCTTGAATATCATCAGAGAAGGAGACTCCACAAACTCACCGGGCAGCCTGTTCCAACATTCTGTCTCCCTCACAGTAAAGAAGTTCTTCGCCATATTTTTATGTAACATCCTGTTCTATAGTTTTTGCCCATTGCCTCTTGTCCTGTCACTGAACAAAACTGTCACCAAAAATAGCCTCACATCATCCATTTAACTCCTGCTCTTTAGATATTTATTAACAGTGATGAGATCCCCTTTCAGTCTTCTTCACATCCCTCAGCCTTTCATTATAGCCTCATTGCTACTCCAAGACTCTAATCACCATTGAGATCCTCTGCTGAACTCTCTAGAACACACCTGTCTTACTTTCTGATACTCAAGATGAGGCCATACCACTATTAAGTTATCAAGAAATTATTAAGATTATTTATGGGAGTAATACAAAATCTTGTAAAACACTGCAGCCATTTGTAAGAGACAACAAAAATTCACAAGGGGAAACTCCTTATTTGATTAACTTGATTTCCTTTTATGACAAGGTTGTTCATCGAGTTGACCAAGGGAAACCAATTGATATTCTTCTTGGATTTCAGCACAAATTTTGATATTGTATCGCAAAGTATCTTTCTGGACAATTTTCCAGCATACAGCTAAACAAAATAATTGGACAAAAGGTCATGCTCAAAGAATTAGGGTAGATAGGTTTGCATCAATCTGGTGGCCAGCATGCAATCTGTTCTTTTTTTCTTCATTAATACTTCATTCCACATATTATGTTGTGGCAAATGTACCTTAAGATTTCTTTTTTAAAGTCTTGAGTGCCCCACCTAATGTTTTGTCATATTAAGTTTTGCATTTAACACTATCAAATACTTTTTTCTTTCATTTTTATGTGACATTAGATTATTGGTGATTATTTAAAATGACAAATTAATAATCACTTATGTTTTTGATATTTGTTAAAGCAGAAGTACACTAAGAAAAATATTCTCTACACATATTCACTGCTTCATAGTGTTTCGTTGATCCAGTAAAGAATGCTAGTACTTCTTAAATCATAAATAACTGCATTATTTTTGTTTTACCCATCTCATCTTCTAATTTTAGTTTCTTACATGCCTTTGATTTTGGAGACTAATTCTTGCTCCTTTTGTACCTCGTAGCTTAGCTGAGACACAAAATGAGTATTGAGAATGAAATACCATAAGTATCCATTAATGACTGAATGAGACTTGTTTGTATTGTCAATAGAATTGTCCAGGATCCATGCTGAGAAGGATGTTTAACTACTGTAAAGTTTATAGATTAGACTTGGAGTACAGATCTTTTTTTTGGTCATATTCATTTTTTCATAAAAGCCAACTAAATAGAAGTAAGCTCTGTAGGACAGCCACTAAATATTATCTTAAATGCATTCTACCATCAAGGACAAATTCATTTTCTTGTTGTCCTATTAACTGTGATCCTTAGTCTTCTTACAAAGTAATCACATATTCATGTAAACAATTTTTTCCCTCAGAATCAAGCTGAAAGGTTTTTAGCTCACTTGTTCAGACACAATTGTTACACTGCTCATAATCTCATTTGAATTACATTGTCCTTAAATCCTACATGGGACTTTAACTCATGGATTATAGGGCTACAGCAAGCCATTAATTGCTCGTCTTACACAACTTATGAATTATGGATGAGTGACATTTTTGATTCTGCAATAGAAAATTTAAAACACTGATAGCTGTTTAAGTATTAATGATCTGTTTGGTCTTTACCAGTCACATAATGACTGACTAGAGGACTTAAAGACTCTTAAATGTTACAGAGCTTAGCAATTTAATAGCAGCATGATGACTAGAAACCTAAGAATTTCTGATTTATGTCAGTTCGAAGAAAGGTTGTGTTCTTGCAAAACCTCTTGGCACATAACATTCAGTACTGAAATTGAAAAAGTATAGACAAAAATAAAGATGGAAAATATTTTTGTCATCACCTGCCCTGTTTTAATTTGAAAAAATCATTGCTTCTTCTTTGCAACATTTCCTCATTCTGTACTTAATCTTTCTTTAATATTTTAGATTAACTCCAGTAGGCACTGCGCAGTTGCTTGGTCATATCACTACAGTGGGATGGAAAAGAGAACTGGAAAAGTCGAAGTAAACAACTCACCTGTGTTGAAATAAAGACAGTTCAATAGGTAAAGGGAAAGCTGTGTATGCATGAACATATGCATGTATGGAGAGGAAAGTAGTGCCATTCATTCATTATTTTTCATTGTTAGCCATACGAGGTGTTCAACCATTTCCAGAAAAGTGGGTTTTCATTGCATGTAAAAGTCACTATGGAATAGAAATGCCCTAACTTAGAACATCTTCCCCTCTTTTCACTACTTACCCCCACATTTTATTGCTGAGTATGATGTCCTGTTGTATGGGACAGCATGCATCATCTGTCTTGATTCTGTCCCCTGGCAGCTCCTTGTGCTCTCACAAGTACTCACTGACAGAGCAACACAAGAAGCTGAAAAGAACTTGAATTAGTGTAAGCAATGCTTACAAGATGGTTCATTATCAACACTGCGTTAATCAAAAATCCCAACCACACCACCATACAAGCTATGATAAAAAGATTAACTCTATCTCAGCCACAGCTGATAAAGTTATGAAACATTTTCACAGGCTAGTGAACTTCACTATCAAAAGTACTTTCTCATTGTTTAGTTTAAATATGAATTTAATTTAAACATTAATTTCCTGATTTCACCTTGTTACTCTTTTACCTACTCTAGGTGATAATAAATCATTCTTTATCTCTTGGTATACATATCCTTTCAAATACTTGAGGAAGAAGAGTTAAGCTTCAAACCATTTTTTATACCAGTCCTTTCCTCTGCACAATACAGTGTATGCAGCATTTGCAGGAGAAAATTATATAAAAATGACTCCCCACAATGTGGTGCACAAAAATATTTGCTCTTTCCATAATGGTTGTGCAGGTCTTCGTGACAGCTCTGGCATACAGAATATGTTTGACCAAAAAAAAAAAAAAAAAACAAACAACAAAGTAAGCTTAAAAGCTGAGATAGCACAATCCTTGTTATTCAAATGTTCTCCTAACTCATGAAGTTCCAGAAACTGAATTGGTAATCAGCCAAATTGATCCATGGGGAAATTTAAAAAATGAGAATATCAAAACAATATCAAACATATATTGGTTATTTAACAAATTAATGACAAGGATAAAAGTGGAAAAAAGGGCACGATCAGATGACAGGCATTCAAATGCTTAAATTCTGGAGGGTGAGAAGCTTATCATAGAAAAATCAAGTGAGACAGTGAAATCAAAACAGTAACAGAAGATACACGAGGTTTTATAAAGCAGAACTCTGTAGAAGCACACAAAAGGTATTAACTAGTGGGGAATCAAACCAAAAGAAGTTCACTGTTAAATTAGACAAAAATTGTCAAGGGAAAGGCATATGTAGCATGTAAAGAACAACATACACAGAAATGGAACAATTTAATTAACTTAAAAGACACACACACACATACACACACACACAAAAAAAAAAAAAAGGATGAAGGAAAACTAAACATTTATATAAGCCTGATACGGGAATATAAATTATGTGAATTGCCAATCCCTTATACAATAGTGAAATTAAAAAAAAAAAAGTTATTTAAATGCAAAAATAATATATCAGTAAGGAAAAAAATTCTTAAGCGTATTTTTTATGGTATCAAGATAATCAGACAATACTGTTTTTCTGCATAATTACTGAAAGATAAATACATAAATATAAGCAATTTTTTTTTTTTTTTTTTTTTTGGTCAGAAAACATAATTATATTCTTGGGAACACAGAATTAACAAGCAGATAACCTAGAAGTTTACATGAATCCTGTTACATTGTATGTGGATGAGTTTCCTAGTAAATAGAACATCTATCTAGAATTAAGTGAAAGGCTGGATGAAACGTGTGTGGGCGATTATGTATTTATGATGGTTACACTTGTAATATTATTTTTCATAAAGACAAGATGAATGGGTGTAACTAATTCATTTTTTAATGAATTTACTGCTTCTTTTCTAAAAGACATTATGAAGACATGAAAATAAATTACACAATAAAAATAAAGCTTGATTTGAAGCCCATCAAAAGAGGTAACTGACAGGCACACATATACACACTGCTTCCTCAAACAAAAATTACTTTTCCAGTTCATAGTGAGGATGTTTGTTTTATGTTTTCTTGTTTGTTTGTTTCCCAACCAAACAGTCTGTGCATGTCATTCCTTATCTTAAATATGGCAGAACAGGTTGAGAATAAAAGCATTGGTTTATTGAGTAAAAATTTTCACATCTCAAGTCTGATGGTCAGAATTTAAATATACTATTTTTTGTTTGCTTATTTTCATTTTTGTTTCTTAGTTTGATGGACTATTACTGGTTTAAATAGTTTTTGTTAACAGCCTGTGACAGTGTAGTGATCACAAAATGATTTTGTACTCAGTTCTTGGTCAGGTCAAATCAGGGTCAGCAAGACTACATTGGACTGGCTTCCAGAGGGCACAATTTGAACTGTTGAGGGCATAAGTCAGGATAGTTCCTTGAGAGTGAATCCTGATGAGTGAAGTGCTCCAGGAGGGCTAGACATTTCTTAGAAGTCCAAGAGTAGAGAGATCCCTGTGTGTCATAAAATAAATCACTGAGGAATAAGACTATACTAATTAAACAGGGAGCAATCACTGACATTCTGGATCAAAACGAGTTTACCATGTTTGGAAGAAGACGAGTCAAGAAAAGTGTAAGTATGTTGCCAGGATGCATGGAGAGAAAATTAGAAAGGCAAAAGCCTGCCAAGAAATTTGTTTGCCCATAGCTGTAGAAGATAAAAAATTGTTTTTATAAATGCATTAACAGCAAAAGGAGCCAAGGAGAATCTCCATCATTTACTAGGGAAATTACCACCAAGGATGAAGAAAAGGAGGAAGCACTCAGTGTCTTCTTTGCTTCTGTCTCTAATAGTCAAACAGTCTATCCTCAGGGTACTCAGTCTCCTGAGCTGGAAGTCAGGGATAAGGGATAGAATAAACACCTAGTAAGTCAGAAAGAAGCAGTTAGTAACCTGCTACTGCTCCTAGGCTATCACAAGTCTATCAGTTTCAACAAGATTCACTTGAACAAACTGACCGAGCTGGTGGAAGTGTTTGCCCAGCTATTTTTCATCATTTATCAGCAGTCCTGATCAACTGTGGAAGTCCCAGACAATTGGAGACTTGCTTATGTGACTGGCTGCCATCCTTATTAATCATTTGAACAAGGGGATTGATTGCACCCCCAGTAAGTTTGCATGTTGACCCACCTGAGGATAGGAAGGTCGTACAAAAGGAGCTATGTAGGCTGAATCAATGATCTGAGGCCATTTGAACGAGGTTCATAAAGAACAATTGTTGGGTTCTTTCAGATGTATTTGTTGTCTCCTCAAAAATAGTTTTATAGAATGAGTGAACTGATCATGAACTCTATGAAGACTTTCTGTCAGATGACTTCTGATCATCATAAACTAGAAAAGGATTAAAAAACTGCTTATTTTCCTCTCTATACATAGTACATAAAGAAATTTTGAGCTACACCATGATTAGGAGGCTAATAGTGAAATTTGGCAGATGAACTGGGAGAATTCATTAAGTGTAATAGTGTGGAACTCTAAGTAGTAGATGTAGGTATTTTTAACATTTATCTGTAAATTAATCTGTAAATTAAATGTATTTACTGTATTTCAAACTAAATTTTTTACCATTCAAGAGACTGAGACTCAGATTCGGTAAAGTATAGAACACAACCTCAAACGTGTGCTGCACCAGTGTTTCTATTGAATTCAGCACTAGATGACTGAACCACCAAGAACGTGACCAGGTACTGGAACAAGCTCTGCAGTTATGGCACCAAGCTTGCTGGAAGTCAAGAAACATCTGGACAAAGGTCTCAGACATATTGCCTAATTTTCGAAGTGGCCCCATGCAAGAATGTGGACTTGATGATCCTCATCAGTCCTTTTCAGTTAAGGATGTTCTATGAATTCCATGAATAAACTGCATGAATTTGTCTTTAGGAAAGACAAGTTCATCTAGTATAGACTAGGTACAGCTCTGTGCCTATACAGTTTTATTTCACAATACTATGAAGATTCTCAGGACATATGTATAATCATTTAATGTCAAGATAATTAAGAAAAATGTAATTACAATTAAAGTCACATAAGCTTTGTACTCCTCCTCCTCCTATTATTATTATTATTATTATTAACCAGTTTCTGCTATTTTATGAAAGTATTTTTATAACTATTTGGGAAAATGTTATTCTCCCCGAACTCCTTATTTCCAGTACTTATCTCATGACAAAATGTATCCAAGGTAGCAGCTTTAACTTAAATTTGAATTTACGGTAGACCTCTTTGAATAAGATGTACCTCATTCCAATGTTAAAACAAATTGTAAGTGAAATACTATTGAAACACAGTACAGTGTTATAATCATTACTCCAATCTGTCTGTTCACCTATTTTCTTTCTTGATTTACTATACTGAGACTGGACTCCACTGGAACTAAAAATTTGCCTGATTTAAAAAAAAAGGAAAAGTAACAAAATTGTTTTTATATTCTTGCTGCTTAATGTCGACTGACAAAAAAAAGCTACAAAAAAAAGTAAAGTCTTATGTCTAATTCCTTAAGAATGCTGTTCATATGAGCTTCAGGGGCTGACCACTGGATGGTGTTACCTCATCGTGTTCTGCATTTGCTTCTGATAATTCTGTTTTCCCTGTTTAATGCTTTATATATTGAACAAATATTTCTTATCTTTTTGTCTTTTTCAGGTTATATAATCACAGCTTGACTAAAAGACTTTGCAATTGTTATAACCTAATTAATTTTTATAATTGTGCAATCATTATGCAAACAGGTTTTCAAACAGGAGTTACTTCTCAGGTTTAACAAGTGTGTAGGAACTAAATAGAATAATGTGATAAAACTGAGTTCTTATTCCACTAGATCTTTGCTCAATTCAGGTAAACATACAGTTCAAAAACCAAATCAAACCAAACCAAACCAAAAGTAAAATAAAATAAAATAAAATAAAATAAAATAAAATAAAATAAAATAATATAAAATATATAATAATAATAATAATAATAATAATAATAATTCGAAAAAAAACGTGAAAACTACACAAAGCTGTCATTTGCTGTGTGTGATGAAAATCAGCAATCTCACGAGAAACTTGTGGATGTTGGTGATAGGTACTGCTTTAAAGCTAGATAAAATTGTAATTTATGTCCTCTCTGTGATATCCTTGGATCTCTAGAGAGATGAATGTAGGAAAAAGACTATCAAGACAATCAAGACCTATTAACTGAACCCATTACTGAACCATGCCCATCAGTGCTATGTCCACACATTTCTTAAATATCTCCAGTGACTGAAACTCTACCATTTCTCTGGGCAGCCTGTTCCAACCTCTAACCACTCTTTCTATGGAGAAATTCTTCCAAGTGTTCAATCTAAAACTCCCATGAAACAACATGAGAACTCTTCCTAATGTCCTACCACTTATCACTTGAGAAAAGATACCGAAGCTCACTTCAGTATAACATTCTTTCACGTGGTTGTAAAGAGTGAGGAGGTTTCCCCTCAGCCTCCTCTTCAGATTAAATGACCTTAGTTCTGTCCATCGCTCCTCACAAGTCTCATTTTCTAGTCCCTTCACGAGCTTTATTGATCTTTTCTGCTCTTGCTCAGGTAACTCAATATACTTTTTGCATTGAAGGATGCAAAATGAACCCAATATTTGAGGTGTTTTCTCACTTCTGAAAAGTACTAAGGGATAATCATTGCAGAACTGTATCGTTTTTGTGTCACTTATCTTTTGGGCTGCTGCTGCAAACCAGCAAGCACTAGTACAGTTTTCTCATATTGCTGTAACAACCATATGTCCCAATATAGTTGATTCATCCTTCTATCTGAAAAACAGCAGCAACAACATAATCTGCATGGTTTCTCACCTGGATTCTCCTTTAGAAAATCCATCATAGTTTTAACGTAAGTTATGCACAAATACATACACACATGAACAAATACTCTTCAGGGCAGATTTCATATCACCCAATCAATTGTTGAATCTTCATTGAGTTGTACCTTTTAGTGCAGAAGTTTCAGATATTGTTACAAAGGTAGATTTTTTGGGCAAATATATGTCACTATTTTACATTAAAAATAAACTACTGGAAAATAATAACTTTTATTAAAAATTTGCTTCTGTTCATAGTACCTGGGAGTTAGTTTTTAGTTCAGTTCCTATCAAGTTCTTAACGTAGGCAGAAATGTACTGTTCATGTAAGCCTTGTGTCCCGAAGGGATTAGAATATTATATATAGAATTCTTTTAATTCATAATAATTACTACAGCAGAGTATTAAACGATGTATATAATTGTCCCTTAAATTAAAACTAAAAACAAAACAAAAACCCAAAAACCTCACAGGTGTTTAATTTCCTTTCTTTCTTTCTTTCTTTCTTTCTTTCTTTCTTTCTTTCTTTCTTTCTTTCTTTCTTTCTTTCTTTCTTTCTTTCTTTCTTTCTTTCTTTCTTTCTTTCTTTCTTTCTTTCTTTCTTTCTTTCTTTTTTAAAAACTAAAAAGAAATTCTAACTCTATAATTATTTTTGAAGGAAAAATAACAATTTTCAAATTACACAAGATCTGTAGTACAAAATGTTTCATTCTGTAAACAATACCAGGAAAAAAATGATTACACTTGTGACTTGTTGTGTAAACACAGACCTTTCACAAACACATCTGGAGTTTGGCTCATCAGAAGGAATCTCCCTCGCTGTTAAGAGTGTAGACACTCAGCTGTTTTCTGTATATGTTCTGGGCTCCTGTCAAAGTACTGACTTTGACAAAATTCCCAGTTGATAGTCAGATATTTCTGTTCAGTGCTTGTATTTCTTTCCTGAATATTTTGAGCATTCACTAAATAAAAGTATGTATTAAAAAAAAAAAGTTGCTTCCATATTCTCTTACCACATTAGACATCAAAGAACATGTGAAGAAAAATGGCAAAGTGTAGTTGCAGGATGAATCAGGGCAAGCAGCGAACACTGCATACAGACAATGGGATCCTGTTGAGTTGAACATGTTTTTATACTGACGTTGTGGAATGAATGTATCAGCTCTATACCTACTAATAAAAATAAGCCCCTCCCTCTCAGAACATGCATACAAACCTGATCATTCATGGTCTGTAAATTCATACTAATCATCCTCTTTTTTTACATCTTTGAGGAATGGTGGATTAATTGCTCATTTCAAAGAATATTTTGAATGAGATGAAATAGGAGATCACATTGTAAAACAGTGACTGAGTTGTCACATGGTTGACTTGACTTCATAGCAGTAGAACTTCATCTGCAGAAAATTCTTCTAAGGGTCACAAGAAAGTTAGCTACGCTTAAAACATTTATGATACCAAACACACAACTAGAAGAAATAATAAGAATAAAAAAAAGAACTTGCTTGTTCGTTGCAGTTAAAAGCATAAATCTGCTTTTCCCTTTAGAGATATGCAGCACAAAATCTTGTGCAAAAGCATATGTCCTGATGTAAAATCTTTTGAGAAGTATCCATGTCAACAGTTTACCGGGCTGGTTCAGCCCGGTTGCATGACGATTGGTGTGGGGGAAAGGGAAAAGGGAGATGGGCCTAGAAACAAAACAGCGTCAACAATCTGAGGAGGAAAGCTAATTTACTAAATAAGGTATCAGAAAACAAAATAACACAATATAATACAATATAATAGGAATTGAAGCTAATAAATCAAACAAAATGAGCAAGAGAGAGTGTCCGATAAACCGAAGACCTTACGCTAACGCTGAAGGTGGACAGCAGCGAGCACCCACTGCTGAGTAGATCCCAAAGGAAAGAGAGTGTCCCGTGACTGCAGAGAGTTTTTATCTGTTCCCTCTGAGCGGAAAACACATAAAAATACAAAGCATCGCAAAGTCCTCTGGGGAATGTAGTTCTTCTTCTCTTCTGAGACAGGTATACCTGGAATTATCAATGATCATGGAGCTGGAGTATTAGCTCTTTAACTCTTAATGCACTACATGATGTTATGATGTGGAATACCAATATCAAAAATCATAAAACCATGACAATCCACCGCCTGTATCTGTACAATATTTTTTGGTAAAATATTAGTCACTATTCCCTGAAGCTCATAAATCTGACAGCTTTACAAGACAATAAGGATTCTCATTTACCGATAAATTTGGCTAATTTTTGATATACATAACTGCTAGCAGTTGATACTTGCAGAAGGAGGGGAAAATATAATGAAATAAGCATTTCTGAAGCACGGACGTTCACCTCTATATCAGCAGAATCACTTGTGCATCTGAGTTTTCTAGAAGATACTGCTTTCTTTAAACCCAGAGGTTATCCACAAATGAATAACTGCCTTCTATGAGAAAATAAAGCTCCCTGAAAAGACACGGAGGAGGATAGAACATTAAGTAAAGCTTCACCTTTTAGAAATGTGTTTTGCCTAGGCTTAGCAGATGGATGGACAACCAAGTTCCTCCTTTTCAAATTTATTCATGAGTTTTGAATAGCCTCATAGAGTGTATCAAATTAAAACTTCTCTGCAACGCAAAAAGCTTCCTTTTATCACATAACTGACTCCAAGGAGACTCATTCACTTACCTCTATCAAGAGAGGTTATTTTATAATGTATTCTATTTGGGAATAAAGCATGGGTGTTTTTGACAAGAATATGTTTGTTGTTATGACCCAATTTGTCACCCTTACTGGTTACGAGGATGAGAGAAAACACAAAGGCTATGCCTGTGTGAGGAAATGAGGCAACACTTGTTTGTGGGTTGCCTCTTTATGTTCAAAATAACAGTTTGCTGATATACATGCAAGCCATTGCATGCCTGATGGCCAAGTCTCCTGGAGGTGATAACAGACATATTTGATTTACTGGTTGTACATTGGTACAGGAATAGCCAAACAATCCTACCCGTAACAGTCTGATACAGGACAAGGTCACGATTTTGCAATACTTATGAAGCTAGGCAGTGCCTTGGTAAATTGAGAAACTCTGCTTCTCTACCTCTATTGTTCTATCTTCTGTGAAATGGATTCTGTACCACAGTGAGGAGCAGTGATGTGTACATCTTTGATAGATTAAATGTTTTCAAATCAATTGGTATCGATTCTACTATATCACTGAAGTAAAATTTCAGCCCATACATAGAATTCATAAAAAAGATGTGGACTAAGCTCAATATGTCTGGTTATTTTTGCTAGAGCTCATAATTCTTTGAAACAATTGCAAAATATATTATTTTCTTGGAAATGTGATATTGACTTCCATTGTGAAAAAAGTGGGAAGGGAAGGGAAGGGAAGGGAAGGGAAGGGAAGGGAAGGGAAGGGAAGGGAAGGGAAGGGAAGGGAAGGGAAGGGAAGGGAAGGGAAGGGAAGGGAAGGGAAGGGAAGGGAAGGGAAGGGAAGGGAAGGGAAGGGAAGGGAAGAGGGAGGAAAAAAACCTAGTGATTTAAGAAATAACCTGCACAGCACTGAATGATATCTCTGGAACTTCAAATACAGCATATACTGACTAAGAGTTACAAACAACTAAACTCGGTATTTTTGTTTGTTTGTTTTTTTATTCTTGTTCTTCTTCTTTTTTTTTTTTTTTTTCCTTGTTCTACACACTTCTGAATGTTACAAAGTAAACATGTTTAGAGCAATTGCAACAGTTGTGTTTGAAAATGCAATTTTCTCTTAATGTTTAAAGATTACTTTGTGGTTGTTTCTTTTAATTGAAACAATACTTTTTAATGTTACAAAGCTGTCACTGGTTTATTAAAAAGTAAATTTTAACCTGTAACATGAAGTAACTACTTTATGTTCTAGGATCCTTCCTCCAATGTACAAGAAGTATCCAAGAGGAAGGAAAAACAGGAGACGGAAGAGGCATAATTCTTATGGCGTTTACAGATTATACAATTCTTTTTGAAAATGTATCGTAATAGCTTTAGATTTTTACAGTCCCCATTTTCATTATTATTAGATCATTACATTTAGCTTAAACCAATTTAAGTTTGTATTAGCAGGAACTGGTGATCATCTCTCACCTCTGACCTTAAGGTTAATGAGAAGTTCCTCTCTGTAATTGTTATATCTTAAGATGGCGCTGTGCTGTGCAATCTTTATCACTGTAAAATGACATCTAAAGTTTGTTTTACATGAGCAAGTAGAATAATATTATTTCTGCAGAGAGCAATAATTATCTGCCTCCTAGCTGAAAATACACGCTGTGGATAAATTGTGCTTATCTGGTAGCTTTTGTTTGTAAGACAAGTTAATTAAAAGAGGAATGTTGGAAAATATGTTTGCCCGCTGAGTGCTGAAGAGTATATTATTACATAAAATAAAATAAATAAATAATGATAAAACAAAAACATGTTTTTGTTCTGAAGTTATGGATAAAAATGAAACAAACATTATGCCTTTACTCTGTGATAATAATAAAGTGACCATCATTAATTAAATAATTATAATGATGGTGATGGTGATGATGACAATAACATCATCAACAACAACAATAACAACAACAACAACAACAACAACAATAATAATAATAATAATAATTCGCTTCCGCGAAAGGAAAAAACTATTTTTTAACTAATGGAATAAAACTGTGTATGGAGTACTTATATGGGTTAATATGGGCTAAGTATTGCAGCTGATAAATTTGTTCTACACATTGTAATTTTCTGTATATGATAATGAATTGCATATTACAAAATATGCATGCATTCTTGTTCTCACTCTTAGTTTTTGTGTTTGTTTGCTTCTTGTGTTATAGAAACTTATAAATTATCAACTCCCTGTTGAACTGCTAATTCTTTTGGGTAAAAATTTCCTTTTTTCTGCTCCTAGGATCATCAGTGCAGAATTCCAGAAGTCACTAATTATTGTATTAAATTTTACTTCCCTCTTTAAAAAATCTTTCAGAGCATTTCATTTTTCACTAACATTGCTTTTTTTTCAGGCTTAGCAATCAAGAAGTCTGTTTAGGACAATGGAAGAATTAGGTTTGTACACTGAACTGATCGAATATTTATTTATTTATTTATTTGTTTAATGATTTTGTTTTATTTTCTGAATCTGAGAAGAAAATTATAAGAATTCCTTTAAGAAATACCTATTGGATTAAAACTTACAATATATGTACTAATGTATTCTTCCAACTCTTTTAAATAATTATATTAAGGTATAAATTAATAATAAAGCAATTAATAAAATATTTTGTACATTCTGGCATAATTTTCTTTGAAGTACAGAATAAATGCATGGATATTTAATCTACACAGGTTTTACATGAGGCATAAAATACTATTTCTTTACACTTCTAATAAGAAATAAGTGTGCAATAAGCATATTTTCTGGTTTAAGGTATTATTATAAGCTCTTAATAGGATTCAATTACTCCACCATAAGTTAACCTTTGTATGTATTTTGTCTATTAGACAGAAGAAAGTTACAAATAAATTCTCATGGTAAAAGTATCTATAACTACTTAGAGCATAGATAGAAACTCTCATATACAGGTGTTTTAGGAGGTCAACTGTATTATAAGTGATATGTCAGAAAGAAGGATGCATATAATAGGATTGAATATAGTGTGGATAGGAAGGAAACTGCATATTGCAGTTTACTTATATAGAAAAAATAATCCAGGCTGGTATTATCAATGCAGTTTACAATAGTGGTTTTAGAGCTCAATATAACACTCTTAGGTGAACAAAATACTTTAAATTTTTCTATTCTATTCTGAAATTTTTAAGATACATATGTCAAAGATGGAAATTGTTCCCTGCAGATATTTTCTACATCGTTTTCTTTTCAGATTACAATTCACCTCTGTTTCAGCCCTAATGGAAGAAAAACATAAAGAGAAAAAGAAGATTCTTTATTTATCAGACTGGACAGCTTCTTTCTGTTTTGCTGAATAGTAAATGCACTGCATCATCAGACATTATTAAAGTCACTGAGGCATTAGGATAGGCATTCAATCCTTGACTGCTTAAGAGGTGCTGCATAGTGCAGTTCCTAACCAAAGGTCCCTCAAAAGGAAATAGTACATCATGGCCCTCCAATTAAAATTATGTAGTAAAGCTGTGGTACCTTGCATGCTTGGTAACTGCAGGAATCTGTAATTATCAAAATAGTTTCAGAATGATATCGCCCTCACATAAATATTCAAAACATCCCATAGCATCTTAGGGCTTTTGGTAGAAAGATTTGAGCATATTTGGAAACACATATAAAAAAAAGAATCTATACTAACATTGTTTACAAATACAGATAGCATTTTTATTTGCATTAAAATGCTCTTTAGTGTAGTGAACAACGGCAATGTCCTTGAATAATGGAGTTATTCTTCATGAAAACCAAGATTTTGTTTCTCCTGATCAGATCTCGTTTTATGTTACTATGATTTTTTTTTAAATTATTATTATTATTATTTTGTTTTTTTTTTTTTCTGGGAGAGGAGGGTGGTTAAGAACTGTATTTTAGATTCATTGGAGATCTAGACTAGGATCAATTTTAAGCAAGTACTCAAGATTCAGAGAAAAAATATTTAGTTGGACTTAATTATAAAATAATGTAAATACATCCATATGAATGAAAACACTGAATATCCCTTGTGGATGTCCCTTTGGAAAGTTGAGATGTTAGAACATCATTTTATTGTCAAGAATTTGTGTTCTGCATGGGAAGATCTTCCCAGAAGTAAATTTCTGATGATCAATTTCACATATTATTTTAAAGAAAGTACTCTTTTCCCTCTTTTTGTCATAGAATGTGTTTGCTACCTTTTAAAGTGCATAATCCTCCCCAGAAACAAGAGGGTCATAATGCAGAGATCCAAATTTTAGCATAGAAACTAGAAATCTACATCTGTCTTCAGTATGATCATGTATTAATTTCCTCTGAATAGGCATAAATCCTCATGCAAGAATGGTTTATAGACTCTTTCCATTTGTGTATTATTGGAGCTTCACCTCAAATGATCTTTACTGTGGCAAGATTACAGATATAATGAGATATTCTGCAGAAACACTGCAATCAGAGCACAAATACTGAGCTTGGTACTAAGCCTACATTATTGCAAAAGACAGACTTCTTTACAAGTAAAATGTTTTATTAATCTGAGCCACAAAAATGCTCAAAATCTGAATATTTTCCAATTTATGAAAGTATATTGAGAAACTACAAGCTGACAAAATCAGAGTCCAATTTATTCTCATGATTCTGTGGAGCTCACTAGATAAAAACTTTTCTTTATGTTTAGTCACAATATTCCTGTGCAAGAAACTGTAAGAGAAATCCTGATAAACAAAAGAAAAGAAAGCAACAAGAGAAAAATAAATATCTCCATTTAGACTATGCTACAGAACGAAAATTCAAAGCCTCCATGTCATTAGTGGTGGGAACAAATTGTTGCTTCCATATTGTTAGCTGAATTTAGTACACGCAATGTAGCCACAATAATTACTTCCTTTTGATTTATTCTGGCTTATTGCTTAGGGTACAAAGTTTGCTCTTCTTGCAGGAGAAAAACTTCAGGAATAATTTTTATGTGCAGTAGTAGATGATCAGAAAATCAAACAAAATTTGGCTGTACTTTCTAAGGCTTATCCACATACCAAAAAAACCCCATAACTATGATGAATTTCAATCACAGCTCAATTATAGTAGATATCAGGAAGAGACAGGTAAGAGCTTGAAAACAAGTGCATCAAGTTCAGACATAGTTTCAAAGTGTCAATTGAAGCCTCTGACAAGCAATTACAAGTGAACATAGATATCTGAAATCAAATAAAACAGAATCACTGACAGATAATAAGGGCTTAGCTATCCATGGAGCAGCTAATTTGCCAGATACATCACAAAATAGGATAATATTCTGTGGATAAGAAGTAGGTGAAACTGTTAAATCATTTGAGTAAGATTAACAACATAGCAGAAAACTAATTTTTGTAGAATTGTACTGGAAACTCATTGACTGATGAGATGCTGAGATACCTAAATAACTTAGAACAAATATAAAATGAAACAAAGCAATAATAGCTAAGTATATATATATAGATAGATATACGTGATGATTACCTTTAAAGGGAGCTAGTCTCAAGTGAGAATCAAGAAGGAAATGAAACTAAGATGATTTCCCTTAAAATAAAAAGCACTTAAACAAAAGACATTAAATCCAGATAGTGGTTCCTTTACTCTTTACCTATTTTTAAATTGATCTGCTGATATAAAACATTCAGAGCAGTAGAACTGCAGCCTAGCCAGATACCTTAAACTCCTCAGCCATACTGTGTTGGGCAGGCAGATTACTGTTTAGCAGGAACTAAATTAAAACATTATTTGTAATAAAGGCTTCATTATTTAAAAAAAATAATAATAAAATAAAAAATAAAGGAAAAAGAAAAGAAAAAAGAAAAAAGAAAAAAGAAAAAAGAAAACAGAAAAAAGAAAAAAGAAAAAAGAAAAAAGAAAAAAGAAAAAAGAAAAAAGAAAAAAGAAAAAAGAAAAAAGAAAAAAGAAAAAAGAAAAAAAAGAAAAAAGAAAAAAAAGAAAAAAGAAAAAAAAAATAGTAGTACTCCTAGGCTGAGATAAGATCTGTTTCCTAAGACAAAAAATGAAGACAGATATAACAGTAATGATACTAATACACATACATATGTTATATGTATACAAAGCAATGATCCACAACATAATTGCTCTCCACTCACCAGTGGGTGCCCAGTCCCTGAGCAGAAGCTGCCCCACTCTCTTTGGTTTTATACCTTTTCACATGATGTCATGTGATAAAGAATATTCCTTTGGCCATTTTAGGTCAGCTGTCTGGTTCCCTCCCTCCCAGCCCTTTCTCCACAGCCTCGTTGCTGGCAGAAAAGTATGAGAAGCTGACACAATTAAAATATTGATGTTTTATTAATATTGTTTTTCTCCTACAAACAAAACACATATTATACCAGGCATACTGTAGAACATCAAGTCTGCATCATCCAAAACCAGAATTAATAGTTAACTGAATCCTACAAGCAATAGGATTTTAACGTTTTATTTTTAATATTTATTCTCTTATTTAATTTAATTACAAGCAATGATTTTTTTCTTATTTATTATATTATTTTTATATTATTTTATTTATTTAATTAATATTTTTTATTTTCCCACCAGTTTCTCCGATCCATTCTTTAATTCACCTTTGAAAACACATTTTTCATAGCATCCTTGTACGAATAAGACATAAAGACCAATTATAGGCCTACTAGATTCTTTCCTCCACATTTTTTTTTCCAACTTGATAGACTACTTTTGTCAAATATCCATTTCAGTTTTGTTTCACTCTTTTCAGCATCATAGGGCCATTAAATGCCGTCTGCTATTCCACTATCAAGCTTACTATGTTTGCTGTCTAGTTTTCCTGACCACTGGAGGAGAAAACATTGTTCCTACCCATTTAGTTTATCAGAAGATGGGAGACTTTGGGATTCCTTGAGTGACTGAGTCAAGAGTAACAACAAAGGATAAAAATAAGAAGAGTGTCACCCGGGAAAATTGATACAGACAGAAATTTTCCCTCTCCAATATTGTGAAAAGCTGCAATAGATTTCATTTCTAAAAGAAGACTGAAGCACTAAGTCAGCTTCTGTTACTATTGTCCTACAGTAGGAAAGCCATTTCTTCCTAAAATCGATACCAATTAGCTTTTTTTTTCCCCTCTGTTCAGCTTGCAACAGTGGGACAGCAGAGTCTGATCTAAACAACTGTGAGATCTCATGAGGCCTTATTCTCCTCTTCTAAGAGCTTCAATTATCTTGGTTGCAGTAAACATGGTGGAAGCCAACTGGAGTTGTAACTAGCTGTAGAGTATGGACTACTGTGCTGGTATGAACTTCGGATTATGGCAGATTCAAAAATAATGAGGTAGAAAAAGATGTGAAAAAGATGACCGTAGCTGAAATTTCGCAGCCTCCTTTCTCCTCTTTCCTAACTGCAACTCATTCAGTGATGTGTCTGCTTTATCTCTCAGAAGACAGACCTGCACATCCACATATCTTAATTCCATTAAGTGCTTTTGTTTGCATCTCCGTGTGATCACTCTCATTCCCTTGCTATTGATATGAGCTCTGAGCAAATTTAATGCTAACGACAAAAAAAACCTCCTGGTTAAACTTCAATTCTGAAAGCCAAGTGGCCAAAATCAAAACAATGGAGCGGCTGTTTGTACTGGAACATAAAGAAAACAGTGAAAGTATGAATCATAATGTCTCAGAATGTCTTTCTTCGTGGAAGTCAGATCTGTGCAGTATGTTTCCCTAGTAAGCTCTCTACATCATTAAAAGTTTCACTTACACAATTCAAATTTTGGAGCATTTCAGAAATTCTCTAACATCCAATCAATCAGTGTACTCTGTTTAGAGTAGTGAAGATAGCTAAAAGAAAGCAAATTTATATTCAGATTAATTATAGAAAAATCTTACTTGACATCTCAATTCACTTTGAATTACAGCTCACAACTCCCCCCAAGAAAATTAGACATTTAGATTTGTTGAGAGCTCAAGATTTTTCTGGTACATAAATAAGATATCATAATGTATACTTCATATGACAAAACATTTTTTTCCTGATTCCTAATTTTCCATTTTTGCGTTGAAGATTTCCTTGAAATAAATGAGATAATTTTATTTTTTCCAAAGTGAACAAGAAAGAATGCCCTGAACCATCACACTTTTTCTTTTTTTTTTTTCGTAGATATGAGACTGTGTGCTGTTTTTTTGATCATAAAATGAAATTTACATTATACTCTTAACATCTGTCTTAATGTCTACGTTAGGTAGTAAAGGAAGAGGAGATAGAAAATATGAGAAGATGGAATCAAACCTTATCTACGCTTAGCTTTATGAACCTCATTTTGTATTAGCAGGCTTTGTAAAACAATTGTATTTTGCATCACCTAAACAAGCATTAATTTTATTTCACATTTTTAATCTACAAGTGTTAATGCATAATTACCGTAGGATTCCAGGTTACAACCTGATGATCTAAGATCAGCAATGGTGAAGTTGCATCTCATGTACTGTGTTCAGTTTTGGGCCCCTTACTGCAAGAAAATCCTTGAGGCCCTGGAGCATCTCCAGAGAAGGGTAACAAAGCTGGTGAGGGGTATGGAAAACAGTCCTTATGAGGAATGACTGAAGGAGGTGGGACTGTTCAGTTTGGAGAAGAGGACACTCAGAGAACATGTTATTGCTCTCTATAACTACCTGAAGGGAGGTTATAGTGAGCTCTGTAATATAGGACTGGAGAGAATGGATTTAATTTGTGCCAACAGAAATTCAGACTGGATTTTAAGAAGTACTTCTCTGAAAGAGTGATCAGGTGCTGAAATGGGAAGCAAACGGAGGTGGTGGAGTCACCAACTATGGAGGTATTAAGGGATCAGTTAGACATTGTGTCGAGGAATATGGTTTAGTGAGAACAATTGGTGATAGGTGGATGACTGGACTGGATGATTTTGTAGGTCTTTTCCAACCTTGGTGGTTCTATGATTCTATGATTCTGCTTCCTCTTTTTGCATAACAGTTTTAAGTAAATTTACATGTTCGTGGATTATACTTTTCTGAAGAGATTTTTTCAGTCAAGAAAATGAAAAAGAAATGGCTGCACAAGGACATACCGAAGCAAATCTTCACTACTAACAGCAACAAAATTCTTGATGACCTTTTGGATCAAGGTTCCTATTCTGTTGAAATGTCAGTGGCTAACAGTTTTAATATTAAAAATGCAAAGAAGAGGAAGAAATAAAAAAGGAATAGAAGAAAAAGCAGAAGAACAGGAGGAACGATGAGCTTTACATCACACCATATTTTCAAAATTTTTTTAGTAGACATTCCATGGAACTGGTTTAGTCAAGTATCCCTTGAGACTGTGAAGTGCTTCAAGTATAGAGGTTCCAAAGAAATGGGAAATATGGTTTGCAGTTTATCCCAGTTGGTTTGCACCTTCTGAATCAGTAGTATTTTCTCTTTTTATGCCAAATTTGAAAATAAGATGCAGTCCTTAAAGTCTGAGGAGCCCAGCTGTCAAGAAAGTTTAAATAACGGTTTTACTCACTGAAGGTCTCATAGATTTGCTGGCCTAAAACACCTTTACTCTCACAGTATACCTATTGATGTATATATACATGTATATTTGTGCGTGTATATTGGTATAATATATAATATAAAATGCATACAAACTAATTTACATTTCCTAGATTTTCAAATGTATGGCAGTCATGATAATTTAAGTTCAGATGCCATTTATTACCATTTATTACAAATGGTTGCACACATGTAGAATTGTAGCTATTTTGCCTTGCAAATAATAGTTAGTACTGATATTATTCATGCATTGTGTCACACAACAACTACAAAGTTGAAGGCAACAGAATATGATTCAGATATATCTTAAAGAGTTACTCAAGTCCACTAATGCAAATCCAGACTATTAACTTCTTTAGGAATCAAATAAAAATAATCTACCAGTTAGGCAAAGTGTTCCTGTTAACTTTTTAAATAACTGGATGTTTAATGTGCCTTTCTCTCTTGCTGAATATTATGTTAAAAAAATTAAATAAGCATTAATTCATATGATAATAAATTAATTTTAAAGACAAACATAGGATCCATTTGCTTTATGTGAATGAAATAACCCAAAACATGATTAGACATGAAGATTGCCTATCTGATTGTTGGGCACATAGAAAGGAATCAATAAATCCTTAGTACTGACAATAGTGCTCAAAGCTTAAAAAAACAAACAAGCAAACAAACAAGCCATTAAATCTTCTCTGGTCTGTCATGCGTCCTAATTTATGAGGTAAACTAATTGGCGATGCATGAAATGCAAAAAGAAATTATGCTTTGTTATATATCAATTTTACAAAGAAGTAGTTATTATTTTGTCTTAATATTCTTGTTATTTTAAAATATCAAGTCAACAAAATTCATCTTTTGGGCTTTTTTCTCTTGAAAGTTTTCTTCCTTTGCTCTAGTCAGACATTAGTTAGAAATCACATGAACTCAGACGCATTCATTTATACCTATTCTTGAAACACCTTAAGCTATTGTTTCCTTATATCTTTAGCAACTAAAATAACATGTTGAAAATGAAGGACGTCTGTGATCTAAGAGCATTAGAGGCAGAGGAAATTTTAATCACAATTGACAAAGCATCACATAATTTAAAAAAAATTAACAATTAAAAATAATTTATTGCTATGTATAAAAATAAAGTCTTTTTCATGAAAGTGGCCAAAATTTGTACCTAACCTTGTAAGAAACTCACAGTGTAGTTTTTAGTGCTGAAAACAAGCAATATTCTTTTTTCCTTTGGACTTCATTTCTAATTTGAATCTTTATTTCACAGAATCGTAGAATCCTTAGAGTTGGAAGGGTCCTCTAAGGGCCAACTAGTCCAACACCCTGTAATAAACAAGGATATTATAGGTAGAACAGGTTGTCCAGGGCAACATTTTCTGGGTACCCCTGAGCAACCTTTCCAGATCCTTGTTGTTTTTATTGAATTTAGGCCTTTCATGTGCCAATAAATATCATGTGACAGACTCAGATGTTGCAGATTATTGAGCGACATCTAGAACTAGTGTCTCTAGACACACTACAACCGTACACTATATATGCACTATTTTATCTTCAATTTGCAGTCCATCTTGTGCTAATTATAAGTTTGGGCATTTTCCAGTCACAGATGGAGAAGATTCTCCAGGACAATATTCCACCAATGCACCACTAGTCTATGCTCCCAACTGAGGAAGCTGAGATTTTTGAAATGCCTTTTTATCCCTCTGAATAACTCTTTCACTGGAAAATATGTATTACCCAGGTTAGATGGGTAGGTTTGTTTTTCCTAATTCACTGTTTCATTTTTTTTTTCACTTTAAATGATATTTACACTTCTGTAAGAGTTCTCAAGATACTTCATTTCAGTATGTTTCTCACATTTTTTCTTTGCTTTTCCTATTTATGTAATCTCTGACAGTGTCGTGGTTTTATGATTTTTTGGTACTGGTATTCCACATCATGGCATCATGTGGTGCATTGGGAGTCAGGGAGAACTACATTCCCCAGAGGACTTTGCAATGCTTTGTGTTTTTTTTTTCACGTGTTTTCCGCTCAGAGGGAACAGATAAAAACCCTCTGTGGTCACGGGACGTTCTCTCTCTCTTTCCTCTAGGATCACTTAGGAGTGGGTGCTCGCTGCCGTCCGCCTTCAGCGTTAGCGTAAGGCCTTCGGTTTATCGGGCACTCACTCTCTCTCTCTCTCTCTCTCTCTCTCTCTCACTCGTTTTCTTTGATTAATTAGGCTTAATTCCAAATTGTATTGCATTATATTGTGTTATTTACTTCCTGATGTCTTATTTAGTAAATTAGCTTTTTCCCCTCAGATCGTTGCCGCTGTTTTGTTTTGGGGCTTATTTCCTTTTTTTTTTCCTTTTCCCCCTTCCCTCTGTCCGGGGTGTGGGCCTGTGGGTCTCCTTCCTCGGTTGTTGCGGGGCCGGGCCGAACCGGCCCACAAACCCCTGACATTTTTGGCGCCCAATGTGGGGCCTGCACAAGAAATTCAGTTCCTAGGCATAAAGTGGCAAGATGGACGTCGTCACATCCCAACAGATGTGATTGACAAAATTACTGCCATGTCTCCACCCACCAATAAGACAGAGACCCAAGCTTTTCTGGGTGTAGTGGGATTTTGGAGACTGCATGTTCCAAACTACAGCCTCATTGTGAGCCCCCTTTATCAGGTGACGCGGAAGAAGAATGATTTTGTATGGGGCCCTGAGCAGCAGCAGGCTTTTGAGCAAATTAAGCAGGAGATAGCCCGTGCCGTGGCCCTGGGGCCAGTGCGGACGGGACAGGATGTAAAGAACATCCTCTACACTGCTGCTGGAAAGGAAGGTCCCACTTGGAGTTTGTGGCAAAGAGCTTTTGGAGAGACCCGAGGCCGACCCCTTGGATTCTGGAGTCATGCATACAGGGGGTCTGAGGAGCGCTACACTCCAACTGAGAAGGAAATCTTAGCCGCGTACGAGGGGGTTCGAGCTGCTTCCGAAGTAATCGGTACTGAAGCGCAGCTCCTTCTGGCACCTCGACTGCCAATGCTGAATTGGATGTTCAAAGGAAAGGTTCCCTCCACCCATCATGCTACTGATGCCACTTGGAGTAAGTGGATTGCGCTGATTACACAGCGAGCTCGGATGGGGAACCTCAACCGTCCAGGAATCCTGGAGGTGATCATGGACTGGCCTGAAGGTAAAAAGTTTGGAACAACACCAGCAAAGGAGGTGTCACGTGCCAAAGAAGCCCCACCATATAATGAACTAACAGAAGATGAAAAGAGATACGCCCTGTTCACAGATGGATCGTGTCGCTTTGTGGGAAAGCACCGCAAATGGAAATCTGCTGTGTGGAGTCCCATGCAACAAGTTGCAGAGGCCACTGAAGGAGAAGGAGAATCAAGTCAATTTGCAGAGGTAAAGGCTGTCCAATTAGCCTTAAATATTGCTGAACGTGAGAGGTGGCCAGTGCTTTATCTTTATACTGACTCATGGATGGTGGCAAATGC
Source organism: Callipepla californica brunnescens (assembly GCA_023055505.1). Taxonomy (NCBI): domain Eukaryota; kingdom Metazoa; phylum Chordata; class Aves; order Galliformes; family Odontophoridae; genus Callipepla; species Callipepla californica. Next base: position 5,504,341 of record JALIRH010000023.1, on the reverse strand, counting down.
TTTGTGGGGGTGGTTACAGCAGTGGGAACAAAATGGTTGGCAACGGAAGGGTAAACCTATTTGGGCCGCTGAACTGTGGAAGGATATTGCTGCCCGAATAAAGAACGTGGTTGTAAAGGTGCGCCATGTAGATGCTCATGTTCCTAAGAGCCGGGCAACTGAAGAACAGCAAAACAACCACCAGGTAGATCGAGCTGCCAAAATTAAGGTGACTCAAGTAGACTTGGACTGGCAACATAAGATTGAATTATTTCTAGCTCGGTGGGCCCATGAGACCTCGGGCCATCAAGGAAGGGACGCGACCTATAAGTGGGCTAGAGACCGAGGGGTGGACTTAACTATGGATGCCATCGCACAGGTGATCCATGACTGTGATACATGCGCCGCAATTAAACAAGCCAAGAGGATGAAACCTCTTTGGGAGGAAGGGCGATGGCAAAAATATAAATATGGGGAGGCGTGGCAGGTTGATTATATCACCTTGCCACGGTCTCGCAGTGGTAAGCGTTATGTGCTCACCATGGTGGAGGCGACCACTGGGTGGCTTGAAACATACGCAGTACCCCATGCTACCGCCCGAAACACCATTCTAGGTCTGGAGAAACATGTCCTGTGGCGACATGGTACTCCAGAAAGAATTGAGTCTGATAATGGAAGTCATTTTAAAAATTCTCTTGTAGATACTTGGGCCAAAGATCATGGCATTGAGTGGATTTATCATATCCCCTATCACGCACCAGCTTCTGGTAAAATTGAAAGGTACAATGGATTGTTAAAAACAATGTTGAAAGCAATGGGTGGTGGAACATTTAAGCACTGGGAAAAAAATTTGTCAGAAGCCACCTGGTTGGTCAACACCCGAGGATCCATCAATCGCGATGGTCCTGCCCAATCCAGCTCTCTGCCTACTGTAGAGGGAGATAAGGTCCCTGTAGTACATGTAAAGAACATGTTGGGCAAAGCAGTTTGGGTACTTCCAGCTTCTGGAAAGGGCAAACCTCTCCGTGGAACTGTCTTTGCTCAGGGACCTGGGTCTACCTGGTGGGTGATGCAAAAGAATGGGGATGTTCAATGTATACCACAAGGGAATTTGATGTCTGGAGACCGCCCTCAATAATTCTATGTATATACTTGTATATATATTGTGTGCGTGTATCTAATGCACGTTAATTATTGTTCTTCTGTATGTATCAAGCATGATACAGTGATGTGGAATAAGGGGTGGAATGTCGTGGTTTTATGATTTTTTGGTACTGGTATTCCACATCATGGCATCATGTAGTGCATTGGGAGTCAGGGAGAACTACATTCCCCAGAGGACTTTGCAATGCTTTGTTTTTTTTTCACGTGTTTTCCACTCAGAGGGAACAGATAAAAACCCTCTGTGGTCACGGGACGTTCTCTCTCTCTTTCCTCTAGGATCACTTAGGAGTGGGTGCTCGCTGCCGTCCGCCTTCAGCGTTAGCGTAAGGCCTTCGGTTTATTGGGCACTCTCTCTCTCTCTCTCTCTCTCTCTCTCTCTCTCACTCGTTTTGTTTGATTAATTAGGCTTAATTCCAAATTGTATTGCATTATATTGTGTTATTTACTTCCTGATGTCTTATTTAGTAAATTAGCTTTTCCCCCTCAGATCGTTGCCGCTGTTTTGTTTTGGGGCTTATTTCCTTTTTTTTTTCCTTTTCCCCCTTCCCTCTGTCCGGGGTGTGGGCCTGTGGGTCTCCTTCCTCGGTTGTTGCGGGGCCGGGCCGAACCGGCCCACAAACCCCTGACAGACAGATATTCCTGATATTTGTTGTATTTTCTGTCTGTACTGTGTACAATGTTTCTCTGTGCGTGTATGAAGTAAAAACATACATTCAAGTATTTTACTTCATGAGGAATAAAAAACAATTACAATATGTCTCCAACAGCCTCTGTTAGGATGGCACTGACAAAGTGTCTGTAACTATAGTGATATATGTAGATAGATTGTGTATTTCAGCTTTTATGGATATTTCATGAACAAAACAAATAGTAATCTGGTGTGGAAGGGCAGAAATTTCATACCTGAAAGATATAAATAAACTCTAAATGCATAAAGACTTCTGAATCATAGTTGGAACTGTCTGAAATGTAAAAATTGTGGTGTTCTTATTGCTCAAGAATCATCAATGTGATACTCCTTGTTTCTCAGAAAAAAAAAAATAATAATTGAAGGTATTTATCCTCAAGACATATACTGAATAACTCTATTTGTTAATGTTGTGAGGTATAGTAATAAGGATAGTTTCAATAAAATAGCCTAGTATGTAGCAGAATGATTGAAAATAAATACATCTGCTGAGACTACGAATTTCATTCTGTCCAGAAACAGTTTTTTTTTTTTTTTTATTATCTATTTATTCTGTAAACCAAAATGTTCAGTGAAGATCAAACTGGCTTGACCACATAACGTAAAGCAAAAGAGTAGTCTGTGTAAACCACCTCTTCTTTCAACGTATTATTTTTTCTTAGTGGAATGATACGAATTAGAAAATTTGGGAAATACATTAGTATTTTATCCAGCATGTGAATATATTAATAAGAGAGTTACTTCACTACTTAATTTCAAACCACAGTTGGAAGCTGAAATCATACTAGATTTCACACTCAATAACATTCAAAAATTACAGGAACTCAATTTTTGTATTAATGTTATTTTAGTTCTTGATAACTCTTTTTCAGACTTTAATATAATCAAAATGGCTACGGGTGAAAAGAAGTGAGAATTTGAAAAAATAGAGAGAGGTGACTAGATCATCAGCTGAGACTGTCTGATAGAGCAGCAACATTAGAAAGCTGGAACGGAAACTGTAGGCACACTCAAAGATATGAGCAGGACTGACTGGGTGAGAGAGGGAATGCAGAAAAAAAGAGGCAGTCATGGGGTAATAGGCAGCAATAAATTATTTCTATCTGAATAGTGTATGTGAGCAGAGGCTCAAGTGAAACAGCAACAAAAAGAATCACGTGACAATAAATAGGTGACTGCAAAGCATATTATTTGTTATCAGTATTTTTATTTAAAGTTTGTGCACTTTGGACAGCCGTGTTTTTCATAAGAAAGTCGTGCGTAAGACATTATGTGATCTGTAAATGTAGATATCATACTCTAAATATACATTACAGAATTTATCTGAGCACAGATGAAGGTCTTGCTGAAAGCTCGTCTTATGCTAACATTATAAATTTCTCATATTAGTTTGCTAATGCACAGTTGGTATCAGAAGCAAATTTTGATATAAGACACCCTCCCTGCTGTCACCCTCACTAATGGCAAGGTGCCAGTGAGTAGACACTGAGGTTAATCTTTGATATGCACTATATTTAAATAGCATCTCTAGAACTATGATATCAGCATATTAGTAGGACAGTCAGTCATAGACAAGAATATGTTTACAGATTTAAGAAAAAGAAGACTAGACTTGAACGTTACTGAAATCTATCAGAATATCAGGAAGCAGAGAAGTTGAAAAACTTAGCTGTGTCAGTCTTCTTTTACAGGAGTGAGAAAACACATTGTCAATGCTTGACTGGAGAAAGGTGGGAAGAAAAAAAAGTGTAGGGGCGTAGAAGACTAAATATGGTAATTGTTTTGTTGCTATTTTAAGGTCGGGTACATAGAAGCAATGGAATCAAAAATATAGAACACAGCCAAATCTGAACCACAGCAGTTTCTTTTTTTTTTTTTTTCCAGAAACCAGCTTTTCTTCTGAAGTCACACACACACATACATACATACATACATATATATATATAATTTTAGCGTGGGTTCTTGCCAAGAGAAATATAATATGGTGATTTTATTTTTACTGCAAGAACAATATACTAGCGAAAGCTATATTCTCTTTTTGAAAAGATTGGCAGTTTTTGGTAGTTGACTCTTGCGCTGAAAACCAAAACAAATATTCTGAATTTGAACAGAATCACAGAATAACTGAATTCCAAGTCAAAAATGCACTGTAATCCCTAGAGTTGATCTGTGTTCCTACAGTAAAACAGTGTAACTAATATGTGAGATCATGTCTCTGTTTGAATTTGGTGTATTTCCTCCTTTAAAAATATCCTTAAAATTGCACATAGATCTTCCTCTCTACTGAAAATGCTTATTTGGGTTTAAGGAAATGAGGCATGAGAAGGAAGAGAAGCTGCAGTGCTTATGTTCTTCCTACTGAAAACACGTGGGTAAATCAGAAGAAAGAACAAAGAGAGAGCCTGAAGCAACTTTAGGGGTAGAAAAGGGATAAGTAATACATTAGTTTACCTGGCAAGAAAATAGCAATTGTTCTATGTTAATACACAATATGCAGTTTTCCTCCAGTCTCTATGGTAACACAGAAGAGAAATGCTGAAGAAAGTCTGATGGAAAAACAATGCCGTAGATTGTCTAAAACATAAGGGGATTACAAACATTCAGTAAGTTGATTAAAACATAAAAGTTTAAGTTGCTAACTCTACTTACCATTCAGTTTGTGTAAATGGAATTTTCTGAGGTGTCTGATGCTGCGTGAAGCTCAGAAAGCCTCCAAACTGCAGAAAAATGCAAAATCAGATGGAACTTGTTGTCACTTCTCAGCCTTATGTTGGATTCCTGGAAGGAAAAGTCCCCCATTTTACATAGGGAATACAAAAGCAAAAAAACCTTTTCTTTGATACATCTCTGAATCAAGAAACAAGATTTGTCTAGAAGAATGAATACATAAATAAGAAATGGATTTGATTTGTGAATGGGAATCTTTGAAGTCTGGTCAGTAAAGATATAGATGATATTGCAGATCCATCAAATTGAAAATTGGAATCTACATTCTCATTTTAATTATATATGAGTAAGTTGATTTTTAGTGTTGCTATGAAAATCATGTACAGCAAATTCCACTGAAAACAGAAAGTCACCAACATAAATATAAAATTAGCATTAAAAAAAAAAAATATATATATATGTTGTCAAATAACATTCATGCAAAATGTTTTCCTTGTACCTTTTATAAATTTTCTGTAATGCTTTTTGTCTATGCGAGAGTTATCACACAACATGATTTTGGCAAGCAAGACATAATGCAGCAGTTGCTTAAAATGAACCTAGTTCAGAGGTGAAAAGTGCAATAGATGAACAAGGACAGAAGTGAAGAAGCAGAGGAGTATTCAGCAGCGTGAAGGACAGAATTATTCACAGAAAATGCCAACTTCTTTTTGTCTCACTGACATATCTTAAACTCTTATTATATCTCGGGTATGATGGACAAGGACATTCTTTTGAGTCTTCTGAGTGATTTTCTACAATTTGTCTAAAGTTCAAATTACTTAACTTGAGGATAGCTGAATTAAGAACCTTTTGTCTGAAAGAGCAAAATGGGACTTAGTAACGAAGCAGTTCTTCACCAATATATAATAGCATGCTTAAAAAGACAGTGGATAGTAAAGAACAGAGTGTGCCTCATCTTCTATAGCAGACACAAGACTGACATAATAAAACACATAAAAATGCTCTTTTCCTTTGACTCTGGACAGCTATAGCAAATGTTTCTTGTTTTTGTTCTTATGCTGCATGGGAACCCAGTGATTCTGGAAATGCACAAATAACATTTTTTATCATCACTGTTAAGATATCCCCTCAAGTCCTATGTATGTCTGGTACTGAAATACAAAAACAATCCCTTCATTTACAATCCAGCATTGTGTGCCTGAACTCTCTGTGTTTGGACTTTACATGAGAGTTGTAAGGGTATGTCAATACTGCAGACTTTGTCTTCATTGCATTGATTAAGGAAGCTATGCAAAAGTAGAAAACAAGGCTTTACACAACAGATCCAGATTGCACCTCACCCACATTTTACCAACATGAGTAACATAGTAAAAACTGTAAAATCTATGCATCTGTTGTTTGCATGATGTTTATACTTAGCAGCTTTTCTTTTCTTTCATAAAACAAAAGAAAACCTAGAAAGATATGGTATACTCCTCAAATTTCATTGACATATCATTTCCTCAAGAAAGGAATAATAGAAGGAGGTAAGAGAAAAATATATTAAAAAAAAAAGAATATAAACCTATGAAATTAAAATTGTAAGTAATAAAAATCACTAGAATTTAAATACGATTCTCTGATCTGATGCAATTAATCAGCACTATTCAACTATGAATCTGTATTATGGAAGCTTCCAGTACTTTATCTGGTAAACTTTAGTTGGCTGCTACAAAATGAATCCCATTGTGCTAACAATGTAATTAGAAAGGGTTAATGTAAACATGTTTATTATTTCTCCTGACCAACATTTCCGCTGATTACAATACTAACATCAGCCAATCAGCTTTTGTTTCCAAAACGTGATTTATACTGGGGGCTTATTAAACTTTCTGCTATATTCCAGATCTTCTTTTTACATATTGTCTACCTATTTTCCAGACATAAATCATAATTAACTTTATATCTTTATTTTGACTGAAAGAATGTGCAATACCTACTTGGAATACAACCATCTTCCTTAATGAGAATAGGCACTGTGCTGTCAGATTAACAAAGACATCAGAAAATACTTTTTATTTTTTTTCCTTCTTTTCATAGTATGTACAGATATATCATTGTTCCTAATAGAATAACAATTTGCTATCTTTAGATTTTACTACTGTGGAGAAAAGCATGATATGATTTTTTGTTGCACTGATATCTTTTCTATTCCTTCCATTCCCCTTCCTGTATCCTTCTTTTTGCTGTTTTTTCATATGTGATGATAAGGACATACTCAGTAGAGGATTTGAAAGTTTGCATTTTGAACAATTTTTCAGATTTAATTAAGTATATTGGTATTTAAGTTTCTCTCATTTTCAGATATATAAACAGGAACAACAGAGAAGTGCTGTTAAGTGATTAACAGTACATGTAAGAAGTAATAAAGTATGCACAGCATCAGAGTGCCTATGACAAAAAGAAAATAACAAGTTAGGTTTTTCCACACTGCATTATTTGTAATATCATATTAGAAAGCCTACTGCAAGTAACAGAATGATCTGATGAGCAATGTTATACACATAAAGGAAATACATATGAATCTATGCATGTTATTTCCTCAATTCCAGAGACATACTTTGGTCTTGGTGTGATTCATTGAGTGTCTAGATTACATTTCTCTTCATTTGTTCATCTGTTACTGTCCTGCATAGCTTAACAGCAGTGCTTAATTCATATATAAGCTAGATGACAGCTGAGAAACAAGGCTGTCCTTCGTTAAAATTCTGAGCAGTCTTCGTGCAGATCCTTCACAATGTTTCATTGAAATGTTCACTGAATACAGTACATAAAAAGTCTGAAAATAAAGACAAGAATTGATTTTGTTTGTTTCATAGAATCATAAGATGATTTAAGTTGGAAGGAACACTAACACAATCAAGTGCAAACATTAACCCATCACCACCATGCCACTAGACTATGTTACTCATTGTAACACCTACACTTTTCCTGAAAATCTCCAGTGACAGTGATTCCATCACCTCCCTGGGCAGCTTGTTCCTATATGTCACCACTCTTTCTGAGAAATACTTCTAAGTATTTGGAGTGTTCTTGGTTGCAGAGACTACTGACCAAATCCCAGTAGGATATCCGTTCTGGTATAGCTCACAACATTGTTTAATAGTTCTAGAAAATATTCAACACTGAAAATTTTTTCTATTGGCATATCAGTCTGATCTTCCAAGCATTCAAATGATCAGACTTACAGGCCTTCTACTATCACTATGGTTTATCTGAACTTATCCTATGAGTGCAGTGAATATTATTCTAAAAACAGACATTCTTTTGCAATTCATCTACACTGCCCAGCAGCTCTAAAATTTGTTTTCAGGTGTCCTTTTTATTCACACTATCTCTATATTAGTTTGCTGTATCTATATGAAATCAAGTAATTAAATCCAAGATTGGTAATGGTTGGGAGCAGAGTTTATAATGTACACCCTTCCCATCTTTCACTCCTAATAGCAGTGTATATTACAGTCACAGAGTTATCAAACTTCTTTCATCCAAAACAGTGTAGTGCTGTATAAATTTCATACCTGGAATAGCACTGAGCCTATACTGTCCTCCAAAGCAGGTTCCATCTTTGCCTAGAATGAGCTAAAACCAGAGCAGGTGAGTTTATTTTTGCAATACTTCAGTCCATGTGTTTTCCTCTCATCCTATTTAATATTTGAGAAATCTAGGGGTTTTGAGTACAGAAAGAAATCTGAGACAAATAGAAGGTGGTAGAAATTTGTCTGCACTGGAGGTATTTAACTCTGAATGTGAATCTGTCATGTAGTCAATGGTGCACAATATACTCTGGAATTGGTGTTTTCAGCTGTGTATGAGAAAGAAGTGATCTTATATTTCCTCCTATTTCAGTTTCAGAAAGGGACAATGTAGGCCCTTACTACAAAGGTTGCTCTTTTTTTTTTTTTGCCCTCATCTGGTCAAGCTGCTACCCAAACTTTCTCACAAAACATACAAACCAACCAACCAACCAACCAACCAACCAACATTCAAATCTCAGTCAGCAGTATCTTGTTATACAAGCTTTCCTACTGGATCTATCCTGATATATCATAGAAGGACTGAAGAAAATTTGGCCAGTATTCCCAAAAACCTGAACATTCCTGCAAAATTCACTCAATATCTTTTCCTGATGAAACAGATATAAACAGATATATTCAGAGTGAACAGTGGAAATAGAGTATTAGTTCTTAGACTCAGGTTTTCTTTACTGAAACAGCAGCCAGTTCCTAGAATTTCTCTCAATAAACAGTTTCTGATGTTCATTATTTTCAAGTAATATTTATAAAGAATAAACAAAAATGTTTTTATTCGTCCCTTTCATTATGCATAACAATATGTGCAATGGTCAAATTTAATGGCAGGGTTCAGCTAGTCTGAAAACTTTTTAAAATTAATTTCAGTCTTTCTCTTAAAATGCTGGGGTGCAGAGAGAACAAAACCATTAAAGCAGAATATTTTTCTCCCTCTGGACTTGAGGAGCCTATGGAGCAATAACTCAGAACAACAAACAAGCTGAAAAGCAGCCAGACTGTCATGACTACCATTCTATTGTCATAAATTTGATCCCCCTTGGAATGTTATTTTTGAGGACTGGAAAGACAACAATCTAAATTCTTCTCTCAGCTACTGTGAAGCAACTCCAGCTTTACTCCATTTCTTTGCAAATGTGAGGATACATTTTATTCCTGACTAAAACTTACAGAATTCATAGGCAATACAGAAGGAAAACAAAACAAAATAAAAAACAAAGACACCACAACATACACATCAGATCTAATTTGCTGTTCTTACTTTGCTGCAGTGAGTGTAGAAAGCAGGGAGAATGGCTACAAGTCACACTACTAAGAACATTTTGAACGATGCACGACAGCAGCTAGAAAGAAAATGTGAAGGTTAATTTTTTTCCTATGCTTTAATAGAACACATGAATGATTTAAATTCAAAATGCCATTGTTACCTTCCTTTATTGTGCATTCTTTTATTGTGCATAAATTCAATTTACCAAAGTCCCCATTCTTTATTCCTGTTACATATATGCTTTGCACAGTGCTTCATGATATTGTATACAGGATTAATTGACAGCAAATACATGGAAATTACACTTCAGATCACCAGAGTTTTTCTGTTTCTGTTTGCTACAGTACTCATGAAGCAAAGGGACATCTACTTATCTGTTTATTTACTGCCCACCTGAATGTCCTTTATGTAACGTTTTCATGTAAGTAATAAAATCTCTAAAGAATCTAATAAAGCAAAAGTCTGCTTTTCCTCTATTCCTAAATAGATACTTGATCAACGTAGGGAATTTGAGGAGGAATCAAAGAGAGGACATGCATCGCATTATCTTTGGAAGACTTGATTGAAATCTCCTGGGCACCTCTGGATTTTTTTTCTTCCAGTTTGTAAACTCTTCATCAGAGGATTTTTCCACTCCCATGTGACACACGCTTTGCTCTGCCTCAATGACCTGCATTGTCCCAGCAGCTGTTATTTCATTTAAAGACAGAAGTCTGCCTTAAGAGTAGCCAGGCTCATGCATTACTTACTTGAAAAATTAGACTTTGTACTAGTAAAGAAAGCTGATAGAATAGATCCTTACCAGTTTATGATTTCTGGAAAATGGAGAAGGTGATGAACACCATCACCAGCTGGAATTTGTGCATTATCTTGAGAGGGAGATTCAGAGGCACTGACCTAAATTAATCTAACCTGGGATTTGCAGGATCCTCTGCATGTGAGGTAAATTAAACACCCCACCAAAATGAAAACAATGGAATACGTTGGAAATTAAATGAAAATGAGTCTCCTTATTTAACATTGTTTTGTGTTGATTCAAATAAAAATTCTTTTCTCCAGTATAATGCTGCAGAACTATTTCCTTGACCAGGAAAGTGGATGAAATACTACATTTATTCAAAATAAATTATTTTCTAATAAAAAGTATTTAATTTTTGAAACAGCTTTTCATTATTTAAAACTAGATTCTATTAAAGGTGTCATGGTTTTAAGATTTTTTGTTATTGTTATTCTACATCATTACATCACGTAGTGCATTGAGAATTAAAGGGTTAATGCTCCAGCTCCATGGATCATCAGTAGCTCTGGGTACATCTGTCTCAGAAGAAAAGAACTACATACCCTAATGGACTTTGCGTTACTTTGCATGTTTCCATTGTCCTCTCAGAGGGAAAGATAAAAACTGTTTTCTTGACACAGGCTCTTTCCCTTTAGGATCAAACCAGCAGCAGGTGCTCCCTAGCCATCTCGCCTTCAGTATTAGCATAAGTCCTTCAGTTCTTGGACACTCTCTCTTGCTCGTTTTATTTAATTTATTAGCTTCAATTCCAATTTTGTTGTATTATATTATATTATATAAATATGTGTTATTTTGTATTCCAATATCTTATTTAGTAAATTAGCTTTCCTTCTCAGATCATTGCTGCTGTTTTGTTTCTAGGCCCATCTCCATTTTTCTATTCCACTTTCCCCCTTCCCCAGGGAGTGGGTCTCTGGGTCTCCCACCCTAAACGTCATGGAACCAGGCCGAACCAGCCCATAAACCATTGAAAAAGTTCATTGATTTGCAAGGAGGATTGGATAGAAATCTGTCAAGTCTTAGCATCAGACCATTTAAGAAATTATTAAAATATCATTTTATTTTAGTGCTTGACAAAAGAAATCTGAGGATATTCAGCTACAAGTTGCTCTTCACTATATTCTGGAATATCAAATTTTTTTTTTTTTTCACTTGTATAAATTTAGCGTGCATCTGATTATTCTCATTATTCTTTTCTGAACTGCCCTCTCTAACTTACTAATTTCTTAAACTGTCAAGTTCATCAAGCAAGGTATTTATTTTAATTAATATACACTACAAGTAAAAATATCAGTTGTACTGTTGAAATATTCTCCCTTAGGATAATAATAATAATAATAATAAGAAGAAGAAGAAATAAAAGAAAAAAAAAACAAACAAAAACATCTTTTTCTGTTTTGGTTTGTTGATTTCTAATTTTTTTTAATTCTATTTTTGTTAGTTTATTTGTTTTCTTTTATTAATAGCATGTTAAAGCTGAAGATTTACTCTACTAAAGTTTAATGGATCTCCTTTTGAAACTGTTATCATTACTCTCCAGCCTGCTTTTGCCTATGCTTGCATAGATAGAAAAAGAATTTATTCTTACCCAGAATGTTTTCTTAGAGAATTTCTCTATTTTGTTAAAGTTCTTAATTTTAACCCACTTCTCCAATGTACTTATCATAGACTCATAGAACAGAATCATGAAGTGGCGTAGGTTGGAAGAGACCATAAAGATCATTCATTTAGAATCTACGTGCTGTGGTAAGGGTTGCCACCCAACTAGGTCAGGCTACCCAATGCGCCATTCAACCTGGCCTCAAGTACCTGCAGGGATAGGGTGTCCACAACTGCTCTGGGCAACTTGTTTTAGCACCTCACCATTCTCCAAGAACAGAATTTCTAACATCTAACCTAAATTTCCTATTTTTATTTTAAAACCTTCTTGTTCTGTAACTATCAGACTATGTAAAACTTTGGTGTCACTCCTGGCTATTAGCTCCCCTCAAGTACTGGAAGATTGCAATGAAATCACTCTGTATCCTTCTTGTAGTTGGGACCACAGGCTGGGATGTGGTACTCCAGGTGGACCCCCATGAGGGCAGAGAAGAGGGGTACAATCACCTCCATCACCCTTCTGACCGCTCTTCTTCTGGTGAAGCCCAGGATACTGTTAGCCTTCCAGGCTGCAAGACCACACTGCTGGCATGTCTAGCTTTCATCCATCAGCACCCTTAAGCCATGCTCTGCAGTTCTTCTGTCAGTCTGCACACACATCTTGTATTGTCCTGAACTAATAGCAACACCTTTCTTGAACTACATTTGGTTCTCAATGGGCCACCATTGAATCTTGTCCAGGTATCTCTGGGTGGCATCCTTTCTTAGTGTTAACTGCACCATCCATGCTAGTGTCATCAGCAGATTTACTCCATCTGGACATAGATTCACTGACCACAAAATTCTGCCTGTGGTCATCCAAATAGTCCTTTACCTACTGAACAGTCTTTCCTTCTAAACAACATTTCTCCAGTTTAGAGAGGAAGGACAGGACCATGTCAAAAGTCTTGCATAAGTCTGAATAGACAGTTGCTCTTCCTTGGTCCACTAGTGCCTTCACTCCATTGTAGAAAGCCACCAGATTGATCAGGCTTGATCTGCTCTTGGTAATGCTGTGCTGGTTGTCTTGAATCACCTTCTCCTCTTGCATTTGCCTTAACATACTTTCCAGGAGGATCTGCCCCATGCTCTTTAGAGGTATGGACATGAAGCTCCCCAGCCTGTAGTTTCCTGAGACTTCCTTTCTCTCTTTCTTGAAAATGGGAAATATGTTTCCCTATTTCCAGTCAACAAGGACTTCAACTGGCAGCTATGACTTTTTAAGTATGCAGAAGAGTGTCTTGACAACCTCATCAGACAGTTTCTTCAAGACATCTTGGTCATAATAATAAAAACAATCACGCAATATATGAAAAAGCAATAATAACACTTTTATATTTCTGATTTTCTGAATTGCCTTGTTTTCTGAATAATCTGAATTGCCCTATTTCAGCTTTTAACCCTGAAAAAAGGTCAATAAATTACAGGAAACAAAAAGGACACAGATTATCTGGATGACTAGTGAATGATCTGGATTGTTTTGTATGTGTATTGAATATGTGGCTTAAACAGTGAGGAAAACTTGATTTTATTTTCAGATAAATCAATATGCATTGGGTATTAATCAATCAATTCTAGTCTTATAATACTAATTTCTTATAGGGCATTCCATTAAGTATTACCAGCATTTCATACCTTTTGACTTTATTGTCACACGCTTCTTAGTTTGAAAAAAATGAACAGTTTTAGAATTCTTTATTATTAGCACTGTAAATAGATCATTTAGTGTTTTGTGATGCTGCAGAACGCAGGATGCCAAAAGGAAATCAAGATCTAAAATACATTTTTTTTCAGACAACAAAGGAGATTCAATAAAGAGGTTGCAATAACATGTAGCCATGATCTTTACTGAAGTATACTAGATCATTTTCTCTCTTACAGGACCCTCTGAGAACTTTTGAAACTTATTTGTTAAGAGGCCCTTGGAACTGATAGATAAAAAGTGTTATAAATTCTGAAAATATTTTCAGTAAAGCAGAACTCATTTGAGAGAGCTAGGAGATAAACTGTATAAGTTAAAAATAGATTTTACTACATTCTCAGCAAAGTAGGAAGAAAATAATGAATAACTCAGAATATCAGAGAGGTCTAATATTTTTTTTTGTTTTTTTTTTCTTAAATAAAATAAAATAAAAATCCCAAAGGGCAAGAGGTGTGTGGCTGTTCATTTTTTCCTACTCCTAAAACAAAAAGCAGAACTTCAAACATCCTTTACCCAGTGTTTCCTCTTGTCTTCTCTTTTTAATGTTGTATTTGCACAGCATCTTCCCTCTTTCAGCTGCCGTTTAGAGGCAACAAAATTTACCTGAGTAATAGGAAACTCATGATTTAATAGAAATATCCAGACCACTGTAGTCATTGAGTATGCCTACCTAATATAGGATAGCATAGTCTAAGCTCCTACTGAATTGGTTCTACGTGTCACACATTTACTTAAAAATTACCAAATGCTGACAATAAATGTAAAAGAATATCCAAGGCTAACTCCAGTTTTTTTTGATGAACAGCCTGAAAAATGTTGAGAAAATTTTAAATAAACATTCTTTCTACATAGTTTACAGCAATACATAATAGGACACAAATAATTCAGAGAGGTAAATCGACTCTTTTAGGTATAGATTCTGCAGAGTTTTCCTTTAACTGCAGATTGTTTACAACAAAAACCAAAAACAGCCTATGTTGATGGAAGCAAAGTGATTTGACTGTAATTTTCTTGAGGCTGCTGGCATCAAATATATGAAGTTGTTATAATCAAGATCTACAAAAAGTCATAGAACTGTTAACAAAATGGAGGAGATACTTAAAAATGTAAGGGGCACCTATTTGTATACAGGGGAGAGATCTGAAGTCATCAGTGATCTATAAGCAATAGAAAGAAAGAATCATCTTTCACTTGTCAATGAGGCTGTTTTTATAATTGATGGTCACTTCTGAAATGACTTTCATTATTAGCATTCCGGTTATTTAATTAAAATGAAATGAAAGGTGCATAACCTGATACAAAAGCAGTGGAAATGTTTTCCTTGCAGGTGACAGATAGATCTTTTTACAGGGAAGTCTTTTACTGAAAGTGGAAGCAACTTAGTAGTTACACAGAAAATTCAGAATAATGTCAAAATTGTACAATAAGAAGCTATCTGTTTCAATCCAGATATTGACTGCACCAGTCACTTTCAACAAATCTACTGCTTATTGGACTCAAAGCATCATTTTGCTAACATCATGAAGGATGTACAAAATACTCTGTTAAGCAGGGTAGCCTTCTGGTACCAGAAACTGATGCTTATTCTACAGAAATGTATGTGTATGTTTTCCAGTGTTCTAGGAAAAGAAATAAGAACTGAATATAATAGATCTGTCATAGAATATCTGCCAATGCAATTTGATCACAAAGCTACTTTTATCAAACCACTTTAGAGTTGAAAGCTTTGGCAAAAGGAAGCAATGCATATGCTCTTTTGCCAGCTATTCATGCTGACTGTTTCTAATAAAATGTAGTTGCCCAAAACCTCAGACTGTAGCTTAAACTAGTTCTTTTGGTTCCTAGAGATGAGAAAAACTAAGAATCATTTATGTAGTAAGAAGAATATCATCGTATCATGTTTGCACTGAAAATCAAGTTGGGGCTTTACCCTAACTGTGAGACCTAGATTTCTACATTAATTCATCATTAATTTATGCTTCTGCCCTCTGTTTCAGCGCCAATACTATCTGAATAGCTGTTGCTGACATCGACTTTTTTTCTCCCATCCATAATGTATCTAGAACTGATTGCTAGCTCACCAAGAAGATTAGCAGATTTTTTTTTTTCCCCCTAGGCTAGCAGCCTCTCTAGTGCATGTTAATAGTAAAATATTTAGGACTGGATGTTCATTCTAGAATATTGATACCCACCATCAACGAACACTGAGATCAGAGAAATTCTCTGTATAGGAGTTTTTGAATCTGTACCTTAGAAATTATGTAGACAAGTGTTTCAGATTAGAAATATTAATTTTAAAGAGCTTAGAGCAAATTGCTCTATCTATTAATGTAAAAATCCCTTGGCATAATAAGAGTAAAACTACATGTTCTTGATCCATCTCTGTTCATGGCTCTGTACTTAGGTCTTTGCTGTTACAACTTATCACTTAATAAAAGCCTTTAGGCTGTTCAGTCAGAACTAGGAGCACTGCATAGAACAGCAGCTAAACAAGGAAGGTGCAATCTCTCATTTGACGTGAAGATTGGCTTCACTTAGAATAAGGCTTAATGTTACACAAATTTTTGTCTTGACAATCAGAAGGACATATTTCAATTCTCTATAAATGCTGCTATTATAGTATTTGCCTCTATCTTTTCCTATAAGTGCTGCGATGCACAAATCAGTTACATGAATATGATTTGGAGGATAGGAGGCTGCCATAGTAATATTAACATTGGATTCCCTATTTAAACTAAAATATAACTAGTGTCCCAAAATCTCTGAATTATCATATTGGAATGATAACTTTTGCCTTTGAAGGTATAGTGACCCTTAAAATGACTTTCCTATTATAAAATTATGAACTGAGTTACTGCTGCTAGTATTATAACCTCGATGGATTTCTTTTCTTTAATCAATATATTGATGTCGCATAGTTACTTAACATCAAAGATGCTCATTTTTCTAGGACTTCTACAGTAGATAAAATTCTGATTTAGTACATTGCATTGTACCGTCAAAGCATTGACAGCAATGAAACTAAGTTACCTGTTTAATATATCTTTGATAAATATTGTTTAAGCTTCTTACCTGGTTAGACAGAGGGGACATATTTGAATGATTTCCTCTACGTAGGTATGATGTCCGCTATCTGTTAAGTTTGGTCCTCAAATACTCATTTATTTCACCTCATGCTTGCAGTTAGGTCAAACAGCAGCTAGGATCCGCTTCATAAAACTTTAGAGGCTGAAGAATTGTACATCTTACCTACCACAGAGTGGGCTTACTGCACAGTGTATGGAGAATCTCTACATGAATCGCTAATGAACTTCCCAGGCATATATAGGTTATTTCAGTGTAATTCCATGACACGCTAGATTCAGTGACAACCCAATGTTAGCTCAGCTTGTTTCCAGTCCAATCTACAATTTTCTGACCAAGCAACTGGTTCTTCAACAACACTATAAATTAACAAAAAGAGCATCTCGGCAGAGACAAGAGTAAATTACATCCAATTCATACAGTTAAGTGTGCAGTTTATAATCCACTCTTTTATAAACAAGATCAAAAAACTTAGATGAAGATGAGTTTTATCTGACAGGAAAAAATAATAAATACATATATTAAATTAAATAATGAAAACAGCTTCTTCAAAGATGAGGCAAAAAAAAAAAAAAGACAAATATCTACAACTCAGCAACTATTTATGACTAAGATGATTGGATCAAAAAGGTAAAATGAACTATCTATTCTATAAAGCATACAAGAATTTAAGGACTTTTAGTTACTCACTCCCACAGTCCATCAGTAAATACACAGCTAATGATTTCCTTATCTCTTCCTCTTGACAACCAAAGAGAAAGAGATGGATAGAGAAAAAAAAAAAAAAAAAAACAAGCCAAAGTTACTAAAGAAGTTGGTTTCAAAAACTTTGAATGAATTTTTGAATAAATAATATGGTGACATAGTGAATTTTTGAGTGGGTGTGTGTGTGAGTAAAAACCCCGAAATAAATGATTTTGAAGGAAATATTTTTTAAGCACTATATTAATGCCTAAATTTCTTGCTATTGCTAACATAAAAACTAATTTTTATTTATGATTTGAATAGTTGTATGGGTTCTGTATGAGACTCAGTCTCCAGTTTGTGGACTGTCAATTGTAGACTGAAATTCGATGTGTAAATATTAGTAGCTTTTTTTACAGAAAAAAAAATAATAAAAGAAAAAAAAGGAAGAAAAAGGAAGAAGTGGTAGAAAGTGCGCTACGTGTTTCACTAAACTAGGAACAATCAAGTGCGTAACAAGAAAATGTATTATTTCAAGTTCCAAGCATTTGATAGTATTAAAATCATTATTTGCATGTTAAGATATTCTAATGAAAATGCACCAGGACTTGACAAAATTTCTAGTCCATTAATCAATAAAACAAGAGTTATCTTCAGGAGTTCCTAAGCAAGGTCATTGTCTCAGCAGGAAGATAACAACATGAACAAGAAAAGGAGAGTACATACAGGGTCACATCAAATGTCTACCTGATCCAGTGCACTGATATTTATGCAATAGATGTAAATAAGTGCCAAGGGCAAAACAAAACCAGTGAGCTGTGCGTGATATTTCTTGTTAAGCATGAGGTAACAAATCCTTGTAACAAATAACTATGAATAATTACGTTTGGTTTTGTTTGTTTGTTTTTTGTTTTAAAACTAGCTTCTATTAGCTTTTTATAACAGTAACTAGTCCTCATAGAAGGAGAGTTCAGAAAGCTTAACTGAAACTGACAATGCTGCTTTTGTAAATCTGTAACATCACACCTCCTCATGTCTTCTTTTTTTTTCCCAGAAGGAAGAATACTGACTTATTTGCAATTTTACTTACTAAAAACCAAATTGTGTTATATTTTATCAACTCTATTGCCTAGAAATGAAGCCCTTCCAGTTCTACTTTATCGATGCTTTTTGAAACTGCACTGTAATGAAGGCATAGTAGAATTAAAATTTACACAGCTGTTGTTCCTTTCCTTATAAATCTTGTTTGATTTCCTTCTCTCACTTAGGAATATAGCTGTGCTATCCACTAGATTAATGAGATTGCTGATGTTACAAATACCCCCTATGATTTTCACTCAGTGTTTGTTTACTCATTTAATTCCAGCCCAATTAATTGATAGCGAATGTTTAGTTGAAAAGGTATGGGAACTTGAGTAATCATGGATGCCCAGATTCATGGTACTATGATCTCACACAGAAATGAGTCAATACAAAATGAAACACGGAAAAGTGAAAACTTCATTGCCATTTAGACTAGGTCTAAATCGGAAGTGTATTACATATTAAGAAGGGAGAGAAAAAGATTAGTTTGGAAGTCATGTATGGAAACGCTAAATTCAATTGTTTTTATACACTACTAAAAATTGATCAGTACTCAATTTCTGCCTATTCTTTGAATTTGCTTCCTAGAAATATTTTTGAAAACTACTAGGTTTCTATAAAAGGTAAACTTCCATAAAAGAAGGAGAATTTGGGTTGAGACCAATTCTTGAAAGCAGGTGACCTTACACACAACCCCCTGTGGGAGAAGAGCAGTTTAATTGAGAAGACTATTAAGAAATCAATCCAATGTTTGAATTTCTGGTAGACTCAATTGAAAGTGCTTAATTATTCGATTCTCAGTGGAAATATATATATTTTATTTTATTTTATTTTATTTTGTTTTATTTTATTTTATTTTATTTTATATTTTTTGCAGAAGGCTTTAGCTCCTTAAAGACCTTTAATCTGATATCAGAAAAACATGAAAACTCTCAAAATAATTTAGATTTTCTATTTAATATTGAATGAGGGACAGCTGGACTTTTTTCACGAGTTAAACATATCTTAGAATATATCAATACTAGGTCAGTATTGCTTTAGACCATAAAACTATAACAATTAAAATGTATTAATATTAATAATAGCAATTAATTTTATCTAATGTAGTATTCAAATTATACAAGAATTTTACTGAGAATTGCTGAATACAAGAAGAAACATTTCCAATCTCATGCATTTGTTGATGAATTACTGTTATGGTTTTATTATTTTTGTTATTGGTGTTCAACATCATAACGTCATGTGAGGCACTAGTAGTTAAAGAATTAATGCTCTAAGTTTGGTAACTACTGAATTTCTGGGTACCTGGTTCTCAGAAGAGAAGAGGAACTACATACCTGAGAGGACTTTGCATTCCTGTTTTCCACCCAAAGGGGAAGACAAAACTGGATGCAAGTCCTGGAGATTTTCTCTTTTGCTGTTCATCTCAGTAGTGGAGGTTCCCTAACTGTTTCGCCTTCAGCTTCAGTGTAATGCCTTCAGTTTCAGACACTCTTTCTCTCATTTTACTTGATTTATTAGCTTCACTTCCAGTTACACTTGAGTTATTTTTGCATTCTGATATCTGGTTTAGAAAATAAGTTTTACTCCTCAGATTGTTGCTGCTGTTTTTTTTTTAGGCCCATCTCCCTACCCTCTCCCTTTTTCCCCTTTCCCTTTCCCATGGCGTGGGTCTGCGGGTCCCTCACTCTATTAGTCATGGAACTGGGCCAAACCAGCCCTAAACTGTTGACAATTATGTAATAAATGTAAAACATAAAAAGGGACAGATCAAATATTTATTGCTCAGATTGTTAAAAAAAGAAAAAAGAAAAAAAACACAGTCAAAAAACATTGTTATTCTTTAGCCATCCTGGAATATTTTCAGCTGATCACCCACCTAGCCAAAGTTTTCATCCCGAATAGTTTGTTTTTGATTGATAGGAACTACATGTAAAGAAAAAAAGATGACAAAAGAAAAAGCACATCAAACCTTATTCTTAAGAATTAAAGTTTGACTTCATGGTTGAGTGTACACTTACATAACCTTCTGAAAGAAGAACCTTCTGAAACAGCTATGCCACCTGTTTTACTACTTTGCCAAAAAGAAAAAAAAATCTATGATTTTGGAACTAAATTCAAATGTCTAAAGAGATTTTTGGACTAGAGTTTTAAAGATATTAATATGCCTAAAGAATCAGAGAAAAATTGGTATTATTTATTAAAGGACAAATTCTGAATTCCTTAGCAGTCAGATGAATAGATTTTTTTTTAAGTTCTTACTAAGAACATGGATGTTTAAATGCATTTGTGTCCTACAAGGTGCAAATGATTTAGAAGTCTATGGATTTATTTTATCTTACATTTTCAGAATGAAAATCAGTGAAACACACAAAGAAATTCTTTCAAATATTTAGTCCAAATCTACACCCTTACAGTTTAAAGCCATTTCCACTTGTCCTGACGTGCTCTTCTAAAAAATCCCTCCCTGGCTTTCCTGTAGGTCCCCTTCAAGTACTGCAAGGCCTTTGTAAACTCTGCCTGGAGCCTTCTCTTCTCTAGGCTGAAGAGACCCACCCTGTCTTCACAGGGGAAGTAATCTAGCCCTCTGGTCATTGTTGTGGCCCTCCTCTGGACTTGTTCCAGCAGCTCCATGTCCTTCATATGCTGGGGCTCCAGAACTGGACACAGTACTCCAGGTGGGGTCTCACAAGAGTAGAGTAGAGGAACAGAATCACTTCCCTCAACCTGCTGTTCATGCTTCTCTTGATGTAATGCAGGACATGGTGGGCAATCTGGGCTGCATATTCATGACTCATGTTGAATCTGTCATCAGTCAATACACTCAAATCCTTCTCCTCAGGGTTTCTCTCAAGCAATTATCTCCCCACCTTCTATCTGTGATGGAAACTGTCCTGACCCAGATGCAGCACCTTGCACGTGGCCTTGTTGTTGGCACGGGCCCACCTCTCCAGCCTGCCCAGGTCCCACTGAATACCCCTTCCCTCTAGTGTGCCACCTGCACCACTCAGCCTGGTGTGATCTGGAAACTTGCTGAAGATGCTTTCAATCCCACTGTCCACATTGCTGACAAATATGTTAAATAACACTAATCCCAGCACTGATCCCTGAGGAACACTACTTGTCACCGGTCTCCATTTTGACACTGAGTCATTGACTGCAACTCCAGCCAATTCCTTATCCATTCATCAAATCCATTTTTCTCCAATTTGGCAAACATGTGGGACACTGTCAAATCACAGAATCATAGAACCTTAGGGGTTGGAAGGGAACTCTAGAGATGTAAATGCTTTACACAAGTCCAGGTAGATGACGTCAGTTGCTCTTCCTTTATCCACTGATGCTGGAACTTCATCATAAATGGCCACTAAGGTTGTCAGACAGAATTTGCCCTTGGTGAAGCTATGCTGGTTAACAACAACTGCTTCATCGTTATTTTCCATGTTCCTTAGAAGGGTCTTCAGGATGATCTGCTGCATGTTCTTTCCAGGCATGTAGGTGAGACTGACTGGCCTGTAGTTCTTTGTGACTTCTTTTTCTCTCTTTTTGAAAATAGGAGTTCTGTTTCTTTTTCAACCAATGGGAACTTCACCAGACTGCCATAACCTTTCGCTTGGCAACTTAATCTTCTAGCTCCCTCTGAAAATGCAAAACTTTGGTTAATGACTTTGCTTGTGCATGTATGAAAACAAACTATGGAAAAGAAACACTAGTAGAAAGGCAAAAAGAGAGAATATATACTAAGTTCAGTTGTAGAATGATGGCCCTTCTGGATGAATTTTTGAAGCATGGATGAGAACAGATATACTGCTTGTGACACTTGAGCATATGTTCCCAGTACTCACTCAAGACTCATACAAGAGTGCTGCTCTGTTAAGAATCACATGGGTCTTAATGTAGGTCAGCTGAAAGGATGCTAGCTGAATCCCACCTCATAATCCATTCATTCACATTTTTCGTATTGCTGACTGATGATTTTTAGTCCCGCTCTATTTGTATGGTATCTAATATTTTTGCTTACAGAAAAACACTTGCTTTTTTTATAACTGATATGAAAACAGAGATCTACAATGAAAAACTAAAAAAAATAAAAATAAAAAAGGAGCTTATGTTCAATTGTTTATCTTTTTTCCTTCAGAATTTAAATTCTGGTAAAAAAAAAAAAAGAATAATATTTATTTTCTATCTCTTTGCATATTAATATAAAAAGTATTACTTTAAGAAGTAAAGATAGGTACTTCATCTATGGAAGTTGTTACCTAACCTGTCTTTTCTAAATTAAAGGGCAGTTTTAACAACTTTTTTGGAATCTACTGTAGGAGTGAATATTTCACTATATATATCATTTTTAAACAGAGACTCTGGAATAACAGCCATTTACTATAGAATGTATATGACTGAGATATAAGGTTCTTTACATGCAACCTATCTCTGTTGTAATGTGGATGACATCCTGAGCTCAGTCCAGCAAAGGATCAATTGCTGAAAGCAAGACAGGCAAAATAGGGAATGCCCAAAGCCGCAATTGCTATTAAGGTGTTTCAATTCATCTCATGACTAAATCCAGAGACATCCAATCTCAGTGTTCCCAAGGCAGTGTTCTGCTTGCAGCTACCCATCTGTGCACTTCACTGCCCAGCTCATTTCTCAACCTGTTTCAGATCTTTCGCTGGGCAAAGTAACTCCAAACCTGTTTGAGGAAGTGTCCTTGTGCTGGAAATTCATAAAGAGCACTGGCAACGTTGGGTTCCACTGAAAATATGACACCATCTTTTATTTGTAAGACTTGGAACTACTGCATTTTATCTCAAAGAGCCTTAACCATAGTTTGGTGGATAGGGTGCCTGAAGATGTTTATGATCAGACTATCAGCTACTTGTGACAGTTGTATGGACCTGCACAGTAGTATGAAGAAAGAAGGTGGAACAACAACTGGAAGTTCATAATTATCAAGTTCTTCCTAAGAATTCATTTTTCTCTCTGCCTATGTAAACTTCCTGGCTCCAAGTGATGAAAATACAGAATAATTAGGAATACTAGATAAAGACTCTAAGCACCCAAAGGGAAAAAATCTACATACACATTTTGTATTGGATAGCTTTAATTGATATGTACATCTAACATTTTCTGAGGAGTACTTGTTCACCATTTAATCCTATTTTGAGATGCCTAGAGTCTTGGCGCTCAGACAATTCAGTGTTACAGATTCTCTCTCTGAATCTGAAATTATTTGCAGATAGCAAGACTCTAAAACTAGGCTCTGTTGCATATAATAACAGATTCTATATTTTCTTTTTGTTCTGAGTTTATTCCAAATTAATAGAAATATCTGACTTTTTTCTTAAAAATGAGTGTGATTAAAGCATGTTTTAATGGCTTGTTGAACGCAGTATGTCCTAAATTATATATAAGCTCAAGTGTTCTTTAGAAACCCTAACAAAAGTAATCTTAGAGTACAACGTGAAAGAAAGACCTTGGATATTTCTGGAGAAGAATGTAAGCATAGGCTGCCTTGGCTGGGAAGAAAGACATACTTTTAGAATGGATCTCTGTCTACATTCAGATCCATTCATTTCGTTAGAAATCTTATCTGAACTGTAGGTGCTGTACCAAAAACACGGCCTTGAAGCCTTGGTGGACTGTCAATATTCTGGGATATTTGTAAACCTTTTGGGTACCGCCAGCATGCTTTGGTAAAGAAAGAAAAAAGGCAAAAAGAAATACTTTCATAAAACTGCTCTTCAAGAGAGTACACTACACCATGTTTTCTCTTTTAACATTTGGAACACACCAGGACTTAGTTAAGTTTGCCACTCTGATCTATGGAGGTATAGGTATATAAGTTAAATTCAGGGCAGTGATGGAGACACCTGCCTGGCACCTACATACAATGTTTTATGATTTGAACACTGACAGTTACGTCTCAGAGGGAGTAACTAATTTTACAAACAGCTCTATGTTTAATCCACTTTCCAGGTTCTTCCCTCAGTCCCACATGTGCTTTTGGAATGCCAAATTAGTGATCATGCTATTAATCTCTCTGAATATACTCCTCCTCATTTACATTATCTGGAGGAAGCCTCCCTCCAAACAAGAAAATGCTGAGTGGCAGGGAATATGGAGAGGCTTAGGAAAAATTTTACAAGCAAAAGAGAGTATAAATACATTTTCCTTAAAGTACTATGCATTTACTAAAAGCTGTTACTAATCAACTGGACTTTTGTGAGAAATATTAAAATGTTAGAACATATCACATAAAAGAGAACAAAAATCTTCATAGATTTTTTAGTACCCACTTGCAAATAATAACCACTGGAATGTATTAGCAATCTGAAGAGAAATAAATTAGAAGATGTAGCAATCTGTCATTTACAATAAATAGTCTGAGTATTTCTACTTACTTTTTCAAACATAATTATAAGTAATACGAAAAAAAGAAAAACAAAACTGTATTTATTTCAAATTCTATTGAAAACTGACAAGAAAAAATATGAAATACTGACAAAAAATTGAAAAATTAAATTTCCATTTTAAGTTAAATCAAATTTCTCCCCTGACAATTTAGGAAATAAAGGAAGAATTTGATGAAAGAATGGTTTGTAGAGTACAGAACTTCATGCACTAATTTACTACATTTATTTTTAGAACTTGCATCTGCAAATGAAACAGGTATAAAACCCCTTCTGCCTTCACAGACAAAAACCAATATGTTTGTATTTCTGAGTATAAGTCTCAAGAGATTAAACTCAATTGAGATTGCAAAATAGTTGACAATGACATCCAAAGAGAGAGATGTGGAGAAAAATTATTCACCGAAACAATTCCAGCCATAAATAATTATGATTTCAGTGAATTGACCTTACTTTAATGAAACCATGCTTTCAAATATTGTTCCATCATTACTGAATTGGGAGTCTCTATTATCTGAAATAGATATACATATTCAAATTTATCTTCCTCCCTTCCCTTCCCTTCCCTTCCCTTCCCTTCCCTTCCCTTCCCTTCCCTTCCCTTCCCTTCCCTTCCCTTCCCTTCCCTTCCCTTCCCTTCCCTTCCCTTCCCTTCCCTTCCCTTCCCTTCCCTTCCCTTCCCTTCCCTTCCCTTCCCTTCCCTTCCCTTCCCTTCCCTTCCCTTCCCTTCCCTTCCCTTCCCTTCCCTTCCCTTCCCTTCCCTTCCCTTCCCTTCCCTTCCCTTCCCTTCCCTTCCCTTCCCTTCCCTTCCCTTCCCTTCCCTTCCCTTCCCTTCCCTTCCTTCTCCACTTTTTAAAGTCAGTGTGTTCTGAGTGGTACTGAAAAAAGGAGATGCAGGAATATGAACAAGATGATTTACAACTTTAATACCTCTGGCAACTGGTTTGAAGAGTATATAGTAGCAAGAGCTAGGATAAACTTAACTGCTCCTTCTTTATCCTAGTGAGGTACTGTGGTCAGTCCAAGGTAGGGACCTGGCTTGTGCCTTTGCACCTCACCATAGCAGAGACATGCGAGGGATTCAACTGATTTGGTTCACAGCTCTAAACACGGAGGACTACCACATTTCATCAAAGTAAATTGCACCAGGCTCAAAACTGGCATAAAGTGTTCTTCTTATGGACCAAGCCTCCAAAAGGCATCAGTCTGTAGCCTGGCTCTGGCCTGGAGCCTACAATTGCTTTCTCACAGCTCACTACAGGGACTCAAGTACACTCTTCCAGATAGCTTATAGAAACTTAGTCATTTCTGGACATGATCAAAATGATGGGCTATTTGTGAGCTGAAACAAAGAATAAGAAAGCAGAACAGATTGTTTACAACACCTTGAGGAAAGTTATGGTATAAGGTTTCTGTCAAAGTTGATCTGACACAGAAAATTTAAGAATTCTTATGGGAGACCTGTCAGCATCGTCAGCCCAAAGAAACTGGGTATTTTTTGAGAGAAATATGACAAAAAGTAGCTTATGTTTTATTTTTTAATATACATTATGTGGATGTAACAATTTTTCTGACATAAAACTGAATGTGACTATTTTTAATACATGAATTGATAATAAATGTCATATGTTGCTAAAAAGATTCAGCAGTGAAAGATAATCACTTGAGAACATACATAAGAGTAGTGAAATTTCGCAAAATTAGCAAACTGTCTAATCTCTGAAACTTAAAAACTCATATTTTGTTTGGTTATAATCAAATTATGTAATTATCATTCATTATTATTAAGTGGAGTAGTGTAGAGGTACTTCATTTTAATGGCACTTAGCAGTAGAACTCCGAAGTAAAAATTTACTGAGAATAAAGGGGGCTGCATATGTATCATACATATGTGATGCAGAGATCAGCTTCAAGGCAGGTAAGACTGCACTGGGCAAGGGATCTAAAGCAAAAATGCAAACCAAAAAGATCTCTTTAGGGCTGGGACTGGCAGCTTGTGGGAAGGCTGCTTAGCTTGCAAGGGTTAAGGAGGCACTGCCCACCCCTTGACACTCACAGTGACCGTGACCTTGACCCTTGGCTGCTAGGCTAAAAGCAGATCTAGGAAGTTCTCGCTCCAATTAATAGGAGGGAAAAAGGTTCTTTGGGTGTATGTATGTGTAACCAGCAGCAAGATTAAGAAACAATGGGTCAAATGTCAGCCTGACCAGTTTATTACAAATTCTGGTTGCCTATGGAGATGAGGAAGGTGGGTGATAGAGAATAGATAAGAAATAAAAGCAAGAATTCTTTCTAGAAAGCAAGACTCAGATATTCACCACTGGGATTCCAATGTAGTACATGGTTCAGACGTTGATTTCCAGTAGCAATGGGTTGTTGGAGGTTTTGGTTGATGACAACATTACCAATGGCAGTACAAACTTAATTAGAAGTTGAAAGTGGTTGAGCCAGCTCCTTTTGGAGTGACAGCTCCTGGCTTTTAGGTCTCAGCAGAAATTTCTTTATTCGCATCTTCCAGGACTTGCAGAGTTAAGTCAGCAGAGAAGAGGGAGGAGGGAGATGCTAAATAGTATCTTGCCTTCGCAGGATACATGGTATCATCCCCCAGTATGGCATAGCAGTTATCTGGTCAGCTTGGGGTGCTGGAAACTGACGAGGAGATGACTGGGGAGGCAAGAGTGGATCTGTTTATGAGGGGGACTAGGGCAAGGAGGTCATCCCCACTCCTTGAGACTGCCTCTTCCAAAAAAGACAGAAGGGTAATTGTGGTAGGTGATTCCCTTCCCAGGGGAAGAGGGCCCCATATGCAGTCTCAATCTGATCCATAGAGAGGTGTGCTGCCTCCATGGGGATCACTTCAGGGATATTACCAAAAAACTCCCATGTCCGGTTTGTTCCTCTAATTAAAATCCCTCATTGATAGTTCAGACAGCCAGTGATGAAATTGATCAGGGAAGACTGCAAACTATAAAAAGCAATTTCAGGGGTTTAGGGAGATTGATTGGGGGAGTGGGAGCACAAGTGGTGTTCTAGTCTCTTCCTTTTGCGGTAGTGAGGGATATGGAGAGATCTAAGAAAACTCAGGCTCTGAATGAGTGGCTGAAAGGCTGGTGCAACTGCAGGAACTTTGGTTTCTTGAATCACAGAATGGTCTGGCCTGATGAGTGCAGATGAGTCTCTCCTGCCTCTGAGGGGAAAGTCGATCCTAGCCCAGGAGCTGTCAGGGATCATTGAGAGAGTTTTAAATTTGGTATGAAGGGGGAAGGGTAGAAAATGTCACTTGGTAGGGTGGAGCGTGTAGTTTGGAGTTGTCAGCTAGATCTGATGGGGGAAGAGGGTGGAGGTCAACAAGACAGAGAAGGGCTTGGGGGTGCTGTCGTTGAATGAGATTGCAGGGAAATACCTCTGAATCGTCCTGTAGGATCTTCTGAGGACTCCCCAAAAAAGTCACCATGTGCTTTTTAGGAAAAACAGGATGGTGAGGCAGGGTGGTGATGTTGCTCTTCATGTGAGAGCACAGTTAGAATGTATCAAAATCCACCTGGGGAGGGTGGTGTACCAATGGGGAACTTGTGGGTGACAATTAAGACGCAGACTAGTGTGGGTGACACTGTTGTGGGGGTGTATTATAGGCCCCTGATCAGGAGGAGGAAGTGGATGAGGCTTTCTACAAACAGCTGGAAGTAGCCTTATAATCTCAGGCACTGGTTCTTATGGGGGACTTCAATTATCGCCATTCAGCAAGACCTGGACAAGCTGGAGAGTTGGGCAGAAAAGAAACAGATGAGGTTTAACAAGAGCAAGTGCAGAGTCTTGCACCTAGGGAGGAATAACCTCACGCATCAATACAGGTTGGGAGAAGACCTGCTTGACAGAAGTTCTGAGGAGAGGGATCTGGGTGTCCTGGTTGATGACAGGCTGGACATGAACCAGCAGTGTGCACTGGAGGACAAGAAGCCCAACGGTATCCTGGGGTGCATTAAAATTTGCACAGGAATTTCTTTACAGTACGGGTGTCAGAGCACTGGTACAGACTGCCCAGGGAGGTTGTGGGGTCTCCTTCTCTGGAGATGTTCAAGACCTGCCTGGATGCCTACCTGTGCAACCTGCTGTGGGGAGCTGCTTTGGCAAGGGGGGTTGGACTAGGTGATCTCTGGAATTCCCTTCATATAATCTATGTTTTAAACAAAATAAAAAGCAGTACAAACTCTACTAAGAATTAATTCATTTTTTTTGGAATTACATTTATTGTAGCACAATTCATTTGTTTCTTTAGGCAAAACAGCTCTACTACTCCCTTTCTACAAAATACAAGGACAGTGTGGTATCCAACACATGGGACTACTGTTTTTAAGTACTTATGTTTATGAAATACCATGTTAGATTTTGTTTTCTGATCACTTTGTGCTAATTTTCCTTGCCACTCTCAAACTCATCCTGGACATAATAAAGTTATTATAAAGTTACTTACCCATCAACATTTTGGTGACTTTCCCACTAACATAGATCCAGCATGCATACTGAATTATCTATGCACAGCCACTTGAAAATGTACTCAGTTTCCTTGATTTAATCTAAGGAAGACATACTACTCAGCAGTCTAATATGAATAATTGAAAGAAAGTAAAATTTCATGGTGACCTTGATCACATTATATATTTAAGAAGCAGTATTTTGTATTATCAGGAGTAATTGCAAATTCCATTGCTCTTGATTTGAAGAAGTTCCTTGGAAAACATTGTGTTTTCTTGAGGATAAATTATCACAGCCCTTCTGCACTGTTCTCTTTATGCCAGCTGTATAACTCACATTAACATGAATGTTACGAATATTGAACTGCAAATATCTCTTTATTTGGTCTTTTTCTTTGTTTGTAGAAGTACACAGTATTTATTATTCCTGACCAAGTATTCTGGAAACCTTTCTAAGTGAACACAGCATTTTATCACCTTGGTGCCAAACTAATGATTCTGTGATTTGCTGCTATTTACTGAATTCAGTGCCTCAATTTAAGTTCAATAAATAAGTATTTCAATAGAGTTTTATTAATAAAGTTAGTAAATTAAAGAGAATATGATTTAATTATGTAGGTATCATCCTTCCAGGACTACACTGAGTTGGAGAGGAGATTTTCAATTTTGTAATATCCTTGTCTATCAAGATTGTCTGGGATGACTAAGAATATTTACCAAAATATATTCACTTTCAAATATATTGTTCCAATCTCTTCCGCAGACATCTATCTGGATATTCTCAAAGACATCACCTAGCAAATGTCATTGGATATTGAATTTACTTGGATTAAATTTAAAAGGATTTATGGTAAAGCAAATTTGCTCTCATGAGGCACCATTTTGATTACTGCATCCCTTCCAAGTTTGTGATTCTCCAGCTAAAGATGCAGAGTTATTGGAGTAAATTCAGAAGACGGTCACAAAGATAACTAGAGGCTGGAGCACCTCTCCTCGTATTAAAAGCTGAGAGAGCTGTGCTACTTCTGCACAGAAGAGGCTCTGGAGAGATCTCACTGTGGACTTCCAGTACTTAGAGTGAGCTTATAATCATGATATGTACTCTGATAGTGATAAGACAAGGGGGAATGGTCTTATACTAAAAGAAGGGAGATTTAGATTAGACATTAGGGCAGGTATGTCCAACCTATGGCCTGCAAGCTGCATGCAGCCAATCACATCTGGCAATGAATACTACTCCCTCCCTGTGATTTAAAGGCAGTGATTCTTCCCCACTGCGCAGCCCCAGGCTTGTGTCTATTGCTAATGAACAGCCAAAGCATCATTGTGCTATTAACACAGTGTCAATGGTATCCAGGGCACAGGTAGGGCAGTGCTGTACAGCACTGACTTATGAGATGGCAAATAACTGTATGCATTTTGATACATTTGCTAAAGACAGTGCTTTGAACAGTGAAGAATATGCCGTCATGCTTTCTAGTTTTCAAAGTAGTTTGAAAATAGAATCATAGATTCCTTAGAGTTGGAAGGGACTTTTAGAGGTCATTCAGTTCAACTCCCCTGCAATAAACATATTTCTCAGGGCTCCCTCAAGCTGTCCTTGAATGTCTCCAGGGATAGATCTTCCACCACACCTGTGGGCAACTTTTCCCAATGTCTCACCACCCTCTCTGTAAAAGACTTTTTCCTTATATAGAACCTAAATCCCCTCCCTTTCAGTTTGAAACCATTTCTCCTTGTTCTGTCAAAGACTGCTAACTAGTCTGTCTCCCCCCCCCCCCTTTTTTTTTTTATTATTTCTTTTTCTTTTTTTTGTTACTGAAAGGTGCTATCTGGGCTCCCCAGAGTCTTCTCCAAAGTGACCCAACTCTCTCAACCTGTCTTCATAGGAGAATTGTTCCATCTCTTGGATTATTTTTGTGGTTCTTCTCTGGACACAGTCCAACAGGTCCATGTGTCTCGTACTGAGGACTCAACACCTGGATGCAGAACTTCAGGTGAGGTTTCACCAGTGCACAGATGTGGGACAGGATTACCTCCCTCACCCTGCTGGCCACAATTCTTTTGACGCAGCCCCAGATATGATCAGCTTTCTGGGCTGCGAGGGCATATTGCTAGTTCATGTCCAGCTTGCCATCCACCGGTACCCTGAAGTCTTTCTCAGTGGGTCTGTGCCCTACTCTTTCATCTCACAGCATGTAATGGTAGTGGGGCTTTCCTTGACTTGTATGCAACACCTTGCACTTAGCTTTGTTTCATGAGGATCTCCAGAGGAAAACATCCTTTGCTTTGCAATCACATCTTATTCATGTAAGCACTTTTTGGAAGTACACAATTGAACAATTACTGTGAAGGATGAAGTACAGGAACAATAAAATTTCATCAAAAATCTTTGATAAATACCTTGAGACCCCATTAAGAATTATAGCCGCTACCATTGAACTAAATTGGTGTGTTAGTTTCACAAAAAACAGGGAAAAATATTCCAATAGTTCTATGTACTTGTTCTTCTTTCTCTGTTTCTTTTTTTATTTTTTTTGTTATGTTTTAAGAGAAATATTTTAAATTAAAATGCTTTGTTATATATACGTTAACAATATTTTATCTTGTGGTTTTGAGATTCTTGTTATTGGTATTCCACATCAGAACATCATGTAGAACAATGGGGGTTAAAGAGTTAATGTTCTGGGATGGGAGAGGAAGAAGAGGAATTTGCCTTGGCAGGAAGAGTAAGAGTGGCAGAGCTCCTGGCTCTCCCTCATGCACCTTCTCTTGGTTGAAATTGGATTCCTCCATGTCTTAAAAATTGCGCTGACACTCATTAATGCTTGCTGACTGTTGATGGAGACCAAGCAGTGGAGGTAAGCACAGTGAGGAGGTGGGTGGCCTGTTTCAGCACTGGCGACTGTGGCAGTGAATCACCTCTGGAGGTGCAGATTTTATAAGTGTAGCATGCAGGCTTTTGTTCATCACTGATAAAAATGCATAACTGATTATAGTGACTGTTGAAAAATAGTTGAGAATTGCTCAGTCAGTGTTATTTGTATCTGCTGTCATTTCCAAGGAAATAGGATGTATTACTTTTGAAGCAATCTACATATATGCAGCCCAAGATAACATCTGTTCACTAAAGTTGGCCCAGGCAAGCTGAAAGGTTGGATATCCATGCATTAGGGAGAAATTCTTCACTCACAGTGTAATCAGAAACTGGCACAGGTTGCCTGGAGAAGTCGTAGATACCCCATACCTGGAGGTGTTCATGTTCAGGTTGGACGGTGCACTCAGAAACCTGACCTATTGCCTGATACAGTGATAGGTGAATCTGTCCATGGCAGGGGGTTTGGTCTAGATGTTCTTTAGGGTCCTTCATAACTCAATCCATTCTTTGTTACTAATATAAAAAATATTTTTTCTAACATGAAATATTTGTTCTTTGAAACAAGTTAGAACTGAATACAATTCTTTTAATGCAGGAAATAGGTTATGTCATTAGATACTGTTGAATAGACTTCTGGCAGCTAATAAAATGACCACAGCTGGGACTGCTAGCTTTTTGGATTGATGTATTAGCTTGTATTACTAGTTGTAAATCTTTATAAAACAAGCTCATTCCTTCTATATGGTACCCAGAAAGGATTTTCACACTGTAACCAATTATTCTGTAGTGATCATTAAGAAGATTGGTTTCTAGCACTTCAGTCGTTTGTCAGTTATTATGCAAATTTTTTATTATCATTCATTCCATAAATTTGTAGCAAGACCTTGAAAAAACAATTGCTGCAGCTGGGGTCCAACTTGGTTTGAGAAGAGAGGGGAGTTCTTCTCTCTATGGAATTTTGTTTACGAAAATTTCATTAATTAAATAGAGATTGCTGTATGAGTTTCTAGCAAGAAGCTGTACCTTCTCAGGTTTTGGTAACATCAGTTATTCAGTAGCAAAGTACACAAGAATAATTTTGTTCAAAACTATCTTCACTGAACTGATTTATATAAACAGTTTATTCAAATCTCCATCATTCAGAAAGATCTAACACCTCTCTGAAAAAGACGCAAGACTTCAAAATGAAATTCTCTGCTTTTTAAAACTTTAGTAGCAAGCTGAGATAACAATGGTATTTTCATGGAGTTTAACAGGATTTGTCAGTGCTTTTCAGCACTTTCAGTGAATTGGTAATCTAATGGTTATAATTTTGTTTGGAATTCCTTCGAATGCATATACTTCTTTAGTAACCCCTTTTGGTGGGAAGTTATTCAGTTTTTCTTTCAGTTTTGAAAAAATCTTTATAAATACCTGTTTCTTCTTACTGATGTAGGTACCAGATAGAAGTAGCTTAGCTAGAATCATCAGAAAACACAAGGCAGACTACTAATATTTTTCTTGTCCATTGAGTAAAAAACTCTTAATTGTCACCTTACATATGGAAAAAATAAATTCACATGGTTGTTTGCAATTGGTTATTAATTTCTTTTCAGATGTTTAAAATTTTTCCGAATTACTCAGACTTTGGCATATTTTTTTTACCCTGTATAAATCACCTTTGAGAGACTGATTCTTTTTAATCACTTTCACATATATATTTTCAAAGTTAAAATTCTCAGTGATCTACGTGAATTGTTACTGATAAATTATATTATAAAATAAAATAATCATAAAAGACAGAAAAATAGTTATTATTTATAATCTTAAATGGATATTTCAGACTAACATTAATAATTTAACTTCCATAATTGTATGGAGCATTGTGAGGTCATGTCAATATGAAAAGGAGGACACATTTTGTTATTCTAAATATGAATGATTTACAATCATTCACTGTGTAATTTAACGTATGAAAACAGAAAATTTGGATTTGTCTAAAATAATAATGATAAAAAGTATATTGAACATAAAATGTCTCAAATTATCTCCCCTTCTCCAAAGTCCAGTTCATTTTTTGAAGACTGTTAGGGGAATGATCATGCATTGGAGATATTTTTTCTTAGACTTCAAACACATCTGGAGGATTTGAATAATGACACAATATTGATTTTGCTTACATAAACTCAAGCCAAAAAGGCTTATTTTCAGTTATATCCACTGCTTAAATCTCTGTTTTGTTTTCATGACACAAGAGCTACGGTCTCTGAATGACAGAATAGACAGGGTAATTGTCAAAGTTATGATGTCAGCAATACTGCATTCATTTGACCTGGGACAATGGAAATACAACAGAATAAGACTTAGTGTTCTATCTTATTGAGTCTGTAATGTAGTAATCTATTGTGGACTAGCTTCTCAACCAGGACTCTTGCTTTCTGTGGTTCAGTGTATTACTTTTGATTAATTTTATTAAAATTATGAATTTAAGGTAATTTCAAGTAATTAATGTTGAATTTTTACCAATTAAATACTGAAGTAAAATGTGTAAATATTTTTGCCTGTTCTCTATTTATGAATCAAAGAGAACAAGAAACCTACTCAAATGACTGCTATGTATTCTAAACAACCTGCTAGTGTATTAGCGCAGATACTTTCTAAGAATATTTGGTTTCTCAGTGTTGTCTAACTATATATATATAACTATATATGAAAATAGGCATTAATTTTTACAACTCTTTTTGAACTAAATTAATTTACCTGTACTTTGCACTCATGTTTCTCCTCATGATTTGCGCTCATTTTATTAAGGAAAAAGTGATCAAATACAGATCTCAACAGAAAGAACTAGTAGGAAATGATTAGACTTCAGACTCTTCTAGATTTAGGCAAGAAAAAGAAGCTGCACTGTAAGCTGATAGAGGCATTAGTAAGGGTACTCTGAAGCAAATTCTGGTTTCCTAGGACAAACATTTTGTGAAACACCAATGAATTTTGTCACCTGTGGATTCAGATAGCAATTGACTGGATTTGAGATATCAGATTTGATAGTTGTTGACCAG
Organism: Callipepla californica brunnescens; assembly: GCA_023055505.1. Lineage (NCBI taxonomy): Eukaryota > Metazoa > Chordata > Aves > Galliformes > Odontophoridae > Callipepla > Callipepla californica. The sequence continues at coordinate 5,469,213 of JALIRH010000023.1, read as the reverse complement.
AGAGGGGTTGGTACTTTGAGATAAAATGATCCAAACCAACATCACTGTGTTCACATTATGATTTGAAATGTATATTAAAGTTTCTAGAACCTTTCTCATGAGCACCTGCTCCAAGTAAACACAACATATAATGAGTAATAGTTTTACTCCATGTTAACATTATAAAGTCAACAATGGGTTTAAAATAGTTATTCCTGAATCAAAAATTCCAGAAAAGTGGATAAATATGCTACCTGCTTCTATATTGTCCCTTGGAGATTGATGGAAAAATATGTTCATATCTATATTAAACATGACTTAAATGTATGCATCTCCTCTGTCAGATGGTCTTGATAGCACACTCTTCTATGAAGCCACTAATTTTCCCAAGACAATGGGCAACCGTGAGGATATCATGTCTCATAAGATATCTTAGAATAATCTCAGTGTGTCTCTGAATTGCTTATTGGCTGCTATTGTCAACTGCTAATCAATGCTCAGTTTTACACTATCTGGGAATACTTCTGCATTTCAACTACTTGCAGATTAATCCAATAAGAGAACACTTTCTGCATGTCAGAACAGTAGAAAGAGGTATAGTGGAAATGAATCAAGATTCAGGTTCTTTTCAGATAGCAATGAAAAGAGCAGTCAAGAAGAAAGGCTATAGTGACTAACAGTGTGATACAGGCAGACAAATAGACATGGAATCTTAAAAAGCCTGTAAGAACCAAGTCTGCCAGTTTTGTAAAATCAAATCATTTGGAAGGGTATGATATTACATTATTTCTTATGACTGCTGCTAGTATGGCTCAGTTCTGTATCACAAGGGAGGTGTTTAGGAAGATATTTGTTTCTGCATCTAGTTTTTAAATGGTGTGCTATTATGAGAAAAAAACAGCTACATTGTTACTAAGATAGTACTATTTGTTATGCCAGCCAAATTATCCTCTGGTCAGCCTACCGTAACAGAAATTGCAAGCTTCTCCTACAGTGCTGCAAAGCAGTTAGTACTGCATATAAATCTGTGTATGTTTGAAGCTCATTCCATAACACCAACACATCAGGAGAGTCACAGTCACATTCAGAGATACCACAACATGATTCCAAACAAGAAGAATGCTTTGTGTCTCCTTTCTCTTCCACATAATTCATTCCTTACTAGTTACTTTGCAAAACTAGTTTGTTCCCCTCAATCATTTTATTTATTTACTTGCTTAGTTACTTATTCTGTACAGCTCTTGAATCTAAAAATCAGGTCTTCTTCATTTGCCATATCTAACCAAGGGAAGCACCATTAGTTGATGCTGCATGCATTATATACTTGAATGTACAAAGACAAAAAATGTAGAATTTTTGAAGTGTCACTGACAAATTTTAAACACAGGCTAAAAGCAGATATTTCAGCTGCTGTGTCTGTATATTTGCCTTGCTGACCTTTTTTTTTTTTTTTAATAATTATTTTTATTTTTTACTTGACTGTATTTACTGTGATTTTCTCCTGCACTCTCATGCAGATCTACAATAATGATCAGGAAGCTAACTTACTCCCTTGTAGAGGCAATGCAATCATCTGCAAGTGAAACCATAGGACCAATGGATTTCAAACTGGTGTCTGAACGGTGCAAAGGGTTCTACTTGTGCACATTGCACAAGACTCTAAATTAGTAAATTCAAAGTATTCCTAATGGCAGAGGAAAGAGATGACTGTTAACTCTCCCAAAATTGGAGCATATTTGGGTTTTAACCTTTGGAGAAGTAGGAATGTGATTCTGTCTATTATCCCTAAGATGAGAGTGAAGGATCAGATGTATTCAGGCTCATGTTCTAAAACCTCAGCACATTTTGTGGCTGGTTTGTTTTAAAACTCAAACTTCTGGAAACAAAGGGACAGGAGCCAATTGGGCACCAATTCCACCCAAAATGTCCATCTGCTGCTGCAAAACCTACATGAATTACTACATAGCAACCCGTATTTCCTCTTGCAGTTCGAATCCCTAGGATACTGTTGTTTGCTGTGTTGTGTGTTGTCCTCGATAGAGACACAGTAAACCCTGTTGAGATGCCAAAGCTTTTCCTGGTAAATGTTAGAGCTCATTGCAGAAAGTGTTTAGATAAATGCCATTTTTGCAGATGGTCATGACACAGAAAATGTGGTTATTCCTGAATATAATGTCTCCTTCCCACTCCCCATTCTCCTCTCAGTATGAACCAATGATTAACATCAACCTTTTCATTTACGATGTTTAACCATTTGGTATAAAATTATAGATCAGGAAACTATGGATTTGATTAAAAAAAAAAAAGATCTGAAATGCTTGATTATATGTGTGATATGCATAAATATTTCAGTTTGTGATATATGGGAATGCTATTTTTAAGTGGCAGTTTATGTTGTTGGAACTGATTTTGCAGTAAACATAATGTAGTTCAGAATACCGACTGATTAAAGGCTTTTACATAGGTGTTTTTCTAAACAACTATAGTAATAGTATTGAATACTATAGCAGTATTTTCATAGAATTACAGATTTTAGTTTAGAATAACAATATGCATTTTGCTTCTTTTCCTCTTCTTATTACTATTCTTGAAAAATAGTAAATATTATACCAGTATCCTAATCTATAAATTTAAGGAAAATAATCAGAATTAAGTTCTCCTTCTAATCCTTATTAAGTTATTTACCACTGAGGTTCCAACATACTTTCTCAAAAATGCTAACTAATATCAAATTGAGACTCAAGTTATTAACTTAGAAAATAATAACATCAGTGAAGATAGATAACGTTGAAGTCATATTTTGGTGTAATGGTTTCCTTTGACTAAATGAATCATTTTTTTAACATTACTTCTAAAGTATGTGTATAATGCTAATGAAATTAATTGATTTATTCATATAATGCTACAACAATTCTGCTAATATAAACGAGTATGACATATCCCTCAAAAACAGTTGAGGCAGATGATCTTATTTTTGGCAGAAATTCATTTATTCTAAATGTTTTTCCTTCATCAACTTTGAAACAACAGCCTTCATACGTATATGTATATAAACACGTTCTTAGCTGGCAGGACCCCTAACTTTCCTTACTGCTATGGTTATTTTTAAGTTACAATGCCCTTGAGCAATAGACATTTTTAGTATACTTGACAGAATGGAAAGAACAACACATTTCAGTCCTGTCTGATTAAACAGCAGTGTATTAATATTCAAGTATCATTAACTTTTATTTGAAATGTTATCTCCTGTGTTTGTTTAGTAAAAAACTAGATATAAAAAATTCTTTAGTGCATCTTGTTTTTCTGATTTATTATTTCTAGTAAACCATGGTAGCATAAAATCCTCTGTTTGTATGACACTGTGTATTATGTATGTGCCCAAATAACACTTTAGGTAAGAAATAGAGCTTGAGAATGAGAAGACTTGTCACAGAAAGAAGAGTTATCTCGAGGTCCATGAAACTGAGAATGTTTAAGTAAGATAAATGTGAAGCGTTCTTTTACTTTTTCAAACGATATACAAATTATAGCACGAGGGTGAAAAAATAGGTGGGTAGGGTAGGGTAGGGTAGGGTAGGGTAGGGTAGGGTAGGGTAGGGTAGGGTAGGGTAGGGTAGGGTAGGGTAGGATAGGGTAGGGTAGGGTAGGGTAGGGCTGCTCAGTTCAAAGACCACTGAACCCATCTGCCTAACCACTTCAGAACTAACCAAAAGTTTAAGCATATTAATTAGAACATTATCCAAACACTTCCTGGCTCTCTGGGAAGCTTGTTCCAGTGTCTGATCACTCTTACGGTGAAGGAAGTTTTCTTAATGTGTAGTGTGAACTTTCTATGTGGCATTTGTGTGTCATTTTTGTGAGTCTTTCTCTAGGAAGTTGCAGAGAACAATAAGATTACTTCTCAGCATCCTCTTCTCTAGACTAGACAATCTGATTGTACTCAGTCTTTCCTCATAGAACATGCCTCCCATCCCTTTAACTAGGTGAAATATATAAACAATTACAGATGTTTTAATCAGACAAGAAGAAAGGCCAGTGCATTAATGTCAAATATAGAGCATTAGCAGTGGACAGGAATGAAGGGGAAGGGAACAGCAAAGAAGGAACAGGAAAAGGAGGCAATATCTGAAACACGGGTGGGTGCTGTGGGGGCGAACAGACCATAGTGATGTGTGGAGAGCATAGTTGAAACTTGGCTTGCAGAGAATGGCCACGGAGACCAGCTGCAGCTGATCCAGCAGTAAACGGATGTTACAACTATTGCAGCTCAAGCAAAAACATGATGGGGCACTGTCCAATCACAGACAAGGTCAGGATAACCTTGCTGCAACATGAAGGATGTAGGAGTAAGGATTAAGGAAGCAGTGACCAATGAAACTTCTGCTTAACCGCAAGAATAAACAATGAAACTTTTGCTCACTTATATCACTAACCTATTAGGAGCTCGGGTTTTGCGATATGTATGAACCTCATTACTACCAACATGAATGTACGCAGCTCTCTGATTAAAGTTGAGACATATTGATCAAATTGGTTGTGTGTTTGTCTCCCACCAAGCTCCAACAACGTTGCAAGGCGTATTTGGCCACAGACCTAGGGCCACTGCGACAGCCTTAGCTTCTAACATTTGAACACTGACTGTTTTATCTACCAGCAGTTGGGACTCCCATTTACCATTTGATCCTTGCCAAACAGCCGCTCCCTGGCCCTTGGTAGAAGAGGCATCCATAAATATGGTCGATCCCTCAAGCAGGGTGTCCAGTACCCTAAACTTCAGAGAGACCTGAAGGGGCTTAGCTAGGTCAAAGATGCACAGCGAATCTGAGTAGACAATCTTGCCACTGAAACTCTGGAGGGCAAGCAGGATTTCCTTGGAGGGGGGGAGAGGGTTGGACAGTTCTAAAGGCACCTGGCAAATATATAACATCAGGCTCTTTCCCCAAAGCTCTGATAGCTGTGAGCCTAATTTTTTGAAGCATGGAGGCTAATTGCTTGAGCCATAAAGTAAATGCTTTCACAGGCTGCACCGAGAAAAACCACCAAAGAGGTCGCAGTTTGGAGCCCAGGGCATGCCCCAGCACAGCTGCGGCTCCTTCCTGGCATCTGGTAATACCCCTTCCAGAATTAATTCCAGATCCCATCAAGCAAGGGCATTGGAGGTGCAAGCCTGTAAGATCTCCTGCCAGGCTGCATCCATCTCCGGGGTCCATGTTCTCTCTTCCCTGGGGTCTGACCCTTTTAACTGGTCATAAAATGGTTTCATCAATCGCGGAGGTATGCCTACAGCATTTCGCACCCATTGTATGGCTCACACTAACTTCTCGACGCCCCACAAGGTCATAATGCGGGGCTTTATGTTCAGCCCCTCTGGAACCACCATTGTGGGTCCAAACCGATATCCCAGGAACTCAATTCCTGGCCCCTCCTGGATCTTTTCCTGTGAAATAACAAATCCTGTGGTACTAAGAGCGTTGATGGTCTGCTCTTCCAGGTTCTGCAGCTGGGATTCGTCTGGGGCAGCAAGCAGCAAGTCGTCCATAAAATGGACGAGCTTGCAAGCGGGTAGTGACAGTCTAACCAGCTCTATGACCTTTCCCACTACAAGCTGACATATGGTGGGGGAGCATGCCATGCCCTGTGGGAGCACCCTCCATTGGTATCTTTCTGTGGGCCCCTGGTTATTCAAAGTCAGTACAGTAAATGTGAAGGCCTCCCGATCCTGCACTGCCAGAGGGATAGAAAAGAAACAATCCTTGAGGTCGATGACCATTAACGGCCACCCCTCTGGTATGGCCGAAAGCAAGAGACCGCCCTGCTGGACCAGCCCAAAAGGAAAGAACTGGGCGTTAACCACACGAAGGTCATGTAGTAACCGAAATGATCCATACGATTTCCAGATAACAAAAACAGGAGTGTTCCAATGACTGAGCGATCGCTCTACATGGCCTAATTGAAATTCTCGTGAAACTAACTGTCTGAGTGCTGCCAGTTTGTCAGAAGGAAGGGGCCGCTGATCTACCCAGACAGGGCTAGCGCTCTGGTTCCAGCGCAAGGGGATTGCATGTTGTATTCCTAAATGGTAGACAGTGGCCCTATTTATAAATTTGTGATTAGAACACCCAATTCGTAAAGAAAATCCCTCCCCAAGATGGTCTCCGACACAGGACCTACTAAAGGCGTCATCAATACGGGCTTTTCTAGCGAGCCGTCCCTGTCGACTACAGAAATTTCAACGTCCCCCTCTGATTTTTTAGTAATCATCGTCCCTCCCACTCCAGCAATGGCTAAAGGGGAGAACCACACTGGCCATTCCTCTGGCCAATCACAGCTTGCAATCACCGAGACATCTGCCCTTAATCAAGGAGAGCTGTGATAAAAACAGAGCAGGGGCTCTATGACTCAGATGGCAGGAACCCCGCATATGTGAGAATGATCTTAACTAAGGGTCGCTCTCTCATTCCCAAGGCTAGTGCCACTGTAGGTGAGGGGCTCGTTGCAGGGCAGAGGCTGCATTGGCCGGCCCATTCAGTGGTCCGGGGGAGGGGCCCTGGGCCTGAGGCGCCCTCCTGTTGTTGTTTCCCTGCAGCAGTAAGACAAACTTCCAACAGTGTCACGCATTATGCCCTGGTTTTCCACAGGCCTGACAGGTCAGACCTGGCCCTGCTTCTCCCTTCTGTCTCCCAGGGGCTTGGCATTGGGCCCTAAAGTGACCAAACTGGCCGCACTTAAAACAGGGTCCCCTATTCTGATCATCTCTTGCGGCCATCGCCGCTACTATCACTGTTGCCAGTCCTCATTTGTGAGGGGTGTTGCTTTCTGATTCTCCAGTACATACTTAATGATATCTCCCGGGGTATTAAGGTTGTCAGGAGCAGCTCGAATAAGATCCTTAATATTTTGATGTGATTTCTGTTTAAGACAATCCATGATTACTGCATTATGGGCAGTTTTTGGCAGCTCCGAGCCTTCTACTGCCCAAATCAATCAGTTGGCAAAATCCAAGAATGACTCAGATGGCTCCTGGGCTATTTCTGACCAAGGAGATGGAGGTTCGGCTCTTCTTGAGAATCTTCTAAAGGCTGTCAGGGCTGCTTTGGTAGCTGCCACTAGCTCTCCAGGGCGAAGGTACCTGAGCTGCCCCTCCGGGGACCCAGTCATTCCTTCCCTGTACCCTAACAATCATGTGAGGGTAGTCACCTCTCCCAGTTGTCTACCATTAGATGGGTGCCATGGATCATGTGACACCGTAGCGACTATGGCCCCAAGCTGTGTCTGTCACTCTTCTTTCCACAACGTATATTGTACAGGCTCAAGTATCACCCACATGAGGCCCTCTATATCATATGGGAGCAGGGGCCGTGGCGCCAGAAGCCCCTCCAGTACGGAGACTGTAGTGGGTGATCATAAGCCCTTCTTCCCTATCGTCTCAGCGAGGCGAGTTACCGCCTTTGGATCCAAAGGAACCCAAACAGGCCCCTCTGCCCTTATCTCCACTGGGAATGCTTTGTGATCACTCAAGAGTTCAGCTGTTACCACCTCCTCCCTTATCTGGCCCCAGTCAGTGAATGGGGTTGGCTCTCTGCCTGGCTGGCACCACCCGTCACCCAGCTGGGGCAGGGTAGTTGGGGGCGCAGACATTTGGGAGGTGTTTGGAAAGGCGGAGCCATAGCGAGCGGCGCAGGGGCAGGGGGTGGTGTCACAGGGCCAGGGGGCGGTGCCGGGGGCAGTGACGCAGCCACCGACCCCGTGCAGGGTCCACCCCCTGGAGGAAATCACTCAAGGAAGGATACAAGCAAGGATACGGTGGCAGTGCCGTTGGCGACAATGGAGACTCTTCCTCCTTCTTTTCCGGTCCTGTCGTTTCAGGCGTGGTTGGCATGTCCGATGCCATCTTGTCTTGTGGCAGGTTCCTAAAGGGGTTAGAACCTCCCCACCGCCCAGACCCAAACCCAGCAACTCCCTGGCAAGGTTTTCAGAGGTCTTCTCTTCCCATACTGCCTTTAAAGCCCCCAGAATCAAACCGCACAGCCGGCTGTTACCAAGGCACGATCCAGAGTCGGGGTCACCACTTGTCACCTTCTTCTCGCGGCGACTTAGGTTATGGTCTGCTCTGGCCTGCAGTGGCCTGACAACCTTCAGGCCCAGTGCCGAACCCTGTTGGTCCAGCACCCTGCCTGGGCCATTTGCTCACCACTGAATGCATCAAAATGATGGGTGACAAAATGGCGTTTATTGCAAGCAACACACTCTTCTTATAACCTTCTACATCACAGTACAACCGGTCACCTATGCTACGGTTATCTCTACCCAATAGATCTGTGGCATGTCTTGTCTTCTCCATATTTGGCCTTACTTGCTCTTCCCTCTTATCTTCAAGATAGTGTTACCATGGTTTCCAAAGATCCAAGGGGCCCCTGCGGGTCCTATTGTCTTCTGGTGATTGACACAGCTTCTTTCCAAGTTTCCAGTTTACTACAGATGGTAGAGAAGCTCACCAACTGGGCAGAATTGGCAGAGGCATTAGTACATGTCGGAATGGGTCCTTCACTCTCTGGAAGCAGATGCTGTTAGCCATGAAAGAAAAATACCCCTTCAAAGATGCCTGAGAAGAAGAAATGGGCTGCTATGAGAGGGCATCCACTATTCGAGAAAATACGCTGTGGTGGAAATGTTACATGATCCTGCATTCATCCATGACGAACCAGACTATGAAGATTATGATACATAAAAATTTACCTCCTTCCAAACACAGCAGAAGCCAGAAAATATCAAGATTCAGACTGAGGTAAACATAAAATCTTTTCAAGGTGGCTTAAATTAGAAATTGCAGTTATCAAAGTATTATCACAGAAGAAAATAGGCTTCAGGAAGGACACAGCATGCTGTTACTTCAAGGAAGTTCTGCTCAAGCTTTCTCATTGATATATCTATAATGGAAGCAATGCACAAACTTTTGATAAATCCTATTATTACTGTATCTAATAAATGGCTTATTTATCTATCTTTGTGTAGCTTGGTTGTGTTCACATAAATGTCCATAGAAGATAATCACATAGCACTTGAAACAAAAATAAACTGTTTTGCTTTAGCTGGTATAGTAACTAGAAGAAACTGGTGAGGTTAAAGGTTCAAAACTTACAAAATAGTGAGTGATCCACAAAAGAAAAAATAAAACCAAAATTGTCCTGGCTGAAGAGCAGTGTTCAACTTAAAATTCTTGGGATACAGTTGAATTTTTTTTATTTATTTATTTTTTAAGAAGCGCTCAGAACAAGCTAAAATCTATATAAATGCATCTATTGGGTAATTACCAATAGTAGAAGTAAACATCTGAATTTTTAACATGGGCTACTAATGGCATTTTTCACTAAGATCCATTATGTAACAAATAGCTTCCCCTGAGCACAACTGTGGTATTAGGTGATACTTAAACAGTTCTCTACATGACTACACATAAGAAAATATTTACTAAGATAGTGTCTGCATAAAATATTGTAGGATAATATTCTTAGCATTTCATTTTTAGATGACTGCGCTTTTTTTTTTGGGGGGGGGGGTGGGGGGGAGGATTCTCACTATTCTATTTTCAATGAGCATTAAGGTAAATGAACTAAATTCAGTACTGTCTAAAGGTCACTACTCTTCTATCTCATTTGACCTGTACTTCAGGCTGCCTGGCTACTTAACCTCACTGGCAAAGCTGCTGACTGACTTCAGGTACTGATTTATGAAGGGGCAAGCATCCAATGACATTTCCTTGTCTTGGTTCAATGATCTGTTCCTGTGGTGAATTCCACAAAATGTGTAAGAAAGGTCAAATCATCTTTCACCAATTGATACCATAGTGAAAATGAGATCAGAACCTATCTTCTGAGTTAATGGTGTCATTCCATGTCAAAGAAGAAATAAGTATTTAAAGGATAAAGATATCTGAAGATTCCTCACTTTCCTCACTTTGGAAAACTTGCTGCCTTGAAGAAAAAGGAAAATTATGCGTTGATGACAGCATATTTTGTCACTGACAGCAGAGTCATACACTGATGGGAAGTAGAACTCTCTGGAGCACAAACAAGATCAAATGCATGTATAATGCTAGAACAGTATGTATGGGATTTTTTTCACTCTCATTCCACATTCAGAGGAACTTGGGTGTCCAGCACCCTAAGACCTACATATATAAAATAGATGTACCACCCACTATGAACTCAAAAAACAAATAAACAACAACAACAAAACAAAAAACAACACACCCAAAAAGCCACCCACAGAACACATAAACCAAAACAAAAGAAACCAAACCAAACAAAGAAGCAACAATCACAGAAAATGAAACTGATGCATCATAAAACAGAATCTATTGTAACAGAAATAATAAACAGCATAACGGTAGCATTAATTATGCCAGCCTATCAGAAAAAGTATAGAAAAGTCAATTAAACAAAAATTCCTCTATCACACTTCTTTCAAAATGTACATGGTCATTTCTCTGTAAACAGATGTACAGATTTCATAGATTTAATAGGAATTTTAAAATGAAAGACATCAGGGAAAATGATATAAGCACAGTCCATCAGCAGCCGCCTTACCATCTGACAGACATGTTAGTCCTAAGCTGCCAGTTTTCAGTGGAACCTGCCAAGAAGCCAGATGCTACCATGGTTCAACATACACCATAAATCGCAGCTTTAAGTAAAAAACAACTTAATGTAATGTTTGGCTGGTTACAAATAAATAAGAATTTTTAAGAAGTCCTTTTTAAAGTTGAAATCTAGGGATCTAATTGTGAATTTCACTATTGCTGGTATTATTATTTCATCTTCAAGGTAGTTTTTATTTTATTTTTTATATATTTGAGAAGAAGTTCCAACTTTATTTTATGAAAAGGGCTATGCAAACCTTTTGTGTGAGACTTTCCTTGACTTTTCAAACAACCTTAGACTCTTTGGTGCTCTTTCTTGTAAAACTGTAGTACTGTAGAATGGTTTGGGTGGGAAGGGACCTTAAAAATCATCTAGTGCCAAAACCCTCTTTGTGGCCAGAGTTGCTACCTAATAGATGTATTAAATTTTTAAGATCCCTTACTGATCATGCCATTCTATCACTATTGCCATTCGTGAGTTACTTTAATGAAGTAAAGTACAGTTTGTCTATGGAGAATGTATGACACAGATTATGTATGGCCAGGATCAGTTCTGCCAAAATCCATTACTTTCTTATATTGTCCGAAAATTCTGTAATCTTCTTCTGCACTGTGGTTTCTAACTGCTGTCAACCAAAGGAAATGAACAGCTCTCAGTAGGGCTGGGAATAAAATTATTCTCTAGTCTTCCAAGATTGCTCTCCCAGTGCAACAAGGAAATCTCTTTTTTCTTCTGCCAGGTCCACATCAATATTCTGTGGGGCTCTAATAAGAAGAAAGAAGAGACATTTGGAGCATGGCATTTTGGTGGCTGAGGTCATAGACAGAATCATTACCCAGCAGTTATATTTTTCAGAATCTTCTGGGAGTTTGTGGTGCTCATACACTGAGAGTGCTCTGGTCTCTTCATTTTGTAGTTAGGAGAGAGAGTATTTTTTATTTATTTATTTTTAAGGAAATACAGATTCTGAATAGAACTGAACTATAATGGGGAACCCAGCAAAAGGCAGGTAGTTCTTATCAAGCCAACCATACTTGGTGATAGCTAGATATGGAGCTTTCCCTTCCTGTTTCTAGAGGCTAGTGGTAGACCAGTCCCTGTGAGTCACTGACGGTGGAAGATTTTGATAACAGATGAGCTGTTGAGTAATATTCTGCCAAATAAAGTAAAGAGACATTCTGTTTGACAGGTTTTTAATTTGTTTTCTTATCTCTATATGTAAGCAGAAGGTATATATTTATGATCTTTAAATTTATGTGCATCACAGATGTGCATATTTAGTGCTGAATGGAGTAGAGCTATTTTTTCTAATATAACAATAGTGATTAATGTAATTATGGATTAAGAGTTGGAAGGATGTCTGTTCTGCCATCTTATCTTTAACAACAGGACGTCTATTCTACTTTTTATCTTCACCTAACAACAAATTTCACAGCCTCTGCTTTTCATTCTTGAACTTAGATTTATGCAAGCCTCCTGTCCTTCAGCTTGTATCCACTCAAGTTATGTGAAAGGCTGTTCTCATAATATGGAAAATCTGTTCTCATAATTCAGGGTGGAACTGTATGTCATTTAGTGAAGGAGAGGAGACCTTACTCTTCCTGGGATGGGAAATGAGATATTCTCTTATTTTTTATGGTCATTATTATTGGATAATAATAATTGTTATCTTTCTAAGATTATGCTTGGAAAACTATGCTAAGGATACGAAGAACTTACATATGTGATTGAGAATTCCTGAAAGTTATTTTCAGACAATTTATCCTGTTTCCGATGCAATAGGTTGTATCACCGTCTGATTCTGTCACAAGAAAGAATTGCTGCAGAATCCAAAAGTTTGGAGGAGAGGTGCTAGAATTCTCTTAAACTGGCATGCTTTTTTACATCAAGTGGAAAGCAGAAACAGCTGCACATGCGGAGCACTCTCACTCATGAAGATGTGAAAGAAAATACCAGGTGCTGTGGTATGCAGTAATGCCAGACACAGGCACAGACTGACAGCTGAGTGGATGAGGAGAAGCTCAGCAGAAAGGAACCTGGGGTTGCTGGTGACAGCAGCTCAGCATAAGCCAGCAGTGTGCCCTGGCAGCCACAAGGGAAAACTGCATTTTGGAGTGCATTAAATGACAGCATCACCAGCTGGCTAATATATAAAAAAAAAGATTCTTCCAATAAATTTGCACTGATGTGGACTCATCTTGAATATTGCATTAAGTTCTTGGCTCGTAAAAAGGATGCTAAGGTCCTTAAAAGCATCTAGAGAAGGGCACTGAAGCTGGTAAAAATTCTGTAAGGCATGTCATAGTCATGGTTTTATGATTTTTGTTATTGGTATTCCACATCATAACATCATGTAGTGCAGTGGGAGTTAAAGAGTTAAGGCTCCAGCTCTGTGGATCAATGATAGGTCCAGGTACACCTGTCTCAGAAGAAGAACAGAAGAGGACTTTGCATTGCTTTGCATTTTTCCGTTTTCCACTTAGAGGGAAAGATAAGATCTGTTTGCACGTCACAAGACACAGGCTCTTCCCTTTCAGATCAACCCAGCAGCGGGTGCTCACTGTTGACAGTCATGTTGAGGGGGCTTAGGGCCTTGGCTTGTCCAGTCTGGACTAGAGATGTAGCTGATGCCTCTTGGCTGTCAGTGTTTAAGAGACATTTAGATAACTCTGCTGATTACAGGCTGAAAGTTTTGGTTACATCTGAACTGACCAAACTTTTGAAACTTCTCTTCAGCTGAACTGATGACTCTTACTCCTGTTCTGTTCTGTTCTGTTCTGTTCTGTTCTGTTCTGTTCTATTCTATTCTATTCTATTCTATTCTATTCTATTCTATTCTATTCTATTCTACTCTACTCTACTCTACTCTATTCTATTCTATTCTATTCCAATTGAATCCAGTCGAATCCACTCTACTCCATTGAGATTGAGAAGAAAAAGGTACCATTCTGGATCGTGCTGGAGCTCCTGCACAGTGCTCTACTTTGCTTGCTTTTCTCTGTCTCCAGGGATCTTCGAATCTTTGGAATGTGTGAGTGCAAGTATTAGTTTCCACTAAATTCTGTCAGTCGTTTTAAAATTCCAGTTTTAAAAACTCCCAACTTTCCTTATTACAGCATTTTAATCATATACTTGATCTAGCAGCTAAGAAACCTGACTGTAGCAGGGGGGTTGGAACCTCATAATCCTTGAGGTCACTTCCAACCAAAACCGTTTTATGACTATGATTCTTTGATTCTATGATTATATCTCTTTAAGACCACTGATTCCAGGGTATGAGATTCCATTAGGAGTATTAAACTTGCATGCTTGCATTTCAGTATAATACTTGTGTCAAAGGCACTTCATCTAAAACTACATTTTGGAAACTCAAATGCATTTTAGATTGCTTTATGGAGCCAGGTCTTAATGACTGGATACCCCTTTGGCAGCTACATAAAATGGAAAAACACACCGCCAGTAGACTCCTGAGCTGGAAAAAGTTTCTGAAAATTTTGCAGGTGGACAAAGTCAATAGTAAAGAACTTTGTGAGAACTGAAGCAGGCAGACAACCTGCAACTCTAATAATTCTGCAAATAACATGGCATGTGAATGCAGTGTAGTTTCTCTGACTTCTGAGTATTACAATTTCAGTCAAAGAAATTACATTCAAAAGACTGTTCCATGCTGAGACACACGCCTTCAATATGTGCAACAAAACATATTATATTGCTCTTTTCCTGACTTCAGTAAACACTAATGGGGCAAAGGCTTGCAAAAGGATTAGAACTTGTGGGTTTCAAAACAATAAAAATATTTTCTTCTGTAACAAATATATACATTACTAGAAAGTTCTAAGTTGTAATGAAATTGTAAATCAACAAATGAACATATTCAAGTTATAGAACTTTAAAATTATTCTTGTTGCTTCTATTTTCATCAGACAAAGTGGATGAAAAACAAATGAAAACATATTAAAAAAAAACAAACAAAAAAAACCCCAAAACAAACAACAAAATAAAAACCAGCACAACAAACAACCCAGTGAATAGCACACAGACATTAAATAATGGGTATAGATCAACTATCACCAAAATAAATAGAAAAAAATATCAGCTCAGCAGGCTTCAAAGTGAGATACAACATGCCAAGTACTGAGTGCTGCAAAGCAATGAGAATTGTAGGGATGTGCAGTGTTCCAGACAACTAATTAAAATAGACAGTAAAATCAACTTGAGCCTTGCTGAACACTGCTGATAAAGAAGTAGCCACAAAAAAGAACATGATTTCCCAAACTGGGGTATTCTACACAACATGAGTGAGAGATGGGTCCTGAGATGAAGTGGGACCAATTTCAACCATGTTGAAAGCAATGGGTGGTGGAACATTTAAGCACTGGGAGAAGAATTTGTCAGAAGCCACCTGGTTGGTCAACACTCGAGGATCCATGAATTGCGATGGTCCTGCCCAATCCAGCTCTCTGCCTACTGTAGAGGGAGATAAGGTCCCTGTAGTACATGTAAAGAACATGTTGGGAAAAGCGGTTTGGGTCCTTCCAGCTTCTGAAGAGGGCAACCTCTCCGTGGAACTGTCTTTTCTCAGGGACCTGGGTCTACGTGGTGGGTGATGCAGAAGAATGGGGATGTTCAATATGTACCACAAGGGAATTTGATGTCTGGAGACCGCCCTCAGTAATTCTATGTATATATGTATGTTGAATATGTATGTTGAATGTGTTTGTATTTAATATCTGTTAATAGTTGTTTATGTATGTATATATATATATATATATATATTAAGCATGATGTAATGATGTTGAATAAGGGGTGGAATGTCATGGTTTTATGATTTTTGTTGTATTGTTGATATTCCACATCATAACATCATGTGGTGTATTGGGAGTTAGAGAGCTAATGCTACAGCTCTGTGGATCATTGATAGTTATGGATATGCCTGTCTCAGAAAAGAGGGAGAACTACATTCCCCAGAGGACTTTGCAATGCTTTGTATTTTTACGTGTTTTCCGCTCAGAGGGAACAGATAAAAACTGTCTGCGGTCACAGGACACTCTCTTTCCTTTGGGATCGCTCAGCAGTGGATGCTTGCTGCCGTCCGCCTTCAGCGTTAGCGTAAGGCCTGCGGTTTATCGGACACTCTCTCTCTCTCTCTTGCTCATTTTGTTTGATTCATTGGGATCAATTCCAATTGTATTGTATTATATTGTGCTATTTACTTCCTAATATCTTAATTAGTAAATTAGCTTTTCCTCCTCAGATTGTTGCCGCTGTTTTTTTTGGGGCTCATCTCCCTTTCTCCTTTTCCCTTTCCCCCTTCCCCTTGTCCGGGGTGTGCGCCTGTGGGTCTCCTTCCTCAGTTGTTGCAGAACCGGGCCGAACCAGCCCACAGACTGCTGACAGCCAAGTAGCAAAAGTAATAAACACAGGACAAAAAAATGCTATATAGATATGAGATTGGCACAGAATAAAAGCAGTCCAGCAGGGGAAAATGCTTTCCATGTGCCAGAATGCTGAGCATTTCTTTTACATCTGCCAGCAGACCTTCAAAGCGTACAAGCAGACCAACACAGTAACTGAAACTGAACAAGCCAATGAATTGTTTTGGTCTTCTGTACAAACCACAGAAAAGGAGGCATATGAAATACTTACCACATTACCTGTAAAAAAGCTTAAAGGCCGTAAGAACCAATATGAGAAGAGAAGCTTCCACACCAAAATCAACAAACACTAGAGAAGGAAACACAATGAAGTCATATAGGATCCAGAAAATTTTCAAAATACAGAAATTTCCCTTTAGTTAACCAGAACAGACATATACAGACTTAGAAGCAGCTTAGTCAAGATTTGGTACTCTTGCAAAACTTGGCTGAACATCATAAATCCCAAAAACTTAGTCAGATGAAAGTCATGCCAATAGACCCAACATAGACCTAATTGAAGTGATTATTAAAAGTAAAATAGGATTATAGGTGTGTTTTAAAAAAATGTTTGTTTGTTTGTTTTTCTAGTCATTTTTCAGTGAGTGAAATATCACTGAAGGATCAGAGGAAGGGATTAAATGTACATTTTCAACATGATAAAGAAGTGGTTGTAGAATCCAGATATGTGAGGGTTAAGGGACAAAATAAAATTTATCCATACTTCCATTTTGAGAAGGCTGTTTCAGTGCTCTAAAATTTCTAATGCTTATTAAAAGACAAAGTTATTTCTTCCGTAATCTCTGCTGAAGTTCCACTGTCTTCCTATTCCACTTGTACTTCTTCTCCTATTCTTTTAGACATTTCTCCTTTCTTCAGGACTGCTTATTTGTCACCTCTATCTGTTTCTTGCAGAATAACTCAAAACATAATATAGACACTGTTGTTTCGTGGTTCTGGGACTAGAAACTAGAGGTGACCACAGCACAGAACCGTAAACACATAATTTGTCTTTCAGTTATCCTAGTGACAGAATTACAGTGGAGAATTCATCTTCCAAATGTTAATATTTCTGTAATAAGTGCGTATGTGGCATGGGTTTAGTATCTGGATAGCTGACAGCTTGACAAAATATGTCTCATTTCCTATTATTGTTCTCTGTCACTTTATAGATACCAAATCAGAAATCCAAGCTGGATAAAAGTGATCCTGGAACAGACGAAATGATTCATTTTCTTGTCCTTGTCTAAAAAAGTAACAGTGGAGAATCAAGAGTATCTCGAAATGCAGGGAGAGCTACTTTTTTGTAGGAGATATTTGCAAGAAGGTTTCCTCTTCCCTCTCTGTTCCTCTTCTAATGACTGTGCTGGAATGTTAAAAATTTTCATGATGTATGATATTTGAAAATATACAAAAGTACAACCTCTGACTGTAACGCACTGGTCCCTAGATGCAAGGATCCTCAAGTGTGTTGTTTGTCTTCCTGTTCCTCCTTCTGATGGCTGATGTTTCTGTCCTGTTTTTACACTGTTTCCTTATCCATGTGAAAGCACTGTGTGGGTTAAAAATAAGGTAGATTGAGCAAGAAACACTTTCAATTGCAACAGGTATAAAGAAGGGCACAGTAATAAATATTCCAGAGCACAGTTTTATTAAATTTTAGTTTGAGCCAACGTGAGTAATTCTGGAGTAAATTACCCAGTTCAAACTGGATGGAATTTTGTGTGTGTATGTGTTCATTATGCTATGTTTTGTTTTATTTTAAAGTGTTCTTTACTGTTTTCTCTCCAACACAGTCATATTCTCTCACCAATACACTTTTTCATGCCACATATATGATTATAAAGAGAAGACAGCGTTCTGGCTCAGACCTGTTGGCATTTCCCTGTTAAGCATTGCACAGAATCATCAGAACATTGCATATCTTTCCTCTTAGGCTGCAGTCTTCATTCTTAGTATTAATTTCTTCTTTTAGGCTGAGCCTCAAGCCAATTTTCCCAACATAATTACAACCTTGAAAAGTTCAGTCTCTCTATTCCATTCTTTCCATCTGCACTAATTTATCATCTAATTGTTCTTTAGTGATAGGCATCATTCATATACTTCTATGGAGGAGAATAGTGTTTTCCTTGTTCCTTATGACTCTTGTAGATGTGATGTTTTACACGTTTCAGATGTGTGAATAATGGCACCTACTTTTGCACAGCCCATTTGCAGCTTTCTTGGGCTCAATAGTTTTCTCAGATGTCTTAGTGTCCTCGGGTGATAAAGAATGTCTGAGCAATTTTGAAAATACTATAGAAAATGTCAAAATCTGAAGTTTAGGTAAGCTGAAAGAACAGTTTGGGGAAATTGAATTTTAAAATCAAATAACTGTGTATCTTCCTGGGAGGTTTAAAGGTGACACTTTTGACAGTAGTTTATTTATTTATTTTTGTTACTGTTGTTCTTTTCTTCAAATGTATCCTTCCTATTGCATTTTAAATTTATGTCTGTCAGATTAAGGAGAAAAAAGTAAAAGGTTTAAATGGCTGTTTATAAAATAAGAGAAGAAATCAAGATGCGATTTACCAACCTGCATTCACTTTCTGAAAAGAACACAAGAATCAAACACAAATTAAATATTTGATGGAACAGACAGAGCTCTGCAGTAGGGAGTGCAGAGGGCATGAGGGATGATCAGAGAAACATCAAGGCTGTTTCAGAAACTGCAGCAAAGGAATTTTGCTCTACACTTAGCTGTAAAATTTAGCCACACAGAAATATGAATTATCTTACATATCTTAAAGATTTTTAACTGCAGAACCTACTCAGTATCTTTGTATGCACAATACCAAAAAGAAAAAGAAAAAAAAAGAAAAGAAAAGAAAAAGAAAGAAAAAGGTATAAAATTAGAATTTCTGTAATGAATTGGGTCTTTTGCGGAATGAGTCCCATCCTTTTGCCTTTCCACATGCTCGTGTTTTCTTCCCGCTACACACATCCATAATAGAAATATATGGCTGCAAATTATATTCTTATATATTTTGCAACTTTTCTGCATATAGCCAGAGCTTTTCTCCTAAACACTGCCAACAAAAAATGATGCATAAGTTTGATAAGAAAGGATTTAGTCATTTCTCAAAATATCTATAGAGATCTGTGAGCCTAAAGCTCCACAAGGTAGAAGACATCAGAGTCAGCACATTCAGTAATCTTGACACATTCACGTTTATGTTAGTATGATCCTTTTCAACTAAATATTACCATGAGAGTAGTGGGAGTAATTTATTAAGGGTAACAAAAGTAAAATATATTCAACACTTTATTGAGCATCTTAAGTTTAAGTTTGGATTCTTTCTGAAAGTTTTGGTCCTCGACTTATTTTCTATATCTGGCCACATATCCTGACCCTCCCTTATGTTTTGCTTCTGTTCGTTGTGATCAGATTAGGGCTATATATAAAGGACTGCTAGATGAGTGAGAAAAAGGCACTAAGAGCACATCTCTATAAGTAAGGGAATAGAATGCACTTTTGCAGCAGTTTTTGCATAGTGGAAATTTCGTTTTTTGACAGTGTTCATTCTTTTTGTTTAAAGCCTTTCTTGTACAGTTTATTTCATTGTCCAAGTGGAGACCAGTGATGAGTCGTCCATCTACCCACTTGGGAAGAATATAGGAATGCTGTCAAGGGTCACGGGGATACAACAAGGAATTAAAGAGTAATTAAAAAAAGTTTTTTTTTTTAAGCATGTCAACAGTAAAAGACTAGGGAAAATGTGGGTCCACTACTAAATGAGGAGAGTGTTCTGGTAACAGGGGATGCCAAGAAGGTGGAGATACTGAACTACTTCTTTGCTTTTGTCTTCACTGTGGGAACTTCCTGTTGGGACTCCTGGATGTGAGAGGTAAGTAAGAGGGTCTAGGATATGGAAGGCTTCCCTTTGGTGAGGGAGGAGATGGCCCAAGAGTGTCTGTTCAACATCAGTGTACGTAAATCCATGGGCCTCAACAGGATGCGTCTCTGTGTGCTGAGTGAGTCTGAGGCAGACTGCTGAACTGCTCTCTATCATTTTTGAAAGGTCTTGGAGAATGGGAGAGGTAGCTGAAGACTGGAGGATTGCCAATGTCACTCTGGTCTTCAAAAAGGGCAATAAGGAGGATCTGGGGAACTACACTACAGTCAGCCTCACCTCCGTCCCTGGAAAAGTGATGGAACAATTTGTTCTGGATGCTGTCTTCAAGGGTTATCAGGAGTAGCCAGCATAATTTTACTAGAGGGAGGTCATGCTCAACCAACCTGGTAGCCTTCTATGATGTCATTACTGGCTGGGAGGATTGGGGGAGAGGAGTGGATGTAGTCTACCTTGATTTCAGCACGGCATTAGACACTGTCTCACACAGCATCCTTATAAAAAAGCTGAGGAAGTGTAGAATAGATGAGTAGACAGCGAGGTGTGCTGAGAACTGGCTAACTGGTTGAGCTCAAAGGGTTGTGATCAGTGGCGCAGAGTCCAGTTGGAGGCCTGTATTTAGTAGTGTTCTACAGGGGTCAGTGCTGGGTCTGGTCCTGTTCAACATTTTGACTTTAATGAAGAGATAGAGTCCACCCTCAGCAAGTTTGCTGATGATACAAAACTAGAAGGAGTGGCTTATACTCCAGAAGGCTGTGCTGACATTCAGCAAGGCCTGGACAGGCTGTAGAGTTAGGCAGAAAGGAACCACATGAGATTTAACAACAGCAAGTGCAGAGTCTTGCACCTAGAAAGGAATAACAGCATGCACCAGTACAAGTTGGGTGAAGACCTGCTGGGCAGAAACTCTGAGGAGAGGGACCTGGCTGTCCTGGTGGATGACAGGCTGGACATGAGTCAGCAATGTGCCTTTGTGGCCCAGAAGCTCAATGGTGTTTTGGGATGCATCAAAAAGAGCATGGCTAGTGGGCCAAGGGTTGTGATCCTCCCTCTACTCTGCCCTGGTGAGGCCTCACCTGGAGTATTGTGTCCAGTTCTGGCCTCCCCAGGACAAAAAATACATGGACCTCTTGGAAAGAGTCCAGTGGAGGGATACAAAGATAATAAAAGGCCTGGAACATCTATCTAATGAGGAATTGTTGAGAGACCTGGTTCTATTCAGCCTTGAAAAAAAAAAAGACTTGGGGGTTCTGGTTAAACTGGAAGAGGGTAGATTTAGACTAAATATTAAGAAGAAGTTCTTTACTGTGAGGGTGATGAGACACTGGAACAGATTACTAAGTGTGGTTGTGAGGTTGCCTCCTCGCTGGAAGCATTCTGCCAGACTGAATGGGGCTTTGAGCAACCTCGTCTAGAGGGAGGTTCCTCTGTCTATAGCAGGGGTTTGGAGCTAGGTAATTTTAAGGGTCTCTTCCAACCCAAACCATTCTATGATTCTAAGACAGTGGGAAAATAAAATGGTGCATGCAAATCATGCTGCAAGCCACATAAGTTCAGAAAATATACATTCTGTGAAAAATCTGAAAGTTTGGAAATCACAGCTATTGAAATATATTTCAGGAGATCAAGAAACTGTTTCTAGCATGTTCAGTGACCAGTGAACTTTGACTTCAGTCCAGGGGTACTAGTCTCATGTTGTAGGCATAGACATGCTGTGTTGTGCGTGAGGTAGATTACTCCTGTAATTAAAAACACAAAGTAATTTTAGTGGGGGCTCAGATTCTGGCATCTCTGAAATCTCTGGACTGCCTTTGAGAAATTATAGTTGATCCTTTCATTTTATATCTTCCTTCATTTATTTTTCTTTGGTAAAGGATCAAATCAAACAAGTAAGAATTCCTCATGTTGTATTTCCTTCTCTGAAAAGAGGATAATTAGGGCATGTGAAAAAGCTGCTGGTTTAGAGTTTGATGTTTATTAAATCTGATGAATGTGTGTGGAAGAGTAACAATTAAAGAACCCCCTTATTTTAAATACAGTTTTTAATGAGTTCAGGTTTGAATCAGTAGTTTATGGACCACAGTTGTTCATTCTACTAAAATGCCAATAACAAGAAGGGCAAAAAATCAAAGTTAATTTGTAGCTGAAAATGATAGCTACTAAAAGCAATTTAAAGTACCTTGAGGTCTTTGAATATTAATTCTTTTGAGCAACTTTTTTTTTTTATTTTGAATTATTTTTAGAACGTTAAATAAAAAAGAGTTACTATTTTTCTTCATGGATCTTGTACATGAAATACTTTGCAAACTTTTGATGATAGAGAAATAAAACCAGGTTTTATGTGTAGGTTAAATGGCAATTGAAATAAACTATCACAACAAAATCAGGCATGTCTTTATCTTTAAATGTTACTGCTACAAGGGCACTAAAGTTCTGTTTGATGCTGTGAGGTACTATCTGCTCTGTTACAAAGCACTGTGCCTTTTTAATTTTGAAGTGATTTATTATGTGAAAAACCTTAAATTTCAAAGTTATATTTCTATTTTAGATTAAGTAGTTTTTCCAAATGTTAGCAAGAAAGAAAGAAAGACAGAAAGAGAGAGAGAGAGAGAGAGAGAGAGAGAGAGAGAGAGAGAGAGAGAGAGAGAGAGAAAGAAAGAAAGAAAGAAAGAAAGAAAGAAAGAAAGAAAGAAGACAAGCATAAAAAGACTTTCATGCTTAGCATCATTTTCAGAATTTAGTAATAATCCTAATGTTTTTGTAGTAACAATTTGAAGTTTGAATAGATAACTCGAAATGGAAAGTATGGTCTGGAGTCCACTGTATGGACCAGATGGATGACTTCCATTAGAGCCATCTATACTTTCTATTTAGAGTCATACTATTGTGTGAAGAATCATCATGGAATCATAGAATCATAAAATGATTTGAGTTGGAAGGGATCAAAATAAAGGTCATCCAGTCCTGCTAGCCCAGGCAGACCGGCCTCCAAATGTGGCAACAAACCACCCTGCAATGAGTGTGGACATCTAATACTAGATCAGGCTGCTCAGTGCCTGATCCAGCCTGACCTTGAATGTCTCCAGGGATGGGACATCCATCACCTGTTCAGGCAGCCTGTTCTAGTGTTTCTCTACAATTATTATGCCGAGCATTTTCTTACATCTGACCCAATCTCCTCCTTTTTTGTTTGAAACTATTTCCCCTTGACCAGTCACAACAGATCATTCCTTTCTTGTCCTGTTCTTTCTTTGTCTTCTTGGAGTCTTCCTTTCTCCATGCTGACCAGTCTCAGTTCTGTTAGTTTCATTTCAAAGGTGAAGGGTTCCATATTTTGGATGATTTTTGTGGCTATCCTCTGAACATACTTCAACATGTCCATGTACCTCCTGTATTTAGGACTCCACATCTGGATATAGTGTTCCAAATGAAGTCTCACCAGCACTGAATAAAGGGGCACAATCACCCCTCTCAACCTGCTGGCCATGCTTCTCTGGATTCAGCCCAGGACACAATATTTTCATTTCTCAGCTGTATGAATAGTGGGGGTTGCTATGACCAAGGTGCAAGTAATTACATTTGGATGTTTTGAACTTTACGAGGTTCATTGCTCAAGCCTATGAATTTACTAGTCTCCAAAAGCCCAAAATTATTTTGTTCAATCATTTCTGCCATGTCAGGTAGAAAGCTTAATCTTCCAAAATCTACTTTCACAGAAACAATTCCTGTTTCTATCCAGAAAAGTCTTTCTCTCTTTTCTGTCTGATTAGTAGAGTCCTGTTCAATGTCCTCTAATGTCCTCAATCTACTCTAAATTTATTAGCAATGAATTTTTAAACACATATGCTAATCAGGCACATCTCTCAGATTCTTATCCACATCTCCATAGCTCTCCATCGTATTTGTAAAAATCATGGCTTTCAGGTTAAATCCCTAGTGACTGGAAAAAGGGAAATATTACTCCCATTTTTAAGAAAGGGAAAAAGGACAATCCAGAGAACTACAGGCTGATGAGCCCCACCTCTGTGTCTGGGAAGATCATCCTGAGTACATCTTAAGACACATACAAGATAAAGAGGTGATCCGATACAGCCAGCATGGGTTCACTATGAGCAGATCTTGCCTGACTATTCCCATAGCCTTCTATGATGGAGTGATGACATTAGTGGACTGGGGAAGGGCAATGTCACCTGCCTGGAATTCTGCAAGGCTTTTGACATGGTCCCTCACCACCACATCCTTCTCTCTATCTTGGAGAGGTATGGATTTGAAAGATGGATTATTTGGTGGACTAAGAACTGGTTGGCTGGCTGGATACAAAGGGTTGTGATCAGCAGTTCTATGTCTGGGTGGAGGCCAGTCACAAGTGGTGTTCCCCAAGGTTATGCAATGGGACAGGTGCTCTTCAGCATCTTTATCACTGACATAAATGATGGAATTGAGTGCACCCTCAGCAAGTTTGCAGACAACACTGAGCTGAGCCATGCTGTTGATAAATTGGACAAAAGAGAATCTATCCAGACTGGAAGAAGAACTGGAGAGCCACCCTGCAGAGAAGGACTTCAGTGTTCTGGTGGACAAGAAGCTAGACATGAGTCAGCAGTGTGTGCTTGCATCCTGGATGGACAGCTATATCCTGGGCTGCATTAAAAAAGGGGTGGCCAGCAAGGAGAGAAGAGGGAGGTGACTGTCCTCCTCAGCTCTTGTGAGGCCCCATCTGGAGTATCAGATCACGGCCTGGGTCCCTCAGCGCAAGGAAGATGCAGAGTTCTGGGACTGGTTCCAAAAGAGGGTCACTAAAATGATCAGGGGGACTGGAGCAGTTTTCCAATAAGGAAAGATCTTTCCAATTTGGAGAGAAAGGTGTTATGGGAGACCATGTCAGAAACTTTGCTGAACTCCTGATTGATGACATCCAGGGTTTTTCCTTTGTCCACTGATACTGTTACACCATCATAGAAAGCCATGAGATTGTTCAAGCAGTACTTGCCCTTGTTGAAGTCATGCTGGTTGTCCCCTATCAGCTTCCTCTCATTCATATGCTATAGCAGAGCCTCCAGGAGGATCTGGTCCATGATTTCCCAATGGCACAGAGGTGCAGGAAGAAACACACAACTATTTATGACTACTACAGTTTATCTGAAAGGGAAGCAGATCATGCATCATCTTAGAGTCCGATATAATAATAAAATGAGATTTTGGAAAGAAGGAATGGTTCATTTTTGTCTGGTGTACTGAGATGATATAGTCTAATAAAAATCATTATTTAGTTGCAAATTAAATTGTATTATTTGCCCCTCCTGTCACTGGCACTTGACTGTGATGAGTAACAGTTGTCAATAAATTTCAATCTATCCTCTAATGAGGGACACATGCATAGATAGAGTCTGGTGATTACTGTATACTTATATTTACACACATTCATTTGCAGTAACACTGAGGTCACTTGGTAAACCTGGTCAGCTATTTAACTCAAATATCAAATATCATCCATTCACTGATTAAGAGAAATTTACTGGAAGGAAAATCTGCTTTAATTCCAGAGTGACTCATTCAGAACCAAATGGTATAGACCCAGAAAAGGAAGCTTATTATCATCTTTTGCGCAGACTTGAAACATGACAGCACAAATTCATGGTGATTAACTGTAGGCAACTTGAATTAAGAAAAACTTTAAAACTTCATCATTTTTATCCTATAGCAACTCTTAGGTCTGAGTAGGTGAGTTCTCCAACAAAGTTCTGTGTAGGCCTGTTATTCCATTTTCATTGTTGCTCTTGCCATCTTCACCTGGCACAGGAATCACCTGTCTCAAAATGCTAGGTGATAGTTTACATAAATTTGAAGGAGAAAATGGAAAATGGATAAATTATTCAACAAGTATTCAAATAAAAATAGAAAGGAAGAAATATCACCAAGTAGCAATATTATGAGAATCTAGGCTTTTATGTTATTTCTGTCAAAAAAGAAAGAAAAGAAACTTTGACATTAACTTTGTTTAACTGAATATTGAAAACAGAACAGAAAAACTTTGACTCTGCAGAAGCATGTACCACAGGCAAATTGAAATTGACCAAACAAATTCAATTTACATGCTTAATTTGTTAGTTTTACTCATAAAGGTCTGTTTTTTAAATGTATTTGCAGTAGTAAATTGAAAATGCAGACATAAAATTGCATGCATAGGTGAGATTGACTTTCAATTAAAATTTGACCTTTAATATTATATGGTTTGTAACATTAGTAAAATGTGAAAATATTCTGTGCTGATAGAGAATTGGAACTGATATACTCATAGCCATTCCTCTTCCCTAACTTCTGTGGTTTTGTATGCTTTCTTGATGAAGATGACCAGAGAAAGGGTGAAAGTTCTCAACTGTAATTACTGTACTTGAGTAAAGAGATAAAGTTCTACAACTTTTAACTTCTTCTGACTTCAGTAAGTGATATGCCAACAGAACATAACTATATGTGCTTAGGTTGTTAATGTGTACAGATGCATACACAAAAGTTTTTGAAGGAGGGGCTAAACAGTCTTTATTCCTTCCTAATACTTTTTATTACAAAAATGAATACAGCTCAGACTATTGAGCTTATTTTCCTTCCTAGGCAGGTAGTAAAGCAGCTTTCTAAATCAGTGTCCTTCTCATCAGTTTTATTGTTCTTGTTGCTCTCAATATTTCTCTGATTTGTTGTGATACTATCCTTTACAGTTCCCATACTTACTGATAGGAGTTGGTTAGTCAAAAATGTCTAGATTTGGAAATATTTCTTTCTGTTGACCAGCAGCTCTGCTGAAGAAAGGATAGAGCCTAGCTCCTCATAGCAATGTCTGGTGAGAGGAGGGGACAGGAATATAAAAAGTAAACAAGCAAACAAAAAGATAAAATGGAAGGGTGTGAAGGGAGAGAAAAGGAGGAGGCAGACTGTGGAATTATCATATAGATGATTAAACAGTAGCACGGGTCAGTCAGAGGAACTCTGTTTTCTCTATCATTTTCAAGTGTTACAATCTCCATCTTAGTGAAGCCCTGAGGTGAGTATGGGTTTCAATAGAAACCACCTAGGATTGCTTCCAATCTGAATGGTTTGAGCATTAATCTATACAACTGTCATTTATCAGAAAACCAACTTAACCACTTTCTGCGTTACTCTGAGGTGCTACTAACAAGGAATATGTGCACTTGGGTGGAGAAAGGCTTAAGTAGATAAAGTATAAGGTTAAAACAAAAGAAGAAAGATACCAACATCAACACAAAATATGTTTGCTATTAATGTCTCTGCAGATCTCTAATTGATATTGTCACTCTTCTGCTAAACTAATTTGCTCAGGAGATATATTGTATCCTGGTATCACAGAATCATAGGCAAAGTCGGTGAGTTTTTGTCTGTATTTCCTCTCTAAGTTACTCACTTGCGTTTGATGGAAAAAATTCAACTGCAACATAGAAATGACACATTTGAGAAAACAAAAAAGTAGAAAAGTGCATATTCTATTTGATAAAACATTTGAAGTCTTTAAGTCTCCAGCACCTTTCAGCCTACCATCATGTTTTCACTCTGATAATAACTTGTTCCAAGTTGAATTACCATGGTTGACTGCACCCTATCACACCTTTGGATTAGGAAAGTGGAGCTTAGAAGTATTTGTGAAGTATTTCTTGATTATTCACAAGTTAGTTCTTGATTGAAGTAGGCTGCAGCAAAACACCAAGTTCACCGCTGCATGTACAAAAGCTCTGAACCATGCATCAGGAAATTGACTTTCAGATATTATTATGACCTTCAAACTGTTGCTACATCACCGAAGAGAGGTTTTTGTGGAATTTGATGATAAGCCTGTGGATTACTGGGTGATACTATGTCAACACATTTGATAAGCACTCATGAAAGAGACATATCTGAAGAAATGATTTCAAACACCTGTACTTCAGAGAAACAACATCAGCAAATTCTTCACTGTAAATCAGTGTTGAGTGTCAGCATATATCACTATTATTCATAAAACAATGAAAAAATGGTAATGTTCCTTATTTATGAGCAATTACTTGCAGAAAAGATTTTGCAACAATGAACTTTTGTTATTACAATTTGCATATTACCATTATTACTGTTGTTACTAATAAAAGCATTAATACAATACTTCTTAAAGACAACAGATAGTAAAAATCATTATTTGTACTGAGAACAGTGCAAATATTGAATTGAAATAAAAATGAATTCCTTCCTACTCATAAATTACCATTGTGCTTTGGAAATTTCAATAATTTTGGAATGACTTACTGAATAATTATAATCAGTAATAAAAATTGAATTTGGGGTGATTTCTTAGAAACTATTAATATCACAAAAATAGAGAGGAAGAAGACTGTATTGGTAGGAGGGATGGGACTTGAACATTCTCACTATCTTCTTTAGTGCCAACAGTTAAACAAGTGTTCTTTCTATACAAAGTATTGGACTGTTCAAATATTAACATACTTAGTATCTGATTTGTATGTCTGTCTTGAAGGGCAACACAAAACACAGTGTAGCTGTTACATTAGAGGTTAGTAAGGCACATAAATATTGAAACTGTATAAACTAAATTGTAGGGGACAATCACCTCTCAATATCAAAATTTCAGATGGAATATTTAAAACACACAAACAAATAATCAAACAATGACAAAAACAAAAAAATACCTTCAGAAAAACAGAATTTACTTGATGTTTATTTGTACTATCCTGCACACATGAAATCCATATATAATCAATCTCTATTAAAGAACGATGTGAGAAAATGATTCAAATATCTTCTTCCTATGCAAATCCTGAAATATACGGGTAGGATATGATATAACACAAATTACTCTTTCATTGACTGTAGTCCAGAATTTACAGAAGAGTAAGGCTGTACGTGGTTGTTTTGATGTTTTTCATTTGTTTGTTTCTCCAAATGTTAATAATTAGTTCAAATATAGCCAATTTTCCTTCAGAGCTCATTAAAAAACACTGTAAAGGACAGTTCAGATTACAGCAGTGATTTAAATGTCAGGATTATTCTAAACACAGTTAAAATTTTTTAATCATTTCCCTTATCATTTTCTTCAGAAAATCCCCTTCTGCTCTTTCATCATATAATTAAAACAAATTTCCATGTTTCCATACACAAATAATCCACATTCTAAAAACAAATGAACAACAACAAAAAAACCACAACTACTATATCGTTATCACTATGAGTTTACATGTAAGCATGTAATACTTTTTTATCTACTGAAGTCTGTTACTATTCTAATAGCAGGTGGTATGCTAGATGTTTTCTCTTTGAACGTCTTCTATTTCCTTAAGTTTCTCTGTTGAATAATTTTCTGATATTTAATCATCTGTTTGACTAAAAATTGTTAATACTTCTCCATTTCTAGTTATATTTCCAAATATTTTCTGTATGGAAGCTAAATATTTTTTCATAAACTGTATAAAACATGATATTACTCCTTCCTAAATTTGTGAATTTTAAAATTAAATAGATTCTCATTTGTCTTTTATTCTCTTTCTAGGCGAGAAAAACAAATGCATCCTGTCTAAAGCCAGGACAGCAAGTAAAGTTAAATGCTTCACTTTTAATTAGCAATATTTTTAATGCAGAGTGAAATAATTCGTTGGAAATAAAATGAAAAAATCAGAGTAGCCTTTCAAGTACTATTTATCATAATTATTAATCCTTTCATAGCTATACATGGCCTGTTATATTTATTTTGCATTAGCTACTGAGATAACATTAATTTTAGTACCTGAAATTTGTGAAAATAAGATATCTAAAAGTATATACTGAAAGGATTGATTTATATAGGAATAAATGTGTACGTGTATGCTAGGAAGTGAGACAGAATACAAAAACATATTGTTCTGAAATAACATAATGTAGAAAAGAAGGGCTCGGAGTCAACATTACTTGAAAATCTTGTAATAAATGTAGGTGCCTATTTCTAAAATGCACATTGCAATCTTTATATAGCCATTTCACTTTCTCTAAGTGTATTTTTTCTGTACTCAAAATTGCCATTTAGTAAGTATCGTTTCTGCCATTCTGTTCTGTAGATAAAAATAAAATCATAGAGTGGCCTGGGTTGAAGAGAGCCTCAAAGATCATCAAGTTTCAACCACCTTGCCATGGGTAGGGTTGCCAACTGCTAGACCCGGTTACCTAGAACTACATCCAGCCTTGCCTTGAGTGCCTGCAGAGATGGGGCATCCATAACCTCTCTGGGCAACCTGTTCCCATGCATCACCACCCTCTGACTGAAAATCTTCCTCCTAACATCCAACATAAATCTCCCATCTGTATGGGAACTGCTGAATCATGGCCTGAATCACTGATTGGTCACCTGAGGCAAACACTGAGTCAGCCACAGGAGCACAGGTGAAGGTAATGTACCTGTGTGACTGGAAGGGGTGGAGTCTGGGTCCACCTCTCCCAGACCCCATTTAAGGACTGACCACCACTGGGGAAGGATCTCTTGTTGGAGGTCTCTCCCCTGTGGAGTTGTTGGCAAATCTCAACCATCTGGAAAAGGTGAGCCTCTCTTTATTCACTGGTTGTCTGTTTACCATCTAGATAAACCTAGCAAAATATACCATCTTCCTCACTATTTTCTCTAAGTACCACTTTTTTGGGTTATTCACCCTATGTCATCTTAATTTAAATTCATTTCCTCTTGTCCTATCACTATCAACCCATGTAAGTAGTAATACTGACGTATAAATATATTTATATATTTTTCTATTTATGCTCACTTTCAAACCTTTTTAAAATATTATTACTCTAGTTTCTAAATTTGGAAACATCTATATGCTCACTGGTATTGGTGCTAAATCCATACTCTCATAATTTATTATCCACAAGAAAGACTTATTCAAACAGACTGAAAAATTTTCCTACAGCTCTGCTATCTCATGCTGTTTACACCCATTCTGCTTATATGCCCTGGTTTCAACTGAGATGTTTTGGCTTTAGGAGAAAAACTGTTAATATCACACCAATATTTTACTAGTTGCTAAGCAGTGCTGTAAAAAGCCAAGGATGTTTCAGCTTCTCATGCTGTTCTGCCAGCCAGAGGCTGAGTGATGCACAAGGAGCTGGAAGAAAACAGAACCAGGGCAGCTGATCTAAACTGGCCAAAGGGATTTTACATACTATCTGACATCATATGAAAAAATGATTGAGAATGGGTAGAATTTAGTTGGGTGGTCTGTGTCAACGTAGAGACTAGCTGGGCATGTATTGGTGAGTGATGAGCGGTTGCTTATATATCACTTGTTTCTTTGTCTATATAAATAAATATATAATATATATATGTAACACTGGAGCAGGTTGCCCAGGGTAGTAGTGGAGTCACTGTCCCCGGAAGGGTTCAAGAAACATGTAGATGTGGTTCTTAGGTATGTTGTTTAATGGGCAGTGTTAGTAGTAGGTTGGACTAGATGAACTTAGAGGTCTTTTCCAACCTTCATTATTCAATGATTCTATGTTATTATCTT
Organism: Callipepla californica brunnescens; assembly: GCA_023055505.1. Classification (NCBI taxonomy): domain Eukaryota; kingdom Metazoa; phylum Chordata; class Aves; order Galliformes; family Odontophoridae; genus Callipepla; species Callipepla californica. The sequence goes on along the minus strand of JALIRH010000023.1, from coordinate 5,437,765 downwards.
AATTATTATTCTCTTTTTCTCTTCCTTTTCTCTCTATTTAGTATCTATTTCTTTATCGCAGTTCATGCGTTCTACTCTGTCTTTTCTTTCTGATTCTCTCCCCAGTTCCATAGGAGGGAGTGAGCAAGCTACTGTATGGTGCTTAGCTGCCTGGGCACAAGTACTATCTACTTAATAAAAGTGGAGTAAGGATAAGTACATTTGCTGTGGTGCCAAGAATTAATCAGAAGCTTAATATATTCAGTGCTACTTGATCCAGTTACATACATTCATTTGAACTTTCACTGCAATCATGATTTCAGTTTAGAACCATAATATCTTTTATCTTGATGGCTTAAGACTCTAAAGAATTACAGAGTAATTGAAAGCATCACATTTCAGATAAGCAATCTTACTGTCTGTATACACATCTTTACTATTTCTTCAGTATACTGATTACACAATTTATTAGTGTTTTAGTGACATAGCAATCAAACTTGATTTGATTCCACAGTAAACAAGTGATTGACATAATCTTAACCAGTAAGTTTCAGTATGCTCTATACTGTCATAGCTATACTCTTCCTAATTCTAAGGTCTTCACTTCTGAGGATAGTATAAAAAGATAACGTTTTGTTATCATAAGCTTTACTGCACAGTATGAGTCTCATAGTATTAACAAATACATGTTCCTATTGGTTCAGACTTGAATAATGGACATCAGATTACTTACATATAATTGAGAAGTAAACAAATTTTATCTGCATTAAAAAAGTAAATTATCAAGGTTGTCCGCATTAAATAAGTGATCACTATTACATTTTGAGCAAAGTTTATTTGCCATATGAATGCTACAATTAAAAATAAATTATACTTCAAATCATATTTCTTAAAACATGCCAGTATTTTTGTTTTGCTAGTATCTGTTCACATAGCATCTGTGAAGGCAAGAACAAGTAATTAACAGGAGAGCAGAAACACAAGAAGAATAAAAGTTCCACAGATCCAAAAGCATTTCCAGGATGTCAGTGCCATGTCCTGACAGCTCCACATAACTGGAATACTTCTGTATAAGTGGTACATGAGAAATGTTCAGAGGACAAAGAGCTAAGCTCATCCACGAGGATCAGGACTCCTTTTGAATGAGACAACAGGTAAGGGAAAGGGTGAAGATGGCTCATATTTAACTTGAAAAAGCAATTGCTGATGGATATAAGGAACTGGCTTTGAGAACTATCTCAAAAAACTCCAACTTGCCTTCAGCACAGCTCCTCAAGATGCACAGAGATCCTCTGGTATGAGGAATAATAGAAGCCTTAATTGTGAGGATTAAAGAATTTTGCAGCCCACAGTCCCTTCTCTGAGCATAACAGTCTTTTCTCTGGGTTCTGTAATGTGAGGATTTTCTCTGCTCTTGGTAATAAGACAGGTGAACCATTTGTCTCAACATTAGAGATTACTAGTTGTATGTATATTTTGCAGACATACCTACAGATGTATTCTTACACCTTCAGATTTAAGTTTTTGTTTTAAAATGGAGACAACCAGATGGCAGTAAAAAACAAAATAAATACAAACCATAGTTGAAAGAAGAAAAGGAAAAGAAATATTGCAAAGTCTCTGTTGTCAGAACTCAAGCTATACATCAATCCCATATGGTGATATACATTACTGTTGTGAGAAATCGTGGGTTAGATTGTAGCTTTTCATATGCCTTACACTCTGACTACTGAATGTCTGCCCACCCATGTTCAGGGCTCATTTGTTTGTACATTGACTTGAATAACTTTTCTGTGACTAAGATCCATGCCTGTAGCCATTTATTTCCTTGTGATTATTCATAATGTTGGCATGAATCCTTAAAGCACGTGAAGGTCATTTTCTTACTGGTGATAAGAGATATGTAGTGTGTTAGAGCTCAGACTTTGGGATCTCCTAAAGATCTCCCCAACACTGACATCTGTACACTGCTTAGATTATGACTCTCTGTACAGTAGAATGAACATATAAAATCTTATTACAATTGCAGGTTCTTCTATAATTTCAGGGGATATCCAACCCCCTATTCTCTTCAGGAAAGTATGACTAACTTGAGCTATATGTCACCTAAGTATTTGAGAACTTAACTACTGCATTGAACATTAATTTTATTTTGCTTTTTTTTCCCCGTGTTTTTTGTAAGCTCCTTTGTTCCTGCTGATATCTTTCTAGTCCTTACAAAGAGCAAGGGAGAGTTTGGATATCAGACTTTTTAATATGTATAGATGATTTCTGAAGTATCTCATATAACATCATGTTAATGAAGGCTCTGTTTCTTATGGATTTATTTCCTGATATAAATGAATAGCATGACAACAATAAAATCAAATGTGTAACACAAGAATCTGTCAAATCAGAGAAAGTATTTATTAGGAGTATGACCTGCCTACACTTAATTGTTTTACTTTATAGTGTTTTTTTTTTTTATTTTGACAAAAAAGATAGAATGCATTTTTCCAAGGTAGAATGCAAGTCAGACTGTTCATTATTTCCAGGGATTGTAGCTAAGTTTTAGACATGCAGTTAGCTTTGAGAAATTTTCTCAGAGCTTCTGAAGTAGCAAACTCTTCAACTGGCTGATCTGATTGCTTTGGAATTAGGATCATGCTCTGCTGTGAGGCTGAAATAAATTTACTAACATATTAGGCATAACCAATGCCATATTCAGAGGTAAAAAATATTATTTAAAAAAATTATTTTCCCTCTGAAACCTATGTCTACAATCTTTTGCCATATTCTCAATTTAATAAATCATTTTTTTTTCTCGTCTGTAAATATATTTATCCCTTAGGTTGACATCTATGTGTTTTATTTGGTTTTGAGAATTTACTTCACTGTTGCACTTCTCTCTCAGCCTAGAGTTGTCAGCTACTTTTTGCAATAAGAGGGAGGTACCAAATTCTGGAACTTTCATAAAGATCTAACTATTCAGAAGAAACAAACAATAATAACAACAAACAAAGAGTACACCACAACAAACACCAAATAACGCTCAAAGTAAAAGGAACCCTCCAAGTTTCCAATTCAATCTCATATATGTCTCCCTCTATCTATATTACCATTCATTAAGATTTGCGTTTACTTCCAGAGAACAGATTATCTAGGCAGCGGTCATTGTGCCACAGTGTCTCTGCTTATAGTTATAAAGATAAGCAGAAGTAGGGGCAAGCAGTCTTTTTTGGGGTTCAGTTTGGAGAAGCTGATGACTGCAGAGGATGATAATGCTTGTGCATGACAACGAAGGCACCACTCCCTGCTGGCTTATCTGTTGGGCCAGATATGTTACACTAACAGAGAAAAGAAAAAACTAGAGAAATGGGGGATAAAAGGCCTTCACTAAACTAACAACTTTGGAGAAGAACTCCCAAAGGAAAAAAAAAGCCTTGATGGAGAATTCCCTGAGGGGAAACAACTTTGGAAGACCCCCACCCTCTGGGGCCTGCTTGTTGTGAAGCCTCTGGGCTTTCTCCCATCCCCCACAGTGATGAGACAAGTTCCTGAGATCAACAGGCCTACTACAAACCTCACTGGACCCGCGGCTGTGATCATATCTCTCTTGCTTTCTACCAAGACTCCTTGCTTTTTTTTTTTTATCTCTTTTCTATTGTCCACCTTCCCGGTATCCCCAGGCAACTAGGATATGTTGTAAACTGGTTGGGCTAACATTTGATACATGCTAACATTTGATACACGTGCCTTAACCTCACAGTTGGGTGTACATTCAGTAAAAAAAGGAACCTCTTCTCCCTTCCATGAATTGGAGTGAGACACGTACATATACGAAAATTGAACGTATCCTTGAAAAATACAAAATAAGTAAATAAAGAGTTGAATGAAATGTACCAGTTGCAAATGGGCTTTAAATGTAAATGAAGAACAGTTAACCATTCACATAGGTAAACCTGTAATCCTTTATTCCTTTCCCACAAAAGAAATTCTGTACTATGGAGAAGTTCTGTGTACGAACTCCTTTCCTGTGGAAATGAAAATAAATATCTCACACCTCTATGTGCAAATCATCTCCTCTAATACCCAGTGATGGATATAGCTGGATCCTCAGACACTGGCACAAAATAAAATGCACTTCTATTCTTAAAGACTGAGATGACAGCATGATCACAACATTTCCATTCGTCATCCTTTGTGGTGCTGTAAGAAAAAAAACAAAGACTTGATTCAGCTGGGAATCCTGAACAGGTTATTCCATTAAAAAGTAAGATAAATTCATTATGCCTGAATTTTCTGTTCAACACCACCAATATTCAGATAACTAGGCCACAAGATTTAGTTAAAAATCATAAGCACGGCATAAGTAGGTGCTAATTTGATAATCAATCACAGGCTGTTTTGACCATGATAATGGATATTCTCTCTTCTTGATAGATGAGTCACTAAGCTCAGTTTTTAAAGTTAACTATTTTTTCTTTCTACTGCTCCCTTTGATTGAAGATAGTATGGAGTTTAAAATACCCACTGAGCTCCATCTTTTTTTGCTCAGGTTTTGCACTCAGTTTTAACATTATCACCTTAGATATCATCAATAGTTGTTTTGAGAACGGAAATAATAAGCTTTTCACTGTATTTTATCCATTGGCCTTATAGTATCATAGAATCATAAAATCACTAATGTTGGAAAATACCTCCAAGATCATCCAGTCCAACCGTCCACCTGCCACCAGTATTTTCCCACAAAAGCATGTCCCTTAGTACAACACCTAAATGTTTCTTGAACTTATCCAGTGACAGTGATTAAACCACATCCCTGGGCAGCTTGTTTTAGTGCCTGACCACTCCTTCAAGAGAAGAAATTTTTCCTAACATCCAACTAGAATTGCCAACCTGGCAAAACTTGAGGCCATTCCCTCTAGTCCTGTCTCTAGTTAATTAGGAGGAGAGACTGATCCCCACCTTGCCACAACTTCCCTTCAGGTAGTTGTAGAGAGCAGTGAGATCTAACATGAGCCTCCTCCTCTTCTCCAGATTAAACATTCATAGTTCTCTCAGCCACTACTCATAAGACCTAAGCTCCTGGCCCCTCACCAGCTTCATTGCCCTTATCCAGGGCCTCAGTGTTCTTCTTGTACTGAGGGGCTTTCTGAGGCTCAGTTCCTGAAGCAAGCCAAAGACTATTTCCATTCCTGAGAGAATGTATTATACCTCCCAGATTATATAAAAAATCCAATATAATCTAGATTTCATGTAGATCATAAAGCTTTCCCTTCAGTAATAGATAGAGCTGATGCTTTAGCGTAATTGTCTTATTGCAACTTCAGTTTACGCTGAAGTTGGTATACTCTCAGTGTGTGTTTGTGAGAGTTGAGGGAGTGGGAGAAAGATCACAGTGAGGGAGCTGCTCTGCTACATATGAAACTCTGACCCAGAATTAGGTTGTCTATAAATGACTTAGCACCAGGTTCCCCATGAACAAGTGATACATAGCATTCAGAATGTTCTTCAATAAGCTATATATTCTTCTGCAATTCCATAGGTATAGCATTTTCTAACAGTTTTTTCCACAGCTTCTAAGAGAGCAGTCCACTTTATGATTTCTTCTAGTTTGCACAGGCTGTCCCTGATGTATTTTCTCAATTTGATAAACTGCTCAGACCAAAAATAAAAGTCCCTTTTCTCATTGTCTGTTTTTTTAAATGTGTGCTAAACAACATGTAGCCACACAACTGTTACTTAGCCCTCATGGGGTTAGGAAATTCGACTTTTCCAGAAGAGTGGTCCAGCATTGTAATAGGCTGCCCAGGGAGGTGGTGGAGTCACCAACCCTGGAGGTGTTCAAGGAATGTTTAGACATTGTGTTGAGGGATATGGTTTATTGAGGATTTAAGGGAAGTTTCGTTAATCGATATTGTTTTACAAAAATTTAAAAAATATTAGCATGTGTGTTTTTAAAAATTGCGGACAAGAAACATAATCTATTATTTTCCAAATGCGGTATAACTTCAGAAATTTCTCTACATGTCACAGTGGAAGTGGGGTATTAAGGAACACTGGTAATTTTTTTATTAGGAGTGTCAGGATTGTCTGAAATATATACACTGCAGCCTCTCTGTTTTTATAGGTGTTGGGATCAATATTTGAACTGAAAGGCTGGGCACCAAGGTCATTTATTTTAAACATTCAAAATCTGAAATATTTTTCATGTCAATTTATAATTGCAGTGCAAGTGGTTGACATGCATTTCTTGCCTGGGAGCCAGAAATTGGCTTTGTCAATTTGGCACACAACATTCTATTCTATTTACATTGGTAATATTAACTGAATCTCATGCTTAGTTTATCAGAACTTAGTTGTGTTGACATTAAAATTTGTGCTCACATATTTATTAAAAAGATTTTACCAGTTGTCCTTAAGGACTAATCAGAATTAATATATGAGCTGTTATTCATTTACTGATAGGCTTTTTCTCAGACAGGCAGGTCCAGTGCCTTCAGGCACTGTTTGTTCTTTGTTTTCCAGGCTTTGCAATTTCTCTCTGGGGGAGGGAGTGTGGGTAATTTTTTTCCTTTTCTTGCTGGAAAGGAAAGTGGAGGAGTTAAAATATTATCCTTTCCTTCACTGTTATCTCATTTCTGAAATGCTACAATTAGACTTAAGATAATGCCAGTAGGCTGATAATAAATCACGACTCTATGAATGCCTAGGGCTAATGCTTTCTTCTTTTATAACTTATTACTCTGCTTTAGGAAAATTGTTTGCAGGTTTTTAAATTTATTTTCCTTTGCTTTAGTTTCTATGTCCTGTTCCTGTTTGTTTCTGTTATACATTTTATTTTCATCTTTCCAAAACTTCAATTTTATTATTATTATTATTATTATTATTATTATTATTATTACTATTATTATTTGCAGCATTTATCTATGGCAGTCTTGCTGATTACAACAATTTTAGGTTGTGTTAATGAGCAATGTATATTGGCAGAAAATAAATCCCCTTGAGGTTCAGCTTATCCTCAGATATCAGAAGAGTTGGGGGTGGCTGGTCTTAGATTCTGAGCAATACCCAGTCAAATGTTTCAAGTCTGTTGGTATTCAGCAGATGAACACAGTTCCCAGTTTCATACAATCACAGAATCATCAGTGTTGGAAAAAACCTGCAAGATCATCCAGTCCACCTGTAACCTGTAGTACTCAATAAACTATGTCCCTCAACACAATGTCTAAATGTTCCTTGAACAACTCCAGGGTCGATGACTCCACTACCTCCCTGGGCAGCCCATTACAGTGCCAGACCACTCTTCAGGAGAAGTAGTATTTCCTAATGTTCAACCTGAATCTCCCCTGGCATAACTTGAGGCCACTCCCTCTAGCCCTACTACTAGTTACTTAAGAGGCTGATCCCTACATTTCCACAACTTCCCTTCAAGTAGTTGTAGAGTGCAGTGAGATCTAGTCTGAGCTTTTTCCTTTCCAGACTAAACATTCACAGTTCTCTCAGCTGCTACTCACAAGGCCTGTGATCCATACCCCTCACCAGCTTTGTTGCCCTTCTCTGGCCATGCTCCAGGGCCGTGATGTTTACCTTGCAGTTACGGGCCTAAGACTGAATGTGGTACTCAAGATGCAGTCTCACCAGTGCTGAGTACAAAGCCACAGTTACCTCTCTGATGCTGATAAAAGCACGTTTCTGATACAAGACAGGATGTCATTGGCCTTCTTGACCACCTGGGCACTCTGCTGGCTGATGCTCAGCTGAGCATCAAACAATATCCCAGGTCTGTTACCTCTATACAGTCTTCCATAGACTCTGCCCCAAGCCTGTAGCATTTGCCTGGGGTTGCTGTGGCCAAAGTGCAGGACTCAGCATTTGATCTTGTTGAACATCATCCAATTGGCTTCAGCCCAGCTATCCAGCCTGTCAGATCCCTCTGTAGGGCCTCACTACCTGCAGGAAGATCAACACTTCCTGCCGACTTGATGTCATCTGCAAACGTACTGAAGGTGTACTCAATGCACTCATCCAGGCCATCATTAATGATACTGAAGAGGATAGTTACCAGCACTGACTCCTGGGAAACAATACTCATGATTGGTTACCAGCTGGATTCAACTCCATTCACCACCACTCTCTGGGCCAAGCCCTCCAGCCAGCTCCTTACCCAGTGTATGAGAACTGCTGAGTTGCAGCCTGAACCACTGGCTGAGCACCTGGAGAAAAGACCTGGTCAGCCCTGGAAGCACAAGTGAAAGAAATTCACATGTGTGACTGAAATAACTATGGAAGAACAAACAGAGCTTACAGAAAATTCCACAGTGTTTTAATTTTGGTGTATCAGATTTTAAATTATATCTGCAGTCCTTCAGTGTGGTGTTCAAAATTCATATTTATTTCAGGGAGATTAGGTTCTGAACTTTTAAAATCATAGTCTGTCATGATTTTATGATTTTTGAGCAGTATTCCATATCATAATATCATATGGAGTACTGTGAGTTAAAGAGTTAATGCTCTAAGTCCATGGATTGTCAATAGTTCCAGTTACCTGGTCTCAGAATAGAACAAAATACAACTCCCCAGTTTTAGGTTTATTGTTCTTTTAAATGTAGAAATACATTAACTAAACCACAGATCTTTTAACTATAAAAGTATCCTGATTTAAATTGAGAGGGGATCTCAACATCTGTTTTATTTGTTTGATAATTTATATCAGTGATAAATTACATTACATATATGTTGGGAAAACTTTCATCACAGAGTTTTAAATTCTTTTGAATTAAATATTCTTCAGAAAACAAAAACAAAAACTTTCAATTTCTCTAGGTAATTGCTAAGAACTTATACCATGATAAATTTAAGGTGGAAGAAATACTTTGAGTGTCTTCATATGCCTTCAAATGTAATGAGGACATTGGGAATTACTTTTTTATTCTTTATCTGATTGATTTCAGGTTGTAGCAAATTCTTAAATTAGTTTTTGTTTTCATAAACTCTGATATAAAAAACAGAATACTTTTCTTTCATCGAATTTGATTAGGAGGCATAAATTTAAAGTTTTTAAGTGCTGCTCAGTGAAAGTATGTCCAATTCAAAATGTGATGTGTGATGGATTTTCCTTATTTATCACTTCAAAATCTTAACATTTCCATGGAAATCATCTTAATTCATATCAGTGTGCTCATACTGTCATATTATTTTTTTAAGTACAGAGCTATTTTTTTAGAGTACAAAACAGGTGACCTCTAAAGCAGAAAAGATTGTCTTCTAAGTTCTCTTGGTTATAGAAAATAAGTTCAACTTTGTTCTTTGAATTGCACCTCAGATCTAGGATAATGATCCTCTGCTGATGTAATGAGTGAGATCACATATGTTAATGTTGCTAGAAAATATAAATATTTTGAATAAGTTAAGTTAACTTACAGCTTGACGTTGTTTAAGGTCCTACACTGTCTACGTTAGACTGTATGCAAATTTTTCCTGTATTTTTCTGTATTTATCCTTAGCAAAACTCTAACCTATGAACTATATGCTAACTTCACCCAGTGACAGTGATTAGAAGGTTAATGCATATGACTGAAAAGGACAGATCGATATCTGTATTTCAAATGAATTAAACATACAAAATATGGCATAGCATGACGACAAATATCTATAGAACACTTTCATTTTTATTCTTTGTTCAGTGGCTATTTCCTGATTTACCCAAATAGAATGAATGTATTTAGACAACTCATAGTGATCATTTCACTGACTTCTCTTTTCCACTGTTCCACTGATCTAACTACTTCCCACAGAATTTTAAGTAGCTTTCTCTTGGTAGCATTTTTTTAACTTGTCACCTTCTTCACACATTTGGACTATAAATACTTAAATCTATTATTTTTTTATTTACACAAGCATTCCTTCATACATCTATGAATGTATGTAGTGTATTTGGATTTTTTGTTTTGAAGAGGCTTCTAAAAAGAGAAGCAAACATTCAACAAGCTATAGCAGACTTCTTCTCTGTGATATTTTGTACTATTTTCTTTACAGAAGTCCATAAAATCCTGCATTTTAAAGTGATATTGTAGTAAAGGAAACTTAACAGTAGCGGTCCTTCTCTTCTGGCACTTTGTACCATTTTTTACATTTAGAGCAGTGTACTGGAAATGCTAAGTCATGGATTGAAAGAGTGATAGAGCACCTGGTGGGAAGAGAGGCCCAACCCAAGCAAGTTCAGGTGCATGCAATGTACCTGAGTAACTCCACCCCTTCACAGATCTTATTTAAGGGTTGGCGGGCTGTAGATATTTGTGTTCAAGTGAAATGGAACACAAAAAAGTAAATCAGCAAGAAACTGGTTAGAAATGGAGATGGATCATGAAGAGATGAAATAAATATAAAAATTAAAAATTAAATCAATATGGAATTGAATAATAATAAAAAAGAGAATAATAATAGAAATTAAAAAGTAGTACTCTTTAAGGAATGGTGGGAGAATATGGACAAAAAGAGAATTACTAGGAAGTAAAAGATAGGAAGATAAAAGAGACTGGAAGTTCTAAACAATTAGCTACCACAGGGAACTGAGGATTTGATATTAAACACACAATGAAGTCTTGAATTGTTCTTTATGTCGAGAGGCTGCACCAGTTATTCTTCAACACAAGACTTTGTGACTTGGTGGAATAAGATGTGTAGCTTAATATCTGGGGAATATAGCACTGAAGATGTGTGGACTGGTTAATGCACTCAGAGCACAGCTAACTGTTTATGAATACACTGTTGTTGTTTTTTAAATTCATTCTAACAAATAAAATAGCTAGACTTTCATTATACATGAAAATGCTTGCATTTTTCACATGCATGCACACGTATGCAGGAATTGTCCATTCTGTTATTACATCTCTTCTTTTCCTACTAATAATGTTTAAAATCTTGAGGGAAATATGGAGACTTTAACATAACTAAGTCCTATTTTGATTTTTTTTTTTTGTTTGTTTCTCTGACAGCTCCTTATTTATTCCTTTCGAAATTTACTTTAATTGTTCTCTATTGATATTATTTATTTATTTATTGTAAGCTTTATGTGTCTAGTAAGCTTTCTTATTCAAGCTCAAATCATATTTTACATTATGTCCAACCTCCTTGCTTGCCTAGTCTGCATGGAATGAAGATGAGTTATTTTGAGCTTCATGTAAAATATATAATATAATTTAATGTGTATAAGTTTAAAAAAACCTTATATTTTTATGTATTAACATTTTGAAAAAGAAGAGAAAAACAAAAACGTGAAACTGGTGGGATATTTGACCTTGCTTTTGTGAAACTAATGCATCTGGACTGATGGAAGTGATTGCAGTTCGTAGTAAATACTCAAGATATCAGTCAAAGATTTTGACGGAGTTTTACACTCCTTATATGTCATCCTTGAAAATAGTTGAAGGCAATATTGAAACTTATACAACTCCTTTATCCAAAAGGAAAGCAAGGCTGCCAATTTTGTTGTTGTTGTTGTTGTTTATGGGACTATTTAGTCAGTGTATCAAAATACTGTAATTTCAGTTAACACTGCTCTGTGCCTTTCTCCCAGTGCCCTAGTTTCAGCCCAGACACACTGATGTTTGTTGCTGAATAATGGGTATACACCTTGGGCTGGTCCACTCACCAGAACAAGGCAACTGCCATGATGGTGTAGGGCACAGGATGGCCAAAGGACAGGCTGAGCTGGGCTGCATATGATCCATGTGTTCTGGGTCAGACATGCCTGCTTTACATGTACGTTTTACCTTTCATTGAGTATCTCTGTGACTTGTCTTTAATCAGACTGTCACAGAAACTCTTGCAGGTCTCTAGAAACTGTTATCCTGTGATTCCACAATGTGATGAAAAATATTTGTAACACAGTATTTTCCTTAAATCCATGGATATTATTATCATATGTGTTTTCAAAGACTACTGGAGTGCCTTCATGTAACTGAATTAAATATAGTTTAATTAACTTAAAGTAAATTAAATTACTCATTAGCAGTAATAACTTTAAGCTTTATAATGCATTTGAATTGGGAAAAGAATTTGAATACCTGGCTTAACAGCTCTAGCATGGTACAAAATTAATTAGCATTATACATATCTTGGCTCCTTTCAAGACATGCACAGATGGGATAACAAAACTAGAAAGATAAGGAGCTCTGAAAACCTCTTTTTTAATTTACTAATTAAATAAGGTATTTGCTATTGTGAGTAACTGAACTAAAATGAGATTAGCTACTGAAGGAAAAAAAATGCACTGAGCTTACAGAAGTATTAAGGACTGAATCACAAATTATCTGACAATGCTATTTTACTTCAGGTCAAATTATTTTAACTGTAATCAAAGTTGAGAAAGAAACGGCACTGTTCTTGATCTCAGTGAACGATGTTCTACTTTCATTTGTTGTTTGTTTGTTTTTTCTCTGGTGTGATTAATTTATGCAATTAAAATGGAAAAGGAGAGAGAAATTCAAAAAAAATTAGATTTCATTCCAATTAACTATTTCCTGAAGATATAGTTGAAACTTCCACTTTTGTTAATCATAATCAGTATTATTTTTAAATTCTGTTTCAGGACTGATTTTTAACTTTGACCACTGTGTTATTTATCCTCTTTTTTAACTTCATTTTTTAGCAGGACAATGAAGAAGTTTCTGGTTATTCTGAAGCACAGTTGTGCCAGATTCCACATCAGAGTGGAACTACTCCATGATATTATTCAGAAAGTTATAGCAAAATATAATACATAATATACATTACAGTGTAATATTGCAACTTGATAGAATCTATAAGGATTTTTCATTTCAGTGTTATTTTTGATAATGAGGCAGCTCACTAACTGCAGACTATGATTGTTCAGATTTCTTGTGAGAGACGGTTGCAAAACCCGTTGGTGTTGCTGAAAGCATAGAATCTTAGGGCTTACAAAAACAATAGGCAACATATCAAATTTGACTAGTTTGCCTAAGGGTACCTCTCACCACAGCTGGAGCAAGACAATAAAACACACATTTTTATGTCCAGTTACATATTGGTGATGATCTGACCTGATTACCACTGCACAAAAAAATTGTTTCCCAGATGATTTTCTATTTAATACTATTTAAACAACTGAAATCCTCCAGTCATATCTGGTCTATATCTAAATCTACAAAACTAAAGTATATTTTAACACTTATATTACTATTTTCTCAATGATTCTCTAAATAAGCATATTTGTTTTGGTACAGCTAAAAATGTAAGGGCTGAAGTGAATAAGCAAGCCATTTCTGATTTCTAGATGTTATTCTGGAGACCGGCACCATCTTCGAAGACAGATTCCTGTGTACAGAGTTAGGAGAAAATAATCCTAGATATATCAAAAGTGTTTAATGAGGGGAGAATATTTGTGCAAAAGCACGTTATCCTCTCACAAACAGGGAAAAAAATCATCATTAATGGTAGAAAGCATAAAAAAGTCACCATATTTCCACAGTATATAGGAGATACATCTACATATGTACAGAATCTGTAATAATCGTCAAATTTCTGGTGACTAAGTTCTTTGCAAGACTCATTGAACTGTGTGAGTTAAGGTGACTAAAGCTCCTTAATTTAGCACAGGGCAAACTATGGTGTCAAATAACAAAAAAGTGAGCCCTGTCCCAGCTGAAAGTCAAATATTTCTTAAGACAGAGGAAGAATAAAAACTAAAGTGCTGACCCTTATTTACTACAGTTTGTAGTGTCCAGGAAGGATATTGAGACTACTCAGAGCATATGTAAATAGCAGAGCTCAAGGGGCAGTGGGGACAAGTATGTCAAACTTGAGCCCTGAGACAAATGTGTGGTGTGAATACTCAACAGAAAGCCGATATTTTGCCAGTGATTCTAGACAGTACCTAGGCTGGAAACGAGATATAAAGGTGTCTCTAGTGAGATGGTAACACCAAGCTGAGAAGTTTGATTGATGCAGAAGAAGGAAGGGGTGCCACCTGTGAGAAACTTGAAAGGTGGGCCCTTCTGAATCTAAAGAAATTCAATGTGGATCAAGATAATCCCTGATATGTGTACAAACTGGGAGCAGAACTCCTTGAGAATGGTGCTGCTGAGTAGGACTTAGAGGTCCTTATTTCTAAATGGGAGAGAGATGGACTTGAAGGGTGGAGAATTTGGTGGAGAAGGAAAATTGGTTGGAAGGTTACAGTCAGATGTTGTGGTCAGTGGCCCTATGTCCATGTGGAGGTTGGTAACAGACAGTGATACCCAGAGGTCTGTTTTGGGTCAGGTACTCTTTAATAGCTTTCTCGATGACATGGTTGATGGGATTGAGTGCGCCCTCAGTAAGTTTGCAGACGACACCAAGCTAAGAGGTGTGGTTGATACAGAAGAAGGAGGAGATACCACCCAGAGGGATCTTGATAATCTTGAATGGTGGGTCCTTGTGAATCTAATGAGGTTCAATGTCATAAGTGCTCAGAGTCCAATCGGAGTTTTTGGAATATTTTCGTACAGTCAAAAGGTGAAAAGCCATAAGCAAGCAGCACCGGGTGTGCCAGGGAGTCTCTGCTCTGCCAATGATACACACCAAGAAGATGGTTCCTTTTTCTTTTATACAGTACCTTATTCAAAATTCCCTGAAGTTTACTCCTTTCGGTGAATCATTTTATTCTTCTATGCTTGTGTGGCTAGTCACTAGGGGGTCACACATTCCTTCATGTGCTCTTTGGGCTCAGGTCTGTTTGTCTTCCTCAGTGCCCTCTGATTCATCCATCTGATCTCAGCCTTGTAAGTTTTGTGTTTGAGGTACTTATCTCAGCCGCCCCTTGGTTTGAGGAATGTGCACTCGGGCTCCACATTGCAAGGTTTTGTGTTTGAAATGCAGATAGAGTTGTGTTCTCAGTTTATCCTTCCATGCCTTATAAGGAAATCTTACTCCTTTAAGTGATTTTCTCTGATGATTGCAGTTAAGGCTAGTTTACAGTTATTGTATCAGCATCCTTGACACTGTGTCTTTTGACAGGAATCACATCCACATGTTTTACATTCAACAAAGTGAACTGCAAGGTTTTGCGCATGATTCAAGGTAATCCCAGATGCGTATACAAACTGGGAATAGAACTCCTTGAGAGTAGCCCTTCTGAGAAGAACTTACAGATCCTGGTTAATGAAAACCTTAACATGAGCCACCAGCATGCACTTGCAGCTCAGAAGGCCAAAGGTGTCCAAGATTTCATCAGAAGAGGGGTGGCCAGCAAATCAAGGGAGGTAGTTATCCCACTATATTCTGCCCTCATGAAGCCCCAGCTGGAGCATTGCATCCAAGTCTGGGTCGTCCAACACAGGAAATGGGGACTAGAATGTTGTTTCTGCAGAAGAACAGGATAAGAATTTAGTTCGTGGTCTCTGTGGCCATCTAGCATTACAGAAATTAGAAATAAAGATTATAAATTGATTAGCAATATACAGGTATAGCTAGTAACAATTTTATTTTAGCCAGTATGAATATTGTAATATTGTGTCACAGGATATGACAAAGGAAATGAGGACAAGTTGGAACTTGCCTGTCTGAAGAGGCATCAGGAAAACCTGACATCCCCTGGTGCCCTTTGTTTAACAAAAGAAATGTCCCTTGGACAGAAGGGAAGAGGCCTTGGAGAGAACTGCTATAGAAATATGATAAGAAGAGTTCTGAGACATTTTTGGAAACAACAAGATGGTGACTGGCTGGCAGAAAGATAAAGTAAGAATCAGAATATAATTTACAAAAGTAAACCTTTGCTGGCACAAGGTAGAATATGAAATAACAAGTGTCAGAATGTAATTAATGAATGTAAATCTGGTAAGACTGTGAACCTGGAATACCCAGCCAATGGGAAAACAGGAAAAGGGGCGAGTTTGTAGCAAAAACAATGAAAGCTGTAATGGTGTTCCCATGGATGTGCTTCTGTTGGCAGGACATCCACCATTGCAATTGCGAATTAAAAGTTTCTTCAGCAGAGTTCCTGTCTCCTGAAAATTGTCTCAGACTTTTCTGACGGAAAGATGTAATGCTTTTGAAACAGGCCATGAACATTATCCAAGGGCTTGGAGCATCTGTCTATGGAGATAGACTGAAGGAGCTGAGCTTCTTCAGCCTGGAGAAGAGAAGGCTGTGGGGAGACCTCATTATGGACTTACAGTATTTAAAGGGAGAATATGAACACGAGGGAAAAAAAAAAACAAAACTTTTTACATGGGTAGATAGTGATGGAAAAGAGAGAATAGTTTTAAACTAGAGGAAGGGAAATGTAGATATGAGTCGAAAGCTTTTTACTGAGAGAGGTGAGGTTTTGGAAGAGGTTGCCCATGGAGGTTGTGGATACCCCATCCCTGGAGGTGTTTAAGGCCATATTGGATGGGGTAACCTGATCTTGTACTTGACCTAGGAGCTGCCATCCCTGCCTGTGACAGGGGGGTTGGATCTTGATGATCCTTAAGGTCCCTTCCAACCCAAGACATTCTATGAATCTATGATTGTTATGAGGCTTTTCCAAAAAAGGTCATGCCCTGCATATTGCTTTGTTTCTTCTGCTGCTCAAGAAAACTAGCACATGAATATGTTATAAGTAAATGAATAATACCATGAAAATACCCTTAGTCTGCTTAACTAATTTCTTTATAAATGGAAATTCTTTAGAAGGCTTCAAATCTAACTTTTTTCTGGTCTAAAAATACTGGTAAAATACACATGATTACTATTTGTGTCATTTTTATTCCTCAGGAACTAAATACTGTGTCTGAATTCCATTTGGTGTTCTTTCTGTTGCTTAGAATTATCCTTCTTTTTTCATAAACCTTTAATATGGGTGAACTGGTATCTCCAAATTATTTCATTTCTCTTTCCTTTAATCTGTGCTGTTATTCATGATGCCATGCTTACAGGCATTTCCACCAGGTGCAGCCAGTGCTCAAAATAAAGTGAGATTATTCAGCTCTACAAACATATATCGAGCTATTTTATCCCAAAGGACTTTTTCCTTTCAGCTTCTTCAGCCATCTAACTGAAACATGTCTGCTTCTGTTTCCTGTGCTGAAATGCACGTTGCTCTTTTCCTCTTGTTTCACCTTTCCACCCTCTATAACCATGTTTCCTCATGTGTGAGGTTCCACATACCATCCTGCAGGCCCATCCTTAATGATGTCCCATGGTTTAGTGAAAAACACTCGGTCAGATGCTTTAATACAGTTGGACTTTGCTCAGAAGCAAAGGCAGAGGGAAGATTTCTTATGCCTCTGTTCATGAACTTTGACTTCTCTCACATGTACTGAAAACAGAACTCCTCTGCTTAAAGCATTATTTATTTTGAAAGCTTTGGGGATATTAATATTTAAAAAGATAGGTTTATTTATTTATTTATTTTAGTTTTTCCTATTAATCTGCTATGTTTGAGTAACTCCATTCAAAATTTAACAAGAAAATGCATTATTTTCCTTTCATTTCTATTTTTTGTCTGTGCCCTGGTGCTGTTGAAGATCTGCCTGGCTCCTGTGTGAGGTGAGGCCAGGGCTGCCCCACTCTGGACACAGCCATTTCTAGCCAGCTCTAATGAGTCCACTGCAGGGCAAAGCTGGAACCATCAGCCACATGTGGGTGGAAAAGTGATTTCAAGACAGGGCAGAAAACACTGCATTGCAGAGAGAGAACAGAATGTAATAGGAATGAGAATCAGCTGAAAGAACACTAAGGTCAGAGATGAAGGAGAAAAGGAAGTGCCTTGAAGCGAAATAGAGATTCCTGACAGAAACAACAGCCCATGGAGGGCCCATGCTGGTAATGGGAAAGGGAACAACAGAGAGAAAGCACAAGTCACGCGCATCCTGACCATGAGGCCACCTCATGCTTCTGGTAGACTTACTGAAGAAATTTAGGGCAAGTGGTAGACAAGGTTTAGAGAAGTCCAGAGTGAAAGAATAAACCTGAAAGCAAAGGAGATATCTTCTCACAGGGTATTTCACTCCTTTTGGTTCTCTTTCCCAGTACATAAATCAGTATTTAAATATTTGTATTCAATTAACAGTAAATTAAATTCCCTAATTTCAGTATGTTTTGTTTACAACAGTGATGAGTAAATGATCCTGCTGTCAGTATCAACACACTTGTTCCTACACTTCCTATTTTCTGCCCTCATCCTGCTCAAGAAGTAAATGATATGAGCAAGTGGGGTTGGCAATGGTTGGCTGTCAGCTAAGGCCAACCCATATCGTTACCGTATTTGAATTTGCTACTTCGAAATTAATAGTGCCACAAGTGAAGTCAACACAGAAGCAATAACAATAATAGAATAAAATGATAAAACCTATCCTTACCTGAATATGTTGAATAAAAACCCCAATCAAATGCTAGTTGTTTCAACGAGAGAGAGTTTAGATAAGGTAAACAAACAAACAAGCCAACCAACCAAGCAAAATCCCTAAGCTAAAAGTTGAAAGGAACATTCACAGGTTTTACAGCAGTGATCTATTACTGTAATAACTTTCTAGAAATATAAAACCAAAAGGCTCTGCTAAGAGCAGTGCAATGCATCTTAACTGTTATTTTTCTGTTTCTGCTCTTATCACATGCACTTTCAAGAAGAGTAGGGTACTGAATCTATTAAAAAAGCTATAGTGTAAAAAGAGCAGTAGGTTGTTTAAAAACATCAGTCCTTTATCTCAAAGTGATTTTATCTCACTGGTGAATGCTCTCTCTTTTCCAACATGTGCTGCAGAACCTTCCCTTCATGGTGCTGTTATTTATGCTGGGATGAACTTCCATTTGTTTGAAGCTCTCTTTCAGTTCACTGTATTTCAGATATCCTTTTTTTTATATCTGTACCTGTCCTACTTTAGGTGAAAAAGATGCCTTTTCTCTATCAACTTGATCTTGCATAGTATGATTTTGTTTGATGTGAATGTACTGCAGAATTCCTGGGAACTGATTTTTTTTTTTTTTTGTATACTATACTACTTTATCATTTCATTACAAATCCCATCTGGAGAGGTCTCTGCTCTTACTCATTCACTATTTTACTTTTACTCTCTGTAACTAATCTCCGGTCTGGTAATTCATGTTGCAAAATGCTTTTGAAAAAAATTTCAGAGGATGTAGAAGTCTATTGCATTTTGACTGTTGTGTTACTGAAACAACAGAATAATGTCATCTAGAAAATTGGTTGGTTATCAGTCTTACACGACTGCCATTCAAAATCTCCTTTTTTCAATCATATGAAAAGATAACAGGAGATTCTGAGTTTACTCTCTGTACACCATTTATAAGTATGTATAACTATTTTGTATCTGTTGTTCTCTAATGCATCTAAATTAAACAGTCACTGTCTTTAAATGTCCAAGTCAAGGATTTTGACAACAATGAACAAAGATAATTAAATCAGATTAGGTTTTTTTTTTTTTTTTTTAGTACAACAGCTAGCTAATAATATTAAAATTTCTGGTGTTATTTTTTTATCATAGTTTCCATTCAGAGAAAGGTAAGCAATAGGTTTTAAAAATCCTGGACAGTGAAGTCAAACACAGAGGTATATTACTGGTTACTTTTAGTCCCTTTAAAAATAAAACATGCAGCTTAATTCCTAGATGGAACATGACAAGAATAAACATTTTCCAGGGAGAAAATAAATAAATAAATAAAAACAGCAATGAAAACTTCTTCTGAATGAAAATTATTATTTATGTTGGAGAAAACTTACAGGATTTTTTTGTCAAATTTCTTGTACTGTTATATATATTTGCTGTTATATATATTTTCTTTGAAATTATACTTCTACTTAGTTCTGAGGTCATTGTCGAAAATAGTGTAATCATTCACCAGATGTATTCATTTAACACTTATATTTCAAGTAATTAAGCATTTCTATAGCACTTGCTCTTTATAAAGGAAAAAAATATCTCACAAATAAACATTACTGCTTGTTGTGGTTTAACCTGACAGGCAGATAAAGATCACACAGCCCTCAAATGGGATGAGGGAGAGAATTTGAAATGAAATGGAACTTCCTGGTTGAGATAAAACCTATTTGTTAACAAAGAAAAACAAAAAAAAATAGAAAGAGAAAAATGTGATGATAACTAAATAGATATTTAAAACTACTCATAATCTGGCGACAAGCTCCCAGCTATCAATCAAACTGCTTGACTGATGCCTCACTAGCAACACAGTATCTCACTATAACCCAACCAATGCCCAACAAATACCTAAGCTGGCCCCTGTCATGGTACTATCATTTTTGATATTGGTATTCCACGTCATAACATCATGTAGAACTCTGGAAGTAAAAGTCAATGCTCCAGCTCTGTGGATCATTGATAGCTCTGGGTACATCTGCCTCAGAAGAGGAGAACTACATATCCCAGAGGACTTTGTGTTGCCTCTTTCGAGCTGAAGAATGCTTCCTTCTGAGACACTGGTCTCAGAATTCATGGGTTGAAATAAAACTTATTTACTAAGGAAAAAAAATGAAAAGAAAGAAAAGTGATGATATCTCCAGAACACAACTACTCACCACTCATCAAGTGATGCCCAGTTAATAATACCACTGCTCACTGATCAATGCCCTGTTAGTATTACATCATCTTACCACCTGCTGACCAATGTTCAGCTAATCCCTAAGCAGCAGCCAGCCTCTAACCAACTCCCACATATTTATAACCTTCTGAATGATGTCACATAGTTTGATAATAACACTTTACACAATTAAGACCAGCTGTCCTAGCTCTCCCCTGCCCCCTGACACTGTGCCACAGTGGCAGTGGCTGTTTCCGGCTGAATGGATCAGCTCAGCCTTGGTATACATCTATCTTTTGTCAACAACCAAATTCTCATTGTGTCTGAACACTCTCTCAGCAGAAAGAAGAACAGTGCTTTTAACTCTGACGAAGGACTGGTTTGGAGGACCTCTTTTCTATCCTTTGTTCGTAACTATTAGTTTATGGGGTTGGACCAGGTGATTTCTAGATGTCAGTTCCAATTCCAAAGTTTCTATGGTTCTGTGACTGTAATGTTCAAGAAAAAACTCATCTAATGAAGCACATTTGATTTAACTGTGGCAGTCTTTGGGCATCATAAAGTTGAATGTTAGGAAGGGAAGCTACATGTGGATAATTAAACATTACAATTAATTATAAATAGTCTTAACTAGGAAACTGCTACAGAATCTATGTTCCCTATGGACTTTGACAGAGAATGCATTTAGAAATAGATCCATAACTCTGTACTGTGGAAGACAGAATTTTAATTCAAAAATTGAGCTCACTTCCAAGTAGTTCATGGTGAATATACTGTTGCTTCCTTACATGAAAGTATATTTCTGTTATTCTCTCCATTCATATATAATATTATTCAGTTATATTATATATATATATTATATATACATATATATTATATGTATTATAACATTATAATATTATCCATATATATATATAATTCAGTTACACACACACACACACACACACATATATATATATATATATATGTAACTGAAGAAAGTTACATATATATATGTATATAAATACTGAGAAAGCCAGTTATGCAATGTGATTTTCCACTCTGTACTTCTGAACCTAATACTTTGTCTGATATAAATCGAACATTTGGAATTTAAGGATTAAGCATTCATTGTTTCCACAAACTCCTATCTTTGCTACTGGATGAATAACGAGGCAAGTCATCTAGATAGACTTAAAGACAAACATAACTAAATTTTTTCAGTGAAATTATCAGAAGAAATGAAGGTATGTATAATGTAAAAGTAGGCTAAGATTACGTTAGTGCAAATCTTAGTTAATTCTGTAGACATATCTCATAAAAAGTGAACTCAAAAAAAAAAAAAAAAAAAAAACTATCAGTCCCCAAAAGTTTACAACTTGTAGTCAGAATTGTACCATATCTGGTGAAGATATTTAAATTACATTTATGACTAGCCTGTGTTGTTTATGAAATTGTGTGTATTGCTAAATATACTTAGAAATCTAGTGTCTCATTTTAATTAGATTATTTTATTAAGAAGAAATATCAGAAGAGTAGTTTATGTCATTAAATATATTGATATGTATTTGTACAGAGCTACATGTATGTGCTGTAGAAGAAAAAGACAATTATATTTTGTGCTTGTAGTGCGGTACCACATTGTATGAATATTTTTTTTGACTGCTTTTAGACCACGAGTGACCAAATTTTTACTTGTCTGGACTGCGTTGAGTGAAGAGGAATTGTCTTGGGCTGTATATGAAATATATAATGTATATAAATATATAATGTATATAATATAAATATAATGAAACTTTTTTGTTTAGTTATTTATTAAAACATAAAGAGAACAAACAAAGCAAAAAACTAGTTAGATATTTGACCTTGCTTTTGTGAAACTACCACATTAGTCTAGTTTGATGGAAGCAGTTGCAATTCAAAGTAAGCACTCAAGATGTTAGTTTTTTTATCTAATTTTACACTTTCTTTGCTTCACCCTTGAAAACAGTTGTTCACAAATGTATGTACTGCCAAAAAGCAATTACATGAATGAAGTGTAATTGTGAACTGAGGGATGTCCTGGATGCTAGAAAATATTACTGGAAGTTAGGAAATACTACTTCTCTGAAAGAGTGGTCAGGCACTGGAATGGACTGCCTGTGGAGATGGTGGAGTCACCAATCCTGGAAGTACTTAAGGAATGTTTAGATATTGTGTTGAGTAACATGGTTTAGTAAGACAGGTTGGTGGCAGGTGGGCCATTGTACTGGATGATCGTGTAGGTATATTCCAACCTTGGTGATTCTATGATGTTATGAGGGATATTTTTCCCTGCTAAAATAAGTCATGTAATAGTCCAATAGAGAGACATGATCACATTTTCGAGTTGAATTTCTCATTGTAGTTCTATATATTCCATTTGAAAATTCACAAGTAGTTTATATATTTATAATGGAGTCACAAATATACCAAAACTTTGATGATTTTTTCTTCAAGAAATCTTGAAGTCTATTCACAAATTCCTTTATCAAAGTAGAAAGCAAGGCAGTCTATTTTTTTTTCTGTTCAAAGAAGAATATTTAGCCAGTGTATCAAAATGCATAAAATTATTTGCCATAAGTTGAGTTAGCATTGCATTGCTCCCTTTGTGTGCCCTGGTTTCAGCCCTGACAGTGCAGGTCGCTTACTAATGAGCGACTGATGTGAGTGATGAGTGCATACTCGTGGCCAGGCAGGCCAGATTGCCCTACAGGGTAGACCCACCACCATGATGTTGCAGGGCAGGGAGTGGCTGCAGGATGGGCTGAGTCGGGCTGCATGTGGCCCGTCAGACATGAATTGGACATGTCTGCTCTAGACATACACCTAAATATCATTAAATTCACCAGAACTCAACCACAGAATCAGCATCATGAAGAGAAATTACTTTTTTTTTAGCTTGACAAACAGCTGAATTGAATGTGCTACACTCTTGGACCAAAAATGTCTCATGTTTTATATGCTGAATTGTCTTATGGACCTGTTCTTAAGTTTGGATGGAAGAAAAGAATACACTGGACAATTATTCTTGTCTCTTGCCCTTTAAATTTATTAATAAACTAAGCAAATTACTCAGTCTAGCGTTATGGAAGTTGGTTGAAAGTACTTAATGGATTTTCTGGAAAGATTAACCATGTACACGTAGTGAAAATCCTGGAATATTAATTGGGGGTGGTGGGGTGGTGGGGTATTAAAAAATATCTGAAAAATATCTTGCTGATCCTACTGTTGGGCAGACAATGGCAGGAAATGATGTTTTAATGACACACAGTGTAGTGACAGATTTAGTTAATTTTCAATCCTAGCTAGAAATGCCTCAGGCTATCACAGTTCTAGTAAATCACGCAATTTGTTATTATCAAAAAGCCTGGAATCGTGAGTCTGTCAAAAGATGTCCCAAAGTAGGCCATTGCTAGATACAGAAAATAGCAAGAAATTTGGCAACTCATAGGCAGTATTCTGTATTTGCACAGTCTGTGCAAAGCCAGAAGGCTAATTCAAAAAGCAACCCAGATTCCCTCCAGAGACGATCTCAGCAATTGCTGAAGTGTTAATTGACTCAGAGGAACAGGAAGTAATTCACAAATGCAATTCAATAATTCACCCACATAGCAGGTTAAAAAAGGCAGATGTCTTATGGAGACTAACAATGACTGTTATGTTTAAACAAAGTAACTTTGTTGCCCTCATCCCTGATGACATCCTACTTAGACAGAGCAGCAGTCTCTGGAAGCGAGATTAAGTAGTTTCCACTATAAATATATCCAAATATATGGCAAATTTCCAACTATCTACTACCATAAAGAGAATCCTTGGAAATTTATCTTAATTGTGAGGGAATTCATGTATGGAGTTGCAGCAGTAGAGAAATATCTTTTATTTATTTATTTTTTTTGGATGTGTCAAAACACTAGCCTTAATTTGAGGAGATTTTAAACTCTGATTAAGGTATATTTATATAAATTTTCTAGGGAGTTTCAAATTAGTACAATACTTTCCTTCTTTCATTGTCTGTTACTGTTTTTGTAATGCCACAAATTCCTGCAGAACTTTCTCTTCCTTGCCTGAGATGACAGTATTATAGCAAAGAGAAAAAGAATCCTAGAAATCATTTTAATCATCTTATGGTAAGTTTTGGGTACCAAAAAATATGTATTCCATTTTTAATTTCAATAAACATGATTGTGTAGCCTATACCCTAAAGATTTTAAAGGTGTTACAACAGAGTACAACAGCAATTCACCCCACAGTGAAACTTCATAGGGAAATTCAGAAACATAATATTTCTCCAATGC
Organism: Callipepla californica brunnescens; assembly: GCA_023055505.1. Classification (NCBI taxonomy): domain Eukaryota; kingdom Metazoa; phylum Chordata; class Aves; order Galliformes; family Odontophoridae; genus Callipepla; species Callipepla californica. The sequence continues at coordinate 5,412,971 of JALIRH010000023.1, read as the reverse complement.
GCTTTGTAGCACAGTGCTCCATTCAGCTACCTTTATTTTAGAATTGGATAGTCAGTACTTCAGCTGATTAAACTGACCTGCAACTGTATTAAGAGAGGTGTTGAGAAAGAGACATCAAAACAAAGTGCATCTTAACATGTTTCATAATTTATGGCACCCTTTTTTCTTTAGTACACTGATCATGAAGGGACACTCATACTTTTCAGGTTATTTTCCTCCTTGCCTTCATCATTGAAAGATACATAGTCATACATGAACAATAAAAGATGACACGTAGGAATCAGTTCAAATTTAAAAATTTAACATCTCCTGCCTTTATAATTGCCATTATAATTTTTGATTTTAAAGCATATATATGATGGTGAGGGACAGAGATTGGAAATCAATGTTGCAAACTAAAATTTCTATTTTAATACATAGATTCAGTAAACAGTGGTAACTGCTAATTCGTATCAGTAATGTTTTAATAAAACTTTCTACATAATATCTGCTGGAGTTTTGAAGGGGAGTTATTCTCAATGGCATTCCCCAGAAATTCCTGTAAACATTTCAGTGTCATTAAAAATGCATGCAGAAAACTTAAGTGTTTTGAAAGGTAACTCTTCTTAGTTTTGTGTGGGGTATTTTATGTTGAATGTTCAGCATTTAAAGTGTAATATGCTCACAGAAACTATAGATCTGTCACTGAAATGAATTACCTGTCTCAGATCTTTTCTTATTCCAAAAAGTTGTTACAATGGATACGCACCTGTGGTAGAAAACATCCACACTTTGTGGTAGATTACTGCGGAATTCCACTAGCACACTTTTACCAACACCATTATCATTGAAATATTTATTTTTCATGAAGGTCTGACCTCAGTCAGAATTATAAAGAGTTTTATGGCTAATACCTGCTGCATTATTTTTGGCAAGATCTAAAAAAAGCAATCCCTTTCCAATCAGGTCTTCAGTTGTTATTCTCCCATCCATTTTTCACATAGGGTAAAACTTTGCCTTAGTTCTCAGTCAAAGTTCCTGCAAATACTACCACCTTGGGATGTTTTCCCATCATGTCCAACATACAACTTCTGTCTCTTAGCCTTGGGATTTGATTATGTAAGAGATTCTTAATCAAGGCAAAACTGGCCAGGTTAGTGTAGCTCACCACTGTCACCAGCTGAGCAAGTCACCTGGCATCCTATAGAGTTTGAAAGCTGTGTGTTGGTCTGGTTTTTGGTATGAAAAGGAGACCGCATGCTACAAAGACAGCATATTTCTTTTCTCTAGTTGCTTGCAAATGAACAGAGATTTAACCTGTAGGCACATTGAATGGTGGTACTGCTTTAAAACTGGAAGTCGGGAACATCTATCCTGGATTAATCCTCCTATCCTATTCTGAACATTTCTAGCCTTATGGGATACTTCATTTCCCAGGATAGCAAAGAAGGAAGTAAAAGATTTTAAAGGGTCTGAAATATCATTTGACATTTCGTTGTTTAAGCAAGAAAGGCTTTTCCTCTTATCCATCAGGTGTTGCAAAAGAGGCACAGGATTCATATGAAACCATTGAATCTTCCTTTGTGAAGTAAAGCATGTTGGACAAAAGCCATTTTCATTTTTCTTCCATGCTTCTTTTTAACAGAATAAGTATCTACTTTTGTTAACTGTAACTGTAGAATTGCTCAGGGTTAGAGGAAGTAGGCTAGTTAAGAGGAAAAAAATTCATCTGCAATAGACGAATAAAAAAAATACCACAAATTACATTTTCAGAGTGGGAGTCACACATATAAAAATAGCATTTAAAAATATATTCATGAAGAATAATAGGTCAAAAAAAGCCTACTATCCATTGTATGGCTTATTCTGCTGCACTTATTTGCTGTGAAAGATTGATTTCTCATAGCAAGTACTGTATAATCTGTCATTCAAAAATTGAATAACTTGAATAATTCTGGTGAAAAATATACAGATGCTTCCATATTTAAGCCAATACCATTTGGAAAAATGTCATCAAACCTTTAAGATAAATCCAGAGAGGCAAAATACTTATTTTTAATGTACTTACAATAAAGCATTCATCATTCCTTATCATTTTTGTATTTGAAACTATTTGAGTTATTACAAAGGTAGAGGAACTTTCGCTTTGAACTCCATTAGAACTGTAGTGAAAAATAGTTATTCAAGAAGATGCAAGAGAAGACACTTTGTACCTCTTATACTGGGAAAGTAAGATTAATATTTTCATCTTGTTTTCTTATTTAGTAAAAAACTCATTGACTTTGCAGGAATTATAGCAAAAGATATTATAGATGTATTTGTACCTATTAGACTGGGAACAAAAATAGTATTTTAAACTCTGTATCAGTTTAATCAATTTAATAAAAAACATTGACTTAACAGGAATTAGAGCAAACAATATCACAGATGTATTTGTACAGTTCTTAAGAACATGTGTTTGTGAAAGGAGCATAAAAGTTTGCAGTTGCCTTTATTTTCTGCTTAGCACAAGATAAGAAGTGCCATCATTTATCAAGATTAAATGTAATAATAAAGTCATACTAATAGCAGTTATTAAGTTTTGTTTGTTTGTTTGTTTTGTTTTGTTTTGTTTTGTTTATTATGTTCTTCTGAAGAAGTTGACCTTTCTGTGGTTTGTTGAATGGTTTTAATTTATCTTTTATCTTGGTAGTACAGGGAAGTCATAGAATCATAGGATCATTTTAGTCTAGTCCAGCACCCCTGCAAAGGGACATCTAAAGCTATATTAACTTGCTCAGAGCCTGGTCCGGCCTGACCTTTAATGTCTTCAGGAATGGAGCATCCACCACCTCTTTGGGAAATCTGTTCCAGTTCTTCACTACCTTTACCATAAAAAAATATTTTTTTCTTCTATCCAATCTAAATTTCCTCTCTTTTAGTTCAAAATGATTTCCCTTGTCGTATCACAACAGACCTTGCTAAAGAGTCTTTCCCCTTCCTTCTTATAACTCTGCTTCAGATACTGAAAGGCTGCTATCAGGTCATCCTCAAGGCCTTCTCTTCTCTAGGTGGAACAGCCCCAGTTCTTTCAACCTTTCCTCACAGGCAGAGATGTTCCATTTCTTGGATCATTTTTGTGTCCTTCCTAATTTCCTGAGGGTGCAATTGATCTCAGTTTCAATGTCATTTATGAAGATATTAAAGAGCATTTGTCCCAGCACTGACCTTTGAGGAACACCACTTGTCACTGATCTCCATCTGGACTATAAACCACTGCCCACCCCTCTCTCAGTTCAGTCTTGCAATCAGTTCTTTATCCACTGAACAGTCCACCCATCAAATCAAAATCTTTCCAATTTGAAGAGAAGGATGTTAGGCAGGACCATGTCAAAAGCCTTACAGAAGTCCAGAAAGATGACTTCATTAACTTTTCACTTGTCCACTGACACAGTTAGACCATCATTAGAAGTTACTTAGTTGCTCAGACAGGACTTGCCCTTGGTGAAGCCATGATGGTTATTATTTCATATCACCTCTTTCTCTTCCATATGCCTAGCAGGAAAATCTGTTCCATGATTTCTCTGACACAGAAGTGAGACTGACAGGTCTCTGGGTGATGCTTTCTACACTCCCTAAAAATGAGTGCAATATTCCCTTTTGTTCCAGTCTCCAAGGACTTGAACTGACCATCATGACTTTTCAAATATCATCTAGGGTGGCTTGGCAACTACATCAGCCGGTTCTCTCAGAACTCCGAGGTGCATCTCATTGGGATCCATAGACTTATGGATGTTCAGCTTTGTCAGGCAGTTGTAAACCTGATCTTTGTTTTCAGCAGGACAGATATTACTCTGCCAGGTCCCATCTTCCTAACCATTTATTTTTAGGGCTGTGTGCGGTTGCTAGGGAAGACTGAGACAAAAACATTGCTGACTATCTAAGCCTACTCCTTGTCTATCGTTACCAGCTTGTCTTTGTTGCTCAGTAGGGAGGTCATGCCCTCCTGGACTTTCCTTTTCTGGTTGATATAGTCCTCTCTTTCATATGCATGGATCCGTCATAAAATACATATTATGATGTTTAACAATTTTTTTTGCATTTTCTTTTTTCCTAAGAAAGAAAATAAAACTGCTTTTGATTTTTTTTTTTTAAATGATGGACAGAGTTATTATTACTTCAGACTTCATGGGGAAATGATAAAAGTTGAAAAATAAAGAAGAGATATAAAGAATATATATATATATAAAACTTCAAAATCCATTCTAAAGGACCTTTAAATTATATCTACTTCCAAGTGATTTATGTTGAATGATATGTTACATGTTTTTGTACAAGGAATGCAACTTCATTCCTGAAAAAGGACTTATAAATTATATCTATAAAGAATGTCAGACAGATGAGAACTTATTGTGATAATGCAGCTCTAAGACTTTTCAGTTCTATGTAGAAATTAATTCTATACTTTCTTGATACAATGTCTTCTGAAATGTTGAATTAATTACATCTTATATGGTGTACCCAGAAAAATTATTTGAAAACAGTGAACCTGATTTTGATACAGTAGAGGCTACTTTGTCTAATACTCATTTCTCTGTTTTTTGTAGTAGACTAACATGTTTTAATTCTTGACTTCAATAAATAAACAGTAAGTAACACAATGCAATCCTCCTCCTTTTTTTTTTTTTTTTTTTCTTTTCCTAACTGGTAATTTACTGCATATTTCAATAGTGCATGATTTTTCACAGATTTCATTAGTACACCATTGATTGCTCATTTTTCAGCTCTCAAAACAATTTAGCATAGTCTCTTTCATGCAGAGAATAACATATTCATATTATTTGATTTTTGATGAAACCAAATGACCCTTTAAATTTGCAAGAGGGTTCTTTAATTTTGCATGAGTTTCTTTACTGCTGTTCATTTAATTCTCTGTTTCCATTAACCATCTGCAAGTATTTGACTCTGTGACAATTATTCAGCTGCGCCACATCATGACTGACATATTCTATAAATGTTTAAAAGAAAAAGAGAGCAAGAAAGGGAGTAAAAAGCCCTGTATTCAAACAAAAAAGTCATAGTTCAGAATCCTGTCTTTTCCATACAGCTGAAACATCTGAATAGTAATTATTGGTCCGATTGTAAATCCAGCATAATTGCATTTTGTCTTCCTTTTTGGCAAACACTTCATGATGATGATTACTCCCACTAAAAGACGTTCATTCCATCTTTCCTCACACTGATAGCCAGGAGGCCCTGAAGATAAAAAGTCTATGCAGATAAAATGCTTTTTTTTTTTTCCCCCTATTTTTACTAGATCAGCCATGATTTTCCAAGTGAAAAAGGATCTCCGTGTATTCATCTGAGAAAGAATCCTGGTTTAGATGTTTATCTTCTCTCAGCCTGCCCTCCACATGGGGGGAATTGAGCTGGTGTTCATTAGAAAGTACTTTAATTAAGAGACATAACTGAGAGGCCAAGCCAGGGTAATCAGTGCTGATTATCTAGGTCACTTCTCTACACAAATTAAAAAAGCTGACTTTACCCAGTTTTTACAAAAAAAAAAAAAAAAAAATCAATTCAAAAGAACCTCAGTGAATATTTCAGTGCTTAGACTACTAAAATGTTTAGCCATAACAACTTATTAATTTTTGCATGTTTATTGATGAATTAGATAGAAGCAGTTTATGCAACCAGCTTAAATCCACAAGTGGAACCAAATAACTGCAGAGTTACAAGGTTCTTATGCCTTCGGCATGTTTCTCAGTTTTAGAAACATGATGAAAACTCTGACAAAGCACAGAAGTTACCATGTTTGCATGGATGTATTCAATGCTGGACATTATAAGAATTAAGTAATAGAAAAGAATAAAGGACAAAATAAAGACAACTGCTTTGACATACGACTTTTAATAAGTAAATTTAGTTTTGCATAAACTGTTGTGCAAACATTTCCTCAGAAATCTCCTTTTCATAATTCCTTGGAACAACTTTGGATGAGTTTGTTACAATTCAAAGAAAAGTCAAGCGCAGAAGAGTACATTCAAAGAGTGAGGATTATCTTGTTTAGTTTTCAGTACCTATGGATTTCGTGGAAAATTCATTTTCTTTCAAAGACCACTTCTGCCTTTTATTTTTTCACTTTAGTTATTCCCAGGAGAAAACACCCTGCATATATAACTACGCAACTCACGAAACTAAATTGCACTTATATAAGAAATTGTCTGGATGATCACACCTAAAGAACTGCAGTTAGCAGCTTGTTGTGACAGTGACAAGTGGCATTCCTCAGAGGTCAGTTTTGGAACTGATGCTATATAACATCTTTGCTGGTGATGTGGACAATGGGATTAAATGCATCCTCAGCTAGTTCATCAAAAACACCAGAGTGATGCAGCCAACAGGCTGAAGGGAAAGGACATACTCAAGAAGAATTATAACAGGCTTGAGAAGTATCACATTTAGCAAGGCCAAATTTAAGGTCCTATACTTGGCTCTGGGCAATCTTGAACACTAATACAGGATGAGCATATAATGAATTGGGAGCAGCCCTGTGGAGAAGGACTTTGAGGTGTTGCTTGATGAGAAAGTTAACGCAAGCATGAAGTGTGTCCCAGAAATCTATTGGTCTGCATCAACAGAAATATGGCCAGGAGCTCAAAGAAGGTCATTTGTTATCACCTGCTCACTCGTATGAAAACTTCACCTGGAGTACTGCTTTCAGCTCCAAGCACAAGGACATGAACCTGTTGGAGTTAGTCAGAAGAGAGCCATGAGCATGATCGGAGGTTTGGAGTACTTCTTCTTTGAAGAGTAACTAAGAAAGCTGGGGTTATTCAGTCTGGAGAAGGAAAAGCTCTGGAAAAAAAAAAAAAAAAGTTATAAAGATCTTGCCCTATTTAAAAGTGGCCTACAAGAGAGCTGAAGATGGCCTCTTTATCAGGAAATGTAGTGATAGGATAAGGGTGATAGATTTAGAAAAAAAGAAGATTCAGGTATAGACTTAAATGCACATATTTATTAGAGTAAGAAATTTTTTACTCTGAGGGTAGTGATGATCACAGGTCCTCAAGCCATTCTATGATTTTCTGTTTCAGCATCCATGAACAAGATGCTAATGACATTTGAAGAAAGAAAACAAAAGATACTACACATAGGCACTGCAAAATACATTGCTCTAAAATTGTGTTTTACTATGGCAAATGTCTTAGGTGACATCTGTGTATTTTAGGAACTATGAATCCTTTCTCTGATCACCTGTTATTTGGGTAACTTCTGAAGGTTTTCTGATACAACATATTCATGATTAGAAAAGAATTAAATGTCTAGTGCAGGAACTGAAAATAGAAATAGAACATATATGCATGTATAAGCATGCAAAATCAAGAGTACTTTTTCCTAAGCTGTTGGTTTTCTGTAATCCAGTACCAGTAACTTCACCTGGCACTTCTGAAAGAAAGAGATTTGGAACAACAGCAAAAATCGACTTTGTTTTAGTAATTCTCTTGTCAGAGTGAGATGTAATATACTGGTCTTCGGAATTCTCTTTTGGTCTCTATATATTTTTATACAAAGTGTTAGAAGGAAACAGTGTATATTTCAGTTACTTTGAAAACCAATCTTTCACTGTTTAAATAATCTATCAAGCTGACAGGCGTTGAATAAGCATGCTTACCTGTGATTTTATACAGAAAATAGGTATCATTTTAAAGGAAAACAAGTATACCTGACTCACAAGAAGGATTATTACTGTTCAAACATTGTGTCATAGGAATGGATAATCAAACTGGCAAGTTATTTTCTGCCTCCCACACTGAAGAAAGGCTATGATTTTCTATTATGAACAGAAATGACTACGTCAGACAAAGAAAATCGATGTAGACTAGAAATCAATCAATATATTTAGACTAATCTTACTGTTTCGTAGTAAGTACAGATACCGGCATTTTCAGGAACAATAAATATATATATCTATATGTAACCTGCTTTGTAACACATCATCTTACAGAATGAAGAAGACTCAAGAAATAAAGAATTGAAAATTACTGCATAGTACTCTCCATTGCCATAAATGGTACTGTCCAGCTATAGAACCTGGCTATGTGCAAGAAAGACACTGTCACTGTGCACATATGTCAAATGTTTGTGGACCAGTATGGCCCAGTTCTGTGTCTAAGGGGGCAGAGAGACCCATGGACCCCCAACCTGAGGTTAAGGGAAGGGGTATGGAAAAGGTAGAGAGATGGGCCTATTAGCAAAACAGTGGCAAAGAGCTAAGGGAGAAAACTAATTTACTGAATATGATAGGGAAATGTGAGATAACACAAAATAATACAATATAATTGGAACTGAAGCTAATACATCGAATAAAATGAGAGAGAATGTCCAAAACTGAAGGCCTTATTCACTACTGAAAGTGAGACAGCTAGGGAGCATGCACCACAGAGACAAGCATGAAAGAAGGGGCAGACTCGTGACTTGTGAGTTTTATCTTTCCCTCTAAATGGAAAACAGAAATGAAACAGTGAATTCTTTAGGGACTTGTATTTCTTCTTCTCTTCTGAGATTCAGGTACTTGGAAATATCAGCGGTACATGGAATTTGAGTGTTAACTCTTTTATAACCAGTGCACTACATGATACAATGTGGAATACTGAGTATACTAATAAAAGAAATCATAAAACCATGACTATATAATATAATGAAATTATCACATGCAACCATGGGATATCTTGGCATGCTGTTTTGTTGTTGTTGTTGTTTTGTTTTACTTGGGGCTCTAGAATTTCTAGAATCCTAAGGCAAAAAACAAACATACAAACAAAAAAATACAATACAATGCAGCATTGAGATATTGGCCCTTTTTATTCTTGTGGCAAGAGCTAGATTCTATAAGTTTTTGGTATATTCCTATGCTTCTTGAAGTTTAGTTTAATGCAACATATCCATAATTTTTTAGTAGAAGCTCATACAGACGTTTCTCTACTTTGTTTGAAGTATCTAGAGAAAACAAATTAAATATTGTTATTTATGCTTAATTATCAGCCTGTGGAAGGATATTTGGAATGTTTTAGAAAGTACTGCTTTAGAATGTTTCTATAATTCAGATGAACTACTGCCAAAATAGAAATACACACTTTTGCTAAGACCTATAGATTTTTACTGTACTACAATCTTTGGAAAACATCTCAAAGAAACATGTAAGAGTGTTTGCTTTTCTCACATGCTGCTAATATTTATGTCTGTAAATGAGGACTGAGACATTCTTCTTCTTCATCACTAACTCCTATATATGTATTTTTGTGTTACTTTTTTTGTGTAAGTTTATTATCATGATAAGCTAACACAGGTGGTAAAGGTTACTGAAAAGAAAGAATGAAAATGAGAAGAAATGAAATGAAATCTGTAATTTCCAAATGAATAAGTTCCGATTCTAGTATTATTGTGCATATACTTAAAAATAGCTATATTTTTAAAAATATATCTATTTTTAAATTATTTTACATAAAGCATAGAAAAAACAAAGCCCTAATGATTCAGAAAGCTGAACTGAGGCTTTGTAATTACAATATAGTTTCTTTTATTCATAACAAAACAAAATTAACCACAAATAAAATATTACTGATTCTAGTCAAGACTGCTTTCTGTTCTATCTTTTTACAAAAAGAATTTGGAAGAAAAAGGCCTGTTAATAATAACAAAAATCTGTTTTATCCAAATCCCTGTTGTGATATTTTATATACACTGTTTTGTTTTACTCAGTTAAGCGTTATGCTAAGAATTATGTCTTCTTCAGTGAATATTTCTTTTTTCAACCTATTTATCTTGTTGATAGAAGAATCTGCCTACAAAAGGTGCATATAAATTGTTGAATCCTAAAGTACTCCAACACAAAAAACTGTATATTTTTCTTTATGTTTCCTTATCCCCTCTTACTTCCCTGTTTTGTAGATGATACAGCAAAGAAAACTAACCTGACCTTTTTGCTCTTGGAATTTGTAGTTGCAATTTTTCTATGAGTTTTGAAAGAAATGGAGCAAAGAGCTTTACCCAAGCACAACCTAGATGGGTTCCTAAGTAATCTCCTAAATTTTAACAGTTATAAGCTTGGAAAAGAGGCTCTTTTTTTTTTTTTTTTTAATTCTACAGTTCACATGAGGCTGTACTATATGAGGTTTATGTTATAGACCACATCTGTCTGCAGTACTAACCTCTGTGGATTTCAAGGCCAAATTTTAATGACTCCATATCTCTTGAGAATTCCTTCAAGCTCACTCTGGAGCAGATCCATCTAGAATGTTCAGCAGGTGAGTTTTGAGGATGCCATGAGTTTTTGATGATCTGTAGCCTGTGTAGGAACACTTCCTGGAAAGCTGGTAACATTCACACTGTCTGAACATTTCTCATTACACCAAAGAGGTATATGGGATGGTTCTTGTTGAGCAGAGGTGTACATTTATTTCAACAAGCATAACAAATCTGTATTTCTCATGTGAGCTCAAATCCCATTAAGTGTATGAATTCAGAACTGCAGTGATTTGCTTTATATTCAAATGGTATTTATAGGCCTATTAACCTATCTACTAACTTTAACTGAGCCCAGAAACATTTAAATTATTTCAAATTGTAAGAGAGAATATTTAATTCTGGTGATCATACTGTTCTGGAATTTGAGGTATCACCACACTCTTGGTTTCTAAAAAATTTTAAAATGACGGAGATGATAGGCCACTGCAATTGCATTTTGTTTCTTCATCCCTTTGGATCACAGAATCATAGAAGCACAGAACTGTAGCTTGAAGGGGCCTCCAGAGATTATTGAGTCCTACCCCCTGTGAAAGCAGTCTCTGTAGACCAGGTTGCCCAGGTAGACATCCAGACAGGTGTTGAATATCTCCAGAGAAGGAGAATCTACAATCTCTGTGCCAGTGTTCCAGCACCCTCACCATGAACTTCTTTTGAATATTGGTGCTAAGCTTCCTATGCTCGGGCTTACGGGCATTTCCCCTTGTCCTGTCCCCACAGACCCCTGAAAAGAGGCTGGCCATGCCCCTTTGTTTCCCACACTTAAGGTATTTATAAACGTTAGTAAGATCCCCTCTCAGTCTTTTTTTCCCAAGGCTGAACAGCCCTTTCTTCACAGGGTAGAAGCTCCAAGCCCTTTATCATTTTTGTGGCCCTCCACTGGTGTCTTTCTAAGAGAACCCTGTCTTCTTTTTGTACTGGGTAGTCCAGAACTTTATACAGTACTCCAGTTGGGGCCTGACCCAGAGTAGATTATCTGACGGAGTAGATAATCTCTTCCTGATTTTTGCTGGATTGTACAACTCCTTGGAGCACTTTCAAACCTTTCTGCAAAGGTACATTTTCTAGCATTATCTTTCTACATTTTTTCCTTTCAAATTTTCCTCTTTGTTGTGACATAATGAGTACACTCCAGCTCAGAGAAAAATATAATAAGCACAGAACTTTTGAGAAGCTTTAATTTTCATCTGACTTTGTTAACTCTCACAAACTGTTTGCAGCAGCTCAATAAAGTAGTTCAGGATAATGAAGGACAAAGCACTGGCCAAGAGGAATCACATTCCCACGAGCAATGGAATGCATTACTGTGATTTCGTTTAGCTGCTAATTGTTAACAAAAAAAGTGTTGATTGGAAAAGTTGCTGATATAGAGCTGACCTTTGTGATTGTCAGCTTTTAACCCAATTTAAGTGTCTGATCATTCCTTTTGAATCCTGAAGTACCAGCTACGACAAATTAAAATTTATTTTGTTTAATAAAATATTGCCATATAGTAAGTGTCAGTTAGGTAATTAGTTTTAATTTCCCTTTGTGGTTAATTTACTGCTAGCATCACAGCTCTCTTTATGTGCATAATTAATGTTTCTAATGAAATATTTTTTCATTGAATCTGCACTTGATACTGTGGGCTCTGAAGATATTCTGGGTTTAGTCTTCAAATATTCTTGCATTTCACACTCAGCTTTAAAGAAATAATAACATTATAATCATGATTATTCAATATGCACACTGTTTGAAGGGAGGAAAGATCATAGAAGGATTTTGGTTCTTTATCTATATGTATTTATATTTTATGATTTCAGAAAATCTGTGCAAATGCAAATGTACACAGAGAACACAGCTTAGCAAACTCAGTAAATATAACCAAGGATAAAAATAAAAATTCTAACAGAGATTTGTTTCTCCTATTTCGTTAGAAAGTGGTCATAAATCTTTTGCATCAGTTAAACAATTTTTTGCTTCATAGCAATTTAAGTTTAAAACATTCTAATGGCTTAAATGCATGTTTGGTTAGAAGTGCTAGAAACGAGAATGTCACCGATAAAGAAAGTAATGATTATATTCTGCTTTATTTGATCATTTTGCTTTGAACGATTTCTTTACTACAATGGTTTTTGTTAAAGCAGACTCTTCTTCAGAACACTAAAAATCTTAGAAACAATGTTGTTCTTAGACGTAGATAAAATTCACAGACATAGGAACCATTTTCAGATTCAGGGTAAGACATTCATCCTACACGTATATGGAGTCTCCCATCTCCATGGATACCAAAATCTTTTGCTAAGACCAGAATTTGACTATGGACAGCAACAGCGTGGTCTAATTGCAGATATCTTTATGTTCACTGAATATTCCTTTTCTTCAAGGTAATTTTCTTGCCAATAATTAGGCTGCCTGTGTAATAAATTGTTTATCTGTACAAAGCAGGATATTGGAATATAACTGAAACTGACCAAAATGTATCCATCAGAAACTGCAGATGAACTTAGACAGGTATGATGTTAATTTTGAAAGTCCAATCTAGCAAGAATGAAAAAATCTAACACTGATTTTGTAGAAAATTCTAAGTTATCTTTATATTTATAATATTTATATATTCTGTATAGGCCCTTACTTATGCATGATTGCTTTTGTTCCCAGAAATTATACCTGTGTACAAATGAAGGTATAACAGCCATGTAAATGAAAGTAGTGCAACACTGTCATTTGCAAAACTGCATACAAATAAACACACATGCTCATTTTGATAGGCAGACATTTGGAATAAAAAAAAATTAACATCTCAAATCAATTAATATAGTAATTAATATAGTACATTTCAAGTAGAACTGACTTTCTTAATGACATTGTTTAATATTTCCTTTAACTGGGAATTTTTCAAGAAATTTATTGAGGAAAAGACCAAGTTTTACATTGAAAATCTAATGGAAATACATGTGAAATAATGCTTTTTCATCATGAAAATAAAAGGCAGACTCAGAATGTTGTTGTTGGCTAGTGTAGTTATTTTTTTTTCTAAATTTTTGGAAGTCGGAAGGGATCTGAAGGCAAAAAATTAATAAGTATATTTAGAACTTCAGCATAGCTTATTCACTACTTCATTTTATTCTTTTTAATTTTTAGGTTAGGAGAGAGAAAGAAAAGTTTAAAAAAAAAGTATTCTAAAAATAGAGTTATGATGTCATTATTATGACATGGTTTTTGGTAGAAACAGTATATCAAACACTTTAATGAACAGTTTCTCTATGCTCTCAAGAATTACAGTGGTGCATGCTGCATACTGATGAGTATCACCAGACACTAACATGTTATGATCAGCTCTTGCATGAAGTGTGCCTCACATTGCCTTATTTTGTTCAGTGTTAAATAATATTACATAAAAATGTATGTAAACAGCTTTTATTCCTTTTGGCAAGACTTCTGTGTAAGCTGAAGTATATATATTCCATAAAGTGTAGTTGATAAATGCTGCAAATTCAACAAGGCCAAGAGAAACTTGATTCAGATTATATTGCAGAAAAACAAAGCAAGCAATAACAAAACAAACAAACAAAGAAAAACCCACAATGTGTCTTGTTAAATGTCTATTCAGATAAATTCCTCCTCTTCTGGAAAGCCTACAGTCATCATAGATTTCCTTTCATGGAACTGAAAACAAATAACACAGTTCTGAAACAAGAATCCAGCACAAAAAGCAGACAGACAAACAAAGAAAAAAGAAACCAAACCAAACCAACAACAACAAAACAGAATCACCCTTATAAACCACACAGGAGAAGTAAAAAGCCCAGCTACCTGTGTTTTTCCTTTGGAGTTAACCTTCAAAACTGTTTTAATAGTACTGAATTCCTACTGACTTTTCTTAGTTGCTACAAGGGATTACTTCTTAGGGGAGAAAAAAAAAGAAGAGAGAGTAGTTTTATTCTTTGTTTTAAATTGCATTAAAAATTGTAGATTTTAAATAAAATAGTAATGAGTAAAAAGCCCAGCACTCTACACTATGTTGTTTTTTTTTTTCTTCTTTTTTCCAGTATATAGTACAGATATTAATGTTAAACAGCTCACTTATTATGGATTTCTCAAAGTCATTTGCTGACAAAGTACATATACTTTTGAATCCAGGTCTAGAAATGAATCAGTGCTTAGCTGTAAGCTGTGATTTTCTTTTATAAATCTTGTAAGAATATATTCCCACATTTGCTCTAAAATGCCTGGAGTTTCCAGAAAAAGGATTGAGTCAATATTACATTGCTTACCCATTTGCTCATCATATAGCCTAATCTTATTAGCACTTATTCCTTGGCCCTTCTTACAGATTTGATCTCTATTTCACCTTTACTCTTAGGATTGTCTGGAAAAGCTGATTGTAAAATGAGCTGAGAACATTTGAACTGGTAAAAAATAATACAAATATAAGTGCCACATAGTGACAATTCTTGTTTGAATACTTGCATTTTCAGAAAAAAAAAATCAATATGAACCTTTCAAACTGTATGATTTTTACTCTAAGTTTAACAAATTAGAAAGCTATTTCTCTTACATTTAAATGTATCAATCTAGACTTGTTTCCTGACAAGTACTTTTTAAATCTTAAAAGTTATTATAAAATGTCACTTTCAACATCAGATATTGTCAAAAAAAAAAGAAAAAAAAGAAAAAAAAGAAAAAAAACAAATAAAATGTAAGGAGACTATTTCTAAATGACTTATCTACCTATATTTATTCTACATATTCATATATCTATATATTTATCTGTCCTAACCTCAGTACCTGGAAAAGATATGGAGAGGATTATCATGGGGAATATTGAAAATCAGTTAAGGAACAAAGTTACTATCAAGCATAGTCAGCATGAACTCATGAAGGGAAAGTCTTGTGTTAGTCATTTGACCTTCTACGAAAAATCTCCCACGTAGTAGATGAAAGGAAGGTTGTGGATTTAATCTTTCTGGATTTTAGTTAGGCCTTTAATACTTTTTCTCATGGAAACCTTCTAGATAAACTATACAATAGTGAGTTGAGCACATTCATGCTATGCTGGGTGATAAATGGACTGAATGGTAGACTTTGAAGTTTTATAGTGAACAGGGATACATGTGACTGATGTCCTTCAGAGATCAGTTCTAGTGTCAATGCTCTCTAACATATTTATCAATAACCTAGATACAGGGAGTTGAATGTATCCTTAGAAAGTTCACCGATGATACTGAAGAGGAGTCTGCTGTTAACTTTCTTTAGGGATGAGAGGCCTTACAGGGGGATCTAGGTAGACTGAAGTACTGAAAATTCATCATCTTGAAATTAAATAAAGATAAGTGGTATATTCTGTGAATGGGAAGGAGTAGTGCCAGACATATGTACAGACTAGGAGTAGAGTGGATGGAGAGCAGCTATGCAGAAAGTGATCATAGAATCAGAAAATATTGTGAATGGACCTACAAGGATCAGTGAGCCCAACTTCTGATTCCATACAGGACCACTCAAAATTCAAACCACATGCTTGAGAGTGTTGCTTCTTGAGCTCCAGAAGGATTGATGTCATTACTACTGCCCTGGAGAGCCCAGTCCAAAGCCCAGTCCCCCTCATAGCGAAGATTTCTTAACAACAATCTGATCCAACCATGATGTAACTCTAAGCCATTCCTTTGGGTAAGATCACTATCACCAGAGGAGAGACCAGTGCCAGTGCTTTTGCTCCACTCCTGAGAAAACTGTAGGCCACTAAGGTGTCTCCCTCAGTCTCATCTTCTCCAGGCTGAAAAAAAAACCTGTTAAAAAGAAGTGACTCTTTGAAAGAGCCCTCAAACTGAGATGTTACTGTAGTTGAGTCTAGACTAATCGAGTCTAGTCTATTCAACACTTCGTCTAGTCTATTCAACACTTCATCATTACTTCACATCCTATCAGTAATCACTTGGAAGAGAATGATCTCCACCTCTTTACAACCTCCTTCAGGCAGTTACATGGGGCTACAAGGTCTTCCCTGAGCCTCCTCTTTGCCCAACTAAATTATATCAGTTTCCTCAGCCTCTCCCCATAAGACTTATGCTCTAGACCCCTCAGCAGCGCCATTGCAATCCTTTGTTCCAGGGCCTCAGCGTATTGTAGTGAGGGGCCCAAAACTAAACAAAGTACCTGAGGTGCAGACTCACCAGAGTTGAGTATGGGGGATGATCGTCTTCCTGGTTCTGCTGGCTACACTTTTTCTTACATAAGTCTGGAGACTTTATCCTTATTGGCTACCTCGGCACACTGCTGGCTCACATCCAGCCATCTGTCAATTAGTACCCACTAATGCTTTTCCAGCCTCTCTGCCCCAAGCTTGTATCATTGCATGGGGCTGTGGTGACCACAATGCGGAATTTTGCAATTATTAAAGCATATACAATTGGCCTCAGCCCATTGATCCAGCCTGTCCAGATCCTTTCTGTTGGGACCTCCTAACTTCAAGCAGATGAACACTTTCTCCCAAGTTATTAACATCTGCAGATTTACTGAGGGTGCACTTTATCTCCTCGTTCAGATCATCAATAAAGCCATTAAACAGAGCTGGCCCCAGTACTGACCGCTGAGGAATGTCACTAGTGACCAGTCACTAGTGGAGTTCCACCACTGTTCTCAGGATGCATCCATCCAGAGAGTTATTATACTTCAGAAATTCCAATAATATCAATGAGATGTTCACATATATTTCAGAATAGCTGTCATCTTGGTTTTAAAAAGAAATCACACACAAATATACAATGTATACATGTTATTAACTTACACTGTTACTGCAAACAGTAAATTGAAAAGTCTTTGATCTGTATAAGCTTTTTTCACAGCTCAGTACAGACATCTACAATTTGTCATGTTTCTTAAAATTTTTTTATGACAGATATAGCTCTGCAAGATGTTTATATAGTCTGTAAAATCAAGCTTCTTGCTTTGGTAGAAATAGCTTAATATCTGCATAGCTTGCAAAAGAAAAGGCAAATTAGTACTATTTCGAACTACAGCCCATACAAACAGATGTAAATATGAAGGACTTGGGGTAATGTTTTGATGTTAGTATTTTCATCCCAGTTGAAATTTATTTTAACTAGTATTTTACCAGAAGACTGCACTAGTGTAGAATAAGGTCATGAGGTGCACTCCTTGCCTTTAGAGACATTGAAGAACACTATCTTTTCTAGAAACAAAATCACGTTTTTCTTGAAATGTAGATTAGATATCCAGATAACCTCTGTGGTTATTTTGGAACCTCTATGGATCTTTTGGGAAACATATGATATCTAACTCTTTTTCATACTCAATTCCCAGATCTTTCCCGTTCTAATGTTTTCTAGGTTAAATGTATTAATGCTTAGATTACACCTTTCCCTTGCTAGCACTGTCCTTAATTAAGTAGCTTAGCATTATTAGTATTGCATATTGTTAGACTGTTCCTTTGTGAAATCAATGTTGCATTTTATTCTGTCTTCCCTAATCACCCCGTGTGTCATTTTACTTCTGTGTCTCAGACTATTAATTGCTTCAAAGTATCACTTAGTACTTTTCCTAAATGTCTGGCTTTTCTTGTATTCTCTAGTTCTCAACTGTAATAATAAGTTATTTAAATCTGCTATAATATTCAAGTATAAATTCAAGCAAAACTTATAAAATTAAAGGCTCTATTTTAACTCTGTGTTCCTGAATCTGAGGGCACTACATGAAAAAGTGACATATCTATGCAGCCCTTCACTGGCATATCCCAGATATCTCAGAAAATCAAAGGAAGTGTGATCAGGTTTTTTTTTTTTTTCCCCCTGACCAAATGTTGTCTAATTTTTCTTTGTGAACATTTTGCGAGAATAGATAATGATTGGACAATTAATGTATTTGGAGTTTCTTATGCTACTGACTATGTTCTTTTAAATGTATTAGCAGAAGTTTTGCTCTAATTTGAAAGCCCAGTGTTAATTTTGACTGAACAACTATGAGTCTGGATTTTATTAGTGGACAATAAATTGCCTAAACTAAACCTCACCGTAACTCCTCACATCCAGCATGCAAGCAATGATTGCTAAAGACAGCTGCATGTTTTGACCAAAATGAGTTTACTGTGGATAGAATGTCTATGGCCCATTTTATTTTTTGCTGTGAACATTCCCCTAAGATGTATCAATTGGTAAATCTTGAGGAATTTTGAATGGGATTATCCTAAAATCCATGGAATAGTATCTATTTGTAATGGGAATAAACATTTCACTGGAAGGTGGTGTTCCTGATTCCTTATCCTCACAATAAATCAAAGTCACAGAAGGCAGAAGAAGGGAAAACACAGGTGAAAATCTTCATGGCAAAACTGCATGGCAATTATGTCCATGGAGCATATTGAAGCAGTTCCAAAGCTACTGCAGGATATTTCAACACTAAGATCCAGAGGCTAAACCTGTATTTGGTTCCTGTGTTCTGCGTCATTATTTTTGCCATGCTATTATTATAAAGGGTTTTGGCTAGAGATCAGTGGTGATTCGTAGTTAAAGCATTCTGTTCGGTAACCCTATGATTTATTGTTTCCTCTATAGGTAGTCATTAATTAAAAATAGATAAATAAAAATATCATCTCAAAAAAGCTTCTTGCTATATTTTTTTACAGCTTTCAGGCTGCTAAATGAATCAAGCACTGGTACTGGAGCCTTCCCCTAGAGAGGTCACTAGGGTGTGAAACTGATTGCACACTTCAGCTAAGAGTATCTTTGTGTATGAGCAAGTAATGGTGAAAGAAACAGAAGTATTTGCACATTATTTATTTATTTTTCCTGATTTCATTTTCAGAAATGTGGACAACCTGCAAATAACTGTATTTGTTTTTTGGAAATGAAAACATTCATAAAGTAAAATTTCAAAAATCCTTCAGCTTGTTGTATGACTGGTTTATTACACTAATTTTTGATACACATTTCTGAATACATTGTGAATAAAAATAAATTGAAGTTTCATAGCCCAAAAAGAGACAAGGAATAAAAAAAATAGAAATTGGTCTTAAAGGATTTATCTTGTGTTCATACAAAAATGACATGAACCATAACTGTGGCTGCAGAATCCCTCAAGCACACTTTCACGTCCTCAATCAAATGACCAATAACTTGAAGGTCATTGCTGGCTCCCTTCTGTTTCTCAAGTGTGCATTCAGACTTGCATAGAGGTTTCATATATTCTTCACCACGCACATCTAGATATATAATAGCTTTTTTGCAACCTTGGACTATTCTCAGTGCCCTGGCCACCTACACTGAGCAATAAGGGGACAAAATTGAAGAAGCTTTTTAGCTTTTATAGCTTATTGATTTTTATATTTTCTGATGTATTAGGGCAATTTTTCAAATGTATCCGCCTTACCTTGATATCTTGAGTGTGAAGAGAGGATTTCACATTTATTAGCTTTGCTTTGGTGAAAAAAAACACATCAGTAGAAGTACTTCTGTGTTATCTCAGGGATATAAATGGTTTTGGTATAAAAAAAAATCAATTCTCAGAATAAAATTCAAAGCTTGTGTGCAAGTGTTACATAAAAAGCAGACAACAAGGAAAGCACTTTCCCAAGTACATAACAAAGATGATTTTGAAAAGTACAGTTTTGAATTGCAGTTAAACTCGCTGATGCTGAGTACTTTCCAAATAGGAAAGTTCTATCTTAATGGAGAGTGTATAATACAGTAAATACTTTTTTATTATCTCTGATCAACCTCAACAGCATTAGAAAAGGAATGCAATAGAAAAGCCTTTTCCAACAGAAGTACTATTTTCTCAGAACACAGGCAATAAAGTAATATATGAACTGTTTCACAGCAAGAATTTTGATTTCATTGAGGGAGGAGTGTTTTAGAACACTATAAACAGGAAATTTTATCATAAAAGTACCTAGCAATTGGCCTAAGAGGTAGAGGGAATTCAGCTGCCCTCTAATAATCAAGAATACGCTTTGAATTTCTCCCATAGTGTTTAGGTCAAGTGATAATTGTTACTGTATCCATTCAATATTGAGGCCTGTACTTAGTGGTGTTCTGCAGGGGTTGATGTTAGGTCCAGTCCTGTTCAACATCTTCACCTGATGAGGGAATGGAGTCCACCTTGAGCAAGTTTGCTGATGATACAAAGCTGGGAGGAAAGGTTGAGATGCCAGAAGGCTGTGCTGCCATTCAGTGAGTCCTGGACAGGCTGGAGAGTTGGGCATAGAGCAACTAGATGAGGTTTAACAAGAGCAAATGCAGAGTCTTGAACCTAGGTAGGAGTAACCACATGCACTGGTACAGGTTGGGGGATGACGTGCTGGAGAGGAGCTTTGATGAGAGGGACATGGGTGCCCTGGTGGATGACAATTGTCGATGAGCCAGCAGTGAGCCCTGGAGGACAAGAAGGCCAATGGTATCCTGGGGTGCATAAAAAAGAGCGTGGCCATCAGGTTGAGGGAGGTGATCTTCCCCTTCTACTCTGCTCTGGTGAGGCCTCACCTGGACTACTGTGTCCAGTTCTGGGCTCCCCAGTGCAAAAAAGACGGGGATCTCCTGGAAAGAGTCCAGTGGAGGGCTACAAAGAAAATTAAGGACATGTAACTCCTCCCTTATGAGAAATGGCTGAGAGATATGGGTCTGCTCAGCCTTGAAAAAGAAGGCTGAGAGGGGATCTGATCCATGCCAATAAATACCTAAGGAGCAGAAGGCAAAGAGATGAGGCTGCTCTTCTCAGCAGTATGTGGTGATAAGACAAGGGTAAATGGCCATGGAGCACTGGCACAGGTGGTCCGGAGAGGTGGTGGAGTCTCCTTCTCTGGAGACATTCAAGGCGCCTACCTATGGAACCTAGTCTATGATGCCTGCTTTGACAGGGGTGTTGGACTCAATGAGCTCTGGATGTCCCTTTGAACCCTGACAATTCTGTGATTCTGTGAACTGATCATTTAGTGTTTCAAAATACTATTATTATTGGAGTTCTTTACTGTCCACTGCTGGATAAGACATTATTCTGGGATCATCACAGGTAGTGACAATATTTGTCTCTCTTTCAAAGTTTCAAGTGTAATCAGGCATGTAGTTTTGTTTGCTCGTTTGTTTGTTTTGTTTTATTCTGTTTTGTTTTTTCTGCATAAAAATATCTGTATGGGAGAAAAGTTAATTCTCCTGTTTTATCATGTTAATAATGTCAGAAGTGGATGCTGATGGTATGTATGTACCAGTTCCTGCCGAATTCCATTGCATTTTATTTCCAGACACAGATGGCAGCAGAGGAGCAGTCTCACAAAATGCCATCTGACATAGAAGTGAGTATGAAGTAAAGGTATGTCATTGAAGCCTTCTATGTGAAAAAAAATTGCTCTCATTGGTCTTCGTTGGCACTTGCAGAATATTTATGGACATCAAACAGCAGATGATAACACAGTGAAAGCTGGACTGCATGGGCAATGTTTTCCTAGCAATGACATCATCATATCAGCTGTGAAACAGTGGGTCACTTCCTCTGGCTCAGATTTTTATGAGTGTAGCACACAGGCTTCAGATCCTTGCAAGCAAAAATGGTGGTGACTACAATGAAAAATAGTATTTTGTAGCTGCAAGTTTGCTCTATAAAATAGTATTAATATTCTCCTTGTACACGTGTAGTTTCCATGGAAATAAATGTGAGACATCACATTCAGAGCAATCAAAATTCCATAAAGTATTACTTCCAATAGTGGGAAACATATACAATCATACAATCACGCAATCATAGAATGGCCTGGGTTGAAAAGGACCTCAAAGATTACTTAGTTTCAACCCCCCTGCCATGGGAGAAGTTGCCAGTCACTAGAGCAGGCTGACCAGAGCCACATCCAGCCTTGCCTTGAATGCCTCCAAGGAAGGGTCATCAACATCCTCTCTGGGAAAACTGTTCCAGTGCATCACCACCCTCTGGATGAAAAGCTCTCCTGACATCTAACCTAAATCTCCTGTCTTAGTTTAAAACTATTTCTCTTAGTCCTATCACAGTCAATCCATGTAAACAGTCATTCCCACTCCTATTTTTATGCTCCCTTCAAGTACTGGAAGGCTGAAATTAGGTCACCCTGAAGCCTTCTCTTCTCCAAGCTAAACAATCTTCCTCAATCTTTCCTCGATGAAGTGGTGCCCCAGCCCTCTGATCATCTTAGTAGCCCTCCTCTAGACCCATTCCAAGAGCTCCACATCTTTCTTTTGTTGGGGGCCCCAGGCCTGGACACAGTGCTTCAGACGGGGCCTCACAAGAACTGTGTAGAGGGAGACAGAGAAGAGGGGGACAATCAACTCCCTTTCCTCTACCTGCTGTCCACCCCCTTTTTAATGCAGTCCAGGATATAGTTGGCGTTCTGGCCTGTAAGCACACTCTGCTGACTCATGTGCAGCTTCTCATCCTCCAGAATCCCCAAATCCTTCTCCACAGAGCTGCTCCCCAGGAGTTCTTCCTCCAGTCTGTATAAATACCTGGGATTGCCCCGGGTCAGATGCAAGACTGCACTTGTCCTTGTTCAGTCTCATAGGTTCACATGGGTCCACTTCTCCAGTCTGTCCAGGTCCTTTTGGATTGATTTCCTAAGGGAGATAGAAATTATTTTAGTAGGTTCTGTTTATAGTAAACTATGCAAAAATACAGAAACAAGCATCTATACAATTAGAATATTTCTGAATAGTCTCAGTTCTGGGTTGCTGCATTCAACCTTAAAACTTAACTTCTCCTTAAAATAATAATAATTATAAAAAAATAAAGTTGTGAACTTCACTAAATCCTTCTTCACATGTGGAAAATAAATATCCAGAAGTTACTTTTTATAGTTACTAAAAAATTGTTTAGCTTTGGATGTTAAAGAATCATTTAGACAAAACAAACCAAATTTGTATAAAGCCATAAGACTGAATCACACAAGAAAAAGGAGAAAGATTTGGGACTGATATATTGCTCTTATTTGAATGATTATCACAAACATTAAGGAAATTACATCTAACATATGCCTTTCCCAGCACCTCACCCTATCTTTCTTCTGTATAAAATCCTTTATCATATAATCAAATCCATTATTTTGTAGTTAAAAGGAAGGTTTATTTTCCAGGATGGTAGATCTAAAAGGTGGTAGCCATTAAAAAAACTGAATACCAGAAAAGAAATATAATTCTACTCTGAATTTGCTTTGTTAGTTAGATTGTTGTTTCATAGTAAGTTTAGAAAAAATAGCAATTGACAGAAATATATTTGCATGTTTCCTTCTCCTTTCCCTTCTCCAGGGAATCCAGATTGACCTCTAAGTCTAAGATTACTTATCAGCTGAGACATAATTCAATGATATTTTTGTGTAGATCAATATACCCTAAAGGTGATTTTATTATTGTTATCAGTAAGATGTAATTGAAGGTTCTCTTCACTTCATTAATTCCTTGCATTGTTCTATTCCTATGTGTATGTAAAATAAAATTTTCTAGCTCTTTGTTCCACTCCCATTTCATTAATTTTTCCATTAATTCTTCAGTGGATCATTAGAAACTCACAGTTTTGCTGATGATCTCTCTGCAAAAATATAATGATTTCTGGCATGTTAGACAGAGACAGTACTTCTTGTTTGCATTCTATGTATTGTTACATGTGGGTGATCTTCAGTTGATCTTCAGTTGCCATCTACAATCCGTATTTTCTAGGTCACAGTTAATCTCTTTTAACTTCTCTCTAATTTTGATCATTGACATTGTTTGCTGAGTGCAATTTCTGTAGAGTTAGGATTTGATTTTTTTTCAGATTCACTTTGATATTTCTGAAAAACTACTCTTGTGATACATGTGGAGTATAAGGGGAAAAATTCATATTTTAAATCATGAAACAATTTAGAAAGATACAATTGTATGGTTGACCTTTAATACTACATGAACATATTAGATTTATCTGTCTTTCCCTCCATTTATTTTTAAACAAATTATCACACTGTGCTCAAAAGAAGAGATAGAGAAAACTTCCCCTGACTGTTCTACAAATGACATAATAATAAATTTTGTGAATTTGTTATTTCAGGTCTTCTATGTGTGTGAAAAACAATTGTTTGTTCTCATGTCTCAAAGCTTGCTTCCTGAGGCATTCCTTGTGATAAGACTCTGGCTTATCTAGGAGGCAAGTGGTGGCACTACTTTGTGGACACTTTCACATTTGAAAGCATTTCTCTGGAGCTGTTTGCCTTTGAAAGAGAGTGCTCAGGAGCGTTTGTCGTTGGAAGATCTGGCCTATGACCACATAAATGGTAAGGGAGACTGGGGGATTATACCATTGCATTCTGTGAAGGCAAGATACAATTTGACATCTCCCTGCTCCCTCATATCTGCTGGTAGGTCCCAGAAGATGAGAACAAAGGAGTTCCATCTAAGATACAAAAGCCAGGAGCTGCCACTACAAAAAGGGTTGACTTAACCACTTTGGACTTTTAGATAAGTTTGAAGCTTCATTAAGAAGATGGAAAAGAAGTCTTCGTTGTCAGCTGAACAACAGAACCTTGAACGATCCATCGCAACTTGAGATCAGTGTGTCAACTATGTGCTATGTTGGGACCTCTTGTGGTGACTATCTATATCTTGCTTTCTACAAAGACTTCTTGCTTTTATTTGCTATCTCTTCTCTATCACACTTCCCCATCTCCCTAAGCAACTAGAATTTGTAATAAACTGGTTGGGCTTACATTTACTGATTGTGACATAATCTTGCTATCAGGTATAGATATATCCAAAGAACCTCCCCTCCCTCCTATTAATTTGAGTGAGACAATGTGTCCTACCATAAATAGACATTGATTGGACCCATAAATACAAAAGTATAATGGGTAACACATAAATATCCTTAGCTGAGATGGACTTACATACAAAAATTAATCTTTACAGCTATTTCTCTAGTTAAGAAAAAAAACAACAAAACAAGAAAAGAACAGATTTCGAATTTTAATTCAACGTATCATTCTCACGATTGCTTAATGATTTTAAGTTCTCATATATAGTGCACTTATTTAATGGCAAAATCCCTGGTTTCCACACATAATGAAGAGTAAACTAATTTCTTCCTAGAAATCTGTTGTTGCATTGCCACAGTTACTAATAATGATTATTGGAAACAGGAGCCAGTTGCTGGTGGTGTGTTTTTTGTTTTTAAAATTAAGAAGTAAATGAAATTCTGTCCTATAATTTCTTAGTCTAGGACCAAGCAGAATAACTAAATTAAAGCAGTAGACTGAACATTAATTGTTGTCACCTAGGTAAAATTCTATTACGTTAGTTTTACTAGAAAGAGTTCCCACTGTTAGGGCCTAAGCCATATTTATGTCTGTTGACAAAAAGACTTCCTCTATTTCCTGAAGTGAAAGAACATGTATAGCCTGAATGAGGGTTTGTATGTTGTGTGTTGTATGTATATGAATGTTAGATTTGTGCAACGAGAAAGGGAAACAAGATCAGAAAAAGTCCATTCTCATTCCATGTGCTATAGCTTCCAGTGACAAGTTTAGTCACTAATTTTCCTTTCCTTAAATCACAGGAGTTTCCTGTTCATTACTATCTCATTGTGCTTTGTCATGTTGAAACTGTAGAATAAACAATATACTACCTTATCATTATACACCTGATGTATAGCTCTCTGCTGCTTCACTGGTTATCACAGAAGATCCATTTCTTGCTTGTAGCATTATCTCCCACTTGACTGTAGTGGTAAGAGTAAAAATGGAGAACGAGATTTTACTTCTGCTCGTGTAGTTGAGGAGTGAATGTCATTGGAAGGTAAAACTATGAAGATAGCGACAACTTATTTGCTTTCTTTCCAAAGTTTCAAATAAGTAAATACTGAGGTGTATTATATTCTTCTCGTAAATATCTACCTAGATTTAATAAGTAATATAATTAATGTCCCAAAATCATTGCTTAATGTCAGCTGGATTTTATGTATTTCACAGGCAATCTAAGTATCCTAAGTCAATATATAATGTAAGTGTGAAACTTCTATTCTATTCTTAATTAGACATCAAAATCTTTGATTTATGTCTGATGCTTTTCTTTGTTTTCCTTTTTTCTTTCTTATTTTTTTTTCCCCTCCCTCTCTGAGAGAACAGGCTTGGATTTTATGCATTTAATACCTTAACACTAATTCTCAGTTGTTCTACTGTGCCTCTGCAATGGGAAAGTAAATGTTCTT
Source organism: Callipepla californica brunnescens (assembly GCA_023055505.1). Taxonomy (NCBI): domain Eukaryota; kingdom Metazoa; phylum Chordata; class Aves; order Galliformes; family Odontophoridae; genus Callipepla; species Callipepla californica. The sequence continues at coordinate 5,386,529 of JALIRH010000023.1, read as the reverse complement.
TTCATTTTTATGGAGCAATAAGACTTGCTAACGAATCACTGATGAATCACCTTAAAAATTCTTTGTTTACTGGTGGCAAAATTTTGGAGTACTGCATGACAATTCCAATTGACATTGTAAATCTCTTTCTTCTTAATGGTTTCTTTTTTTTCTTAGTGTCTTATGACAGATATAAACAACTTTCTCTAAGATATCTAGAAATATCTTTATCAGCTTTTTTGTTTTGTTTTGTTTTTGTTTGTTTGGCTTTTTTTTTTTTTGCCTTTGGTAGGTTTCTGCCCAATGGAGAATTAACGGAATTATAGAGTAGATGCTCCCTGGCACAACCAGGAATTGTGGCTAGTTCTTCCTCAGTTTTCTCAACATCAAAACCTAGTTCCCATGATTTTGTTTTTTACTGGCTCCTAGTTTTCTCAGTCTCAAACTATGCTTGCTTGCTGGCATATCTCAGTGTTCCTTTTTACCCATACCTTTCATACACAAACTTATCAATGAAGACATAGGGATAAAACCAAGATAAAATTTATTCTGTCTGGTTTTGATTGCTCTACCTTATTTTTTCTATGTTCTTACTGCAGTTTTCCTTTCTGCTAATGCAGCTCCAGGGTTTTCTAGAATGCTTCTGAATTCATCTCACAAGGGAAAGAGGTGATTGACTACTGTGGAAATGAATGCGAAGCAGAGCAAGAGAGTAAAGGGACTAACAACAGAGCTGGTGCTTCCCTCTGTGAAGCTAAGAACTAGTTCCTAAACCAACTGAACTAAAACTACCTGAGTCGGGAAAAGGGAAACAAAAGTTGATGATCACTTGTCAGATTATGTTTATCAGTGCTTTCTTCCCTTAGGTTTTCTCTCAGTTGCAGCTATTTCTAGTATCAGTGAACTTAAATTCGCTATATATATATATTACCCACTACTGTGACTTCTGCCAAAATTCTTGTCTTAGCTTTATTATTTCTTGTTTTACAAAGTGCAGTATCACAACAGCTCTTTTTAGCTATGTCAAATTTAATAATAAAGTAACATTGATTGAAATACTAAAAAGCCTTTCCTACAAACAAATTATCATATGTCTTCTATCTTACTTTCTGGGTAGTGGCCTCTGCAAGATGATATTTAAAGCTGTTACAGCTTTATGATTTTTGTTATTGGTATTCCACATCATAACATTGTGTAAGGCCCTGGAAGTTAGAATAAATGCTCCAATTCCATGGACTGCTGAATTTCTGGGCACCTGATTCTCAGAAGTGAAGAACTACATGTGCTCCCATTTTCCACTCAGAGGGAAAGACATAACTGCACAAAAGTCTGGAGATTTTTTGTTGTTGTTGTTACTTCATCTACAGTGGGAGCTTCTTAGCCATCTCTGTCACCTTCAGCTTTAGAGTCAGGCCTTCAGTTTCAGACACTCTCTCATTTTGTTTGATTTATTAGCTTCAATTCCAATTATGTTGTATTATATTGTGTTCTTTTGCATTCAAATATCTCATTTAATATATTAGTTTTCCTACTCAGATTATTGCAACTGTTTTGTTTTTAGGTCCATCTGGTGAATTTTTCAGGCACTCTTCCCTAAGCCTGCAGTGCTGCATTAAGTAGTTCTTGCCCAAGAATAGCAATTCAGCACTTAGCCTTGTTAAATGCCTTACAATTGGTCACAGCCCATTGATTTAGCCTTGAGCTTTTCTATTCTCAAATGGATAAACACTTCAGCCCAAATTGGTGTCACCTACAAACTTACTGAGAGAGCACTCAATTTCCTCATCAATATAACTGATTAAGACATAAAACAAAACTTGCCCCAACACTGAGCCCTGGGGAACATCACTTGTGATCAGCTTCTGTCTAGATTTAAGTCCATTCACAGTGACCCTTTGGATCTGTCCATTTTTTTTACTCATCAGACAATAGTTAAGCCCAAACCATGAGCAGATACTTTCTCCTAAAGCATGCTATAATAAATAGAGTAAAATAGTTGCTAAGGTCCAAATAAACGGTATCCACAGCTTTCCCTTTCTCCAGTATGTGAGTCTCCTTCTCATGCAGGGAGATCAGGTTAGGCAAGTAAGGCCTGCTTTTCAGAAAACTGGTGTCTACCACTGATCACTTAATTATCCTGCTGGTACTCAGGAATATCTGCTCCATTACTTTACCTCAGGTCCGAGTGACAGGCCTATAATTTCATCTTTCTTGCCTTAACATAGATAGCCATTACATTTGCTAATCTCTAGTCAGTTGGGATCTCCTCATTTAGCTAGGACTACTGATAAATTACTGTGAATGGCTTGGTGAGCCAAGTCCTTCAGTACTCATAGGTGGATCCCGTCTAGCTCCATAGATATATGTGTGCTCAAGTGATGTAGAAGGTCTCCAACAGTTCTCTTTTTGATTATAAGGATGTCATTCTGTTCCCTTTCTCTAGTTTCCAGCTCAGCAGGCTAGGTACCTTAAAAAAACAATTAGTCTTAATAGTAACAGCCAAAGTAAAGAATGTGTAAGATATCTCAGCATTTTCCTCATCTCTTGTCACTGTGTTTCCCCAGGAATCCATTAAAGGATAGATATTATCCTTATTCTTCTTTCTGGCATTTTTTATCCTTTTAATGAAGTTCTAGCTGGAGTTACCTCTGCATGGTTTCTTGCATAAGCTCTCTGCTTAGCCAGGCTGGTTTTCTCCCCTGGCAAGTCATGTTTTGACACATAAGAGCCTGCTTCAGTATTTCATTCCTGCAGTGTATCCAGAATTCTTGGACTTATTAGCCCTTTAGAAATGCCTCCCAAGGGACTTAGTCAACTAGGTTCCTAAACAGACAAAAATCTCCCCTTCAAAAATTTAAAACAGAAGTTCTGTTGATCAACCTCCTTTCTCTCCCTAGGATGGAAAACTTATCATCTTATGATTGCTGTGGCAAAGATTGCCTTCCTTCTACCAGAATATAACCCACAAGAACTATGCCCTTTACATATAGGTGGAGTGGGATTCCTTCTTTAGTCCATTCCCTTCCTTACCTTTGTCAGGAAGTTATCCTCCAGGTATTACAGATATCCCCTACTCAACTCCTTCTTTACTGTATTGTATTTCCAGCAGATATCTCAGTAGTTGAAACCTCTGATTAACAAAGTGCAAGCATTTATTACATTTCTAACTCCTTTCAATACGTTTTGTCTGCGTCTTCATTCTGGTTGTGCACATACTAGCTTAAGAAGTACTTTTAATTAGTGAGCTATTTGAAGTCCATTTCTTTTGATTACCTTCAAAAAAGTCATACAGAAAAAATAAAAAGAAAATATACAGGGCTTCAATTATTTCAATTAATTTACTTTGTGAATCTTTGTTTTACCAAACTTTTATATGAAATACAGAATCTTGGAGAAAAAATATCTCTACAATATTCTTGAACCAGAGACATCAGTGGTTTGGAATGGTCAGTTCAGAATAACACTGAAATTTCTTGAGCAGAAGTGCTTGCACATTTTATTCCTGTGCATGAGTTTCTATCTGAGGTTTAAGTTACTGAGTTTCATTCAGAATTAGAGTCTCGAGGATCTACAATGTTGTCCAGCTAGCTTACTAAGAAATTAATAGCTTAATCCTAGCTTTTAAGTCAAATGGCAGTAAAAGTGACTTCACATTAAATTAAGTCTCTGATCTATGGCTCTGGAGAACAGAAAGTGTAATATCTGATATGTACCAGTTGGAAATATTTAAGAAGTTCTGCTATTTCATGATGTGCATAAATATACAAGACTGTGTAGAAGTATACAGTAAAATCATGTCTTGCAATTGAAGTTGATTCAGAATTTTCTCAAATCAACGTCATTTAAAACCCCATGTATTTTAATGGCACCGAAAGTTCAGCTTTTTGTTTAAATTTGAATTAAGATATCATTAAAATATCGCTCTTTCTCACAAACAGTAAAATAAAAATTTCATTTTCTGTGACCAAATTTATGCATTATTCTTTAAAGTGTTGCACTGTAATATTACATCCTGTGTCATTGGAAAATAAAATGTAAACTTTGATAATAGTAGAATGTAACTATGTAAACAGAAGTATGCTCATAAACTGTTTACGTCACAAATAAAATCTTCTGTTTGAAGGAACGAAGTGATACTCTTATAGTTTTTTGAAAAAATATATATATATATCCTTCAAATAGAAGATGCATATATATATGTATGTGCTGAATGTGTATATACATACATACACACACACACACACACACACACACACACACACACACACATATATATATATATATATGATGAATGCTCATAATTTAAAGGGAAGATATTCATCTAGTAGTTAAACTGGGTTTGAATGTTGGCATCCCAAACAGCAGCCTACATGAAGTGTATATCTTTGTGCATCTTCAAAACAGGCCATTATTTACACTTTTCCACTAAAGTCTTCCCACTTTAGAAGCAGCTGATCTAGAAAGATACATGAATGATTTAGAAACAAAATGTTGTGAACTTACCAATGAAATCACATTGCAATTGTTATATAATTGTCTGATAACATTTATTCTCTAATCACTAAGATCTGGGATGTTCAAATTTTATTCTCAGTTATGACAGCCCAAAACATCATTACAAGAAAAAGACTTGTCCCTGTTACTAAGCTGAGCCATTCCTACCATATGAAATAAATCACTCTTAATACCTATAAATATTATATATGTTCCATACATATGAAGGTTTGCAATTACTACAGAAAAGTTGGGAATTACAGAGGAATGGGTAAGAAGTTTGTGTGGGCAATAGCACATTGAATATTCTGTCAGCGCAGATTACTTTGATTGGGGGGATTATGGGTAACCATCTGCAACATATCAGCTAATAAAACTCATATCATCTATCACCTGCACAGATAGCAATAGTTCTGTTCAAAAAGAGGGATGCAGAACATTAACTACCATTGCAGTAAAGCTGGAATAATGAAGATAAACTTGTTTAGTATTCTGTACACACACAACAATGAAAACATCCAATTCAGTTGTTCTTTCTTGAAATCTGAGCTGTTTTATAAAAGTCAATATTATTCTGATTAATTATAATGAAGTCTATGCTATAAAATGTCATGTATAATAGACATTACTGCTCACGAAAGAAGATCAACATAAAACTGCTTGTTGTAGAGATAGAACCCTTTAACATTTGAACTATGTTCCTATGAAAAAAGAAGACTCATATCCCAGAAAAAATTACATAAAATCATAAAACAATATAGAATAAGTTTAAATTCTAATATATTAATCCGCCTTCTCCTAAAAGACGTAAGCATATAGAGCAATTATGAATGACTTATAAGTGTCTGTACCGAAGTTTACAAGGTACACAACTGATGAATATGTAATGTATTTCTTAGATATTCAAAAATAGTAGTAGTTCACTACAATCTTCTCTGAAATATAAAGTCAGGAAAAAATACACATTTCTAAAACTCTATTAGATAGGCACTCTATCTCAAAATGACAATTTTGTGTGTAAAATAATAAGGGTAGATGATTAATAACATAATAATATTTAAATATTTTCATTAAAAATTTTCTCTTCCTTTTATAAAAACTCTCTGGATGTTATGTTGTTATAAAGTCTAAAACAAGTTTCAAAGTGGAAACTAAAAAAATATATAGTTAGATTATTCTCAAAATAAACATGCTCATGAAAATATTCAACTTCAGATGTTATGTACAGATTACAGGCATGTAAGATGTCTATACAGCCGTTATTATTTCAGTTTAGTTGATTAAACACTGATGTTTAGTGAAACTTGTGACACATTGACCCGTCTTGCAAATGTAGAACACAGCTTTCTTGCAGAGACACTGTAGCTGTCTCAGGCATCAGATCTTTGAAAATATTGAAGTGATATAACAAGAGTGATTAATTGAACACAAATATGACAAAGCTGCATACAGAGAACAGCAACTGTGTAGTTTACTTGGACCCTAGAGATTTCAGGCTAAGAATAAGATTTTCTTATTATTCCGAAAGCAAAACAAATAAAAAGAACCAAAGTCTTCCAGAGCTGTTAGATTACCTGCATGTAAAATAAATAAGTAAGTAATAAAGAAATTAAGATCCTGAAACACTGGAATCTTTCAGAAGTTTTCCTGTGAATGGCTGTTATCGACAGTCCCATTATAAACCTGCACTCCGAAGACTTCAAAGGAATATGCGTAGGTTCATGTTCTACAAAGCCTAGGAAGGCTTTTATTACCAACTTTTTTGTATGGGGATTTACATTAAAAATATTAATGGCAGAAGTGATTTCAGGACTGTAGTGACAGGCATTCTGTTTCCTAGACAGAGTACCTCACATTGTTTTTTTTGCTTCTGTATTCTTTTTTTATTATTGTTATTACTACTTATTTCTATGTTTGTATGTTTGTTTATTGTTCTTCATTTCTGCAAGTTATTCCTCCTCTTTACCTTCACATTCTCATCTAATACCTCTCCCATCTGACTTTAAGTATATATCATATTTTATCCTATTTTTTTTTTTATTTTATTTAAATAAATTTAAGTTACTGCAGGACTACCTTAAGCACTATATCAATCTATCAAGAAACGTGGAACAGCATGTAAAAGTTCTTTGATGTCATTGTTAAATGTTCAGAATTCTTTTTTCAAATAAAACTTGGTTAGCAGTATTATTTACATCAGTATGACACAAAGAATCCTACACCATTTAGTGGCCTCTTGAAGAGAAAAGAGAATAAATAGAGAAGAAACATAGAAAAATAGAGGAGAGAAAAAAAAGAAGAAAGAAGAAACAGGAAGAGAAGGGAAAAAATATTTTGTTAGTTAAATTTTAGGATCCTGAGCAGGCAAGAAGAGAAGTGATCAGCCTGCATCAGTGACAGGACTGAATTGTTTCCAGAAAAACCTAAGTGAAAAGATGCTAGAAATATGTGCCAATTTGCATCTGTTCATTTTCCTGAGTCCTTCGAAGTCTCATGACTTGAATTAGGTGTTTACAAAGGTATGTGGGTTTTGCCAAAGGATGCATTTTTTATGACCTAAACCCTTTCCATGACTGACTCACAGCTTTTACTAGATAAACTCTAAGCTGTCACTGCTGCGGTATTCTGTGATAGAAAATGAGGAAGAACTGAAATTTTTGTTTAGACATGGTGTTATCAAGTCAGACAATGCTAAAATAAATACAGCCTGATTCCAGTTAATGAAGGAGTTTTGTACTACATCACTGTTCAATGGAGAAGTGACCTTAATCACATTCTATATTATTGGATGTTGTTCTGCATGGATCAGGAGCTCTTGGAAACTTTAACTCGCATATAATTAAAGTATTTTATGCAAGAAAGTCAGTGTTCTTTAATTATGTCATCCAGTTAAATATCGATTGTCTTTTTTTTGATATCAGATTGAAAGAAGGTGGTATTCATTTAATGTCTTTTCAGTGGAAAAAGTTAAACCATAAGAAAAGCTCTAACAGAATTTCTGAAAAATAACATACTTTATCAGTGTTAACACTAAATCAGACTATAATAAAATAAAAATATTAAATTAATAGAGTATAATACCAGTATATAAAACGATACACTAATATTGACTATTCACAAATGCACTAAATAAATAAGAGAACTTTTTTTTAAGATGATAGTGAGTAATCACCAGGCTAATGATACAGTGATTAATAAGTAGTTTTCAGTCACTCACCATCATTTCCAAATGAAGACTGAATTTCTACAGTTAAGCAAAGCAATATTGAAAGAAGGAAAGAAGGAAAGAAGGAAAGAAGGAAAGAAAGAAGGAAGGAAGGAAGGAAGGAAGGAAGGAAGGAAGGAAGGAAGGAAGGAAGGAAGGAAGGAAGGAAGGAAGGAAGGAAGGAAGGAAGGAAGGAAGGAAGGAAGGAAGGAAGGAAGGAAGGAAGGAAGGAAGGAAGGAAGGAAGGAAGGAAGGAAGGAAGGAAGGAAGGAAGGAAGGAAGGAAGGAAGGAAGGAAGGAAGGAAGGAAGGAAGGAAGGAAGGAAGGAAGGAAGGAAGGAAGGAAGGAAGGAAGGAAGGAAGAAGAATAAGCAACAATACCATTTTCTGTGAAGAGAATAACAGATAAAAGGGAAAAAATATAATATTTTAGGGTAGATTTTTTTTGTTTGTTTATAAATATTATGGAAATGATATTACCTGACCTGCTTGAAATAAGCTAGCAGATGACATAGACTGTTTTCTAGACATCCAGTGGTAAGAAATGAAGCACACTTGGTGACATTTTTTATAAGAGAAAACGAAAATCTGCATTTTCATTCTAACGGGATATTTCTAAGCCCAGTGGGCTGAAACATGTACAACGCATGTTTACACCAGGATGTGGCATATTGTAAATAATGAATTCTTGTTTATGCTTTCAAAGAGAGAAGGGACTTACTCAGAAATACCAGGCTGTGCTTATTGAACTATAAAAGAACACACATTTTACTGAGCTATACTGCTTCTATATTACAATCTTTCACAGCAAATATCTATTTCCTTCAGCTATGTGTGATTTGAGAAATAGCAGAATATTGTCTCTGTTTCAGAATAGTTTTTTCTTTGTCATTGAGCAAAATGCATAACAGAAATCAGCAGATTTTTTTTTGTTTGTTTTCAACTTGTCTTACATAATACTCACTCTCTATGTTGCCATTGGAGATTCACTTACATTCACTTGCATTGTTTATTTTTCAGTAAAGTTGCTTGTTATAGCCATACTGAGTTGATGGATCAGGGGGCACATGTTTTGGTGTATCATTCATTCTTAATTTTTCCAAGCAACAGGATTAATTTCAGGTAAACACATTGCAAAGGTATCTCAGTGCTGGGAGGAGTGATCAAATGTGTTGATGAGGTTCAGTTTATAATAATTCCATTACACTATATTTACACATAGCACATTCATTCTGCTGTAAATTTTAGTGCAAATAATTGTGTTGAGGGCAGGGTGTTTTTTTTCCTTTATTAGTTGGCTGGTTGGCTGGTGTATTTATGATTTTGTTTTTGTTTTGTTTTTAATAAATTTAATGCTATCATCTTTTACTTTTTGTAGACTTGTTCACAGGTAGTTATTAAGACACATTATTCTACTAATTCTGATAATTACTTATTTTAAATGATACGGACTGAGCAAAGTAAAAATTGTATTTGATTTTATAAAGACTTGAAAGACTTAACTTAGAGCTGAATCTAAATGTGCTGCAAGTTTTTCTTACAGACCTGTTGACCAAAAAAAGAAAAAAAAAAATTATCATTATGAAACATCAAAAAATATATATTTAACATTTTTTTATTATTATTTTTACCTCTAAGTGTTTAGAAATTGAGACAGTGAAATGTACCTATTGCAGTAAATGAGAGTGAAATGAGATTGACAAAAAAATTCATGATGGAAATTGAAGTTTGGAATCTGGACTCTTGTTGTACCCTATTACTTACTTTTTCACATGCAAATAATGACAGCTAGGAACACTGAAAATGGTACAATTTCCAACTGAATTGAGATGACTTAAAATTTCCCAAATCTTTTGAAGTCTAGACTTCATAAGCCTCCCTTTCTAAAAAAAAATCTTCCTGTTTTAATACCTTCATATCCTAAAATCTCAGTAGAAAATATTCATATACTATACGAATGGATCAGAGAAAACAGCATCCTCAGTTCCAGTATGGACTTTGAACGGCAGTGCTGTCAACAAAAGACATGAAGCCTGCAAAACTTTGCTTCCTGTATGGTCTGAATAGGTTCAAGTGACATTCTGAAAATAATTATACATAGTTTGTCAGCCAAATTTATTGAGTTTACGTGCATTCTTAATATGCTTATTGTTAAATTTATTTCAGATGTGCTATATACACAAAGATCATTAGGATAATTTTAGGAATTAAAACTCACATTATGTTCCAGGCTTGGTTAGGTCCAATTCTCACTGACACTGACATCGTTTGTTATATCAAGAAATGGAGTTACTATTTATAAATAATTGATCTTTGTTTTAACTATGTATCTTCTAATTGATGCCAATTTTTCAACAGAAGTCTCCTTTGAAAATAGGGAGGTATGATTTTAGGAAATAGAAACCAAGTGCAGTGATCCTTCTAATGAAGCCTGTAATTATAGTTACAGTAGGCAAGCATTTGTGACATAACTATAGTATTTGATCAGTAGATAGTACTACTGGTTTATCATTTGGAATACAATTACAAAAAAATTGTATCACCAACATGACATGAAAAAGTGCAGAAAACAAAACTAAACAATACTCAATTCAACTCAACTCAACTAAAATGTATGGATTGAAACTGAAAGGGTTCAGGAGTTTATTCCTTAATTGTCGTGAAGGTGTTTTCTTTTGTTGTTGTTGTTTGTTTGTTTTTGTTTTTGTTTTGATGAGCCAGTATCTTGGAATACAGATAAATATAAACTTATTTTAACTTAGAATCACAAAATGATCAAGATTGGAAAAGATCTCCAAGATCACCCAGTCCAAACATTCACCTACCACCAGCATTGTCTACTAAAGCCCATTTCTCAGTACCACATATACACATTTATTGAACACTTCCAGGGAAAATGACTCAGCCACTGTATGGAAACTGTTGAATCACGGCCTGAACCACTGATTGATCACCTGAGGCAAGCACTGAGTTCCAATGTCTGACCACCCTTTCTGAGAAGTTTTTCTTAACATCAAATCTGAGCTTTCCCTGTCACAACTTGAGGAGATTCACTTTAGTCCTATTGATGCTTAGTGGGGGAAGATGCTAATCCCCACCTTGCTACAACCTCCTTTCATGTAACTGTAGGTCTTTCAAAGTAGCCTACTTTATCCAGACTGAACAATTATAGTCAGGGAATAGAGGATGATCAGCTCCCACATACTATTGGCTGCACTGTTTCAGGACATCATTGGCCTTCTTGGCCATCTGGGTACATTGCTGGCTTACGTTCAGCCAAGTATTGACCAGCACCCCCAGCCACTTTTACTCTACACAGTCTTCCACCTACTCTGCCCCAGGCCTGTAGCATTGTCTGGGATTATTGTGATCAAAGTACAGGATTCAGTTCTTGGTCTTGTTGAGTTGTCTTCAGCGCAGTGATCCAGCCTGTTCAGATTTCAGTGTAAGGCCTTCCTACCCTCAGGCAGATCAACTCCTCCTCTTCTAGACAGATCCTGCAGGGGATCTGTCTAGAGGAATGACTTTCTTGGAAACTGTCTGGGCATCTGCTGGGGAGTATGTCATGGATAGAAACTACGCTTCACTTATAAGAGGGAAGCAGCAATCTAATTACTGATGTAATATGGTGATTTAAGAAAGTTTCAACTTGAATGAGACAGCAACTTAACATGACAGAACATGGCAAGGTTTACTTGATAGTTTACTGTGTAGAAGGTAGAGTTAAAAACACTCATTTGGGTGTTGTCTGACCACCCTTTCAGAGAAGTACTATTTCCTAATGTCCAGCCTGAATCTCCCTTGGCACAGCTTGAAGCCAATCCCTCTAGTCCTATCACTAACTACAAGAGAGAAGAGGCTGACCCTCAGGTCACCAAAACCCCCCTTCAGGAAGTTATAGAGAGCAACAAGGTCTCCCCTGGGCCTCCTCTTCTCCCAGCTCCTTCAGCCTCTCTCCATAAGGCCTGTGTTCCAGACCCCTCACCAGCTTTGTTGCCCTTCTTTGAACATGTTCCAGGGCCTTGATGTGTTTCCTGCAGTGATGGGCCCAAAACTGGACACAGTACTTGAGGTGCAGCCTTGACTACAAGGGGATGGTTACTTCTCTGTTCCTGCTGGCAGCACTGTTTCTAATGCAAGCCATGATGCCATTGGCCTTCTTGTCCACCTGGGCACACTGTCGGCTCATGTTCAGCTGAGTATCAATCAATACCCCAGGTCCATTTCCTCTACATAGCCTTCCAGCCATTTTGCCCCAGATCTGTAGCATTGCCTGGGGTTGTTGTGGCAAAAGTGCAGGACCTGGCATTTGGTCTTGTTGAACCTCATCCCATTGGTTCAGCCCAGCTATCCAGCCTGTCAGATCCCTCTGTAGGGCCTCTCTACCCCCAGGCAGATCAACACTTCCTGCCAACTTGCTGTCATCTACAAACTTCCTGAGGGTGCACTCAATGCCTTCATCTGGGTCATCAATAAATATTGAGGAGGACAGGCCCCAGCACTGACCTCTGAGGAACACCACTCATGACCATCTGGATTGAACTCCATTCACCACCACTCTCTGGGCTCGATCCTCCAGCCCGCTCCTTACTCAGCCGAAAGCATACCTGTCCAAGCCACGGGTTCTTCTGTAGAATACTGTAGGAGACAGTGTCAAAGGCTTTGCTGAAGTCTACGTAGACTACATCAACAGCCTTTCCCTTATCCACCACATGGGTCACTAGATCATAGAGGGAGATAAGGCTGGTCAAGTAGGACCTGCCCTTCTCGAACCCATGCTGGCTAGGCCTGTTGTCCCTGCTGTCCTGCACATGCCATGTGATCTCCCTCAAGACAATCTTCTCCATAACCTTTCCCAGCACCAATGGTAAGTACATCCCTTATTTTGCTGAGTTCCATTGGAAAACACTATATTAAAGAGCAAGAAACAAGCAAGATCATGTTAGTAGTGTGAGACACAAGTTAAGCTGAAATGTTTGTCATTCTGGAAAACAAAAATGCAATATTTGCAAGGATACGATCAGTAATTTTGCTAGCAGTCAAATTTATACTTTGTTTTATATGCAATCACTATGAAAATTCTTTCTTAAAATGATTTTTCAAGTATAACACTCCTTAGGTATGATGAACTCCATTTGAAATGTTCATATAAAAAACATTTCTTTTAGAGGAACACACTGTCTACATCATAGAAATTTCATGTGAACCATTTAGGAATGCTTCTGAAATACATTGCTACTTTGAAAGTTTCTTTGTTCATTATTGGCTTTCTGACCCAGTTAAAATATGTAATCTTGCAAGAGGATTATAGTTAGTGAATAATAACTACTCCAATATTTTTTCTGGCTATCCTTCCCTAGAATTAAGTTATTTTCTTCTGAAAGACGTATTGCATTGCTAATATTGCTTTGTAATTTACACACACTAAGAATTAACTCAGTGTATATGTATATATATTAATTTCCTTGTTGCTGGGGCAATTTGCAGACTGTTTGAATTTAAAATAGTGAATGAATCTTTGAAAATTATTGTATACAAAACCACTGCAAAATGTAGTTTAAATCAGTGAAGTGCACTTTACCCTGGATTTATGATTGAATAATTTAGATTGCAGTTTATCATCAAAGACAGAAGTGTAGATTTCAGTCATCTTTGTTTCTCTTACACTGGTACTTCAGATAATAACCTTTCTACAGCTTTTGTAATGCTAAAAAAAGCTCTTGAGTCTTTAAAAAACAAAAAATTGTGAACAAAAAAACCCTTAGCTATTTGAATTTTAAAATGGTTGTATTTTCACATACTGAATGTAGTATTGTTACATGTTGTGATTTCACATATTTTACTCTAAAATTAACATGAATTACCTTTCATTGTCATAAATTTTCTATGTAGAATAGTTTTGTATGCCTGGATTCTCAAATACATATTTGTTAATAATTTTAATGTCCAAAAACATTAAACAAAAAGCAAGCCAGTTTTAAATTGTTTCATTTCAGAATTATAGAACTGTAGAATATCTTGGGTTGGAAGAAACCTTGAAGACCATCTGGTTCCAATATCCCTGCCAGGGACAGGATTACTATTCACTGGATCAGGCTCCCAGGGTCTCGTCCAATCTGGTCTTGAACAAATCCAGGGATAGGACATCCACTTCTCTGGACAGCCTTTACCATCCTCAATGAGTAAAGATTTTCTTCTTCTAGTCTAAATCTCCCTTCTTTTAGTTTAGTGTAGTTTATCTATAAGTACTGTAGAACTATAATGAGGTTCCCTTTAAGACATCTCTTCTCCAAGATGAACAAGTCCTACTCAAACTTTCTTCATAGGAAAGGTGTTCTAGATCTCTGATGTGACTGTGGATCAGCTTTAAAAGCACCATGATTTTATGCTCCAGATAGGACCTCATGAGGGCAGAGTAGAGGGAGACTGTCACTACCCTTGCACTGCCAATCTCCCCTCTTTAGATGTAGCCCAGGATATGACTGGCCTACTGAGCTGTGGGTACACACTGATGGCTCATATTGTGGTTTTCATTCACCAGAACTCCCAAGTCCTTCTCTACCAGGCTACACACTATGAATTCTTTTCCCAGTCTGTCACAATTATCTAGTCCCAGGACAGACTTCTGAAGGACACCACTTGTCACTAGTCTCCACTTGGATGTGGAGACATTGTCTGGAACTCTGTCTGTAGCCATTCATACAACTCCTTAGACGTTGAATAGTACACCTTCCAAATACATTGATGTGAGACTGTATCAAAGGCCTTGCAGAACTTCGGGTCTTCCCTTGTCAACTGATACACTCACTTCTATGCAGGAAGTCACCGGCCTGTTCAAGTACTGTTTGCCCTTGGTGAAACAATTCCAGTGCTCTGTCACCCTCAAGAATTTTCTTAAACTTTGCAATGGAACTTCCTGTGTTCCTTGTCCATTGCCCTTGTCCTTTCTCTGGGCACCACTGAAAAGAGACCAGCCCCATCATCTTTACTCCTGCCCTTTAGACATATATAAGTGTTGGTAAGATCTGCTCTCTCTCTTCTCCAGGCTAAACAGCTTCAGATCTCTCAGGCTTTCCTCATGAGAGAGGAAAGCTCACTGTCCACTTGTCTATTTCACACTTACTAAGCTTCGTTATAAAGATAGTGTTGGAGACACTGTCAGAAGTCTTGCTGAAGTCAAGAAACACAATGTCCTCTGCTTACCCCTCATCCATCCAGCTAGTGATGGCATCATAGAAGACTACCAGGTTGTCCGAGAAATATTTCCACTTGAACCTGGTTGCCTACTCTTTATTTCCTTTTTTTCATCCACTTGCTTGGAGGTGGCATCCAGAACAAGTTACTCCATCACCTTTCCAGAGTTGGATGTGAGTCTGACTGTTCTGTAGTTCTCCAGACCCTTGTTTTAACCTTTTTTAAGGAAAGGAGTAACACAAATTATCCTCCAGTCTTCATATTCCTCTCCCATTCTCCAAGACTTCTCAAAGATGGTGATGACTTTATTCATTTCCATCAGAATCATGGGAAGTGCTGTTGGAGCCTTTAGATTTATCTGCGATTGTTTTTCTTGGATGATTTCTGACCAGCTCCTTTTCAACCAGGAGAAAGTCATCCTTTCACCAGACTCTTTCTCATACTTCCAGGGTTTGAGATTTCCGAGGGGCAGTTTTAACAGTGAAGACTGAAGCAAAGAAGGCACTCATTATCTTTGCCTTCTCAGCATACTCTGTTACCAGGGTGCCTGCCTCATTAAGCAGCTTTTCCCTAGTCCCCTTTTGGTTTTAATATACTTGAAGCCATTCTTGTTATTCTTGGTCTCCATTACCAGATTTTATTCCAGGTGAGCCTTAACCTTCCTTGTGGCATCCCTGACAACTGTTCTAAATTGCTCCCATGTTGTTTGAGTCATTTTCCGTATTCCATAGATTTTCTTCTTTCATATGAGACTTTCCATGAGCTCCTTCCTCATCTATGTGGGTGTCCTGATATCTTTGTCTGATTCTTACTCAGGAATGCACTGATGCAAGTGTTTACAGCCTCATCAACTTGTTCCTCCTGCGATAAAAACCCACTATTATGTCACCTGTACTGGCCTGCTTTTTAATTCTCACTGACAGGCTCTCCACTTGGTCATAATTCATCCCTAGATAAAATTTGACACTTTCCAGTTGCTCTCTCACATAAAGAGCAATTCCACCTCCTCGTCTTGTTGACCTGTTTTTCCTAAAAGGGACATAACCAGTAAATGACAGTATTCAAGTCATGTGAGCTATGCCACCATGTTTTCATGATTGCAGTGATATCATGGTCCTGCAACTGCACAAAAATCTCTACTTCTATCTGTTCTCCTTATATCAGGTCTGCAAGAACAACTAAACAAGCCATGAATTTTCCCGGAGTTATCTGGAAACAAAATTCCAACAGTAGGAGTTCTGAATATGACTTTGATTTAAAGAATTATAAAATTGGAGAGAATACTGATCGACTCTAATCACCTCATTTTCTTATATGGAACACTTTTACTCCAATCACAGTGAGAGACAGGCTTTTTAAAATCAATAGGATGTAGTGAAATCAATAAATCGTTATTTTTAATAATGCTGTTTCCATTTAATGGTACGTACTGCAAAGCGATTGACTTTTTTTTTTGTTTGTTTTCGTTTTTCCCTGGTAAAGCAGATTGAAAACAATGAATTTACAGCTGAATGTGAATAATCATAAACAGGAAACCAAAAGAAAAGTAAATTTCTCATTATCATTGAGAAAAGGGTTTTATTTTTTAATAACTAATAATTAAATATAATAAAAAATATTATGAGTAGTTGTAAATTAGGTGGAATGTTTTCTAGTTTTCAGTGATTATTTCATCACTGAAACATCAGCAAACTTAAATAAAGAGCCATGTAAAAAACTTACAGTACACACCATTGGCCTTAGACTTTACACCTCCTTAGAACTAAAATATCTTAGTCAAGATGTTCTTCATGGTATTAAAGGATGGGCTAAGAAAGTTCTCAATAGAGATAAGGATAATCAGTAATTTGGCTAGTTTCCAATCAGAGTTCCAAGAATTGAAAGCCAGTTCCTAAATGTGATATACATTATTCAAGCATCAACTTAAAGGATTAAGAGGCTACTAATGGATCTCACTGAATTAAAAAGCTTAGTGGTAGAAAGGCCTATCAGGTGATTTCATTATGAACAGCAATAGAGGATAGCACAGAAAAACCTTTTCATGCTCAAATAGAGGTACCTTGAAGGCATTATAGATAATGTCAAAATGAAAAACATTTTCTGATCCAATATCACTGTTTATTATGGTGTTTTCTGGGAAGGAAATATCATAAATCTTTTTCTCAGATATTAATGCATATGTGATATAATTTTATAATTAGACCATTTATTAAAAAAAAATAAATATTCTAAAATCCGAAACAAATATTTGTTTCATTTAGAATAAATATAGAAAATTAAAAAAAAAACAAAACACAATTGTTTGCACACAGAGCCTATTGTAAGTGTGCTGAAATTTAAGGTAGAAGAACTCTGATAAATAATTTGGAGTCATATATTTTTTAATAAATGTATATAAACAGTTTTTTGTTTTGTTTTATTTTGTTTTTTTTCAGTGCTGAAGCTACTCCCTTAACCATGAAATATGAAAAGAAGGAAAGAAAGCTATTTTCTTTAATCTCTTTGTCATGACTTTATCTGTGGCAAGGAGAAAAATCTGTTTCTCCATAACTGAAGGGGAAAAGAGATCCAAATTCTTCTCAAATTTTCAGCACCTGAGGTTGGATGAATCATGGTGTCCAAGAGTGACAGATATTTTCTGTGAGCTCCAGAGGAAGTACAGTTGTGCAGCTCTAAGCTTCACATGATGATTTAATAGAATGTTTATAGATATGTTTGTAGATAAATGCAGTGAATATTTTGGCTACTTTGAACCAGGTGTGAAGGAAAGAGTAAATATCCTGAAGATGCTGCATGTTTGGAATTTGCACTGACTTCTGCAACAGCTGGGGATGAAAGTACATCATTTTTGCTTTAAAAACACCTTCTATTTTCTACTCTACAGCACTCTTACTGAGAAGTTGCAAGAGTGTAAGAATTGTAGGGAGACTATACAATAAATTAATAAATCTACAATTAAAATAAAAATAAATCCACCTAGGAAGAAAGAGATTGTAACTTTTCAAAGATACAGATTCTTTTTTGATGTTGAAATCTAACTAAAAGTAAACAAACATTTGACTTTAACCTAGAATTTGAAAACACCACCACCCAAAAGAATAAACAAACAAACAAATAAATAAATTGAAAGTAGCAGTACAATCAAATTAGGCCGTCCTGTAATTCTTTGGCATATATCAGAGGGACTGGAAATAAATGACCATTGAGGTCCCTTACAACCTAAGCAATTCTGTGATTCTATGATATTTATAACTGTGCTTTTTTCTGTCATGGAAATACTTCAAAGCATAGACATTATTAAAAAATGTAGATTGACTGAACAAATGGTAGTGGACAATAATTACAAATATAAATGAAAGATGGCTTCTATGGTCCCAATCTATTTTAGCATGTGGAAGGAGACAGGCATGAGTAAATGCAGTTACTATGTTTCTTCTGCTTAATGCACACTGAACATTCACATATTCACAACAATTCACAGATTCTCTCATGGAGAAGCTGCTCATGGTTTGAACGGTCATATGCTCCGCTGAGTGAAACACTGGAGGGATGGCTGGGCCCAAGAAGTTGTGGTCAATGGAGTTAAATCCAGTTGATGGCTGGTCATGAGTGATGTCCTCCAGGGCTGGAGTCTGGGGCCACTTCTGTTTAATATCTTTACTAACGATCTTGATGAGGAGATTGAGTGCACTTTCAGTAAGTTTGCAGATGACGCCAAATTGGGAGGGACTGTTGATCTGCCTGAGGGGAGAAAGCACTACAGAGGGACCTGGATAGACTGGATTTATGGGCCAAGGTTCACTGTATGAGTTTCAACAGGGCCAAGTGTCAGGTCCTTCCTTCATTTTGGTCTCAGCAACCTCAGACAACCCTGCAGGCTTGAGGGGGGAGAGGCTGGAAAGCTGCCTGATGGAAAGTGACCCTGGTGTGTTGATGGACAGTCAGCTGAATATGAGACAGCAGGCTACGGGCATCCTGTCGTATATCAGGAATGGTGTTGTGAGCAGGACTAGGGAAATAATCCTTCCCCTGTACTCAGCATTGGTGAGACCCTACCTTGTGTACGGTGTTCAGCTTTGGGCACCTCAGTACAGAAAGAATATTCTGGTGCTGGAGCTGGTCCAAAGAAAGGCAACAAGGCTTGTGAAGGGCTTGGAGAATATACCCCACAAGGAGAGACTTAAGAATCTTGGGCTGTTTAGTCTGGGAAAGAGGAGGCTAAGGGGAGACCTTACTGCTCTTTTCCAGTATCTGAAAGGTGCTTACAGAAGAGCAGTCTTGGTCTCTTCTCACTGGTGACATGTGATAGAACGAAGGGAAGTGGCCTTAAGTTGTGCCAGGGTAAGTTTAGGTTGGATGTCAGTAAACACTTCTTTACAGAAAGGGTTGTTAAGCACTAGAATAGGCTCCCAGGGAGATGGTTGAATCACTATCCCTGGATGTGTTTAAAAAACATTCAGATGTAGTGCTCTGGGACTGGATTTAGTGGAGGGTTGTTGAAGTTAGCGTAGTACGGTTACGTTGTGGTTGAATTCGGTCTTTTCCAACTGAGTGATTCTACGATTCTATGATTCTATTTACTGCACTAACACAGAAATACAGAGGTTCAATTATTTTCACAAAAAGCATGCAACAGTTTCAAAGACTTAAACATACTGCTGATATACAAGAAAGTGGATGGTACAGTTTCATTTCCTTTTTGTTCTGTGCTTCCGTTACCTTTTTCTCCTGATTTTCTTTCATTTATTTGCTTTTCCTCCTTCTCTGTGAGCCACACTGTAGCATCGCCAAAAGAAAAGTATTTCTTCAGTTTTATCTTAGTGACATCTGAGTTTTCATTTACAATGAAACACTTGTGTCTGTAGGAAGAACTGATAAAGATCTTTTTCAGTAATAATTTAAAATTCAAAAATAAAAAAGCAACGCTTTTTTCTTTTTATTTTTTAGAGTTTCATGAAGAAAATTACCTTTGCAATTGTAAACCTACTTTACCATGAAAGAAATGCATGTGAATGAATATATATATTCATCTGTATGCAGGCATGCTCTCCTATCAAATCACCACCATTACACTGTCAATCTAAATTATGGCACCTGATATTAAAGTTATGTGATTTTGCTTGCATTTTCTCTAAGCTTCAGAAATGGGAGATTCAGAATTATTAGCATACAAAACTAATTTTATTTTCACAAAATATCTATGAAAATAGAAAAAATATTTTTAAAGAAACAATATATCTTTTGATAAAGACAATAGGTTTTCCTAAAGTTGCATAATATATCCACAAAAAAGATGCATAATATCTGCATACAATAGTAGTTCAGATTTTTAGGGCATTTGTTGTTGTTGTATGTATGTTTGTTTGCTTGCTTGCTTGCTCGTTTTTTGCTTGGGGCAAAACAAAATTTATTTTTTATTACACAACTGAACACTCAGAAACAATCCTTAATTAGGATTTGAACTCATAGTGCTCATGAACTTCGGTGTACATTAATTAAGTTGTGAAATGGGAAATGAAAAGATTAGAAAAATATCATTGATTTCTCAGTCAATCATAACTGTTACAAATTGAATCACAACTCAGTTAGTCACTCGTGATCAAATAAGTCAGTACGTCCATTGACAAACTCAGAGGGACGTTCTTAATCTCAGTTACTGAGATGAATATTTTTCAACTCAAAAATATTTGGTACACTTTTGTTATTTCCCCTCCAATTTAATAGAAGGTGATTTAATAAGCAACTCAGAAATACGTAGTGCAGTTTTTTTTTTTTTATTGTTATTGTTATTTCCCCTTCTTTTTAATGAAAACTGATTTAATAAGCAACTAGTTCTTCTACCAGCAGAAACCAATCAATGAGTGCAATTATAGTTTAGCTGTATAATAGGAGAAAATGTAAGCATATCATTTTGTTATTATTATGAGATATCAATCAAATTATTGCGTAACTGAGCCCTAAGAGATTCAGTTCCAAAATTGCAACTTGGAAAAGCAGATGAAATAGGTTGAGAAGTTGCTTCTGGGACCTTTAAAGGCTACTCCAACCCCTGGAATAGAACTTTCATAAATTTTCTGATTAGTGATTTCCTGGACTGTATGTTCCTTAGTCTCCATTTTGTGTGTGTGTGTGTTTGCTGATACATCCCTATTTATACAGTCTCATTTTTTCCCAAAGCTCTTTAATATCTTTATCAGTGGCATCAACAGTGGGATAAAATGCTCCCTCAGTAAGTATGCTGATGGCGCCAAGCTGTGTGGTCTGGTTGACATGCCAAAGGGATGGGATGACATTTAGAAAGACACAGAATGGCCCTAGCATGGGCCGAGGAGAACCTTGTGAGATTCAACAAAGCCAAGTGCAACATCTTGCACCTGAGTCACAGCAACCCCAACTATCACTACAAAGTGAGGGAGAAAAGGATAGAGAACCACCATGCCAAAAATGACTCTGGGGGATGACAAGCTGGATACGAGCCAGCAATATGGCCTCAAAGCCCAGAAAGCCAACTCTACTCTGGATTGCATCAAAAGAAGCATAGCCAGCAGGTCAGGGATAGTAATCCTGTCCCACTTCTCTGTGCTGGTGAGAGCTCACTTGGAATAGTGAGTCCAGATGTGGAGTCCTCAGTACAGAAGGCAAGTGAAGCTCTGTGAGGATGTTCAGAGGAGTGCCACAGAAATGATCCTAAGGATGGAACAATCTCTCCTATGAGGGCAAGCTGAGAGAGCTGAGGCTATTCAATCTGGAGGAAAGAAGCCTCTGGTGATACGTGATAATGGCCTTTCAGTATTTAAAGGGGGACTATAAGAAGGAAGGGCACAGAATCTTTAACAGGGTATGTTGTGACAAGGGCAAAAGGTTTCAGACTAAGAGGGGGAAAATAACATTAGGGATAAGGAAAAGTCTCTTCTGCAATGAGGTTAGTGAAGCATTGGAACAGATTGCCCAGAGGGGTGGTGGAAGCCCTATCTGTGGCAACACTCAAGGCCAGACTGGATCAGGCTCTGAGCACCTGATTATCCCTGTTCACTGCAGGGGAGCTTAACAGATGACCCTTAAGTGTCCCTTCCAGCTCAAACAATTCTATGATTCTATGATGTTTTGAGACTTAGACAAATAAGATGATTACTAGATGGTTCAGAAAAAATAGGGCAAAATGTGGAGACAAAATAGGACAATTTGGCTTAATCGAAGAAGGGATTGATGTAACTGACATGTTAATAATGTGTTTAATGAAGTAAAATGACACTGTTTCTTGGAGTGTTTCTTTCTCTTTTAAAATATTATTCAATAATAAAAGTACATGGGAATAAAACTAATTGCTTTTGCTATAAGTGAAAATTTGTCCACAAGGATTTTTGAAGAATGTTTTATAGCAAAGAAGGAAAAAAAGAAAGGAATATAGAGAGGAGAGTTTTAAGACTTGAGTCCTTAAAATGTGGTTGTGCTAATTCAGTTAAAAGTGAAGCTGCCTTACTAGTGATAAGAAATATGAAGACATATTTTTGAAAGACACTGATGGTTGACCAAGAGCTGCTTCAAAAGCCGTGCTTTGTATTTTATTATGTTGTTCCATGATGCCAGTGACAGATGTTGATGGTATAGCAGAAAAGAATAAGGATGTATTTATTGTCTGATATTCATATTCTTACAGACTCACTGTTTTTCTCTTAATCTTCAGGGGTTGAATAGGCAAACATAGTCATGATTTTTAAAATGTTGTGCAATAAAACTGCTGCGAATCATAGTCAGTTTAAAAACAGAAGAAAGAAATAGTAGAATTAGTAAATAAAATTACACTCAAAATATCAGAGAAACTATGATGTTATAGATGGATGCTCTATAAAATGCTTAGAGACAAACAGCCTTGTAAAAAACTCAGTATAACCTAACAAAATGTAAAAAATTATCATTGGTTATCTCGGTTATCTGAATAGCATACTGTTTTCTACCTAATACTTACAGGGACTCTTTGCAATCTTGATACATGGCTGCTTCAGAAACTTGTGCACTTTAATCTGTTACTTTTCTTGACAAAACTAATACTCTGTTGCTTTAATCTGCCCAAATTCAACTCGATCAGAGGATGATACAGAATCTCATGCTCTAAAAAGGCAATACCTCAAACTTTAATGTGAAATATCTCTGAAATGTATTACTACTTCCTGTGCTGCTCCTGGTTTACAAATGTTCAGGGTCTACAGCTCTAAACTGCTTCTAAGTAGTGGCTCTCTGATTGACCTAATATTGACTGTTGCTCTTTGAGCTAAATGTCATATATATGCAAAACATACAGCAGCACAGGGCACTGTATGTTTTTCTAGACTCTTGACCTCATTTTCATCTCAAGTGATATATTTGTACTTCAGCAGATCTAATTTTAAAAATACAAAGGAAGAAAAGTTAATATGGATTTCGTTTGTATTCTCATACATAGATAATTAACCACAGTAATGTAGCAAATGTAGCTGAATCCTAATATGAGCACATATTTATTTCAATGATGGCATTAATATTACTAAGTAATAATTATAGTTTTTGTTACTATAAAATCTTATTCAAGAATAAAAAGCTAAAATTTGCTTTAGATTATTTGCAATACAGTATTACTAATATCACTATATTAATATTATTTGAGATAGAGAAGAAAGATAGCTTTCTACTTGAGCTCTTGGTCTGGCAAATATTTATTCTTTGAGTAATTTGAAATCAGTGGGGATTCTTACATAGATAAAGCAACTTATATGCACAGGCATTCGTAGTATCAGTCGTATTACAAAAGCATGGTACATGAATTCTTTGCAGATCTGGGATTCAACCCAGAGAAAATATTAAAGATGGAACACATACAGTGTTGTTGTTTTTCCCACTTTTTTCCATATATATTTTTTTATCATTTTAAAAGTCTATTAATAGAAAAGGCTATAATTAAATTTAATGAAAAACTCTTGTTCTGAAACAATAAAACTAAGACAACTTGAAAGTTGTTTTCAATGTTAAACAAGATATAGTTTTAGGTCTTAGATAGAAATGCTCTTCAAGTGAATATTAAAAATTCACCAATATTTCTCATTTTATTCATATTTTTTCTGCATAAAAGATGCCTTTATTAATTGTAGATTTCAGAGGAAAAAAATAGAGTGACTCTTCTCAGAAGATCAGCAGTTCTTAATATCCCAAAGATAATATGAGTGAATAAAATTATAAATAAAGATAAATAAAGATCCATTTCAAGTAGAAAACATTACAAATGTCATTGTGGTGAGGTATGACCTCACATAATGAGGCAGAATGAACAGTGTTGCAGAATCCTTCATATAACCTTAAAAGCATAGATAATTACTTAGTGTTCGTAGTCCTGCCATTTGCATCTTTAATGAAAAGAGCATAATATGTTATAGATAGCCTACAATTTCATTTGATTGTAGCATTCCTATCTATGTCTTTCAAACAAAGAATTTTATAATTCAGGAACAATCAAAGCTGACACCATAAAATAAGTTTTACATAAAGAGAATTATAGTTGTTGCTTGATCTTCTAAAGGGCTTAGAAAAACTCTTTCTGACTTTCTGTGGTATGGCTGGTATGTCTTGTGACAGTTCCAAGAAAGGTCATCACCATGACAACAAATTAAAGTCTGATATCAGTGAAGTATGAGTTCCTGTGAGAGAAAAGTATAGCCTTGCTTTGTTGACAAACTGGCCTGTATTTCCAAAGGAAAGTTTTTCTTTCAAACTTATTTTTGACATGTTTACAACTATGGGATGGTGCACCTGCATTGTTGTCATCACAATCTTCCCTGCCTGCTATTTGATTGTTCAAGACCACAACCATATCCCCACCCCAACCCTCCTCTGGCATTGGTGGACCCAGCACTAGAAAATGGATCACTGATCTTTTTTACCTGTCTGTTTCTCTTTCACCATGTTTCTCTGTTTTCTCTTTTTGTTCTTTTTTTTTTTTTTTAAGTTGTTAAGTAATTATGAGAGTTTTTTTGTAGTTTTTATTTTTATGACATATAGTTTAGCCCCACAGTTTAAGATAGATTTGTTATGAGCGCCTCTTGTAAAAGTTGTATTGTTTAGACAGACTAAGATAGGTTTAGTTTTAGAAAGCCAGTTCTTTAGGATAATTTTAGTAGATATATTCTCACTAAAACTGATGATTGTGTATGAACGTTTGCACCGTTTGTTGACGTAGTCTATACTTCAACAAAGCCTCTGATGTCTCTCATAGTATTCTCCTGGAGAACTTGAGAGCCCATGGTTTGAAAGAGTACACTCTTTGCTGAGTATAGAGATGGCTAGAGGGCCAGGTCCACAAATTAGTTGTGAATGGAGTTAAATTCAGCTGGTGACCAGTCGGGAGCGGTGTTCTTCAGAGGTTGGTATTGAGGCTTGTCCTGTTGAATATCTTTGCTGATAACCTGGACAAAGGGGATGAAGTTAAGTTTACAGATGACACCAAGCCAGGAGGAAGTGTGTCAACTGTTTATGGGCTGGTTTGACCTGATTCCATGATGATTTGGGCAGGGGACCAGGGACACACTAAAGGGGAAAGGGAAAAAAGGAAAAGGGAGATGGGCCTAAAAGCAAAACGGGGGCAAATGATCTCAGAAGGAAAGCCAATTTACTAAATAAGATATCAGAATACAAAATAACACAATTTAATTTACCTCCACCATAATTACCTCACTCCCACTTCTCATAAAAGCAAGGGGAGAAAATATGATGAGTAAAGAGGTCATAAGTTGAGACAAGGACAGAAAGATAACAATTACCATCACAGGAAAAACTAAGCCAATATAAGGGAATTTTATCTAATTCACTACCCATTATTAACAGACTAAAACAATGAGAACTGTAAGCAACCTGGAAGCCCCCACTTATCCACTTCCTTACCACTCTTCTCTCTGCAATGCAAGGCATGACAATGGGGTACTGGAATCATGGTTAGTTCATCATTTCACCTTCTTTCAATCCCTCATTTTCCCTTTCTTCCCCTACTCCAGCATGAGTCCCCTTCAGCGTGGTGGACTTCCCCTGCTTATTCCATGGGCACTCCTAGCACCACTTCAACGCAGCTCCGTACCGCGGATCCCACTCTACGGGTGCAGCTTGTCAGAGTAACCTCGGGCCACGTCTCCTCTGAGCCCTGTCCGCCGCCACAGCAGGGAGTGCGGCTCCGCATTTCCATGACACATGGAAATCCACCTACCTAGCCAAGATCCAGAGAAGTGAATGTCATTGGCAAAAATTAACTGGTGGTGGTGGTGGTGCTGCTGCTGCTGTAGTGGATATGATAGCAAGTTTCCTGATGTCCAGCAGTGCCTAGAACAGATATCGATAAAGTGCAAGATCCAGCAGATAATGATGCACACACAAAAATCACATCAAAAATAATCAGGAGGCACGAAATGAAGCAGAAAAATTTGTGAGAAAAGGAAAAAAAGTTTGGAATAATTTTTTTTTTTAAATCATCTCTGAAAATATGTCACTGAAAAAAGCTTAACTTTGAAAGTAATTCAGACCATTTAAAAACTGAAATAAATTCAGAGGTCAGTTAACCATGAAATCATATCACAGGGACACACTATATAAAATCTAAATGTATTCATAAATAAATTTTTAACCTGACCTATTGAAAGTAACAGAGCTGTCTTTATTTATAAGAGTTTTTCACAAGAGTTCTTCTGTATTGATTATGGTAGCTAGTTCATAATTCAAAATACTGAATATTAATGTATCATACATCAGCTAATCTACCTTAACAGGCATTTATCAATTAAAAATCCAATTTACTTTTGTATTTTACAGCTGCTACATCTAATTTCATGTTTACTAAGTAACAGCTGGTTGAAATTCTTTTACTAAACAGTACTGCTCTCAACTCTGAACTCAGGATTCTGACCTGCTGATTGGACAAATTTAAATGTAATTTTGGTTCCTAGATGAATCCTTGAAACTTCATGCCTCTCTTCTGTTCCCACTCCATGCTAGAAACTGCAGCTATCCTCAAAAAGCAGATTAACAGCTGTCTTATTCTGATAGATCACTTCATTAATCATTTATGTTTCCAAATGTTAGATTTTACGTTCATCCTATAGTGTTCCTCCCATTTCCTCAGTTGCTGAAAATCTAACTGAATACTTATGCTTTTAATCAGCTGAGTAGCTTATGACTAGAAGGACAATTGTGTTTCAATCTTAGTTTACCTGGGTACAGTATTCTTGTATTACGAAGTCATAATACAGACATTTCTTTTTACTTATTTAGTTCTATTCTTCTACAATCACAGGGACACAGAATTGTAAATCTTGGAAGAGACCTCTGGAGATCACTGAGTCCAGCCTTCTGCTAAAACAGGTTCATTCAAGTAGTTTGCACAGGAAAGCATCGAAGTGGGTTTTTAATATTTTCCTATGTTCCAGTTTGTGCCTATTGCCCCTTTTTCTGTCACTGTGTGTCAACAAAAAGAACCTGCACCCTTCCATTTGGCACTCACCCTTTAGATATTTATAAGCACTGATAAAAGCCCCTCTCAGTCTTCTCTTCTCCAGACTGAAGCGTTGGTAAGAGTCCCTCTCAGACTTCTCCAGTTTGAACAGTTTCATGCCTCTCAGCCTTTCTTCATGAGAGAGATACTTCAGACCCCTCAGCATCTTTGTAGCCCTATGCTAGATTATATCCAGTAGTTTGATGTCTTTCTTCAACTGTGGAGCCCAGAACTGGACACGGTAGTTCAGATGTAGCCTCACCAAGGCAGATTACAGAGGGAGTAGTATTTTCCTCAACCTGCTGTCCCAGTATACCATCAGTTTTCTTGTATTGAAGGACACACTGAAGGCTCATGGTCAAACTACTGCCCACAAGAACATCCTGGTCCTTCTCCTCAGAGCTTATTTCCAGCAGGTGATATCCTAAGCTGTACTGATGCACGTGGTTATTCTTTCCCACATGTTGGACTTCACAGTTGCCCTTGTCGAACCCTCCTATCAGGTGCCTGTCTAATTCTCCAGGCTTTGCAGGTCTTGCAGTACAGCCTTCTGGTATGTCAGCTACTCCTCCCAGCTTTGTATCATCAGATATGCTGAAGATACACTAAATCCCTTCATCCAGATCATTGATGGATGTGTTAAACAAGACTGGAAGATATTTTACCGATGAAAGTTAAGATAAAGGCAGCATTCTACATATTTGCTGATCTACATTTTATATAGATACTTGCAATATCTTGTCTGCAGCAAAATCATTTATTCTATCACATACTTTCTATATAAAAACTATATCAACAGAATAATAAATGAATAAATAAATGAAGCATGACACTGGTAGGAGAAAGAACTAAGCATGTACTGATTGATATATTGTTGGTAATAAAATGGTTGGACACATTAGTGATGACAAGTTTATGCAGACAAATACATTCTCAACTTCTCACCTAAGATGAATTCTACTTCTTAAAATTTCAATCGTTAATATATGTATAACTTTTTTTTTTAACTTAACATTTAAACAATATCATGAGCAAAATCCATAGGACAAGTTAATTTCATCAGTAGGTGCTTGATGTTTTGTATTCCTTTAAGAGAGATGAGGGATTTATAGTTGAAAATAATAGCTAAATTAATACATAGTGCATTTGAATGAATGTTTATGTAGCTCTGGAATAACAGCTAGGTTCCCACATAGTGCATTTGAATGAATACTGACAACATGCAAGGCAGAAAGAGAATGGTAGGAAAAGGAAACACTGCCCAAAGGATCAAGAAACCTATATGTAAAGTCATTAATGTCTCTGCTGGCCTGCTTTGCAGTTTAAAATTCACTTTTCTTATCTTCCTTTCTGCAGCACTTGTCACCTGGCCATGCTTCAGCTGCTTAAGTAAAAGTCATTTGAGACTCCCTGGGGTACTAGTCTTTGCTTCCAGATAGGACATGGTTGTGACAAGAGCTGGGTGAAAACTGTCACTTCCACAGTGATATCTTAGATACACCAAAATGTTTAAATGACACTTATATTAAGTCAACTGTACTGAGACTTAGTTTTGTTTGATATTCCTTCATACATCTACAGCAATGGCTATAATGAATAACATGAGAGAATGTATTCAAAAGGTATGTTGGAAAGAATAAATAAAAGTCTTAAAGACACAGAAAATTTTCTAATAATGTAGACGTACATTGTAGATTTTTTTCTGCAAAGTAGTTTCCTTTTAGCTGTTTGTGACATCCTATAATCGAAGATGTGCACTAAAAAGAAAGGAGATTAAGTCTCTTCTTTGCACACAGAAAATAAGTAACTTAAATATGCATTTTCTGCTCTAATGGTTTGGCAGAAGAGGAGAAACAGATATTTTATCTATACAGATTTCTGTTCTCCTTGTGATATTATTACATGAAATACTATTAGGAAAAAAACACACAAAAAACAAAAAACATCAGCAAGTAGTCTAACTTGAAAACTCTTCTTTCTTTTTAGTCATATGTGTGCACTCTCCAGGAACTTATTATTATAGAATTACTAATTTTTCCGTAGGGCAGGGCTTCACTCACTTCTTTTTATTAATCATAAACTATCAGTATTATCTCACTCTGTGTTTGGAACAACTTTCCTCCTCCCCCCACACTCTCTTTTGACTCTTTTTTCCAGAGCCATTGATGTCTTCCTCCAAAGAATATATCACAAAAGGACATTATTATATGTATCGATATTGTCACATAATTTCACAGTATCGCAGAATCATGGGGTTTGGAAGTGACTTCTGGTGGTCATCTAATTTCTCTGGGCAGCTTGTTCCAATGCTCTGTCACTCTCAAATTAAAGAAGTTTTTCCTCATGTTTGTAGGGAACTTTGTGTGTTCCAGTTTTTGTTCACTGCATCATGTCCAGTCATTGTACACCACTGAAAAGTATCTTGCCCCATTATTTTGATAAAAAATAATGTAAGAAGAGTGGTCAGGCACTGGAACAGGCTGCCCAGGGAGGTGATGGAGTCATCGACAATAGAGGTGTTCAAGGTACATTTGGACGTTGTGTTGAGGGACATGGTTTAGTGAGAGCTATTGATGATGGGTGAACGGTTGGACTGGATGATCTTACAGTTCTTTTCCAACATTGGTGATTCTGTGATTCTGTGATATGTGCCCTTCAGTTATTGCATGGAATCATAGAAGCATGAAGATTGGAAAAGACCATGAAGATCATCTTGTCCAACTATCAGCTATCAAGTATTATACAAGCTTATAAGCATTGTTAAGAACCCCTCACAGGTTTTTCTTTTCCAGGCTAACCATCTCAACCTTTACTCATAAGGGAGATGCTCCACACACCTAATCATCTTTGTGGCCCTCTGATGCACTCTGTCTCGTAGTTTTGTCTTTCTTGAACTGTGGAACAAGATGTGGCCACACCAGAGCAGAGCAAAGGAAGAAGATAACCTCCTTCAACCTTTCTTTTCTTGCTACACCAAGGATGTAGCCTTTAAGGCCTGGAGAGCCATGAAGCAATAGTGAACATTTAATTCTGCTAGCCTCAAGACCCACAGAGTGGTGCTTCTTAATCTGGCAGGTGTTATAGTAGCACATCTATTACTGTTTTAACATTTGAAATGGCTTAGAATGTACTTATTAGTTTTTCTGTCCTGTGTTTTATGCTGAAAAAAAAAACAAAAATGAGATTTCATTCTGACTGGACACAGAATCCGTGATCCTTCCAAAAGCATTTCTAATTAGTGCTTCCTTTAAAAAAGAAGTTTTTCCAGCTGCATTTTCATTTTCCGTATCTTCTAATTCAAGATCTTAGGTAAATATGGAAAGAAAATATTATCTTACAATACAGAAGCATATACATGTGTAGAGTTTCATTGTGAATCTTTGAAGTTTTGTACAGGTATGTCAGCTGTGGACTTGATGTTGTGATATAGTATTGTAACATTTTCCTTAGCTTTGTCCACAGGGAATATCTTTCTAATCGAATTATATTTCTCATTAATATTCTATGATTCTATGGTATTAATAAGCACATAGTTTTATATTCTTTTTAGGCCAAGTGATTTCTACATTCTTATTTATGACCCTATATATTATATATCATTACACTGTGTTTCCTGCTGAAACACCTTTCTCAAAGAGCAAAAGCTATAATACTGTGAAATTTTAGTCCCACTCTGAACCTAAGATAGGTGAATTTGCTTTTGTAGAATAGCTCACAAAGAGCAAAAAAATCTAAGGGTACATTAACAAAGCAGAATCTGACAGGAGTTGCAAGATGAGGCACTTTTAAACTAGTGTTTGGGAATAAATGTTTAAACTCTATTTTACATTTTTTTAAGAACTGTTTCGTGCTTTAACCTGCCAGGCAGCTAAGCAACACACAGCCATTCTCTCCCCATTCCCCCTCCCAGAGGGATGAGGAAGAGAAATGGAAAAAATGTAGAAAGTGTAGGTTGAGAAAAAAATTGTTTACTACTACAGAAAAAGAAATATTTATACATGTATATATATATATATATAGAGAGAGAGAGAGAGAGAGAATAAATCTTGAACATCACTTGTTTATATTTGTTTCCATACATAAATAAAAATTTGTGTATACATATATGTGTATATGCATGTTTATATATGCTTACATCTAACAACAAAAGCATGATGTTCAACACAATTGCTCACAACACAATGACCATTGTCCAACCAGGCATTCAGAATTGGCTACTTCCCCTGGCCAACTCCACAGTGTTTTTATAGTTTTTCTCATTATGTAACATGATGTGGAACATGTCTTTGGCCAGTTTAGGTCCTTAGTTCTGTGTTGCATTGCTCAACAAAAATGGAAACACTGGTATGTTATCAACACTTTTTCTCCTAAGGTCAAAACATAGCATCATATCAGACACACTTAAGAAAATCACTTCTGTCCTGGCTGAAACCAGGATCTGCTTACAGATTGAGCTTTTAGGTCAGTAAGTTGCTAAATCAACATCAGATTTCTGGAGAAAATGTTGTATAAAAAGATCCTTAAATCATATTATTGTTCCTGTTGATGTCTGCCACCGATATTTAAGGAGATGCTTTCCTATGTATATATAGAAATTGCACAGTGAATAAGATAGTATAGAAGACAGGATTAGAATCATAGAATCATGGGGTCATAGAATCATAGAATCATAGAAAGGTTTGATTTGGAAGTGATCTTTATGATCATCTAGTTCCAACCTCCCTGCTATAGGCAGGAACACCTCCCTCTAGAACAGATCGCTCAAAGTCCTATTGAGCTTAGCCTTGAATGCTTCCAGGGAGCTGGCACCCACAACTTCACTGTGCAACCTGTTCCAGTGTTTCACCACCCTTGCAGTAGAGAGTTTCTTCCTAATATCTAGTCTAAATCTACCCTCTACCATTTCAAAACCATTTTCTGTAATTCTGTTGCTAACTGCTCCTATAAAAAGTCCCTCCCCAGCTTTCTTGTAGCCCCCTTCAAGTTCTAGAAGGCTGCTATAAGTTCTTCTCAGAGCCTTCTCTTCTCCAGGCTGAAATGCCCCATCTCTACTGTCTGTCCTCATAGGGGAGGGGCTCTAGTCCTCTGATCATCCTTGTGGTCTTCCTCTGGATCTGCTCCAACAACTCTATGTCCTTCTTGCACTGGGGGCTCCAGAACAGGATGCAATACTCCAGGTGGACTCTTACACAATTGACCTCTAATTTCATTTATTCTTTTATGAGGAAAGTCACTTAAATATTGATACAGGCTACATTAATTTTTAGAATACTTTAAGCACACAAATTGGTGTACTGTTAGGAACATTTTTTTTTTTTTTGTGGACTGTAAAAGATTTGAAAGTCAAAGTGTTTTGTCAAACCAGTTGTTTTCTGTATTTAAGTAGCTAAATTTAAGCTAATCATCATCTCATAAGCTGAAGACCACATATCTGCATTGTGTCGTTATTACTGTATTTTTACTGAGTTCTTTTCCACTGCCATTTTGTCAGAACAAACTTGAAAATAATGAAAGGTGTAATGGACTTTTTCTGATGTATACTCTGAATTTATCAAATTTGAAAAACAAATACTAGTTTTAAACACAAATATAATATCAATTTGCATATTTGTGTTCATTATTGATAACACTTAGATAAGTTTCTTAGAGAAGTATCAAATATGCCCTAAGTAGAACCATAGGTGCACAAAAATATTAAATAGCTAGTGCTGTGAATTGTAGGTGAGAGTAATAGTGGAAGAGGAAAAGAAACTGCTGAGCTGAATAAATGAGAATGCAGAGATACTAATTGGTGAGGACAGGGAGGGCGTGAGATTTTTTAACTGATGATCATTAATATTTGATTTTATGGATCAGAAGCAAACAAGAATAAAACAGCCTAGTTTATACACAAATTAATCCTAATATAAGCAGACTTCTTATTGGTTTAGAATTCCCAGTGGCAACTCTACATTACAGAAAATTGGCAAGTGCTTGTTCTGTTTTACATAGAATGCTTTCAGAGCATTCAAAGTGAAATGACAATGAAACAAAACAAAATAACCCCATGCATTAGTAAGCTGCAGGAAGACAAGAAGAAAACAGTGAACTAAAATTATCAAAGGTATATGAATCCTGGTAAATGACAGTCTCATGAGAGAGGTGAGAATATACAGACTATACCAAACCACAGAATGACAAAATTACAGAAATGTTAAGAGTGAGTGGGACCTCTGGAGGTCATCTACTTCAAACCCTATGATCAGGCAAGGCCACCTTCGCACAGGTTGCCCAGGACATGGGTCTGGGACTCTTTTGAAGAACCTCAGGGATAATCTTCACAAACTCTCTAGATAACTAGTGTGGTCACTTTACCAATAAATAATCGATTTTCAGAGGGAAATTCCTCTGTTTTTCCCTACTGTCTCTTTTTCTGGCACTGGACATGATTGAAATGACCCTGGCTCCATCCTTTTTTTATATTTCCTTCAGATAGTTCTATTCTATATCTATGTATATACATATGGTTCCCCTCCTCTACACAAGGCTGAGCAGTTCCATCTCTGTCTTTCCTCTTAGTTGAGATGCAATCTCAGCCATCCTTCACAGGACTTCATCCAGTATGTCAGTGTTTCCATATTCTTTTGAAGTTCTGTCCTCAGTCTCCCAAATTCCAGCAATTATTATGTCCTTGAATGGCCCTTGGAGTTTTTCAGTCACCAAATACTTTTAAAAATAGCAGTAATTCATCTTAAAGTCATGCTACAGCTGAATCAACCCTTGTTTGTCTTCTAAAATGGAAGAAGTGTAAACAAGTTTTCTATCATTCCCAAGTTCAGACTGAATAGTTAAATGTGTGTGAAGAATCAGCTTTTTGCTAGAAGACTAGAAGTTGTTGGCAGTCACCATTAGGAAAAAAAGGGATTATGCCTACTGTCTTTCTGTCATGATTTTATGATATTTGTTATTGGCTTTCTACATCATAACATCATGTAGTACATTGGAGTTAAAGAGTTAATGCTCCTGTTCCATGGATCATTGATAGCTCCGGGTATACCAGTTCCAGAAGAGAAGAACTATGATGCTATGACTCTGCGCTGCTTTACATGTTTCCATTTTCTGCTCAGAAGGAAAGATAAAAACTGTTAACATGTGGCAAGACACAGGCTCCTTCCCCTTTCGGATAGACCCAGCAGCGGGTGCTCCCTAGCTGTCTTGCTTTCAGCGAGATCTGAAATAAATTGGTACTTAGGATATTTTAAATAAAGAATACACAGGGAGGGTACAAAAATACTTATGTTCTTTACTGCCTTTTTTTTTCTTCCCAGTTTTAAGATATGAGTACATAAAGCAAATTACACCCTGAATGTAATTTATCAACAGTGCTTATTGTTGTATTTCAGAGATATTAAAATTTTGAAATCTATAGGCTAAAAGGTTTTATTCACATAAACATAGAGTGTGACCTAATAGAAGCCTATTTGATATTGGTAGAATTAACATTACCCCAAATGGGTGTTGTAGGGTTTCTTGAATAACATCTTCATTTTCCTCTGTGAATTGAATCCTTTTAGCTATGAAGAACATTGCCTCTTGGAGAACATGTGCTGCTATTTACAAGACATATTCAGGTCTTTGTGTTACAGCTCCAACTGTGGTTTGAACCAAAAGCATTAACAGTGTGCAGATTTGGGAAAGTCATGGCAAGCACATATTTCCAGGTTAATATGAAAAGTTTAGTATATTATCCTGTCTATGTTGTGATGCAGAAGTGGTATTTGTTGAATCCTCATAGAACAGACGATATATGCCTTTATGTAAACCATTGCCCACCCCAACATGAATCAGCATATCTGCAGACTTCGATCTTCATTTGTTTTCTTCTCTGTATACCAGTGATGTGAAACTTTCTAGAAAATTCCAAATTCTTGCTTAAATGTCATCTGATTAATATGGACTGGTCTCAGTATGCATTTGCCAGCCTGTATCTATAACTCCCTCTATGACAGCTGCCAAGTGCAGCAAACATATGATGGCAGATATCCAAAGAACAGTGACACTAGTAGCAATCCTGAAAACAATAATTTATCACAGAACTTATACATCTTATTCATCAATTCTCCTCCACACTTTGATTACCATTTCTAAATAAAATTGCATAGCTGACTCCACCAAATATGTAGTTACTCTAAACGTTTTCATTGCTATGTCTTTTAGTTAGTATTTTTTTTTTCATTAATAAGTTTATCATGAGTAGAATTCTTATAAGGTTCTCACTTTCTGTGTTTACAAATATTATGGCATTTTTATTTCTTTATGAACAGTTTGAATTGAAGGCTGTGATATTAATTTCTCATTACTTTGACAGGAATGAGGATCACTGCCTTTGTAATACCTGTATCATAGCTGTCTGGAGCTACCTTTTTTTGGCCCATATCTCTTGCACGCCAGTAGATTTAAAATCATGTAAAAATCTGGATTTTGTTTCATTATTCCTGAGAGAAATAATTACATCATGAGAGCAGTTTTGTTCATAAATCGTTTCACACTGCATGATAATAATACAGTATAATGCACTACATACTAGGTATATTGAATTATATTACTTTGATGTCTGAGGCTACAAGGGATTAATCTTAGCGACTGTTAACAGAAAGCACAGAAAGGATTTCAAATAAAGTAGGAGTATAGCAAATATAGGAAACGAAAAAATTCCAAGGATGATCCATTCATATGTCATGAAGAATAGAACCTGCTTTATTCCACTCTGTTGTTTTCTTTAGTGTGTCAAATCTTTTGTAGGAGGACAAAATTTGTTTATTTTTCTAAAGATTTATCTTCTCATTACTAGGACCAGAGAAAGAATAAGAGTGGAGTGGGGAAGGACACACATACACAACAGATAATCTCTTGGTCTTAGCCAAAAAAGACAATTTTTAGAATTATTAAATTAAATTTCAGAGCTGTCTTCAAATAAAACTCTTTTGTTGTTTAGAATATATGTGTGTTCTGAGGGATTTGGCTTCCCTGTTGCATTAAATGTATAAAGATGCTGTTTGCATACAATTACACCTGTAGGTACTGGCTCTCGAAAAAACAGTGAATTGCCCTGAATGCATGCACATCAAATATGCTGGTGCTGACAGCATAATAGTTCTAGATAAAACTTTTAAAATAATATCAATTTTCCACAATATAGCCAGCATTGTATGAAACAATCAGGCACCCTGCAGCATTATTATAAAGCAAGGTAGTATATTTTTCTACATTTTCTTGTTAAAATTTGTAGAGTCCATAATTCATAACCAAGATATTTTGTCTTCATTCCTCCTTATAGAGAAAGAAAAACAACAACAACAACAACAACAAAAACACAACAACACTCCTTTTTTTAGCTTTTGGCTGAGACTTTCATGCTATACCTTCTATTCACGTTTCCATTAGTTTAAAGTGGTTTTAGCTAGCTGGAGCCATGCATTTCAGTCAATTACTGGCTTTCATCTTGTTGTTATAATAAAAGGCCAATTCTTTCTTAAAATGGTCAATTAAGTACATGAAAATAAACGGAGAGGAGTGTACAACTTGTTAGCAGCACTATCTGGAGAATCTGAAGAAGAAAATACAGTATTCTTTCTTAATGAATATAAATAGCTTCCATCAGAATAGATGCTGTTTGTTCATATTATTTTTCTCTTTTCTTTTGACCACAATTCAGAGTTAACTATGCAGCAACTGAGCATCTGAAAGCTCTTAAAATATCCACGAAGTACTTAATGTAGAGCTCTGTGTTTTCACTTAACTACTCCATTTGTTTCAGTTTGTATAAAGTACATTACAAAATCAATTGAGGCAGTTGTTTTCAGTTGAAGAACAGCACTGTAAAGGTTCATTTTTCATCAGGAGCTAATGTGATAGAGGCAACAAACATATGGAGTAAATGATTCAAATGGAAATTATTTGAAAGTATGCAGGAATGTTAAAGCAATGTACATAGGAAATAAAGAAATATAAAAGTGACAGAGAGTACTATTAAGAGTAAGGAAATCTCAGTCCATTCATTCAGGAAGCTAAGTGCTCTAAACCACATAGACTATAATGATATGGTGATGCTCTCAAAGTATTTTCATTAATCTATTATCCTCTTTTAAGCAGTGTTCAGTATGTCGCTCTCTGTGACACTTAGTATAGGCCAGGATCTTTGAGAAATCTTCAGGGGTCTGTGCACATATGTGTGCATCTTCTATGACAATAAGTTGATTTCAAAAATTCTAGATGTGAAATTAAAAAGAAAAGAGAGAAGTTTTTTCTGAATTAAACAAAATTCAGTTGCACAAAGATATACTAAAATTGTTCCTCTAAAATATTTCTTATTCATAAAATAATTTCAGACTGAAGTTAAAACTAACTTCAGTTAATTTTAGCTGCAAAGTAAAGTAACAAGAAATAGGTCAATTTCAATTTGCATCAGAATTACATATAATAGGAAGAAATTAAAAATGATATTAGAACTGATAATAAATTCATATTAGCTCTGCGAGATTTTAAGAAATATAACTTCCAGTGCTGTGCATGAAAAATACACAGAATATGATTGTGAGTTTCCATAACAGCCACTAAAAAATTGACATAATTTGATATAATGGCACAATTACAAGAGAGGTCTACAAAACAATTTGAAGATAGCTTACATCCATATAGATAAACTTCGGGTCCTCAGGCCAGAGAACAGTTCTTTTGAGTTCAGATTGATTAAAAGTAAAAATAATGGCAGGATCACAAAATTTGCTATGCCATATTTTAAAATCATCCTTATATAGGAGACAATCATGGAGCCTGTAGTATCTGCCATTGAATATACCTGCATATGCCAGGAATATTTGCTTAAATGTACATGTATACCAGGAAGTGGTAAACGCTGAGGGTGCTGTCTTTGTAGATGGTAGTCAGAAAATAATGTTAGTTATAAGTGCTGGGAGGAGATAGACAAAGGATAACACCTTATATTTGACATTGAAAGAAAACTGACCAGCGGTCCTAGATTATATATTTACTTTCAATATGAAGAATGCTTATACAATAGATTGTGTTGTTTAGATCATATTCTCAGTGCCTTAGCAACGATAAACAGTGATGGCTTTAGCATTTCGGAACAACAGAATTTCCTCCTACACTTTTTTTTTTTTTTTTAACATTTTATAAAGGTCAGAAATTCTAGTTAGAGATTGATAATTTTTGAAGTGAAAATGTATTATATCCATACCTGCAGTAAGTTTACCTGACCACTTGTGGTTCTATATTCAATTCCATAACGAAAACAACAGAAAAATTGCAGCAATTTTATATATGGTTTATCACAGCTCAGGCTCTTCCTGCAGTTAAGCTCATGGAGAAAGCAACTGTCATGAATTCCATCTTCATGTGCATGGAGAGTCCAGAAGCATCAGGCAGTGAGGTAGTGGAGGGCAATGATCAGGAACCAGACTACAGGGATGTGTGTGCCTGTGGTGATAGCGGCTGGAGATATCTGAATTCTTGATTGGTAGCTTAGCATGAGGCTGAACAAGATGGCAACTACAATGAAAAACTGAAGAGATCTGTGTCAGAGTGGTCAGAAGTCTGGGCTGCATACTGGAGAATAAGAGTGTTTGAGAGGTGGAAGATCAAGGATGCCAGCCAGCAGCTGCAGCAGTCACAGGGACTTCTTTACAGACTTCATTTTGCATGTTTGTTACTGTGTATGAGGTTGTTAGGAGATCAGGGGATCCAAGGGTCCTCTACATGTCGTAAAAGGTGAGTCACTAGAAGGTTCCACAGTGAATGTGGAGGTATGCGTGAAGTGCATTTTTTTGTGTTTTCACAAGTGAATCTAAATATTAGCGTCTGTAACCAGGATGTGGACCTTGGAGCCAGCTTAGGGATGGAACAGGGATCCAGAGACAGCAAGCAGATAGATTTCTTTGACAATTACTGAAGTGATTAAAACTGAATGTATATACTAATGTATAGTTTTTCCTCTCAGCTTTCATCCAGATCAAGAAATCAGAGATAGGATGAAGCTGTTGACATTATCTGTATTTATGTGAGTGCTACTTCTGTTTACTGTGTACGTTTATCTTTGTTATTGGCAACAAGCATATACATATATGCATGTAAGTCACTCTGAAAATAATATCTCCTATTTATTTGCATGGAAACTACAACAGATACAAAAAGTGCAATAACATTATTTAACAGAGCATGTTGTCAGCTACAAAACACTATTTGTAAACATAGTTACCACCATTAGCTATGCATTTTTGCCAGCAATGAACAGGAGCCTGTATGCCATGTTAGTAAAAATCCACATGGCCATCTGGAGAATGCCTTGTACTTCACACCACTGATGCCGCTGCTGAAACACACCACTCATGACTTCACTGTGCTTGCATCTACTGATTGGTGTCTGTAAGCTGTAAGTAACATTCAGCAAGCATCAGAGAATGCCAATGGATGTAATTCTTTCTGTATGGAGGAATTCAGTTCCACACTTTCCTTCTTATACACTTCCACATCAGATGCTATTTAGTGAGACTGCCCCTCTGTTGCATGGCAACAAAATGTAATGGAATATTGACAGAAGGTTCTGCCAAAAAATCATCTTATGCCTCTGAAGTCATAGACCAAAAAAAAAAAAAAAAAAAAAAAGACATTACTTCCAGACCAGCCTGCATATTACACAGATGCATATATGCGTGGCTCTACTGGGATTGCATGCTAAAGAATACTAATGGCTAAACCTCAGTGTCACAGTTTGATCTGGTTTGGCCTAGTTCTGTAGCAGGGGCAAAGGGACTCAAGGACCAACTTCAGTTGGAAGAGAACAGGGTTGTCAGGAGTAGTCAGCATGGATTCACCGGAGGGAGGTCATGCTCAACTAACCTGGTAGCCTTCTATAATTTCATTTCTGGCTGGGTGGGTTGGAGAGAGCAGTGGATGTAGTCTACCATGATTTCAGCAAAACATCTGACACTGTCTCCCACAGCATCATTATAACAAAGCTGAGGAAATGTGGAACAGATGGGTGGACAGTGAGCTGGGTTAAGAACTGGCTGTGATCGGTGGCACAGAGTCCATTTGGAGGCCTGTTATTAGTGGTGCTCCTCCAGGGCTGGTGCTGCGTACGGTCCTGTTCAACATATTCATCAATGACCTTGATGAGGGGATAGTGGCCACCCTCAGCAAGTTTGCTGATGATACAAGGCTGGGAGGAATGGCAGACACACTGGAAGGCTTTGCTGACATTCAGTGCGACCTGGACAGGCTGGAGATTTGGGCAGAACGGAACCAGATGAATTTAACAAGAGCAAGTGTACAGTCTTGCACCTAGGGAGGAATAACCATGCTCACTGGTACAGGCTGGGGGATGACCTGCAGGAGAAGAGCTCTGAGGAGAGGGACCTGGGTGTCCTGGAGGATGACAGGCTGTCCATGAGCCAGCAGTGAGCCAAGCAAGCCAGTGGTATCCTGGGGTGCACTGAAAAAACATGGCCAGCAGGTTGAGGGAGGTGATTCTCCCCCTCTACTCTGCCCTGGTGATGCCTCACCTGGAGTACAGTGTCCAATTCTGGGCTCCCCAGTACAAAAAAGACACGGATCTCCTTGAAAGAGTCCAGTGGAGAGCTACAAAGATAATTAAGAACATGGACTCTTTCTCTTACTCTTCTCTTCTCTTCTCTTGTTATCAACTGGAACCACTGCTTGCTTCAGACCACAGAACTTGTTTCTCCTTCAGCTATGTAAGCTCTTCCTGATCAGATAGGTTTGTCATTACTTAGTACAGTTGGTTCATGAGGCCTAAAAATAAATTACTCTTTCCTCAATTATACTTTTACAATGTTGCAGAAAAATTCTTCATCTATTAAAGAGATGTAATGTCAGGGTGTAGGAAAAACTACAGTTTTAATAAAGGGTGAGAAAGTGTGAAAACAATGACACTGTATGAACTTGGCTAGTCATCCAAAACCAAGCAGTATCAAACCATTAAATCAGGCATTTAGCATAAGATTTTTTTTTCCATTCTCTTTTTTAGCAGACTTACCAACCAGCTTAACCTTGTCCCTAAATCTGTAAAAGATTTTTGTTCTGAAGCAATGTGACAACACAGGAGGCATATATGGGGAAAATAAATAGATTTAACTAAAAGAGAAGATCAAGCATTTTTAGCCTACCCATTTAAAAAACAAAACACAACCAAACAAAAAAAAAAAATCAACAGTTACTTTAATATGTGTTGGAGTGTCATGGTATTTGCTGGGTCAGATTTAACTTTCTTTTGGAGATGCAACATATTGCACTACCCTGCCAGTGTGGAACTGGGTGTGCAGAGGAAGACAGAAGGTGTTGGAACTGGGACATCTGACACAAACTGGTCAAAAGGATATTCCATGCCATCTGGTATCACACTGAGCAATAAAAGGTGGAGTAGAAAACAATGAATGGATGTATGTTTGGAGTGATTGTGTTGTTTCCTTGAGAAACTACTATGCATGATGAGCTCTGCTTTCCTGGAAGAGGCTTCTCAAATGCCTGCCAATGGGAAATACCAAACAAATTCCTTGATTACTTGAGGATTCAATTTTTGCTTTACTTAGAAATTTGTCTGTATCGTAACTCATGATTTCTTATACTTTTTCAGTTCCCTCCTCAACCCCCCCTGGGGAGAATAAGTGAGCACCTATGTAGTGTTTAGATTCCCACCAGGATGAAACCACAGTGCACAGCCTCCTGGTGACTGCATAATCAACACAGTGATTCTGATTATTTTTATTAGCAGGATGAGCTTTTCTCCTCAACAGATTAGATTCTTAGTTCCATAAAAATTTGAATAAAGTTGTTTCTGTTTTAATGCTATTACCTTGTGAGAAGAAAGATGGGGGAATAACTAGAGTTCTCTCTGTTCTGAACTAGTTTTAACACTTTTTTCCTTTCCATGTAATTTAGTCTTAGAACTATAGAGATATACAGATAGGAAGTCAGATATTTCTGGTACAGTCATTATCTGTCATTGCTTTTCAGTTGTTATGAAGTTTTGACAAAACCGTTATAACAGTTACATAATTCTTGCTTAGCAATGGGGTCAGGGAAGCGAAGACACAGGTGGACATGAATTTGACAAGGAATGCGAAATAAAGAAGCAGAGATTCTGCAGGTACACTGATGAGGAAAGGAACATCTACAGCAACGAAATGTATACACACATATACACACACAGTAAATCAGGGTCATAGAAACATAGGAGGGATTGAATTGGAAAAGACTTCTAAAGATTATCCCATAGGTAGAGGTACCTTCCATTTCATCAGGTTTCTCAAAGTCCCACCCAATCCATCTCTGAAAATTCCCAGTGAAAAGTCATCAACAGGACTGGAGTACTCATTCTGTGAACAGATTCTGAGAGAGACAGGGTAGTTTTCAACCTGGAGAAGGCTCCTGGGAGACTTTAGTACATTCTTTCAAGGTATAAAAAGAGGCAGAAGAACTTTTTACTAGGACCAGCATTGAGTGACAGAGCAAGGAGGAAACACTGCAATCTGAAAGAGGGTATTTAGATTGGACATCAGGAAGAACCTTTTCATGATGGGATTGATGAGTTTGGAACATATCGCCCAGAGAAGTTGTGGATTTTCCGTCACTGAGAGTGCTCTAAATAAGCTGTAACTTGGTAGTTCCTTTATCTTGCATACCTTACCATGTATATCCCCGATGTCTTTTGCAATGTTTTCAAATAAGCAGACGTAGAGGTATTAATCCTTCCCACTTTAAAAACAATCATGGTTTTGAATATTTTAGTTTACAATTTTTGTCCATTTGTATTAGAAAAAAGTCCATAATTTCCTACAGTTCATTCCTGAATCCAAGTTACCCATAAGCTATAGATTTTAGAAATGAAAAAAATTTCCTTAGCAACCAGCTGTGACATCACTAATTACATGCTCGCAGGGAACTGGCAAATGAAAGCAAAATATTTTTAGACATTTGTATTTCGTGAAACTGAGTAAGGAAGAAGAAAAGGAAGAACAGGGAACAAGAACAACAAAAATCTTGCATTACAGTCAGTAGTTATTTCATTTGTTCCTTTTTCATAACATAATATAGTCATCAACAATTGAGATCTTTTAATGTTATGAACTTTTACATTACTAAAAACAGGATAGTTATCTGTACATGTATATTTTTACATGTTTAGGAATTTAAACAGTGTCAAATGACATGCATTTTTGCATCTATGTTTTTAATTGGTCTGTACAGTGAAATCAATGATAACATAATTACCTTAGAGATTATGCATGACGTGAAAATTATGCTTTATTTTTATCAAACAGAAAGAGCACTTCATGTATCAACATGTCATGTGATCTTTTACTTATCACAGAGTGAATGTATGGTTTGCAAGGAGCAGAAATTGCATTCTCCCTCCAAATGGCAAATAATAGTTTTCAATAAACCAAACTGATCTTTCAATTTTTACTGTAATCCTCTTTTTTTTGTTTTGTTTTTTGTTTTACATTTGAGAACTTCAATGTTATTGGCTGAAAGAAGAATAATGTTTTATGAGTGTAGTGAAAGAGAATACTGAACAAGATAAGCTACTGTCTCCTGGTTTACTTTAGTGTTATGATGAGAACTGAAAGGCAATGGAGATGACCTAGACTTTACTGAAAAGTTTTCATAGTTCATTTGTTAAAATATTAAGTGTTTGGTAGAATTATTTTTATCTTAAAGATGTGTTTTTTACATGGTACTAACTTGGCTGGCATAAAAAGACTCTTAACAGTGAATATCTAGATAAATTTGCACTCAAGTCTGTACAATTAGACAAATTCCCTTCAGAAGTTATGTCACACTAAATGCAAAAAGTCATGAAACATAAAATTTTTAGATACCATGTTTGCATAAATAAGTATCTTGTTTTTCCTGCTTCAATTGTTTGGCCAGCTGCCAAACTCAGAGTGACTCCTTCCAAAAACAATTTACAAGAGACTCCAGAGCATTTTCTTATTTTGCAATGTAAAGAAAAGAACAAGTGATTTAAATAAAAATAGTTGTGCATTCTTAAGCTTTGTATACAATCGTGATAGTATTTTTTCCACCACTTTCTCCAGTAGACAGAAAAATACAATGTACAGTTGTACACAACAAGACTTCCCTTTTTAACTTAGGCTACTAGCAGTGAAAGAGGATACTGATCTTATAGAATTCATCTTAGCCAATTAGAAATATACTAAACAGTAAGATTCTGATCTGAAATTAAATTAGTATCGAAGAAAATCTATGAAGTTACACTGGAACATTATTCAATATAAGGAGTACCAGTGCAAGATTTCATGAAGCTGTTTTAACATCATCTTCTTCTGGTGTGTTCAATGTGATTTTGCCCCTGATTACTGCTTGAAACTAATAGATTGTCTAACATGTCTAGCACGGTAAACAGTATACAAAAGGGGAGTGGATCCACCGCATGAATCACAATGGATTTTAGTTCTGTAACTGCACTTCACAAAGTTCATCTTCCACAAACTTGGGTTGATGACTAATCCTACTACCAGTTTGTGAAGATGACATTTCCAGAATTTTCTTATTTTGGAACATA
The DNA here is from genome assembly GCA_023055505.1 of Callipepla californica brunnescens. NCBI lineage: Eukaryota > Metazoa > Chordata > Aves > Galliformes > Odontophoridae > Callipepla > Callipepla californica. The sequence continues at coordinate 5,341,551 of JALIRH010000023.1, read as the reverse complement.
TACTTCTAGAATATTCTATTTAAACTTTTCTTTGTAATGAAATTTTGCAAAACTGACATCAACTGGAGGCAGGTAACAGGGTTTTTTGTTTGTTTTTCTTAATTTTTTTTTAATCCTATTTACTTGTGGAGTAGAGATTTTAACTTTAATGGTAGTCAATACCAGCAAGAAATAATAATTCACTTCCCAGTCTCTAAAAAGATTTGATTTTTCCATCACTTAAGGAATGCAAATGATGTAATTATATGTTTATGGCTTTTTGATACTATTCGCTCTGTTAAGTAATGGGCAAAATCAATTTCTGTCCTATTATTCAGATTCTGACCTGGAATTTAAGAACACATTCAATAGTTGTTATTGTGAAGGAAAATTCAACCCATCACTGATGAGGCATTTGCTTAAACTTGTAGGGATGCATGATAAGTAGTTATGAAAACAGTTATGAAATGTGCAAAATTTTCTGTTTGTTTCATCAAAAAAGATTTTATGTGATTCCTAGTGATTATAATTGAAATATCAACACTGTTAATTTCATTTGAGAAAAGTCAGGAAAGATCCCTTCTGCACAGACCTAAGGTTCTGTTTCATTTCTATGCTACAAATATACTGCAGTTTGAAGATATTTGTATGTGTTTTCTTGTCTCAGAAATAAATCCAGATGCTATTTTCAGACAGTGAGCATACTGAAGTTCACTGACCAACTAGTAAGATAGGGAAATGTAGCAGGGGTGTTTAACACAGCTGTCTGTTTGCATGTTTTGCAGCACAATTGTCACGCTTGAAAAGATCAGAGCATCTGAGCAACAACTATCTTGATCTTTTTTTTTAATGTTTGAATGCAACTTTCCATTTCATTTATTTACTTTTTTTTTTTTGTCTAACAGTGCTGAATCATATACTTCAAATATTCAATTTCACATAGCTGCCATCATACCAGTGGAGATTCAAAAAGCTTCAGAGTGAGAAGATTTTCATTACTAGGCTCTTTGCTATTCATTTCAGGAACCTGTAGATATCCAAACGTTCGATTGTTCAAGTGTTAGCATTTTATTATTATTTTTATTATTTTTTTCCATTGGTTCTAGAGCTTTTCTTCCTTCTAATGAAGTAGTTAATGATGATCTCATCCAAACGTTAATGCTCATTTCTAAACTTGGTAATATACCAACCTCTTAAAATAATAGATGCTTTAAAATTCTAGAAACTGCTTTGGCTAAATTTCAATTTTAAAAAGTAGTACCATAAATCTACTAAGAAGATTGCTAATCCATGACTTTTGTTTTTTTCTTTTCTTCTTGTTGTTTTTTTTTCCACTAGTTTTATTTTTAGTTTTCCTTAAAACTGTTAATGAGAAAAGTGGTTTTAAATGGTGCTAAGCAAAGGAACTAATACTTTACTTTTTTCTTAAGGGTAGCAGAAGTCAAAGGGTACAGGCAAGATTTTTCTGATGTATATTTCTTCTTGAGGAAATAGATGATGTTTCCTCTGACTGGCAGTTATCCATTCACAAATTTATTTCCTTCCTTCCTGATGAGTTTAACACATATTGTATTAATGTGTTCAGAAGTTGTAAAGTAATTGTTACTGATATTTGTTCAAGTAACTTCTGGGTAAATCTTGACAGAAGTGTAAATATGCTGTACAATTTTTAGATACTATTAAATATTGTAAACTGAAATGTAAATCATAGGCAGTCAAGATGGTTTACTTATTTTTTCTTTCTCTAGTCTCATAAAAAATAAAATAAGGTTGCACTAGTTTAAAGCTATCTGTATCTGCATTAGCATCAAAGATGAAACATATATGCATATAAAACAAGAATCATTGATACTGTTGTTACTATCTGGACAGAAACTCAGTTTCTTAAAATATATCCTTAAAATAAAAATTTTCTGTAACTGATCTTACCCATCAGCAATCCCATTTAGTATATGTTTCACTGTAAACAAATGCCACTAAATTTTATGGACAAGGACATTAAGAACTCTTAAGGAAGTAGTAGAAAAATTACCTTAAAAATTGTTTTTGTGAGAAAAACGATAACTGAATAGTCAGAAGGACAGATATTAGTTGCACATGTGGAAGACTACCTTACTCCTCTTCCCAGCACCCTCAGCTTCTCCTCTCAAGTTTTCCATGTCATGTTGAGTGTTTGTATTGAGTTTTGACCATTTGCCACAGTTTCTAAAACTTATGAACACCCTCCCTGCAGTGCTTAAGCCATTCTTTGGCAGATGTCATATAACATCTAAATGGTTTGAGCAGTAGATCTGAATTAGTTTAAACAGAAAAGAGGAGTCATGAGAAGGTATGAGGATTGAAGTTAAAACGAGCTGACCAAGGCTAAGCTCTGCTTCATTGCTCTTTTTTCCTTCAAAATAATTTTTTACTGCCTTTTTTTTTTTTTTTTTTTTTTTACATTCCCTATACGCTTCTGACTAGACAGTTGCTTTAAACTTTCAGTCAGCCATGCTTCCAGTTTGTTAACCAGCCTTTGGGTCTTTCAGTCAGCCATGCTTCCAGTTTTTTAACCAGCCTTTGGGTCTCAAGCTAATTAATTCTTTCCTCTTAAGGAAATGATGAAGGCTGTGCATAAGTGCAAAATTACTGACAAACAGACTTCTAAACATGAGAAGCTTCTTGCTTCTTACACTTAGAGTATTTTCCTGACATTTACAGTGGACAATGGATTCATTATTGGATATTCCTCCCATGCTGTGTAGCCCACAGCATCCAGAATATCCAGGATAAAACCACCCTTTCAAGTGTTCCATAATTCCATTTTATTTATGTTGTACTCCCTTAAAATTTAAAAATATTTAGGAATGTGCTTTTTAACAAACACTATATTTATATAAACTTGTTTTCATAGGGATTCTCCAAATGGGTTTTTGAGTATGAGCAAAAGCAAACATATGAGGATATGATGAATTCCTGATAAACGAAGTGCTGCTACATCTTGAACTGCAGAAACAATGATTTTTGTTCTCTAAAGATAGGCATAAGATGCATTCTGTGAAAAAATGTGACATAGAACAAGAAAAAGGAATAAGCATTTTATCTTAAATTGAAAATATTGCATTGGAAGCAAGGCTACTGATAGCATCATCAGAAAAGAAGATATAAAGTTGTTTACTTTTAAAATACCTAAGTGAGTAGTAGCTGAAGTTGCAATAAAATGATGCCAACATAGTTAAAACATGTCTACACTTACCCAGAAATAAATGTTTCTGAAAGTGTGCCATTTTCTTTAATCGTTAAAGAAAAGGACAAAGAATGTTTTAAACCATATATACCTGAAAGACATGCATAAATGTCATTAATATCTTAATGTGATAGTGTAAATTCTTGGGCAGAATTCACCAAGGTGAGCAAAATTCTGAATATGATTAAACTTGGGGAAACAAAAGATATTCTCTTTGGAGGTCTAACATACTTGTCCAGAAATGGAAGCAAGAAGATGAATATCACAGCCTGCACGAGTCATAACAGGAGGCATTAAAATGTCATTTTCAAAGCTCTCAATTCTTTTAATGAGTCAATTCAAGAGTGTTAAGTATAGTTATTCAGAAGAAAAATGCAAAAAATGCTCTGAAGTGCATATTGAGTATAAAAATAAACTATTAACTTTGAATCAGAAGTTTATGATACACATGGCTAAATTACAATACTGATAAAGATTTCCAGTCTTGTATCCATTGTATTTGCCATGTGACGAACCATATTTTTATAATATTTAACAATCTTGTTTCTTTAAAATAAGAAAACACTGAATTAGTTTAGATCTTTATGTGTCCATAAACTGTGTCTGTAAAACAGCAATTCCATATTAATATATATTTTTTAATTCCCAATTGCTTGTTAGACTAATAGATTTGATTGAATTAGTCAGTAGGCTAGGTAGTGAAACACATAATATTTATGGTTATCAGTCTCAAATACATATTAAGTAGCCTAGATAGAGAAGTGTAAAAATATTAGCCTACAGATTAAAACTACACCTCCTCATGTTCTCCCAAAATATAACTGCAGTCTAACATTATTCTCACCCCACTAAGTCCACAATCTAGTGTGGGTTTTTTTCAGATTTTCAATACCATAAGTAAATTTTTAAAAGTCAAAGTATATTTACAGCATTACGTACTTACTATTAACACCCTTCATAGTTTCAAATCTTTTAAGTACACTAGACGCAACTCAAGGAACAAGAGGTGTTTTCAGCCCACATCCCTTCTTAAAGCAACAAACAGTAGCTCTTGTTTATCTCTTGTGTCGTTTATTGAACTATTCCTATCCAGTGTTAGATACATACATGTGAGCAATAGACTATTTAAACAACTGACCCCTAGGAAAGACATTAAAAATATTATTAAAATATAGTCATTATGGCTTTCACATTTCAGAGTTTTGATAGTAGTCAAATAGAAAATAAACACATTATGTTCTTGAGTTCTTCAAATTCCATTGATCAATAGCTAAGATTCTGAAGATCTGTACTGAACAATAGATGCAATATTTCATCTTTAGTTACCTAATCAGGTAAAACCTAGGCTTGGTTAATAGTACTTGAACTTGTTTACAACTGCTGCCATTGGAGGTAGTATTTATTTATATTTATTTTTACATGAGGTGGTTGCTGCATTTTGATTGCCAATTTTCAACTAGAGTTGAATGTTCAAACTTATAGTCTTACAGCAGCAAATGTTTAAGAACTAGCACTCTAAACAACAGTTTTGAAAGACTAGCACAGCCTGCATACTAAACAACCAACATGTACAGCAAATTTTACAGAAAATATTCAATTCACAATATTAATATCTTAGTGCTTTGGAGATACTGATTACAGTCAATCTAAGAACACAACAATAAAAGTATTTTACAATATTGATGACAATTTCAAATAAGATTTGGAATATTGTAGAAATTCTACTGGAAAGCTAATACTATGTGAATTTCTAGAAGGATATTAAATAACCTGGGTAACAGATCCAGTTAATTATAGGCCTCTAAGATTGATATTGATCCTGAAGAAAATAATGAAACAGCTGGTATTGGTTAGATTAAAAAAGAATTAAGGGGAGTTAATAGAATTAATGACGATTAACATAAGGCTTATGAAAAGTAAGCCTTATTACTTTCTTATGGTTCCCTTTAAAAACAACTGCCAACTTGAGGGATGCAAATAACCTCTTCCTTTCATTTGATACCATGCCACACAGTACAGCATGAAGTATAATGCAAAATCCCTAGGGCATATACTGCATGGAAGAAAACCTGATTATCAGTGTCTCTTGAAGAATTCTTTACAGTTTGTCTACTGATTCAACACTGAATATAAGTACTAATAGCATTTTACTGTAAATTTCATATGTAGGAAAAACTGATTCATTAAATCATAAATAAATCACGGACAAATTGAATCACCCATAAATCAGCTGAATTACAATGTTAGAGGTAAAGTATGTTATACAAGAAGGAAAATGTATCATATACTAAAAAAACGGAGAGTCACTCATGGAGGCCCTAAGTCTGAAAAAATCCTCATGCTTCAGTGTACAGCCTGAGTCACTGTGATCAACAGCTTTGCCAATGAATAAGTCAATGAAATCTTTTCCTGAAATACTCTAAACAGAGTAAAAATTTTATTACATTTGTGTCTACTTATTTGACACGGAAATGTCAGGAATACTGAGTTCAGTTACAGCACCCGTAATTTCACTTTTTTTCAGTAATGATATTGAAAAGCCCAGGTTGTCCAAAAAAGTCCCAAACTGTTTTTTAAGAGTTGAAGTAAACAAATAAGGGAAGTCCATTAAACATGTTAGTAACTATATTAAACTTTTTTTAATAATTAATTTCATACAGATGGGAACTAAGACTTGCACATTTTCTGCATTTTGTTACCTACTAGCCCCAGATCCTAGGCTCTAACTTTCTAACTCTTGCTTTCACCAGCAACCGTTGTTTTTCCTTTTTGTCATATTTGTAATGACAGTCTTGAAAGCAGCCTATTTATCTTATCAAAGAAAATCTGAAGTGTGACAGTATCAAGGTTTATAGTAGCTTACCTAGGAATAGAAATCTGATTAATAACCACTTTTCAGAATGATGGAAAAGAAGGAGTTTCTGGTACCTCGCAGTAGAGATTTGTCCTGAAGTAGGATAGGGTTTTTCATCTTGGTAGTAATTAACTACTATAACAATTTACCAAGACTTTAGAAGAATTTAGTTAGAGGAAAAAAATCAATATTCTTTGTTTTTCTCTGTATTCTTTTGTTTAGTTTATTCCATATAGTAGTTCACAAATATCTATTAGACATCAAATAATTTTTGAAATCAGAAATCTGAATAAGAGTTGGAAAGAGTGAACTACAATGATTTATTCTATTCATACAATATATGAAAAATATGACTACAGATTAGTTTTTGTCAAAGTGATGGAATACACTTTGGTATGGACTGTTATAAAACTACATGCTACTCTTTAGAATTGAGTTAACACCAATAAATGAGCAGCGTGATTGGAAAATCCTTCTCTCCAATTTGTTTATTAACTGCAAAAACTTTATTTATTTATTTATTTATTTAATCATTATCTTACATTCTTTTACCAGCTTTAGTAAATTTATTATCTCTCCTCATCTTAATTGGGTCATTTTTGCTTTTCTTCTGCCCCAAAAAGAGACGGGAGGGTAAAAGAGGGCAGGGAGGCCTTCTCCCCCTTTTTTTATCCCTGTTGTGCCTGAAACCATGACAGAGGCACTGGTCCAGAGAAGCTGTGGATCTCCCATCCATAGAAATTCAATGTCTGTTTGGATGTGGCTTTGAACAGCCAGGGTGGCAGCCCTGCCTAAGACAAGAGGGTTGGAACCAGATATCTTTAAGTTCTCTTCCAAGCCAAACAGTGTATCTATGTATCTATGATTCTGAGAAGGTTTGTATCTTTAAATGGACAAGCTGAATTCATCTAGGCTCATTCTTGAGAAATAATTATTTCTCCTTTCTTTTTTTTTTTTTTTTACTTGTATTTGCTTGAAATCCATTGTGTATGGATTCTTTAACTATTATTAACCCTTATTTAATGAAAGAAATCAAAAATGATGTATTTACATTCATTTGTCTGATTGTTTACTGTGTCTGTAGAGAAAAAATGCTATTATGATCTCTAATTAATTGACCAGTTCATTGTGGAAGGGTCATAACACAAGAATGAATGGAGAATAGAAGAGTATGGTTCACTTCTTTCTGTGGAGTGTTTGCTTGCTTTTGTGGTCTACATAGTACACTGAAGTGGCAGAAAACTTTTTCTCTTTGTACACACTTGCTATACATATGCAGAATCAAAATTCAATTCCATTCTACACAGTAATGAGAGCCTATTAGAAGACTTACATGTGTGTTATGGGTTACAAAATATGCATAACTTGGAACTTGTCGTGTTACACACTGTGTACAGTAGAAACACAAAGATAAAGTCAGTTACATTTTTTTATACAACACCATTAAACACGTCTATGGGCTCTCTTATGAACTGTAGCAAGCACACAGATCCCTATAAAAAAAAGGAGTTGGCTTGATCCTTAGAGTATAAATGCCTTTAGTTGCAGACTTCAGGTTTCAGCATGTAATATAAACTTAGTGCTTGTTCCAGTTCTTGTACAGGCCTTTATTTTCATCATGTTGGTTGTTATACTTCGTTTCATTGCTAGACTTGGTATCTCTTCAGTGGGAAAATTTTTCTAGTAGCTGGTACTCTTTGTTTTACATATTCTATCTTTTTTTTTTTTTGTTTATTTTACTCAAGATGAAAATAAGTGTTTAATTATGGAACATAAGGTTGTTATTATTATAAGAAATTGGCTGTTTATCTCACTTTATCCTAAATTTACACAAATAATTGTAGTGCAAATCTTCTGTTTATCTAACACGTAATTAAATCTTTACAAATTATTTCATGTACATATTTATAATATATTCATAACAAATATCAGAAAAGTTAATGAATGTTCACACCACAATAATTATATTTGCTTGTTTCATGTATATTTAAAATGAATGTATTTGTAGTTGCTTTAAAAAGATGAAATCCTGCTTCTATAGTTGTAGAACCATAGTATCATTTGTGTTGGAAGAGACTTCTAGAGGTCATGTAGTAAAATTCTCCTGCAATGAACGCAGACATCTATAGCCAAATTAAGTTGCTCAGAGCCAAGGAGATTTTCAAGGTCACAGTAAAGGGGATACTTTTTAGGTGTACATTAAAGAAGCAGATATCATTATTGTGGTGTGAACATTCATTAACTGCAGTTTTGTTTTGCTTTTTCTTTGTAATCTGCAATCTTCAGAGTGAAACTTCACAAATGCATAGAGAAAATTGACTTGCTGTTTCCACTGGGGTATAGAGACTACTGCATCTTTGTAATGGCTGTGCTATGTTTGGCATTAGTTTTGTAGATGTTGTAAAAATGTTAGAGCAATTACAGAAATTCTAAAGGGGTATTCAGATATCTGAGGAAAAAAAAAAAGAGGGGGGTGATTCTGATTCTGTTCTACCTTGTAGGACAGTCAGATACAGATTTCACATCCATGCTAAATTCAGAGAGTCATATTCATAGAGTAACTTGTGTTGGGTCTAAGACCAAGGGAGGATTCCCCAAACTTACCGCCAAGGTAAGCCCTTCTCACTTACCCTCAGGGTCCAGGCGTCCTGAGGGGGAGATCCCACAGTGAAGAAAGAAGCAATGAAGGAGTATTAGCCAGCATCAATGAAACTGCTACCTGAAAAGCCAGCTGTAGCCTGGTCTTCATCAGAAGGGTAGTCTGTAGGGTGAGGGAGAAGGTTGTGCCCCTCTACTCTGTCTTCTTGCATTCAGGCCTGAAGCCCCCAGTACAAAAAGAATGCAGAGATGTCAAAGTGGGACGGATGAGGGCCATAAAGATGCTTAGAATGCTGAAGAATATCTCCTGCAGAGAAAGTTGAAGGAACTGGGCTTGTTTGCTCTGGAAAACAGAAGGCTCCAATTTGTGGTTGTCCCATACTTGAAAGGAACTTAAAAATATAAAATGAGACTAATTTCTTACACAGTCTTACAGTGATAGAACAAGGATAAGTGCCTTTAATCTAAAAGAGGGAAGAGTTAGACTAGAACTTAAGAAAAATATATTTATTCAAAGGGTGGTAACTCAATCTAACAGGCTACTCAGAGAAGTATGGGATGGATGCTTCACCAGAGACATCCAAGGCCAGACTGGATAGGGTCCAAGGCATCCTCATGTAATGGTTAGCAACTCTGTCCATGGCAGGGAGTTTGAAACTAGATAATCTTTAAGATCCCTTCCAATGTGAGTCATTATATGTTTATTTAAATCCATGATTTATATAAAAGAAATTAAAATTTCCTAAAGATATAGTAACTCAGAATCAGTTATTTTAAAGGCAATGAGTTCTCAGTAGAAGAAAATAATGTCAATTCGAAAATAAAAATTAAAAATGTGTGATACTGTACAGACTGAGACAGAGTTTCAGTTCACTGGTTCAACTATCAATAAATGGTCTTTGATATGTAAGGAACAAGACATAGATTTCCAACGTCAGAGTGCATATCTAAATCACTGTTCAGAAGGTTTACTTTGAGAATTTCCCATTGATATTTTATTGTCCAAAATTAAAGTGTCATTAAAATCTTGATTTTGAAAATTATACACGTACAAAAATGGGCAAATAACTGAAAACCTAAGCTGTGTGTGGATGTGAATTGTCCTTTCAAAATATACAAGATGTCCTATAGATGTAAACTATGGATTCAGTGCTAAGTTACTCAATTGAAATGAAAGGATTTTGTCTTCAAATTGAAGTAAGTCTGCAGGTGCTACCCTTGAAACTCAGTCGAATTCTGTGGACACTAGTAATTCTATTTTTAGTTTTATACTGAGGTACTAAGAATAGAAGTAGGTAAACTGTCATTACAGTAACATCATTGACAATAGCATGAACAGCTGGGGCTTATCCTTTATTCAATTGATCAGTCCTATGCGCATAATTGCAGAGCTGCCTATGCCAAATAATGAGCCACCAAATTTCATCTTTTAAATGTGTATTTGCAGTGTAATTGTGTTTTTATATTAAAAAGTAGTAGAATAAACAGAATTCTCAGCTATAATGTCCTAGGATAATAAAAGGAGGCTTAAATTCTCTGTTATATAATTGAAATATTTTGCATGTTGAACATGATTTCAGGAAGCATCCAAAATCTATACTCATCATCTGAAAGTGAAATCACCTTGTTCTCCATGGTTCATTTGAAAGCAGTGTCATTTTTTGCTAATCCACACACAAAGGTAAGTTTCTTTCTTTATCTTCACTTTTAATTTCTTTATATCAATATCAATTCCTTGAAGTGCTTCAGTCTTGTGGAGTAGAATAATATGCCTCATTTGCATAGAATCATTTTTATTTTCTATAGAGTTAATATGATTTCTATTATTTTCTGAACAGTATAAGAGTCAGCATAAAAGTGTTACAATCCTCATATTCATGCTTTATACTTAACAAGATATTCCAAGTGCCCTCAGGACAATTGATTCAGTAAATCACCTTTTTTTTTTTACTTAATTTAGACATTGCCAATAAACCAATTTCGGATCCTGTTTGAAGTTCTTCTTTGGCATAAGAGTTAAGTTAAAATAAGCATTGGTCTTGGACTCTCTAAATAACCATTTGTAGTCTGATAAAATGAATATGCAAGAGTCAATTACTGCTATCATTATTTACCAAGTGTCACAGGCAGCATGTTGTATTTTCAAGGGTAGAATGAAAAATCAATACGAAATAAACAGACATTTCTAAGTGCAGAAATGTGTGTCATCTGTACGATATTTAACGTATATTTGTAGTAAGATGAACAATGCAGTGGAAGTTATCTTGTTTTAGTACACTAAGTACTTTTTTACAGTACTCCAGTCCAGTCATCTGCCTTAATTCCCATATAACCTCATACAAGTTATTGCATTTATGTTAAATATTAAAATCTAGGAATATGCTGTCTCTATTGTCAATTGACATAAGGATTTAAGACCATTTAAAACAGTCTAACATTTATTATGAAATCTATTAAAATACTAATATGAAAGCCCTTTTTTACTCATGAAATTTTGTACCTATCCAAGCCACTTGCTGCCAACTTCTCCAGGAAAATGTTGTGAGGGACAGTGTCAAAGGTTTTCTGAATTCTAGGCAAACTGTATCGACAGCTTTTCCCTCATCCACTAGGTGGGCCACATAGTCCTATAGAAGGAGATCAGGTTGATCAAGGAGGTCCTGTCTTTCAAGTACCCATGCTGGCTATGTCTGATGACCTGCTTGCCCTTCACATACCATTTGATTTCACTCATGATGTTTTACTTCCACACAGAGGTCAGGATTAAAGGTCTGTAGTTCCCTGTGTCCTCCTTCTGACCCTTTTTGTAAATGAGCATTACACTGGCGAGTCTCCACTCTTCTGGAACCTCCCTATTGATCAGCACTGATAAATGATGAAAATGCTTCAGTGATCTGTCAGCTTCCGTCAGCTTTCTCAGTATCCTCAGATGGATCACGTTTCCTATGGACCTGCTTTGGACATGTCTCTATGTGGACTTTAACATCTTCATTTACTCATCCTTCAATCTCCAGAGCCTCTTGCCTACTGTGCACAGGCACCTGGAAAGATAAGGTATGCTGAGAGAGGATTAACCTGCCATCCAGTGTGGGGTCCTGTTTCCATTCCTCCCTGTGTCTTAAGTCCTATCCTACTTGATGGCATGAGGTGAGGGGTTCCACTGCTTCTTGCAAAGTGTCACCTCAGTTATTACATAGCAGGTATGACAGGGCGTGGCTCCATCCAGCTATATGCCTTTCATGCTCCCTGATCCTCTTTAATTCTTCTACCTCTTCCTTTAGCTACTACATCTTCAATTTAGACTTGGTTTGGTATTTCTCAGAGAGTCAACCCATACATGCTCAGTCTGAGACCAAAAGCATCCTATGCTGCCCATCCAAACCCAAGTTACATCCACTCACTCTCCTGTACCACTATGATGACAGCTTTTTTCTGTTGATGAGTCTGGACTTGCCACAGTTACCTACATATCTCTCAGAAGAAAACATTGATCTGCAACTGGTACTGTCTGGGATGAAATTAGGAAAAGGGGAGGGCTCAATGCAGCACTAACTCAAGTTATGGCAAATAATTGTATGCATTCTGATACACTGTTTAATGCAATCAAATTGCAAGATAAATTGCTTTCTGTTGTGATAAAGAAATTTGAGAACATCTTTCAAGACTGCTGAAAAAATTATCAGTTTTTTGGTACTTGGCAACTCTGATTCCGATTGGCATAGATACATAATCGGCAAATTTTCAAATGCAATGAATAAAGTTGTAATCAAATATTCATATCAAAAATTTGATTATCTCTTTACTAAATTTTTATAAGACCTGTGTTATCATAGAAAAATATCCCTTGCTTCTCAAACACACCTTATTCGTGTCATTATATCTTGGCAGTATGTATATTTGTGAACAATTATTTTCAAGGATTAAATAGAGGAAAAGTAAAATTTTATCAACAATCTCTTTTGAACATATTGATAAGTCACTAAGAATTGCATCCACATCCACTGAACCTGACTGATCCATTAGTTTTATCGAAAAATAAAAATAAAAATTAAAATTAAAATATCCCACTAATTTTGTTTTCTCACCACATTTTTTAGCTAAAAAGAGAAAGGTTTTTTTACTTATGTACATTGACTATATTACTTATTATATATGTAGCTTGAGTCAAATTCTCTACACTGCATGTGAACCAGGCAAGCTAAAAATTTGGACACCACTGAGTTAACCCATTGCTTGCTTGGCATACATGCAATACTCCAGTCTTTCTTTGACCATATTTTGGTCAATAATAATAAATAATCAATGTCAAAGCAATGTGTTGTCAAGCACGCTTCATTACCATGTTTTTTAATTTAGAAATGGTAATAACAATGGGAATTTTGTGAGTTAATGAAAACATAGGAAGTATAAAAGTCATGAGAAAAATAGGTTTATATTTTATTTTAACAAATTCCCAAAAGGAAAATGAGTCCATCACAAATCAGAATTCAACAGTAGGAAGGACAATTTTGAAATATTTTAGATTTTTGAAATTAAGTGTTTGGATGTGTACACCAATCTTTTGGGAGGGATTCTTCCATCTATTCGTGATCACCCATATAATTATATTTCAACTGACCATCATTGTTTTCATTTATAGGTTATATACTCATAACTTTTTTATTTTTGTCTTTGAGATCTTGACATGCTTCTACATTCCTACTGTAATCTGCTTCAATTTAGTTTCTCATTTAGAAATGTTCTTGTCATCTAGTTGACTGTAGGAACTGATCTTTTTCAAAATATATCAGTATCGAAATATCCAGTTAAGAAGTAAAACTATCTACCATACAGTGAATGACAGAACAGAAATGTCAATAAAGTATAGTCACTGAGACTGGATTAATATCTCCCTTAGGATATGCAGGCCATGCCTGAAAAACTAGAAAGGATGCAAAAATTTACCTTTTAAAATGGTCATAGAAGTTGCAACAAATTATTCTTCCATGCAGATAATTAAAGGCTTTTATTGCTACCTTATAAAAAGAAACAAAGAAAGAAAGAAAACAATAAAACCTCATTTGTTCAAATATATTTTATAGGAAAATAGAAATATATGATTTGTATGTTTGTACAGAGTGGGTTACAGTAAAACATGGAGATACACCTAAAAACAAATTGTGATAAGATTTTCTTCTTTTTTTTCTTTCATTTGGATAAACCAACCAACAAACAAACAAACAAACAAACAAAAAACATTATCAGGAAGCCTGAGATCTATCAAAAGAGATTTGAGGTCCCTGGGGAGACACAGTAGGACTCTGAATCACAAGCAGTATCTTCAATCTTTCAGTAACAAGAAAAGACCAGGAAAGAAACAAGCAATACCAGGTCATGAATACATGTCTCCAATAACGGTGATTCCATAACGATTTATGGAACTAAGACAGCTAATTAATTTTAAAGCAAAGATGTCTAAAATAAAATAGAAAATCAACATATGTGCTTTTATATTTTTCTTCCATGTTTTATTAAAAATATTGTTCTATGACATTTTTCTAAAAATTCCTTCTTGTTATAAGACCACCACTCAAGTAATAGTTGTTTAGAAGACAGTCTGATTATGCTCCTAAATTCTGAGTGTACTTGTTGCCAATGCTATTTCATACTATATATGTATTATTATATTTTATTATATCTATATCAATTCTGACATAATTAATATCTATATTATTTTAATCTATTTCAGAACGCATTGCATTGCATTATATATGTTTTTAAATTGACAGATTAAAAAAGGCTTAATCTGATTGAATCTCATTCTAACACCCTATATATTTATGCATAGTAACTATGACACTTAGATGACTCTGATTAGTTATTTTTCATCCAAAATAAATTAAAATGATCATTAAAATATGTAATTATACATCTTGCACCAGTTTTCCAAAACTGATCTTTATCCTCTAGGTGAGAAACAATAACAATAGTAAGGAAAGGTTATGCTTATGCACATCAATGTAATATCCTTGTAAAACATTTTATTCATTAAATCCACCCAAAGAATAATCAGTCCGAGGACAGTGTTGGAAAACAACCAGCTTCCAACACTTCAGTGAGCAGTTAGAGCCACTCTTCACACAGATCACTTCTGCGTCATGTTTGCTCCTGTTCCACTAGAGTAGATTTTATAATTGATACAAAGTCAAAAAGAACTGAAGTGGCCAAAACACAACAGTTAAAATCTGAACAGTGACCAAGTTTGTGAATACTGACACCTGTTTGCAAATATAAAATGACAGAATTTATCAAATAAATAACTCCTTAGGAACAGATCCTTGATTTCTGGATAGAGACAAGAAATGCTGTATTGGAATTATTTCACTCTGAAGATGTGTGTAATTGTATTTTTTTAAAAACAGAACAAACAAACAAACAAACAGAAACTACAAAAAAAAAAAAAAAAAAAAAAAAAAAAAAAACCCATCCATTATTAATACAAACACAATAGTTTGCTTGCCCAGGAAAGAAGTTGGCTGTATAGTGACATGAAACGCAGACACTAAAAGCATCTCAATTAGAGACATTTGTATGTAGATCTGTAATGAGTAATATAAGTACATTTGTGAAATAATTAAATAAATTTGATGAGAATGCTTGTTAGATGAGATATATTACAATTGTTACCAACAAAACCATCTACCCAAACTACCTTTCAATGAAAAAGAAATCTTTTTTGATATATGAGAGTCCTTAATTTATGGTTTTCTATGTTGGTGTTTTTTCACCCTCTTGCTGTGAAATCTTTATACAGACCGCATGGAATTACTTGCAAAAGACAGAAAACTAGTAAGGATTTTCTGCAGAGATGCTCAGCATGAATCTGCAGACATTTGAGAAGAGATATTTTATAAGAAATAGAAGGAAGAGACAAGAAAAGTCAAGATCATATTGTAGAACCATTGATTATGATTTATTGCTGAAAATTAAGAGAAGGCCCATTGAGCAGTGTTTCAGTTTGAGAAAAGTGACATTTTAATTTGTAAAACAGAATAAGCTAATGATAATAGGAAAGAAGGAGAAAAATAAGAAAAGATCAAGTGTGAGGACAAGATCACATTGCTGAGGAGGTCTGTTAAAAGAGAACAAAAAGTAATGCAATTTTATAATAGGCTAATCAAAAGCACAAGGCATTTGTAGTGAAGAGATTACAGCAGTATGTTTGCATCTTAATACAGGTGTCATTATTCAGAAATAAATTAAATCTTTTTATCTAAATAGTAGAGTCACAGGTAGATTGCTCATTCAGAGATACCTCCATGGAATATGGCAACATGGTGTGAAAATACTCCTTATAACTCACAGGGGGTTGAATTATCCTACGTGGAGCTGAGTGGTAATGCAAGTACATGGCTTATGGGATCTAAACCTGATCATTAGTAGTGCATTTTGCTCTTACAAGATGAATAAGGCTCTGCAGACTTAACTCAGGTTTCTTGTCAGTCAGTAGCAGTGAATTTATCCAAATACACTCAGGTAGTCATATAAACATTTTTTTTCCCTGATACTGATATGTCTTAGACACCTTTATTACAGGAACTTAAGATACAGTGTCTGTAGCTTATGGTGTGTTGCTTGACCTCTGCACAGACTGAAACTCCTGGGGCCTCAGAATTTGTAAAATCTCTTTGTCCAAGATTTCAAAGAGGAGTGTTTTCTATGTGTCTAGTTTTGAAGATTTATGTAATAAAAACAAAGATATCTGAGAGGAAAAATTATACACAAAAAATGTTTCTCCCTTCTTGGACAGATGATACATACCAAGACTTAAAAATTGCTCCACGCAAATTTGTTTTCAGAAAAGTAATAATTGTTTGAAATTCAGATAGGTTGAAGGTAAACAATCCTGTCACACATTTCATTCATATTTGACCATACTATGCCTTTCCAAAACAGTCATATAATTACAATTAATCTTAGATCCTGAAGGTTGTATTTTTAAACCAATATACAGCAATATGTATAAAAGAACGTAAATGTTCCTACATTCGAAGTGCTAAAAATGATTGATAAGTTAAGATTTACACACAGACACAGACTCTATATATCTTGAGGGAAGATTACAATTGCAAACAAGTCTAATCTTTAAGAGAAACCATAATATTATCTGTAATCATTTCCAGCTGTCAATCACTTTTTACTTGTTAATTCTCTAACAATGCAGAATTACAGGAGGGTTTTTTTTGTGGTTATTTTGTTTGTTTGTTTGTTACATAACAGAAGTCATCTAGATACATAACCATAGAAGAAATAAAATAGTGGTAAGAAAATCTTAAATGACTATAAATTTCTCTGGGCATTAAAGTGATATCATTTACAATATTTGCAAATAAAAAAAATCCTATTTCCATTTCAAGAAGGCAAGTCATAAACTGGTAAAGCTATTTTCTGTGAGAATGTGAAAATAACAAGAGCTTGTATTTGGAAGAAATAGCTGGCTTTTTCTCAAATGCAAATTTTACAAGCTCAGCTGGGTCTGCAGTGTTACAAATATTGTTTTTCATCATCTGAAATTGTTATCTGAAAAGTACTATTTGCAGAATAGTGACTTTTATTGCAACAACAGCAGAAAAGAAAACAAATAGGTACATATTTTGAGCTTCTTACTCAAGAAAATGGGAAAAGGAGCAAGTCTGAGAAATGCAATTGCAATGGAAGTTTGATATTTAGCAATGTATGAAAACAGGACTGGCTTCATAAAGTGCCTACCTCCATCCTAAAATCCAAAATACTTCCATAAATAAATCTTCAGCAATAAGCAAGTCTCTCTCAATGAAAGCAAGAAATCAAAATTTAAAGGGAAAAAATTATCACAGAATGGCTTGAGTTGGAAGGGACTTTGAAGACTACTTCCAGCTCTACCACCGTGGGCAGAGGAACATTAAACCAGGCATCAGATCAGGCTGCCCGGGGCCCTGTTCAGCCTGTCCTCAGACGCCTCCATAACTGCTCTGGTCAGCCTGTACTAATGCTCACCTTCTTTTGAGTAAAAAAATTCCACCTAACATGTAATCTATATCTCCCTCCTTTTAGTTTTAAACCATTCTGTCTTATACTATCACCATTAGATCATATAAAAAGTCTGTCTCCTTCCAGGTTATAAACTCTTTTTAAGTATTGGAGGGCCAGAACAAGGCTGAACAAGTCTATCTCCCTTAGTTTTTTCACATTGAAGAGGTGTTCTAGCTCTCTGATATAGATATCAACAATAAAAATTTAGATTCAAAAAGGTAGAGGGGAGGGGAGGGGAGGGGAGGGGAGGGGAGGGGAGGGGAGGGGAGGGGAGGGGAGGGGAGGGGAGGGGAGGGGAGGGGAGGGGAGGGGAGGGGAGGGGAGGGGAGGGGAGGGGAAGGGAGGGGAGGGGAGGGGAGGGGAGGGGAGGGGAGGGGAGGGGAGGGGAGGGGAGGGGAGGGGAGGGGAGGGGAGGGGAGGGGAGGGGAGGGGAGGGGAGGGGAGGGGAGGGGAGGGGAGGGGAGGGGAGGGGAGGGGAGGGGAGGGGAGGGGAGGGGAGGGGAGGGGGGGGGAGGGGAGGGAGGGGAAGGGAGTTCCCTTGGAGTCTGCCTGTCTAAGGAAACCTCCCTGTAAGCTACTATCCTCTGCTCTGCTGCAGAATGTATCAGAGCTGGTAACCACATACGGAAAAAGGAGAACAAGAAACTGAAGAAGTATACAGCTATAAGATCTACTGATGAGATCTACTAATCACACTAGTAGAGGTTCATCAGTAAACACTGTATGGGGCACGATTTCCTGTTCTACAACATCATTAAAGAAATTAAATGTAAACCTTAACTCAATTTCCCTTCTCAGTAAGTTTTTGAATCTATAGAACCTATCATTCATGGAAGTGTTTTTCTCTTCATTCTTTCTTGTTTCCATATAGGTCATGTACTGGCAGCTATAGCAGGAGCATCACTTCTTACACTCCTGTTCTTTGTAGGACTGATTATTTCTACAAAAGTCAACTCTATTTTAACTCCAACAAGAACAAGATCTGGATCTATTTGTTGCTTATGTCAGCTATATAGCGCTGAAAATTTACTGTCAAAAAAATTGAAAATTTAACACATATTTATTTTGTGTCTTCCTAAAATCTTTTTTAGAAATCCTTCCAGGATGCCAAAATGTAATCAGAAAGTATGCCAGAGGTTGTATTCTTTAGAGAATATCCCTAAGCATTCCTGCCTCATGTCTTGCACTTCACAGTCAAAGAGGATTTGGTTAAGGGGATCCAAATATCAACATCTGTCTACATAGCTAATGCTATTCATGAATAGTCTGCTAAATATCTTAGGTGTGCCAAATAGATGTGGGTGGAAAATTAATCACACACAAATAACATATAAAGATGATGATTTAGTAATTATTTATGTAAATAGAAAGTCTTAAAAACCAAATCCAAATGTAATTATGTTAATAGTTTATGGCCCAGTTCAGCCTGGATCTGTGACTAATATGGTGGCAAGACCCAAGGATCCACGCCTCAGGAAAGAAGGGAAAGGAGAAAGGAAAAAGGAAGATGAGCATAAAAATAGAACAGCAGCAATGACCTGAGGAGGAAAGCTAACATAGTAAATATGATATTGGAATGGAAGATAACAGATTATAATACAATATAATTAGAATTGAGGCTAATAAATTAAAATAAAATGAGAGAGTTTGTCCAAAACCAAAGGCCTTGCTCTAATGCTGAAGGCAAGACGGCTAGGGAGAACACACACTGCAGAGACAAGCAGCAGATGAAGCGGGCAGTCTTGTGATTTACGGACAGTTTTATCTTCTCCTTTGAACAGAAATTGGAACTGTAAAGTCTTCTGGGAGATGCAGTTCTTCCTCTCTTCTGAGAAAAAGGTACATGGAAATATTGATAGTACCCAGAACTGGTGCATTAACTCTTTAATTCCCAGTGCACCACATAATGTTATGATGTGGAATGCCAGTAACTAAAATCATAAAATCATCACAGATTGGAAGTTCATAGAATTATAGAATGGTTTGGGTTGGAGGGGACATTATAGGTGATCTAGTTCCAACACCCTGCTGTGGGCAGGGTTGCCAGAACACCCTGCTGTGGGCAGGCTTGCCAGAACTAAGACAGACTACCCAAAGAATAATCCAACTTTGATGTATTGGGAATTCACAGCTTATCTGGGCAACATGCTCCAGGAATTCACCACCCTCGGAGTGAAGAACTTCTAATCTAAACATACCCTTTTAAGTTTAAAACCATTACTCATCGTATCACCACGTTTTTGTAAAAAGTCCTTCTCTTTCCTGTAGGACTCTGTTAGGTACCAGAACATTCTACTGGGTTCTCCCTAGAGGCATCTCTTCTCCAGGCTGAATAAGCCTATGTTTCTCAGCCTCTGATCCTAGGATATTTGCTTCAGCCCTCTGATCATCTTTACGGCCCTCTTCACTCTTCTCATTGTAATAGATCTATGCCTTTTTTTAAGCTGAGGGTCCCAGCCCTTGACATGGTACTCCAGATGAGACTTTTGAGAACCAAGGGGGAAAATCACCTCCTTTGAATTGTGTCACATTTCTTTTGAAGTAACCCAAGATGCGGTTGATTTTCTGGGATACAAGAGCACATATTAAACTTCTCAAAAAAAACCCTTGTGGCCCTTC
Organism: Callipepla californica brunnescens; assembly: GCA_023055505.1. NCBI lineage: Eukaryota > Metazoa > Chordata > Aves > Galliformes > Odontophoridae > Callipepla > Callipepla californica. Next base: position 5,321,224 of record JALIRH010000023.1, on the reverse strand, counting down.
TGAGGACTGCTCACAACATAATCTTTGCCCAACCCGAGTTTGTGCTTGGGATGTTGCACCTGACCCAGTTATAGAATTTTTTACTTGGCCTTGCAGGGTCAACTGCATAGAGGCCCACCACTCAAGCCTATCAAGGTCCTTCTGGGTGGCATCCTTTCCCTCCATAGAATCATAGAATGTCATAGAATTGTAGAATGTCTTGGATTGATGTCAACAAACAGTTTTTATCTTTCCCCCTGAGCGGAAACACATAAAAATGCAAAGCATTGCACAGTCCTCTGGGGAAATGTAGTTCTTCTCTTCTGAGACAGGTATACCCAGAACTATCAATGATCCATGGAGCTGGAGTATTAACTCTTTAACTCTTAATGCACTACATGATGTTATGATGTGGAATGCCAATACCAAAAATCATAAAACCATGACAGTTGAAAAGGACCTCGAGGGCCACCAACCCCATTGCCACAGGTAGGGTTGCCAAGTGCTAGATCAAGTGCTAGATCAGATTGCCCAGGTCCCCATCCAACTTGGCATTAGATACCTTCAGAGATGGGGAGTCCACAACCTCCCTGGGTAACCTCTTCCAGCACCTCAACACTCTCTCAGTAAAAACTTCTCCCTGACATCTAATCTAAATCTATTCTCCTTTAGTTGGAAACAACATCCTACCACTATTTCCTGTTGCAAAAAGTTAATTTCCCTATCAGCTGCGCCACACAGTTTGCACATAAATACACCTGAGTGCACATTCAATTCCACTACATTGCTAACAATATTTTAAAACAGCACTAGTCCCAGTAATGACCTCTAAAGAATGATGCTCATCACTGATTTCTAATTGTACATCAAGTCATTGACCCCAACACATTGAGACTGACCATCTAGCCATGGATGCATGGTTGTATCTCTACAGATTCCATGAATTTCACTGAATCCTAGAATAGCCTGGGTTGAAATGGACCTCAAAGATCAATTAGTTTCAATCCCCCCTGCCACTAGCGGAAGGGTAGCCAGCCACTAGACAGGGCAGCCAGAGCCACATCCAGCCTTGCCCTGAATGCCTCCATGGATGGGGCATCAACAACCTTTCTGGGCAACCTGTTCCAGTGTGTCACCACCCTCTGAGTAAAAAACTTCCTCCTGACATCTAACCTAAATCTTCCCTGTCTTAGTTTAAAACCATTTCCCTTTGTTCTATCACCATCAACCCATGTAAACAGTCATTTCCCCTCCTGTTTATATGTTCCCTTCATGTACAGGAAGGCCACAATGAGTTCTCCCAAGAGCCTTCTCTTCTCCAAGCTAAGCAAGCTCGGTTCCCTCATCCTTTTGACAAAGGAGAGGTGCTTCAGTCCTCTGACCATCTCAGTGTCTCTCCTCTGCACTCATTCTAATTGTTCTGCAACTTTCTTGTGCCAAGGGCCCCAGATCTGGATGCAGTACTTCAGACAAGGCCTCACAAAAACTGAGTAGAGAGGGACAATCACCTCCCTCTCCCTGCTGACCACCCCTTTTTTAATAAAGCCCAGGATATAGTAGGTCTTCCAGGCTGCAAGTGTGCACTGCTGTTTCATGTCCAGCTTCTTGTCCACCAGGATTGCCATGTCTTGCTCCGCAGAGCTGCTCTTCAGGAATTCTCTCCTGAGTCTGTGTAAATACCTGGGATTGCCCCAGCCCAAATGCAACACCTTACATTTCCTAGCCAAAGCTTCATATTTAGTTATTTAGTTCTCAGATGAGTACCTACCACTATGCCTTGAGGGATGGGTGCCATTGATCTGTTCAGATGATCACAGGATGATCCTGGTTACTGGGTTATGTGTACCTCAAGTCTTCCACTAGGTCAGAATTGCCTTTTTATTGAGAAAACTCTCTTTTCGTTAACTGCCCCATCATACTCCATTTGTCCATCCTGGTGGCAGCACTCCACAGAGCTACCTTCTGTATATGTGGGAAATTGGAATAGTTAGTTCTGAATCTGCTCATAGCTCTTCAGCCACTTTCTTGAGAGCTGCCCACTCCTGGCAAGTCACTGTGTTCCCTTGCTGTCTGCCTGGCAAAAGAAACCCCCCTGTGTGAAGCTATCCCCTGCTCCACTGCATAATGTGCCAATATTAGAGCTCATCACCTCAGTAAGCAACAGCATGAATGAACTTCTTTTTGTAGTGTCGAACCAATATGTATTTACTATGCCATTTTTATAAATCTTATACAGAAAGGTAATCTTCTGAGAGTACGAATTATGTAGTGTTATATAAAAATCTAAATTGACACATTGACATTTCCTATGTGAAAAAAAAAACTAAAATATGTATCAATCTCACAAAATCATACAATTATATCAGGTAATACATAAAATGCATTATTCAGAAATATGCTCAAGATCATACTTAGTGGTATCAGTGGCTAAACATGTGAGAACAGTATATCTGTAAACTGTATGGCAAAAACCAATGGAATATTAAATGCATAAATTTGCGTGTGTGCCAGTTAACAGGACCAGGGGTCGAACATCAATTCTTCAAGGCAGAGAAAGAAACATTTTTAATCCTGTCCTGCTCATGAGGCAAAATAGAAATTAAAATAAAGAATATTTCTCTTGAGATGTTTCAGTATTTGTAATTAGACTCTTGATTTTGTCACTATGCCTCTTTAGAAAAAAGCACTGTCAGCAGTTTTACATTTGATGCATTGTAGAATGATGTAGTACAGCAGCAGAGATTTTTTTCCCCTTGTGCCTATAGAAATAAAAGGGAGCAGAGATCTCCTGAAGAAACGTATGTCAAAATCTTCCTCCATTTTCACCCTACTTCTTTTTTAAAAAATATGTGGTTAGTACTCGTCAGTCCCTGGGAGTCAGAGGGGCTCATGAGAATTTTAATTTTAGTGGTTTTCATAAGGTGAAATAATCCTGTGGAAGGATTGTGAGTTTAAAAGAAAGTTTCTTGTAGAAAAGTGGAGGTTATTCTTCTAGTTCTGAACCACTGTTTAATTAAAAAAGGAGAGTTCACAGCATATCATCATGCAGTTAATTCCAGCCCGCATTCTGAAGGTGGATAGACAGTAGAAAAGTTTCCATCTACTTTTATTGGAAGGGTCTCTGTATTAATTTCAATAATGATTTGCACATTTTCTGAACTAATTTATCACCTTTGTCTGTTCATCCTGGTGCTAATAAAAATAACTATGAACAAGATCACTAGACATAGAGACTTCAGTTGTGTTGTTTTCTCATCCTTCCTTTGTCCTTTATGTTTAGTCCAAGAATTGCAGGAAAAAAAAGTCAGAGAAGCTATAAATTATGTTGAACTGATGCATTTACAAGTAGGATTAGAGTAAAAAGTAACACCTTAAATTAGGTTAACAGTACTCATATACCTTTAACATAAACCAATTGAAATATTCACACAATTCAGAAGTTTAAGAGTGTATAATAAAACTAAGAACAATAAACAGCATGGGGTTAGAAAGAACAAATCAAAGTATATATTTTTCAGTAATTTTCCAAAGCTAAAGAGCAAAAATAAAAAATAAATATGAAAATGCATGTTTTGTATGTATGGGCTTTAGTGAAGTTTAATAACATCTCTCTCCATTCATAGATAGATAAATTTAAATGGCCTAGTATAGCTTTCTTATCATAAGGTCTGAAACTCATCTGGGTAGCTGCCAAGAGAAGAGTAGTAGCTAATATAATATCAAGGTCATTGGGAAGGACTACGGGTCAGTGTTGAGAAAATAACTTTACTTAAAAAAATAAGCTAGTTACATTTCATTGATTAAAACTAATTCCATTGCAGAGAGAGCTATTTAAATATCACTTCTTGCTGTTAGTTTTACTGAGGAACTGATTTAGAGAAAGGGATTTAAGAGGAAACTAAAATCCCATGATTAAACCTTTAGAGACTGTGTTTCAGTATGGAAAATCAAATTATCTTAGAAGTACTGAAGCAATTTTACATATAATAGAAATCATGAAGTTTCTAATTTTTGGTGAGAAAGCCATCACAAAGAGTGGGTTTGTAGTGAATGGCAATAACACATTTTAATTAAAACCACATCCAAGCATTATAATGAAGTTGTCTCCTTGTGGCTAGAGCAAAAGCCAAGTGACAGAAGTTCTGATTAAAAAGCAATGTTTGTAGTCAATATTGATTATCACTGACATATGATCTTAATTATCCACATAATACAATAACTTTATAAGTGAAACAGAGAAATTCTCCCTTCTCATTTAGTTAAATATTTCATTTTAATACAAGACTAATGGCACAAAAAAGAGCCATGATCACTGTAAGGATGATATAAAAACAAATAAAATAAGTGTTAAAGCCATGGTAGCTCAATTGAATTAACAGCTGTTTTGATTTTCTTGACTTTTTTTTTGTGTTAGTTGTGGTTAACATTTAATTGTACTTCATATTTTGAATTCAGGTGGGAAAATGTTATGAAAAATAAGTGAGTGTAGTCACTGGTACTCTGAATTCATTTTTCCTTCATGCTTATATCATTTTGGCTTCTAATGAACTATCTTGAAAGAGGTGACTCCACATACACCAATCCAATATCCACATAGGAAGTTAGCAAGTAGACTGTTTTCTCAAGACTGTTTGCTCAAGACAGTTTGGTGTCTGTCAGTGCACAAAGCTGGTATATAAAGTACAGTGGTGTTTCAGCATTACACTAGTTGTTTCAACATTACCCAGTTATTTTTCACTCTGATATTCAATATGCACTCAGATAGTTTAACTCCAAATTAAATAATGAATGTAAAAAAACTTCAACGAACTAGTCTATATTTCTCAAGAAACATTGCCTTCTTTAAGTTTCCTTCCTTATTTGACTATATAAATTTTATTTTGTTTTTATCTTTATTTTTGTAACACATGTAGAAGATAAAATATTTTGAATTCCTTACTTGAATTTGTATTTTTCATTTGATTAAATCCATTAAAATGATTCGTCTTTAAGAAGGTTCATTTGTTTTTTTCTTTTTTTTTTTTTTTTCAAGATAATTATGTAAGTGATTTAGACTGGAGGAAAATAATTAAATTTACATCACATCATTTCCTATTGGCTTTTGGAGAAATATTGACTGTTATAGATTAAGACTTGATTTGCTTTTAGTTTTTTGGCTTTAAGTAAAAATAGTATGGAAGTACTCATTTAGCTCAGGTAGGAACTGTCTATGAAAATCACAATTCTGTTCATCTTGGTGGAGGCAGTCTCAAGACATGAATTTGACATCTTCACTCTAGACAATCTCTTGGGTGGGCCTTCCTCACTCGCCTATTCTTCAGGCTCCAGAGTCTCAAACCTATCATGCAGGGACACGTTGAGAATCAGGATAGGTTCAGGCAGGGATTCCTGTGATAGCAAGCTGGGACCAGAACTGTCACATTGTTGAGCAGGAGCTCTGTCTAAGTAACTACAATCTTTTTGACCAAAACTTTCTGCCCACTGGAAACCATTGTCAGATTTGTTGCCTGGGAGTCAGCCAATAGGTAAGCTGATCTTCTGAGTGGGGTGTGATACCCTGTCCTCCTGATCGCCTTCCTGCTTGCTCGTCCTGCAGCAGCTGTTCATGTCATTCCCTGTTTGCCCATCATGTTCATTGCACTCCTGGCTTGCTGTACTCCCTGGTGTCTGGTTTTATACATACATGGGAATTTGTCTGCTGTCACCTGAAGCTTTACCAACACCGTGTCAGTGCCTTCACATCTTAGAGGCTCCCTCGCTAACCAGCAGTTTTTATAACAGTGTTTTGCAGTAGTTATATCCTTCTGTGAAGGGTCCCTGGTTATGAGCCTCCTCTATGAAGCTGATCCTTATATAGTTCATTGAATAAGTAAGTTTTTAATAGGTGATGAATTTACCATAGAAAAATAGAAAAAATGCTCTTGGAAGGTTTTGCTGTTGCAGCAAATCTGTCAATAAGGACTTCCAATGTGTTTTTAACTACTTAAATATAACTTGAAAATGAGAACGAACGTTTAAAGGTTCTGGTAGATATAATAATAATAAAGATACAATAATAAAAATAGATATAATAATAAAAATATAATAATAAATATAGATATAATAATATAGATAAAAGTCTTATTTTAATACACTTTGAAACACTGATTCTTTACTGATCTTATATACTGTATTTTATAGTGCTATATTACATATTACATTAAAAAGTAAAAATATAAATTTAAGAGAAGGATCACCAATGATTTCCAGTGGAATGCATCCTAATCTTGTCGCGATACTGGAAAACATTCAATCTACATTCAAGAGAAAGAAGATCCACAGAAAAAACTGTTTCTTCGGAATTATTTGCATGATGTTTCAATTTGAAATTGACTTTAGAATGGTGTGCCCAATATGAATTAAATAATATATGCTGTATGGAATACAGAAAGATTTTTCAGAAGACTGTATTGTTAAATTCAGTGATCTCGCTATGGTTTGGTTTTACCATAAACATTTAAAGGAGGTATCTCTAGTAATGTATTTTTAATTGGGAACTATCTTCTCCCAATTCTCAAAACAGTATGTTTAATATATAGAATCATGAACCGTAGAACCCTTAGAGTTGGAAGGGACCTCCACGGGCCAGCTAGTCCATCTCCTCTGCAATGAACAGTGACGCTAGCTGGACCAGGTTGCACAGGTTGTCCAGCCTTGCCTTGACAGTCTCCAGGGATGGGGAATCAACCACAGCACTGGTTAAACCGTTCCAGTGCCTCACCATCCTCACTGTAAAAGTTATTTTCTTTGTATCTAACCTAAATCTACCCTCCCTGAGCTCGAAGCCATTTCCCCTTGATCTAACACCACAGACACCACTAAAGAGCCTCCCCCTTTCTATACTGTAATTCTCCTGCAGATACTGAAAGGCCACTATCAGGTTACATCACAGCCTTCTCTTCTTCCAACTAAGGAGCCCCATCTCTCTCAGCCTGTCCTCAAAGGGAAAGTGTTCTGTGGATCATTAATCATGTCAGAGTCTTAACAGTGTGCTTTAAAAATAAAAACAGAAATAGTTTTACAATACATTCAAAATATTTGAGTTCTACAATTCTCAGTGCTTATTTGAAAGAGAAGACTAGTTTAGCTTACCTCTGTGAATTCTGTTTCCATAAACATTACTTCCAACGCAGCACGTTATCTTCTTTCATCTCAATATTATACATAAATAAATTTATTGATGAAGATGAGATTTTTTGCATTTCTACTCTGAAAATTAATCTATGGTAAAAATAGATGAGAAAATATGTTTTTTAATATATATAGTCAAATACTTTCGATGAGAAAACTGGAGAATTTTATATCAGTTACAGATCTCACAGTGAAATTATGATTTCTAGACTTCCAGGTATAGAGGACAGTTGATGCTTGTTTAGATTCTAAACTTCACATAATCTTTTGAGGTCCTTTCCGTATTTCTTTTGAACAACTGCAGTAAATTGTGACAAACTGCATTCTGGAATTACAATTTTGTGTAATTCCTGTAGTTTGGTGATTAACATTTAAATCAGGTATTTGATCAATGCTTAAATTATTCCCAGAAATCTACCAAAGAAACAAGTCCAAGTTAATTTACCATTCAACTGCTGGTTTCAAGTTATATTTTTGTTGTTGTTTGGATTTTTTTTTTTCTCTTTTTGCTTTACTCTAACTGCAGTCCTTCATATCCAGACTGCAATTAGAGTGTATTGAGAAAGTATGTGTTAAGACAGACTTGACTTCACAGATATACAAGGGCCTTAAAGTGTCAGATGTTTTGAGACATATTCTGATGATTAAATAAGAAGAAAAAGAGGCCTGAAATGGCAAGCTCACTAAAAGCAGTCTGCACTCACAGAACTTTTTTTATGTCCCTGAAGAACTATTCATTCCTGAATTCCTCAGTGCCTCATACTACTGAAATCAGTGATTAAGTGCCACAGCTAATTCTGGATCCAAAGGAAATGACAAAACGTCAAATGCAAGCTTATTTCTGTGACAGGTGATGTTAATCTTTTGGTAAATTTTGTTTTTAAATACAGAAGAATATCAGAAATAATTAGAGTTTCTAACAGTTCTGAAATCTGCAGAGCACAATAATGTATGGTGTAAACAGCATGTTTGTGCACAAACTTTTGCAAGGAATGTAACTTCTATTATTATTATTATTATCTTTTTAGAAATCTGGACATAAGAAATTATAAAATGAATTGTCATTGTCATGTAAATATATGAACAATTCATAAATGTATATATATATATTTTTTCATTTTTATTTTTTTTTTCCAAAACAAGTTTTAACTTGTTTTTGTATGTGTTCTTACAGGGTTAACTCATCTATTTTGTATTCAATAGTCTGACACTTTACCAACCATACAGTTTTTTGTATTTTTTTTTAAGATAAGACAAAATGCATACTGTCTTTCTGAAATCAGAATGCTACTAACCACTAAAAAATTAATGTTAGTTTGAAAAATGGGGCAAACTTAGCTTGTCATTCAGCTTGTAGCAATGCCATTATGAACTTTCACTAAAGGTCAATAATTAACCTACAGGAGCATGTATCAAGTGATAATCATAATTATTTTGTCATAAGAATGTATTTGCAACTTGGAATTCTAGCATGTATTTTTGTTGCTGCTGTTTTGTTTCTTTTTTGCTTGTTTCTGATGGTTCTTTGAGATTTTTTTTTATTATTATTACAATTTTACTATATGTTTTCTTACATTTATACTCTGGTTATTTTATATTAGAAAATCATCATGCCCTACATTTCATACGATTTTTCAATTTTGTATGATTTTAGGATTGATTTAGTTAGCATTACACTTTTGAAAGAATGAAGAAAGTAGCACTGAATAGGACTGTTCTCTTTCTCAAAACTAATGAGAAATGTGGACATTTGGAGTCAAGTATTCTTTGGGAAACTGAACTTACAGGTCTAACATCTTTATCAGATTCTTTCACCAAACCCTTGGTTCTAAAGTGATGTATTTCTTATTTTATACTGCCACAGATGTCAGCATACAAAACAATGAAGACAACTGGAAAAGGCAGAGAAACCCAGGTCAGAAAGACATTTGTCATTAGACATTATTTGAATTTTGCAAGAATTTATACACAAATAGAACTGAAGTTTCCCCAACATTTCTATTCATTTCAAAAATGAGAAACATATGCAACAGTTAATCTTTCATTTTATCAATAAATTAGATTAACAATATTAGTCATTGTTCTGCTGTGGATGTAAGAAGAGGTTTGGATCTCAAGTCTGGATCTCAAGTCTGGATCTCAATTTCACTATCAATTCAGATATTGAATCTTTTACATATTTAAATTTAATTAAAGACTTTTCTCCTGTACAACAGGCCCACCTCTCAAAGGCCAAACTATAATCAGTTTACTTTGGAAGTAGACATGAGTCTTAAAATAGATCAAAGTTTTCCTTTATTTATATTAACAAGACCTTTAGGTGCTATGTATTCATCAAAAATTTCAAATAGAAAAATTTAGAAAATAACTGATGACCATGAAATAAGTTTTAATTCAGTGACTTCTAACAGATGTCTAAGTAAATGTCAATTATACTGAATGCTCTGACCATTTAAAGTCTCACAGAAGATACAAAAAGTCATACAGAACCAGAAGTCTTGATAGCCAGACATCTACAGTACCCGATTGCTCCTCATTTCTTAAAACTCTTTTAAGCAACTAATTACTTGGAATGAAGAATATCTCTTACTATTCATATAATCTTAAACATGATATGCAAGTCTAGAGGATAATTTTAGAGGAAATACTATTCATGGGATAACATGTTTTTTACTTTTCCTGGATCTTCTTAAAACAAAAAGAAAGTAAATATTTGTATGGATGCAGTGAATTGAATGTTTCTTTCACAATCCCCTTTTTACATGTGGCACTGTGAGAACAGAGAAGGTCTGTGGGAAAGAGGGTTTGCAAGACTGGTTTCTGTAATTGGCTTCTCAATATGTCTGATTGCTTGAATGACTGAGCAGTCATGAGGGTGCCTATAACTCTTGTTCACATTAAAGAGATTTATGTTGTGCATCCAACAACCAATAGGTCCCTTGTGGTTCTGTCCTGACCTCCGATTTTAGAAAGCAGTGACCATATTCTGAACAGAAGCTGTACTCCGCTTTTCAGTGACGTTAATTTTTCACCATCATAACAGCACTTGGAAGTTCTGCTAAAGATACAGCTTTTAGATGTCACCATGTCTCAGACTCCTGCTCTTATAATATGAACAGTGTTTTTTTTTGTTTGTTTGTTTGTTTTTTTAATATATACATTTACATATAGATTTCAGATTTTAATGAGCATTTTTCCTATTATGGAACAGAAATAGAAAGTGAGTTGTAATGGGTTACCTGGGAGAAAGACAGAAAAATTGTGTAAGAAGCCAGGGAGCAAGTTTAGAAAGCTAAAGTGCTAATAGGAATGAATTTAGTAACAAATGTCAAGGGCAGAGATTTTATAAGTGTGTCAGTGATTAGAGGGATAACTAGGGAAAATGTGGGTCTTCCCTAGAAGGAAACATGTGAAATCATACGGGAGAAGAAAAAGTTGTACTCAAATTTCAATTTTTTGCCTCAAGTCTTCACTAGCAAGTTCAGTAGCCACGCTACCCAAATCACAGAAGGCAAAGGCAGAAACTGGAAGAATTAAGAAAACTGCTCACTGCAAGAGAAACTCTGAATCAGTGAATGGAGAATCACAGATCCGTGGGGCCTGGAAGGGATCTCTGTAGATTGTCTAGTCAAACTCCCCTGCTAAAATAGTTTCCCTAAATTAGATCACACAGGAAAGCATTCAAGCTTGTTTGTCCCCCCGTCTCTGCCCCTCTCTGGGAAGCTTGTTCCAGTGCTGTGTCATCCTTGAAGTAGTGAAGTTTATTTTCATAATCACATGGAGTTTTCTATATTCCAGTTTGTTCCCATTGCCCCTTTTTCTGTTTCTGAGCCTGTCCCCATGTCTTTAAAATCTTTAGAAGCACTGATAAGATCCCCTCTCAGTCTTCTCATTTCCAGGCTGCTAAACAGTCCCAGGTCTCTCAGCCTTTCCTCATAAGCTCTTTGCTGGACTCTCTAGAATCTTCCTGTACTTCTTGAACTGAACCACACCACCCAGGAGAACATAAGGTTCAAGACAGTTTAAGAAACCTGAAGTTGCATAAGCCTGTGGAACCTGATGAGAAGCAATCAAGGGATCCTGACATTCTTTATCCTACTGGATAAAGTTGTCATGTGGCTTACATTCTTTTTCTTTTTTTTTTTTTCTTTCTATTCATTTTAACTAGACTGAAAGTAAAATAACTGTTCTTCTGCTTACTGAATAACTTACTCCATTCTACAAAGAAACAACTTTGGCTCTCAAACCAGTTAGTGTGATGGGTACTGAGATAAACTCTCTTGACAGCCAAATGTAGGTTCCAGCTTCAGTATATTGAGTTGGGCTGTTCCAAAATAAATTAGCAGGACTATGGAAGGTGTAGGGGCAGAGGGTGGACTTCACTGTGTCTGAACTGGCTTCTGTTGAAGTTGTCTAGCAGAGCAGAAGTAACTTGGTATTTAGTGTAGATGGGAACCTTGTAACAGTTAACTGTATGTTATTAAGGATATAGAACGTGTGATTTTTTTTTTTTAAATAAAGATTTTTTTTAGCTGTTAGATTTTTGGGGACATGAAAGAATATTAAACTAGGAAAAAACATGCAAGTATGCTGCAACATGCCTAAGCACTGGTTTTGGTTCATAATGAGGAAGGCCAATTCAGGCAACTATCATTTTCTTTTCGCACATTCCTTTCAAAATTTTTGTTTAGAAATATATTCATGTAAAATAGTTTTGTAATTAAAACATGACTTAGTTTGAAATTCTCTTTTTAAAGGTGATTTGCAGTGATTTTAAATAATTCAATATTAACGTTCATTTTCATTCTACCTGGATCTACATGCAGAAGGGTATGAGTAGAAATTAATGAGCAGATTTCCCAAATTGATACTTCATCATTCACTAAAGTCATTCAGTCTTTGACTATTGCCAGATTACTGACAATCCTTTGGTAAAAAAAGGCTGAATAATAAGTTTGATTGCTTGTTCTATTTTGCTGAACTTTCTAAGTAATAAAAACTAAATAATTTCTAGTCAAATGAAAGAGGTTCTATGCTTGACTGAAACCAACAAAATAAGTATTTATTAATTTGGATCAATTACAATGAAAGCATTGGGAAAAACAATCAAACAAACAAACAAAAAATGAAAGTGAAATTATGAACTATACCCATTTTTAATATATTTTAAAATTAATTATACGGTAAAAAGTAGTCTGATTAAATATTTCTATAAAAACAATTGGCTACCCAACAGGGCTTTTACATTTCTGACACTCTAATAGATCAATATCCACAGCGTTTTGGAAAAAATTACACTCTACATATTGCAGAACTCTTAACATACCTTGTATTTCTACAGCACAGATTTACAGCTATCAATCCCAGAACTCAGACCTGAAGAAAGTGTACATATAGATGTACACCTTCTTCCTAGTAATCTTATTTGCATTCGCTTTGAGTATCTTTTATTTTATTGCTACCTCAACTGTTGCTTTTCTGATAAAACATTGTTGTCATCCTGTCCTAACTGGTTTTAAATGGTTTAAAAAAAAAAGTGCTTTAAAAATGCTTTATCAATGAGCAGTTAAACAAATTAGTTTTAATATAATCATATCATAGAATCATACAGTGACCTGGGTTGAAAAGAATCTCAAAGATCATCTAGTTTCAACCCCCCTGCCTTGGACAGTTGCCATCCACTAGTCCAGGTAGCCCAGAGCCACATCCCAATTGCCCTGAGTGCCCCCAGCTATGGGACATCCACAATGTCTCTGGGCATACTGTTCCTGTGCATCATCACCCTCCAAGTGAAAAATTTCCTCCAACAATCTAACATGAATCTCCCCTGTCTTCGTTTAAAACCACTCCACCTTGTCCTGTCTCTATCAACACATGTAAACAGTCATTCCCCCTCCTGTTTATACAGGGGTATTGGAAGACCACGACGAATCCAACTTCTCATTCACGTGGACCCCTGAGTTCTTCTCCACAGAGTTGATCTCAAGGAATTCTTCCTCCAGCCTATGAGTGGTGGTTAGTTCCTTGCCTGGTTAAATAGCAACACTGACCTTATCTTGCAATAAAATTTATAAAGCCATGTAACTCCAATAGCTCTGTAAGATTATAACTCAGAAGAAGGTTATTGTCATGGTTTTGTGATTTTTGTTATCGGTATTCTACAACATGACATCATGGGAGGCACTGGGAGTTAAAGTGTTAATGCTTCTGTTACATGGACTGCTGAATTTTCAGGTACCTGTCTCTCAGAAGAGAACTACATACCCCAGTGGAGTTTGCATTCCCATTTTCCACCCAGAGGGAAAGATAAAACTGCATGCAAGTCCTGAAAATTCCTCTTTTGCTGGTCATCTCAACAGTGGAGATTCCCTACTCATCACATCTCCAGCAGTAGCATAAGGCCTTTGATTTTCGGACACTCTCTCATTTTATTTGATTCATTAGCTTCAACGCCAATTATAATGTATTATACTGCATTATTTTGCATTCCAGTATCTTGGAGTTTTGAAAAATATTTTTGTATTTTTGTCTTAAATTACTTTGGGTTTAAAAAAAAAAAAAAAAAAAAAAAAAAAAACTTGGTAAAATCTTTCACTCTAATTCCACAAAGATTTCTTAATTTACTGTAGGAGCACTGGAGATTAAGGCCTAACTAAGGCTTATAGCATATGCTTTTTTATTTACTGAGTGGCTACTTGCTTATTTCCAATATGTTCCTCTAAGTACCTCATTAATTAACTTTAAACTTCCAAATTGAAGCTGATATGTGAAAACCTGTATCATTTCATTGCCTTCTTTGCCTAAAGGGCTTTTGAATTTTAATACTGTGTACAATGTCCCAAGGCATTATTCTAGCATTATTATGCACATTATGCAATATCGCAAAAGCAGATAATGAGACATGTTAAACAGTGACTAAATATTTAAATAAACACATTTCTGTAAATAGTGCAGTTGTTGCAATATCTACTTTGTTGACAAATCTATTGATTATCAGCTCATTCGTTTACTGAAATATATAATGTGAATATTTTCATTCTAATATGATTTTCTTTAAAATTCTTATGGGTTTTAAGATAAAATGATCTTCTGGTTTCAGAAAGCTATCCAAATAAATCAATGTAGATATCTCGTACGTGGAATTTTGAGCAGTTTTTAAGTGAAAGCTAACAGTTTCAGAAATTTATTCTAAAATTTGTGTTGTTTCATTAAAAATCACAAAATAATACACATCAGAGACAGTTATTATAGCTAAAGAAATAATGAGGTATACATTGAAAATACACTTGTGGTATCACTGATTGTAATTTAAGATATCTGAATTAGTATATAATACTAGAACAGGAGTAAATATCTCTCTAACTTGGTGACAGGGTAGCAGACAATGGAGAAGGATATTTATATTTTTTTCTCCTGTTATTATTTGAACATTTTATGTTGAAGAAGTTTTACGTTTCTCGCTCTTCTAAAATGCATATCACCATGAGATGAGACATTATCTAGTACAAGAGAAGATGTTTCTAACCAAGAACTGTCTGCAAAAATCTCATATCCTGAATTTATTTTCTACCATAAATAACAAACTCTGATGCCCTTTAACCCTACCTAGTTTGTCATTTCATTCAAATCATTTCCTTCTGAAAAAGGTTTAGAATTACAGAATGACTGTAGAGTGCTGACTTTTGCAATATTATTATACATCTTATTCCAGTGTCTCACATACAAATAAACTATCTAAACGCACACTCTAGGGTTTCATCACATAAGTACAGCTGAATTGTCTTAAAACTCTATTTACATTAGCAGATACTGAAGCACTGAAAGATAAAATAAGAGTGTGTGGATGGAAAACAATGTGCAATACAATTCTCTCTCTCTTTCTCTCTCTGTATATATGTACATATATATTTTATCTACTGGCTTACTCTTGTCCATTCCTTGTTTGATTATGCAGGATATTTCATTATGGCAGTGTTTTACTTCACGGTTTCTAACGCTTTCAATGTGAACCAAACATACTGAAGGGAGCCCATAGGGAGGTTCTTACATTATTTCCTCCTCTTCTATCTCTCTCCATCTCTGTCCTTCTTATGAACTGCTGTAAGAAGCAGGTTAAAAATCCTGCTACGCTGGAAATGGAAGTCATTCAGAACCTGAGGTCCAAACACTATATGTTTTAGATAACAGGTTGATTATCAAATAGTGCATAGTTTTTAAGAATATTGGCAATAATCTAGGAGGAGGGAATTCTCAATCTAGAAGATGTTTAATCCTATAGTATCTTATATTTGCACTTATTTTCCTAATTCTTACTTGGCCATCTCCTAGACTCATAAATGCTTACTACAGGCATTTAAAGTGTCCAGTAGTACATTATTCCACTTGTATTTTTTCTTTTAATCACGAAATCTGACAAAATCTAATGTTTTCACTGGCTTTTGCTGCAATAGTTGTGTAACGGGGCTATTCAGATTGTCTTTCAATTTTTAGCCTAAATATGCAACAATTACCGCATGGACAGAAAATTCATAGCATGCAGATGTCAAGAGGGTATTTTCCTGTCTTGTGACTGTTAGGTAATGGCAAACCCCTGTAACAGAGCCATTTGAGAATCATTATGATGTGAATTCTTTGAATATCTTTTCTTGTTGTAGGGCAAATGCAGCTATACTATCATAAAAAGATCTGAGACTGTCTTGAGTGAATGAGTAGTGGCAGGCGAGGTTAAACATCCTGATAAGCTTCAAAATAATCACAGGGGCTATGATATTTCTAAGAAATATCAGCTACTACATTTCACCAGTGTCTCTCCCTAGAAAGCATGTTACCAAAATCAAATGTTTTAAGAACAAAGATTAAGGATCTGATGAAACTTCTTGAAAAATTGTGCAGGTGCTTTTGATTCTGAGAGGGAAGAAATACAGCTTTTTTTTCTATTTTGTTCAATTTTTCTTTTTTTTTTTACAATTGATGCAAGTTGAAAAATCTTGTATATCTCCCTCAGCACTAAAAGGGTAGGATAAGAGGTAATGGCCTTTGATTGGATTCAGATTGGGTGTTAGGAAATATTTCTTCTCACAGAGAGTAAATATATGGAAATAGGCTGTCCAGGAAGGTGCTGGATGCAACTGTCTACAGAGGTTTTCAAGAAAAGTCTGTAAGTGGCACCAAGGGACATGGTTTAGTGTGTGTGGTAGTGACAGGTGCATGACTGGACTATGTGATGTTTGTTGTCTTTTCCAACCTTGATTGTTCTGAGTTTCTTATTCTATTGATTCATTTTTCTCCCACATTGCTTCATCCTCCTGCTCTGCTACTGTTGCATCAAATTCTAAGTTTTTGAGAGTTTTGGTCTCCTGCAGACCCACCCTTTGACTGTTGCTGAATGCAGGTAATTCCACATGGAGTGTCTTGTGCTTGTAATTTCCTAAAGGCATTGTTTGTCCCAAAGACTTCTGAGAAACCTGCAGGAAGAGAGTTTCTGAATGTCAGAGAACTGTATGGACAAATATCCAAGGACAAACTGTCTGGAATTTGCATGCTTTTGAAGCAAGCAGCTGTTGGCTGGAAAACTCATTCCTCGAATTTCATGTACTAACATGAAAGCAGTCCTAACTCTGAGCTTAGAAACAACTTCAGATCTGAAGACTGGAAATTCAAGTAAAGCAGTTATGAATAAATTACAGTAATGCTGTCACTGATATTTTAAGCTTTCCAGTAATATACTGAACTTTCTTGGTGCATAGTGAAGAAAAAACAAATTTAATCCAATTGCAGTGGTTTTTAAGAGAAAAAGGAAACAGACAAAAAGGCATGAGTATCACTGTGTATAAACTGTACAATACATGGATCTCCCTTGCAAATAATTCTATTCCCATAGGCACTTTCACTGACTAATAATAAGCCTCAACTGTTTCCACTATCATCTCGGAGAAACTGAAGACCATGACAGCAAGTAAAGGAATCTCCTGAATTCCAGTGTGGCAGGGCATAACCCTTAAGACAGTAAGAGAATGTAGATAGTTGAATATAGAAATTCAGACATTATAAATCGCTCTAATCCCAATACACATACAGTGATGAAGTATATTTAATGTTATCTTGCTCTTATTTAGAAATACTTCTGAGTAATTCTCATCTTTGTTGCTCTCCTTAGATGGGGGACTATGAGTAATACATTTATGCAAGAGGTCTACACATCTTCTCTTCTTTTGCTTTACTGTTCTCTCCCACTGAAGATATCTTTGGCATGAGAATCTTGGAAAATTAGGAGTTACAGTTTTCAGCTGTTGATTTGACTGTTTTTATTTTTCAGGTGAAAGCAATGTTCTTCTGTCATATTTGTTCAGGAAACTTCAAAAGATATGATGAATATCCTAATATTTAACAGTAAGTCTCAGAGATCTTTGCTTAGCAGAACAAAAATGTTGAATTGTTTTTTGTTGTTTTGTTTTTGTTTTCGTTTTTCCGGATGTATTTATTACAACTTCATAGTTTTTTAAGCTTCCTTTTGTTTTCTTCTGATTTTATTTATTTTTTTGGGGGGGAATGGGGTGGTGGGGTTTAGATTGAAGCATTTGAATTGGAGGGAACATATGATGAACATGTAGTCCAACTCCTCTGCAATGAATAATGACATCTACAGCTAGATTAGGTTGCTCAGAATATCTCCAGGGACAAGACATCCAGCACATCTCTGGGTAATCTTTTCTAGTGCCTCACCACCATCACTATAAAAGGTCTTTTTCTTATATCCAATCTAAATCTCATCTTTTTTAGTTTGAAACTATTTCCCTTTGTCTTATCACAACAGACTCGTCTGAAGAGTCTTTCCTTTCCTATTAGCCTCCTTAAACAAATTGAAAAGTTGTTATCAGGAATCTCCAGAGCCTTCTCTTCTCCTGACTGAACAGCACCAACTATTTCAGCCTGTACTTGTAGGTGAGCTACCCCTTGGATGATATTTTTGCCCTCCTCTGGACGCACTCCAATAGATGCATGTCTCTGCATTAAGGACTCCACATCTGGATGCAGTACTCCAGGTGAAGTCTCATCAGTGCAGAGTAGAGAGGAAGAATCACCTCCTTTTTCCTGCTGATCACACTTCTTTTGATGCAGCCCAGGATACAGCTGTCTTTCTGGATTGTGAGCTTATATTAAAGAGTGGAGTTTGATATGATCAAGGTACAAGTCCTTGCACCTGGACTTCTTGAATCTCGTGAGGCTAAGCCTACTGTTTGAACATTTCTAGGTTCCTCTGGATGGCATTTCATCCCTTGGACACGCTGACTGCACATTGCAGCTTGAAGTCATCACTGAACTTCTTGAGGTGCACTTGACCCCACTGTCAGTGTCACTGATGAAGATATTAAAGACCATTTGTACCAGTACTGATCCCTGAAGGACTAGTAACTGTTCTGCACCCAAACATTGAGTCACTTCTGGATATGATCTTGCAATCAGTTCCTTGTCCTTTAAACCTTTCACCCATCAAATCTGAACTTTTCCAGTTTTGAGAGAAGGATGTTATGGGGTACTGTGTTAAAGGTCTTACTAAAGTCCAGATATATAATATCGGTGTCTCTTCCCTTGTCCACTGATGCAGTTGTGCCACCATAAAAAGCCACAAGGTTAGTCAGGCAGGACTTGACATTGGCAAAGTCTCATTGGTTTTCCAGTATCACATTCGACTCTTCCATGTGCCATAATGTGGCTTTCAGAAGGATCTGCTCCATGATCTTTCTCAGCATAGAGGTGAGGCTGACAAGTTGGTAGTTACTTCAGTGTCTCAGTTTCATCTGGGATGGAATTGTTTTCTTCAGAGTGCCTGCTATGATGCATCATGTTCTGGTTCTCGGAGAAGAAAAATACTGATGACACACTGACATTTATAGTTGCTACTAAGTAACATTGTACAGTGGCAAGACTATTCTCAGTGAGGGGCCCAAGGAGCTGTGATAGAATAGAATTAGGACATCTGACTTAAACTGGCCAAAGGGATATTCCATACCACGTGACGTTGAGCAGAAGTTTTGAAGGGAGTGAGAGTTCATTTGTTTATCTTTCACTGCTCGAGTGAGAGGCAAGGCATTGATTTTGGGGGTAGTGAGCAATTGCTTGTGTACCTCTTTTTATATATGTTCATACATAATATACATTTTCATAACTATTAAAATTTTCCTTTTCCCTGTTTTAGTAAATAGTTTTTTCTCAAGCTTCAAGTTCTACTTTGTTGTTTGTTTATTTTTTTTATCTATTCTCTTCTCTATCCCACCGGGAAGAGGGGGAAGTGAGTGGAAACCTTTTGGTTGTCTAGCTCTTAGCTTGGTTGAACCACAGCATTAGGTTGTCCTTTCTACCTTTCTGAAAAGTGGATGTGATATTCCCTTTTTTTCCAGTCATCAAGGACATGACCTGACCACCACAACTTTTCAAATTATCACTGAGAGTGAAGGAGTAAGCAGGTGTGAATAGAGAGAGGAAGAGAGGTAGAGATAAGAGGTTAAGACAACTAATTCTATGAACAGTGAAGTACAAAGACTGGGTAAGTGACAGTTTCAGAGCTATAAAAATTAGCTGTATGCCTGAAAGCAAATGGACATGTACAATTAGTTAACATCCTTCTTGGACAAACAATGCAAAATCGGCTATGAGAATATCATAAGATTTGTGCTTGTAAAATCAGGGATAGGTTTCATCCTTTGAGCACGTTTGATTCAATTAAAGTGTACACTAAGTACATTCTTGGGAGTACAGGATGTAACTTTTTTAGGAAGACTCTGGGAGTATTTGTGAGAACTGGAAAACTACAAACATTCTATGTCAGAACTTATTAAGCTAAAGAAAATAAGATAGAATATTTAACTACATAATAGCAAAAGGAAGACTGGGGAGAATGTGGGATCACTGCAGAATGATGTGAGTGCCCTGATAAGAGAATAGACTGAAAAGGCAGTGTTACTGAATGCTTCTTTTCTGAGATATACCCTCAGGCTCTAGAAGTCAGAGAGAGTCTGAAGAAAGGAAGACTTTCCCCTGATTGAAGATGATCTGGTTTGAGATAATCTAGACCAGACATGTTCAATTTGTGGCCCATTGGCTGCTTGCAGCCTGGCACAGCTCACAGTGCTGTTGCAACCATTACTGTGGCACTATCATGATGGTTGCTCTGCCCTAGGAGTGAAACCATCGCTCAGCACCAGCAAATGCTTGTTGCACTGTTAATGCTATCTGAGCTGAAATCAGAGCATGAGGCTCAGTGAAGTGATAACTGTGAAAAATATGCAGCTGTGCTTTCTGTTTTGGCAAAGGAATTTCAGAATAGGTTTCAACATTACCACAAAATCATCCCATTTTTTGTTTATATGCAACTCCATTCATGTAAATACATCATTTGTGCATTTTCAAATGGAATATATAGAGGTGCAATCAAAAATATGATCACGCCATTTAATGAGAACTTTATAAGCCCTGTCTTGAGAGAGAGACATATCTTTCACTTTACATTCATGCCTTATTCATGCTGTCATTTGATAGTGCATACATTTGTGAATAACTGTTCAAGGATGAAGCATGGGAAGAGTTACATTTCATCAAAATCTCTGACAAACTCCTTGGGAACTCACCAAGGGAAAATCATGCTTGACCAATCACAGAATCACAGAACTGTAGGGGTTGGAATGGACCTCCAGAGATCACTGAATCCAACCTCCCTGCCAAAGCAGGCTCCCTTCAGAAGGCCATCCAGGTAGGCATCTAGACATATCTTGAATATCTTAAGAGAAGAAGACTCCAAACCTCCCTGGACAGCCTACTCCAGTGCTCCATCAACCTCACCATGAAGAAGTTCTTTTGCATATTCATACAGAACTTCCTATATTACAGTTCTCTGTAGTATCTCCTCTGGAGATATTCAAAACCCCTTGATGCTTTTTGGTGCCATGTACTTTACGGAACTTGCTTAAGCGTGGCTTTGACCTCCAGATGCTTCTTCCAACCCATAAATTTTAGTGATTCCATGATTCAGTGAAGATACTATATGTTTTACTATTATTTGAAATACTGCATTTCAACTGGTACTATATGTTTTTATGAACAAGCTTGGTCATATCTATTGACATTTCTTTTTGTTACTGAAGATGAAATTCCTTTGTTATAAAAATAATTTATTAGCTTGCATAACTATACAATGGCTGCAATTTAATAAATTTATTTTTCTTACATCCATTCATAAATATCACTGGATGAGGCTATCTATAGAGTACAACAGTATATTTAGTAACTTTGCCTATCCAATAAATGTTGTGGATTCACTCCTTTGTTATACAGTGTACCACTATACAGTTAATTTCCTTTCCTCCTTCCTTCCCTCCTTCCTTCCCTCCTTCCTTCCCTCCTTCCCTCCCTCCTTCCCTCCTTCCATCCTTCCCTCCTTCCCTCCCTCCTTCCCTTCCTTCCTTCTCTTTTGTTTTAAATAAATAATTTAATCAGCTACTGCAATTTACATTATTTGATCGCGTAATTTATTTATTTCTTCATTTATTGCTTCACAGTCTTTCAGTGCTTTATGGGCTGGTTCAGCATGGTTCCGCGATGAATGGGGAGAGGGGACCCATGGTTCCACACCCCCGGAAAGGGGAAAAGGGGAAAAAAAGAGGGGAACAGGGAAATGTGCCTAAAAATAAAACATTGACAGTGAGGTAAGGAGGAAAGCTTATTTACTAAATAAGATATTAGAAAGCAAAATAGCACAATATAATACAATATAATGAGATTGAATCTAATAAAACAATTAAAGTGAGAGAGATTGTCCAAAAATCTAAAGCCTTTCAGTAATGCTGAAGGTGAGATGGCTAAGGAGTACACGTGCTGCTGGGATGTTTTGAAAGGGGAAAGAGCCTGTGTCTCTTGTTATGTGAACAGTTTTTGTCTTTCCCTCTGAGTGGAAAATGGAAAAATGCAAAGCAGTGCAAAGTCTTCTGGGGTATGCAGTTCTTCTCTTCTCAGGCAGGTATACCAGGATCTATTGATGATCCATGGAAATGGAGCATTAATTCTTTAATTCTCAGTGCACTGTATGATGTTATGATGGAAAATACTGATAACAAAAAGACATAAAACCATGACACTCTAGCACTTAATTACCCGGAAGTGTTAATTTAAACAATTTGTAACATTACCACATTAATATTTATGACAAATTCATTATATTTTACAACCTCTTCCAGAGAGAGCTATATATATATCAGACATTTTTCCAAGGCAGCTATGTTTTTTAATAGCTTAGAATATGAAGTACAATACTTTTTTCCAGTTATATGCTAAAACATTACCAAGCCGTAGTAGTTAAATATCTTGCAGTGATATTACACAGGTGTGTTACAACCCTGTTCTATCTGCAAAATTAAGTTGGCACCTCATTAGCATGCAGTGCCAGTGTGTTCTGAACAAGTCAAAGTAGTCTCAGATGCTCCACTCTGAGTTCAGAACTAGGCCTTTAATTTCATCACTCTTAAGGCAACACTCCCCAGATGAATAATTTCACTAAACAAGAATAATATTTAACACTCCCAGTCCAAACCAAAGAAAAAAAACCACAAAGCTATCAAAATCACACAAAACCAAAACCAAAACTGACACCAGATATTTTTCATAGAACTTTACGTATGATGAAGAGACAGTTTCAGGGGAAATGAAGATACAGTGTAAACTGCTCAATGTGAATTTGCACATTGTATAAATGCTACATGATGATGTGATTTCAAGTACAATTCACTAATTCCTCTTGTTCTTGTGTAGTTATGAATTATCACAATGTTTCTACTAAAGCCAAGAGATAATAGAAAGAGATTAGTACAGATGAGAAATCATGTTCCACATGAAAATACATATAGCAGACAGTGTCTACAGACTTATGTAATCTGTAGTGTTGTGTATGAACTGAAGGTATTCCAGTAGATAGAGAATGAGACAGACCTTGTTATGCAAGCACAAAATAAGTAGTACTGGTAAGTACACTGTAGTTTTATAATTAAGGCTTAGCTCACTTGAAGATTTTGTGGTTCATAATTCTACATTGATCCCAATTCACATACAGCCTTATAAGTTTGACATCAGTATAAAACCACTGAAGAGTATTTAGGAATATTTCCTGAGAATATATTTTACAGAGAACATGTGACACGAGAAGTAGTAGAAGTAATAACATAAACAGAAATAAATTGTGATTGCTTTGACTCTTTGACCTACAAGAATTCAAATTTCACTGAAAATTAGTATCATAATATATTCCAAATTCAAGTATTAGAATTTAGGAAAATACATTAGTGGATTTAAAATCTCAAGAGATAAACAAAATACACAGAATTTTATGGGTTATTATTTTTTGGTCTGGAAGAGTTGAGTTGAAAGAATGTAAAATGCCTTCAGTGATTCTGATAGAAATTCTATAATGCATGGCAAATGTACTGTGAAGTGGTAAATATTTAAGAAAAACTTGAATAGACTATTACTGAAATCCATTTTTGTTTAAATTTAAACAGTAGAAAAGTCAGAAAAGGCCAGAATGTTTAAGTAAGGTGATATAAAGAACACTTAAAGTAAGAAGAAAGGTGTTGAAAATATATATGCAACATAGCAAAGAATGGTATTGGCAGAACTACGAAAAACATACAGAACTAAGTGAAGCCAATTACTGCAGTAACAGAATGAAATACTGAAATCTGAATTATAGTTAATCCTGAAATGAATAAAGTGTTCTTCAAATATATTGACAAGCTGGAAAAAAAATAAAAAAAAAAAAGGAAACTGCCTACTAAGAAAACCGTAGGATAATTTTAGATAGGAATTATGAAATAAAACAATAATCTTATTTTACCTTGACTTCTTGAGGAAAATGTCTCACATTGATGTTTTGTATATCTGTATTCTCCAGAAACTTTAGACGATAGTCCACGTTAGCCATATTTCACAGAAGAAGAGAGATATTTGAAAATGACTGTAGTTTTTGTGTTAGCAACTGCATGCTTCACAGAGAAGGGAAACCCAGACGAGTGCTTGCCTCCTGGTGCTGAAAAGGAAAGGTTCTGATGTGAGTCTGTAGCAAGCTGATCGGTAAGCAAATATGTACCAGCTTGTTACTCTACAGTGAAACCAAGCCTCTGGCCAGCTAGAAGGCAGAGGTAAGTGTTGATGGCATTTTGGAAAACAGCTGCAGTGCTGGTGAGGCTGGGGAATGCTGCAGCAGAAGAGATAGTTGGTCATGGAGAGGGTGTGTACATGATGCTGTATGAAGTGTATGAGTAGATGGTGATAGAAGTGGAATAAAAAGGTATATCACAGTTCTTCATCAAAAGTCAGAGATCGAATGGCCTTTAGGAATACCTGCACCTGCTGCTTCCCTAAAATGTCTTCTTACTGATGTGTGCAGCATGGGATATAAACAGGAAGAGTTAGTGGTCTGCGTGAGGCCACAAGGCCACAGTCTCATAGTGATCAAGGATACGTGGTGGGACAGCTCACATGACTGGAATGATGTTATGGATGGCTATGAGCTTTTTAGGAAAGTGTAATGGCTTTATGATTTTTGTTATTGGTATTTCACATCATAACATCATGTGATACATTGGAAATCTTTTGGAGTTAATGCTCCAGCCCATTGGATCATCTATAGCTTCAAGTACATCTGTCTCAGAAGAGAAGAACTGCATACCACAGAGGACTTTATGTTGCTTTGCATTTTTCCATTTTCCTCTCAGAGGGAAATATAAAAACTGTTTGTGTGTCATGAAACAGGGGATCTTTCCCTTTCAGATAGACCCAGTGGGTGTTCAATAGCCATCTTGCCTTCAGCGTTTAGCATAAGTCCTTTGGTTTTATCAAACACCCTCTTGCTCATTTGATTTATTAGCTTCAATTCCAATCATATTGTGTTAATTTGCATTTTGTCAACGGTTTATCGAGCTGGATCGGCCCGGTTCCATGAGAATTGGTGCGGGGGACCCACGGACCCACACCCCAGGAAAGGGGAAGGAAAAAAAGGGAAAAGGGAAAAGGGAGATGGGCCTAGAAACAAAACAGCGGCAACGATCTGAGGAGGAAAGCTAATTTACTAAATAAGATAATAGAAAGCAAAATAACAGAATATAATACAATATAATTGGAATTGAGGCTAATAAATCAAATAAAATGAGCAAGAAAGAGTGTCCGATAAACCGAAGGCCTTACGCTAACGCTGAAGGCGATACGGCAGCGAGCACCCACTGCTGAGTCGATCCCGAAGGAAAGAGGACGTCCCGTGACCGCTGAGAGTTTTTATCTTTTCCCTCTGAGCAGAAAACACATAAAAATACAAAGTATTGCAAAGTCCTCTGGGGAATGTAGTTCTTCTTCTCTTCTGAGACACGTATACCTGGAATTATCAATGAACCATGGGGCTGGAGTGTTAACTCTCCAACTCTTAATGGACTACATGATGTTATGATGTGGAATACCAGTACCAAAAATCATAAAACCATGACATTCCACCCCTTATTCCACATTGTTACATCATGCTTGATACATACAGAAGAACAATGATTAACATGCATTAGGTACACACACACACAACATATATACAAGTATATACATGGAATTACTGACTGCACTCCCCAACATCAAATTCCCTTGTGGTACACACTGAACATCCCCATTATTCTTCATCACCCACCAAGTGGATCCAGGTCCCTGAGCAAAGACAGTTCCACGGAGAGGTTTGCCCTTCCCAGAAGCTGGAAGGACCCATACTGCTTTTCCCAACACGTTCTTTACATGTACTACAGGGACCTTATCTCCCTCTACAGTAGGTAGAGAGCAGGATTGGGCAGGACCATCACGACTGATGGATCCTCGAGTGTTGACCAACCAGGTGGCTTCTGCCAAATGCTTCTCCCAGTGCTTAAATGTTCCGCCACCCATTGCTTTCAACATGGTTTTCAGCAACCCATTGTATCTTTCAATCTTACCAGAAGCTGGTGCGTGATAGGGGATATGATAAATCCATTCAATGCCACAATCTTTGGCCCAGTTATTTACAAGAGAATTTTTGAAATGACTTCCATTATCTGACTCAGTTCTTTCTGGAGTGCCATGTCGCCATAGGACTTGCTTCTCGAGACCTAGAATGGTGTTTCGGGCGGTAGCATGGGGTACTGCGTATGTTTCAAGCCACCCAGTGGTCGCTTCCACCATGGTGAGCACATAACGTTTACCATTGCGAGTTCGTGGCAAGGTGATATAATCAACCTGCCATGCCTCCCCATATTTATACTTTTGCCATCGCCCTTCCCCCCAAAGAGGTTTCATCCTCTTGGCTTGCTTAATTGTGGTGCAGGTATCACAGTCATGGATAACCTGTGCGATGGCATCCATAGTTAAGTCCACCCCTTGGTCTCTAGCCCACTTATACGTTGCATCTCTTCCTTGATGGCTCGAGGTCTCATGGGCCCATCGAGCTAAAAATAATTCACCCTTGTGTTGCCAGTCCAGGTCTACTTGAGATGGCTTTTCTAGTATGTGGAAGTTAGATAGTTTCTGGTAGGGGAAAGAGCTTAACATTAACATTTTTGTCAGATAATTAAAGGTTAATTTCTAAATATTTGCTTCTCACAGAATCAATCACACAGGAAAAAGATTTAAAATTTAAGCAGCACATAACTAGAAGTTAATTATAGTTTCATATGGTAAGTTGATCCTTTCACCCAACCTACTATCCAGATCAATATCCTACAAAAGTAAGAATTAACATTTATACCTACTTGTCCATGAATGATAAACTTTCACTGAAAACCACAGAAAAATATCTGGCTACCCAAATTTCTTTTATTTCAGGTTTAACAGTCATGATATTTTTGATGCATGTTCACAGCCTATCATTCCACTTTTCTGTCACTTCCTGCTTCCTATAGCATATTTTATAATATATCTTTTACATAGTTTCTATCAGATCACTGTGTGCAACTGACTTTATTCATTTAGACATTGTAACATTATTCCTCAGTCACATCATGGATGGTGATGTTAGTCTTACTCTACTAGTCTAGTGAAATGATTTCTGTATTTTACACTGTTGTAACAATAATAACAAACAACAACAAAACTGATAAAGAACTTAGCACAATTAAAATCAACTGTTTTCCTTACCTTTCCATCTTCTTCTTCTTTTTTTTTTTTTTTTTTTTTTTTTTAATATTTATTATAGTTTTCAATTTCTTTTAACACAGGAGTTTGCTGTATGCCTTTTCTCTATTTCCCATCATTTTCTTCTTGTTTTAAGCTGATACAGATCTAATTCTTTCAGCTAGATGTATTTTTAAGTCAATTTGGCATCACAAAAAGTAACATATCAATGGTCCAAGTAGTTCACAGTTAAGGTTACCCAGTCTTTTTGTAGTTTTGTAGCTCAGTATTATGATATTATGGGGTAAACATTTCATAGAGCATTAAGATTTAATGGGACAGATGATCTTGAGTGTGATCATTTAGCATCTACAGAACAATAAGGGTATCAAGCCTAATCAACATGGTTTAATGAAAGACAAGTCCTGATTGACTGACCGTATCTCCTTCTGTGGCCGTGTGATGCTAATAAAGGTTGAGGAAAAGGCTGTGAAAATAGCCTATCTACAATCTAATGAAGTCTTTGGCTCTCATTGCATTCTCCTGGAAAATCTGACAGCCCAATACTTGGGAAGGTGTATTCTTGGCTGAGTGAAAAAAACTGGCTGGAGAAATGAGTAGTGGGGCCTGTTCTGTTTAATATCTTTAATGATTATCTGGATGAGGGAATTGAATGCACCTTGAGTAACTTTGCAGACAACAGACTGAGGGAGAGTATCCATCTGCCTGAGAGTAGAAAGGTCCTATAGAGGGATCTGGATAGGCTGGATTGATGTCTAAGGCTAATTCTATGAGCTTTAACAAGACCAAGTGCCATGTTTTACACTTCAGTCACTACAGACCCATGCAATACTCCAGGCCTGGGACACACAGTTATCTCAAAATATTGGCACTCTATCACTTTAACTCTATCCAGAATCTAAACTGTAAGAACTTAAGGAAATGAAATAAGTCAGCTACTAAACAAATTTACAACTTAACAACTTCACAAGAGATACAGCTTTTACGGAAATGAAATGTAAAAAGAATGAGTATGAGCAAGATTAGCAGGAAAAAAAGTGGTCGCTGTTCTCCTTTGAAATTCTGTTTTGAGGTGTTCCAGTGCCAGGCACCAGTGCTGGAAAAGGGATGGTGGGTTACATGGAGAAGGTGAGCACCTTTAAGACCAATTTGATTAATGATTTAGCTTGCTTAATATTTGTTATATTTTTCAACAGATATTGGGTTTGCAAATATTGTGTGTCAGTATGGAATCTTATGACTCTAAACCAAATTCCACAATTTCAACTGTAGTCATCTAAAAGCAATATATGTTATACGTACTTAACAACACTTTCTACATTTAACATCCTTGATGATTAACTTAATATAATTTTCAGAAATATATTACCACAGTAAATTATAATTTTCATAAAGCATAATATCTGAACAGAAAGTTACTGTATTGGTATGCACCTCAGTAACATATGTAGACAGAATCTGTAGGAGTAATATACAGTAATTTTCTTCAACTACAGTACACTACTTTTGTGCATGAAGATTAAGTTGTTTAATATTCAAACACTTCTTTTAGGCAGAATTCAGATCTCTCAGTCACTTTACACAACAAATTAATAGAGATAATACAACATGTTACCTTTTGTCCAGTGTGGCTTTTCTGAGTAGAATCTTTTCACATCTTTTCCTAAGTCCATAGTATGTTTTGGAGACATGTTTTTTTTTTATGAAAATTTTACTCAAAATTCATTACACCTAAAGCAAGTAGACTTGTCTTACTACCAATAACAAACACAAAGTGTATACAGTTTTCCACTTAGAATGCTATCCATGTGTGATGACTAGTCTTTTTTCCTTTTTACTATTTCTTTCTTTTTGCTATTTCCTTTTTTTTTTACTCTTTTTTTTTTTTTTTTTTTATCCTTATTACTTATTTTGGGAGACTAAAGTATCAGCCAATGGAAAGAAAAAGGGAGAAACATCATTCCAGAGACAAACACCTAAAAATGTGGATAGTGTCTTTGGTTACAATTATACATTATATTAGTATAAATATTATATATATAATACAATTGACTATTCCTGAATGTGATATCAAGCTTGTCCTTTAATTTACCATTGGGCTAGAAAAGGCACCATACCCTGAGATCCCTTCCAAAGCTCAGCAACTAATTTCTAAGATAAGCATCTTATCTGCACAAATGTTTACATGTAGTAGCACTCCTGTGTAGCAGTTTGAAACACTAGCCACAATCATGTTAGAAGACAATCACATTTCACAAAGTTAAAAAATAAATATTTGACAGAGAAAATCCAGGATGAAAAGACAGAATTCTATATGCTTCCCTGAGCCTTACAGAAGAACTCTTTTCTCTCCTGCACTCAAGCTGTCAAGGAAAACATACATAGGTAAATAGACAAGAAGAGTATGTTCAGCAAGTCAGTAAAGGAGAGTAAATATCAGTAATAATAACTGAATGACAAAAAAAGATTTTAACTCTGTTAAATATTTCTTCTGGTTTAGTCAAGCTGAGTTCATATTATTCTACAGTAAAAAACTTGCCTAAAATGAGGTCAGTATGTCCTGGCACAAATGCTACTGTACAGCTTACTTTTATATCAGACTGATGTAACAACTGACCTAAGGAAAGGTACTCATATGGAAATTTAAGAATAAACATGCAAAATATGGAATTGCTGGCCATACATCTCAACCTGTTCTGCCTAAATTTATCTCAGCTTACATTGTAAGTACATCCCTGTGGAGTATTACTGACAGGTGAATACCTAGTCCAAAGCCCTGTTGAAAGCACAGACATCTGCATGAGGTTGCTCAGGAACATATCCTGTCAGATTTTTAACACCATCTGAGACAGACTGCAACCTCTCCAAGCAGCCTTTACTAGTGCTAAGGCATTTGCACACTTTGCACATTAAGACAGAACATACTATGTTTCTGTTAGTGCTCATTTTGTATTCAGCTTGACTGGATGTTCATTCTTACGACAAGATTCCTACACAGGAAAACAAACAAAAAAATCCATACTGAAGTCTTTATCTTTGAAACTTGAATTTTTTTCCTTTTGGACTGAAAAAAGTTATTAAATGAAGTGGTCTTTATGTCTGCGTAGAAGAGAAATATCATGACATTGTTTTGATCAGTATAGTGCTTATGAAAGAAGACTCAAAAACTCTGGAGAGCAGTATTTCCTTTTATCAGCATGAGAGATCAGTAAACATAAAATATGTTTTCCCGTACTGTCTGTTGGTCTCAACTCTTTTATGCCATAGTTGCAGGTGTGGCCCAATTGTTTCCTAAGGAAAGAATCTCAGCAGGAAGAAAAAAAAAAAGCAAAAAACAAACAAACAAACAACCACCATTAAAAAAAAAAAGATCGTGTGGATTTCTTTTGTGGTGTAAAAGTCAATAACATTTCAGATAGGCTAACGGTTAACCTGGTTACTTTTAGCTGGCATAAACTTCAGACAAATTTGAACTAGTGACCTGCTGATTAAAAGCTTAACATAATGTCACTGACATTTATTTGTCCATTGCCTCATTATATGATATTACTTTGACCCCCTAGGAAACTTTTTTATGACTTTATAAAGTTGTTGTACCACTGCCAAAGTAAAATTTTATTTCTGCAAGTCATGTGTAACAAGTTACACTCAAGCCTTAAAGCAGAAAATGTTAACAAAAAGATCTTTCAATAATTCTGAAAGAAAAATAACATTCCAGCACATCTTAGCTGATCATTTCTGCCCATTAGTCAGTTCTGCAAGTTGATAATGTGTGTTCTGAGCAATCAGGTTTCCTCTAAAATTATCATATATATTTTAACATTGTTTTTGTTGTTCTAATATGAAAAAAAAATGCATTGACTTTTTCTAAATATTTCTCTTTAAAAATATTCTAAGTTTCTCCTGTATTACCTTGACAGAAGACAACCTGTTATGTCTTTTCATGCAAGCATGAATGCACTGCATTCTTGATAATATTAGGTTTTTATACCTGCTGCTACTGTTACAGAATGAATACATGCTAAAAAAGAGATTGCCTGTAGCTAAGGATAGAAAATGTATCTGTTTCTGACTTAGAATCAGAATCTGAGCTATCCTGTCTTCCTCTGGACCTATAATAGCCAAAGCCATGGAATTGGTTCTGCGAGGCTTTGCATTCAGAAGAATGTCATCTTGTAATTTATATCAACAAGATATATCTGAATCACCTGAGGTCCAATACTCTATTAATAGCTCTGCATGTTAGACATTTGCCCACAGAAAAGTCATGGACTTACATAATCAGACATCCTCAAAAATTTGACTGTGACCAGATGGTACCTAAAGAGTTTGTGCCACCTGTAAAGTAAATGAATATTCTGTCATCCCTTCTCTTGGGACTCTGATAGAAAGGAAGAAAATGACTGCTTTACGCCAAGGCTCCACAGATTCTTTCAAGGCCCATGTTTTGCCATACTACAGACCACTGCTAAGATGAGAATAACATCACATTGCATACTCATGCTCTCAAAGTGACCACCATGACCACATTTCAGAGAGATTCTTTTTGATATCCGAAATAATTTGGTTACACTTGTCAGTTCTGCTTTGGTTTTGGTTCAAGAAAACTTTGTGTTTTGTCTCATAAGATCTCATAGCTGGGAGATATTGCAGTTTTTTTCTAAAAGATACAACATTTATCAGTTTTTTTTCAGTGACGAAACTTCAATTCCAATTGTCATTTAAGTATAGAAATTTTTAGGTTAGAATAGAGCATCTTTTTATAAAATTGCGACTACATCCTCAGAACAGTGTTATATAAATCACTCTATACCTCATTTACCTTCTATTAAAGTTGAATATGTTAAAACAGAAACATTGTGTTTCAAAACTGAAGATGAACTATACAACTGCAGTGCTAGCAGCATCCACTTTTCTTGTTCTGCAAGATATTCTGAGGCAATAAAATGACCTGTGTTTTAAAGGGTCTTAAAAAAAAATTCATCTATTCCAGTATTTTGATTTAAAGTCAAAAAAATCAATGGATGTTCTTTGATCTATGTTTACAAATCTACATAAAAACTTTAATTAAATGATGGAAACTTTCAAACTCATAATGAAAGAATTCTGTTTCTAAAGAAGTATCTCAAGGGATTTTTATCAGAGTGTTATGTTCCATATTTTTACAAACAAATATGTCTCCAGGCAGATTATTTCTGTAAACTATCTTTATTTTTGAAGAGCTGGCAGAGTACAAAAGTATTTATTGAATAGCTTAAATGAAAACCAAAAAGCAAATGAATCTCTGGTTCATTTAAAATAGAATGTGAAAGAACCAGCTGAGACCTTGTGTTCCGTCCTGCATGACTCCAGTTTTTTTTTCAGTCTAGCAATTAATGTAGTCTGCTACATGAAGTACTTATGTACATTCATACACACGTCATGAATCACTTCTCATGGTCTTCTGGCAAAGGGCAAAATAACAAAAAACAGAGGATGATGGCATGGGAGATCGGGAATATTATTTCGCTTCATGAGATGCAAGAAAAATATGATTACCTGGACATATGATATATACAAACTCACTGAAGATGATTATCATAATATATTTTTATTCTAAAAGCTTTAATTGTTTGTGTCTGTTTGCTGTGAACATTTCATTCAATTAAATAGGTCAATATAGAGCAATAATATGAAAAAAAAGGAAAACAAAAGTATTCCATGCAGAGAATCTGATGTGCATCTACTCTCTCAGTAGCAAGAAGATCACTGCCACACAAGACACCCCTCCAGCAGTATTTGTTTAGCTGCACAAAACATATCAACATTATTTATTTAGTAATCATAATTTTATTATACTTATCTATATTTATATATATGTTTATTTATTATTTATTGATATTCTATGCTAGGGGAATATTACTTCATAAAAGTAACGGTAAGAGATCAAAATAGTAAGTATTTTTGTTGTGAAGCTTTTAAATTCATGTCTTAGCTCTCTGACACCTTTCTGACATACATTAGACGGAAAAGGAAATGTTTTACTCTTTTGATCTTGACCAATCAAAATTGGAGTCAATTGGAAAATTTTGTTAGGGAAGAATGAGGAGGAGAAGAAGGTGGAAACTGGAAGTCATTCAAGCGAGTACATGCTGAGGGATCCTTACAGGCTGGGCCTGAAGAATCTATCTGCTAAGATATTTTTAAAAGAACATACCAATTATTTTCATTATTGTTATTTCTTGGTAGGTTGCCTTTCAATAATAATGAAAACATTTTCTATTGTACACTTGATCTACCTGAAAATTCCATGTAGATATTTTGATAGTTTAAATGCTTGTATTATATAAAAGTATTATTCTTAACAACAATTAATTGATCTATATAAAAAGTCATGCTTCTATTCTTATTTTTGACATCATTGTCTACAAATACTTTTAAAAGTAGTTCAGTTAAAATTTTCTTCATCTTTTACTCTATAACACCATTTATCCAAGTTTTTAATGTGTGTGAGAAAGCAGAAGAAAAATTAAGCCGGTTCTACGAGACTAAGAAAAAACAGTAAACAATATATTTTAGAATGAAGAAAGGCTCTGTCTTCACATGAGCTATCCAGCAGTCTGTTTTTAATTCAAGATGATGCTCTGAATTAATCTAGATAATGAAGAATCTCTCATTCTTATTCTGAAAAAGAATCAGCTTCATACAATGGAAAACTGCATTTAGGACAAGTTTACCAAAATGGAAGAGGGAGAGGAACCGAAGGATGGTGGTGTGGAAGATGAAAGGTTTTGTAGATCAGGCAGTGTGGTAAGACAAAGACGGTCTACTTAAGGAAAATTTTAAAAAAGAAGTTCTGAAAAGCATCAAACAAAAACATGAGCTTACTTGCTTACTGAAACTTACCTTAGTGAAAAGAAAGGAAGAACGAAATACAAAGAAAAAGAATTTAGAGAAAGTTGTGATGCTTTTTTAGAGTTTTACTTTACAAGTTACAGTCTACAAAACTTCAAACACTATACTATGGTGGGTATAAAGCTGATTATCTTATACATGTATGGGGAAAATTCTTAATTGCTAGGAAGGGATGGAATTTAAAATGTTGAAGATACTCCTGTTTCACGTATGAGCTCTGCCATTGGAGGATGAACCTGAAACAACAACTTGAACTAAGTTATTTTTTAATTCAGAGAAATGATGGCTTCTCCACAGAAAGGAGCTAATAATCCTTAACCTTTAGCTCCCTTCCAGTGTCTCTCTTCTTCCGTCACTGTTAAGATGGATGAGACTGGTAACTCCATTGTTTTCTCATGTGCAGTGTTGAACCTAGATACTTGATTAGTTTTGCTTTTGACCTAATGACCACCAAAAATGAAGATAAAATTGAGTTCAAACCTGTGTTCCAGAGGTCAAAGACCAGTTCTTTTCCTACTAACTATTCAATCCATTGTTTTTCAATCGCAGGAGAAACACTGCCTGTACAACTCGGTTGCAGAATTTTTAGGCAATCTTTATAGAAAATACTACTGTACAGAAAGTATATAGATTCTGCCCAAAAAGAAAGTCATAAATATATATAAATATACCAGAGCTGATGATTTTACTGGCAAACTTTAGTTCTACTCTCAAATTCCTTTATCAAAATGGAAATGAAGGATGCTTTTTCTTTTTTTCTTTTTTGTCGTTCTGTAATTAGTCAGTATTTAGTCAGTATTTAGGCTGTATTTAGTCAGTGTATCAAAATGAATACAGTTATTTACCATAACTTATATCAGTACTTCCCTGCACCCTCCCCATACCCTGGTTTAAGCTAGACAGTGATAATTGCTCACTGCCGTTTTGTTGTTGATTAGTGATGAGTGCATGCCTACAGGGTTGCTCGGTGGGGCAGAGCAGCTGACATAATGTCTCAGGGTAGTGGGCAGCTTCAGGACCAGCTAGGCTGGGCCACATGCAGTCTGTGGGTCCAGCATCAAACATGCCTGAACTAATGGAATCATCACAAATTCCTGCATCTTCCTAAAATTTGCATTTCCACATGCCTTGTATCTCTAGCCAGAATGGGCCTGAAAAATCATCTCACAAACAGCGGTCTATTTCTCACAGGCAATGACAAGGGAAGCACAAACTATCCCTGTCTTTTTTCTACCAGAAACCCAGAACTGAACACAATTCTCTGGATGAGGCCTCACAAAAGAGTAAAGGGGGAGGATCACCTCCCTCAAGGTGCTAGCCATGCTCTTTTTAATGCGCCCCAAGATATCCTTGCCCTTCTTGGTGACTCAGAAATACTGCTGGCTAATGGCCAATCTGTCAACCACTGGGACACCTAGGACCCTCTCCTCAGAGCTTCTCTCCAGCAGGTCATCCCCCAACCTGTACCGGTGTATACCGTTATTCCTCCCTAGGTGCAAGACTCTAACACTTGCTCTTCTTAAACCTTGTCTGGTTCCTCTCTGTCCAATTCTCCAGCCTCTCCAGGACTCTCTGAATGGCAGCACAGCCTTTCAGTGTGTCAGCCAGTCCTTCCAGCTTTGTACCATCAGCAAACTTGCTGAGGGTGGACTCTATCTCTTCATCAAGGTCACTGATGAAGATGTTCAACAGAATTGGACCGATTCCTGAGGAACACTGCTAACTACAAGCCTCCAACTGGACTCTGCACCACCAATCACAACTCTCTGAGCGCTCCCAGTCATACAGTTCTCACCCCACCTCACCATCTACTCATCTATTCCACACCTCCTCAGCTTTTTTATAAGGATGCTGTGGGAGACAATGTCAAATGCCTTGTTGAATTCAAGGTAGACTACCTCCACTACTCTCTGCCCATCCACCCAGCCAGTAATGACATCATAGATGGCTACCATGTTGGTCAAGCAAGACCTCCCCATGGTGAATCCATGTTGACTACTCCTGATAACCCTCTTCTCTCCCAACTGCCTGGAGACAGCATCCAGAACAATTTGTTCCATCATCTTTCCACAGACAGAGGTGAAATTGACTGGCCTGCAGTTCCTCAGATCCTCCACATTGCCCTTTTTGAAGATTGGAGTGACATTGGATATCCTGCAGTCTTCAGGCACTCTCCCATTCTCCAAGATCTCTCAAATATGATAGTGGTTCAGCAGTCACCTCTGCCAACTCCTTCAGCACATGTGGATGCATCCCATTGGGACACATCTATTTTCATACGTTGATGTTGCATATACATTCTTGGACCATCTTCTCCCTCACCAAAGGGGAGCCTTCCATTCCCCTGATCCTCTTTTTTTACCCCCAGGGTCCAGGAGTGCTGAACTGGTGTTCTCACAGTGAAGACAGAAGCAAAGAAGGCATTCAATTACTCCACCTTCTCTGCATATGCCGTTACCAGAACATCCCCCTCATTTAGTAGAGGACACACATTTTACCTAGTCTTCCTTTTATTATTGACTTACTTAAGAAAACCTTTCTTGTTATGCTTTATCTTCTTTGCCAGATCCAATTCCAAGTTGACTCTGGCCTCCCTCATCACATCCCTGCAGGCCCCGACAACATTCCTATATTCTTCCCAAGTGGTCAGACCCTTTTTCCACATTTCATGGACATTTCCCTTCCCTTCTGTGTTTACGTGTGAGCTGCTTGTTCATTCACACGTCTCCTACCACCCTTGCCCGATTTCTTACTCACAGTGACGCACCCATCCTGAGCTTGGGAGAAACGCTGTTTAAATTCTGATCAGCTCTCGCAGGCCCCCTTGCCTTCTAACACCCTAGCCCATGGAATTGCTCCATGAAGGTGTCGGTAGATATTAAAGTCAGCTCTCCTGAAGTCACGGGTAGCAATCCTCCTTTATGATTTGCTTCTTTCACTCAAGATCTTCAAGTCCCCCATGCTACATCTCAATCTGCCCTGAACCTTCATCTTCCTAACAAGCCTATCCTTATCAGTAAGATCAAGGTCCAGAAACACCCAACTCTTCGTCAGCTCCTCCACCACCTGCATCAGAAAGTTATCTTCAGCACATTGCAGGAAGAATTACAAGCATGTCTGATTGGCCATGTTGCTTTCCCAACAAATATCTGGATAATTGAGGACCCCCATAAGAACAAGTGCCTGAGATCATGCAGCTATTTCCAGCTGCTTGTAGAAGGCCTTATCAACTTCCTCTTCCTGATCAGAGGGCCAGTAATACACTCCCACAACAGTGTCCTCATAGTAGCCTGCCCCTTAGTTCTCACCCATGAGCTCTCCACTGGTACATCACCCTCTGGTAGGTAAATTTTGTTACATTCTAGCTGCTCTCTCAGATAAAGAGCAACTCCACCATCCTGCCTCACCATCCTGTCTTTCCTATAAAGCACATTGCCATCCATGACAGCATCCCAGTCATGCAAACTGTCCCACCATGTCTCCTTGCTTGATTGCAGTTCCCTTGCAACTGCACACACTTCTACTCCCTGTTTATTTCCCATGCTGCGTGCATTAGTAAACAGACACTTTAGGGAAGCAGCAGGTGCAGGTATGCCTAAAGGCATGCAAGATTTCAGGTGCAGAATTCACAATGGTAACTTCTCTTGGTTGTTCTCTGAAGATCCTACAGGATGATTCGGAGGTATTTCCCTTCTATCTCCTGCAATGATAACATCCCCTTCTCTGTTCTGTTGACCTCCACCCTTTTCCCCCATCTGATCAACTCTGAACTACTATCTCCACCCTAGCAAGTGATTTATTATCTCCTTCCCTCTTCAAACTTAGTTTAAAGCTCTCTCAATGAGCCCTGCCAACTCCTGGCCCAGGATCCACTTTCCTCTCAGAAGCAGACAAGACCCATACATAGCTACCAGTTTGGGTACCAAGTGAACCAAAAAAATCCAAAATTCCTGTAGCAGCACCAGTCTTTCAGCCACAAAAGAAGAAGAGAAGGCTATTTAAAATCACATTCCTTTTGTCCAATAAGTCATCAAGATTAAACACTTTTAAGTTATTAGCCAAGAATAAAAAAAGCTGTATTAGACTTCATAAACAGAAATATACTTTTGAATTTCTCTCTCAAACATCTTGTAAGCATTTTCTTGACAATTGGTTTCAAATTCAATGAAAACTATTACTGAAAAAGGTGTAAAAATTTAGGACTTGAAATGCCATGGTATTTTATCTGTATAATTATTCTAACTAATTGCATCTTAATTTTTGTTTTATTATTATTTTAGTAGACACACTAGGCTTCACATTCCTCTTTGGTATATGGCAATTGTTGGGGTCACAGCGGGGACTAATTTTCCTCCCCTCAAACCTACCAAGCCTATAAATGAGAAAAAGAGAATTTCAGTCCAGTGAACTAACAGCTCCTGATAGCTGAAAAAACAAAGACAAAAACAAAAAAAAAAGAACATGTGATGAAGCTTTTCACCAAGAAATGACTCAAGGCAATATTGCCTTGTATATGGTGTCAGTCATTCTTTCAGAGCTATCAACATCTTACACCTTTTCAAATTTCAAACTTTTCTCCTTTTAACCTTCTTTAATCTCCTCTTAGAATGAATATAACTGGGTTTTACAACAATGTGCTATGTTGAAAAGGCCTATTGAAAAAGAAAAGAACAAACAAAACACAAACAAAAAACCTTTTTTTTTTTTGATAGAGCCTTTGTATTTTACTCTTTTATTAAGAAAACTCAGAAAAAGAGAAAAAACTGAAAATGATCTGACCAAAAAAGAACCTGATCTGACCAAAAAAGAACCTGAGCAGATCACTCAAAATGAGGAAAGCCAGCATATATCAGAAACTTTAAAATGAAGTTAAGGAACAACATGTGTACACTGAGCTGTCAGGAGGTATCAGGACTGGATCCTGTTGATGTGTATTACCCTGATTACTCACAGGAAGCACTTAGCAATTTTCTTGTCTCTCCCTTTTTAAGTATAGGTGCTGTGTGAACTTACCATGCATGTTCCCAGACAACACGTAAGTTTGGTTAAGTAGAGATACTAAATATATATGAGGGTTGATCACAGGAATGTTAAGATTCCATTTCCTATGTATAAACCACATTTGGTGCACAACCTAGTCTGCCACAATCTACTTTTACAACCATAAACGGAAAGCAAAGAATTGTGAAAGGCAGTATGACACTGCAGTACTGAGTTTGCCAAGAAGATTTTCTTTGCACTTCAGTTATCATTGTATTTTTATGTGACTTCTAAACAACAATTAAAGTTTACATCAATTCATCAGAAAAAAAAAAAAAAAAAGAAATTCAAACATTTTACTTAAAGGATAAAGATTTTACAGGAACATATGAAAGTAAAATAAATAAATAAATCATAAAATCAAACAAGTAACTGTAAGGAAAATAAAGTCTCTGAGCAGTACTGTTAAGACATTATTTCATTAGAAATAGCCAAAGCAAAACAGTAAGATTTAAGGTGATCTAATAAAAGATACATTAAATTAAATTAAAGGATTTGCAGTGACACA
The DNA here is from genome assembly GCA_023055505.1 of Callipepla californica brunnescens. NCBI lineage: Eukaryota > Metazoa > Chordata > Aves > Galliformes > Odontophoridae > Callipepla > Callipepla californica. Next base: position 5,281,458 of record JALIRH010000023.1, on the reverse strand, counting down.
AGCATAATCCAAGAGGCCTATGACTATCAACATATCCATTCTCTTCCATCTTGCTGTCACTACTGCATTGTCATGAAGTACCTAAAGTAACCCAGTAGGGCTCACACTTCACTGTAAAGGGTGCTACAAGGATGCTGTACATTTAACTAGAGATTTTATCACTGATCCTATGATGAAGTGGTTTAAGTGATGTAATTTGTCCCACTTGTAAGGCTGTACATCCATTTATTGTTCTGTAAGCTTTTGTGGACTTCCCCTAGCATAGATAGCTCCATGTGAAGGACTACAACTTGGAGAAAAGTAAGAAGGAAAAATAGTTTCATTGTGATGTGCTAAAATGTGCTTATGGTAAACCTTATGCAAAATAAATATAAATAACTAGTAAAAATATAAATTCTCTAAACATCTTAAACTTTAGAATTTTTATGGTGTGAAAAGCAACAACTGGAGGCTTTAATGTGGCCATTAAACTACTACTATTCAACTTCAAATTTAATAATCCAAAAAAAACCAAAAAACTAACCTATTGAATTATTTTGCCAATGACTTTTTGTTATATCTCTAAGTTTCTAAGCCTTACGGCAAAAATGACAACACTTAGAGAGAATGGGATAGGTGTCATCAGTCTCACTGTTCTTGAAAGCCCCCTTTCGTATACATGCTCCACAGAATTACACAAAAACACAGAATTGTAGGGTTGGAAGGGACTTCTAGAAATCATCTAATCCAACTCCCCCACCAAAGTAGGCTCCCCAGACAAGGTTGCACAGGTAGGCATCCAGGTGGGTCTTGAATGTCTTCAGAGAAGAAGACTCTACAACCTCTCTGAGCAACCTGTTCCAGTGCTCCGTCACTATTACTGTGAAGAAGTTCCCACACACATTTGTGTAGAACTTCCTATGCTCCAGATTGTGGCCATTTCACCTATCCTATCACCATGCACTGCTGAGAAGAGTCCAGCCTCATCCTTTTGCTTCCTGCACCTTAGATATTTGTACACATGGATCAGATCTCCTCTGAGTCTTTTATTTCAAGACCAAACAGACTCAGGTCTTTCAGTCATTCCTCATAAGAGAGGTGTTCCTTGGCCTTAATCATCTTCGTGGCCCTCCACTGGACTCTTCCAAGGAGGTCCCTGTCTTTTTTGTACCTGGGAACCTGGAAACCCAGAGCTGGACACAATACTTTGGGTGAGGCCTCACCGGGACAGAGTAGAGGGGGAGGCGGGACAGAGTAGAGGGGGAGGATTACCTCCCTCAATCTGCTGGCCAATCTGCTCCCCTGACTCCCAATGCACCACATGATGCCATGATGTGGAATACCAGTACCAAAAAAATCATAAAACCATGACAAGGTCACGCACCCTAGAATACCACTGGCTTTCATGGCCACCGGGGCACACTGCTGCCTCATGGCCAACCTGTCGTCTACAAGAACACCCAGCTCCACTCCTCAGAGTTCTGATCTGTCATATGGACATGGTCAGGGTCCCTTTAGTGATGAAGACTGGAGTGCTGACCACAATGCCAGTAAACCATTACCAGAAGAACTGCCAAACACCTCACCTGCACTAGTTTTCCCAAGGTGCAAGTAGGCCACACCACTTCAGTCCTACTTTCACCTTCCTGGGCCATTCTATTCTATGGGTACAGGGTTCTAGATTCTCAGGGGCAAAGAGCAGAAATTTATTTTCAATACCAGTGTGGGGTCTTCCTTGATTGTAAGCACCCACAATTTGGATCCTAAGGGGGAAGGCCAAATAATCTGAAGCATCTTTAGGGCACTGGGTCTGACAAACCCTAGGTCTTCTGTTCAAGTCCCACAGGGTTTCATGCAATCTCTTCATGCACCCCTTCAGGGTCCCAGAGTTGATCTGCAAAGCAGTCTTAAGGATGCCGTTAAAACATTCAATGAGGGCCAATGTATACCCAACAGAGAGATCATGACACAATGGGTCAAATGTTAGCTTGATCAGTTTATTACAAATCATAGTTGCTTAGAGATATGGGAAAGGGAAGATGGACAGTAGAAAAGAGATAGAAAATAAATAGCATGGAGTCTTTGTAGAAAGCAAGAGAGAGATTATTTTTATAATATAAGTACATGTATTTATTTTTTTATGACAGATAACGACTGTATACTGTACACTTCTGAGATATTTTATATCAAACTCATTTAAAACCAAGTAAAATATATATACCTCCTGCATATCTGAAAGACAAGTACCAGATTGTATTCATATAGATTAGAAGATAAAGGTAAAATTACTGTTCTCTCTGTTCCTAAAATCTCAAGTACTCAGAGGAGATATGGACTGTTTTTAAACTGTTCCAAGTGTCAGTGAGAATCCTAGATAAAAGTTAACAATAAAAATAAAAATAAAAGTTAACAAGAAAAAAAAATTCTTCCCTCAGAAATGAGACAGCTAGCTAAGAGGAACAAGAAAGAAATATGCTGACTTTCCCCTCAGTTTCCTCTCATAATCACAGTGGTCGATATACTTTATTTGAAAAGCTATATGCAGATTCCTTTCTTCCCTCTTATTCGCCATTGCCTTCCCTCCTGACCCTCACACTACCATTTGACTTGAACTTTTTCTGTCCTCTTATTAATTCAGATCACCCCATTTTTTTCCTGGGACTAACTTAAAGGCAGATGGTCCCGCAGTGAATTGTTGCAGTAATAGATTATACAGTGATGAAGTAATAATCTCTTGATATAATTTGTATGTACTTCTGAAAAGCCTGGTGTGAAAACACTTAGGTAGAATCTAAAAAAAAATAGATACATTCACAGTATAAATTTTTGTGATGACAAATGGCAACTGATAATGCATATGAAAAAAATGTCAACATTCATCAAGCAAACATAGCTTAATAGGAGAATATATTTCTGTACCTTGTATTTTAATATTTATATATCTTTAAATATCAAAACAAACAAAAAGAAAAACTGCATGTACATGGAAACATCTGTAGATTGCTTTTATATTTCAGTTTGAAATTTCAGTATAAAATCTACAGTGCAAAAATTTTTATTTAGGACTAATTTGTTTGTTTGTTTGCTTTTTCCCCAACAAATACCCAGAGAGCTGTAATCGTAAATAATTCACAAGAAATATTTCAGTTTTAATGTAATGTTTTTACATTTTCTAAATAATCCATAAAGTGATTTCTTTTTCATAGAGACTCCAAAAATATTTTAAACTCACAAGATATATTTCTGCATAGATATAGCTTGAACATAAAACATTCTGTTTAATGGAAGATGTGAGATTTAGAGAGTACACCAAATAATGTATCATTCAATAACTAAAATATTATATATTCATCTCTCGTATTTTCTTTCCTATGAAATACTTTATGATAAATCGTTTGTGGGGGATTTAAGCATCATGGAGTTTCTCAAACTAGTTTTACTATGATACAAGTAAACCATTCCCTTCTTCACTGAATTTTCTAATAGATATTTTCAAGGTCTTTTTAGCACAAAGTCTGCAATTTTATATCTGATAATAGTAAATGATGCTGTTTTCTTAACTGAACTGTTATTTCATTTGCTCTTTAGCAGTGACTAAGGTTGAATTTGACGTGACCCTACCAAAAAATTACAGGGTGGAACTGAGTGAAAAGAAAATAAGTGGAAAGTACGTACATAGATAACTCCAAGTAAATAACAGGGTTTTTCAAAAGAAGTGCTTTAAAGTGTGCATGAATTTCTAAGAGGAATGCATGAGTGTCATACTCTTTAAGGACTTTTCCCAAAAACTTTTCAGAGACTCAGGTGTAAGTTAATTGTATTTATTTTGTGCAGATTAAGACTGTAAGGTCAAGGTGTTCTATTTTTCAGATTAAATTAAACATCATACTCTACTTAAGTGTAAATTTGTGCCTTATTTTTAGGAGGAAATTTTTCAAAATTAATTTTAGGAATATAATTTTCCTTTATTCTACTTAATATACTCAGCATTTCAGAGAGTCATAGAATCAAGGAATCATTTAAGTTGGAAAGGAATTTAGAGGTCATCTGGTCCAACTCCCTACAATGAACAGAGACATGTAGAGCTAGACCAGGTTGCTCAGAATCTCATCCAGTCTAACCTTGGATGTCTTCAGGGCATCCACCATTCAATGATTCATCTTGGTCATTCATAACATTTAGTAACTTGACACCCTAAATTATCTCTGTAATGATGGTGGAAAATTTGAAGATCAAACTAATAATTGATAACCTAGGGAAAAATCTGTCAACATAATTCTGATTAGACTAATAAAAGTAGTACATCTGTAAGAAAATAAAGGAGATCAAACTATTGCATGAGAGACTGTGACTCCCTTTTTTTTGCAGATAATTTGCATTGAACAGTGGAAAAATAAGTGATTTATTCCTTGTCTCAATTTCTCTACTATGCAAGTAAGCACTATAAAACACCAAACATCAAAATTTCCTGCTATGATGGACAACAATTTATGTAACAAACCATTTGAGAAATACAACTCTATTAGAAAAGCCAACAGGATCATGATGCTAGAGAAACTCAGAGTTTGCTGTTATTATGACAACAGGACTTAAGGCAGTACATTAAAGACTATTACTGAGAACCAATATATTAAATGATGCAGATACAAATCTTTCAAAACACTGAAATTCATTTTCTTTTAATTATTGTTTTGTCATCTTCTTCTATAAATAACAATGCATACTATAAAAACTGATATGCACTAGAGTGTTTTATAACTGATAATACCATGATACTCCATCATACAGGAAAACAAAAACAAAAACAAAAAACAGACGTTTTTTATGCTCTTTCACAATTACACATTTGTGTAAGTTCTTATAATTTTTCTTCATTTGAATTATACAGTTTAAAGATTACATGTGAGGTTTTATGATAAAAGTCTTTTGCATCAAGTGAACTATGATTACTTGATATGCTTATTAAAATAAGCAATTCTTGTTTACTATCACAGAATCACAGAATTGTGGGGCTTGTTAGGGGTCATCTAGAGATCATCTATTGAGGATGTTCGCTCACTGTTCTAATCAGAAAGACAGTATTTTATTTTATTTTTTTCCAATGATAAACAATATTTAATTCATTACACATAAAATAATTCCATTAAATTTAGAAAGAGCATATCAGCTGCTGAATCCTAATGTTTATCGCGAAGTGAAAGAGTGAAATCTAAAAGGTATGTTATATATTCATTCTGTGTGCAAAATTGCCAAAGATGTCAGGAGAAGAAAATAAATGTGCTTAGGATTTGCCCCAGTGGTACTGTAAGTTGGACTAATAATTCATTTAGAAGCAATCCTAGGCCCGTGAGCATCTGTGGAGTTAAGAAAAGGGCAAATTTCTTGTAACCTCAGGAGAGAAACTAACCCCTATATACAGTTTATGCAAATGCCTATATTTTTGTTTTTTCCCTAAGCACATTTGCACATTCACTTCAGTTCAAATGGCACATATTTGTGCCAGTGGGACATGAATGGACTGATATATTCATGAAATCGTAGAAGTAAGGCTGGGAAAGGAGAAATCTCCTCAACAAGTGGCAAGTAACTAATATTTTCAAAATTATTAGTATTTCCCAAATGACTGCACAAAATCCAGCTAATAAGAATTAATGCCAGCCACAGTGGAAATGACCTGCAATTAAAATGGCCTTCTTTCTATTTCCTACAAGATGGAGATCTGTGGAAATTACCATTGTTTAAGGATTAGGGGAAAAGTTACTTACATGAATTGACCGCTATGTGCGCAAGAAACTCTAAATTTTTGAAGCAGACTTTGCTTGCCACTTTTAAACAAATCGTTGATCATTGTCCAGGGCTCAAACAGACATCCTCATGGCTAATGATGTTTCTCAGGATTGATCAGTATTCTAACAACTTTATATTTGTGATGCTACTCAAGTTTTCACTTAAAATTACAAGTAGCTTAAGAATTTTTGCATGTTTTTCACTTAGAGAGCTTAGTGTCTTCTACTACATGGAGAGGGCAATTTGAGAGAAAATATATTAAATGAATATGGAAATAAACTACTAAAATTGAGGGGGTAATATAATTTAGTAGAGAACAAAATAAGAAAATATTCAAGTCACACATTGTGAAAGTTCATCCTCTGCATTTCAGAAATTTCCAAGATCTTGATGGATAAATCTATTCTCAAATATTATTAGTCCTAAATATTCTCATTTCCACTGGGTTATCTAAATATATTATTTCTCTAGGTCTCAAATCAGATGTTTGATCTGCTGGACTACCTTACTTAAAAACAAAACAAAACAAAAACACTAACACCAGTGGAAATGGAAATTATTTGACATCAAATATCACAATAAATCAGTTTTACAGAGGAAATCATTAATGTGAAGTAGAATGAAGCTGGAATGCTGGATTTGCATCAAAAACAACAAATAGGTTCCTTTAAATACCGGTAAAATTCATAAACTTGACAGGTAGGCTGCTGATAGCAAATATTTTTAGGCTTTTGTTATAGTGCTAATGAAAGTTTAAAGGAGTTTACAAACTATGTCACATGACCAGATGATCAGCGATTGTATTGCTTGCTGATCCTGTCGCAAACTCACTACTGCATACTCTTTGCTTCTACAAAACCACTATATAAAGTGACATGATCTTTAAAAATTAATTCTTTCTTGAAGAATAGAAACAAATCCAAGTAACAAAGTTTCTCCAAGCAACACATAGAAATCAATTCTCTGAAATGTCCTCATGTCAGAAGTGATACTTCTTTAGTGTCAGTGCCTTGAACAGACATAGAAACTCCAGTACAGCTTTATAAAACCTGTGTTTAAACCTGTGTAACTTTTGTTTGTGCACCTGCAAAAATATGCTTGCTTGTTACTGCTTGTGCAGTACAGTGATATTTTGAAGGGAAAAGGTAACATTTGCAATGTAAATAGAATGATGTCCTTTTAAGGAATTGCTCCAAAAAGCCATTACATTCTTTTGCTTGTCTTCCACTACTAGTTCCCAACACTGAAGCATCTTATGCACAGTGAGTATGGAGGTAATTAATTAAAAAGGAATATGACAAAAGGTGTACCACGTTTAAGTGATTCTGATGTAAGTTTCAATGTCACATTCTGCCTTATTCACTTGCATAATTATAAGTAAATTATTAGCCGTGCTGAAGAAGAGTTTTTCTTTTGTTGCTATCTCTTCTAGGGCTTCATCTTCTGAAGTGAAATATTTAAAAACTTTTCACTTCCTTCCACTGTTGAGTGGTGTTGAATCTTTTAGAATCTACTGCTAAGTAGATTTTTACCTGTGTGAAGAGATATATTGATGAATAAATGTAGTTATTCCTGTGCCTGGGAATAGATGAAATGCTACTTTTACCCGAGGAACTTTGTAGCATGCTATGATCTGCCTATCAATTCAGATAGAGATGAACAATTCAAGATGCTCAGAGTTTAGTCTTAGTGCAGAAAAGTTCACTGTATATAACTTAATAACCACAAAATATCTGTCAAAAAAAAAAAAAAAAAAAGAGGAAAAGGAAAAGAAAATGGAAAAGAAAAAGAAAAAGAAAAGGAGAATTTCCACATTCAGTTGTTATATGCAACTAAGAACTATTCAAAACCTGACAACTCAGAACTGCTCAGTTTTTCCAGAATAAATCATAATTGTTTCTCATCACTGCATGCTGGAACTTTGAAGTCCTGTCATATCAGTGAACTTGGAAGATCATTCCAGTTTCAATTCTTAACTATGTAGATCTGGAAATGCATTTATCCAAAAATAGCAAAAATTGTACAATGGTGTTAAGCTTGCATAGGGGCTATATTTATAAGTGAAACTGCTGCTAAAAAGAGTTTACAGATTGTAAATGCCAGAAAGGAGTATTCTACTTCCTGCTTTTCAAATGAGCATTTCCTTTCCTTATCTTAGAGTGTATCTTTATTTTTCTTTCTCTTTTTCAGTCTTCCAAATGGTTTGAGAGATATTTAATAGATCAGAGATAATCATTAAGTCTTTTCTTGGAGGGGATGGAGTAATATAAGCATATTTGTAGCATCTGATAAGCACTTTTTCTTTTTTAGCTTAAATGGAGAAATATATTCAGAAATTAGTTCTGAAAGCAATAGTGAGCTTACTTCTGGTGGAAATGAACTCAAGACAGCACCCAGCTCCCTCATACAAGCCTCTTAAAGCAACATAATGACATTGTATTTCACCAGAGTTACCCTTCACTCTCTCTAAGCTTTTTGGATAAGTAATGAATATTACATAACTAAATGTGAAATAATAACTGTGTTGCTTTCTCCTCTGTAGCTTTAATTAGCTACTTATAGGCTTCCTGAGTACCTAATGAAAACAGTTTCATAAACTATTGTTGGTTTGTCCTTCTTGAAGATGCTATTCAGTGTCTTTCTTCTTATGGTCTTGGCGTAGAAAAGGAATGTATTAATGAATAAACCATCTTTATCTGTTCACAGTCCTTTCAATATCTCTAACACTTTCTATTCCAGTTTCTATTCAATTTCTATTTTATTCACCCAGCTAATAATTGCTTTTGGTTAAGCTTGAATGTATTTTCAATTTATACTCAGCCAGACAGATCAGGTTTTTGTTGTTGTTTTTGTATTTTTTTAATTAATTTATATGTAAAGACATCTATAAGTTATTAAAAACCATCTTGAAGGCAAAATGTAGTTAAGTATACATTGTATTTTGGACAGAAATGCTGGATGGGCGCATAACACTGAATAAACAACAGCTTCACCTGAGGGAGTTTACTTTGTCATTACTTTTCCCAAACAATTTACTTTTCTTGTTTACTGCCTTAATTTTCTTATTCTATGTTCATTTCATTCCCAACAAACACAGAAGAGCAGCTTCTAATTATTTTAACATTCACAACAAATATTCTATTACCATTCTTCAGTTTTGTTTTTGTTTTTGTTTTTTTCTGTTCTCCCATATCACTGTTCAGAATTATTTGGCAAATTGGAGAACAAAAATTGAAATTAAAAGTAGTCAATGAAGAATGATATTTCCCCATCCATATTTCTGTTTTGATCACAAAATTCATAGATAATGACCACATATTTCAACATATTTAATACAAACAAATACTTAACTCATGAATGGTTCCTTAGATCTGAGCTGGAAAGCAACTTAGCCTTCAAGAACATCTGATTTAATTTTTGGTCTGTCTGTCTGTCTGCCTGTTTGTTTGTTTGTTTGTGTGTTTGTTTGTTTTACAGCTACTCTTGTTAGAGTCTATATGCATGGATAAAATGATTTTAGGACCAACTCTCTGTCTACAAAATAGAATCAAAGAATAAGAAAATTGCAGTGGTTGGAAAGGACTCTCTAGACATCACTTAGTCCAACTGCACTGCTAAAGCAGGTTCCCTACAGTAAGTTGCACAGAAAAATTGTCCAGGAAGGTTCTGAATATCTCAAGACAAGTAGACTTCACAACCTCTCTGGGCAGCCTGTTTCAGTGCTCTGTAACCCTCAAAGTAAATGATTTTTTCCTAATGTTCAGATGGAAACTCTTTGTTCTAGTTTACACTCATTGCCCCTTGTCGTCTAGCTGAGCACCACCTAAATGAATCTGGCCTGTCCTCTTAACACTCATAACACTTGTTGATAATATCCCTTTTCAGTCATCTCCAAGTCTTTCACCCTCTTCTCATAAAGGTCAGTGCTCCAGAACCGTAATTATTTCCACTGGACTCATTCCAGTAGTTTTTTGTCTTTCTTGTGTTGTGAAGCCTAGAACTGGACACAATACTCCAGATATGTCCTCACTATGGATAAGAAGAAAAGAATAAACTCCCTCTCTTGAAAAACAAACATTGCTATGATTATTAATTTTCAGTAATAAGATTTTATGTAGTATCTGTCTAAATGTAAGTTGGGTTTTACAGATCTTTAAATAATGGACTTCTCTAATTAGAGTTAATAATGTATCCAAAGATATTGCAGCTGAGAAGAAGAGGATAAATCTACACAGATAATGAGGAATGAGCGCAAGTAGACATAAGCTTATGAAATAATATACTCATTTAATACTTAGTAAACAGTAAACAGTAAGTTTGCGGATGACACCAAGTTGGGAGAATGTGTCGATCTGCCTGAGGGTAGGGAGGCCCTTCAGCAGGATATGGATAGGCTGAACAGCTGGGCTGAAGTCAATGGGATGAGGTTCAATAAGGCCAAGTGCCGGGTCCTGCACTTTGGCCACAATAACCCCATGCAGTGCAATAGGCTTCAGGCAGAATGGCTTGAAGACTGTATAGAGGAAATTGACCTGGGGGTGTTGGTTGATGCTCAGCTCAACATGAGCCGGCAGTGTGCCCAGGTGGCCAAGAAGGCCAATGGCATCCTGGCCTGTATTAGGAATAGTGTGGCCAGCAGGAGCAGGGAGGTGATCATCCCCCTGTACTCAGCTCTGGTGCAGCCGCACCTCAAGTACTGTGTTCAGTTTTGGACCCCTCACTACAAGAGAGACATTGAGGCCCTGGAGCGTGTTGAGAGAAGGGCAACAAAACTGGTGAGGGGTCTGGAGCACAAGTCTTACGAGGAGCAGCTGAGGGAGATGGGATTATTTGGTCTGGAGAAAAGGAGGCTCAGAGGAGACCTCATCGCACTCTACCACTTCCTGAAGGGAGGCTGTGGTGAGGATGGGGTCGGCCTCTTCTCCCAGATAACTAATGACAGGACGAGAGGCAATGGCCACAAATTGCGCTGGGGAAAATTTAGATTAGATTTGAGGAAAAATTTTTTCTCTGAAAGAGTGTTCAGGCACTGGAATGGCCTGCCTAGGGAGGTGGTTGAGGCACCGTCCCTAGCGCTGTTCAAGAAGTGTTTAGATGAGGTGCTAAGGGATTTGATTTAGTAGCTTGGTGGGTAGGGATGGTGGTGGGAGGATGGTTGGACTAGATGATCTTGTAGGTCCTTTCCAACCTAATGTATCTATGAATCTATGAATCTATGAACATTTTCTAGAGTTAGCTTCCAGTACTTGGAGAGTGCTTATAAACAGGGGGGAGTAAGGGGGAAGAGATTAAAAACAAAAGAGAGAGGATTTAGATTAGATGCTAGAAAGAAAATTACTACTCTATGAGTGAAGCTCTGGAGCAGGGTAACCAGAGAATCTGTGGATAACTCATCCTTGGTAGTGCTCAGAGGCAGGTTGTATGGGGCCCTTGGCAATTTCATCTAATGGTTGAGAACCTTGCTCACAGCATGAGTGTTGGAACTAGACAATCTTTAAGGTCCAAACCAGGCCATTCTATGATTCTGTGAGTGCATGAAAATCCTTCTTTCTCTTCACAGCAGAAGTCAGACAAAATCAAAGCTAGTGAAAATCAGTCTCACATTGTAAAACACTGTATCTTCTATTATTTGGAAAAACACTACTTGGTATATGTAAAATATACTCACACTTGTATTTTATTTTTTTTTTAGATTAATATTTAAACAAAATGAACCTGTGGAGATATTTTACTTTCCAATTAAAACTCAATTTATTTTTAGTCAGTTTACAAACAAAAAGTCCCTGAGATCATCAAACTAATTTTGCTTAACATAGGAATAAATTTTGCTACTCCTTTTCTCAATGTAACCTCTGTTATATGTCAGTCCCAGAGAGAATATCAAGAAACAAAGTAATTAAATGAATTTTATTATCACTCCTACTTTCTTAGTTGGTGGGTCAGAGGTCGAACTATCGTTCTGTTTAAATACAACTCCAAGGATTTGTCCAATATATGATTAGTAAAAAATTCTATCTTCTGCTACGTATAGTCACAGAGGTATAATTAACAGAATTAATAATCATAAAATATAAACCTTGTCATTTTCAGAAATTCATAAACAGATTAGATATTTCTAAAATAGTTCTTTGAATGCAGGCAGATTTATAGCCAAATAAACAAATATGAATATATGCAACAGCTAATATCAATTAACTCTTCAGTGTCTTCCGAGAAGAAAGTAATCTTTTGTTTTTTAGTATTTATAATTCTACGTATACTTCTACTAATTAATCAGGTAAGCTTCAAAAGCCAATTACTTTTCTGGGGATATCAAAAAAGTCCCTGTCAGAAGGCATTAGAAGACTCATAGAAGAGAGAAAGCAGAAGCTGGGAAAAAATAAATATGTATTAGTAAATTGGGGCAATATTTTGAGTGTTTCATCACCATCCACCCACTCAGGCATACAGGAAGTGCTATGTAACATACTACATTCACTTGGATTCAGCAATATCCACAGACATTAGTGTCGGGGATTACACATAACAGAGAGTCCCACACATGTTGATAGAAAAGGGTATGAAGTTCATAGCTACATTTTCATCCGTGACAGACAGTGGGATTGAGTGTGTACCCTCAGCAAGTTTGCTAATGACACTAAGACGTGTGGTGCAGTTGATATTATAGAAGGAAGTTATGTCATGAAAAATGATCAGGGAGACTGAGAATTTGGTCTATGTGAACCTAATGAGATTCTATAAGCCCAAATGCAAGGCATTCACTTAGTTGAGGCAATCAGAAATATGTGCAAGTTGGTATAACTCCTTCAGAGTAGCCCTGCAGAGAAGGAGTTGGGAATCCTGGTGGACAAGAAGTTGAACATGATCCAGCAGTTTGTGCCTGTAGCCCAGAACGTCAACAGGGCTGCATCAAAAGAGGGGTGGCCTGCAGATCAAGGGAGGATATTGTCCCCCTCTACTCTGTCCTCATGAGGGATCTAGGTCTTGGACCCCCAGATAAGAAAGACATGGAGATCTTGGAGTGGGTCCAGAAGAGATTCATGAAGATTATCAAAGTTCTGGAGCATTTTTACTATGAAGAAAGATGAAGGGAGTTGGGCCTGTTCAGGTTGTTGAAGAGAAGGCTGTGGGGAGATCTCGTTTCAGCTCTGCAGTACTTCAAGGTAGCATATAAACAGGAGGGAGAGGAATTCTGAACATAGGTAGATAGTGATAGAACAAAGGGGAATGTCTTTAAACTAGAAGAGGAGAGATTTAGATTAGATGTTAGAAGGTAATTTTTCATTCAGATTTCTGAGGCACTGGCACAGGTTGACTAAAGAGGTGTTCATGGCCAGCTTGGATGGGGCCTATGCAGCCTCATCTGCTGGTTACCAACCCTGTCCTCAGCACAGGGGTCAGAACTGAATGATTTTTAAGGTTTCTTCCAACCTAAGCCTTTTTATGATCCTATGACTCTATGAAATCAAGCTCTAATAATTAAAAAAATATCAAAAACATTCCTGGTTGAAGCATAATAACAGCTTTGATTATTAGAGCTTGTTTAACATAATCAGCTGGAACACACACTGGCCTAAATTACACTTTCATGTTGATAGGGTTAAAGTGAAATTTTTCAGGAAAAATGTTGTATCCAGAAGGCATCAAGTCACTGACTTCCTGTATCATGTTTCCTTCTCCCTTCTTTATGAATCATGAATTTCTTTCTGAAAGTTGCAAATCATCTCCTAGATGATGGACCACACTTTTGTTCAATAGTTTATGGTCTGGTAGACAAATTGTTTTCTGAAGAATTGAATTTGAAACCTCTTGGGCAAAAACAGAAACTGAGCTGAGGCTTTGTACTCCTGAAGTGATGTAATGATAATTTTATATATACATAATGACAGTCATAATTCTATTTTCCAAAGAGTTCTGTCTTATGAGTACTACGTTTGCTCTGACTAAAAATAGTTTGCCTAGCTTCCTAGCTTTTGATTTGAATCAAAAAAGGCACAAGAGAAATTGGTCTAAAATATAACACTGGTATGTTCCATTTACAATATTATCTTAACTCCTTGTTAACTACTTCTTCTGTCTTTGTCTTGAATAGTGTGGAAGAAACTGAAGTTAAACACTTGGAAAGTATTTGTACTGTTATAGTTTGTAACTTTCTGAAACAATTTATACGAAGATTAATTAGAATTTTCAATGCATATTATTGTATAGAAAATTCTCAGCATAACAAAATGTTTCTGAATAATATAATGTGATTTCAAGTAAAACAAAGATGATCTATACTGAAATATTTTGTATTCTCATATCAATCTTTCATGTTTGACTTTGCCTCTGCTGACAAAATGCTTGGCAGGATCAATAGTTGTTGTGCATCATACTTTCCAACTCTCCTAAGGACGAGAGATCCTGCAGGTGGATTACAGCTACTGTGATATAATGCAGACTTCAGCACCTTGTGCTTCTTACTACAGAACATTAGTGTATCCCCAAATTTATGAGTTGGATTAGAAGCATAAGTTGTTAAGAATGTAGTTTCCTGGCACCCAGAAGACAGCTGAGATTAGGCATAACTCTGCAGTTTCACTGAACATTAAATCAGATCAATCTTGAATACAATTTATTTCTGTTCCACTGAAAAACATGAAACAAATGATTTGTTTTCAGGGCTGTGTTTCCTTCCAATGATCAGAAATAAACTCAAATTACCATTGTGTATCTCCAGTATTTGCAGAGATCTCTAGGATTTATATGTAATTAGAAGGTGTGTGAAAATGAAAATGTCTAATGTAAATTTACAAATTTCTTACCTGCTAACTGTAAAATGTCCAAATTTAAAAAGAATATTGTGATAGATTACCAAACAGACCACATATTATGTAAGGAAAAAATGGTTGGATTCCTAGATATAAAAAACATGTTTTATTTTGAACTTTATAATGCAAATACTTTACATATATTTCATATTATGTTAAATGGGTACATTTGCTGGAAACAAAAACAAACGAACAAAAACAAAAAAACAAAAAGCCATGGTTCCCAAGTGATTTACGGTCTCAGTCATCCTTCTGTTTCCTTCTTCCCTTATTTTTGTTATTATTTCAAGCTTCTGTATTCTTGCACTATTTGTTCTGTAAGTTTCTCAGTGCCGGAATCACTAAAAATTCTGAATAATAAATACCAAGGTTCTACAGGATCTGCTGACAAGATCTATTGACTTTCACAATTTCTAATTCTAATTCTTATGTCTCCAGGGAGATCTCATTATGGCCTTTCAGTACTTGAAGGGAGAGTATAAACATGACGGGGAATGACTGTTTACATGGGTTGATAGTGATAGGACAAGGGGGAATGGTTGTAAAATAAGACAAGGGAGATTTAGGTTAGATATTAGGAAGAAGTTTTTCACTCAGAGTGGCAGAGCACTGGAAAAGTTTGTCCAGGGAGGTTGTGGAAGCACCATTCCTGGAAATGCTCAAGGGAAGGCTGAATGTGGATCTGAGCAGCCTGGTCTGGTGGTTGGTGACTCTGACCACGGCAGGGGCATGAAACTAGTAGATCTTTAAGGTCCTTTTCAAACTAGGTCATTCCATGATTCATTCAATGATTCTAAGATAGAACTTAAACTACATAAAATATATAACTGACACAACTTATTTATTGATATAATCCTAGATATCTCACAAAATTACGCATAGCTCCCAAGATATTGCTTGGTCTTAAATATTCACATTTCATGTTCCTGTTTTTTTTTCTAAATTTGTGTTCTCAAAATCACTGGAAAAAAATTATCTATCTGTCTGTCCGTCTATCTACCTATCTATCTATCTATCTATCTATCTACCTACCTACCTATCTATCTATCTACCTATCTATCTATAAAATTGACTCGATTGTGAATGATCTTTCCTGTGTACAGTGCAGAAGGTTGCAGCATAAGAAAAACCTTCTTAAATAATGTCATAATCATAACCTTTTTATTTTGCATCTTAATTAAAAAAAATGGCATTAAAACATAAAATCTGTCTTTCATAAACAGTATGAAAGTAACAGACAATTTAGAGGAAGCATTTAGGTGTCTTTCTTCTTCATTCAGTCATCTTGCAGTGTATGGTTATAACTACATATCTTCTATCTCTCGGTTATTCATTTTTTAGGATTATGAACAATAAATTTAATATATTGATGAATAACTGTTGATTAGTAAGGTCGAAAAATGTACACATGATCTAACAGTTTTCTAGGTCACTAAAAAAAATGGAGAAAAAGAAGAAAGGAAATTATATATGAACACGGAATATGTTGTAAAAAACAAACCAGTAAGTACTGAATGAAGAGTAACTGTATAAGCAGCTACTGACAGCTCTCCAGAGTGAATATCAGCAGCTGTTCATGATGGCTTGAGTGGTAGATGAATTTGTTTCACATTCTTCCTCCACTACCTACTCACATATCAAGTCCTAGATTGATTAAGTGTATGGCTGGCCCCAGAAGCACAGGCGCAATCAATTTACTTGTACTTCCCACATAATCAGAAGGAATGGACCCTGAATCCACCTAATCCGGGCTCAGTTAAGGGCTAGGCTCCAGAAGGAGAACATCTCCTGGGTGAAAGTCATTCACTGAGGAGGTCTGAACCCATTAGGGACTGTCATCCCTAGCTGGGTGAGTCAATTTTCTTTCCTGTATGCAGCTATTGGTATTCATAATAGTACTTTGCTTGGTATTACACTGAACTTGTTAGAAGCAATTTTGCTGCTTTGCAGGACAAAAAGTTTAACAGTCTTCCTTTCCCAAGCATTGATTGCCAATATTAGCTATTTTTACATTTAAAATCACTTATATAATACAGATTATTTGGGGAGTATTCCAAAACAAATTCAGTTGACGTGAATTTTGAGTACTTGTTTATTTTTTCTTCTACCTGGTTTTCTTTAACTTCAATGACTGCATTGACTCACTTATTTAAATTAGACTAATAATGGACTGCTTACTGCGATGAATGTAAACCATAGTAATCAGCTGAGGTTCCTTCTGAATACTTTGTTCTTTTACTAGTGATCTGCAAGGCAAAAAATAAATATCTGTTAGTATAGGTTGAAGTTACACATTTGATACTTACAGAAGAAGGTGAATGAAACAGTAGATATCATTCTGAGGAATGAAGTCAGTAGATTGTAAGTGACAGGTTCAATTACTGGTCTGTAGACCAATGACACATCTGCCTTAAACTCTGAGAAATGGGCAGTGGAAAGGGGATGAATAAGTCTTAAGATGTGGAGAAAATATGTAACCACTCAGGCAGAAAATTAGCAATTACATTTTATGCCATCAGTAATAAGTATTTCAACAAAGATCTTAGGTTAACGTCAGGCTTTGTGACAGTATATCAACCATCATGCCTGTGTTCAATCAGCAACCACATCCTTCAATGTGATACTGAGCTGCTTAGTTTAAATGTGGCTTGTTCAGTGATAAGTAAGATGGCTGACATCTGTTACGAAAGTATTCAAAAGCAATTTATTTCACAGTCCTGATGCTGACTATTGAAATACCTTTTTTTTTTCTTTTTTTTTTTTTTGTAAAATTTGTGCCTTGACAGTTTATCTCTTTATGCTTTCTTTGAGACTGTTTCTTTCTCCAAACATGGTCTCACACAAATCTCTCGGAAACAACTGTGAGTAGATAAATATAATCATATTAGGTAAAAAAAACAAATGAACATATTAGCTGGTGACAATGCAAGTGATCAATCCAATTACTGTATACAGGAAAATGGAAATCTAGGCATTTTCATCTTAATATGGAATCCAAAGTCATAACTTGTAACTTAAACTCCTTACCATTATTATGATTTTAAAGGATAAAACTTTAATGTTAAAAGTCAATTTGATGGAAGTATGGTCAATGTAAAATATCACATTAGAACATGTACAGCCTTATAAATATTAAAAATATACCTGTATTTCCACTTAATGTACTGTAAATTTTAAGAGATCTTTAAAAGTACAGAGAACTTTTTCACTAGTCTGTGGTAATAAATATACAGATATATATATCCCACTAAAGTCAGAAATATTGGATGGCTTCTGATTTTTTTTAATTTCTCAATCTTAATATCCTTCAAGCATATACTGCAGCCAGAAGTTGGACTGCACACTACTCTGAGGCTTTTGTCATCAAGGGTGGCTAACTCTGAAGAAACTTGTTAGTACCCTTATAACTGTCACAGATGGAAAAAATTTCACTATACACTTTGCTCATAAAATTAAGCAGGAATATATTTATCGATTATAGCACAGAATCACAAAATTGTAGGGGTTGGAAGGGACCCCTAGATATCATCTAATCCAACCCCCGACACCAAAGCAGACACCCTACATCAGGTTGCACAGGTAGGCGTCCAGGTAGGTCTTGAGTCTCTCCAGGGAAGGAGACTCCACAACCTCTCTGGGCAGCCCGTGCCACTGGTCCATTACCCTTACTGTGAAGAAGTTTCCATTCATATTTGTGCGGAACTTCCTATGCTCCAAATTGTGGCCATTTCCCCTCGTCCTATTGCCATGCACTGATGAGAAGAGTCCAGCCTCATCCCTTTGCCTCCTGAACCACAGAAATTTATAGACATGGATCAGATTCCCTCTGAGTCTTCTTTTTTCAAGACTGTACAGACCCAGGTCTCTTAGCACTCATGAGAGACATGTTCCAGGCCCTTTATCATCTTTGTAGCCCTTTGCTAGACTCTTTCAAGGAGATCCCAATCTTCTTGTATCAGGGAGCCCAGAACTGGACACAGTACTCCAGGTGAGGGCTCACCAGGGCTGAGTAGAGGGGGAGGATCACCTCCCTCAACCTGCTAGCCACGCTCTTTCAAATGCACATCTGACTTTAGAAGATCACATGACACATTCTTGCTACTACTATGCATTTGAAGGCACTAATCAGCAACTTCAACAAAACCATCTCTGTTCATAGTGCTATCCAGCTCAAAAGTATGCTTTCGACCAAGCAGTGATTTTGATTTAAAAAGTATAGACTTTTTCTTTGGTTTCCCACCTGTCTTTTGTTTTTTCTTTGTTTTGTTTAGTATATATTCTATTAGGTGATTGTTCTATTTGTCTATAATGACTACACTAAGTTAATCCACTGAGAAAAATCATCACTACAGCTGCTTTCACAAAAGTTGTGGTTCATATCGTATGCAATAATTTCACACCTTTGTATGATAAAAAAATAGAACTTCTGTTTTGTTTTTGTTTGAAGAGGATAAAGAATATAATCTAATTGCAGTATAATCACTCCAGGCAAAAAAAATAAGCCCAGGGAAAAAAAGGTTTATTTTTTAATATGTTGTATCTTTCCAGCTTCAGATTCAATTAAAACTAAATACTGCAGTAGAAAATAAGAGCATCTATTGTAGTGGAAAAGATACATCTACATAGGTTGTTCTGAAAATAATGCCTATTTATTTCCATGGAAACTACAACAGATATAAAGAGCACAATAACACTAATTGATGGGCAAGTTCTCAGCTATAAAACACTCTTCATCATAGACACCACCATTAGCACTGCATTTTTGCCAGTGTCGAACAAGAATATTCATGCTGCTCTAGTAAATTTGACACCAGAAAAGGTGACTCGTTATTGCTAGTGTTGAAATGCATCACTGTACTCACAACCTCTGCTTGGTCTCCATAATATTCAGTAAGCATTGACAGTTAGTTGTGGGTGCAATCTTCTTCTGCCTGGAGTATTTCAGTAATACACCTTTGATCCATATGCGCTTTTGTGTCAGACAGCATATGGTCAGAGTTTCTCTCTGCTGCCATGTCACATGACAACAAAATGGAATATCGACAGTAAAGTTCCACCTCTGCTGTCATCCCAGCAACATTACTTCTGCTGTTATAGACCAATGGAATGAAGTAGGAGGCATTATGTTCAAAGCATCCCTCATATAAATAGTAGTTATCCTAATTGGCTCACTTTCAGGTGCTAGAAAAGCTACACTGCTTGTCAGCACATCCCTGCAGCTCTAATTACAGGACAAAGATTTAAAGGAACAGAAAATCATTTAAAACATCCTATACTCAAAAACTTTGCCTTCAACATGGAGAAGATTTTATTTGGCATAGATATACTAACATGAGTAGGCCAATACACAGTTATCATTAAAGTGCCAGAATGTTCCACTATATCCTTCCTGTGTAAGCAAGGTTATCTCAAAAATCTCAACAATGATTTAATTGGTACCACAGCTGTTTTCTACCATGTTTTAACTAACATTTCACA
Source organism: Callipepla californica brunnescens (assembly GCA_023055505.1). Taxonomy (NCBI): domain Eukaryota; kingdom Metazoa; phylum Chordata; class Aves; order Galliformes; family Odontophoridae; genus Callipepla; species Callipepla californica. Next base: position 5,261,404 of record JALIRH010000023.1, on the reverse strand, counting down.
ATGGAGACCATGCCAGTATTCAACATTCCAATTATTTTGGGTACTTCACCTTATACATTGATTGGACTAAGTATGCTGTAGGATGTTTTCTCTATCTTTCTTCTGTGTAATATCTGTACACCCTGTATTTTAACTGAGTAGTTTCTACTCAGTTCAAAACAGTTTCTGTAATACAGTATTTTAAAAATGCAAGAACACATATGTCTGAAAACTGCGCCAATTAGATAACTGACTTTTCCATTATCACCCCAATTTTAACTGTAGAAGCAATGCTTTCAAGTTCAGATGTAACATAATTATCCATTGAGTAAAAAGTAGGGAGGTGGGGAAAAGAAAGGAAAGAAACATAAAGGAAGATCTAGCAAGTCTGCTGAGATCAGTGAGTATGTGAATTTGAACTACCAGGAAACAATCTGTCAGACTAGAGAATGTTTTGTGAAGGCAAATGACAGAATAAATAATGACAAATGCAAAAGGCAGAAATAACAATTACACACCAGAGTTCTACTTTAACATCTAAAGTTATGACTAAACCTGAGATCTAGAAATAGCTTCAATTTGTTTCAGAATGAATAACCATTCAATTACGTTATACTGATGAGAGATTTGAATCAGTATTGTATCTTCTACTTATCTCAAAATGGTATTCTTCTGTATGATTACATCACTGCATTGTTTTCTTCTGGCATGCTTTTCCTGGAAACAAAGAAGATACTTGTAAAATATGTAAACATGCAAAATATATTGCAGTGAAATATGTTGTTCAGTCTTCTCCAACTTATTTCTATTAGATAAGAATTTTGGTCATATTCTGCATCTTATTCTACTGCTGTTAAATGAACTTGGCTGCAAATATTTTCACTCTGCTGAATGAAGACTTGAGGAGACATCAGAGAATCATACAGAAATTGATGGTTTCTGAGTTGTCTACAGACGTTTTCCATTGAAGTTTATGAATTGAGGTGGGAAAAGATAAGTAGAAAACAATTGAATGAATAGCTTCCTTACATTGTTTTTTTTTAATAATTAAGTTAAAAAAAGATGCATGAAATCTCCTCATGCAAACATTAATTTAGATAAAACTAAAGACAAATTCCAGAATGGAGTATCTATATACTTTTTCTTTTCTTGCTGGCAAATGATTTTAGTTTGTAAACATAAACAAGGACCTCTCCATGGAAGCTGAATATGTGTACAACTTTGAATACGTTTATGTGGTGTGAGTGATCTTATTATTAGATCTGTTCTCCATTTGAGTTGTGGAGTCCTGTACTACCTGGTATGCCAGGATACTTGCGAAACCAAGAAGTTTCCTTTCCTACCTGTAGGATTATGGAAAGGAAAAAGTGCAAAATTTTTAATAGGTTTGAAAGTTACTAAATGGTGTGGAAAGACTTTAGCCAAATTATAATAATTATGTGGTATAATAGCCTCAATACCTATGTGTCCTAAAGATTAAATATGCTTTGGAACTACTTTTCAAATTTAAGAGTGACAAGGACTTTTCACATCCTTTCTGCTAATTCACCAACATTCATGATTCACATTTGTATCCTTGAATATTTACCTATCTCCTTTTGAGGGAGGTTGTAAAAAGCACTTTCATTCTACAGATTTCTTCAAATACACAGCACCCTTCCTCATCACTGTCATTTTTCATTACAAAGACCCTTAATCCCTGCAAAAAAATTTTCTACTTGCAGAAAGTGTGAAAATTGAGACATATGCCATGGTGAAGAAAAACAAATCAAACAAAAAGAAAAAAGTAAAACCAAATACAAGAAATCAAGCAAATGAATAAACAAATAAACAGAGAAAACAAAAAACAAAAACAAAAAAACATCACTGTGTGTGATTTAACTTGTCAGGTGGCTTAGCCTCACATAGTCATTTGCTCACTTCTAAGTTCTCAGTGGGATGGGGGAGAGATTCAAGAAAATCAAAGTAGAAGTCATGGGTTGAGATAAAATTATTTACTAAGAAAGAGAAAAGGAAAAAGATAATAACTAAGATAGATAAATAGATTTACATACAAAGTAATGCACAAGAAATTGCTCACCACTCCCAGTTGATGCCTAGCTAGCCCCCCCAAGTAGAGGAAGAAAGCAAGGTGAATGCCCACCCCTGTTAAAAGTCCTTTGACATGACATCACATGGCGTGGAATATCCCTTTGGCCAATTTAAGTCAGATGTTCTAATTCTGTTCCCTCTCAGCTTCCTGGGTGCTTCACTGGGAATAGACTTGACTCTGTACAACACTGTTCAGTACCAACAATAACCATTGGTATGTTATCAACACTGTTTTTTTCACAGAATGAAAACATAGCATCATACCAGACATTCTGAAGAAGGCAATTCTATCCCAGCTGAAGCTAATAAACTGACAACTTAATTTTTCACCTATCAGACTGAGAAGCATTAAAAAAAAAAAAAAAGAGAAAATCTGTTGAATAGAGGCAAATGAAGCCTCACAGTTCTAATTATAAAAAAAGAAAATAACTGAGAGTTCTGGAAAGCTTACAATACCACCCTGAGTTGGGATGGGCACTGGAAAACAAATAAGGAAAAATCAATCACAAATAAATTTCCCAATTTTTTTTTTTTTTTTTTTTTTTTTTTTTTTTTGTCAACAGCAGGTAAATGGTCACAGGATCAACAGTTTCCTGGTCCTGTGTGCAGCCTTCCTGGCAAATAAGATTGGATAAGGAACAGTTCATTCGGGCTTTCTCCTAACACATCCAGCATATCTCCTGGCATAACAGACAGTGAATCAAACACACAAAAATCCCAAAACCACCAAATTTAATGAGGCATTCGTTTTAGTAATTTCAATATGAGTACTTCTCTAATATTTTCAAACACTGTAAAAGATTGTGCTGGTCTAATTACATTAAAAGAGAGTATCTCAGTGTCCATTTTCTTCATAAGCACCTCAAGATACTCTTTAGCAATACTTCTTGAAAATAAAACATTTGTTTCCAAACCTTGAAATTTCCAGGACAGGATTTTGTATGGTGCTCGTCCCTGTACTAATTCATTTCATGGATAGACACAATAATGCTATTTAAACTTTAAGACAAAACACAATGACGATAGCTTTTTACAGTAAATCTCACAGTATTAGTTAATTCTTCAGTTCTTGAATGTTTCATAATTAAGTCTATGTATTTATTAAGGAACTTTGAGACATCACAGTTTACATCTATTTAGCACAGAATTTTGGGTTGGGTTGAGCTATGGTGTTGTCAAGGAACCACAGAATCACAGAATTGTAGGGGCTGGAAGGGACCTCTAGAGATCATCAAGTCTGACCCGCCTGCTAAAGCAGCTCCCTACACCAGGCTGCACCAGTAGGCATTCAAGTGGATCTTGAATGTCTCCAGAGGAGACTCCATAGCTTCTCTGGGCAACCTGCTTCAGTGCTCTGTCACCTGCATTGTGAAGAAGCTCCCACACACATTTGTGCAGAAACTTTTATGCTTCAGATGGTGACCATTTCCTCTCAGCCTACTGCCACACACTGCTGAGAAGAGTCTGTCCTCATCCCTTTGCCTCCTACTGACTGAGTACTGAGTACTGACTCCTAGGTACTGAGTTAAGGATGGAAATTATTGGAAAATGAGAGCAATATTAAATTCCTTTTGATGTTGGAACCTCAACAGTTGGACCTCAGATTTGCCACTCCTCGTGGATCATGACATGTTGCTCAGAACTCCTACGGTTTCTGAGGCTCATCAACTATGAGTTTTCAAGCCTTTCATAATTTTTTCTTACTCTACAGATTCACTAGTCACTGATAGCAGTCAAGACAGGAACATAGACTTATTTTTGAAAAAAAAAAAAAAAAAAAACACTTCACTGCATACTCCAACACACTTAGATCACTATTATTATTGAATGAGGTCATATAACATTTCATTTGGACAAGACAGCACATTCTACATATAATTATGCCTGATAGACATGAAAGACATATATACTGATCAACTATTTATGCATTATATACACTCTGATTAATTGCTCCATTTCAGTTTAGTCATTCCATGTAATTGAGTGCATCCTTATCAAGTTTGCTGATGACACCAGTGGTGCAGTTGGCAGAACAGAAGGTTCACTTTCCAGATGCATCACTGCATGAAATTTAAAAGCAAGTACTTTTGTAGAAAAGTTTGAAGTTGACATTTTCTCTTGAACATACATCAGTATAGAAAGCACTACAAGAACAAGCTAACTGTACCTTACACAGAGAATAGTGCTCAACGGAGAAAGTAGCTGTTGTTTTAGGGACTGAGACTAGATAGTCCCTTTTCTCCTTTTCTTTGTATCTGAACTATTACTTCTACATTTCTACTTTTATTCTGGGGTGATGCTAGGGAGGGGTAGATTCTATCTTCTCAGAAGACAAAAAAAAAAGAAAAGAAAGTATCTTACATTTGGTTTTATATACTTTCAAACAAGAATTCTAGCTTAATATATCATAAAATCTAGTAATAAGACCTCTATTTTTATGTATGAACTAAGAATCCAAGAAAGTGTAGATCACTAATTAGAAAGATATACAGTACCAGAATTTTTCAAAAAAGTCAAGTGAATTATTGAGATAAAATTATCTAATCAATTTAAGAAAAAAATGTAGTTAATGAGAAATTTTGAAAGGTTGAACAAAAACCAAGAATATTTCATAGGGTTCCACAAGCATATACTTTGCTTTCTCAGTGTCACTCAAGAAATGACATAAATTTTAACGAAGTTTGTTGAAGACAAGAGTAGAATAGGTGAAGATAAATTCACAGATCAGATTGTAGAATATTTGACTAGCAAAAGTATTAAACAAATACTGAGCAGAAGTCATATTTGTTAAAGACTGAAGGTATTCACATGGTGATGTAAAATAAACAAGTTTCCTTTGAAAGTATAGGTCATATGACATAATTACTGTCGGGACTGGCTCAACAAAATAGAAAAAAAGAGTAATTGCTGACAACAGCAATTACAAAACATGTAATATTTACAGAATATTTTCTTTTTTAAATGCATATGAACATAACCTTAAATTTTTTTTTATTGAATTCAGTGTTAGCTGAGATGGAGTTTTAGTGTTGTATCTGGACATCATCTTTTAATGATGCTGGAGCAAATCTAAAGAAAGGGGGAATAAATAACAAGAGAACTATAAATACACTGTGAAGAAAGATTTAAAAAAAATTATTATTTTTTTTTTTTAGCTCAGAAAATAGAATGATAATAGAATGATGTAAGTGCTAATTACATAAAGAATGATATAATTACCCGTTCTTTCTCAACAAGGAAAAGATACGTGGATACATGAAGTTATTCTGAATGCTACAGGAGATAGAGGAGAAATAATGTTTTAGGTTGTACTCTAAAGATGTTATCTGAATATCATGAAAAGTGCTCCTGTCAATAATGTCAGAATTACTTCTCAGTGTTTCCCGCTCCTCAGAGGAAATTCATATGCAAATACAATGGATACAAGAGGTTCATTGAACTCCTGGAGAATGCTTTTATTAACTGCACATCTGCTCAGCAAGGACCCCTGTTTGTATAATTTGCATCACCTGATATATAATTTTTCTCTTTGTTCCCATCTCCTGGTTTCTTCCTCTTCACCACTCTTGAACTCTTAATCCAGAAATAATGTCAAGGTTTCGGTATTCATGTTTGTCTTACCTGTTCCACTTAGACAGTCTTTGCAAACTCACTTTTTAAAAATTTACATCAGTTTGACTGAACATGGTCATGTTGAAAATACATGCAAACAAAATAACATATGAAGAGAAAAAGCTCTGCTTACTAGAAATATACAGGATGCAAAGAGGATGCACATTAGAATGCACTGAAATAATAAGGAAGCAATCTGTAAGAAACACAGATGGCATGCCTTGTTCAGATCACCATGTTTACCATGTAGGCCATAATTTAATTATCAGAACAGATGTGCCCATGTTACATAGCATAACACATTTTCTTTCTTTCCATTAATACTGTCAAGTGGACAAATAAACAACAGATACCTAATTTGCTTTCTAGCACTGATAGAACTAGAAAAAATAACTTACTGAAGGTATAGTAGAGTCAGCTATCCAAGGTATGGATGTACTCAGCATTGTTAAATGAGTTCTAGTGAACACTATGATATGATATGTTATCTGAGTTGGGCAAGATGGTAGAGAAATATTTACTTAGAATTGCTTGTGTAATGTAGCAAACTACATTCAAACTCTGCTCACTGTAGTGATCTAAAGCAGATGGCTTGAAGTTTTCCATTAAAACTGTTTTGACAGAAAACTGGTTTTCTGCAGAGTAATTCTTGTTTGTGTAAAAAATGTCTGCTTCCCTTGGAAAAAAATTTGCCTATAAAAAAAACCAAAACACTCCAAACATGAGATACAGAACATTTTTCAGTAGAAAACCACAAGCTTGAACTGTGGTACTTATTGTTTAAAATGTGTTTTATTCTTAACGTTCCCTTTAAGTCAGGTTTCCCAGATGGATTATATCTTCCAAGATGCAATGAAATTTCATCAAGTCTTCAATTACTAAAAAGGAGAAGTTTTTAGAATACTGTGAAATAAAGAAGTATGGTGAGGGACTTCACCCCAAGGAAAAATACTATGGAAGAGATTTTTCAACAACATGTTCCAGAGCTGGATTGAGCATATCAAGAACATTTTTTTTTATTATTTTTGCTATTTGCTCTGTTCAAACATTCTTCTTTTCCCGTAAGTGTAAAGCAGCATGATATAGAATTCTTAGCTAAAGGGAAACATTGTCAATTTCTACCAACAAACAAACAAACAAACAAAAAATCTTCTGTCATATCCCCTAAACATTTCTATTTGCTTGATTTCTAATTATATACATATATATATATGTATATATATAATATATAATTTCAGTTATATATGTGTAACTGAAATTCATGGATGGCTGAAAAGTAGGATTTACAAAATCATATTTTCTTCTCCTGCTTGTATTCCATGGTTTCAAGCCTTACTCCAAAGACTTTTACTTTGCATGCTTCTGCTATTCTTTTTTCTTCTGTTCTCAAGAACCTTATTACACTGAAGGAGTTAGCACACTTAATAACTGAATCAGAAAAAATTTAAACAATAATTCTTATTTGTAACTTAAATTAAAAAAAAAGGGAAATTTATTTGCAGACAGAATACTTTTAAGTTGATTTAGTGTCTAGTTAAGAAAGGATGAGCAAAAGCAGCAACTCTAGTAAAGCTAGTAAATTTATTCAAAGACACTTCCTTTCATTATTCATATAACTTTTTTCTTATATTTTAATAGTACCAATCAGAATTTAAAGGGAAACATTTCACTACAATACTTATGAAACATTCCATCATTTACAAAATCAAATCAGATTATTAGAATAATTTATTGAGATTTATATTTAGTCTCGAGCTACACTTGCTAAATAAACAGAGCATGAAAAATCAATAACCTACTGTAGTAGTTTTGTGGTTTTGATGCCGGTATTTCAGATCAGAACATCATGCTGGGAGTTAAAGAGTTAATGATCTGTCGGGGAGTGGAAATGGGATGTAGCTCCGGACCAGACACCAGCCTCGCTCTTTCGGTGCTCTTTCTGCTTACCGTGGAGATAAAGTACGTGTGTTTCCCCTGCAGTTTTACTACCATATGATTCTCTAATTTTGGATACTTTTGTCTCTCCCAGATTGTTCGTTTTTGTTAGATTTAATAAAATTACCATTCCTTTCCAAATCACTGCCATTTTTATTTGCTTGTTTGTATTTTCTTTTTCCGAGACCCATCCATTATCTCATTCAATGTTCAAAGGTTAAAAAGTTCACAAAAATTATAAAATAAGTTCTGATATCTTTTTAAATGCTTTTGTGATATGTATTAGATTAGGGTTCTTGTTTGCCCTATCATATAGTGGTAATATAATCACCTAAACAAACATGTTTCAGTTTGCTAACCCCTTCAAGAGAAAGGTGGATTTATAGAGGACACACATTATGCCTATATTTATTCACTTTTTTTCATAATTTTATAAATATGCTGAACTGTGAATTTAGTGGCCACTTCCTTCTTTCTGTGAAAGTAATGTAGTAACCTATAAGATTTATAACACAATCTAAAATACAAATAAAAGTAAAGTATAAGGAAAACAGGATAGAACTCAAAACATTAGAAGTATTACGTATTACAAAATTAGAAATTATTTCAAAAGATTCTCATGTAAACCCATCGTTGCAGTTGCAAAAGGTGTAGGATACATAAAATTGCAAAAATTAACTAATTGGTAAGACCTCTGAATGCAGACTAATGGAGTATTGTCGACTAAGAACAAATGAAATATGTGGTGTGCAGCATGGAAATTTTTTAAAGCAATTACTGGAAGGGTAAAAAGGACTGCAGCAATTTCAGTATCTGCAGCTTAGCACAGAAAAAAAAAAGACCACAACATCTGTAGTCTCTGCAGACAATGTATTAGAATACTTTTCTAAGAGTTATGATAAAATATCTCACTAGTATTATGTTAAGGGAAATATTGGCTCAAGAAATTACTCAATCTAACATGCTTTTAGAAGTTACTTTATATGTATTTTTAAATAACATAAGCAATGATCTGTTCTGTTTAATGCAATTTTGTTCAATTTCAGAAGAAAACAGAATAGAAAAAGTCTCAGAGAGTGCACAGGCAGCAAAAGCAAGATCCCTGAGTAACAAAATTCTTGCCACAAACTGCTGCAATAATGGGCCCTCACAGTTTGTCTATTTTTTAAAGTAAAAAAAAGAATTAAAACTTGTTAGCCTTTTTTCTGACAGTCACAGGATGATAAACTTCTCCATCATTACATTTGTGCTATTTTCTCCACCTCAAATTTACATGTATGATCAATCTTTTATTTCGATTGATCGACAAAGAGTACGATGCAAAAAAGGGATGCAAGACAGATACGTAAACTCGTGTTAAATTAAAGATTGATTCTCAATTACCATGTAACAATTTTTCTTGCTAAGCTGCATTACACAAAAAAATAAAAACGTTTCTACTCTAATTCTCTGTTCTTTTAATTGTTATGGATACTCATATATAAATCAAGATTCTTTGTTCAACTACCTTTTTAATTCATGGGCAGTAATAATATTGGGTGCTCACTACTGATAAAAAAGTTTTGTCCTAAATTTCCATAATGCTAGCTATTCTCACAGACTTCTGCAGACCGTACTTCAGAGATGTGGTTAAAAGCAGAAAGACGATGGTCTAATTACTGATTTACAACAATAGTTTCTTTTGTCTCATAAATAGAACTGAGGTCAAAGTGTACATTTAATTCAGTTATTTTGAAGAAAGGAGAATAAATGAAAGTTTCAAATAAAAAGAAAGCACACTGTAAATCCTCCAAAGCCCAATTGAGTCAAAAAGAAAGATTCTCTTGTTCTGCAGATGAAAAATCATGTTTGCTTGTTATTTTGTTTTTAAAAATAAATGTTTCTGTAATTCTGCATTAGTAAACTCAGTATGAAAATTTCCCAAGTAATAATTACTGAATTTAGTTATCAGCACAATATCGTTTATTTCTCTCATTTCCTGCTTTTTTCCCCATCAGCACGTCTCTGATAATCCGACCTCAAATCATCACAATTTGTAAGATGATACAGTGACCTGCGTTTTATTTTGCTTCTCAGCATGGCAGTCAAAAATACATTCTACTTAGATTCTTTGTTAAAAAATAAAGGATCAGAAAGATAACTCCTCTTTGAAAAGGATCTGTGACATTTTCTGGAAATCGAATATAATTTTAACATCTTATCCATTTAGCAGTATTCAAGAACTCTACATTTGATGAAATCACAGCCTTTGCTAATCAATATCAATATTTTTATATGTTACATATTGTCTTATATCCCAGGCAATTCCAGTCATGAGACAATCTTAAGACTGAATTTTTTGGGAATTTCTTTATGACTTTGGTATATTAAAATACATATTTAGTATTTCTTCACCTTCTCTTTCACCAGAAATTTTTGACAAAATTATAGTGTGTTTTAAGTCTTATTTCAAACAGATTTTAGTAGTACTAAATAAACATTTTAATTATCTTTATGCTTCAAACACAACAAAGGTGCCAAAACAGATCTTCTTTTATATGTCTTTTTACAAAAGTTCATTATGCTGATATTTGTTAACCAAAATGAAGGCATCTCTGATCCTTTAAAACTGCTGTGTAGGTATTATATTTTTCTTTTTCAATATGTAACTTTTATGTATATTTTATTCATCCTTTTACTATTTATTTTTCCAAGTTAATGGTTTTGGCTTTTTTTTATTTGTATTATTTATTGAGAAATATTAATATTTATTCTAGTAAAGATAACAGAAAATTGCATTAGGTTAACTTCATAATTAAATAAAGTGTAGGACATACAGGCCTGATGGAATTTTTTATGAATTAACATTGTATGTATGAATTATTTCAGTGAACAAAAAGAGGGACATACTAATATAAAAACTGGTATTTTGAAGAAAGAAGCATGTAGTGAGAGTACTGAAGTACCAAACTCAGGGAGAGAATATATTACAGTGCTCTACACTGTCAAGGGCAGTTTGTAAAACATTTCTTATTTTGTCCTCCCTCTGTCAGATTTTGATTCAGCTATATTATCTCCTTATATCATATTATTTCAAAATAAATTCATAAACTGAAGAATGAATAGAGAAAATCATTTTCAGCATTATTTTATCCTGTGGCTACCTACAAAGAATAGTTGTTAGAATTTTGAAAGGAAAAAGTGAGATGAAAATAAAACCAATAAACTGAAAATGTGACATAACTGGCAGGTAGATCTGTATAGATGGTAAAATACGCTTCCATCTCTTCAGGAATCTCAGAATTCATTGTGTCCAAGTAAAACATGAAAAAAAAAAAAAAAAGATTAAATGTTGATTGTCTGACAAATTATTAACATTATATGTATTTTGTTGAAGTTAATGAAGTACATTTTTTGTGACATTTCTGGTATGATTTCTTACAGCATGCTTTTCTTTATCCAGTATCAACTCCATTTTATTAGAGTTCACCACCTTTAGAACAGGGAGAAAACAGGGGAACTGATGGAGTTCAGTGATTTCTATTTAAAATTTAATTTTAAAAACACTAATTAGTAAACTAACATAATTTTTGATTAATTTATAGCTTACTGAAAGTTAACATGAGTTTTCTGAAAATAAAATTACAAAGCTGATTTTAACATAGCTCAATATTTTCCTCCATGTATAAGTCTTTAGTGCAGGACCAAATACCTGACCCTCTGGCATTCTGTAAGGGATTTGCACTGCATGGTACCATCTGTTAGTCCTTCTTTTGTTTCTTTACTTAAAGTATGTAACATGGACTGAAATAAACAGCTATTCCTACAATTTTTCCTAAGTATAATACTTGCATATGCACATAACACATGTATGCATGTAGACATATATATACAAAGCGAATATTTATTTCTCTTAGCAATTTTAGTAACTTTTGATTCTGAAGATTCTTTCCAGATGACAGGAGCATTTTAAAATCAGATAAACAAGACAAGAGAATAGTCATTCTCTGCACTTCCTTAATATCTCAGTGATAATATTCAAGAGTGTAATAATCAATATATAGAAAAACTCTTTATCCAATTCCAATTGTCTGTGTAAGACATCACATAAATATTAAACATAGTGGAAATGAAGTCTAGCATGGAAAGTGCAGAATAAACATTGAAAATGGCTCATGGAAAGGAATTAACAGAAAAAACAATAAAACCCATCTTTCACTCTCTAAGATTTGTTCAACTTAAAACCATCGGATTTCATTTTTGTCTTAGAAAATCTTGAAAGTAGAAAATTATTATCTGAGATGAATGCATGGGATGGAGAATATGTCTTGATTTTCACTGATACTATTCCTCTGATTTTCTGAAAAGAAGGGCAGCTCTTTTAGTTTAGTATTTTACAAGTGACACCAATAGAAAAGTAATTTGGACAGGTAAGTCCTCACACCTATATGACCTATGACTGCAAATATTTTTAGAACAAAGAAGCTGTTCAGTACAATGACAGCATTCTAAACATTTACTAAAGCTTGGAACCAAATATTTTTTCTCCTACTTCTTCTCTTTCTACCTTCTTTCTTGATGTCCTTATAGGGCAATAAATGTGATCACTGTCACATTTCAATGTAAAAATATTCTATGCATTTTTGGCATCATATAGTTCTTTTGAATTTAAAGTGTTTCCAATAGCGTCAACAGTTTATGGGCTGGTCTGGCCCAATTCCATGGCTAATGGAATTGGTGACCCATGGATCCACGCCCTTGGAAAGCAGAAGGGGGAAAAGGAAGAGGTTAGGGAGATGGGCCTGAAACGGAACAGCGGCAACAATCTGAGAAATCTAATTTACTAAATAAGATATTGGAATGCAAAATAACACAATATAATACAATATAATTGGAGCTGAAGCTAATAAATCAAATAAAGTGAGAGAGAGTCAGAAACCAAAGGCCTTACGCTAAAGCTGAAGGCAAGATGGTTAGGGAACCTCCACTGCTGGGGAACTTCTACTGCTGAGATGATCAGCAAAAGAGGAAGTCTCAAAGACTTGTGTACAGTTTTATATTTCCATCTGGGTGGAAAACAGGAACACAAAGCCCACTGGGGTATGTAGTTCTCTTCAGAGAGCCAGGTACCTGGAAATTCAGCAGTCTCAGAGACCTGAGTACAGTTTTATCTTCCTGTCTGGGTGGAAAACAGGAACACAGAGTCCTCTGGGGTACGCAGCTCTTCTCTTCTGAGAGCCAGGTACCTGGAAATTCATCAGTCCATGGACTTGGAGCATTCTCTCTTTAACACCCAATGCCTCGTATAATGTTACGATGTGGAATACTGATAACAGAAAATCATAAAGCCATAACAAATAGCAACTTGAAAGAGGGCACAATTAATTTGCCTGGATTGCATTCTTTTCTGAGATGGTAAATTTAACTTCTGTTCAGACTGATTACTTCTTTTCTCTACAGTATCATAATAATGATAATGAAAATGATCACTTGAGACCTTGAATCTACTGCAAGGTTAGTACATGAACAGCACAGGATTTCAAATGTTGTGTTTTTTTACCTATTTTTCCCTCTACTTTAATGAAAATTCTTTAGCCAGTAATCTTTGTGTTTTGAAACAAACATAAATTAAAATATCAATAGCTTCCTGCTTGAAGTCAAAATGGCTGTTGTTAATGTATCATGGAATAACAAAATTATGTTGTTTGAAAGAAACCTTAAATATTCTGAAGTACAAGAACAAAAACCTAATGAGCTTATTACTAAATGGTACCCCTTAGTGCCACATCCACACATCTTTTAAATACCTTCAGGGATAGGTCTCCACCACTTCCCTGGGGAGGACATTCCAACACTCTAACCCTTTCCATGAAGAAATTCTTTCTATTGACCAATCAAAACTTCTGTTGAATGATGATCGAGAGTGACTTGGCAGCCACATCCGCCAACTTGCTCAGCACTCTAGGGCACAGTCCATCTGTTCCTGTGGACTTGTGAGTGTCCAGTTCCAAGAGCAGGTCCAAAATCATTTCATCATGGACTAAGCAGGGCCTATTGTGTTCCCCATCCCTATCTTCCAGCACAAGGGCCTGTGTGCCCGGAAGCATCTAGTCTTACTATTAAAGACTGAGACGAAGAAGGCATTAAGTACCTTATTATTATGAAGTTTAGTAGGAGTGGTAACACTGATGAGAAAGACAAGCCATGTGATAGAGAGCCATGAAGATATTTATGAGCAGATGTGCAGGCTCTTTTTCATCACTGACAAAACTGTATAGCTAATGGTTTTGACTATGTTGAAAAAGAGTGTTTTATAGGTACAAATTTGCCATATCAAATAGTTTCATTGTGCTCTTGGTATCAGTTTGCATCAGGAATTGGTCGTGTACCTGTAGGACCAAATAGAAGAACTTAAAGGGCAGTTAGAGAAAGAAAAGTGGTCACACTCCTAGGAAATCAGAAATAGAATATGTATGAGAAGTGTCCCTGATGATGTCAGGATGCAACAAAGAGATTTATATGCATTTTAACATCCCTGAAGTCTTCCCTATCAGCACTGGGAACCAACCAGTGGCTCTTAACTAATGTATTACATCTATGGGAAAGACCTAACACAAAAGACCACCATTGAATTGTAGATGCACTTGCCATAACTTAAAATAATATCTCACTAGCAATTAGTTGTAGAAGGTAAAAAAAGTGCTTTACCTCCTGTAGCTTGAAAGGTGATTTGGAATAATGCAGACAAATTTGAAAGAAAATTTCAATCTCCATGACATCTAGTTAATTTCACTTATGAACCTGTTGATAACTGCTACAGTTTTTGTCCTAAAAATCACAGAATCACAAAATTGTAGGGCCTGGAAGGGACCTCCAGAGGTTATCTAGTCCAACCCCCCTGCCAAAGCAGCTTCCTAGCCCAGGTTGCACAGGTAGGTGTCCAGGTGGGTCTTGAACATCTCTAGAGAAGGAGACTGCACCACCTCTCTGTGCAGCCTGTGCCAGTGCTCCATCACTGCACTGTGGAGAAGTTCCCATGCACATTTGTGTAGAACTTCCTATGAATCAGTTTGTGACCCCCTTATCCTATTGCCACACACTGCAGAGAAGAGAATACAATGAAAACAATACACAACGCTTCTATACATATCAAATACCCAACCATTGTGCTAGGACTGAATCACAATGGGGCTGAAATCTACTAATTAGAACACAGGGCATGGGCCTAACAAAATGGAAAGAAATGTTATATTGTTGATGCTAGTGCATGTGCTGAAAAGGAGCAACAATAATTTTTTTGTTAGAATAATACCTTCAGAGCTCAAGACATTTGTCTTGACACCAAGCAAAATATTTGCCATTTTGAGATGTACCCCAATAAGACTCTTGAAACAGTGTCTACACTGGAAAAAGTTGTGTCTGTATGAGAACCACTTGTAAATTTCGTACTCAGGCAATATTATAAAGATACAATAATTTCTCAAATATTTGTGTTTGTAACTTCAATAATATTACGGGATGTGACTTTAATTATTCAATTCCAGTTATGTCATATCTCTCAATATCATATAATTCTATTTATTGCTCACCTAGATCAAAAAAGACACACTGTGTTCTGGGAAAATGAAGAAGGATGAAGAACAATAGTTTGGAAACACTCTTCTAATGGTCACCAAGAGCAACAAGAATTTTGAATTCTGTGCTTCACAACGTTGTGATCCTATTCATCCTAACATTTATATGTTTACTGTCTGTAATCATATTATATGTGAAAGTCTGACACAAGCCAAATCAGCTAACCTGACTTAAATTACTCAAGGAATCCAGAAGTTAGCCTAGATACTATATTACTTTCCCTGGCCTCTTGACAATCTGTGGGTAAGGCAAGTTTTGTTGTGTGCATTAGAGGCACTCATGTTTTGACTTTGTTTGATCCATTGTTTTATGTGATTTGTATAAAGTACTGAGTGTTCAATTAATGTTTTAACTGAGTTCATAATTTTACATGTACCTCTCCCTTTTCTCCTTAACAAGCTTTGAGCCATGGGGTGGTGAAAGAGCTGGAACAATTTCTGGCTGAAAGCTTGTTTAGCAGCATCCATTCAAGACATAACCTTCTCAACAAGCTTTTGGAGTTAATGGTTACCTTGGGTACAGCAGTAAGAGAAACATACATGGCTGGGCAACCAGAAGAAACCTTTTTGGCTGCTGCTTCTTTTGGGCATTGAAGCTGACTTACGGGGGAATTCCTTCGTCAACGGTTTCTTTTCTTTGGGAGTTCTCTCCTCCAAAGTATTCAGTTTAGTGGGGACATTTTATCCCTTGTTTCTCTGTTGTTGGGTTTTTTTGTGTTTTTTTTTTCTTCTTCTTTTCTCTCTGTTAGCATGATACATTTGGACCAACAGGTAAGCCAACAGAAAGTGATGCCTTCAGTGCCGTGGACAAGTTTTACTGCCTTTTGCAGTGGTCAGCTCCGTCAAGCCACACCCCCAGAAAAGACTCCCACTTCTGCTTATCTTTACAGTCATAAGTAGAAGTGTTGTGGCATGGCATCCATCACTCACACCCTAGACAATTTGCAATAGTCAGTAAGAGTGTTATAACCAAAAATGCCTCAGAAAGCAAGCCTTGGGACACACACAAAAAACAAACAAACAAAAAAATCAACAAATAAAACCCTTTGCTGTTTTTCACACCTTGACAAACAAAACACAAAAGCCCCTGGCAGCTAAAGCAAGCCTTGATGAACCAAATGGAAGTATTTCTGACAACCAACTGCTGCCCTGACAACAAAAACAATGCTATGAAGAAGACAAAAAGCCTGAAGAGTCCCAAAGCAGAACAGGTACGCCCTCCACTAAACAGCAGCTGTGCAGATAAATGAGATGTTGCTGACTGATTTATTGGCTTCCTAAAAACCAATGAGACATTGCTGGAGTCAAAAATAAAGAAACAAACAGCATCATATGGGATAATAACAGACATTAATATGATGTATGGTCCTGCCCCACATTTTTGAACAAGTAGGCCAGGTAGATTTAGAAAGGGAGCAAAAGTAGACTGCCTTGACTTCCATTCTTTCTATTTCTCTCTTACCTTACACCCTAGGTGGAAAAAGCAAGAGCAGCACCAAAAATAAATAAATAAATAAATAAAATAGACCAAAAAAACCCTGCTCCAGTTATTGAGATAAATGTAGTGAAATGAAAAATTACACATTTTGTTACCAGTTTCTGAAAGGACTTGTCATACTCTCCAGTTCCATAAGAGCAAAACCACACACTACCTATGGATCTTCTGCTGAAGTCTTGATGTCCCTGCATGATCTAAGAGCATAGCAGATGCTATGTTAAAGAAGACATCTGAGATTCAACAAGACCAAGTACAAGGTGTTCATTCCACTTGAGGTGGGGCAGAGATATGCATACACTCTAGGAGAAAAACTCCTTTGGATTAGCACTACAGAAAAGGACTTGGAGGTTCTGATGGATGGCCAACTGTGTCCTGAGCTACATCAAAAGAGGATTGATCAGTAGGCAGAGGGAAGGGATTGTCTCCCTCTTCTCTGCTCTCTTCCTCCATGTGGTCCCATCAGGAGTACCATGTTGAGGTCTGGGGCCCCCAGGGCAAGAAAGACATGAGGATGTTGAAGTGGGTCATGTGGAGGGTCCAAAGGTGATCAAAGGGCTGGAGAACTTCTCTTATGAAGAGAGGTTGAGGGAACTGGATTTGTTCATTCTGGAGAAGACTCTGAGGAATCCTCATTACAACCTTACAGTACTCAAAGACTGAATTTTGTGTGGTCTGATAGTGATAGGACATGGGGAATGTCTTTAGACTAAAAGAGAACAGATTTATGGTTAGATGTTAAGATGTAATTTTTTCTTGGAGGGTACTGAGGTTGCCCGGAGAAGTTGTGTGTGCTGTGTCACCAGAGTGGCCATGTTGGATAGGGCCCTGGATAGCCCTCCCACTACAGGAGGATTGGAACTTGATGATCTTTAAGGTCATTTCCAACCCAAGCTGTTCTATTACTGTGATTCTATGATTATTTTTTTCCAGATTGCTCTTGATCACATTAAGCTTGATATTGAACCTATGACATTTACACTAGCTTTTCTTTCATGCCGACAGAAATGAAGCACTCTGTACTAACTATCAAACGAAATTTTACTAAGATGACTTACGAAATAAAGAAGAAAAGAAGGAAAGAAAAGAAAGAGAAAAAAAACGAACTGGTGGAACTTCAGTGAAAATTGATCTTAGGAATTTATTAACACTTAATGAAAATACCAACTTCCTTGTACAAAGTTTAGTTGAGCTAATAATTGCCTAGTACATATGTAATGCATGATTAATTGTACTTTTCTCATCTAAAATGCATTACAACACGTGGAAAAATGAAGCTAATCGACAACTCCAAGATTATGCTTACTTTAATGCACCCTTCAGCTTACATTTTAAATGAATCAGTAATAGAATCCATAAGTCCTGTCTATGCTTAATTTTCAATGTGACATATATTTAAATGATTGAAATTTCTTCTGAAGAAATTTGGTCATGTGTAGATTAAAGCATAAGACTTGTTAATCAGGTTTCGTGAAAAATTGCGCAAGCTAAAACTGATGCAATTGTAAAGAACCATATGCACTTCAGCCAAGTTAGGTTTGCTGTCAATCAAAGGTCAAGATAAATTAAGCTAGTGCAAACACCAGAGTCTACAATATGCAGCTGTCTCCCTAAATAAGTTTGAGTTCACTGACTCATTCTACAGCAAAAGCTGCAGGATTTATTTCCACTTAGTACACTAGAAAGGAAATTTTGGTTATTTAACAGTAGAGTTTTCCTCAGCCTTTCCAGAAGCTCAAGAATTCCAAGTTAGCTCACTGAAAGGTACTTTGAATATTTTACACAGATAAAAAAATGTTATAACCCACACCTAGAAGTAATCACCTGTTAAAAAAAAAATACTGCTCAGTAGAATTGGGTTGTTCCTTGCATTCATAGTGATTCATTTTTAAGCCACCTGATGGAGAGTGAAAATTCAGTGACACTGGAACTAGAGGTCATTTTCTGCCTCAAGAAGATCCTCATTAAGTTTCAATTATTTTGCCACTTTGTACAATAGTCTTTCAGTCTTCCTTATATTCCTAACACATGTAGGTGGCTAATGTTTCTTCACATATGTTTCACAGCAGGTTCTGAACTATTAGAGCACTTTCAGCTAAAAGTTCTTTTCCAGTAGAGCATGTAAATGTGACCCCTGTTGGTTAATGTGCCTACAGTACATGATAAGAATTGCTGAATTAAGTATTGCATTGGAAGAATTGAAGAGCAGAGGAAACTATTCTTATCAAATCACATTACAAACTACAACAGCAAAGCAAAAGCGAATTACACTGTAGGCGTATTTCAATTAAATTACCTGCTTATTAGGAATGGACAGGAAA
The DNA here is from genome assembly GCA_023055505.1 of Callipepla californica brunnescens. Lineage (NCBI taxonomy): Eukaryota > Metazoa > Chordata > Aves > Galliformes > Odontophoridae > Callipepla > Callipepla californica. Next base: position 5,242,358 of record JALIRH010000023.1, on the reverse strand, counting down.
CTTGTTTTTTATTTTCCACTAAGTCTTGAAATTTTACTCTTTGTTATTTTTTCCTTTTTCCTAACAGGCTATTATAACTAAGCCAAGCCAAACCAAACCAAAACACTCTTTAGATCTGTGAAGGTGTTGAGATCCAGGGAACAGCAACAGTAACAGGATGGATATGCCTTCTCCCTGGCTGGAATTTGTCTGGAGCCTGAGAGTGCCCCTTTGAATTATACTACGAGGCTCTGTCTGAGTCAACATAATGACTAGTTTTTCCATGTCTTAAACAATTAGGCCAGCCACCACCAGCATAGGGAATCTAGTAGTCTCTTTCCTTCTGGATTGAACCTGAAAGATTAGTGTTGTTGTCAGACAACGTAAGTTATTTCTGAAAAATGTGCAGGTGAAAAGTTCCTGGCACTGTATCACTCGCATTACACATGAGCCTTGGTGATTGCTATGTATAGGTAAGTGAAAGCTTTAACTGCCCACATACCCAACTATCCTCTCATAAGTTTTCATATTTTTCCACACATATATACAATTTTTTGTTACATTACTCTGTGTTTTCTAGTACTTTTGGTTCTCACGAGCTTTGTAGAACAATGCATAACAATGTTGATTGCAAAAGCAGATTTAACAGAGTGCTTTGAGAACTTAAGAGGCTTCCATTAAAAATATCTAATGTGAAATGCTTGAATCGTACATTAAAGCCATTCAATAAGGAAGAAAAAAAAAACAGCTAACCAACCAACCACTGCCACCATCAACAAAAATGAAGAATGAGATTTTAACATCATTCATAATGTTGTGGTTTAACTCAGCAGGTAGCTAAGAAACACAGCTGTTTCCTCATTTCCTCCTTTCCCAGTAGGATGGGGGAGAAAATCAGGAATAAAACAAACTAGAACTTGTGGCTTGAGTTAAAAAATATTTGCTGAGATAGAAAACAAAATGAAGAAAAAGAATGAATAATTGTTGTGATATTAATGCATATGTATACAAAACAAGTGATTCACAAGCAATTGCTCAACACCTTCTAAATGATGTCCAGTCAGTCCCTAAGCAGGGGCTGCCCCCCATCTGATCAACTCTTCCCCATTACAGGTCTTTTTCACTTGATGTCATGTGGTATTTGGCCTGTTTAGATCAACCGTCCTGATTTTCCTCCTTTTCAGCTCCTGCTCCCTCAGTCCCCTTAAGAGGCAGGCCAATACAAGAAGCTATAAGAAACTGAAATAATCCTTGGCTCTGTACAACACTGCTCAGCAACAACTAAGACATCGGTGCATTACCAACCTCAGTTTTTTCCAAAGCCAAAACACAGCATCATACTGGACAGTATGAAGGAAAAATCAACTCCATCTCAGTTGAAACCGGGACGCAGAACAAGATGGAATATAATGCAGTCATGTAAAGGATTCAAATTCAAATAATGCAACAAAAGAATATAAGAAACTGGAAGAACACTACCAAGAAAAAGAAAAAATGCGTATACTAGTAACAATTTTCATGATCAAAGGACCACTCTTTACTTCGAGTCTACTGCACTGTTCCCTGGCTATTCTCTACACATCTCCTTGTGAATAGAAAGCTTCCACTCTCTTTTTAGCCACATTTTTTATACTGGGATACTGCAGTGAGGTCTTGGTCCTGGCTGAAACTCTTTTTCTCTGGGATGGCAAAACCTTGCTCTTCCAGTTTTTTCATATGGCAGATACTTCGTCCTTCTGATAATCCTTATGGTCCTTTTCCAATTGATCTCATCTTTTTGAGTTGTGGTGATCATACTTGGACAGTTCACTGCACGTGTGAACAGACAAGCACAGTGTAGAATGGGATGATCACATTTCTACCTCTGTTAATAATACCCATTTAAATGTAGCCCAGGGTCTGATTTCAAAGAATAATAGAATCATTGAATATTCCAAATTGCAAAAAGATTAATCAGTCAGTCTACTTTGTTGCTGTGGAGCACTGCTGACTCACATTCAGCTTGCTGTCCACCATGATGCTGAGGTCCCTTTTAGCAGGACTGCTCCTAAGCCATACAGACACCACCCTATACTGAGTTCTTTATTGTTCCAGGTGCAACTTGCCTTTGTCCAAGTTCAGACAGACATTGCCAAGTCTCTCTGTAAGATATCTCTCCTTTCCAATGTATTCACCTGACCAACCAGTTTAGAGTCCATCAGTATAGTTTATTTCCATGTCAGTGGAAAGTACTGTATTTTTGTAGAGGATGACCAAGTCAGCTAAATACAAGTTTTCTTTGATAAACCTGCCACCTTTTTCCAAAGCACCTGCTCCATTTATCTTGCAATAGTTTCCAGGAGGAAAATACTTGTTCAGTTTCTTTCCCAGAGACTGAAGCAAGACTAATGGGCCTGTAATTTCCTGGGTCCTCTTTTGGGCCTTTGTGGATAAATAGAGTATTTGCACTCTTCCAGTCATCAGAAGCATCCTCTGGTCTCTGCTTCACAAAGATTACATACAAGGTAATTGAAACAATGCCAGTCACTTCTCATAATACTGTGGAGCGGATTTCATCTGGATGCATAGATTTATGTGAGTTGAGCCCTTGTAAGAGGTCATAGTCAAGCCCTTCATCCATTTCTGGTGAGTTAGTTTTATTGTAGCTACATGTTCTTGTGATCTGGAATCCAGATACACCAATAAAGATAACAACAAAAAAGGTATTGCAGAATCACACAGTATTCCCTGTACTTCTTTTCCCTTCTCACACTTTTGAAGAACCTTTTGTTGTTGTTTATGACATCTACAGCCAATTTTAGTCACAGGAGAACCTTACCCTTCCTGAAACAATCTCTGCATACCTTGGGAAGATCATCATAGGCTTCACTGGGTATTTGGACATCTTTCCATCGGTAGCATGCTTCTTTTTTTTTTTTTTTTTTTTTTCTCCAGCACATCTAAAAGCTCACTGTTAAACCAGTGGATAGTTTCTTGATTTTCCTTCTTTCTTTCTCACTGAAGGGAATAGGCCACTTTCCCACTTACAGGAAGCACTTCTTTAATTCCTATCACTTCATTAATTAATGCTTCCTAGCTGAGTTTTGAGTTTATTGAACTTGGCTATTCTAAAATACAGTGTTTTTTTCCTTATATTTGTCTTCAGTATGCTCAACCAGAATTTAAAGTTAATGATGCTGTGATCATTGTTCATTGTATCCAGGGTTATCATCTGCAGCCATTATCACAGAATCATAGAACCACAGAATCCTAAAGATTGGAAAAAACCTCAAAGATAGTCTTGTGCAAGTGTCCACCTTCCATGAATATTGCCCACTAAGTCATATTGCTAACTACAACACTTATCCTTTCTTTATACCTCTCAGGAATGGTGACCCAACCACATCCCTGGGCAATCTGTCCAAATTCCTAACCACTCATTTAGGGAATAAATTCTTCCTAATATACAACCTGAACCTTCTCTGGCACAATTTAAGGCTATTACTTCTTGTCCTATCACTAATTACTTGGGAGAAGACTCCAACACCCACTTTGCCGCAACCTCCTTTCAGGTAGTTGTAGAGAATTAAAATGTCTCCCCAGAGCCTCCTCTTCCCCAGACCAAACAATCCCCATTCCCTCAACCACTCGACACAAGATTTGTGCTCCAGACTCCTCACCAGCTTCATTGTCTTTCTCTGAACATGCTCTGGGGCTTCAACTAATCTTTCTTGTAGTGATGGGTCCAAAACTGAACAGAGTTCTCAGGATGTGGCATTTCTGGAGCAGAGTACAAGAGAATCAACTCTCTGTGCCTGCTTGCTTCACTCTTTCTGGTATGAGCAAAGATACCTTTGGTCTTCTTGGCCACCTGGGCACACTGCAGGCTCATGTTCAGCCCTTTTTCATATTTGCATTCTGAAGAACACAAGTCACTTCTTTGTGTATCTCAGCTGAAGTTACTTCTTTATGCAAACCTGTACTTTCATGTAAAAAATCCAATAGATTCTCTTCTTTTTTACTAACGTTCAGTTTAAATTTGGAGCTATCCATAAAAGTTTGGGAAGATTTCAACCTTAACCTAATTAAAAATATATTAAATAAACCTATTATTTTTTTCTGTATAATTGTCTTTTAATTATTTAATATAAATACAAAATGAGTTAACAACTCATTGAAACCTGAATTTGTAAGAGTGAGAATCTCTTGCTGTGTTAACATTTCTTAATCTCATATGCCAAACATATTACTCTTAATAAACGCTTATCCCTGAACGCTAATGTCTGCTAAAGGTGTAGTAAGGGAGAAAGGGTTGATGTAAATTCATATTAACTATAAATTAAGATTAGAACTAGGAAAAAAGCTAGTATTTCATCTTTAGTCTTAAAAGTGAACACAGAAAAGAACATATAATGTACAAATGAAAACATTCCTTCACTATCACTTTAAAGAAAGGCATTCTTTAAGAAACTACCTTGTTGCTAACTGCCATAGACAACTTAGAACAACTTGGTGAGGAAAGATAATAAGGATAAAGTACTTACATAGGTATACAGTAGAGCATAGAGTCTTCCTAATACTGAGAAAAAAGTATGTATCAACATAAGTAGTCAGGAAATTTTTTCTTTGCTGATAGTTTTGTTTCTGTTATTCTTAGTTTTAAGAAGGTTGTCCAATAAAGAAAGGAGTAGGAAAAGGCTTGTCACTGTACTAAAAAATTCAAATGCTACTGCTCATTGCTGCTTTTCAGACAGATACTGATCATTATATATACATGAGAAAGGAAGACCAGTATATAATTATCTGACATTAATTTGTCTGCCTAATTAACAAGGATATTCTGTCCTGATTTTAGATAGGAACTAATATTGTTACTGGTCTGAGGCTAAATTATACCTTGCCGTGTTCAACAGTATCCACTGTTAAGAGCAATTACAAATCAGCTACAGAATGTTTTTGATGGACTCCATTTCTAAGGCAGATGGCTGCTCTGGAAGTAATATATCTTATTTTACTATTTTGGTCCACAGTGTCAGAGATGGATGTTGGTGGTATGGAAGTAGAGACCAAGTCTTCCCTTCAATATTCTGTTATGTTTTGTAGCTATGCAACATGTGACAGAGGAGCAGAGGTCAGTCAAAATGGCAACTGACATGAAAGTGCATATGAAGCAAGGGTGTACTACTGAATTCCTCCATTCCAAAAAAAATTCACCAACTGACATTCCTTTATGCTTGCTGAATGTTTATGGAGACCAAACAGTGAATGTGAGCACAGTGAGGTGCTGGGTGGAGCATTTCAACAGTTGAAACAATGGGTCAGTTCCATTGGTGCAGATTTTTATAAGCAGCATGCAGGCTCTTGTACATCGCTACTGAAAATGATAGCTTGTGATGGTGACCATGTAAAAAAACAGTGTTCTGTAGCTGCAAATTTGCTCTGTCAAAAAATGTTATTGTGCTCTTTGTATCTGTTGTAGTTTTCATGGAAATGAATTGGAGGCATACTTTTGGAAGGACCTGCATATAATTACCAAGTAACTATTAAGTACGTTAAAATTTTATTAGGGAAGATTTTCAAAGTGCTTCAAAGTGCTGGAATTGTGTGAAGTTCTTAGTAAAAGCAGAAAGGAAAAACAGTTTGGTTTCATTTGTTATCCTTTCTGTTACTGCCCCTAACATCCTGAACACTGGGCCTAAGTCTTCTAGTTGGTGACTGCTGTTATGAACATCAGCGTAGATCAAAAGCACAAGTCCCACTGTTTTCTGATGAAGGCTTTGGGGGACTAAAGACCCCAGTGTAATTCATGTTACCACACAGTTCTATGCTGGGCCAGGAGTGGACAGAAGAAAGGACAAAGAGACAGATAGCAAATATGAAATATATATCCCATCTTCTCTATAAAAAATTATATGTCCTTTAAAACAAATTCAGCAATTAGACTCTTTTAAGCTCTCATTTTTTTTTCTTCATATATGTGCATTTTCTTAATGTATTTTCCTTCTGACTTTGCTGCCTTCTCCTCTCTAGTGTAAGCCACTTCTTGCTCTCAGTCTAGATGCTGTGAGGTTGAAAAAGGCCGGAGAATTAGGTTGATTTAATTAATTGATTTAAGTTTGGTTCAGTTGGTTCAAGACTGTCATCACCCTATTGCTATGTCACCTCAGACTTAAAACCAGTTTATGAACAGAGATCTGTGTGGTAGTAGACTACATTAAAATGATCTCTATCCATTTTCAGTGCATTCAGACTATATGTCTTTGGGACATTGCCAAACAGGTCCTCAGGATAGAGCATGAAGATAAAACTTTGTAAAACCATCGTGGGTCTGTGGTTATAAAAGTAAGTTCTACTCAGAGTCTGAGCCCATCAAAAGAAGGAACTAGCTTTGACGTGACTAATAATTTCAGAAAGAATAATAGCAATAAATAGTTGTGGGTTTTTTTAATAGATATTTTGAAATAAAAACTTTTCTAGTATTTCATAATTTTTGTATAAAGAGAAATTAAATTAAAAGAAAATATTCAGACTAAGGACTAATTAAGGACTTAGTTTAAAATTCTAAGCAACAATACATTTTAACCATGCTGTTTCTGGATTTTTACATAAAACATATTTAGCAGTATATTAGTTGATCTTATTGCTTGCTTCAAAATCTGAGATCTTCTATAAATGTTTATTTTTCTGAAATTTTTTTGATAATACTTTTCTTCTTTATGGGGAAAGTCATCTTATTCTTTGTTTTATTGAAGTCAGATACTTTTTAGACTATGGAGAGGAATGTATGAATTTATTCACTATCATTAACACAGTTTCTAACACTGCACTCTGTGAGACATCATATGGAACAACTGAATTTCTGAGGATGCTGCTGTGAAAGACACCCAGCTTCACTCTGTCAGTCAGACTCTTAAACAAGTTAGTGATTTTTCCTACAGAAATAATCTACTCCTTTGCCTTCATTTGATGTAGTATTTTAATATAAATTGAGTATTTCCTAGAGAGTTTTTCTCCTCCCATTAATTGACATATAAAAACAGATGTGAAAACAACAACAATGATGAAAGAACAAAGTAAGAAAATGAGGAGAGAGTATCACAAGAAGATATTGACAGAAACACCATAACACAGTGTGACAAATACAAAAGAAATACTGACACCTAACATACAGGATTTGTGAAATGACAGAATTCTAAATAAAAATATCCAAAATGAAGAAGATAAATAAAATAATATATTTATAAATACATATCAATCCTCGTAATAAGTTCCTGATTAGAGAACAATCTTCAATAGTATGATTTCTGAAACTTATACATAGCCTCCTTCACCAGAAAACTGAAAAAGGACTACATAGAGTATTGAACAAATGCATTAAGGAATTGTAGTTTTAGAATAAAGGGTCCTAATTTTTGTTGTTGTTGTTGTTGTTGTTGTTGTTGTTTTCTCAGATCTTTGGTATCCATTGTTTTTCTCACCCTATTCAGTTCCCTAAATCAATCAATCAATCAAAAAAAAAAAAAAAATAGAATAAATATATAGAAAACCTTTCCTATTTTAGAAACTGTTGATTTCTTTAAGAGTATTAAACTTCCTGTTACCTTCAGTCCTGCCGAGCCTTCACACATTCTCCTGAGAAATAAGTTTTGTCTTAAAATTTCATGTAAATAGTATCTACAGTAAAGTACAGTGGGGAGAGCAGTGCTGAGCAGTCCTGACTCAAGTAATAGCAAATAATTGTAAGCATCTTGATACATTGGCTAAACAAAGTGAAATAAGTACACTGTAGTGCTTTACACTTTGATAAAGGAGTATACAAATAAGTTTAAAATTTAAAAAAAAACAACACTCATCACTCATGCTTGCAGCACCATTTTGAGTTGATATAAATACATTACATGCAAATATTTTAATGAAACTTATAGAGCTGCAACCAGATATTCAGTACAATAATCTGATCTTGTCTCATTACCATAGTTTCAAAAGATCTCTCTTACCAGAGAAAAAAGAACCCACATCTTACAGTCAGGTCTTACTTATGTTATCATTTCTTGGCAGCATGCATATCCGTGAACAATTGTCAAAGATGAAGTACAGGAAGAGTAAAATTTCTTAAAAAGCTTGTAATTCAAAGCTTCCTGTTCAGATTAATGTACAGTACAGCTCCCATGTATGAGTATCATGTAAGGATATTTAACTTTTCTCCATTTCAGTTATTTGATATTATTAACTAAAAGCCTATTCTCTCCTCTGGAGGTGTTCATTTGTCCTCCATGGTTTACAAAGGTATACAGGATATACTTTAGACGACAACTCCATTCCTTAGCCTCAAAACAAAACAAAACGAAACAAAACAAAACAAAACAAAACAAAACAAAACAAAACAAAACAAAACAAAACAAAACAAGAAAAACATTCTAAAGGTAAAGCTCATTTTTGAAAGACAGACCCCTTTTGAAAGATGGATTTGAGCAGCGTATGTCTTTTCACAAACTGAAGACAGACACAAAACCAATCTCTTTTTTCTTTGGTGCACTGGCAGAGACTTAGCTATCTAATTTTCAGTTATATTTTTTAAATCGCATTTTAGTTAGGCATATAATTTACACATACCACTAGAGAATACATTGTCTTAGAACAGAGACATACAGTGCTGTCTGTCATGTTTCCAACCTGTAAAATACTTCATGTTGTACTAATAGGAAGACATGCTACATCTGAGGCCTAAACCTGCCACTGCTTCCAGTTCCTGCCATTTCTACAAGGGCTTTATGGCAGTATAAACAGCAGTAGGTGGTATAACTGAACTGGGGTGGGAGGAGAGAGAGATGTAGGTTTATGATACATGTTTCTAAGTCAGGCATTTTTTCTGGACAGGAAAATGCAATTATTGTTCATCACAATGTAGCTTTACAAAAAGGCAGTAGGTTTATGCTAACTCCTATGTCTGTGCTTTACGAAGCACAGCTTTGTACACATGCAAATTTATTTTAAATATCAAAACAATATCAGGGACCAATAAAATGTCATCTTTTTATATATATGAAATACATGTTAATATTTTTTCACCAAATATGGGAAAATAAAATATCCTTCCGAAGAGTCGTAAGAAAGAGAATAGTAATATCTATAGAAAATGTGCAAGATTGCAAAATGTAATAAAGCTATAATCAAATTTTTAATTGATATTCTAAATCTTGAAGATTTCCCTATTCAAGTGAAATTTTGGGGTTGTTGCTGCTGCTAAAAATTTGCTCATATTGCACTGGAAAACCAATTAAATGTTCCACCTGATCTTTGGCAGAACAAATACCTCTGACACTTCTATTCATAATCAGTTGAGAATGTTTTTTAGCCAGCATTCTTATTTCAAATGGAAACAAATTTTCAGTGGCTTTAGTCTCCTAGCAACCCAGTTTATTGTCACTGAGTTTTGCTATTTCAAGAGACTGGTCTTCAGAATGCTTTTCGTAGCTGTTTATTCATCATATAACTTCACAGGCTCTGATATCTCATAATGGAGCCAGTTTACTTTACTGTAATCAACAATTTATCAAGTGCTATAAATTACAACTTAAAAAAAAAAATACTACCTAAACTTTTAACAAAAATTTTAATGAAAGCTGCAGTGATGTTAAAAGTGAAGATTCTCTGATAATTTTTGCTGTTGTTGACTGTTTGCTCACTTTTTTATTTGCTGTGTCTACAATTAAATGTATCCCAGTATCCCATTGGCCTTCCTGTCCACCAGGGCGCACTGCTGGCTCATATCCCGCCTGTCATACACCAGGACACCCAGGTCCCCCACCTCAGAGCTCCTCTCCAGCAGGTCATCCCCCAGCCTGTACTGGTACATGCAGTTATTCCTCCCTAGGTGCAAGACTGTAAGCTTGCTTTTGTTCAGCCTCATCTGGTTCATTTCTCTCCAGCCTCTCCAGGTCTCACTGAATGGCAGCACAGCCTTCTGGCATGTCAGCCATTCCTCCCAGCATTGTATCATCGGCAAACTTGCTGAGGGTAGACTCTGTCCCCTCATCAAGGCCAGTGATGAAGACATTGAACAAGACTGGCCCCAGCACAAACCCCACTGGGGGAATGCTGCTAAGTACAGGCCTCCAACTGGAGTTTCTTTATAGCTAGGAACTGAATTTCCTGTGCAGGTCCTTTAACTTTCCTTCGCTTAATGGTGAAACCAGCTTGTGGAAGAATTTGGATTATTTGCTGTCCTTTCCTGAAAACTTTCTCTGCTCTATTGCCCTGTACGGCAATATTGCCAATTCACTGCAGATGCATTGGAGCACAACCCTGTTCCAGTGCAGTTTAGGTCAAACCATGGCAAATAGTTGGGCTTTGTTTCCACCCCTGGGGCAAGAGGTTCCAGGTATACTAAATGCCCCTGTAGTAGAAAGCAAACTGTGGCTTTAATCTGTGGCCAAAGGAACTGAAAAGAAGGCACTGTCAGTGTCAGTGGTAAGTGACATACCACTTGGCTGCTTTTGACTCCAGGTTGTACTGGAGTTGTAGCATGTCCGGCACAGCAGCAGAGTGAGGGTGTGACTTCATTCAGGCCACAGTAATCTGCCATCAGCCTCCATTCTCCATTGGCTTTACCCACCAGCCATATGGGGCTGTTGAAAGGTGAATGGGTTTTGCTGATCACTGCCTAGTTCTCTAGCTGACGAATCAGCTTATGAATGGAGAACAAGGAATCCCTGCTGGTGTGGTACTGCTGTTTGCACACCATTTTTGTAGCAGTCAGTACCAATTACTCTTCCACTTGTGGCAACCCCACAATAGAAGGATCTTCTGACAGGCCAGACAAAACAGACAGATGTTTAAATGTCTGTGTCTACAGCAGCTATTCCAAAAGCCCATCAACACCCTACGGGATCCTTGAAATGCCCCTTCTGATGTAAACAATAACAAGTATAAACGGAGTTCCTGGGTAAGTCACTATAGGATGCTTTTGCCAGTCTTTACCAGTGAGGCTTATTTCTGCTTTCAATACAGTCAGTACTTGAGAGCCCCAGTCTCTCTAGAAATATGAATTGATTTTGTTCCTTCATGACTCAAGGGCATTAGAGTGCACTGCGTACCAGTGTCCACCAGTGCCTTATATTTCTGTGGGTTTAATGTGCCAGACCATCAAATCCACACAGTCCAATAAGCTCTGTAATCTCTATTATCCCTTTCTCCCATCAGATAAGGGCAGGGCCTCTGCAGTTACCTACAGTAACTGGAACAATTGCTCTGGTGGTTACTGTGTTGTAACTCTCACTCATGCTCATAGCACAGGAGTGGGTTTCTTCTGCCACCTCTTCGTGTCTTCTCCGTGCTCACGTAAGTAACTCCACAAGGCAGCACACAACATAAATTTACTACTGTCATTTGCTTGAGCAAAAAAGTTTTTGCCTTTAATAGCTGAGTTTTTTGATGATACTGATGAGGAGCCAGGTTCATCACCTTTAATCAGTTTGATCAGCTCATTTGGTTGACTCTTCTGATCATCCTGATCTTCTGATGCTGACATGGGTTCATTACCATTAATCAGTGTACCTTCCTGCTTTTTCTGTTTTTTCAGTCATTTTCAGAGGATGATGAGTAGTGGTAGCAGTGACTTCTTCCTTCTCACTCTCATCTCCTCGTTTTCTAATTTTTTCCATTTTTTTGAGGAGGGCTCCTAGCTGGAATCTTCCTCTATTTTTCCATTTCTTTCCTTTCTAGATGTGATGACACACGTTTCCATTTCTTACCTTCCACGGGGGCAACTGACACTGATACTGGTGCCTCCTGTGATTGATCAGGCTCAACTTGGTGACTTCCCATTTTCTCTCAGATCTCAGGCCAGAAACTCTCTACAAAGTAGTATTATATAATGCTTGGTAAGCATAAGCCAAACCCTAGATAAGTCGTACATGCTCTGATCAACCTAAGCCAGAACATGCCTGACTCAAATACTTGCTTACTTTCTCAGGATCCCACGGGTGTTCAAGAGTGAAATCCCATGACACTGGTGGTCCCTATGCTACTAATATTTTTTCTTAAGCCTCTCCACACATCCTGCCACTCAACATTCTCTGGTTTTGGAGAAGAGTTCTTCCAGAGAAGGCAAATTACAAAGATGAAGGAGAATACATTCAAAAAGACTGATAACATGTTTGCTAATTTGGCATTCCAAAAACACGTAAGGGACTCAAAGAAGAACCTGACAACTAATTTAAACATCAAGTTGTTTGTAATATTAGCTATTCCTACTGAGATGTAACTGCCAGTATTCAATTCATACATCACCGCATGTAGGTACCACGCAGGTGTCTCCATCAGTGCCCTTAATTGGTTCTATTTATATCCAAGTCCAAAACAGAAAATAATGAATTTAATAAAAAAACAGTACATTACAAAAAGCATAACGGCCTCTAATCCTTCATACAGTACTCCTAAAATGAAGAACGGATTCACTGTTGCCAGTTGCTGAAAGGAAGAAACTCAGTACAGTGCCTAGAGCCTGGCAGACTGCTCAGCCTATAATCTAATCTACTCTGGTCAAAGCTTGCTACAGCACTCTGCAACTCTCTGATTCTAAGAAATCCATTTATTTATGTTATTTATTTATTTATTTATTTTTATTAACGTTAAAAAGTGCAGATTCAGTTCAGAATTGCCCACATTCTCCACCAAAAATGTCAATGTTTTATGTCCAAGATAGCAGAGTTCCATGACTAATGGGGTGAGCGACCCACAGACACAGTCCTCAGGATAGGGGAAGGGGAAAAAGGGAGAGAGTAGGGAGATGGGTCTGAAAACAAAACAGCCGCAATGATCTAAGGAGGAGAACTACTTTACTAAATAAGATATTGGTAGGCAAAACAATACAATGTAATGCAATATAATTGGAATTGAAGCTAATAAATCAAATAAAATGAGAGAGAGAATGTGTCCAAAACCAAAGGCCTTACACTAAAGCTGAAGGCAAGGTGTCTAGAGAACCTCCACTGCTGAGATGATTAGCAAAAGAGGAAGTTTTAGGACTACTTGTGTGCAGTTTTATCTTTCCCTCTAAGAGGTAAAAGGGAACACAAAGCCCTCTGGGGCATGCATTTCTTCTCTTCTGAGAACCATGAACCCAGAAGTTCAGCAGTCCATGGACCTGGAGTATTAACTCTTGAACTCCCAGTGCCTTACATGATGTAAAATTGTGGAACAAAAAATCGTAAAACTATAACACATCTGCAGGAAATTATCTTCCACACATTCAAGACACTTCCTAGAATGCTTCTTCTGCACTACATTATATTACCAGTATATATCAAGAAAACTGTAGTCCCCTTTGAGAACCAGGGCTACTGATATTGCAACTTCTGCCAGCTGCTGATCAGGGAGTCTATAACAAACTCATACCAGAATGTTAGCATTATTGGCCCTCTTCATGGTCCTTTACCATAGATACTCAATCTTATTCCCAGCTCCAAGCTCAACAACATCGAAACACTCTCTAACATAGAGCATCAAGCCACTACTCCTCCCTCCTTGTCTATCCCATGTGAAGAACATATAGCCATCTTTTGCAGCACTCCAGTCATGGAAGCATCCCATCATATCTCAGTAATTAAGTCATAACTTTCCTACCACACAATGGTTTCTAGCTCTTCCCATTCATTGCTCATGCGGTGTGCAATGGTGTAGGCCAAGTGTGACCAGCAGGTGATTCTGCCCCTTTGCTCTTATGAGACCCCACCTGGATTACTGTGTCAAGCCTCCAACACAGGAAGGACATGGAGTTGCTGAAGCACATCCAGAGGAGGGCCACAGAGATAATCAGAGGGCTGGAGCATCTCCCCTGTGAGAACAGACTGAGAGCTGGGGCTCTCAGCACAGAGAAGGCTCCAAAGAGACCCTATAGCTGCTTTCTAGTACCTGGAGGGGGTTTACAGGGAAGATAGAAAGGGACTTTTAATAATGGCACATAATGACAGGATAAGGTAAAATTGTTTTAAGTGAAAGATGAGAGATTTAGATTAGATATTAGGAAGAAATTATTTACTGTGAGAGTAGGGAGGCACCAGAACAGGTTGCCCAGTGAGGCTGTGAATACCCACTCTCTGGAATTATTCAACGATGGGGGCTCGATGGGGATTTGTGCAACCCTGACTAGAGGGAGATGGCCCTGCCTAAACCAGGGGGGTTGGAACTAGATAATCTTGAAGGTCCTTTCCAACTCAGGCCATTCTATGATTGTGTGATCTCCTGCTTTCACTCTCTAATGCTTGTTAACCTCTCCACTTCTTCCTTGAGCTCTGCCACAACACTGAACATATCATTCACCTGTTCAAACGTTATGCAGGTACATTCCTTGCCACCTGTCACCAGCTGTAACAGGCTCAGTCACTCCCTAAAGCCTGAGACATGAACAGCTGCATTTTTGGACAGGTACTCTCTCTGAATTGCCATATTCTTTTCAGCAAGAGCTTTCTGTCTAGTGAAAGCCATGACCAGATTTGTAAGTTGAAATTTGTTATAATCCATATGGTTAGATGGTGAAATACATTATAAAGCACATTATTAAGCATATTAAAGCATTATAAAACATATTATGATAAAACACAGAGATTCTGCCCACAAAAAGTTTTTCTGTCTCTTACTTTTCTTCACTGGCTATTATACAGCAATAATTCTCTACCTACCTGTTATTATTCTGTGCTAATTGCAATCAAGCTTTTTGGAGCTGTGTGAGAAGGACAGTGTACATGCATTAAGGAAAGATTTGATGATAAATTGCCTTTGCATATTTTACATTTTCATATGGCACAGGTTCTCGTACATTTTAAACAGCGGCATGGCCACTTTTTGTTACAATTTTTTTTTAATTGCAGCAATATAATAATTTCATGCAAAGGACTTTGGAAGACTGAAAAAAACCAAAAACTTTTCTTAATATACGTGTAAGTAGATGACCAAAAAGTGAAAGTAACATAAGTTGTTTTTTTTTTTTTTAAGCGAATAGATTTGTCATTTTCCATTCAGTGACTCTTAAGCAGGGTGATTCATCTTCACAAAATGCAATTCTATGTTCCAGATTTTAGTCTTTCACCTATATAATTTTATTTTTGATAAATAGAAGCTTGGCAAACATGCATTAAGAAGATATCTCCAAAACAGAAGAAAAATAAAAACTTGCATGCAGATCTTTCTAAGTGAAAGGAAGCTGATCAATCAATATACTGAAACAATTCCTGTGTAATACAAAAAGGAATATATGTTTATCTTAGGAGGTTACGTCAGCAGTGATATTCTTTCTGTCCAAAATTCATTTTAGATACTATGCATACTAGACTGTCTTTTATTTTATCACACCAGATGCTTTAAAAGAACATCAGTATTAACATACACCATCACAGCTGGGAGCATTAAATTTATACTTTCAAAATATGTGTATAAATAAACATGAATTGAATGATTTTAGAAAATACATTTTATTTTCAGTAGTGTCCGCAGCAATCAGAACAGTGAGAGGTAGTGAATCTTTTCACTTGTGGTGGTTTCTGTCTTTAACCTGGAGGATCTTTCACAATAAAGTTCTTTGCTTTTCAATTTTCTTTTATCTGTTTTGATTTCTTTCAGTTTATTTTTGTTTCTTGACATTTCAGACTGGTTACTGCTAGGAAAATGTCTGTTTCTTTATCAAATAGGAGGAAAAGAGGTAGTTATTTCTAAAACATTTCCTTCTTGTTATCTATATTACTTGACTGATGCATTTTATATGAACGAGATTCATTTGCCCTGCCTGGTTGAACATGCAAATAAACTTAATATCTTACATTAAGGAACAGAAGCAAAATTCATGACAATTGTTAAGATGTAATGGCAGGACTCATTTAATCAAGATGCATATTTTGGATTTATGTATGGAAAGTAAAAGAAAGAGAGATTTGTGACAACAGTGCTTGCAGAAAATTTATAAATGTGAAGAAAATACTGTGAATATGTAGTTGTTATAGTTGTACACAGACAGATAATTTAAAGTTTGTATTTTTTCAGTGTTCTTTTTTGATTGTTGTGGTTGAGCACTTTCTTTTGTCTATTTCAAGTGTGCAGACCTTCAGATAATGCCAGTGTAAGACTGATCACTTTGGTCCCATTTTCTTTGTGTGGTTAGAACTGAATCAGAATCAAAGTGATTATTGTTTTACTAACAACATGTAATTAAACAGCAATTAGGAACTAAACATTCAGGATCAATATCAGAAACAGAGCAGATAAACAGTACAGATCTCACCCTGGTCGAATATGTGATCTAGAGGACTAAATTCCTGGCAAAGAGCAAAGTTAGGAACTTGAAATTCCAAAGAGTAACTTCAGAAGTTATTTACGGAATAATATCTAAAGTCCCCTGGGAAGCTGTCCTCAAGGACTAAGTAATGGTACAGATTTGACAGCTCTTTAAGGATACCTTGCTGAGACAACAAGAGCTCTCCATCCCTTTGTGTAAGAAACGAAAAGGTTGGAAATGAACATGGCTGAATAAGGACATGCTGGTCAAAATGATAGATAAGAAGGAAATTTACAGACAGTTGAAACAGTGACTTGTGGGCTGGGAAGAATACAAAGATACCATCCAGTCATGCAGAGTTGGTACCAGGAAAGCCAAGGCACAAATGCAACTGAAATTGGAGAGGAATATGAAAAATAAGGAGAAGGGATTCTATAGCTACATTGGACAGAAGAGACATGCCGAGGAGAGTGTACCCTCTCTTGACAAATAAGACAGAAACAAATAGCAGTAACAGGCATGAGATACTCAACAAGTTCTTTGTCTCAGCCTTCACTGACAGCCACTTTCCTCAGATTCTTCATGTCCCCAGACATCAAGGCAGGAGGTGCAAAATCCCATCCTCTGAAAGGGAAGAGCAAGATCAGTGCTACTTAATGAAATGTGAAAAGAACAAATCTGTGGGGCCTGATGACATGCATTCAAGGGTATTGGAAGGAACTGGCTGATCATACAATCATAGAACCATAGAATGTCCTGGGTTGAAAAGGACCACAATGATTATCAAGTTTCAATCCACTTGCTATGTACAGGGTTGCCAACCACTAGACCAGGCTGCCTAGAGCCACATCCAACCTGTTTTTTAATCCCTCCAATGCTGATATGGTTGCCAAAACACACTCCATCATATTTGAAAAATCGTGGCTGAAAAGAGACGTCACTCCAATTTTTAAGAAAGGTAGAAATGAAGATCCTCATGTCTGTGTCCGGGAAGATATGGATCAGATCATTCTGGGTTCTATGTTAAGGTGATCTGAGAGTCAGTATGGCTTACAAAGGGCAAGACTGTGCCTGGCCATTCTAATAGCCCTCTATGATGGACAAAGAAAAAACAACTATCATGATCTACTTGGACACTGTACAAAACCTTTGACATAGTGCCACATTACATCCTTATGTCTGAACTGGAGCATTACGAATTTAAATGGCTGACTATAGGTTGAGACAAAGGTGAGAATTAAGGGGCAGGCCAGTGTGGGTGACACGGTTGTCACAATTGTACAGATGTTTGTTGGGAAAGCAACATGGCCAGACATGCACGCACCAGATGGTTCCTGCAATGTGTTGAAGATAATTTTCTCATGCAGGTGGTGGAGGAGCCAACATGGTATGGGGATTTCTGGACCTTGTTATTGCTAATAAGGATAGTCTTGTTAGGGAGGTGAAGGTTGAGGGTAGACTGGGATGTAGCAATCATGAGATGGTGGACTTGAAGATCTCAAGTGGAAGAAGCAAATCAAAAAGTAGGATTGCTACATACTTCTATATGTCTCGGCACCTTCATGGAGCAATTCCATGGGCTAGAGTGTTAGACGGCAAGGGGGCCTGTGAGAGCTGATCATCATTTAAACAGCGCTTCTCCCAATCTCAATGTGGGTGTGTTCCTGTGATCACTGTGATTGCCCTGAAATCGGGCAAGGGTGGCAGGAGACCTGTGTGGATGAGAAAGGAACTCATACACAAACTCAAACAGAAGAGAAATGTGCATGAAATGTAGAAAAAGGGTCTGACCACTTGGGAAGAATATAGGAGTGATGTCAGGGCCTGCAGGGATGCAACAAAAAAGGCCAAAGCCAACCCGGAATTGGATCTGGCAAAGGAGATAAAGGATAGTAAGAAAGGGTTTTTTTAAGTATGTCAACAATAAAAGAAAGAGTAGGGAAAATGTGTATCCCCCACTGTGCACAATGGACAGGGAACTCCTTGAAAGAGTCCAGTGGAAGGCCTCATAGATAATAAAGGGTGTGTAACACCTCCCTTTTGAGGAAAATCTGAGGGACCTGGGTCTGTTCAGCCCTGAAAAAGAAGACTCAGAGGGGACGTGGTCCACATCTATAAATATGTAATGAGCATGAGGCAAAGGGATGAGACTTGGACTCACTAGTATGTGATGATAGGATAAGGGGAAATAGACACAAACTGAAACATAGGAAGTTCCACACAAACGTGCATGGGAACTTCTTCACAGAGCTGGTGACAGGCTGCCCAGAGAGGATACGAAGTCTCCTCTGGAGATGTTCAAGACCCCCCTGGACACTTACCTGTGCAACCTGGTTTAGGGAGCCCGCTTTGGCAGGGGGGGCTAGAGTGGATGATTTCTGGAGGTCTCTTCCAACCCCTACATTTTTGTGACTCTTTGTGATTCTGTGACTATTTGATGGACAAGTTATTAGTTGGATGGATGCAGACATACGATTGTGGTCAATGGCTTTATATACAGATAGAGTCTGGTGATGTGTGGTGTCCCTCAGTGTTCGGTCTTGAGACTAGTGCTCTTCAGCAACTGTTGCAAAGGCTTGTTTGGGATATTTTTCTCTTGTTCTTTACCTAACGATGTTGCAGATTTTATTGTACAAAATTTAGTTTATCGTTTTAGTTTTACACGCAAAAAAAGTTGCCTCTAAGTATACAATTCCGCCAATTTACAGTTTTTGTGGAACAGTGAAAAAATGGTTAAAGTAAACTGACATGTATTTATTTAGGTAATTATTGCTTATATTTTGCCATCATGTGATCAGAATAACTGAAACACTAACCAAATAAATATCACAAAACTAATTAAAAATATATCAACATTTATTTTATACTTCCTGTGAGATTTTTGAGATACAGCAGTTACAAAATTTATCAGCACTGCATGAGTATTCTGGGTTTCTTCCACAGTGAACATGTTAATGTATTAAATTTATAATATTTATGTGTTATTTGTGTTATTTTATATAAATATATAATATTTACTGTGTTATTTATGAAATTACTCAAGCCTAAGTTTAATAATTGAATAAGAAATCTTACAAGTCTGTTTGCTAATAAAAAATGCTTGTCTGCAGAGGCACACACGCGTATGTAGGTCGAAATATCATTGTCAGTAATTAGTCTGTTGTACTCAATAATTGGCACAAGCACATGAAATGTGTTAATGCATGCAGATTTAAATTTGTGTGTGTGCATCAAGGGTGAGAGTGCACCACCACCGTGGTGTCCAGCGAGGTCTATAGTAGGTCTGCTGATCTCAGGAACTCTCTTGTCACTGCAGGTGGTGGGAGAGAGAGCTGGGAAGCTTTGCAGCAAGCAGGCTTTGCTGGGGTGGGTGGGGTTTTCCACAGAGGTTTTCCCCTCAAGGAATTCTTCTCCAGGAGTTCTACTCTGGGAGTTGTCCTTTCCTCCTTTCTCCTCTCTGCGTGTGAAGTGTGTGTGCTTGTGCGGAGTGCTTTAGGTATGCTTGTGTCTTGTGCGCTTGCGCGTAAATTCTTAACGAAGGTGTAACTTATTTTATAAGCCCGAGGTGTTTGAGTCAGCTCTTTTTGGAGAGGCAGCTCCTGTCTTTTTCGGATCTCCACAGGAACTCTTTTCATTCCCATTTTCTGGGCCTTGCTAGCAGATAAGAGAGGATAGGGAAATGCCAAATTGTATTTTGCCTTCGCAGGATACAATGGCATCATTCCCCACACTCCTGTGTCAGTTATCCGATCACAGGCCAGATCTTCTGCCAGTAAGTACTCCTGAGCAAAACACCTTGAAAGAAGTGTCTTCAAATGTAAACACTGTAGACAAAGGGTTGCCAGCTACATAGCATCCACCTAGATAATTCGCAGTTGTCAGCTAAGGTACCAAATGCCTCACATGATGGTATGATGTGGAATACTGAAAACAAAAATCATAGAACTATGACAGCATTTACAAATGTAAATTAAACTATGAAACCACGCACTTTACCCTGGGATTGACTAATTTAAAATTGGTTTGGGAGGTAGAGGTATGAATTTTCTGTCCAGTTTTTCTACATAGATAACATAAATATTCTAATGATCTTTATAATTCCGAGTTGCATGCAGAATTTAATTATTTCTTTTCATAAAACTATTCTAATATTTTAATATTTTAATATTTTTATCCATGTTGATATTTCTGGCAAAACTGTATATGTTGAAAATAAATATACATTTAAATTATCAAAAAAAGTTAGATGATCTTTAAGGTTTCTTCCAATACAGTCCCTTCTATGAAACTGTAACTTCTGTTGATGGCACTAAAGATACATTGTAATGCTCACAGACAATTTACATTTGTCCTCAAAGGAAATCATTAATATGTAAATGAATGCTGAGGATGCTGGTCAATGAAGACTAATAAGGGTCTGTATAGTTTATGTTGGTAAAGGAAGTTTGGCTAATTAACCTATAACTTAGTCACTTCAATTGCTTAAATATTTTTTCTTAATTATTTACATATTGTATTAAAAAGAAAAATAATTATATATATTACTGTGTGTATGTCCACACAAATATATTAATTTTATAAAATAGAAAAATATAAAATATAAAATTCTAATACTTGCATATATAAACAAGACAAAAATATTAATATCCTCCATGGAAGCAAATAAAGGAAAATATCATAATTTCTCCTTATTAGTACAATCCTGAATATTTGACAGACAAATATCCCCCTTCTTCCCCAAGAAGTACACTGGGAAACAACTCTTAAAAATAGTGTGATTTTGCATTAGGGTCTCTTTCCCGCCAAGAGTGCAGCAGTGCTGGAAGGTTTCATTTCCCACACTCTTTGTACAAATGTTTTCTTTAGATCCCATCCCTGTGAGTCTGCAGTTGCTGAAGTTGGATTTGAAGTACATATTTGGGTGGCCCTAAATGCCACACTTGTAACTTCACCTTATTCACCAGTTTCAGCATAATTTTTAACCCTCCACTCTTCTGGTACTGAATTTAACATTAAATTTTTCTATCTCCCTTATCTCAGCTTTATAGTTCAGGCTCCCTTTCTCTGAGGCAGTCTTCCCATAAGAACAATATTTTTCTTTTCATTTTCTTCTTGCTTCTCTCTGTCTTTTTTTTTTTTCTTCCTTTACATGTATTCAACATGAGGCAGAAGCGTATTTTCTAACCATCTCTGTTACTTGTATAAAAGGTATTTTTTCCTGTACATGAGTGTTCCACACTTTAATATTCTTTATTTAATGAAAAATTCTCAGGATATTAGACATTGAGAGAGGACATGAAGACTAAACTCGAACTGAAGTTGACTGTCCTTTTTACTTACTTTAAACACTTTGTAAAAGCAGATGTAAGACCTGTCAGTTTCTTAGACTTTGTTACAGAAAAAAATTACCAGGTGATGCTGTACTTCCCTCTAGCAAAAAGTACAGTAGTGCTTGGATAACACAACCTCTTTGTTCTATAAAATGCTAATAGTAACATGATTGTTAGAAAAACAGTGCAATAGTAATAAAAATAGAAATAACTGCATATGATCAAACAGGGAAGTTCAGTGATAGACCTTCTTCCAGTTAATCTTCAATGGTAGGAGATATCATGGTGCCATCATTTTGATTTCTGATCATTGTTTTTGTGTCAAAAATCAGTGTTTTCAAACCTTCTCTGTTTTCCATCATACACTTACACATGCATGCCCTCTCATAAAAACACATCCCTGTAGGTCCTGCTTGTCCCAAACCAAAAAGATCTGTACGTTTGCAACCACATACTTCATTCTTCTGATCAAAGTTGGGAATAGTGGTTCTGCCATAAGCTTCTCTTTGAGACACTGAAGTGTTCAGTACTCCAAGCTTCTGTGCACAAGAATCTCCTCAGAGTATCTACCAAACCTTAACTTCAAGTTTAGGTTTCCTGAGTCACTTGTCCAAATTATCTTCAAGATGGTTTGAATACATACTTTTTAATTCTTTAAGAATGCACACTATCAATGTTATATTAACAGCTGTCTCCACTACTACCTCTTACATTTCTTATGCTAAAGAAATTGCAATTAACCATTGTTCAGTACTGTTAGTCAACCCTTCAAAACTTGAAATAAAATACTTCTGTTCAAATACATGTTAGTCTACTGTTCTAAGTTGTTATTTTCAAGGAGTTTTGTAATCTTGATCGCTTTGCATGAGGATTTTGTTTATTTTCATACTCTTCTCTGAAGTCCTACAATATATACAATTCCATTCACAGCAATTGATGAATGAGTATGGCCTCCTGATGATGGCATGGAACCAGAGCACTGCTTCACAGCAGCAAGATGTCAAACAACCAGTGAGGCCATTGCCACTCAAGACTGAAAGCCACAGAGTGTTTATCTCTATTTTACCCTAAAAGATTTCTTCGTTTTTTCTGAGCTTCCTCGGAAAAATCTGTCTGGACAGTTTTGCCCTCAGTAATGCCATGATCTTGAAGCAAAATAAACAGGAACTCTGTATTTTCCTTATACTTTCCTTAGAAACTTCT
Source organism: Callipepla californica brunnescens (assembly GCA_023055505.1). Taxonomy (NCBI): domain Eukaryota; kingdom Metazoa; phylum Chordata; class Aves; order Galliformes; family Odontophoridae; genus Callipepla; species Callipepla californica. The sequence goes on along the minus strand of JALIRH010000023.1, from coordinate 5,219,600 downwards.
ATTCAAATAAACCCTGTACTTTTATAAGTTTCTTCACTGATTTTTAAGCTAAACTCATTGAAAAAGCAGACTATCATTCAAGATTGTATTCAAGACTGACTACAAAATAAAAATAAAAATAAAAATAAAAATAAAAATAAAAATAAAAATAAAAATAAAAATAAAAATAAAAATAAAATAAAAATAAAAATAGTCTATAATGAAGTCATATTTTTCTTTGCAACTGTTGTGGTTTTATCATTTTTGCTATTGGTCATCACATCATGTATTGCACTAGCAGTCACAGAAGAGAGGAAGTTTACTACAGCTCCCAGAAAACTTGTCAGTTTCATTTCCATTTTTCATTCGGAGTGATAGATAAAACTGACTGGAGTCATGTGACTATCTCTTTTTGCTCCCTAGTGGATTAGAGTAAGAAACTTGGTTTTCAGAAACTCTCTCATTATTTGGTTTACTAGCTTCAATATCAACTAACTTGTATTTCTGTTATTATAATTTTTTAGTTTTTGGTTTTTGGTTTTTCTTTCTGTCTTTACTCCCTTTCCCTTCCCCCCCTTTTGGGCCTGTGGGCCTACTGTCCCCCTGTCACAGATGTAGATAGATCTAGAGATGCAGAGAAAAACTTATAGCAACAAAACAGTTCTTAAAATCTGAGCTGAAGTTTTTTTCCACATCTAACAGAGCAGTTTCCATGTTTATTTGTAAAAACATTGTTTTGTGAAAATTAAAATGATTCTGATATTCTGCAAAAGTAAAACAATGCAAAATGTGAATTTGTGGCACATGGCAATGATTCAAAAAGTCATTATACTCTTGTTGCTAGGAACACACACACACACACACAAGCAAATAATAACAAAAACAAAAACAAAAGCCATTCTTTTCAGGCACAGCAAGGAACAAAATTCTAAGTAATTAAGTAAGTAAGTAAATAAATAAATAAATAAGATGCCAACAACAGCAGTATTATTCTGATTATTTCTTTTAGCACTCAAAAAAGCAATAACTTATAAGGATGATCTGTATATGAACGCAAGAAATGCCATATTGGTGCAAACAAATGTTCTGTCTGGTCCAATAATGTTCTCTGTATGATGGCAGATGCCAGATGCTTCTGAGGAAAGCACAAAGCCCTGACAAACAATTAATTTTGAAAAATGATTTTGTTGTGTATATAGTGTGAAAATGTACATTGTTTTTGGTATACTACATATTTTGTTTAGTTTCTATAACTCCCATACTGTTCTGAATACTGCATTCAGAATATTCAAATTCTTCTCTCTTTACGTCTTGCTGTTTTCTTCAGTATCTTTTTAAATTTAAAATGTATCTTTTGATCTTTGTTTATAAAACATAGAGTAGCTACGAAAGTGCCTACCATATCCTTGAAGGTGGTATAGTGCAGATTCATTATGTCTGGAGGACACTAAAATTTTTGTCATTTTTAATCTGAAATTTACTAACTGTATTCAAGAGATTTTTTTTTTCTTGGAATTGACATGAAATGAAGTGTTTACTCTGAATTATAAATTTGTGTGTACAGCATTATATGAAGCTAAAAATACACCTATAAGTCCCAAACCATACAGGTCAAAACAAGATGATTAAGTGGCATCTGTTTGTAAACATGAGCAAGTAGGAAAAAAAAAAAAAAAAATAGAAATGTACCCAAACTGATAAGTTTTAAGGAAAAAAAAAATAAATATATATATATATATATATATTCATATTAATGAATGGTAATGTGTTTTTCTGGCAGCTCACATTTCTTCATCTAAACCCCTTGTCTTCCAGTAAAAATAATTTTGTTCCATTCATAAACAAGGTAGGTTTTCTAAATTGCCTGCAGGATTTTTTGACAACTAATTCTACTGAGAGTTCAAAACAATATTCTGATTTACTTTCTTGTTTCTTGTCCAGGATTCCTAAGGCAGTTCCTCGGGAATTCCTTTAACCTTGAAGCTGATGGAAAGTAGAATATATTGTATTAACTAAAAAGATATACATTCTTATAAATCAAATGAATGTGAATTGGCAATTCCTTTCTAACCTGATATATTAAGTACACTGCCAATTACTAGATTAATGAGTTCACATTTATATTAATGCAGTTTTGAATTTATTTATTTATACTATACACTGAAAAAAGAGAAATTAGACAGATTTGACTAGCAAAAAAGAATTCTCTGTCGTACCCCTTCCTGAGCTGCAAAATAAGACCTTCTGGAAGATAAGGTCTGTTTTTCCACTGACAATGAGCTTCACTGACATTCAACAACTAAACCAGTATAGAAAATTCTTCTATAAGAATTCCAAAATATTTGAATTCACTTTGAATGAACAGTTAAACTGTTTGAAAGTAAGTTGTGTAGTCTAATCACAGAGAGATACAAGATGTAGTAGCATGTCAGGGATGTAATAAACCTAGTGGGTAAGAACAATGGTCTTAAGATGTGGAGTAATGTTGCGTGCAAAGTGCTGCATGCAAAGTTTTACGGGACACCATACTTAGTAATCGAAGCCAGAACGACCGGGTCTGATTTCAGTAGTACTAGACGTTATCTGAAGAACTTTATGCTATGGGAACCACGAAGAATGGTAACTCTATAAAACAATATGTAATCTATCCAGTCATTAATCACTATAGCTTTATGTAAGCTTCCTTTAACCAATCCCGTGGCTTGAGATTGTGTGCCGCAAACCTAATCGTAGCAACAAAATGTCTATATAATCAGATGTGTAACCAACAATAAACGAAGCTTCACTCATATTGATTGTGTGTATGCTTCCCCACGTCACTCTGGGTTAACCTTGGACAAATGCTGCAAACCTAGTTTGCAACAGTAGCAGAATAGAGACAAGTAAGGAAGCATTTATTCAAGTGGAATAATTAAAATGAAATGTAGCCCTATAAAACCCATTAAAAATAGAAATACTATTTGATGCACTCTCTTTATTTTATAAAAAATTTGTATCTGAAAAGAAGACAAAATTTAAAAGACAAATGTTTAAATGTAATGAAGTCAATGCAGAAGATGGACAAGGAAAATTTAAATGCCTATATTCAATAGGTAAGCAAAAGATAGAGAGATGAGCAAACATTCTGCCTAATCAAAATGGTTTTCCAAATCTTTATTCCATAGAATATCTGAGAAAAATACAACAGAAGTATTAATGATGTGTGTGTTGACATATTAAATTATTTTGTTTCTCATGGTAGAAAGAACACATTGCATTTCTAAGTTATCAGTTGTAGTGAAACAAAGTAAGATATTTACTGGAAAATTTTCTGCCAATCATGTCATACCACATCGTCGAATCATAACATACAGTGGCCTGGGTTGAGAACCACAGTGATCCTCTAGTTTCAACCCTGCTGTTATGTGCAAGGTTGCCAGCCACTAGACCAGGCTGCCCAGAGCCACGTTCAGCCTGGTTTTGAGTGCTTCCAGGGATGGGGCATCCACAATCTCCTTGGGCAATCTGTTCCGCTGGGTCTCCACCCTCTGTGTGAAAAAACTTTCTCCTGACATTTAACCTAAATCTTCCTTGTCTCAGTTTAAAACCATTTCCCCTTGTCCTGTCACTATCCACTCTCGTAAACAGGCATTCCCTCTCCTGTTTATATGCTTCCTTCAAGTACTGGAAGACTGCAATGTGGTCTCCCCAGAGTCTTCTCTTCTCTAAGCTAAGCAAGCCCAGTTCCCTCAACTTTTCCTCACAGGAGAGGTGCTCCAGCCCTCTGATCATCTTAGTGGCCCTCCTCTGGACCTGCTCCAAGGGTTCCATGTCCCTCCTGTACTGGGGCTCCCAGGCCTGGATGCAGTAGTCCAGATGGGGCCTCACAAGAGCTGAGTAGAGGGGGACAATCACCTCCCTCTCCCTGCTGGCCACCCCTTCTTTAATGCAGCCCAGAACACAGTTGGCCTTCTGGGCTGCAAGTGCACACTGCTAGTTCAAGTTCAGCTTCTCATCTACCAGGACCCCCAAGTCCTTTTCTACAGGGCTGCTCTCAAGGAGATCTTCCTTCAGGGTTGCCCTGACCCAAGTGCAGTACCCTGCCTTTGGCCTTATTGAATCTCATTAGGTTTTCATGGGCCCACTTCTCCAGCCTGTCCAGGTCCCTCTGGATGGCTTCCCTTCCTTCCAGTGTATCGACTGCACTACTCAGCTTGGTATCATTTGCAAACTTGCTGAGGGTGCATTCAGTGACATTGTCTATGTCTTTGATGAAGATGTTGAAGAGCACCAGACCCAAGACTGACCCCTGAAGAACACCACTCATGATTGACCTCCACCCTGACACAGAATCACAACCCTTTGGTTGCATCCAGCCAGCCAATTCCTAATCCACTGAACAGTCCATCCTTCAATTCCACACCTCTCCAATTTAGAGAGAAGGATATGTTGAGGAACCATGTCAAATGCTTTGCAGAAGTCCAGGTAGATGAAATCCATTGCCCTTCCCCCATCCACCAAAGCCGTCACTTCATCATAGAAGGCCATCAGATTGGTCAGGCAAGATCTGCCTTTGGTGATGCCATGCTGGCTGTCTCGAATCACCTCTTTGTCTTGTATGTGCCTTAGCATAATTTCTAGGAGGATCTGCTCCATGATCTTCCCAGGCACAGAGGTGAGGCTCACTGGCCTATTGTTACCCAGGTCTTCCTTTCTCCCATTCTTAAAAATGGGAGCAATATTTTTCTTTTTTTCCAGTCTCTGGGGACTTCACCAGACAGCCAGGATTTTTCAAATATGATGGAGAGTGGCTCAGCAACCACATCAGACATCTCCTTCAGAATTCTAGGATGGATGTCATCCAATCCCAGTGACTTATACACATTCAGTTTCATGAGGAGGACTTGGACTTGTTCCACCATAACAGTGGGACAGAAACCAATACGCACACCCTCACATAGAGGCTCAGGGTCCTGGCAAACATGAGAAGTCTGACCACTTGTGAAGACTGAGGCACAGCACTCATTGGGTACCTCAGTTTTTTCTATGTCTGAGAAAGCCAGCTCTCCGTTACCTTTTGTCAGGGAAGAACATTCATCTTGGCCTGTCTCCTCATGCCTCTGTACCTGTAGAACCCTTTCTTGTTATCTTTCACATCCCTCACCAAGTTCAGTTCCATCTGCACCTTGGCTTTCCTAATCCTGTCTCTACACACATGGACAACAGCCCTGTATTCCTCCCAGGCTACACAACCCTGCATCAACTTCTTGTACATTTCCCTCTTTTTCTTCAGTTTGTTTATTTATTTATTTGTTTATTAGTAAGAACAAGGTCCAGTAATGTGCCCACTTTCCATTGGCTCCTCCATCACCTGCATCGGAAATTTATCTTCAACACATTACAGGAACTGTTATAAGCTCGTTAATTGCTGGTGAAAATATATAGATAATGGTGGTGATGAGTTTGAAAAAGAGTGTTTTATAGCTGCAAATTTGTTCTATCACATAGTATTATTTTGCTCTTTGTTTTAATTTCCAAGAAAATAAATAGGAGGTATTATTTTCAGAAGTACCTACATAATGATAATAGTATATTAACAGTGACAGTAATGATAATAAAATATGCTGCCATGTTATGAACTGAGATCTCCACCTCCTGCTGAGCTCTCTTACTGCTTCCCTGCGAGTGTCTGAGTGAGGCACTGATCACATAAATAAACCAAAATAGCAAGTTTTGGATTTTTAATTTTTCAATCTATAGCTTTGAAGAACAACAGACATGTAATGAATTTCACTTAACACTGTGCTGTGTTTACTGTAGCTGGTGTTTTAGCAGAACAGAAAAAATTTCTTTGTCTGATCTTTTATCTCGATACCACTACTTTTACTCATCTGATAAAAAAAAAAATATGGCAAAGCAAGCATCCCTCAGAAATAATAATAATAATAATAATAATAATAATAATAATAATAATAATAACTGTTTCTCTAACACTGCATGTATTTTATACCAGTAATACTGTAAAATTTCCCCTACTGTTACAATCCATCTGACAAGCTCACATTCCACTTCCATCCAGATTTTAACATGCTAGTATATGTATTGACAACTGTGAGATTCTGTGATCCTGTGACTAAGAAGCACGGATTATGATGCTGTTCCAGTTACCATACATCATCTTCCAATGCTGAAATTGAAGACACACACACACACACACACACACACACACACACACACACACACACACACACAAATAATAAAAAAAAAAAGCTTAACTCATAAAAGACTGGAGAAAAAAAAGACAAAAAAACATGAAGTCAGGATATGATTTCCTGCTATAAATAAAATAAAGGATAAACATTAGACAGAAGAGAAAACAAAACAACAACAAACATAACATAACTAATAAAACTGAAGGAAAATGTTAGCCCAAGACAACATGGGTATAGAGATGTCCTGAATAAACTTATACTTGAAATTTGAGTTAAAACTCTAACCAGTAGAATATTATGATTAAAGATCAACCTTCCAATTAGAAGGAAAAAAAATGTGTCTAGTTTACTTGGGTAGCAGGAGGTTAAATTCAGTGCCCCCATTATTTTCTCTCAGTAATTTTTGCTCAGCTATCTGTCTTTAAATTCTCTGGATTTATTCATCAATGCTGACTCAAATCATCTGTGACAGTTGTCTATTACTGTATGTACTCAATCTGAAAACGTATATGAAAAGATGTGGGATTCCTATATGATTCCAATAAGGTTGATTAAATGTTCAAATGTTATTCCTCATATTTATGCTGATGAATATCTTGAAATACATCTGCTATTTCAATATATAGTAATTGGAAAACATATATACACATATATTTAACTGTCAGAAGTACCCTTTCAGTGTTAGTAATTACTTAAAATTTGATCTAGATATAATCTATAACAGTCTTGTAGGAATGCCCCTGTGAATGGATAGTAAAGGGCAACACTAGCATTGAAAATATGCAGTGCGTGACATACAGAAACAAACAAGATGAATTTACGAAAATTATCAGAAATTTTTGCACATTTATAAGCATTTCAAGTCCTATACTTTCCATTGAAAAATTATGATTTGCTTCTAATGAAGTTTTATATAGATTATTTGAGCCTAGATTTGACAGCACTCACTTTAATTTCCCTAAATATAAGATCAAGTGCTGTATACTTTATGTTGATGTACATGGTTTATATTAATACTTCATTCTACGAACATTTTCTGTAACGTCTAAGTAATAAGTATACTTATTAATCATATTACTTTTGTTTTCTCTAAATTCTAGTTTTGGAAAGTTTTCCATTGATTTTCATAACTGGCCTTACAAATTCTGAGTTCTGTAGATTTTCGGAAATGAAATCCTAAATAAGTAAGTCACAAATGTCCATATCTTATTAATATATAAAAGGTACCTCATCTAAATAATCAACAAAAGTAGATAAGAAAATGTATTCAGTCAACCTGACTTATTTAGGGCTAATCACATTTAGGCTAAAGTCTTGAAATCATGAGTCATAGATTATACATTTTAAAAGACTACTAGTCAATTTGTATCGCTTGAAAAATAAATACAAACTGGTTCTTTCTTTCACAGGCCTCTTTCTTTAGTGATATCAAGATCCACATGTCTTTCCATGAATGCAGTAACAAAGCTCACATACAATGGAGAACAGCAGTACAAATGTTTGATCATGCAGCTATTAACTGAGTGAGGCCCACCAAATGCAATACTGCAGTTATCCACCTCAGTCAAAGGACTCTCATGATCACTGAAGTTCACAACACCATAACAGCTTTTGTCTACAATATCATTTAAAGGCAATTAAACTCAAGCAAAAGGTTGAATCTAAACAGAGACTTATGGTGCTTTTGATCTATATTTATCAGCATCACTTGAAGCAGCTTTATTTCTCTTCGATGCAATGACAGAGTAGCTCTCTCCAGCTCTCAGGTTTTCTATAAATTATAGCCATCAACACTTCCCTCCAAATCCCACTTGGAAGTCTCTTTTCTGTGATGTAGCAGGTCACAGAGTAGTGCCAGTTTTTGAAACTCCAACTCTGAACAGAAAAATATTTAAGAAGTCATCTTTATTACTGCGTATAAGGAAGATAGAAAATGCAGAGACAAAACAATTGGAACTACAATTCCAAATAGATCAGCATGTTGCAGAGATGAAGAAAAATGAAACAAGCTCCCAGATGGGAAAACTTGTAATTGCAACCAGCCAGATGATTGAAACAAAGATAGCAAAACCACTAACAAGGGAAAAAGAAAATTTAAGAGACAAATAAAGGAAGTATTCTCATATGTAAGACATGAGCTCCAGTAAATATGACAAATATGTTCTTTGGTAGGAGAACGTTAAGCTGGCATGCAGAAAACATAAAAGTGATTATTACAATGGCAAATAAAACAGATGCCATGATAACAACAAAAATGCATATTACATAATTCATACATAAAATAAATCTTAAAAATGACAAAAAGATGAAATTAGTAAGGAAACTGTAAATCAACAAACAAAAATGCCCAAAACAATACGTTACTAGAACACTACTCTCAGAAAATACAGTCAAAACTAATGGTAACATTATCACAAGGGAAGAATTAACATTGCTCCAGGGATTCCATTAACATTCCTATCTATAACCTCAATCTGTGTGGCATCAGGAAAATGCAATAAAAAAAATAATACACATCAAAACACAATGAAGAGAAGGCTGTACAGTACAGCAGTTTATTATTACTATTAATTTAAGATTGTGTTAACATTGTGAAGTGTTCATGAGAGCTGTAGAATCAGGTTTGTTACACATCACTCATCCAAAAATTATAATGTAATTTCTCTACAAGTTGTTCAGTTACACAAAAATTTGTGTAGGTTAACATTATTACTGAATGATAATAATATAAATAATTAAAAGAAAAAAAAGAAAAAAAAGGTTGCTCAAAGTCTCATTTGGCCTGTCGTTGAATGCTTTCAGTCAGGGGGCATTCACAATCTCACTGGACAACCTGTTCCAGTGTCTCACCACTCTCACAGAAAAGAATTTCTTCCTAAGATCTAGTCTAAATCTGACCTCTTCCAGTTTAAAACCATTTCCCCTCATCTTGTTATTATATGCCGTTAAGAAATCTCTCCTCAGCTTTACTCTAGGCCCCCTTCAAGCAGTGGAAGACAGCTATAAGGTCCTTTAAGAGCTGTTGCTTGTTCAGACTGAAAAGCCCCAGGTCTCTCAGATTATCCTCATAGGAGAGGTGCTCCCACCCTCTGATTGTCTCTGTGGCCCTCCTCTGCACCTACTCCTACAAATCCATGTCCTTCTTGCACTGGGGGCTCCAGAACTGGACACAATACTCCAGGTGGGGTCTCATGAAAGCTGAATAGAGGGCTAGAATTACTTCCCTTGACTGGTCTCACTCCTCTTGGTTCAACTCCTGATACAGTTGGCCTTCTGGGCTGCAAGCAGACACTGAAAACTCATGCTGAGCCTTTCATCAACTAGCACTCCCAAATCCTCCTGCTCTCAAGTCATTATCTGCCCAGCCTGTATCTATACTTGAGATTGCCCAGATCCAGGACCTTGCAGCTAACCTTGTTGAACTTCATGAGGTTGGCATGGACCCATCTCTCAAGCCTGACCAGGTCCCTCTGCATAGCATCCAGAGTTACCATAAGTAATTCTGTAAGTAAGTAAGTACTGTTTTGTGTGATGTTAAAATGCACAGGCTTATATATTTGCATTAAAACTGAGGAGTTATTCAGATTTCACATCTCTTTTTTACTGGGACTCACCTCACTCAGATTTTACCCAAGGGAAAATATAGTATCTGGTCATCTTTAAGAAGCAACAAAGAAATGTGTGCTGTACTTCTCTTAAAATAATAATAATAATAAAAAAAAGATAATTTAGATATATATTTTTGCAATTTTATCCACCTTTATACAAATATATATTTCTTTAATAACATTAAAGAAAAAATCTCATAGGTATAACAACTAAAACAATTGATGGGATTTGAAATTCTATTTCCATTTATGTTCTACTTTGAAGAATCAAATAAAAATAGCTAGCACTTCAAATTCATCCTTGGATGAGTTCGTAGTAGGAAAGCTCGAAGACGGAAGTAGGTCATTGGATAATCTTGCCTTGACACATATTGTCATCAAATGTAAAAATATATAGTCACAGCTCTTATTTTATGTATGTAGATCATAAAATGAAAATAATAGAAATTGACTCAGTCAATTTTGAGAATTAGATTATTCATTAGAATGTGGATCAAAGTCATTTTTATTGAGTATTCATTTCCTGTATCATCTACCTAACCTGTACAGTTTAGCTAACGATCTTCATAAAATCAAAAAGAATTCTGGAGGGAACTGAAAATTGGCTATGTACCATGTATTAACTACAAATTCTATGTCATAATAATCTCCCTGCTGAAGGCCTCTTTTCATTCTTGTAAACTGCAATGGAATATGCTAGAGCTCAGTAAGAATGTAAAACAAATGTTTGAAAGGCAGTTTAAAAGTTGCTATTATAGCTAAATAAAAAACAAAACCCACAAAGACAAACTAAAGGCAAGAAGTCTTTCATAAGAATAATGCTGTGACACTATTTTTAACATAACATTATGCAGAAATGGCTTCTTTTTATTATTGTTATCATTTTTAATAAATATATATTTAAAATGCATGCTTTCTTGTCTGTCCATGTATTTCCATTTCAAATGACTCAGATTTGTTGATTTCTGAAAGACAGCAGCATTCCAAGACAATATTCCTATGCTTTCTTTTCTTCCAGAAACATTTGTCTCATTTTGTTTTTAACATATTTTATTTTTTTCTGGTTATTTCATCACCTCATAAAACAGCTTCTTAACCCCAGACAATAATGAAAAAGTAGCTTTTGGCTGGGCCTCATAATAACTGGCTCTCCAGAGTGCTCTCTTTTCACTACATCATCAAAGAGGTATTGCTGCTACAGTGATGACATGAAGCAGGGGAGTTCTAAATAATGGATTAATATGAGAAGCAACACAAATGGTTTTTTTTTTGGACTTGTATTTTTCCTTGCCGTATTGCAGGTCCATTCTGTCTTTTTAGTGTCTATCAAAACTATACTGGAGTATTTCTTCAACAGGCATACATGTTGGTTACAGTGACTCAAGACCAGCTCTAAAGGCTTGTGAAGGATTTTCTGTCCACCTCACTTGAAAAAGATTACATTTTTAACTGTTCATTCTAATAAAAATGCTTATTCACTTGTATAATTTGCATTTCCATACCCTGTGGTGTTCATCTAATAATTTCTATATTATAAGGAAAATAAAATCTTGAATAAAATTAGTATGGAAGTGACAAGAGTGTTTCAATTTTCCTTGTCCCCAGGGAAGAATAAAAATAGATCCCGAAGGAAAAAAAAAAAAAGAACAAACATACAAGTAAAAAACTCTAGATCACATCACTAACACACACAGAGGCAACAACAACGACAACAACAACAATAATAATAATAATAAAAGTATTAAATGTCTGCAGTGTGCATTGTACTATTGGAAAAGTGTGAAGCTGTATTTTTTAGCGCTGATAATTCTATTAGCACTGCCTAAAAAATGCATTTTAAGTACAGTACATATGTTCATTTTAGAGTGTATATACATGTGATTACTGTGTATATACTCATGTATTCATACCGCATAAACATGGGTGTTTGTTATATTAGTTTAAAATGATATGCAGTCCTAGCTGAAGGAAAGTCCACTCTATCAATAGTGTGAGATTATGTGACAATGGCAATTTAGACATGAAGGTTCTTGTGTTTCCTTCCATGATATTGCTCACAATAGCCTCTAACATAATTGAATCAAGGCACATATTGCCAGTGCACTATTCATGATTCATAAGTAAACATTTCTGCCATTCCACTCAATTAAAAACACTCTGCATTTTGTAATACTAGATACAAATGCTGACTCTCTTCAAGAAGGTCACTGTGAATTTCCAGGCCATATAAAATTTAGCCTCAGTAAAACAAACAAATAAATGCAATTTTATTTAGATATTTGTATTCTGTTTTTCTTGGGTGAATGTTTATAGGTATATGTGTAAGTGACTCAGTAGGAGCAGATAAAATTACTTTTTTTAATGGCAGCAGAGAAGGAATCAGTTATGCTGCCCTTGGCTCTTAACAAGGGAACTTATCTGCCCTCAATAATGTGGAAATCTTGAGAGGAGCAACACCACAATGGTCATTGAACCAGAGAAATTCAATTTGCCTACTGTAAAGTCTGTTTTGTCTGTCACAGAAACTAACTCAATTCAAAGTTACTTTCTACATTTAGTCACACTAGTCAGGGAAAGGTGTTCAGTCCATGATAGCAGTAGGGGATCACAGGTAGCAACTGCCAAGAGCACTCAGTATTGTTACTCTATCCAGAGAGTAGACTCTGAGTTTTCCTCAGAGAAGGTTTGCAGTACGTGTTCAGGGCTCAGAATTCTAGTTCACACCTAGAGATTGCCTAAGCTTTGTAAAAATAGCATACACTTAAGATGATTTTTTTTAACATACAAGAAAGTAGAAGATAAATGAAGAAGAAAATTGGATATAATAATGTAGAGGTATGGATTAGGAAGCATTTTTCTATTCATCAGATCTGAATTTGCAGACAAAAATAAACTAACAGTGAACTACAGTACACGTGTATGTTTTGAATTGTGTTTTTGGAAAAGTTTAAAACCTACAATATATTTAAATAGACAAGAATGAAGAATCCTGTTGTTCTTCAATGGCAGTTCAAGTCAGGTAAAATAAACACTCACAAGTTTCTTCCAAAACTTAGATTCAACTTAAAGGGTTGTACTTTTTCAATGGGAATTAATACAGTTAATAGCTACACAATTAATTTTCATTTATGGCTTTGAATTTCCTTGGTTAGACCTATGAACTGCCATATGCAGGTGATTCCTAGCCATCTCATCTTCATCACTGGTGTAAGGCCTTCATTTTTCTGACACTCTCTCTCATTTTATTTGATTTATTAGCTTCAATTCCAATTATATTGTATTATACTGTGTTATTTCGCATTCCAATATCTCACTTAGTAGATTAGCTTTCCCTTTCTTCCTCAGATCATTGCCACTGTTTTGTTCGTAGGCCTATCTCCCTTTCCCCTTTTTATTTTCCCTTTCTCCTTTCCTGAGGTGTGAGTCCATGTCAGTGGATTCCCCCACCTCATTCGTCACGGAACCAGGCCAAATCAGCCCATAAACCATTGACAAGAAGTTTGAATAGATTTTAAGATTAAAAAAAAAAAAAAAAGAAATCAATTTATGTTTTTTACACCATTTTGATTTAATATAAATAAATTGCCTGCTGTTATTTTTAATGGAATGTATGAGTTGCAATGAGATAATCAATGAAAAAATCTGATATGTCTGTTTACCAAAATTTCATAAAATCTCCCTTATCAGAGTCTTAATCATGTCATCACTTTTTGGTAACATTCACATTTGTGAACGGTTGTCAAGGATGATGTACAAGAAGAGTAAAATTCCACCAAAAATATCTGACAGACACCTTGGGACTTCACGGAGAACTGCAACTACTGCCACTGTATGAGGGTGACACTTTTTTGTCACAAATATAAGGCCACATATACCAGTAGATTTATGTTTTTGTTCCTCCTTTTTTGTGTGTTTTTAGAAAAATTTTACAAATGGAAATACTTTGGGACTTACATATATTTATGGTACTGTATATTTAATTAGGGTTGCTTCAAGAGTAACGTCTCATGGTGTTTTTTTTTATTTGAGTTGTTAAAAAATATTGAGTTAAGCAAAAATTAAGAGATTGCAAATTGAAAATTTCATAGAAAGCTGTGTATTTTCAAACAATCTGTGCCTGAAGGGTTTTCTGAGAAGGTGTACTTTTTTAGTTGTTGTTTTTGTCTGTTTGTTTTTGTTTTTGTGTCAGCAAAATATCTGTGTCAGAGTAGCTGTGGCAATTTTGGATCAGTCAAATTCTAAATTTGATAAACAATTTCTGCTCCCAATTGGAGAGTCATTCACATGCACCCTGGATGATCACTCTTAAGCTCTGAATCTCATGTGATTTTCTACTGCAGGAGTTTTGCTGTATTTGAATCATATGGTACTGTTTTTATCTCCTATTTGGAGAGAATTGATAAAAGTAGAGCCTTAGTTGCGAGTATTCCATTTAACACTGAACATGCACTTCAGTAGCATTTTTGTCATTATTAATCTATTAAATAAATAAATAATAAATAAATACATTTTTTTAAAGTACAGAGAAGTATATACATATGATATAAACAACTGTGTGCAAATAATTTTTTTCCTAGGATAGCATGCAATGAGTAGAGAAATACAAAATTTCACAATGGTTCTAGAATCTGTGGTCTTTGAATTATTCTGTTCATGTTTAGAAAACTAAAATTGTTTGTTTGGTATTAATGTATTTGTTATACACTATTTTACAAATTAGTCTCTTTTGGCTTTTGTTATCAAAATATATTCTCTTTGGGATTTGCAGGGCTACTAAACCCTATGCAAAAGTTGAAATACTAAGGAAATAAAAGAAACATCTTGCCACAATCTTAATTATGACTCTTCCTTGTATTTAACCTTAAATTGTGCTAGTAGGGATTGTTTTGAAATGTGCTGTGATTTTTTATTCTTTCATGCATTAAAATATTTTATGTTTTACCATGTCAGAATGGTCAATTAATATGAGAGTTACAATCCTATTATCCTTGTGTCTTTGTTCACTGTTTTTACTTTAAATTAAGTATTTTGTTGCACTTTCATGGTTCAATTTATTTTACCGGATCGCTTTTATTTTTTTATTTGTTTTTGTTTTGTTTTTGTTTGTTTCTGTTTTTGTTTTTGTTTTCCTTTTCTTCTTTTTCTTCTTCTTTTTTATTTTTATTTCTACTTTATTCTCATTTTTCTTTTTTTTTTTTATTTTTTATTTTTATTTTTTAAGTATCTTTTTTTTTTCCTCTCTATTAAATATAATGTCACTGCAGTGGAATTCAGTGGAGTTTACACTCTGTTAGAGAGGATCTTCAAAAATAGGACCTTCTGTTCTAGAAGTGCACATTCAGATTGCCACTAATCAACAAGAAGACCTGACTATATCTTTCCATATCAGATTATTTGATACTGTGCTTTAAAAATGTCTCAGATCTGTGCATACCAAAGAGGGTTTTGGTAACGATATAGTCTTGTGCGCACTGTCACGCTTTTTAGATTTTTACCGTGGCACTCCACTAAACCCGTCCACATTTTTCACGCCCAACGGGGGGTGTCGAACCCACTTCCCTGAGATTAAGCAGCCCATGCTCTATCGACTGAGCTAGTCGGCCAGGGGTGCTCTCCTGCTCTGAATCTCTGCCTCTTGCTGGCAAGCTTATCTGTACTGCAGGTACTGTACGGCATAACATGACCTTGAAGTCTGTGCGTACTGCCAGTTGTTCTGGGATATCTGTAAACTTTTTTTGGGTGCTGCCAGCTTGTTTTAGTAAAGAAAAAAAAAAAAAAAAGCTCTACTCTTTTTAAACTGCTCTTAAAGGGGCTGCATTTCATTGTTTTTTCCCTTTTAATGCTCAAAACATACTGGGACCTTTTCCCTGAGCACCTGCAAGATCCTGAGAACTTGAGCAGATATTTGAGACAGGGATGTTGCGGCTCAGACAGATCTGAGGAGGCCCAAATTATTTGGGGTCTGGCTTATGCCAATCAGACCTTATTCAGTACTGTCCCAGAGAGGAATAGTGTTTCTGAAATAGAGCGAGAGAGTCTCCGAGCCAAAAGGGATAGTGTTCAGATCCAGAAAGAGAGTCTTTTAGCTGACAGTCAGACTCTCTTGACCAATTTAGACAGCCTCCAGTCTGATCAAGACACCCTCCAAACCAAGCAAGTCGCTTTTCAGTTAGAGAAAGACGCCCTCCAGCCTGAAAGAGATGCCCTCCAGTCCAAACTCAACAACCCTCAGTCTCAACAAGATCATCTATCTGAGCAAGGCGCCCTCCAACCTGAAAGAGACACCCTCAAATTTGAGTGAGACATCCTCCTGTCTGAACAGTACTTCTTCAGAACTGAGCGAGGTACCTACCAGCCACAATAGCCCCTCCTCCCCAGCCAGGGTGGGTAAAGGGATAATAGAGTGTATTGGACTGTGTGGATTCAATGGCCTGGCACATCAGAACCACAAAAATATAAGGCATTGGTGGACACTGGAGCACAGTGCACTCTAATGTCCTGCAGTCACCAAGGGACAGAATTAATCTATATTTCTGGGGTGACTGGGGGTTCCCAAGAGCTGACCAAGTTGGAGGCTGAAATAAGCCTCACTGGTAAAGACTGGCAAAAACATTCTATTGTGACTGGCCCAGGGGCTCCATGTATACTTGGTATTGATTACCTCAAAAGGGGATATTTTAAGGATCCCAAAGGGTATTGACAGGCTTTTGGAATAGCTACTGTGGATGCAGATAACATTAAGCAGCTGTCTGCTTTGCCTGGCCTATAGGAAGATCCATCTGTTGTAGGATTGCTACAAGTGGAGGAGCAACAGGTACCGATTGCTACAAAAACGGTGCACAGACGGCAGTACCGCACTAATAGGGATTCCTTGCTCCCCATTCATAACCCGATTCGTCAGCTAGAGAGTCAGGGAGTGATCAGCAAAACTCACTCCCCGTTTAACAGCCCCATATGGCCAGTGCATAAAGCCAGGGGAGAATGGAGGCTGATGGCTGATGGCGACATGGCACTCCAGAGGGAATTGAGTCAGATAATGGGACTCATTTCAAAAGTTCTCTTGTAAATAATTGGGCCAAAGATCATGGCATTGAATGGATTTATCATACCCCTATCACGCACCAGCTTCTGGTAAGATTGAAAGATACAGTGGGTTGTTAAAAACCATGTTGAAAGCAATGGGTGGCGGAACATTTAAGCACTGGGAGAAGCACTTGTCAGAAGCCACCTGGTTGGTCAATACTCAAGGATCCATCAATCAGTTTCTTTTTTTCCTTAGTTACACTGGTAGAAAAACAAAAATATGTAAGTAGTGATAGTAGGTTCTTCTAGTAACAGCTAGGAATGTAATCTGACTTTGCATTTGATGTGTGGTTATTTTCATCTTCTGTGGAGTAGAGACTCTTAACCACTTCAACTGCCTCTAACTAGATATATTGTATTGAGGAAAGTATTATGGAAATTGTGGAGTAGAAAAGGGATAATCCTTCTGGATTTCCTGGAAATAAGACAAACCATAAACACTGACTGCAGTGTCATGAATCTGACAAACCTGAGGGTTTCAGCTTCCAGACGAAGCCAGTGATGAAAACAGTCTTTTTCTTGCAACAGTACAACACCAGGCCCCATAGGAGTTTGAAGACTGCGGGACACATTGCCAATCTTAGCTGAACTGTTCCATGACACCCACTCTATATTCCGATTTTGATACCTTCTCACATCCATCTATGCCAGAGGATGAAGAATGGACTGCATGGGCAACATTATCCAACAATGACACTATCACAGCAACTGTGAATCAGTGCCTTTGCTGGTGCAGTTTTTTATCTGTGTCGAAGGCTCTTGTCCATTTCCGATGAAATGCAGAGCAAATGCTATTAACTGTGTTGGAAAATTGTACTTTGTAGCTGAGAATTTGTTCTGTCAAATAGTATTATTGCTCCATTTGTATCTGAATTATTTTTTTTAATTGAAATAAATAGGAGACATTACATTCAGAGCAACCTGTGTACATGACTTTAGAAATTTTTTGATTACTTTATGGAGAGGTTTTTTTTTTTTTTTGTCATAGTTTTATGGCTAATGCTCTTGGTCTAGTGGTTAGGAG
This sequence comes from Callipepla californica brunnescens, assembly GCA_023055505.1. Lineage (NCBI taxonomy): Eukaryota > Metazoa > Chordata > Aves > Galliformes > Odontophoridae > Callipepla > Callipepla californica. The sequence continues at coordinate 5,201,715 of JALIRH010000023.1, read as the reverse complement.
CTGGCGCTCTCACCTCCGCGGCCCAGGTTCGATTCCCGGTCAGGTATACCCAGCATGGAGCATTAGCTCTTTAACTCTGAATGCAATACATGATGTTATGATGTGGAATACCAGTACCAAAAATCATAAAACCATGACTTTTTTTTTTTTTTGCTAAAATTGTCTTCTCATATGTAATGTATTGAAGAGGAGTAAGGAGGAATGAGGAAGAATTATTCATAGAACAGCATCAGAGAAAGAGGAAAATATGCAGAGCAGTTCTGCCTTTTAAATAAGAGCTGTTTGTATTTATGCACCCAATGGATATAACTGTCTCTCCCCTCTCTCTCTTTCAAAGAGTTTTACATTCCTAACTCAGTGAAAAATGTGCTTTTCTCTGATAATCTGGAAAAGCAAGAGAGTTCGTAAACTGGAAAAAAGATATAAATGCAAAACAGCTGGTTGTAAATTTCTCTGGTTAAGCACAAAAATTTAATTTTAAAAAGGATAATTGCTAATCATAGGCTTTCTATCCATTCTTCTCTATCCTCTGAAAAAATTCATACAGGATTTCAAGGATGTCTTAGTACACTTCCTTCATATACTATTAAAAAGTTTGTGTAAATGTTTAGCTGGGATTGTTCAGCTTGAAGAAGGCTCCAGAAAAATCTCACTGTGGCCTTTCAGTACTTAAAAGAAGCTTATTAGCAGAAGAGGAACAAAATTTTTATATTATCTTGATAGTGATAAAACAAGAGGGGAGATTTAGACTAGATGTCAGGCAAAAAAGATTTACTCTGATGGTGGTAAGGCACTGGAAGAGGTTGTCCAAAGAAGCTGTGGTTGCCCCATCCCTGGAGGCATCCACTATTGAGGTTGGATGCGTGTCTGGGCAGCCTGATCTAGTGGATGGGATGTCCAGAATTTTCCTTTCTCAGGAGACACACATTTCATAAAACAAGAATATCTAATGGCAGCTGCTTTGACATCGAACCATGTAGGACTACCCACCAAAGAAGTATTAGCTTCTCTATGCGCACATCAAATATTTTTTTATTACTTTTCCTTTCAATTATTTTGAGCGTCAGGGTATTATTAATTCTGTCTCACCCCTCTCTCTCATCCACCAATACTAAATTCTAAACAATCTATATCACTCCTTGTATGTCTAATGTCAGCTTTCCACATCAAAGTTGACCACATAAATGTTTAGCAGCTTGAAAATCCTCCCACAACTCCTCTAACAAGTAAGCATTCAAGTAATCTGCGAGTAATGACAAGCATCATGGTACCAGAGATTTCACAAAGTTTGAGTAGTAACATGATGGCTGCCTTACTGCCCACATTCAGAATGACTTTGACAACTACCAGCTATTCTGATGAGAATGTTTAAAGATCAAATATTGAAAATACTTTAACAAGAGAGTGTCTTGAGAAACTGTGTGTGTAACAAACCTCTTGGGTAACAAACAGGAGGAGCTGAAAGCCATTGTGTGGTCAGAAAACTATGACATAGTTGCAATCATGGAAAGGTGGTGGGATTGCTCACACAGTTAGAGTGCTGTGATTGATGGATACCAGTCTTTTCAATAGAGACAGGAAAGCAGGAAAGGCAGTGGTGTGGCCCTCTGTGTTAAGAAAAAAATGTGAATATCTGTATGAAAGACGGGATTTTTTTGTTTATACAAAAAAATTGAAATGCAATGATCCTGTTATTGAAAAATGATAAGTGAAAAGAAAGAGTACCTTCTTTTTCAATTTTTTTTTTTTTTTTTTTTTTTTTTTTTAATTGAAGCAAAATAGTAGGAGGAATAAGTCAGGTACACACAGAGTGAAGCAGACAGGTATGTATTTATACAGATGTCTCATCCCATTCAGTGGTTTCTGAGAAGTGAATCTTTTTCTACCTCCTGAGTCACAACTTCCTTTGTCAACATTGGTTGCTACCATAATGGAGTCATTCAGAACTCAGAGGACTAATACAAATCAATCTGGGAGAGCTTTAATACTAGGTAAAACTGGCAAATTTGCTAATAATAAAGAATAAGCATTACAGGTAAGAGTATTTGGGTGCAGAGTGTCTAAGTTTCAGATGGGATGGAATTGTTCTCTTCAGTGTGTCAGGTATGCTGCTGTTCTGTGGTTCTATCAACACTGCTGGTAATGAATCAGTGTTTATAGTCATCTGCTAAGAAGTGTTATATGTCGCTAAAGCCATTCATAGCAAAGAACCCAAGGAGCTGGGAGAGAACTGAATTAGGACTGTTATCTTATACTGGCCAAAAGGATATTCCACACCATATGACATCATGTGGAATGAGTTTTAAGGGGAGTTCCTCTGCCCCTCTTCTGTTGCTCAGGGGACTAACTGGGAATCAGTTAGAGGTGGTGAAGAATAGCTTGTGCATCACTTATTATTATATTTATTTATTAATATACTTATGTTTATATACTTATATAATATTTTTTTCATTTTCCCTTTCTCCATCTTAGTACATATTTTTATCTCAACCTGTAAGTTTGACTTCACTTTTCTCAGTTCTCCTCCCCATCCCAATAGGAAGAGGAGGACTTGAGTGAGTGACTTTGTGGTGCTCAGCCACCTGTCAGGTTAAACCAGAACAAGGTGTTACTTCTGTGCTAAAAATCCAGAGTCAATACTGGGCAACGGCTACTACAAAGAGTGCAAGACTAATAGAAAAGATGGAAAGTGGGGAAGGAGAGGGAGGCAGGCAGACCACACATAGCAAAGCCAAGCAGTTCACCACTCCTTCATCCAGTGATACAATGCTGTCAGAGGGTGCTTATCTTTGGTAGTAGCAGGTCATCCAATACGTGATGGTCAGTTGACAACCACAACAAATGTACAAATTCTCTCATTTATAGTGCTCAAGACTGCTCTTTGAAGGGACAATTTCTGGCTTCTGGGCTATCAGCAGAAACTCTTTTTTCTGTCTTCCAGGTCTTGCAAATTTAAACTAACAGAAATAAGAGAAAGAAAGGATGCCAGCTTGTATCTTGCCTTCACAGAACACAGTGGTATCAACTCTTTACTTCCTTCATGAAGACAAAAATATTTCTTGCCAAGTGGCCTTCCTATTCAGAAGCAAGCAGCTTCTGACTCTGTTCAAAGGAAAGTCTTCAAACGTAGAACTGGCCACAAAACATTGCTGATTGACTCATGTTGATTTAAGACAATGCATTCCTTGCCAATCTCTGTCAACTGGAAAAAGAATGGTTATGATGGGTTGATCACTGAAGACAAAGTGACCAGAGCTGGGAACTGCTGACAACAGAAGCCAGAAGTGAAGGAACGAGACTACAGCATATAGACATTTAAATCCCAGTAGGTAAAAATTAATAAAGTTATGATAAAATAAGTTTAATGTTTCATGGTAAAGTGAGAATCTCCAGTCAGATTGCATCAGTTAATAATAATAAAAAAACCATTCCGGAATGATTGTTTAATAGTTCTCATTCATGCCTTAAATAGTAGATCACAGTAATAAATCATTTTGATTTTAGGGGGTAAAACTTATACATTGCATTGTTTCTGGCATTTCATTTCTTCTAAGATAATTTAAAAAACATTCTGTAATATTAATTCTTGGAGGGAAATGGATCAAATAATCATGCAAATATTGCCTGTATTAATCTTTCTCTTTTTTTTTTTAATTCTTCAAAGCTTATGAAAAGTAATATAGCTGTTGTGGTAGGGGAAGAGATTATTTTGACAGATTCTTAAAATCTGTGGAATAATAAGAGAATAAGTGTCCACATGCATGTCATATGCTTTGAGGGCTTATCAAGCATCAGTGAAACATTTGCTGTTTCTGTTCCAAAAACAATTTTCTAGGTCCACTTAGATAGTAAGTACTGTCTCTTATGGGACAAGATTTTTATATTGTATTGCTTCAAAGTATAAATTTTGATCTTTAGTTAAAGAATTAGTTTTCCTTGTTTGTTATCAATATCATACAGAAAATATTTGAAAGTTACAGCTATACTTCAAATCCTGAATTAAGCTCATTTATTTTGCTACAGGTAAAACTGTTTCTGATTATCCACACACAAATATATACAAATTTACAGTATCATATAATATTTGAGTTGGGTGGGACCTAAAAGTTCTTTTAACTCCAAACCACCTTCCATCAGCAGAGTTGCCACCCACTAGATCAGGCTACTCAGAGACCCAACCAACCTAATTGTGAACGCACCCACAGCTTCTCTGGACACCCTCTTCCTGTGCCTCAGCACCCTTAGTAAACCATTTTTGAGTGATATCTAACCTAAATTTCCTCTTTTAGTTTAAAGCAATTTCCCCTTGTCTTATCACTATCAGATTATAAAAAATATCTATCCCTCCCCTTCTTATAAGCTCCCTTCCTAATTTCTTCTGAAGTTTAAGCTCTCCTTTTTCAGTTTAAAGCCATTCCCCTTTTGTTGACTGCATCCATTTGTTGCCTTTTCCAACGTGTATCCTATGATTTACGGTCCCTCTAGAGTCTGCGCGCAAGACCCGCCTGACCAGGCCAAATGACTGCATCCATACACCGATGCGGTGAGCAGCAAATGGCGTCTATTGTTAGCAACACACTCTTCTTACAACCTTCTTCATCACAGTACTACCAATCACCTATGCTACGGTTATCTCTACCCAACAGATCTGTGGCATGTCTTGTCTTCTCCATCTTTGGCCTTACTTGTTCTTCTTCTCTTATCTTCAAGATAGTGTTACCATGGTTTCCCAGGAGTCAAGGGGCCCCTGAGGGTCCTATTGCTGTCTGGTGACTGCCACAGCTTCTTTCTAAGTTTTTAGTTAACTACATTTCCCCCTCCCCATGCTTAAGCAAATCTACTACAACCTGAGAGGACCCTAACCGCGTACATCCCGAAAGCCCGTCTATGCCTAAACATGCCATTGTCCTCTCGGTGCAAGCCTTTACCCGTTACATCGCAAACACAACCTTCCTAGCAAGGTTCTACCTTCCTATTCTACCTTACCTAGTAATTCTTATTCTGTCAGCTTAACAATCTATCATTCTAAATATGAGTTTTTAAGCAAAGTGATAAGTAACATATCCACTTAATGATCTCTCTATCTGAGACAGGCATCTGAACATCCATCGTACTTTCAAGTATAATGCAATCACGAGCAGTAAGCAAATCAGAATTAAACCTAACACAATTACTACTGGATGCAACACAAAATTAAAGATTCCATTTGCTGTTGGGGACCATCCAAAAAAGCTTCCCACCAGTGGTGTTCTCCATCCTTCTTCACTCTCTCTAAGACGTGATGAAGCTCTTCCACATCATGGTGCACAGTAATCAAGGTTTTCTGTCCATTGTCTCGAATAAGTTTTAGAAGTTGGCACAGATCATCATGTTGCAAAAGTTTCTTTACCAAAGCGAGACTCATTCCGATTGGTGCAGGCTCTAAGTCCTGAATCAGCATGTAGTTCGACTGCAGCAACTAGTGAGATGTAACTGGAGCTGCATAGTTAAAATCACACCCTAGAATACCAGTGAAGTTACAAACACAGAAATTTGAATGATTATTGGTATTTACAACAATGTCATCTATGTGTATAAAATTACAGGAAGTCCTCATACAAACTATTAACACACTACAAACTAATTACACTCTTTAACAATATTGTTGAATGTAAGAAAGAGAGAAAGCAATCATATTGTAAGGACAAGAAATATTCTTAAACTTAATAAGAAGTGAACAAACACACGTTTCACCCATGGCTAAAGGTTCCTGCAACCTGGAAAAGAATTCCTGAGGGTCCCACTCTTTGTGTACCAGTAACTGATTAGAAGAAATAAAGTTGCATGTCATATAGAATCAACAGCAGGTAAGCCTGCTAGAGCATTACTAGTGATATTACTTTCCTTTGCCAGCTAACATTCTAACTTGGTAATTGTGGCTGAAGTTTGAGTGGTGCTCTTTCAGGGTATGCTGGATCTAAGAGACAAGACATCTCTAGAGCAGAAGCAAGCAAACTGCACATTCAGAGCAACACATAGGGTTCGAGTTTTTAGTCAACATACACACACTCACACACACGCAAACATCCATTTTAGACAAGTGTAAATGAGAAGCAAAAACTCCCTAAGCAAGTGCATTATTAGCTATTGACCCTTGAGAAATGGCAAACCACCAGAAAAGAGAGACAGAGAGACATGCTAGTGGTGGATGAGATAGGCAGTGCCAGCAGGGCGTCCCCTGCTTCAAGGTGCACTTTTCCTCTCCCACCCATCACAGATTCTCTCCTGCTTTTATTCTTCTCAAGGTCTGCAGAGTTTATCCATTTGTACACTGTATCCACGTGGCCAGTGCATGATACAGAGCCCAAATGGAACTCCTGCTTGCAAAACAGAATAAACTATCAAGGTTAGCTCTCTTTAAAAATATTTACAGTCATAAATATCAGTTGCCTTATAGCTATCAGAAGACTTTGTTTCTTCCCAAGATCGTTCTTCTATCAGGGGCCTTTAGGTTCCTAATATGAGTGCTATTTATTCAAGATTCTCTGTTAGAATCATATGTTGAATTGAAGTAAGATAGTGTGTGCTTTTGTCTCAAGTGATGCATAATCATATTTTTAAAATTCTGATTAGTGGATGAAAGAGAGTGTATCATTCTCTAGTACAGGGTCATCCCTTTGCCTGGGATTCCTTTCCAGGTTTTGTCTTGACAAACTAAGAAAAAGCTAATTGATAGGCTAATAACATCATAACCATGCGTTCTTAATACATTAAAAGTACTATTTCCATAGACTCCAACTTTGCTAACATCAACTCTTGTCTAATTCACATTTGATCTACTATTGAAATAGAAGAAACACACAACAACCTCCTAACGACGTGCACATACTGATACTAATTTACCTGATGACTCATTTCTACCAATCAAGCAAGGGAACTGCCGAGCCCAATGTTACATTTAATGACCCATCTAAGCAATTAGCTGTAAAAAATGCAAGTGCGGACAGTCAGAAAGTTTTACAATCCCTAAAGAATGCAGATCCATCCATCACTGACATGATCAAAGCCTCTCTCCTTTATTTGCATAGCTGGCAGTTGTGCTGGGCTCCAGCAATTGTCAAGTAACCCCTGCTAAGGTAGGTCCTGGATCCCAAGGCACACCGAGTGAGCCCAGGACCAAAGCCTCCAATACATTTAAAGTGAGGGGTGATCTCAACCCTCGTTTCTCTCCATCTCCCCCACCCGCAGGTGTAGGCGGGGACAGCCAACCCCTGGGCGTAACCGAGGACGGCCAACCCCGCCCCTCTCGAGAAGTGGCAGGCGCTCCACTGCGCCCCACCAAAAAAACTGTTTTCTTATATTAGTTGTCTCAAAGCTTGCTTCATGAGGCCTTTCTGGTGATAAGACTCTAAGTGAGAACTGCAGGTTATCTGTGTGGGTGTCACCATGCCACAGTGCCTCTGCTTATTGTTGTAAAGATAAGCAGAAGTGGGGCCAAGCCTGTCTTTTTCGGGGTTCGGCTTGGAGAAGCTGATCACTGCAAAAGGCGATAATGCTTGTGCATGGCAATGAAGGTATCACTCCCTGCTGGTTTATCTGTTGGGCCAGGTATGTCACATTAACAGAGAAAAAAAGAAAAAAACCTGAGAAATGGGGGATAAAAGGCCTTCACCAAACTAGCAACTTTGGAGAAGAACTCCCAAGGAAAAAATCTTTGACGGAGAACTCCCGAAGAGGAAGTGGAGAATGCCCTAAGGGGGGAAACTCTGCAGATGGACCCTGAGGCCTGCTTGCTGTCATCTCCCATCCCCCGTGGTGACCAGATGAGTTCTTGAGACTACGAACCTCGCTGGACCCACGGTGGTGATTATATCTCTCTTGCTTTCTATCAAGACTCCTTGCTTTTTATCCCTTTTCTATCGCTCACCTTCCCTTCCCCATATCCCTAAGCAACTAGTAATTGTAATAAACTGGTTGGGCTAACATTTGACCCGTTGTGTCTTAATCTCGCTATCGGGTATACACATAATCAAAGAACCTCATCTGCCTCCTTTATATTGGAGTGTGACAGAGTCATGCTGACTTTAGTCTTAATCCACACATCGTTCTAAATCGAGAATTCCACCAGAGCATGATCACTGCAGCCCAGACTATCTCCAGTCTTAACTTCTCCAATATATACTTCCACATTAGTGAGCAAAAGTTCCATCAGTGCCTCATCTTTAGTTGGGCTCTCTATTATCTCTGCTTGGAATTTATCCTCAATGCATTTCAGTCATTTTCTAGAGTTTTCAAGCAGATGTCCAGTGTTTGAAATCACCTACAAGTAACACAGTTTGAAAGTATGGTCCTTCCTGCAGCTGAAGAAATCATTTCTCATCAAAACTTTCTCCTTGATCAGATACCCAATAGTACATGAAACCCACAATATTTACTTGGTTATATCTCTAATTTTCACCCATAAGCTATCAATATGTTAACTGCTGTTCTTCAAAGAGAGCTCTGTGCAGTCAATCCCATTTTTTGCATAGAGGGCAGTTCCCTACATTTCCTTCCTTACCTGTCAATTCTGAGTAGTTTATAATCATTGTCTGCAGCACCATAATTGTGTGATTTGTCCCACTAAGTTTCTACAATAGTAATCACATAGTAGATTTCCAGCTGGGCAGTGATTTCCAGCTCCTCCTATATGTTATATAAGCTGGGTAAATTTGTGGGGGGTGCATTTCGTTATAGTTTTCTTTGGCCTTCATTTGGCCTAGCTTTTTTAAGAGAACCTTTTTGGAGAGTTAAAGGGCATCCCTTACCACTCCAACACTCTCCCCTGCTTCTCCTGAGCATAAGTATCATGGTTCAGGGCTCCACCCCACAGATTTGTCAGCCTAAAGCATGTTTCAGTAAGTCAGCCAACCTACTACCAAAGGTTTTCCTATATACAGAGTATATACATACAAATATTTAGATATAGAGATAGCTGTATAAATATCTTTCTTTTCATATACATATGCATACACATTGCTCCATAACAATTACTTTGAATTTTCTAATTAAGTATATGTTTCTTATCAGACTCAAAGGTAGACAGAAACGCTGATAGAATCATAGAATCATTAAGGTTGGAAAAGACTGTAAATATTATCTAGTCCAACCAGAGATCATAAATGGATTTACCAGATGGCAGGACCATCATAAAAGAAGCCCAAGATGAATCTGTGTTTCTCCACATAGTTCTCCACTACTAACAAATTTTAACATATATTGAACTCATCTGTGTCATTCATGAAAGAGCAGGTTCTGACCAAAATTTGGCAATAAATAGTAACTCCAATTTAGGGATAAAATCAAACAAACCCAGATGTGGATTAAGTTCTGTAACATAGTAAAAAGGAAGGAAAAATTTAGCAAAAATACCTGTTTCAAAATGGGGTCAAGAGAAATTTATTTCACCCATTCCATGGAGATAGCCATTTTTGATGGAAATCAGTGATAATAAACAAAAATTTTCAGTCTAAACATTTTTTTTAAGTGGCATTTTCAAAATCCAAATTCTTTTTGTAATTGGAAAGAAATATAAATTTATATATAGTCACAGTTATGCTACAAATTAATTCCTTTCCCTGAAAGATAGCATTGGTTGTGGTAATTAAGGTGACTGTGAGATTATGGAAACATATTTTACTAGTATTGATCTGTTGCATAATCTATATGCAGACCAAATAGGAGTATTAATAAATACTTGGAAAAAAATGCACAATACATACAAACCCTTTTTTATGACTTTTTCTTGTCACACTATGTAGAGTCATGAGTAGGATGAGAATCTCTTTACAAAGGCATAACAAAAAATGTGCCTCTGACAAAACTGCCCTAAAGTTATACACATGGTGGAACCAGTTTTTTGCTAAAAAATAAATACCTAGCCATTTTTCTTAGGAGGTTAGCTGATCACTGTTGCAAACTAGGTTTGCAGCATTTGCCCAGGTTAACCCAGAGTGACGTGGGGAAGCATACACATACTCAATGTGAGCAAGCTTCGTTTATTGTTGGTTACATATCTCCTTATATAGTCATTCTGTTGCTAAGATTCGGTTTCCAGCACATAATCTTTAAGCTACATGACTGGTTAGAAGAGGCTTACATGAAAGCTATAGTGATTTATGATTACACGGTTTACACACTGTTTAGTAGTATCCATAACATCCAGTTTCTTAGATAAGGTCTCTATAACATTGAATTCCTCAGATAACGTCTAGTTCTACTGAAATCAGATCCAGTCGTCTTGGCTTCAGTTACTAAGTAAGGTTTCCCGTAAACTTTGCACGCAACATTGCCCCACATCTTAAGACCAGGTTTCTTACTCAGATTTATTACATCCCTAACATTTCCCCTGTTTTTCTTTTAAAGTAAAGTAGTCATGTCCTCCTTGTTCTATCAGCCAATTTTGGAATATATCTGTTGAGGTGGCCAGATTTACTTTAGGCGTAGTAAGCCGCATGGTACAGCTTACTACTAAGCGAGCTATGATTATAATCAAAATAATAATTAACACCCATTTTATTCCTTCCTTCAACAAATCATAGAGCCAGGATGAAAGGCCTGGAAAAATCGACCGAAACCATTCGTCAATTGGGTTATGATCTTTGGTTACCTGACTTGTATGGTTGAGCAACCAGTGGATCTGATTTTGAATAGACTGACTATTATCTGATAGATTAAAACAACACATACCCTCAAAATCTTTACACCCATGCCCCTGTGCTAACAGTAAGAAATCAATAGCAGCGCGATTTTGCAGAACAGCGTGTCTAAGACTATTCATATCTTCTAACATTTCTTCAAGAATCAACGATGTAATATTACTCTGTTTAACAGTCCAACAAGCTAGTCGCTCGATTTGGGTTAATGCTTGAGCTGCCGCTACACCTGGAACCAGGAAAGAAGCGAAGACATTTGCTGTTGTTGTCAATAACTTTATCTCGTCCTAGCATTCGGTTGTTAGTGCTGCAGCGGCTCTCCGATGTCGGCGACTAGTGCTACTGGTTAGTGCCTTAGATATATTCAACCATTCCTGGTGGTGAGGAGCAAACAAGGTTAATTTTCCTAGATAACATGGTCCTCCTACTATGTTTTTTGGAATGCCCGCCCAGGCCCTATCACCACATATGAGGAAAATACCAGGTGGTAAAGCTTTAGCTGACCAATTATTTAGTAGAATCTCCTGTTTTTTAACTCCCGCTTCAATTGTCCAACGTAAACCATAAGCATTTCCTTTTGAGAAACTGCCTCCACAATAAGTGTGCCAGTTAAAAGCAGCATGATTTTTTGGAAAGACACTTGTCCAACGCTGACCTAAGTAAGGACTATGAATTGGTAACAGTTTTGGATTATTGTGCGCAAATTTCTCTAAGGTAATGCCTGGTCCAAACAACAAACAAGTGGTCTTAGATCCATTCACATTATCAACCATACGGGATCCCAGTAAATCCAATTCTTGGGGGTCCCCTGGCATGGAATTATTGAGGCCACGAATTAAACATGCACTTTGGGTTGCAGGCTCTGAATAATTACAGGCAGAAACATTTTTGACATGTGCCTTAAATTCCCGAGACTCATACCCAGGCCACCCAATCAAACAGGTACGAAAGGGCTCTCCTGCCGACTGTAAGCTAAGACAAAAATCTGGATTATTCGTAAGATTTGCCCAAGTTACCCAGACATTTGAACTAGATGCTAATAGCGGTGGATGCCTGGTCGTTGCCACTGGGAGGATCAGCAGGAATGTCATGATGTTCCACAACAGCTCGTGTCCACTTCGTAGGGACCCATAGTGGACCGAAGGCTGAAGATGACCTGCCTGTAATTGCTCCTGCACCAGCTGCGTAGCTTGATTCAGGCTTTCACGGTTCAACGGCCACTGCTCGATCCAAACAGGAGTGTCTGTCATCCACTTCAGGCGGATCGGGAAAGCCCATGCAGTAGCTGTTACTAAAAGGGTGAAAGTTCTCCGAAAATGACCGTTTCTCCCACACCTAAAACAGCGTTGAGGGCGCGGGGTCGATGAGGCTGCCTTGTTCTCTGTTTGCTGTAACAACGGTCCAAAGGCAGCAAACACCCGATCCTGAGCTCCGACCAGTTTCTCACCTATGTCCTGAATAACAGAGCTTAACATTGCTTGTGTGGGGGTAGGCACTCGGCTCATACGTTCTAACATTTCCTCAACAGTAGCATTTAAAGGGAGAGTGGCAAGAATTGCTTTTGTTGCCTGATTACTATTTTCTAATAGACACTGGCGTAATAAGGACTGTTTCATCCAGTCAGGTACATCTGCATTTGACAACGCTTCAGTTATCTTATCAACAAAATTAGCGAAAGATTCTTCTGGACCTTGTTTAATTGACAAATAAGATGGAGCAGGCTTCGAAGATCGAACCATATTATATGCATACCGCGCTAAATTCATACTCTCCATACAAACTTCAGGCCCCATCTGAACCTGCATTTCTGGTCGAGAAAACATATTACTACCCGTCAATTGGTCAACAGTCACTTGATACAAGGGATCATGCATATCCTGTGGTGCGCTAGCACTTAATTCACATAAGCGACGCCAATGAGATTGCCACATCATTTGTTCTGACGGTTTCATAATCATTCTCATGATTGTTTTTATGTCTTCTGGAACAAGTACACTGCTAGACCACAAGTAAGTTAATAATTGGCGAGCCGGTTCACTATGCAACCCATGTTCTGATACTGTGGAGCGTAGCTGAAATAACATTTTCCAACCAAGTGGAACATGAACCCCCTGAGCTCCACCGTTTGCTGTGGGCTCGAACCGAATGGGAAAAGCCTGGCCGATTATTTCAGCTACATCAGAGTGACCTTGCTCCATAGCTTGCCGAGCAATTTCTGCCCAACAGGGTCGAGGCAATGTATTCATAACAACCTTGCTTCTGACTGCCTCATTGTTAACATTGTCCGGAGAGGATAGCGGGGGCGGAGGCGGTGGCGGTGGGGGATCCCCATTTCCCTCCTCTGGGGGAAAAAGGTCAGGTTCTGTCTCCGGGTCCTCAGGCGCCGGTGCAGTAGGCAGCACCGCTGATACCCGTACAGGGACAGGGATTCCTAGGGACGGCTGAGGGGGATCCTCAATTCGACCAGTTGCAGCAGAAGCCCCGCCTTGCAGCTGAGCAACTGCTTGCCCTGCTACCTCCTGCTCAATCTTGTGCCGCTTTATACAATTAATAATTTCCCGCCAGGGCTTCATCAGCTTTTTTGCCTCCTTTCTATCATCAATAACATGATCCCACAGCACGTCACCTAAGGTACGCCACTGATCGATATTGAATAATGTCCCTGCATGCAAGAAAACCCCCACCGTCCGACCGTAATCCAAAATATTTGGCACTGCTTTAAGGGTGCCAGCACTAATTCCCCGCTTTTCCAAAAAGCACGATAAAAGGTTTTGGGCTACCTCTCTCTCCATCCGTTCTGTCCGTCAAGAACAAAGGCACTCTGTGGAGGAGAAATTGCGCTGCAGTCGCTAAGCCCCTGGATCCCGTCCGGTCCCGCTGCGCGATGAACCAAAGCTACGCAGCTCTCCTACGCAGTTTTCCTGCTATTCAGTTATACCGGTCTCGGTCGACCGAAACTGCGCAGCTTCTCCGCTGCAAAGCAGCAGAGGCTCTAGTCCAAACACCACGTACTCGGGTCCCTGTTCGGGCGCCAGATGTTGCAAACTAGGTTTGCAGCAGATCACTAACAACACTGAATTAAAATTTTCCATAATAGTACAATATTAACAAGAAGAGGAGGAAAGTGTTTTTATTTCCATTCTTTGAAATATATATATATTTTTTTCTTTGACACTTTCTCTGGGAAGAGTTTTCTTCCAAATCTGAAGACCTACCCTGTGCACATTTCATGATAATAGAGGATGGAACCAATTGATTGTATCTGGAAATGTGGTGAAAATTGATAGGAAAACAGCCATCTGGCAAGTGTTCTACAGTTTCAAGACCAGGCTTTTGTGGCAGTGCAAGAATTCTGACAGACATATTGCATGCTCTAACAGACAGTCACAGTGACTTTGCAGAATATATATATTGCACTGTTGAAGTGATCATGTGTATAGAAAAAGAAAATTAAAAAGAAAGGAAACAAAGCAAAACGATTTAAAGTATAGATTAATATCGCTCAGCTTTGTGCCATAGTCTTTTTACTGCACTGTGCTCATGGAAACAGAGGAAAAAATGAGCATCAATTATGATCATACAACAGGGATTATAACACATTCCATAAGTCCCAGGATAAAATCTGGCCCTTGTTCTGGAAGATAATCAGGCATGACTGTTGGAAATCAGGCCAGATGCCAGACTCCCACTTAGCAGACTCAGAAAGTGTTGTAAGCCAGGAAAAAAAAAAAAAAAAAAAGTGACTGGGTCTAGATTATTTTCTTTTAGATAGAAAGGCTTTAAGATGGATAGGTGCAGAAAATATCTGAAGATAAAAAAAAAAGTTTTTGTCCTTGGAGAAACAAACAGATGCTGCTATCTGTCCTAGAACCAAAGAGTTTGCTGCCAAGTAAGCTGAAACTGTGCAAGGGACTTTTTGGACTTTCTGTTTGTCCCAGCATTGCTGCCTCATGACCATCACCTCCTGACCTCAGTCTCCCATTGTTGTTGAAGTGTACACCTTGAAGGAGACAAATTGTCCACGACAAAAAACCCACGACACCCGCCCCAGACAGGCCTTGTCAGCTGCACCTGTGCAAAGGGGCGGACAAGTCGTGGGGACAGGGACTATTAAAGGACAGCCTGCACACTCCCTGTGGCTTGCTTCCTTAGAAGTTCTAAGACAGACTGCATACTCCATGTGGCTTGCTTGTTTGCTTAGAAGAAGAAAATATCTGGAGACTTCAATGTTGAAGGAAAGATCTGGAGACTTGGATGGAGTCAGGAACATGGATCATCAATGAGCCAGCACAACATCGATGAATCCCTGGTCATGGTGGTGGTAATTAGTTGCGCCTTCTACAGTTCTCTCACTTTAGGGAGTCTAACTTTCTTCTCTCTTTTTCCCTCTGTCCTATCGCTCTTACTGTTTGTTTCGTTTTTGTTTGTTTGTTTTTGTTTTGTGTTTGCAGCAAATAAAGTTGGTAATGTTGTACAGCATTTGACCTCGTTTGTGTCTTAATCTCGCTCTTGGAATCATTTAAGAACCTTTCCCCAATATAGGATCAGGACAAACTGCTTCCTCCTATTGGAGAATGGATGATAAAAAAATTCTTAATACATGCTGTAAGGTTATGGCTGTCACCCTGAATGCCCTAGATCACGTGGACATTGACAGGCATCCTCTAGCTCCTAAAAATAATATATAGAGCGATTAATAGAAAACTTAGACGGGTTTCTCAAGTTTTCATTTAAATTCTACATTGCTTCCTGCAGAGGTCCAGAAAGTTTCTGTTATATTTGATAATAATAAAGTACAAGTGACTGTGACAACTAAAAGAAGGAATATTTGCATATGTGTACTTATTCTTTAAAATCTGTGTTTATTCTCTTCAGGTAATTTTATTAATAAATTCAGTTGATTAGCATTTTCCAGTCCCACAGAAACCTACAGGCAGCTTCCACTTTGTACCAGGGACCTGCATGGCCTTGGTTTTATCTACAAGTGCAATAAATTATCTTATGAATGTCCAGTTTTGTAGAGAAATGTTATAGTAGCTGGACTGAAGAAAAGAGAAGCTCTACTCTGGACAGTGCCTGCATGACACACAGCATGTGTATTGAGGCCAATATATTTTGATAATACATCAGCTAGGGCTCCCAGCATTTTTTAGATGTAAAATTATCTATGTTATGCCCTTCTTAAAATGTTAGCTCTAAGAATTAGCTTTTAAAATGATACATTACAGGGGTCACAATGAACCAGACTGATGTGATGCTTGGGGAATGTAAAGGGTATTATTAAAGTCATTCAATTTATTCCTAAGTAAAGTACTGTTTTCTCAAGATGGTAGAAACACATTTGAGGAGGATTGTTGGTTCACTTATTTGTCTTTGTTTTATCTAAAACATGGATATTTTTCCAGCATTTACAAATTGCCATCAGCATGATTCTTCTCAGCAGCACCAAGAAGTACTGTCTTTGTCTCAGTTTGGGGACTGACTTGTTAATAAATAAGCATCTACTTCTTGATGTTTTCATGAGATTTTAGCTTAAAATGTTATTAAAAATCAAGTATGGCAATGACACAAATAATAATTGAGATAAATAATCTTTAAATAATCACTGGACTCCTTTGGAGTTTAATTTGTAGTTTCTGAGTCTGAATAAAAAAAATAAAATTTTGCTTTTATTGGTAATGATATTTACAGTCTATTATGTTAATTCTTGCACTTTTTTAAAAAAATAATGATTTATCTGCTTTCATTTTTGTTTGTATCCCCTGATCCAAGAGAAAGCTGAAACTCACAATCTTTTTTAAAATGTTATTTTACTGTACTGAAACTAAACAAACATTTTCAAAAAGTAGAATCCTTCTCTACATGTAAATCAATTTCTTACACATACAGTAAACTGTGCATATAACAACCTAGAAATTTGCATGCATGATTACTCATTTACATGAAGAATCATGGTAGAGTTGTCAGTGAGATTATTATATACTGAATATCTTTTTCTTCATTCAGTGATTGTGAAAATTCAAATTAGATATAAGGGAAACTACATTATTTGGCTTTACCCAGAATAAATAAGCTGTAACAGAAGGCTTAGAACATCTGTTCTGTCAGTAAGCTTCAGTTTTGACAGAGAAAAATTTTTCCACACTATAAAACATTTCTGCATTTCCATTCAAAATATTCTTTACCAATTGGTTATAGCATTTAGAAATGAAAAATGTGAAAAATTTGGCCAACATGGGATAAAACTGATAAGATACTCTATTTTTGCCTCAGTGAATCACAACTGGATTTATTCAGTACTGTATACCTTTCTTCACAGCTACTTGAAACATACAGACCATTTAATGAAAAAAATAGTATCAAGGCTACACATGGAAAATTCAGACTTGAGCAATTATTAAATTGATACCTTTTTAGCTTGACATTTTTTCTTTTACTTTATCACAGATCTGCTACATCACCATTTTGTTCTAGAAATCTTGGAAAAGTGTTATGAAGACATGTAGAATTTATAAATTCATAAACATGTAGAATTTATAAATTTATGTCTGAATTAATAATCAAACTAGAAAACATACTGTACTGATTGGTTCCTGGTTGTAATTTCAAATTAATACTTAAAATATTTCAGAAATTGTCAAAGGCACCTTAAATGCAGAATGCAGGCAAAAAAAAAATTCCAAAGTACTAGATATTATAAATATTTGCATGGTTAGTAGCACTGTTCAATTCATTCCTCATCGCTTTCTGCCCCCTTTGATGTATTCTGTTTGTTGTGATGTTGTGGTAGTTGTAGCATTTTGGTTGGTTTCTTCTTCTTTTCTTTCTTTTTTTTTTTTTTTTTTTCCTGAGATATTCAATATGGACTTTTAAAAAAATCATATTGATTTTTTAAAAAAAATGGAGCAGCTAATGAGTAGTGGTTGAAATGACTGAAATTATCTTTAAGATCCCTTCCAATTCAAGCCACTGGAGGATTGTATGATCATATGTAGTTGCATGGATGTAAATAATGATACAGACAAGTTATTTCAGGGTGAAAAACTGCCATGGACACACTCTTCAATGAGAAAGGCACAATGAGAAGAAGACAAAAACAGTCATATGAATGAAGAAGTACTATTATATATCATGAATAAGAGCAGAAAGTATATTTTAGGATGAAATAACTGCTTCGTTTGGGGGCAATAACAACTTCAAAGCCCCACAGATTGTGAATACTGCTGATCTCTAAGTCACAATGTTCTTAAGGAAGAAATATACAAGTCTCAATACTATGAAGAAAATATAAACAGCTACTTTGTAATTTGTTTTTAACCACAGATTTAGATATCTAGGGAACAGAAGGAAGCTCTCTTTTTGTTAACTTTATTGTTTGGTTATAACAGCATTAGTACACTGTGTTGGAAAGTAATTCTGACATCAAAAGCAAACAAACACACAAAAAATACAAAATAACGCCTTTGCCTTTCTTGTCTTCCAACTCTCTTTAGCAGCAGCTCTTCTACCTGGACTTCTGCAAGGCCTTTTACATAGTCCCTCACCACATCCTATTCTCATCCTATTATCTGGAGAGGTAGGGGTTTTAAAGATGGATTGTTTGATGGATTAAGAACTGATTGTCTGGTCACAGCCAAAGAGTTGTGATCAATGGTTTTATGTCTGGATGGAGGCCAGTCATGAGTGGTCAGTCTTGGAAATGGTGCTCTTCAACATCTTCATCAAAGACATAGACTATGGAATCAAGTGCACCCTCAACAAGTCTGTGGGTGATACCAAGGTGAGTGGTGCAGTCAATACACTAGAGGGAAGAGAAGCCATCCAGAGGGACCTGGACAGGCTGGAGAAGTAGGCCCATGCAAACATAATGAGGTTCAACAAGGCCAAGTGCAAGATGTTGCATTTGGTCCTAGGCAATCCCAGGTTTTCATATAGACTGGACAAAGAACTCCTGGAGAGAATCCCTATGGAGAAGGATTTGGGGATCCTCAATGGATGAAAAGTTGGGCATGAGCCAGCAGTGTACGCTTGCAGCTCAGAGGGCTGACTATATCCCAGGCTGCATTAAAAGAGGGGTGGCCAGCAGGGAGAAGGAGGGAATTGTTACCATCTGCTCAGTTCTTGTGAGGCTCCATCTGGAGTACTGCATCGAGGTCTGGGGCCTCCAGCACAAGAAAGATGTGGAGCCCTTGGAGTGGGTACAGAGGAGGGCCACTAAAATGATCAGAGGGCATGAGCACCTCTCCTGTGAGGAAAGGTTGAGGGAACTGAGTTTGATTAGCTTGGAGAATAGAAGGCTTTGGGGAGACCTCACTGTGGCCTTCCAGTGCTTAGTGGGAGCAAAGGGGGAACTACTGTTTACACAGTTATAGTGATAGGACAAGGAATGGATTTAAACTAAGATGGGAGATTTAGGTTAGATGTTTAGAGAAAGTTTTTCATGTAGAGGGTGATGACACAATGGAACAGGTTGCCTAGAGAGGTTGTGGATGTCCTATCCCTGGAGGCATTCAAGGAGAGGCTGGATGTGGATCTGGGCCGAGTGGTTTAGTGGTTTGTGATCCTGCCTATGGCAGAGGGGTTGAAACGAGCTGATCTTTTCAACCCAGGACATTCTATCATTCTATGATTCTTGGTGAAGTCTTATCATAGAATCAAAGAATCCTTTGAATTAGAAGGGAACTCTGAAGAGCAGGTAGTCCAACTCCCCTGCAACGAACAGAGACATTACAGCTAGATCAAGTTGCCTAGGGCCTTATCTAGTCTCACCTTGAAAGTCTTCGTGGACCGGGTATCACCACATCACAGGGCAACCTGTTCCAGTGCTTCACCACCCTCACTATAAAATATATTTTTTTGTATCTAACCTAAATCTTCTGTCTGTAAGCTTGAAACTATTTTCCTTTCTCCTATCAGAACAGATACTTCTAACGATTTTATGCCCTTCTTATAGAGCCCTTTAGATACTGAAAATCCTCTATCAGGTCTCCTCGAGGACTTCTCTAGGTGGAATAGCCCCCTTTCTCTCAGCCTGCTCTTATAGGGAAGGTGTTCCATTCCTTGGATCATTTTTGTGGCCTTCATCTTAACATACTCTTAACAGGCCCATGTCTCTCCCGTACTAAAGACTCCACATCTGGGTGCAGTACTCCTGCTGAGTTCTCAGCAGTGCAGAGTACAGGGGCATGTTCACCTTCCCTGACCTACTGGCCGTGTTTCTTTTGATGAAACCTGTGATTTGACTAGCTTTATGGGCTGCGAGGGCATATGGCTGGCTCATGGCCAGCCATCCACCATCAACCTCATCATTTTTGATAGAGCTGTACACTAACATCTTTTCCCCCAGATTACACAGATAGTGGAGGGCTCAGGTGCAATATCTTGTACTTGACTTTGATAATTTCACGACGTTCACCTCAGCCTGTTGCTTGCACTTGTCTAGAATTCTATGGATGGCATCCCACCCTTTAAGTTCGTTAACCCACCACAGAGCTTGGTGTCATCTAGTAACTTGAAGAGCATGCACTCAATCACACTGTTGATGGCATTGATGAAGATATTAAAAAGCAGTGGTCTCAGTATAAAACCTTTAGGGACACCATTTATCTCTGGTCTCTGTCTGGACAATAAGCCACCGATCACCAGACTCTGAATGTGATCATGCAACCACTTCCTCATCTACCAAACAGTCCACTCATAAAATCCATCTTTCCAATTTATAGATAAGTGAGTTGTGAGGGACTGTGTTAAAGGCCTTACTGAAATACAGATAGATAACATCAGTGACTCTTTCCTTCTCCACTGAGACAGTTATGTAACCATAAATATTGTCAAATTTGGTCAGGCAGGACCCTCCCTTGGTGAAGACTTTCAGATTGTCCCATAATGACTCCTTTTCTTCTATGTGGCTTAGCATAGCTTTCAGGAGGATCAGATCCATGATCTTCCTTGGCACAGGGCTGATGCTGAAAGGCTGTCAATTTTTTGGGTCATTCTTTCTACCCTTCTTAAAAATGGGTGCTATATTCTCTTACTTCCAGACACTAGGGACTTTACTTGACTGATACTAGTTTTCAAATATCGTTGAGAGTTGCTAGATGGCTATGTCAGCTGATTTCCTCAGGGCTCTGGGATGCGTCTCATTGAGGTTCAGACTCATGGAAGTTTAGATTCTGCAGGTGGTCATAAACCCTATCTTTCCTTATCACTGACAGAGATAATGCTCCGCTAGTCCCCACTTCCAATCCATCTGCTTGAAGGATGTGTAATCAGCAGTTTCCAGTGAAGATTAAGCTATATGAAGGCTCTTAAAATCCTAATACTGATTGATGACAACGTAAGTATTTCATGTCAGTGTCCGACTTTACGCATTATGTGCTCATGACTTTATTCCCATTTTACGTAATAGCTAGAGACTTAATCACATCTAAGAGATCTCTGGTATGCTGCTCATTTGAAATTAGGTAGGGTTATGCAAGGACTCAAATAAAACATTTTCCTGTTTGATTCTGGAAGCGGTGATCGACACTTCTTTCCAAGTCTGAAGATAAAGCTAAAATCCTCAGTTACTTAAAGCATGTAAATTATTCTCAGCCTACATCAACTTCACAAACTACTTAAAAACTAATCCTCATTATCCAAGAGTACTGTTCAGTGTTCCATAATGGGGTTTCTCAACTCCAAGGCTTTGGACTTAGGAATCCTGTGGAAGGAATGTTTCAGAATGGGACATTAGTGCTTCAGTTCTTTTTTGAGCAATTATAGAATGTACCACCATCACAGTTGTGTTGACTCTTGGGGCTCAAGTTGTAATTCAAGTTTTGTTTTATCACTGACATGTGATAAACTACATATATATAACATATATACATATACAACTACAAATGGCTATGTCTGAATGGTTCTAAATGAAGCAATTGAAATGGAAAAATTATTGCACGAAAAATGACTGGTCAACTGGAAAAACATACTAAAATCACACAAAGCAAAATAAAATAAAGTCATAATCTGAAAGAAAAGAAAGATTCTACAGTTGAGTGCTTCAGTCCCTTGATCTTTGAGAACATTTCACATAAGCTAAGAACATGATTGTAGTCATTATACCTACAGTAAAACTGAGTAGTTTTTGTCCCCAGAAAATGTGACTTCATGCAAAAGTACTCATTAGTCTGCCTTTCTCTTAAATGCCAGTTGACAATTCTATGAGAAAAGGTGAGCTAGCTATCAGTTTATTACTGGAAAAATTATTCGACTGCTCTCAGGGAAGTGTAGCCCTAGGTTTCAATTTCATTGCAAGAAGGAAATAAATAAAATAAAATAAAATAAAATAAAATAAAATAAATAAAAAAAATGAAAATGAAAATAAAAGGATTTTCCCTATTTTTGAGTTATATGCCTCTGTATAAGTCACATTGTTCTATGAAATTTTAAATCTCTGTGTGTATTAGTACCTGCTCTCTGTTAACAGCCCTGTTCAGCTCTCTGAGTGCACCCCACTCACTCCGTGTGTCCCCATAGAAGTACCAAACCCTCCCCAGTTTCATCAGTCTTCAGTTCACTGTAGTACCAGGGAAGTCCCAGGGCCACTTTTTGTTCACTCCTCCACCAAGAGGGATGATGGAGAGAACTGTAAACAAAGTAGAAGTAAAGGGATGAGATAAAACTTTTCACTATGAGAGAAAATGAAAATGGAAAGAGAAATGTGATGGTAATAATATATGTACATGTATCCACAATGCAATTTCTCACTACTTGCTGTGAAATTACTAGCTAACCATCAACTGGTACAGAATTAACACTGCAACTGCTCACTGACTGATACCTCATTACCAATGCAGTGTATCAACTCTTGCCAACCAATGCTTATCAATTTTCAACCAGAAGCCATTGTTGGGATAGCTCCCACAACTTGATAGGCTTCAGCATGATTCATAGATTCATAGATTCATAGATTCATAGATTCATTAGGTTGGAAAGGACCTACAAGATCATCTAGTCCAACCATCCTCACACCACCATCCCTACCCACCAAGCTACTAAATCAAATCCCTTAGCACCTCATCTAAACGCTTCTTGAACAGTGCTAACAGAGAACAGGTACTAATGATGTTTCATGGCATGGAATAACCCCATATCTAATTCAGGCCAGCTCCCCACCATCCCATGCTTCTATTCCATAAAGGCAGCGGCATTTCCCCATCAACTGTATTGCCCCTGTGTTAGGCACAGTTCCATCACTCAGCAACAACCAAAACATCCATGCACTACTAACTTTGTCTCAGCTGAAACTAGGGTAGCATAGTAGACATGTGGGTGACAAAGGCTGTTATCCACATGTTAGTGCCATCTAGATAACAATTTTTCTATTTAATACATTAATATCTGTTGCCCTTACCTAACATCAGAATATGTGAAAATGGAGTGATGGGACAGTTATGTTCTATATGACATGAGCAAAACTACTAGCTTATAAAGTCTGAAATTCCATTCAGACATAGGAATACAAACAAAACAGTTATAGCAGAACAAGGTCCTTTCCAACCCCTACAATTCTGTGATTCTTTGATTTATATTTAAACTGATAAAATAGATTGTCTCTCACTTTAAAAACAGTGAAGTCTATTTTGTTTAGATTAACTGAATAATACCATACCAAAAAAACAAACAAAACTAGGTTTTTTTTGTTGTTTTTTTTACAGCTAACCCAGTTATATTAATATCAAACCTACTAGAAGTTGGATCATTTTGTTTTTCATTTCTCAGGATTGTGAATATTAAATAAATAATATATAAATAGCCGTTTATTATCTACAAATAGAAAATAAAAACTTACTAAAAACCTATATATGAACAGGAAAGCAATTTTAATGAAAGACGTTATATACAGAGATACAAATATATGCTTTAATGCAAATAATAATAATAATAATAATAATAACAAATTAAAAACATCAGAAAATTTACTTCTGCTAGTTCATAAATTTGTGCATACGTAAAAAAAAAGATAATCTGAAATTGTTTTCTATCTATCTACACTATGTGAACTTCATTATAAGGTTTAACAGCTGGAATTAATAAATGAAATATTTCCCATCCACTAACACTTCTAAAATAGAAATACATTTGAATTGATAAAGTGTTTCAAAAAGCCATGTTGTGAGCAAGCATTCCTTGTATGGTATTAAACGTTTCTTCAATTTCCCAGTCTTCTGAAAACTATAATTTTACATATCTGTTCCCCGGAAGATCTACATAATAACAGATTGTTGCTCACACAAGAAATTAGACTATTTGAAATATATATCAAGCATCCAAATGACTATTGAGTTGGTATTCTAACAACTCTGTCTTTATCACACACTTCTGATTACACTTAACAAGGGTCAGACATAAATTTATTTATTTATTTATTTATTTATCCAGGATTTATTTTTCTTTCATATGCAATAACTAGAAGAATGGTGAAAGAAATATTCTAATTTCAGACTGCAAATTCCAACAGGTAATTTTTGAAACACTGTGTATGTCACATTAATGAAAACTATTAATTTGAAGCACACCTAACAAAAGTAGCTTCAGTAAAATGCTATAAACAAAGAAGTCTCCTTGCCTTTGTCTCAGTTTCACTCACCAGACAACACAGCATCAAACACAAATAAATTAATGTTTCTTTGAAACATTAAAAGAATATGAATTCCTGTATCCTGCTGAACAGAGTCAGGAGATCCCCTCTAACTCTTTAAATATGAAGTGGCTATAAATTTATTTGCAGAAAATTATTCTGGTAAACTAAATAGATATCTCTGAAGATATTTAGTTGAACTACTTAAACACTTCCAAATTTTTTTGGACAGCAATTTTCTCAGGAATGAGTTGTAAAATATAGTTTATTTTTAGAACTTTGGGAAACACTTGATGGATAACCAAATTGTAGCAAACATGCTTACTTCGAGCTCATGAGATAACTGATATTTGCCTACTGGGGATGTTTGATGAAGTGTAAGTGAAAATTACTGCAATGAGCTGCTAACATCTCCAGAGTAACTGAGGTTGGAAATGGAAACGGTAAAGATATTAGGAATGACAGAGAATAGTCTTAGTCCCAGAAGATAACTTTGATTTAAAAAGTATGTAATTGTGAAAAGTCACCATTGCCTTTAATTACTTAATTAATTAAGCACGCAAATGAAAATTATAAAGTAACTTTTCTCTTTCTAACGGGAATTTGCTCAATAAGAAATTTCCCAATGTGCTCACAACCTAAATATTCTTAATCTTATCACAAATGTAACCCTTCAAAAATGAAATCAATCTTTTCTACAGACTACTACAATATTACTTTTAAGCGATTTTCTGTCTCAGGATTTTCTGTGTGTGAACTTACCTATAGAAATAGAATTTCTAAAACCAAATGCACATATTTTATAATGATTCCTATTGCAACATTGGTAAGCTAAATATGTGAAGGCTAATATTTTGTTAAAATGTATCTGAGTAATGTCAACTGTTTACCGGGCTGGATCAGCCTGGTTCCATGACAATTGGTGCTGGGGACCCACAGACCCACGCCCCAGGAAAGGGGAAGGGGGAAAGGGAAAAGGGAAAAGGGAGATGGGCCTAGAAACAAAACAGTGGCAACGATCTGAGGAGGAAAGCTAATTTACTAAATAAGATAACAGAAAGCAAAATAACACGATATAATACAATATAATTGGAATTAAAGCTAATAAATCAAATAAAATGAGCAAGAGAGTGGTCGATAAACTGAAGGCCTTACGCTAACGCTGAAGGCGAAACGGCAGCGAGCACCCACTGCTGAGTTGATCCCAAAGGTAAAGAGAGTGTCCCGTGACCACAGAGAGTTTTTATCTTTTCCCTCTGAGCGGAAAACCACGTAAAAATACAAAGCATTGCAAAGTCCTCTGGGGAAAGTAGTTCTTCTCTTCTGAGACAGGTATACCTGGAATTATCAGTGATCCATGGAGCTGGAGTATTAACTCTTTAACTCTTAATGCACTACATGATGTTATGATGTGGAATACTAATGCCAAAAATCATAAAACCATGACAAGCTATTTGCAAAATACAGGGCAGGTGACTATATTGTCCAGGAGGTTTTCTATACACACACATCACTAAAAATAACATTCATTAAAAAATGAGGTATCAGTGCAGTACACATTGTTTCTTCAGATTTTGAAGAATGATTTATGAGAAGTAGATCTTCTAAATTCTGAACTAAAAGCATTAAAACATATTTTTCAAATCTTAAATTGAAGTGGAAGTTGTGAGTTTGTTAAACAATATAACTGGCACTCTGCATTTGACTAGTTAAGAAAATATTTTAACTATCCATATCTGTCTTTCAGGTATTACATATTACAATGCTGCTGCGTCTATCTACTTTTTAAAAAAGAGAGATTTGCTATGAGAACCAGCTTAAGTGCACTGAATTTTCAGTAAGGGAATTCAGTGCACAAGAAATACCTTTAGAGGAGTATCAAAAGTGTATTCTTCTATCAATCTATATCATGATCCTTGTCTAATAAGGAATAATGATAAAATAGAAGGTAAGTCCTTCGTATAGTACTGTTGCATAAGTGGTAGCATTGTTAAAATTTCCAAAGCACCTTCCAATACTGAATTTTATGGTGGAACTGACATTCTCTTGTTCATGAAATATCACTCGAGTGTATGAGACAACTCTTAGACAAATGTCTTCCATTGATGGCCTATTGTGTGTGATAAGACTGCTGAATTCCAACTGACAGAGTGTTATCAACTAATAAAGAATTAAATATGTGGTGTGAAGTAAGGGAATTTTCAAATGTAATTTTAAAAGGGCAAAAGTGACTACAGCATCTATGATATCTCCAAATCAACACAGAAAATATGAACACAACTGTTGCATTCTCTACAGTCAATGTGCAAAAATTCAATCACATGTCTTTACTAGACATTTAGAAGCCTTATCTTACCAGAGAAAAATATCTCTTTCCTCATAATCACACTTTATTCATGTCATCACTTTTTAGCAGTACATATAAATGATTTTTCTGAACAACTTTTATTAAGGATTGCTCACAGAAAGAGAATAATTATATATAAAATCTCTGATGAGTACCTTGCTAACTCACTAAGAATTTTAATCTCTTAGAAGATATTGAAGCATTAGTTTCCCAAAAACAAGGTCACTGGTTTTATTTTATTTTATTTCATTTTTGCCTTGTTTTCTTTTTATACTTATATAAATTATATAAACAAAAGAAGTTGTGTTCTTACATGTATTAACTAAATAACACATTATATGCATGACTGTCAAGGTTTTATGATTTTTTGTTGTATTGTCGATATTCTACATCATAACATCATGTGGTGTATTGGGAGGGAAACAGCCTACAGCACCCGGTATTACCAGGAGGTCTCCCATCCAGATTATAGATGATACGTTTTTGTGCATATTTACATACTGATTTCACAGACATTGTAGAAATTTATCAGGTCAGAACTTCAACATATTAATTGGAATGTGTGAAACAAAAACATTTAGGGAAGTGTATTTTATTTATGTGAACATTCTCTTATTTTTTCTCATATTATTCTCAAAAGCAAAAACAAAACAACCAAGATGAAGAAATCTGAGTTATTTACTGAAATGTTTTGCATAAATTTGTAGAGAGCCATTAGGTCATGACTTGAACTGGTGATAAGTGCCTGGTGAAGGGGCGTAGCTGGCTTAGCAAGCACAGGCAAATTATTTCCGCCTGTGCTCTCTGCTTGGCCAGAAGAGGTGGAAACAAGGTGGAGGCACCCTGGGCTTATTGGAGAGCTTGCCAATGGAGCTGTTTCTTGTGTGGGGGTGCTACTTGGCTACTAGAGCCCCTCCACCAACCAGGTGTGTTCAGTTCTTCTTTCTGCATGTGCCTGTTGATCTAATTGTAAATGGTTTGCTTGGCATCTTCAAGAACCTGTTAGAAGCAGTTTTGTTCCTCACGAGCAGAACAACTCTTTTGGAAAGATTTCTTGTGTTTATTGCTGTACAAGCTCTAGGAAATGAATCTGTGCATCATCACTGTTTGCAATTCTACTTAACCACTTTCAGACCTGGATTATTTTTGGGGGGGTGAGGTGTAAAGTTAAGTAAATGTTTCTACTAAGTTCTAACTTTGCACAATGAATTCCTGCAGGCTGTTATGCATAGGATTAATTAGCATACAATACCCTGCTAAAATAAGAGTCAGAATAAAGCAAAATGCATGTTGAACTGAAATAACAACACCTAAAATTATTTCCAAATTCTCCTAATTATTTTTTCTCCCTCACTCTTGCAAACCATATATTAAAGGAAACAGAAGTTATGATGTGTGCATTTATCAGTTACTCCGTCTGCATTTTAACCAGGAGAATGCTCTTCAAAGATTAAAAAAAAAAACAAAACAGTAAAAAGTAGAAATATCTAATGGAAAATGGAAAAAATATCACAGTACATTAGGAAATTTATTGCAGGCTCTGTAACCTGCATAATAGTACAGTGCTTAAACAGCGAAACTTATCTGTATAATGAATGATTACTGTTAAAATGAGAAAATATTTTCCAATGTTCATCATTTAATCTTAATGTATTTAAAATGTTTTTATCTGCAGCGTATCTAACCATTACTGTGTCATCTATCAATAATATTTTAACATATTTTTATACAGGTAAACAATGTTTGATTTTGACTTCCTTAAAATTTAGTATCAGAAAAAAAAATGAAAGTAATGGTAACAGCAAGAAAAATTTAGTTAAGTTAAATAGTTTTTACTCTCTGAGGAAATCTCTGTTTCTATAAAATCCAAGGAAAAATACTTTTTATTCTAGTGTGATTTGTCCCCTTTATTAGCAACAGTTCTAAGAATTATCCACTGGACTGAGATTTAGAAGCATTAAAACTCATTGTCAATTTACAGAATTTGTATGAATGCTACTTTGTGATCTCTTCTTGAATACAGTCCCTGCAAATATTATTTAAGAGGCAATTTATTTATTTATTTTACTGTTATATACTTCAACCTTTCTTTTGCAGTTAAAACAAATATCATCTTTCCATTATGCTTATAAAAAATAGTTACGCTTAGCCATAGAAGGCTTTTGTCACCATTATAAACTTTGTTAAAAAGTAAAATCCCTGAGTTCTTCTTTGCATAATAAACTAAATATGACTGTGAAGTTCAAGTATAGCCTGAAATGGTCTTCTAGAGTCAGAACTGCAGCGCTGAAAAGACAGAGCACAGTGAGACTATGCTCATCATAAGAGTACGTGCGAGTGACCCTCTTAGCTCAGTAATGAATATTTGGGTTGCATTTCAAACATTTTCCTTCAACATGTCCAAGCAGAGGAACAAAGAGCTAACTTTTACTTATTCATTAGCCATTACCTCTGTTTGTTATTTATGGAAAAACAAAGGAAAGAAAAAGCAATTAAAGGAAAGAAAAGCAATTAACAGTATTTACCAACTTTATTAATTGACTTCTGTCTGTTAAGATCAAACTGATAGTTACTCTGACATTGTTGTCATAACTGTATTCATACACCTTGTTATTTTGGTGGAGAGAAATGAGGCCACAGATAAAATAAATTGTTAGCACTGCATTAGTCATATTAAACATCTTAATGCATAAATCGTGGTCAAATTTCTTCCTGTTTTCTTCCAAGCTTTTCTGCATCTTAGTATCTTGTGATCTCTTTCCCTTTAATCTTCAAGAATACAAAGTATTTGAATTAGTGATTGAATTGCATTCATTTATCAGTATGAATTGTATTCTTGTGTGGCACTGTACATCTGAAAGAGAAGTATGATTTTAAAGAGATGCCCTCTAGCAGAAGTAGGGAGAATTTTAAGACAATATTATCACAGTGCAATTTCATACAAACAAGAAGAACTAAGCTTAATACTCCTCTAATGTAAGCACCTTAAATACAGTCAGTAGTTTTATTAAACTTTAATGAGATTATACATTCTACTGAAAAAAAAAATCAGTTACTTGTCTAAAAACATGTATCAAAATGATAACAACAATTTTAGAAGAGTTTAGTGTGCTATTATGGAACAGGAGGGGAAAGGATGAAAATGAAGACTGGTAGCATAAGTTATCAATAAAAGATAGTAATGACTAAAATTAGTAACAGGATGCAAAAAAAGAAACAAACAATGCATAATATTCTCAGTTACTAACAATTTTTTCTGAATAATTTATTCACTACTTCTTGATGTTCTGTCTAACTGCTCTCCTGAAGCCACTGCCTAAATAATCTTGGGTAGTTCTGAAACATCATACTGTGGGAAATTAGAACTCTGGCAAATCAGAAAATATTTTAATACAAATTTCAGTGCTTGGCTCTAAGTTTCTTGGTCATGTATACTTTAGGCTGAGTCATTCTGAAATAACATCATTTTGGTGGGATTATTCTGTGCATGTTCAACTTACTGAAAGTGAATATACCTCATTTTTAAAATTTCTCTGAGGTAGATGTTGGAGCTTCGGTTCAAATTGCTATTAAACCCTAAGGATAATAAGCTGAAATTACAAAATAGGTTTAAGTCAGCTGATAATGAGAGGCCTGTTCAGACTGTCTTGGTTGAAATGATTACCCTGTATAGTTCAAATCTGAATATGGTTCTCTATTGAAAGAGGATGACCAATCTGATCCAGCTTTGTAAGCACATGAATAAGCAGAGGAATTTAATTATACTATTTTCACTTTTATTTCCATGGTGCTTTGAGTGAAAACTAAGTCTATCCTGCGTAGTAAAGAGGTTGGAAAGTGAGAAATTGAATTCACATCCTGCACTTTCTTGACCTTCTGAATTATTTGCAATACTTCTTTCAGGACATGGTACAGCATATTACTGTTTGAACATATCATGATGTACTGTGTTAGTTTGGGCAATGTACAGGAAGTACCATCTGAATTTAAACTTCATCCAACCATTTAACAATGCTATCTGATAGTACTGTTTAAGGAATGCGGTTTAAAAAGCAAACAAAAAAACACAAAACAAAAACCACGGAAATAATGCTATTTGACTATTTGACATTTTATAATAGGTCAAAGAAAGATTGTTCAGTAATCAATGCGGGTATGTTTCAGAAGTAGCTATTGTGAGCTCTGCAGAAGAGGACCGGGTTGACCAGGCAAACAACAGAATGACTATGAGCCAGCAGTGTGCCCGTGTGGCCAGGAAGGCCAGTTGTATCCTGGGGTGTATTAAATCCAGTGACCACATCTGGAGTACTGTATTTCATTCTGAGCTCCTGAGTTTAAGAAAGATAGAAAAGAACTGGAGGAAGCCAACAGAGATGATTGGTGGCTGGGAAATCTCTTGCGTGGGTAAAGACTAAGAGATCTGGTTCTGGTTAACCTGAAGAAGACTGAGAAAGAATCTTAATAATGCTTGTAAATGTATAAAATGTGAGTGTCAAGTAGATGGAGCCAGACATTTTATTTTATTTATTTATTTTTTTCACTATGATGCCCAGTGACAGGACAAGCAGTAACAGTCACAAACCGGAACACAGGAATTTCCATCTAAGTATAAGAAAAGACTTATGTTTAAGGCGACAGAGCGCTGTAAGAAGTTGCCCAGAGTGGTTGTGAAGTCTTCCCTGGAGATATTCCAAACCCTTGTTGATGCTTTCCTATATAATTTATTGTAGGGAGCCAGATTTAGAAGGGGATTTGAAGTAAATTCTCTCCAGATGTCCCTTCAGACATCTATGATTCTGTGATACTTTTCAATTTGGAAGTTCATGCAAGTAAATGAGGATCTTTCAAGGAGGGCCTTAGATTGTGTCCTGGATTCAGAAATAAATGTATTAATATAAAATTCTGATTAAATTCAGTGTATATTAAATGTAATAGATATTACATTGAAATATGAACTTACAAACTGGATTACATTATTTTTTTCTGAAGTACAGTAAGATTAACTATAATGATTATTCAACTTCATATACTTGAATGCTGTTATATCTACTGACACTATTGTTATTTGCTACACATGAATGACACAGAAGCAGTGCATTAAAGATTTTCAACAAAAAATATCCTTATGAAAAAAGTACTGTTCTTATCTGATGGTCAAGTTTTATTGACACAGTTACATATTACTTAAAGATGTTAATATAACTTTTTCCGATTTAATCTTATGGCCTGTTTTTTCCACAGGATAAACAATGTGTAAATACTAAGAATTTTTGTCTGAATTCAAAATTTACAAAACAACTCCTTTTGCCATATTCTGGAAGAGGCCTATGGTTTCTTAGTGAAGAGTGAATTATTTACCTATTTACAAAATTTTGTACTTTAGACTTCTCACTGAATAAAGCAGTACCTTTTCTAACTCTCAAAATCACTAGTTAAAGAGAGATCCTGTAAGATCTCTATTTCATGCAAATGGCTATATGCATATATCATATGGTATCAAACTATTTCCAATTTTAAATGTCAGGAATTAGAAAATTCTGAATGATACGGAATTAAATTTTTAAAAAACACATTTAACTACTGGTATATACTACTTTGTATACCGATACTATATTTTAACAGAAGTTCTCCTAGTGTTTCAATTATTGACTTCACCCAGTTCAACTTGTGATTTTGAATCTTCCTGCTTGTATGGATTAACCACGTATTTTATTTGGTCTAGGGTTATCTTTGTTTCTCAAATGATTAGAAAGATAGAAATTGTTCTGTCAGTTATCAATTCATTATTGTTAAACAACTCTACATTTTCTTCATAGGCCAAGCTGCTTACTTGCGCAGTGATCAGTAGATGCTTGACCAAGTACCTTGGCAAGTAAATGTTACAGTACTTCAAATACGGAAGATATGGGAAATTTCAAAGTTGTAGTTTGTAGGAAGAAGTGTTAACAAAAGTTTCAAGTCTTAATGTGCATTTTACCTGCATAGAAGTAAAAATGTGGTATTCTATCAGCTCAGAGTTGGGGGTAATTGGATCTACATAATCCATAAAGCTATTGTTTAATTAATAGGGAATGAAGAACATAATTAATCTCTCAGTAGAAATAACTAAAACAAGTTTTAGAATAAAGTAAAATTTAGGGAAAATTTCAACCATAATCTTAGTATGAGTTTCTTGAATAAACAATATATAATCACTATCTTTTTTTGAAAGTTTTTCTGCCTTCAAGTAACGGCAGCTCTTAGACTGTCAAGAAATCTAAATAGATTTAAATAGATACAACAGATACATTGCAAGAAGCTTGTTTATGTAGCCAAATAAGCAAATGTGAGCCCTTTCATTAATTTCTAGTTTAGACTGCTACTCTTTCCATCATTAAGTGGTCTTCGAAGAGACAAAACTACCACCCATCTCTTCCTATAGGAGCCAACCAGATTATCTATTTAAATTATGTTTCAGTCAGAGCAGTTTGGGAATAATTCTACACTACTAGCTGGTGTCATTCTTTCAGATTATAGTTGAGTGTCAGTAGGACAATCTATATCTACTGGCTCAGAATGATATTTATGAAAATGTACATTTTTGCCCATGTTACATGTTCCAATAAACCTTTTTGAGGGGTCTTCAGTTACCATCACATAACACACATAGACATCCTGAAATATCAGTCACCTCCATGGATGTGATTTTACCATATTTTTTAGGTATGCTGACATCCAAGCAGGACACCAACAGGGATCTCAAATGATGATGTTTCAGTTTAAGCAACTGAATGGCAGTAATTACACATAATTGAAAGGTAGCTATAACTGAAATTAATCCACCCATCAAGGAAAATACTGATGTCAGTGCAGATAAGATCTCATTTTGCTTCCAAATATACCTTTTCTTTTTCCATTAAAATGATTCCACTCCAGCAAATGAGATTATGCCAGTTTTAAATTGTATCTATTGTCTAACAGAAGCTCTATAAGCAAATGTCTTCAGTACATGGATATTACAAACCCTACAATGGAGATTACATAGGCATAATGGTATATACTAGAAGAACTTCTTTACTGCCTTCCATCAATAATAAAGGAGTAACAGTTATCACTTTTTTTCAAGAAGTGTTAGTTCTTTCTGAAAAATCCTAGTGTAATTTAGTGGATTTTGAATTATTTACTGTACTGACACTTTTTTGTACTATTGTACTGTTTTGTACTATTAGAGTTACTTGCTGGGATCAGTCTTCCATGCATAAGAAATAACCATATTGATTACTTCTTACATCTTATCTTGCTTTAACAACTGCCAAAATTTTGTTATGAAGCTCAGGTAAATTTATTGGAATGCCTTAGTATTATTTTCTTTTATTTTTTTTCAAACTTAGTCTCACATGATGATTTTACAGCTCTGACTCTAGCCAGTGATTGTTAGAAACAATTTGGATGTCAACCATTAAAAACATCTCATGAGCAGTTCATTGAAATTGGCTAGCCAACCTAGTCTGTAAATCATGTGGCATTTAATTTAATGCTTCTTAGATAACTGCAGAGTTGAAAATTTTTGAGAAGATTATTGTAAAGACTTACAACATTGTCAGTGTACTTACGGTGCAGATAGATGTAACACGGCCACAGCAGCTGTGTTGTTCCCTTGTCATAGAAGCAATGAATTTTTAACTAATCAAATTGTTCTGATAAATTTATTAAGGAAAAAAAAAAAAAAAAAGCTCATGGTTTTAAAAATCCATTAACCGCAACTATGTATTTTTTGTGTACATACTCATGCATTTACTTTTTTCACCAGCTGCTCTTAGTGTGAACATTTAAGGAAGACTTATGTAATCACAGGATTGTGCATTCACCTCTGAGTATCATCATACTCTAATAACTGGATAAGAAAACTTAGTCCAGAGAGTCTTGACTCAAATCTGTGTTGGCAAGTAATGTTGCTAGTTTCAATAAAACAAATGCAATATTACTTAACGAATCTGACATTCCAGAGTATATCTTAAACTTATTAATATCTATTTGCCTGAATGTTACTAATTTCACATTTTGTACAGCTTTGGGTGGATGGATACAGCAATATCCATGCCAGTAATTAGAATGTTGGATGTAGCTTCAGAGCCCGAAATTTACCAAGTGCATCTAAAATTCACAGATTTGTGCTGTAATCTTTGTTTTCTGTTAAGAAAACAGAGACAGGTATGTAGTTCTTGTGTTCCTAGCTATATAGTATTCCTGTAAAAGATCATGGATAATGTAATAGAACACTGTCATTATGAAATGACAGATGTCTTTTCTTTCTCATTATGTCTTTCTGAGATAGAATCCATGATGAAAAATTCCAGTAACAATGATTTCAGAGACCTGTGAAAGAGTAAGTACGCATCACTCCCTAGAGCAAAATTATGAAAAACTGAAACAGAAAACCAAAAAATTCTGCAACAGTAGAAATTTGAACACTGTGCTCAGCTATGTCACTATAAGATTAGAAGGAAAAAGAAATCTGTGGGCTGTAGTCATTTTTATTCTTATTTGCATGATGAAGAAATACACGTGGCTGCAGCTCT
The DNA here is from genome assembly GCA_023055505.1 of Callipepla californica brunnescens. NCBI lineage: Eukaryota > Metazoa > Chordata > Aves > Galliformes > Odontophoridae > Callipepla > Callipepla californica. The sequence continues at coordinate 5,166,516 of JALIRH010000023.1, read as the reverse complement.
TTAAATTTTTTCCTGCACGAAATGACTAGGATGTACTCTCTTATTATCTTCCATTTAACTTAGAAAGTCTGAAGACTGAGAAATAACCATCTCCTAACTATGATAGCCATTTTTAATCATAATTTTCAAATCATCATGTTTTGAGGGTATCAGATGCACAGTTTTCCGTGTATTGGGCTCATGTGCAGTAGTCCAGTGTGGTATCTGGGGGTGGGCAGCATGTGTGGCCTTTGTGAACTAAGCCCAGTGCTGCCCCATGTCAGAGCGGAGCTGCTCCATAAGGGATCCACTGCTGACAGAGCTGAGCCGTGGACACTGCTAGGTGTGCTCTGGCAGCTGCAGCCCCTGGGGGGCAGAGCAGGAGCAGTCTTCTTGCAAAAGTTTGACCTATGCTGGCTGCAGCTCTCGGAGCACAGTTCCTGGGTAAAGACCATGCAGGATCAGTTGGAGGAGAATGGCATCCGGGGGAGGGACCTCACACTGGAGCAGTCACAGTGACCGGGAAGGTGTGTCAGACTGATTGCAGCCTCCATTCCCTGTTCACCCATGCTTTTCAGAGGGGAGAAGTTAAAGGAGGCTGGATGAGGAGAAGGTGTTTTTTAGCTTTTATTTCTCTTTACTCTAATCTGTTATAAATAGGTAGTAAATTACATTAATCTTTCTGTACTGTTTCTCTTGTGATGGCAACTGCTGAGTGATCTTTCTGCCCTTATGATGCAAAAAGGCTCATAAACTGAGATGTTTTCTCCCTTTTGTCCTTTCTCAAGCAGAATTGGTATAACTTAGCCACACATCAGTATGAAACCACCACACAGTTGGGATGACTGTATTTTCCTTTTCTGCATTTTACTACTTAATCACTGAATGAGAGAATTGCTGTGGGATACAGTTGTCAAGGCAGGCAAATCCTGGGAAACGAGCAGAACAGCTTCATCCCTGCACATCAGGTACCTCCATGAGCATGAGGACAGGGAAAGCTGAGGCAGGAACTATAGTTCAGCCATACAGTGATCATGGACAGATGGCAGAATCGCTGCAGACAGCTAATGCTTCTCCAAACTTCAGCACTTCATGAAGTGGATCAAGACATGGTTTAGGTAAGTTTAAGCTGACTGCTGTGCCTCATGCATCCTGGTGTTCTACTCCTCCAGCTGCTCCTTCTAGAGCTTTTGCAGATTGGCTTGCTTTCCTCTGACTGCCTGTCAACAAGTTCCAGAACGGGAAGTCCCTGGAACTGAGTCTCAGGTTGTCCTGCTACCTGTGGTTTCAATTCTGTGTCTTGCATCTGTGTCCAGCTTGTGATGGGGATGATGGTTTTCCTTGGATGTGTAACATATGTTGTTTATACTTCTGCCTAGACACATCTATGCAAGAGTTCCTGTATGTTGCCACTATACTTTTACAAAGGAAAGGAAGTCAAACCAGTTTTGTGTGTCTCTATTTGTCTGTACATTCCTAATCTCTGCTACTTTAAAACCTTGATACATTTCCAATTGAATTAGGAAATTCTCATTGATTCAAACATAGCTGAGATTTTTTCCACGTGTCACAAATGAACACTAACTAATGTCTCCAGTCAATTCCATCTGTGTAAGTTAGGAGATTAAATTCCAAGGTAACACGTACCTTAGACCCCAGAAAGAGAAGAAAAGGGCTTTTAGGTAGGTTTATTGTAAGAAAAATATGGAATGTGTGATTTTGCTGTTAAGTTTAATATACTAGGAGTTTTCTATGTGCAGGTGTCTTATTGGATCTACAATTTAAAAGGAAAAGCTGTTTAATTTTACATTTTTTTGTTGCACATGTGCACAGAGAAGCTTAACTAAATCTCACTTCATATTATGTAAAGTATATAAACACCACTTAACATTTTTATTCTACAGAGGTGCTAGTGATGAGTACAGAAGAGACTTATCTGTGCAGTGGTCAATACCCACTGCAATCAAGACCTCAACACTTTGTGCAGCACAACTGTTAACCTGAATTCTTTATTACAAGGCCTGTAGTTTGTAGCACTTCACTGTAAATGAATGAAATTGCTGCTGCAGCCATAAAAGACAAAGTTTGATAGTGGAAGCTGTGCCCTTGCAATATTTAATTCACTTAAATCTTATAATGCCCCTTTCTTCATATTTGTTGAATTACATATTATCTAAAACAGTTGAATAGATTCCTGAGTGGAATCTGAAGGTTAAATAGATAGGATGCAGACATAAGAAAGTTACTGTTAACAGGATAGGTATCAGGGATTTTATGAGACTGAGGTTTTTTCTGGTGAAAGTGAAAAGCAATGGAATAAATCTAGGGCCTGTTTTCCAAAGCTAGCAACCTGCTGATGGGGAGAAAAAGAGCTAATTTCTGCAATAGGGCATGCACAGATTGAGGAACCATGATTTATCTATTATTCAGTGTAACTTTGCATTGTGCTGTACTTGTAATGCTAGTGTTGATGTCTAAAAAAAAGATAAATCTAATACTACACTGATGTCATTCTGCAGCAGTGCTATCTTATGAAGTGACAATATGTTGGTTTACAGACATCCAACCATAAATTACCTGCTTTTAACCTATTTTTGATCTTGTGGAAGTCATCACCTTATGATTTCTTCATACCTTTTTGTTCTTCTAGGTTTCTGCTATCATTTCTTTCATTCATTTTGGAAGTATTTCCTTTCTTTTCCTGAAGAGTACTAGAAGCAATATTTTCCCACTCAGCTTATGAACTAAGTGAAAAAGGTTTACTGTAAACTTCTCTAAAGGAAAAGTTTAGACTCCTTCAGTGACTAAGTTTTGTGTCTTTAGATCTCTCTTAATTCATAACTCTATGAGTTAAGACAATTTTTTTGTTTTGCACATTTTGTGGCTTTATTCTCCAGATAAGGATTCATGTTGAGTTAATGTTTAGGGCTGATGTTGCATAGATTTTATGGGAGTTTTCCACTCTTTTAATAACAACAAATATTCTAAATGACTGTTTTGCTTGTCTGTGGTTTCTTCTGTGTAATTTTTGTTTGTTTGTTTATTTGTTGTTTTGTTTGTTTGTTGGGTGTTTTTTCTCTTTTATTTACTTATTTATTTATTTTCCCTGAAGGCACTAAGTTGAATTGGTATGCAAAAGTATACTTTAAAAGGATTCTGTTATAAAAATGCTATTTGATTATTCTGGATACACAATGGACTTGGATGCATGAAGCAGTCCATCTGTATGCAGGCTTTAAATGGCAGTAGGGAGCTAACTGCATGTTGTAATTTTCTGTCTTGTTCCTGGCTCCTTTGCAAAAACCTACTGAGATGCCACTGAGAGGGCCATCTGTGGCAGATGCTTCAAAAGGGCATTCTAAGGTGTGGTCCATATGTTTCTGCAAGCTTAACTATAGGCAGCTGGTAACAAAGTCTATCCTTTTGTCTGCATAGAAATGTTTCTCCCTCTAGGACTGAATCTCCTTCTTTGACTTCTGTATGGAGTCATTATTTTGCTTGTTTCTGCCTTGTCTTTTCTTCTTTTCCTTCAGCCCAGTTGCTTTCTTTTTTCTCTGATTTTTAGATTGTTGTGGCCTGTACAACCTTCCTACTAATTGCTTCTATCAATTGCTTAGTTCATGTAGGTATCAAATTTCAGAGTTCAACTTCAGTAAAAATAAATTGGTTCCCTAACCTGGATGGGAAAGGCACAATACTAAATAATGAACATGTGCTGGCTACTCAGGTTTGACATTCCAATTTTTTTCTTTTTTTTTTTTTTTTTTAATTCTCTAACAGAGAGAGGTCTGTTGCTACAAAGACTTCGCTGGTGCTGGGTACAGTTAAAATGCACAGGTTGATTAGTGTTCACTCCAAAGCCCATTATCTACTTTGAAAACTGGTTCATTAAAAAGCATTTTGTTTTTTTTCAATACAGAAGCTTGTGAAGGCTACAGAGGCTGTAAAGAGTAATTAAAACAAACAACATTCCTATAGGACTACGGAAAAGAAGAAAGCTTATCAGCACAAAGTGAAGTTTCTTGAATTGTTTTGGTAATCATGATTTCATTGTTTTCACCTTCATATGTTGCTGGTAAGGAGATCTATTCTTCTGAGGAAAAAAAAATAATTAGGAAGTAGAGAATTTACTTAATGAAAATTACCTGCATATACAAACATGAACACTCATTTGTGTGCACATATGCAGAAATGTGTTTTCTGAATGAGTTTTCCTGTTTTTGACCAGGAACTTTCTATAGGATGTAAGGTATAGGATGTAAGGATGTGCTTATTTTAATTTTAAATTGAGTGTTTCAGTCCTCTTTACAATGGTAATTTAAAAATATTATTTTAATCTTCCACAAAAATCCATCTAGTGAAATAAGGTAGCTGCAAATTGATCTTGCAATTATGAATCCCACATGCAAACTCAATAGCTCAAATTAAGATACAGTAATTACACAGTAACTGCTAAATAAATTGCACGTAATTTAGCATTGTGTAAGGAAATGAGCTCAGATTTTGATGTCTCTAATCATGGAGGGAGCAGTTCATCAGAGGGCAGAATGACGACTTTGGTAAAACTAAGACAGGGCATAGAGCCCTCATCTATATATAGAATGAATTGAATTTAAATATTTCTGTTATTCAGTGTTTCTACCTGAATGTAATTGTAATAATTGTCACGAAATCACTTGAACAAGGACTTTCTTCCAAGTTTTTATTTCAGTGTATTTTTGTTTTCACATTCTTACAGATGGTATTATTTATGCAGACAAAGTAATGCAGTCCAATGTGACAGCTTTGGAGAAATGTGATGCAAGTCAACTGAGGATTGTCATTCATATCTTCATTTGAACAAGAAGGTATGAGATATGAGCAATTAAAAATGCACTTCAAACAATGTTTTTAAGAAGAGTCTGGCTTTAGGTCAGATTTAGATCAAAGGTCATTATCAAGAAACACAGATACGTGTAACAGCAGTAAACAAATAGTTTGTTAGAAAATTAAGGCAACTGAAATGAAAATATGAACTATTGAAGACAGTATGACTAATCAGTATCAAAAAGAAATGGAAAAAAAGTCTCAACTTCAGTACAAAAGTATAGTAAAATTACTAATCAAACTGTAATAAAAGATAGGCTATTGAAAAATACATTTTTCTTTATTTGTGAGAAGCAGGATTAAGTATTCAGATATTGTGATAAGCAAATATTTGCTACTACATTTAGAACTTGGAGTGATTCTCAAAAAGCAACAATAAATGTGGAGTAATTAAAAGTCAACAGAACTCAATTTTCACAGAATGCTTAAAGAGTTGAAAAAGCTGTATTAGAAGGAATAACAATGTATTTGATTGATTTCAGAAGCAATTATTGTGAATGTGGTTTCAACTGAGGGATACTTGTGGAATCTTAAAAGAATCTTCATCGTTTTCTGTATGAACTCTGAAATAGTCTCTCCATGCTTTTCTACATTTCTTCATTGCTGTTTCTTACATATAAGACATGTGAGGCTTCTCCATAAGTGTGAGGAAGATGTTATTATATAAAGTTATTTGGACATAGTACAACAACAACAAAAAAGAAAGTTAAAAAGGATCTTTTGATACAGACTCATGAAAAATAATTTAGGTGCACAGGCTGACTTTCACACAGCAGAAACAGCAAGATCAGATTTATTTTCCCAGTATGCTTCTTTGCTGCTCTGGTGGACAAGGCTGAGAAGTTGTCTCTGAGGTACCACAGCATCTATGACTATTGCTGCAGACCTTCAGAGAGCAATATGCTCACTGGCATTCAGGGAAACCTTATCACAAGCAGTTTGATCCAGACCTCCATATCTGATGGCTAATCAAGCTTGAAGTCACACCAGCAACCATGCCGGACAGGCAATAGATTCACTAAGGGGGAAAAAAGGTGTCATTTGATAAGAAGATAGACTACAGTAATGTACGTTACCAAATAATGTTCTTCATCAACCCTTTTTAACCCCATTTCTTCCCATCTTTCTTTTTAGTCCACCTCGGTTCTTCATTTTTCTGAGCCTTCACCCTTCCCCTAAACATCCTGTGACAGTAAGTCTTGCATATTTCTTCAGACCCCTTAAAAATCAGACACACTATAACAACTTTCACACAACTTAATACCCACAACATCCCTCAAATGTCCCACTGTGTGCTGCTTCCCATGGGACCAGTGATATCCATATTTCTACTGTGTTTCCTGCTGTAAATCTTTGTCTGAACTCGTCTTTATGGCAGTGTGTCACATTTAGTTGCCCACAAATCATCGCCATGAGAGCTCTCATCTTTGCTCCTGTTCCTTTATCTTCTACTCTTTAGTGTGTCTATATCTCTGAAAAGTTAAATATCTATTAAACGGTTGTCTTTTAAATAGACAATATATTTATGATCTGCTTACATCTACATTAGTGATTAAGAAAGTGTTATGGAGGAAAATAAATCCCAACACATTGTAAAATACTGCAAATAGCCTGAAGTATGTTTTTTTTTTTTTTAACAAACAAACAAAAAAACAAAAAACACCAAGAAAACAGTAGATCACAATGGGTAGTTTAAAATTAGATGCTGAGAAATACAAGTAAGGATGAAAGACAGCACAGAACAATATTATTTACAGCTATAAAGAAGCACTGGAAATGATTATTTTGACTTCTGCCATTCTCATAGTTTTACTGGGGTCAGCTGTTGCCAGAACTTTCCCAAATTTCTAGTACACTAAACAGATATTCAAGTATCTGTTTAGAAGTTCCTGCATTTAGGCCTCCAGCTGTGAACTGGGAGTGTTGGGATTGTTTGGAAGAATTGTTTGGAAGATTCAGTGAAGCACCATAGTAATTGCTTTGAAAAGAAGTGAAGATACGTCTAGATTTTTCAGCATTATATCTCCCTTCTTAGCCCTGTAACACTGCCTAGTGAGATCACTGGGATTTCTCTGTATTTATTCCTTCCTATCGGACTTCAGCTTTTTTCCTCTTACCTGTACTGACTTCTTAGTGCTGAAGTTGGCAGTTTAACAACTTCAAAACAACCTACTCAATAGACTGTAATTCCCTAGATCAGATTATATCTCTGTTCTGGTTTTGTTCTGTTTTGTTTTTCATCTTAGTCTCTCCAAGTATACACACCTTCTCAAACTTCTGCATACCTTCTGATGATCATTCTCAGCAATGTGCTTAAAAAAAAAAAAAAAAACAAAAAAACCCCAACTAACAGAAGTATACAATTCCTTAATTTCAGGCGATTTCGTGGTTAACTTTATAGTTTCCACTTTAGTTTCCACATGAAACTTTATAGTTTCATGAGCAGTGAACATATCATTGCATTTTTACAGAGCTGCATTTCACTGAACAGAATTTTGAAATAGTTTATTTGACATTATCATTTCTTAGGATATCTTGTGGTTAAAGTTGAAGTTTTTTTTGTTAAACTGCTGGTGTGTTTTTTGTTTGTTTGTTGTTTTGTTTCTTGTTATTTCTTTGTTTTTTCATGTATGTCCTAGTGTTCTTTTATTTTAACCTCTGTTTCTTCTTTAAGAGAATTCTCGTAACTCTAGTTGAGATACAAAGATGAATTTACCAGCTCTTTTGGTGGTAAGGTGTTTTCGATAACAGAAACAGCTATGATAAATTTATTCCCATTTCATCTGTTGTAGTTGTTCTTGGGAGTTCTTTCAGATTGTTGAAACTACCAGGCTTCAAGGACCTGGTAGTTTCCTCTGGTAGATTCAGTAACTTTTGAACTGTAATATGAATGACAATAGATTCAATACCAAGAAATGTTTCTGAATATATTCACACATATACATTTGTAAATACATAGGGATACCTACGAAACGATTTATAAGCCTTGAAAGGTTTCTTCTTAGTAATTGTAACATTTTAAAAGTACACTATATTGTAACTTAAGTAGAATGTACAGCATACAAGTGTGCAGTGGATATATGCAATATTGCTGTAAAATATTTTTTTAAATAAATTTTCAAATTGTAAGAAAATATACATACACCTACAATAAGTTAATCTTATTTGAGCATTGTTTTGTTAGCAAGAGGTTGTTAAAAACTTTAATCGTGTAGCTGGTTCATTGCTAATAAAAAAAAAAATTAACCAAATGATCTTCTTATGATATTCTAAACATTTCCAGAATTCTTTTTGGAAAAGACTAGACGTTACCTAATAGTTTCATGGACATTCATGTAGTAATGCAGTGGAGTAGGTGATTTAAATGAAAGTATACAGTTAAGTGTGCATATTCATTAATAAAAATATTTTAGTTCAGTAGAATGCAGTAGGATTCAAAATTAACTTTTTCAGTTCTGGAAACTGTGCTCTTAAAAGATGAGTGGAAGATGCAGAAAGAGAAAACACAAACATATTCAATTTTATTTCTCTTTCATCTTCTCCTTACAGAAAAAGCAAACAAATATATAAAAAAATTACAGCTTTTAAAAGCCAGGAAATATTTCCAGAATTTTTCTTTAATTAAGCTGGATTATAGTGAAGAGATTAAAAATGTGTAATTAAACTTCTCCATTAATCAAAAAACATTAAATTTTACTGCCAGATTGATTTTTCTTAAATTCTTGCAGCTGTAAGATATAAAATCTTCTTTGATTCTGTGCTACTTGTTTCATTTACTGGTAATAAACACATTTTTCATTAAAATTTTAGACTTCACAGATAACAACTTTATTAAATGTCTTTTTCTTCCAGACTCTTACATAGCTGGATCCCATTCTCAAAATAATTTGTTGGAGGAATTAAAAAAAAAAAAAAAAAAAAAAAAAAAAAGCAGAACAGAACCTTAGAGACAATTTCACACATCTGTTCCTGCGGGTGATCTTTCATTATTTTCATTTATAATTAATGAAAAATAATGGTGCTGACACAAGTTAATTACTATGAAAAATTACAGTTTATACTACTCATTATTATAATGGCAAATTAGTTGAGATTTTCAGACACTGTTCCAAAGCAATTAGAAGTGTTCATAAGGAGTTCACCTGTGAAATTTTTTTGTATGAGTTTGCACTCTGTGTAGGGAAGGGAACACCCAATGCTTTTCATTAACGACTGAGGTAACACAACAAGAGATATTAATCACAAGTCCTCTGCCTGAGGGGGAAAAATGAACAAACTGAGCATATGTTTGTGTAGAAGAGGTCAATCAGCAATACACAAAGATATTCATTATAGTTAATTTTTTCTCAACAGATCTAGAAGAAAAATGATCAAACCTTGTCTGTGGAAAACAACAAAATGTAAGAAAATAGAAATACTATTATATTTTCAGTAAAATATTAGGTTACTCTTAGAAAAAGTAGAATTAACATTCTACTGATTAGCATATAGAAATTAGAAGAATTTTTCTTCTATATTTTGCTTTTCTAAACGCAAGAAATTCATATGATTGAGGATATCATGATTGAAACATGCTAATCAACTCATATGTAGGCAAATGATTGTAGAGAATATTCACCCAAAATGAAGTGAAAAATAGAATGTTTAGTTTTAAGTTTCTCTTAAAATACTGAATTAATGAGAAGATGAATTTATTTTACTGCATATAGCTGGTGTGTATTTTGAATGGTACATGGTTTAATACAAAATTTAGACCTAGAAGTACTGTTAGAATAATCTTTCAGCTAATTAGAATGTAAGTAAGTAAATCATACTTCATTATTCAATGATCTAATGCTATGTTAACCTGCTAGAAATCACTTCACTTTCAGTGGAACTATTATCATAAAACATAGAGCAGAAACTCTGAAGTACCTCTAACATACACCTAATATACTATCTCAGAAACAAAGCCAGAATTCTAGGTGAAGATTTTACAACAGAATAAATAACAGAAGAAACATTAAATGTGAGAAGAAGCATATGGTGTGGGGGGAATATAGATTTGGATACTTTGGAAATGCTACAGACAGAATGAATTGCTGTGATTTCACAGTCACAGAATTGTAGAGGTTTGAAAGGAACTCTAGATATCATCTAGTCCCACCACCCTGACAAAGCAGGCTACATAGCCCAAATTGCACAGGTAAGCATCCAGGTGGGTCTTGAATATCTTCAGAGAAGAAGACTCCACAACCTCTCTGAGCAGCCTGTTCCAGTGCTCCATCACCCTTACCATGAAGATGTTCTTATGCACATTTGTGCGGAACTTCTTATACTTCAGTTTGTGGCCGTTTCCCCTTTTTCCACACACCACTGAAACGAGTCTGGCCTTGTCCTTTTGTCTCCTGCTCCTTAGATATTTGTAGGAATTGGTCGGATCTGAGTCTTCTTTTCTCAAAGTTGAACAGACCCAGGTCTTTTTGACTTTCCTTGTAAGAGAGGTGCTTCAGGATCTTTATCGTCTTTGTGTCCCTCTTTGTGTCCCTCTGGACTCTTTCAAGGAGATCCCTGTCTTTTTTGTACCAGGGAGCCCACAGCTGGACTCAGTACTCCAGGTGAGGCCTCACTAGGGCAGAGTAGAGGGGGACGAACACCTCTCTTGACCTGCTGGCCAAGCTCTTTTCAATGCCCCCCAGAATCCCTTTGGCTTTCTTGGCCACCAGGGCACACTGCTGGCTTGTGGGCCACCTGTCACCCACCAGGACACCCAGGTCCCTCTCCTTAGAGCTCCTTTCCAGCAGGCCATCCCTCAACCTGCACCGGTGCATGCGGTTATTCCTCCCTAGGTGCAAGATTCTACACTTGCTCTTGTTAAACCTTAATGGATTCCTCTCTGCCCAACTCTCCAGCCTGCCCAGGTCTCCCTGAATGGCAGCACAGCCTTCAGGCATGTCAGCCATTCCTCCCACCTTTGTATCATCAGCAAACTTGCTGAAGATTAACTCTATCCCCTTATCATGGTCAATGATGAAAATATTCAACAAGACAAGATCTAGCTCCTGGAGATCACTGCTAGATACAGGCCTCCAACTGGATTCTGCGCCACCTATCACAACCCTATGAGCTCTGCCAGTCAGCAAGTTCTCAACTCACTTCACTGTCAGCTCATCTATCCCACACTTCTTCATCTTCATTGTGAGGATGCTGTGGGAGACAGTGTCAAATGGCTTGCTGAAATCAAGGTAGATTACATTCACTGCTCTCCCCCCAACTACCTAGGCAGTGATAACATCACTTAAGACTACCAGGTTTGTCAAGCATGACCTCCCACTGGTAAACCTGTGCTTTCCTCATTTCTACGTACTTTGTCAATTGCGTTTGTTTTGAAACACCAGGATACTTTGACAACTTTTACACCATTTTTACAATATTTCATATTATTCAAAAGCTAATATTTATCTTAAAAATAAATCTAATCATCCATTAGTTTATCTCTTTTTAAATGAAATTCAAAAAGAGTCAGGATGCCTGTTAGGTCATCCATAAACTGTAGCCTTACCAGTGCTCTTTGTGTAAATTCATAGGATTGCTGCTAAGCATTTTAAAAGCAAACATCCAAAGACAACAGATAAATTGTAACTGTGATACAGATATTCACAGGGGACTACTACAGTATCTCCAATCTCAGCTATGTTTGAAGTCAATACAGACATGACATGGGATTTTAATAGCTGGGATATTCTAATACCTAGACATTCTTATTTTAATTAATTCTATTTTAAATTCTATTCAACTGTTCTTCTACTCTTTTGTCACTTGCTTACAGTTTATACAATAGAATAAATTCAGTAATGTTTCCAAAGGGAAGTGCTTTTTCTTAAATTCTCTAAGTTCTGAAGAAAGAGTTTCAGAACTGGACTGCTTGACACTAGCTTTCAAACCATTTTGTGGAAAAGATCTGCCAGTACTGAGAAAAAGATCTTGGTCTTGCAAGAGCATTTATAAGTGCAGGGGAAGACAAAATGAGAGTTTCATGAAACATCAAAATATTGTAATGTTAAAAGATGTTTTACTATCCCACTGGGAAATATTTTTTCAAAATATTGTGGCAATCAAATACATGGATTTGCTTCATAAATACGGTGTGTTTGTTTTGTATCATGATGATAACTAAGACTATATATTATGGAATCTGGTACATTAGGGAAGTGCCTGGGTAAAGCAGACTTGTATTTGTTGAAAACTTTTTGAATATTTCCTTGTGAAAATTTGTTTGCATCTGTAGTTGAAATACTCTCCTATTTTCTCATTTTTCATTACTGAAAAAAAAGTAAGGTAAATCTGCACAGCTTACAGACACTTTCCTGAGTCCACTTACATTTTAACCCTGTGTACAAGTGAGGTACAAACATAAATGTAAAGTATTTGACCAAAATATTTGACCAGAGCCTCACCAGATATGGACTAATATAACTGCCAACATTTATTTAAAGGTCTGCATCATAATTTTGACACAAAATTCTTGTTTTTGATTACATAAACTACAGAAGTCACCATTACTCTATGCTGATGAGCTCTTCCTTTCAGCCAGTTCTCAGTCAGCTTCCACTGTTCACTCATCTAATCCACAATTCCTAAGATTACCTATGAAAATGTTAGGAGAAACAGTGTCAAAAGCCTCACTGAAGTTAAGATACAGAACATGCGCTGCTCTCACTTCAACTACCCAGCCCATCACAACATCATAGAAGACTACCATAGTGATCAAACAAGATATTCCCCTTGGGAATCTATATTGACTACTCGATAATTTTCTTTTCTTACACTTGCATGGAGATAGCACCCAGAGTGAGTCACTTCATCATCTGCCCAAGTATGAAGGTGAGGCTGATTATCCTGTAGCTCCCTTGCTCCTAGTTCTTGCCCTTTTTGGAGATAGGAGTGACACTGGCTTTCCTCCAGTCTTCAGGCACCTCTCCCATTCTCCATGATCTTTTAATGATAATAGAGAGTGATTCAACAGTCATGTCTGCCAGCTCCCTCAGAATTTATGGGTGCGTCCCTTTGAGGCACACAGAGCTACCTGTTCTGATTTTGACTAGATGATCTCTAACTAGAATCTCCTTGACCAAAGGAGAATCTTCCTTTCTCCAGACTCTCTTTTCTCCAGTCTGGGATTCCTTAGAGCCATTTTTAGTAGTAAAGGGTGAAGCAAAGACATTCAGTAATCCTGCCTTCTTAATGTACTTCATTACCGGGGCACCCACGTTATTCACCAGCAGGACCACATTTCACCCAGTTTTCCCCTTGTTACTGATAACCTCGAAGTCTTTGTTGTTGTTCTTGACCTCTTTCATCAGATATAATTCCATGTGGGCTTTAGCCTTCCTCATGGCATTACTGCATGCCCTGATAATGCTCCTATTACTTTTCCCAAAGGCCAGACCTCTTTCCACATTCTGTAACTTCACTTCTTCTGTTTGAGATTAACCATGAGCTCCATGCTCATTCATGCAGGTCTTCTGCTATGTTTGCCTGATTTCTTACTCTTAGAGATTCATTTGTCTCAAGCCTGGAGGAAACAGTGCTTTAATGTTAACCAGCTATATTGGGCCCTCTTATCCTATGCAAAGCCCTAACCCATAGGATACCTCCATGTGGGTTCTTCAAGAGGTTAAAGTTCGCTTTCCTGCAGTCCAAAGGTTAGAGTACTACTTAGCTTCCTGCTTCATCCACACACGATTTGCAGTTCCATTATCTCAAGGCCCATGCAGCCAAGGCGACGCCCAGTCTTTATATCCCCAAGCAGTCCTTCCTTGTTTAGAAGGACAAGGTCCTGCAGCACATCTCTCCTGACTGGCTCCTCTATCACCTGCAATGGGAAGTTATCATCAGTGATCTGTAGGAACCTCCTAGACTGTGTGTGCCTGGCTATGTTGCTGGAAAGGAAAAGGGACCAGCATAAACAAGCAGATGCTACAAAAGGAAGGAAAAATGAATTCTCACCCACCTCTGATGATCTAGGCTAGCAGGGAAAGAACTCCAAAGGAGGAATCTCCAACAACAGATCCTTTCTCCGTGGCAGTCAGCCCTTAAAGGAGGTCTAAAAGCCTAAGAGCCTGGCTCCATCCCTTCCGGTCATGCAGGTGAATTGCTCTCACCTGTTCACTCAGGGCTGAACAAGTCTTTCCTTCAAGCTCTCCATCAGTGGTACAGGCCATGACACAGAATTCCCCCACGCAGTTGCTTCTCTAGCAAATATCAAAGTGATTGGAATTCACCATGAGAATCAGTGCCTGTGATTTTGAGGCTAGTCTCAGGTGTCTGTAGAAGGCCTCATCAACTTCCTCCTCCTGATTAAGTGGCTTGTAGCAAACACCAGCAATTGTGTTACACATATTAGTTTACCCACTTATTCTTAACTGTAAGATCTCAACTCATTCATCATTCATAACTAGGAAGAATTTGATACATTCCAATTGCTCTCACACACAGAGAGCAACTCCATCACCTTGTTTTGCCATCTGTCTTTCCTACAAAAAACTTAGCCTTCCTTGACAGTATGTGTGCTGTCCCACTGTGTCACTGTAATCGCAATGAAATCATGGCCCACTGAGGGCACTTCCCTTCACTCTCACATAGAATGGTATCTTTTCTATTGACCCCCTCCTACACTCCTCTGGGTGAACAAACGTGCAGTGACGGACTTCCATTCTTGCCCTAATTAAACTGCTCACAAAATAGTTTTTAAAATAGTCTGTCTCATTTTAACTGTCAAAATAGGAAGAGATTAAATAAGCAGCAGACCCAGGATATAGGTCAGTGAATTTCTGATAAACAGTGACAGCAGAGTATGTGTAAACTACTGTAGAGGGGACATATAATTTAAACCAACTTAAACACACTAGAGTAAAAGAGAAGTCAATTTGTGCTTAATATCTTGGATGCAATGAGCCAAATCCCTCACTGAGTTACATTTAGGCTGAATTTCTCTACAAAACTAAAATCTAATTAAAATTTGGACAGTCTTTGAATAACAACAACAAAAAAATGTTGTGGAATTTCCTTTTTATAATTCATAGGTTTCCTGCCTTACTAATCCTATTTTAAACCTGTATTTTGATATTTCCTTTAAACACAAAACTGTGAGTTCCTAGTGTCATATGAACCAAAGAATGGATTACTTGGACCTGTGTGGCCTGAGACAGCTTGGCCTTCATTCTGTGCTCATGTTCTGTTCTAGTCTACAGTTCAACTTCAGTTTGATGTATCATATTAATTTGTTTTGTAAGAGTTGATCAATTAGCTTAAGAAAATTCCACACAGTGTTGACTCAATCATATAACAAGCATAATTTAATACAAATCATGCATCAGACATTGATTTTACCCAACTGCTCGGTAGAATTAGTGTCACTAAAAGATGCAGCCAAGCTGAACTAACAATATTAAGCATTTCTGCAATTTATCTCTTGTTATAATGAACAGTAAATGATATAATGACCAACAAGATTAATGATAAAATAAACATGCTAGTTAGATTCATTTCACAGAAGTCCAATTCAAAACAGCGCATTGCAATCAATAATTTGGATCATGTAATAACAAGAGTGAATGTTAATATAGAGATGGACTCATTAATAACATTTGAAAAGATACAGTGTATCTAATAATTATATTTTTAGCTACATATATTCTGTTCCCAGAAGCACTGCTGCTTGTATGAATGTCAGTAACTACTGTGGAAAAAAGTGTAAGGTTCAATAAACCTTAGGTGTTTAATTAACCATAACAATTTAAACAAAAATTTTCTACAAATCTTTGTTGTTGGGAATTAACCATACAAAAATATTTAAATTATTAATTATTTAAAGTAATAGTGCCATAAAATTCATGCATTTTTCAAACAAGGACATGATGGATAAGAAGTTGAGATGATATAGAAGGAATTAAACCAGAAATGTTTCAGATAAGAAAAGTTCAAAAGTACCATATTTCACATCTTCTACTAGGTGTGACTGAACACTGAAAAATCTTGTTGCCTCCATGATTTCAATTAACAATTAATTTTTTACACCAATCTTGTTTAATTTTTTGAGTTACTGTGATTTATTTTTGTCTAAGTTTCTTGTCTGTTTGTTTGTTTTTAATCTTTAAAAAGATGATGGTTTTCTAAGAAATATGCTTGCCATTATAACAGGCCATACTGTGCTCCCTGTAGTGTTTTCCTGGAAAATGGGAAACAGGCAAGTTTCTCTTAGATTTCAATTGATATTTCACAATGTATTTTCTACCACAACATGGTTTAAAAACATGACAGAGATACATGACATCGGTGTTCTCCTGGGCTGTATTGTGAGTTGTTTAAATATAGCATCAATTTAATGCAGTTGAAATCTAGACAGCTACTGCATGATACTGAGATGATAATGACAATCCTGAATGCCACAAACTGAATGATTTAATGAATTATTATTATTATATTGGGTGATTCATGTACCCAAGCAAGTTTTATCTATCTGCTCAGATTTTAGATATTTAGCTCAATGAATTGTGTTTATACTAGTTCAGAATTTTTTCTTTTAGAATGACTCTAATAGCTGAAAACGAATGAATCTTTTTTTGCATACAAATTACAAAATACTTTTCTTCCCAGAGTTTTCTTTTATTTCTTTTTTTTTTTTCATTGGTTAGTGGTTTGTTTAGTTGTGT
This sequence comes from Callipepla californica brunnescens, assembly GCA_023055505.1. NCBI lineage: Eukaryota > Metazoa > Chordata > Aves > Galliformes > Odontophoridae > Callipepla > Callipepla californica. The sequence continues at coordinate 5,149,978 of JALIRH010000023.1, read as the reverse complement.
TTTTGGAAGTGAAGTAATAAACAAACTTTTCTGTATACTTAAGGAGCGTGACTATAATAGCATGCTGTTGCTGTTTCTGAGGAGATCTCCAATGCTAACATGAGTCAGCATTAAACTAAATTACTGTGAGTTTAGTCAGATGTAGAGAAAAAGTACATTTCCTTCATATCTACTGCATAATTCATGTCAACAGGAACACAAAGGAAAATTTCTTCAATTTTTTTCCATGGTTAGAGCATTTATCCAACAATAACTTACAAATATAGTTTTATCACAGTCCGTAGTAACAAGATACTAAACATACAGTTAGAGAATTTTGTTTTATTGAACCATTATATATGTAGCTAAATGTTGAATCTTAAATTCCACTCTGTAATGTCTTTCTGTGCCAACATTATAAAAAAAATACTGATAGCAAAGTGTTTCAGACTCCACATAAACAGAGTAGGGAAATATGGGATAAATAATTTCTTTAAAGTTCTGTCATGTACTTAACTGATTAATTAATTTGGATTGTGTGCTGAAAATTACTGGATGTAATAAGATTAACGTTATATTTACTCATCAGAATGTTGTAGGATTCAAATATTCCAAAATGCCTAAAATACTCACATAAATCCCCTCTCCCTGTAATACAGATGTTAGCTTTTTAAGAACAAATAATGGAATTTCTTCCTTCAACAACATCACTTTAAACAACGGTTCTATATGTGAAATGAGCTGAAATTTGCCAACCTTTACTTGCCTATTACTGATTAGATTGAGCAGAAATCTTTCAAAAATTGCCCTCAGTAATATAATAATATTAATATTAGCTTCATTATGAATCCATTTTTAAATTTTATAACAAGTTGATTTATTGTCATGCTACTTGTCTGCAAGGAGTTAAGTTAAAGATGTAATTTTGATGTTTGGTTAATGAGAAATCAGAGACAGTGTTTTCAAAGGGAAACATCAGTGCCTAGTAAGGGGAGATTTCCCTGACCACACTGCTCCAATGACAGCAAAATTAATCTTACCTCAGCCTGAATCTTTGATACTAAGAGAGATAAAGGAATTGAAAGATCTGTTCATGGTGAAAAGTAAGACTTACAGCAAAAGTAAAAATGGAGAAACCTCATCATACTGTTCATCGTTCCCACAGGCAGGCATGATCATAATTTCTAAAGGCTGTGTGGAAAGATAAAGAGATGGAATGAGACAGAATAAGAATATAAGAATATACTGAGATTTGGAAGAATGAAAGGAGTACCTGATGAAAGATATTTTGACTCCATTTGGAAAGAAGCAAAGATGACAAAACTTCCCCCAGCTACCAATAAGAACCAAAAAGCTAAACAGCAGTGTATATTTCATTGGGCTCTCTGAATAGCCAGGTAAGAGAATTTTGTTCATATTTTGTTTCTTAATCTATTTGCATGTTTATCAGAAAATAAAAACACTGAAAGGAAAAAAACAGTAAAACTCATAGTACATAGGCCATTCCAAGAGTACTAACTCCTATTTATTATATGCAGACCACTGTTCTAGGGATCCCTGCTTGAACAGGGAACTTGGACTAGACAAGCTCCAGAGGTCCCTTCTAACCTTCACCATTCTATGTGTCTGTTCAGCCACTGCTGATATAGAGATTCCTAAAACACCTTGTGAAAACTTTCTGGTGCAGGTATTAAGGGGAACTTCTGTTCCTACAGAATTTCTTCTCAGGAGTAAAGGATGGAGATAGAAACATGAGTGAATGGAGCAAGCCTGAAACATATATTCTCAAGGATGACCTTCTGTCAGTTTCTGGCCTTCTCACATTTCTGCATGTTCAATTTTTCTGGCAGTAGGAAATAACAGTTTGTCATAAAATCACAGTTTTTTTTATTGGGCAATCCTTTAACAAGATGTCTTCATACTGATAGGTTACGTTCTTATTTTCATGCCTTTTTTTGTCTTCTGCCACTCTAAGAATGTTGGGAAATCTTTGAGACTGTGGTCCTATACAATATTATTGCAGAGAAACAAACAAACAAACACTGCTGTAATGGTTGCAAATAAATAAATAAATAAATAAATAAATAAAATAAAGTAATTCAGTTCCAGAGGGATGATACCTAATCCTCCAGCAAAGCAAATGGGAAATGTATGAGCTCCAAGATTCATAGGTCTTTTATTTCACCATCTAGGGAGACAGTATATGAACAATATATAGCCCTACAGAGTTAAACCAAAAAAGTGTTCATCCTTGAAATAATTATTATATAGATTAGGTGAACATGTGAAAAGTAAGATATTAAAATGAGAAGCATTGAATATTAACAGGTATTCAGATCAGAAGGCGCTCACTCAAGGGTTTTGAATTGTCTGCCAGACAGTGAGGACTGGAGCTAATTAAGCAGAAAATTAGTGTAAAGGTAGTGAAGAGGACAGCTATAATCATTGGGAAAAAAACAGCAAAATTGTCATGGATCATGAAGTTAAAGAGGATGGTGGGTTATAAGTGCTTGTTCTCCCTTAAAGATGGCACTGTAAAGCTCGTGTAGGACAAATGCACCATGCATAGGCCTGACATCTTTTTGAACAAACTAGACGCATATTCCTAGCTTTTACCTCTCCCTTGATTTTCTTGGTATAGGAGCAATCCTCTGACAAGGGCAATATTTAGGAGCTTATGTCCTATTACTCATTTTAACCAGTGGAAAACAACAGAATGCTCCCATTGCTCTGAATTACATCCTGTGTTTACATGGTTAAACATGCTCTGTTTATGCTTGTTTGATCGTTCCTCCTTCTGGATGCATCTAGACCAAATCACAAATCCTGGCCTTGCCTGAGAAATAATTGTCTGCCCAATTCAGAAATGAAAGGCTGCTACCCTTTTTTTAATTATTATTATTTAGTGTATATCAGACAAGCTTATTGCATTTCTCACTCCTATTTAGATGCAAACAGAAAGAAAATGTAACAATGTCTAGTTTAAATTTATTTTTTTTTAGTAGATGTTCACAGACTTGAGACATTACATTTTTTTCTTCTTTTGTTTGAAGGAATTACCTTTTAAGTATTTTGAGGGGTTTGAAACAGCTATTTAAGCCTAATGGAATGATCCCAAACATGTGCTCTATCACCAACTGAAATCACAGGAGTAATTTACTTTTGCTTGTGTTATTGTCTGTTCGCATAAATGTGAAAACTTTCTGTTAAAATCAAGAAAAAGAAGCCATAGTGACTTAAGCTTGTGTTAAAATCTGTAGCGTGTGGTCACCTGCAGACTTATGTGTTTTACTTTCATGTAAAGGTCGAAAATGAACTAGAACATAGCTCATATTATCATGAACAGACATATCAGGCATTATTACGTTTACAAAATTAATACAGGATTGATAATGTAATTTGAAGTTTTCCTATTTCATTTGCCACCAGAGCACCTGAGAGCTTTTCTGTTAGGTACTTTTCTTCCCTGATTTTGGAAATGAGTTCTAATTCCACTCTAGGTGTATTTTTTGGAACTCAGGTCTACTGCATTTTAATAAGAGCAACTGAACAGGTGTTGACTGGATGCAGCTCTGGGCAGCCTGATCTGGTGGTTGGCAACACTGCCCATGGCAAGGGAGTTCGACATATCTTTGAGGTGGGATAATCTCATCTGATTGGTGCACAAATAACTACAAAAAGCCCAGAAGATACACAATCAGTACTTGTTTACTCAAAACAGAAAAACCATTGAAATATTGCGAAGCTTTGTTAATAAAATTTCGGCCTCTTCATACAGTGCCATTGTAAATATTATTTCAAAATTGAAATGGTTTAGTTTTCACAACAGACCTGTCAGTTCATTGTTAGGCTTCTGGCTTTTTATTATTATTATTATTATTGGTGTATAAATGTTTCTCATTAATTGCAACACAAATACTATTTTGTTCATGACATTTTTTTTATAATTTATCCCTTCTGAAAGTAGAAATGCATGATTTTAAGTTTAATTTTGAAACTACACACAATAATCTTAAGTCCCATGAGAAGACTATATATGTTCTGTTGTATACAAGTTGTCCTTACAGGAGGCTAAAAGAGTTTCTTTTTCTTTTTCTGAAAATTGTGCTTAAAATCCACTCCCCTTCATCCTTCTTCCCCTCCCCTCCCCACATTCAAAACAAACTGACTAACTAACTAACTAATTAAAAAGTGTCCCTATTAGTTAATTGCTTGTTTGATATTAGAATTACCTCTGTGGGTTGTTTTTTGTTTGCTTGCTTGTTTGTTTTTTACTTTTCTCATGGTGTTGATTAAAAAGATTTTGAAAATTTTAAGACTATATGTCAACCAACCAAGCCAACATTACAAAAGCTAAGAGACCCAATCATGACATACAACTAGTACTCTCCAGAATGGAGATCATATAAGTGAACTGAATCTCCTTGATAAATGAGTATTTTGCATCTTACTGGATATCTGTTGTTAATTTATATCTAAAACCTTGCAACTGTTTCCCTGACTTACTTCAGTGATCTGTACAGTCAGTAAAGATTGGTGTGCATTAGAGTAGGTGCTCTTCCTGTGCCTGCAAGGAAATGAGGTGGAAATTATATAGAAGACAGTCTTGCAGGTAGTCATGTGTGGACTTCTAGTTGATTACTAATGAAATAAGGAAGGGTTTTACTTTTGAAAAGAAACTGTAGCAACACAATAACACGAGAACTGCTCTCTTAGCAAAAAGAAACAGGTGAGAAATGACCATATCTTTATTTTTTTCTTTCTTTCCTTCTTTGCATTTATCTTTTTTCTTTTCCTTTTCCTCTCCTTTCTCCTCCCTCTCTTGATTTCCTTTTTCCTTTTTCCTTTCCCCTTTCTCCTTTCCTTTTCATTCTCTTTCTTCTTTCTCCCACACTGAAATATTAAATAAATTAAGTTTGGAAAACATTTTAAGATCACCATTGTCAACCACTTACTTACCATTAATACTGCCACTAAACCATATTCCTTCATACCTCAGCTACACACTTCTTGAATATCTCCAGTAATGATGACTCAAACATCTCATGGAGCAGCCTGTTTCAATATATCACCACACTTTCAGAGAATGTTTTTCCTAACATCCAATCTCAACATCTCCTGATGCAACGTGAGACCATTCCCTTCAGACTTACTGGTAGTTACTCAGAAAAAGTGATTGACCCCCCCCCACCTTGCCACTGATGAGCCTTCTCTTCTCCAGAACTATTCCAGGTCCCTCAGACACTCCTCCTGAGACTTGTGCTTCAGACTCCTCAACAATTGCTCTTCTCTGGACATGCTCCAGGGCCTCAGTGTTTTTCTAGTAGAGGGGGACCCAAAACTGAACATAATGCTCAAGATGTGGCCTCTCCAGTGCTGAGTGCAGGCAGATGATCACTTCCTCACACCTGCTGGCTACACTGCTTCTCATGCAAGCCTGGATGCCATTGGCCTTCTTGGATGCCTGGGCTCACTGCTGGTTCATGTTCATGTAAGTGCTGACCAACACCCTCAGGTCCTTTTCCTCTACATAGCATTCCAGCCACTCTGCCCCAAGCCTCTAGTGACGCCCAGGGTTAAGACCAAAGTGCTGGGCCTAGCACTTAACTTGTTAATACTCACACAATTGGCCTCATGGGATCAACCAAATCTGTCAGGATCTGTTTGTTGGGCCTTCCTACCCTCAGGTGGATAAACACTTTCCCCCAACACTTCCCCCCTCAGCATGCTACCTACCTTAGATGTAAAAAGCAAATTTGTCTGCAGAATTATTTTGAATCTCCTCATCAAATCCATTAATTTGTTGCTTTTATTACTTATTGTTAACCCAGTTTTTCAGGTCATATATACTCTCCATAGTTCTTCAAGCCCATTTTTCTTTACTCTTCCTCCATTTCTTATTTTTATCAGTTTTTTACTTATGACTTCTTATTATGAACTTCCATCCTGATATTTTTCATGACTTCTGTTGATGTTGCTATTGTTATATCTACATAAATGATCAATTGACACTGTTCTGTCAAAATTAATTTGAGTATATGCAGATAGCCTGACATTTTCCAGAACCACACTATCTCACGGCCTGCACAGGACAGTATTATTCATGACAAACATATGCAAATATAGATAGATCATTAGGATTTTACTCTTTTAAGACCATCACTGGAAAAGTTGATGTCCGCATACGGAGTTAGGGTATTTCTATATAGCGTCTTGAACAGGATTGCTCACAGGGGGAGGTTTGTTATGTTTTGGTTGTGATGGAAAGCATGCTGAGAAGCTAGGAAAAGTGTTGATATTAACAAGGGTTTTCTAGACAAATCTTGAATAGGATTCATTTACATATCTAGAGTGGTTTAGCATCATGAGTGATGTGCCATGGCTTCTGAAACATCTGCATAGGACTAAAGGAATTTATGGGAGATTCATATTATTTTGTCAAGCAATACATGGGAAATGGGATATTATAAGATTTCTAAAATTACTGAAAGCATTTAAAGGCAAATTTAGATGAAATGAAAATAGAATTCAAATAGAATAGATTTTTTTGTTTATTTGTTTCGTTTTATTACAATTTCAAAAATAGAGAACTAACAAATATTTCCTTAATGCACAAGTAAAGCAATAGAATCGTATTAAATTACTACTAATAATATTACTAATTTAAAAGCTAGAAAGGTCATTTTTTTCCCGTATTCATATGATGTATCGCTTAATCCTGTATAGCTAACTTCCTGGATTTCATTCTTGTGCGTATTTTATATCAGAAGTTTTTGGTATATAGGAGAGCTTAAACAACTCATCCATTAGCAAGAATTTCCTACAGGCATGACTTCTCAGATTAGTATGTTTTCTATCTTCTTTGTTTTCATATCTAACACTTCCCTTGTAATCTTCATAAATTTCAGGCCAATTTGATTTTTTTCTCTAAATCATTCTTTTGCCTACCTTTTCTATCTACATCCCAGTCATTAATAGCAATATAGTAGTTAATTTTTTATTTAGTTTTATTTTGTCGATTTGTTTGTTTTCCATTTTGTGTTGTTTGTTTATTTGTTTGGGTTTGTTTATTTAATGTGCTGTTTCCTGAACCTTACTTTCAGTTATGGCCTTGGGAATCAAACATAGATAAAATTTTCCTTTCTGTTATTATATTTTTCTGTAAGCATCTGTACGTTAAAATATACATGTATAAGGGCTGCACCAAAAGAATTACCTCCTATTTTATTATGTTGGCTCATGACATCACAGGCAGATGCTGGAGTTATGGCAGTAGAGACTGAACTTTCCTGCTAATATTCTATTACATTTTGTAGCTGTTTGACGGATCCCAGCAGAGGTGCAGTCTGACAAGATTATGTCTGACATGAAAGCATGGGATGAAGCAAAGATACATCACAGAATTCCTCCATGTGCAAAAAAATGGCACCCACTGATGTTTATCAGTGCTTGCTGAATGTTTATGGAGACCAAACAGTGAATGAAAGCACAATGAGGTGGTGCGTTTAAGCACTGGCAACCGTGACAGTGGTTCACCTCCACAGGTGTAGATTCCTATGAGACCAGCATGCAAGCTCTTGTTCATCACTATCAAAAAAGCATAGCTAATGATGGTGACTATGTTGAAAAACAACCTTATGTAGCTGAGACTTCACTCTATCAAACAGTGTTATTGTGCTCTTTGTGTCTGTTGTAGCTTCCAAGAAAATATATAGGAAGTATTAGTTTTGGAGTGACATATGTATGTATAATATATAAAGACACTCTGAAAGATGCACATCAAATATTTTTAAGTAGTTCTTTATAAGGCTTTTGCTTATTTCAATCACAGTTGTCACTAGTCACAACTGATGAGAAAATGGACATGGGATGTTGATAGCCAAATGTATACTCAGCTGACAACTGGTGAACTGTTATTACTATTAACAATATCACTATTAACCAAATTACAGAAAACATTTTTTCAGTGTTCATATTATTTATGATATGAGGAATGCATAACTTTATAATGAACAAAAATCATTGCTTGATATTATTCTTGTTACGTCTATCCATTCTGACTTGATGCAACAGTCACCACGTTGGCAAGATTCTCAAGAGAATTTTTTTTTGTTGTTGTTGGTTTAGATAATCTTCAAAAGACAGTCCTAATTTTGGAACTGAAATTTAACAGTGACCTTTCATTGCAAGGATTTTTGAATGCAACAATCACATTTATTAAAATTAATCCCATGATAGCTCTTACACGAATTCCTCCTGCTGACATTTACAACAACCCCATTACTTAATTTAAGGTTTAAAAGTACCTCACAGCTTTATTCATTATAAGAATTAGAACAAACTAACAACACAAAAAAAAAACAACAATAAAACAAACATTTTTAATATATATTTTATTTCTTAAAAACTCAATGACTTACAAAATGGAATAGTTAGTTCTTATTAAAGTACAAGTGTTATGGTGTTCTTTTGTAAGGGACATCCTCAGCTACTGGGTCAAAAAATGCAAAATAATAATATGAATATTGTCATTAACACTGACAAAGTGTGAGAACATTTCTGGTAGTCATGTTATTTATAGTTTATATTTGTTAACTTGGAATTAGTTATGTTTATAATTCCCAAAACTTTCATTTACTTTGCTACAATTATTACTTTCATGGGTATGTCTATTACTTGTGCTAAAATTAGTTGTATCTGGCTAGATAGATGCCAAATTTCTGCTAAAATTAGTTGTATCTGGCTAGTAATGAAGTCGATATCCTAATTCACATTCTTTCTACTTAGAATGTGAAGTAAATAGAATACATGGGAAGGAATATCACTGATGTTTTCCTGAATTTTCAGATTTTTGCCAAAAGAGCATGAAGAAATGTCTGAGCATGAAAGCAAATCTACTATGATATTGCATTATGCTTCTGTGTCTGGTAGTCTCTTCATCTTTGTTAAAAGCATATTCTCTGTCATGAAGGGCCCTGTTGTAACTATATGACAGCATAAGGAAAAGTAGTGACAACATTAGGTTACAGGCATAACTCTAGACAAAACAATAAAGTCATAATTTCATGTTAGTATGGGAAGTATTTAAATAAGAAGTGAAAAAAAATAAGAAGGTGAAAGTTATAGAACTCAACATTCAAAAAATAACTAACCAAGTAATAAGGTTGTTGACTCTGCCATAGTCAGAAATGTCACAAAGCTAGGAGTGAAAGATCAATCTACTAAGAGAAAATAACTCAGTAGCAATTATAGGTGTATTTGTTTCTTGATTACTGTCTGCCCTCTTTAATGACGATTCACTTCAATTCCATTAAAAGCAATATTGTTCATTATGTGGATAGAATCATTGTATCTCCTAAGTAAACTTCTAATGGTTAACCAAGCAGAAAGAGAGTCAGCAACTGACTTCTGTGGTATCTGAGAACCAGTGATAACTTCTTGTTGGGAAGACAAATGAGATACTCTTTCTTGACTCTGTGGAAAACAGCTGAAAGAATATACTTGTGTAAGTGAGAGAGGAAAGATTTTAGTCTGAATTATCCCCAAAGTTAATTTGGATTTAAACTCAGTGTAATGCAGTACTAATTTAAGTAAGAAAGAGGGCCTGGAGCTTTGAAAGGTTTCAATCAAATTGTTAATTGAAGCTTATTTGGGGGAAGTAAAATAGTCTTAATAAAGCAAGCTTAAATTAATATTTTGGTTTCTATCCAGTGTCATGGTTTTATGATTTTTTGGTACTGGTATTCCACATCATAACATCATGTATTGCATTAAGAGTTAAAATAAAAAAAAAATAAAAAAATATGGAACGCTTCACGAATTTGCGTGTCATCCTTGCGCAGGGGTCCCATTATCTGACTCAATTCTTTCTGGAGTGCCATGTCGCCACAGGACTTGCTTCTCGAGACCTAGAATGGTGTTTCGGGCGGTAGCATGGGGTACTGCATATGTTTCAAGCCATCCAGTAGTTGTTTCCACCATGGTGAGCGTGGTAGAAACAACTACTGGATGGCTTGAAACATATGCAGTACCCCATGCTACCGCCCGAAACACCATTCTAGGTCTCGAGAAGCAAGTCCTGTGGCGACATGGCACTCCAGAAAGAATTGAGTCAGATAATGGGACTATAAAAAAAAAAGCTCCAGCTGCATGCTGGGTATACCTGACCAGGAATCAAACCCAGGCCGCGGCAGTGAAAGCACCAGCTCCTAACCACTAGACCAAGAGCATTAGCTCTTTAACTCTTAATGCAATACATGATGTTATGATGTGGAATACCAGTACCAAAAAATCATAAAACCATGACATCCAGTCATTCCAACAGAATCTTTAGATGCATTATTTACTTTGTCTATTTTAATATAAACAAGTTTATTTACTATTAGACTATTTGTGAAAGTATTTTCACAGAATCACAGAATCACTAAGGTTGGAAAAGACCTCCAAGATTATCTAGTACAACCATCCGCCTACCACTAATATTTCCCCAGTAAATCATGTCCATTAATTTTATCCTTTTTTAAAATAATTATTCAAAAACTGAAAACTTCTGGATGCTTCTGAGGTGACCACACATTCACACAGGTATCTAAATAGTGACGAAATTTTTATCTTGGTGCCTAAGCCATTTTTATGTCTTTCTACATCAGCTTTTCTGAGGGCAGGAAATAGGAGCGCCTATGAAGAATCTTCTAGTCCTCGTTAGACAGAAAATCACTCTATCATGTAGCAAGATAAAGGGCAACACGTCTGAAGCTTGAGCAACCCAAGTGACAGGTAAAAACTCAGGATAATATTTTTATTAGCCAAATTAGAATATATTTTAAGTTAAGTGACCAATCATATATCAAATAATGCAACAAATGACTAAAGCAGCAATTGTTCCAAATGAGTCCATATAAAGTCTTGAGTCCATACTGACTGCATTCATTACAAATCAATAAATTTTAACAAGATTAAAAAAACCCAACCAACCAAACTAACAAACAATCAAAAACATTTCCTGTCTTCTTTTCTGCTAAACAGTCTACTTAATTTTTTCTACAATATTTGTATGTATTGGAATAATATAGATCATCTACATCGGAGTTTTACTTTCAGTTTTTGACCCCAATAGACAAAATCATTTTAGCTGATAAATAAAGCAAGAAAATATATATATATTTTTTTCAAATACTGAATTTATTATTTTCATTTTTACACAAATATTTAGGTTGGTCTGAAAATAATGCCTACTATTTATTTCCATGGAAACTGCACCAGCAGTGAGAAAGACAATAACATTATTTATTAGACCAAAATCTCAGCAGCAAAACATTGTGTTCCAGCATAGTCACTACCATTACCTATGCTTTTTCACCCTTGAAAGTATGCTGTGCTTATAAAGGTCTGCACCAGTGAAGGCAACCCACTATCACTGTCCTCTATTGCTTATATACAGCACTCAACCTCAGTGTCCTCATGTACACTGTTCCCTAGAAAGATATTCAGCAAGCACTGATAAATATCAGTGAGTACCTTCTTTTTTTTTTTTTACATGGAGGAACATATGACATTTTTTTCATTTCCATTTCCATACTAGACATCACCTTGTCAGACTGTGTCTCTGCTGCCATCTATTGCATGGCAACAAAATGTAATGGAATATTGGTGCACAGCCTCTACTGCCACATTATCAACATCTGCCTCTGATGTCATTGGCCAACCTAACAAAACAGAAGGCATTATTTCTGGATCTGCTCTCATAGACACTTTTCTTCAATGTACTACAGTGGAAGAAGAAAAAAAAGTATTTAATTTATAATCTAGCAGTAAGAGGAAGGGTAAGGTTGTATAAATTTTGACCAAGTAAGTATTGAAATAAACAGAAATCTTTTGTGAAAAGGATATGTTCCTAATTTTTAAATATCCTTTTCTAGATGTGCTTACAATACGACACCAAGTTTTAAGGTAGTTTTAGGGTATTTTTAGAAACAGAGAAAACAATAAGATTTATTTCCTTTCCGTAATCCATTATACAGAGATTATCTACTACTGGTGAAAGAGATGCTGGGTATTAAAGATGGGCATGAAGTTTTATATCAAATTTATTTTAAAAAAAATCTAAAACTAACATGATTTCTTTGTACAATGTTTAATGTCATTCCAGGGTGACAGATACTGTAATTTTTGCAATTAAAACCGTGTAGAGGTTCAACTAATTAACTGTAGAGGTTCAACTAATTAACAAGCATGAAGAGTTATAAAACTGCAAAAACAAACAAACAAACAAACAAAAACATGCAAGCTAATATTTACATTACATTCTGTGGGGAGTAAGAAATGCATGCTTAATGGACATTCCAAAGTAATGTTGTTAACCTTACTTACATTTGCATTTTGCATTTCCAAATGCATTCCAAGAGTCCAAGCACTGCTATTTTACCTGAGTTACACGTATATGTTTTACTCTTTAACTAAAACTTTAAATCTTTATGAATTCAAGAGAACAACAGCATATCTCATCTGAAAAAGACCAACGAGAGATCAAGGCATAGTAGTCATAATGTAAAAAAGTCAGTAATACTGAAAAAAATAGTTGCAAACTTCCTTTAGCCTATTAACTGAGAGGGCAATCTTTTTTAATGTTCTTTACTGCAACTCCTGCATACTTTATTGACAGTTAATTAGAGGAAAAAAGTTTATTTCTTTCTCAAAAGTTGGGGGCAAAATTTTTAGCATTGGACTACATCCAGCCTCCTTTTGAATAAAATATATTTTTATACAATTGAGTAATCAAACATTTCAAATATAGCTTTAGAGTTCAGTAAATTTAGCTTTGGACCCTGAAAATCTTTACTCTTCTGGAGTTTTACAGCCAGATATGTTGAAATCCTAATGTAAATATTTAACAGGGACAAGTAATTGATATTTGACACTTCCTCTACTCCACATTCAATTTCATCACACAATAGGAAATCTTCAGAGAGCCTTTCAGAATTAAAAACAAAACAACACAGGACAAAACACAAAACAAATCAGAATCATTCATAATTTACTGAACTAGTTGTGGATGTTGAAAACTGTATCAGAGTATGTACATCTGTGAAAAAGCAGTGAAATGCTCTCAAGCAGTAAATATAGGAACAGAAATACTTTTTTAAAAAATACTGTTCTTAAGATTTGCTGTTCAGATATTGCTTTTGGGAACAATAAATCAAAAAATATGTGAATACAAGATGGGGCTTCATTTACCTCCATTATTTTCTTGTATTGATATTTCACGAGACTTTTCCAACACTCTTTGAGGAGAGCTTTAAACAAGTAAAAAGCTTCCTCTCTATGCAAATTTACAGTAAGTTTGTACCAGATGTCAGACTTCATAATACTGTTTTGTAGCTGAGAATTTGTCCAACCAAATAGTTCTAGTGTGCTCTCTGTAAGTGTTGCAGTTTCCATGAAAATAAATAGGAGGCATTAATTTCAGAGTAACTTACAAACATTGAGTCAGACAATTCTATTTTTTAGATTTCAGACCTGCTACTGAAATCCTAATACAGAATTGTCTTTCAGGAGTTACAATTTGCTGATACAGGGAGCATTCATTGTAACTAACTGTATATTCATGTTTCTCATTAGAAAAATTATTATGAGGAGTCTGTGAGGTCACAAAAGTAATTATTGACATTTTATATCGCTCTTTAGTCTTTCACATGGAATGCACAGCTAGAAGTAACATAATATCTGTACAAATAAATTTTCCTGAAAGTTGTGGATGTTGTACACTGTTCCTTGGTGTCTATTTCCTGGTTCTTTTTTCCTCAGTGTTTTGACCTTTTGCACAGAGTAATTAGTCTGATCTTGTAAGCTAAATAAGAAATGCACTAAATGTAATATAGCTATTTTTTAGTTGCATAGCATAGCAAATTCGTTCCAAATTTGAGTGATGCATTTGGTATCTACCTTATTTAGTAGTAGCCTGAACATCTGGGAGATATTTGCTTGCCCAGTTTATAATTACTCAGAACCTTCCTTCTGGAGAGAATCAAAAGGATTTTCAATATCTTTTTCTTATTATATGCTGAGCATTGTAATTAAATAATTAGATTTTAATAATGTTTTTCTTTTATATAATTATTACTTCAAAAAGTGTGCCACTTCTTAAAATTTACCAAAATATTTATTTAAATTTCAAATGAGATGTAAATGAAATCAAAATCACACTTAAAAAAAAAAAAAAAAGAAAAAAAAAGAAAAAAACGTAATATCAGCATCTTTGGGAAATTCTTATTAATTGATACTGCTTTGTTCATAACAGTTTTTAACAGATCTCCCAGCATACCTAAAAAGTTTTTTTTCTTCTTCTTTCTCGACATATTCCCTATAAAAGTCTTTCATTTAGAACCAATCTTTCATTTGGAAATTCATTACTTCTGATTTCTAGTTAGAAAACTGAAATCTAAATGAAATAATTCTTTTGAGTAGATCTGATTCTTTACAATTTTACAACTCCCAAAAATTTCAAAACTTCAGATCTTTCAAATCTTTTGAATGATTTAGCCAGTGTTCTGAAGAACTAGGCTGCTGACTACTGCACACTACTCTGTGAATATTGCGATGTTTAGGTTTACCTTAATGCAACACTCCATGTTGCTTATCAGTGAAAAGATGGTATACTTTTGCATCTAAATACAAATATAATTGTGTATTAAACTTTTATAGAAATTCAAAAGGAAAAAATCACTGAATTATTTTGTCCGAATGTGTTTAATACTTCTTATTATTTGTTCTGCTGCATTAAAATGTTAGTATTATTATTATTTTTTAATTTAATGTGAATATTAAATGAACATTAACAGTACAGTAAGTTGTGGCCATATTACTACAATTTATTTGAAGCATATAAAGAAAAAAAAAAAAGCCTTGAGAAATTTTGTTACGAAATACATTTAGATCTTTTTCACTGCCCAAAAGTTATCTTCAACAATTAACTCCTCCTTCTACCTGCTGGTAGTGGTAAGGATTTTCTTCTCACTGTTCATCCCTATCCTTACCCATCTGCATCAATCTATTAATCAACATCATCCCAGATTTATAAGATCCAGTTTCTTAGGACAGTTCATACAATAATTTTTTATAAAAAGCAATAAAAAAAAGGAAGAATTATTCTTTGTTGATCTCCAGCACTTTCATCAATTAAGGCTTTAATTTTTATCTGAAAACCCGAAGTACTAAAAAAAATTCTATGAAGGATTAATTCATTTTTCACAGAGACTTTCTCTGCAATATATAGACAATATTAGTGCCATTTTAAAAGTGCAATTCCTTTTAGAACTGAAAGAAAAACTTAGAGTAAAAATATAGAAAAAAACAATAAAAGCCATGATTAATTAAAAAAAAAAAAAATCACTACCCTTTCTCCGCAGAGTTGTACAGCTGTAAAAATAGAAGTATAACTAATTATCTTTCTAAACTGTCAGAACTTATAATGTATATCTAAAGTTTATATAACAAATTGGTCTGCTCTGCATCTGAAATGGGAAACTAGAGAATTGGTTGTTAAAAAAAATGCTCCATTTTGATGATGAACAGTATGTCAGACAGGTATAGTCTAGCCAGATAAGATATATTTCAAGAACAGAAATTTCATGAAAAGTATAGCTGTCCTTGACTTCACAATAGTTCTCTGTTATCACATTTTCAAGATTCAGGTTTAGTCAGTTTTCTTATTTACAGTGAGCTGACTGAATTGCAGAAAGGCAAATGTTGGAATAGACCTCAGGATATCATCTGGTCGAAGCTTTCTGCTCAAAATTTTTTTCTTCAAGATGTAAGAGACTATTTGAATGCCATTGACTCAAAGTTTGCTGATAAACATGTCCAAGCAAGTTCTGGGTAAGAGTTGTGAAATCCTTTGTCTAAGAGACAAGCAGATGGGCATTTCCTGGCAAAAGGAAAGAGAGATAAGCTGCAGCTCAACGGCAGCTCAATGGCCGCTGAACAACTCTTTTGTTTGGTACTCATCTCCGTGGGGAGATAGCCATCTTAGGAGATGCTTGCCTGGCACACTAGCATGGGGGCAGCGACGGCCAACGAACACTCTTTTGTTTGGTACTCATCTCTGGGGAGATAACCATCTCAGGAGACGCTTGCAGCACGGGATTTGTCACGTAGACTGGAGGAATCTGGAAGATAAAATAGGGGTCCTGCAGCCACGAAGAGGAGCGATTTTCTCTGC
This sequence comes from Callipepla californica brunnescens, assembly GCA_023055505.1. Lineage (NCBI taxonomy): Eukaryota > Metazoa > Chordata > Aves > Galliformes > Odontophoridae > Callipepla > Callipepla californica. Next base: position 5,133,783 of record JALIRH010000023.1, on the reverse strand, counting down.
GAGGGATTTTCTCGAAGCTGGAGTTTCTCTTTGGAGAGACCTCCCGAGCTGATCACTGTTCTGCAGCTGCCCCTCTCGGGGTTGCCTCCCTCGCTGCTCCTCCGGTGCGGACCTGGTGCTGACCCCTCACCCCTCGCTGCTTCTCCGGACAACTGCTTGCTGCTCAAGGCTGCCCAAGGCTGCTGCTCTCCCCGCTTCTGCCAGCCCTGCCCTTCGGCCTCGGACCATCGGAGCCGCTTGCAACCGGACCGCCCCTACGATCCTGACTGGTGACTATCCCTGCGTTGTACAAACCCTTGCTTCCTTCCTATCTTTCCTATCGCTCACCTTCCCTTCCCCATCACCCTTAACAATGTCCGCCTCCCCCTTCCCTATTATCCCTGGCCAATATTGGTAATAAACTGGTCGGACCAACATTTGAACTGTTGCTTCTTAATCTCACGCTGGGCATACACATAATCTTAAAGAACCTCGTCTCTCTCCTCTATATTGGAGCGTGACACAAGAACAGATAATTTAATACACCTTTGGTCAAACAAGTGAACAATCTTATTTACTATTTTTTGTCATTGGAACATAGTTTAGATGTAAGGAAAGTTTAATAGAAAAGGAAAAAAAAAGTTATAAACTCATATACACTGAGGAAGCCTGAATGTATGATTGTCAGTCCACAATTATGCAGGACAATTTACTTCAAAGCACTACAGTATCATTACTGTTCATGAGTACAGTCAGGCATGATGCTTCATGCACTAAGCAGAGGAAATTGAAACAGGAGTATCTACTTTGCAAATAACCTGTTGTGCCACACTTATCTTCATGCCCCTGCAACTGTCTCACAGAGTACAGCATTTCAGAAAGGGGAGGAGGACTGGAAAGATTTTAGCACTTATTCTTCTCATTGTATTTGTTGATTATTTGTGTGAAAGCAACAAGCATGTACAGAGAGCAAAAAAAAAAAAAAAAAAAAGTTATTTCTTCTTCACTGACACCTATTTTCTGAAATGAGACTGACATACAAAAAAATAATAAGATAACCTAGTTATCACAATTTATTAAATAAATTACTTGTTGCTTTTCCAGTGGAATCTTAACCTTAGTCAGGGCTGAGAGTTGACAATCATCAGGGGATCAGGTTTTATAACAAATGGAATTCTTCTAAAGAAAAACTAAATTACTAGCTGTACAGATTATTTGTGCTCTTCTAAACCCCAACTTTGAAATTTATGGGGCTTAATTTTGTAAACTTAACTGAAGTTACTAGACACAATTAATAATTACAGTAAAGAACAGAAAGTAAAGAGAAATTCAAAGGATATCTGTGTTCCAATGATCTGAGAGAAAAGCATGGAGCTGTGCTAGGATAGGGTCAGTCTGGGCATAAGGAAAAGCTCCTCACCAGAGCAGCAGTGGGCAAGGCTCCTCAGGGAAGTGGTGATGGCACAAAGCTACTGGAGTTCAAGAAGCATTTGCACAATGCTCTCAGAAACGTGATGTAAATTTTGATTAGTCCTTTGTGGAGGCAGGACTTGGACTTGGTAATCCTTGTGGCTACCTTCTAATTTGGGCAATATAAGATTCTACAATAATGTGACTAATATAGTTTTTCAACTCTAAATCTTGAGTCAGAAATCTGAGTGACTAAGACCTTTGTTTGGAAAAGGACTAATTTAAGTATTTAATCATACAAATGGCAACTGCAGTAGCTGCGTCATATAACTTTGTGGATTGTGGAGACACCCATACGATTGATAAGGATCAAGTATGTTAAATTTTGTGGGTTGGGCACTGTATGGGTGATCTGTGTCTGTGTCTGTATAATAAGACCAATTCTAAATCAAGATACTGTCATTAGACCTCACTCAAAAATAAGCAGATTTCAAATTTGAAATCAGAAGAATCATAGAATGGCCTGGGATGAAAAGGACTTCAAAGATACATTGAACTCCCTTGCCATGGGCAGTGTTGCCAACCACCAGATCAGGCTGCCCAGAGCTGCATCCAGTCAACACCTGTTCAGTTGCTCTTATTAAAATGCAGTAGACCTGAGTTCCAAAAAATACACCTAGAGTGGAATTAGAACTCATTTCCAAAATCAGGGAAGAAAAGTACCTAACAGAAAAGCTCTCAGGTGCTCTGGTGGCAAATGAAATAGGAAAACTTCAAATTACATTATCAATCCTGTATTAATTTTGTAAACGCAATAATGCCTGATATGTCTGTTCATGATAATATGAGCTATGTTCTAGTTCATTTTCGACCTTTACATGAAAGTAAAACACATAAGTCTGCAGGTGACCACACGCTACAGATTTTAACACAAGCTTAAGTCACTATGGCTTCTTTTTCTTGATTTTAACAGAAAGTTTTCACATTTATACGAACAGACAATAACACAAGCAAAAGTAAATTACTCCTGTGATTTCAGTTGGTGATAGAGCACATGTTTGGAATCATTCCATTAGGCTTAAATAGCTGTTTCAAACCCCTCAAAAGACTTAAAAGGTAATTCCTTCAAACAAAAGAAGAAAAAAATGTAATGTCTCAAGTCTGTGAGGTAAAAGCTAGGAATATGCATCTAGTTTGTTCAAAAAGATGTCAGGCCTATGCATGGTGCATTTGTCCTACACAAGCTTTACAGTGCCATCTTTAAGGGAGAACAAGCACTTATAACCCACCATCCTCTTTAACTTCATGATCCATGACAATTTTGCTGTTTTTTTTCCAATGATTATAGCTGTCCTCTTCACTACCTTTACACTAATTTTCTGCTTAATTAGCTCCAGTCCTCATTGTCTGGCAGACAATTCAAAACCCTTGAGTGAGCACCTTCTGATCTGAATACCTGTTAATATTCAACGCTTCTCATTTTAATATCTTACTTTTCACATGTTCACCTAATCTATATAATAATTATTTCAAGGATGAACACTTTTTTGGTTTAACTCTGTAGGGCTATATATTGTTCATTTACTGTCTCCTTAGATGGTGAAATAAAAGACCTAGTTCTATGAATCTTGGAGCTCATTCATTTCCCATTTGCTTTGCTGGAGGATTAGGTATCGTCCCTCTGGAATTTATTTATTTATTTATTTATTTATTTATTTATTTGTTTGTTTATTTATTTATTTGCAGCCATTACAGCAGTGTTTCTTTGTTTGTTTCTCTGCAATAATATTGTATAGGACCACAGTCTCAAAGATTTCCCAACATCCTTAGAGTGACAGAAGACAAAAAAAGGCATGAAAATAAGAACGTAACCTATCAGTATGAAGACAACTTGTTAAAGGATTGGCCAACAGAGAAAACTGTGATCTTATGACAAATTGTTATTTCCTACTGCCAGAAAAATTGAACATGCAGAAATGTGAGAAGGCCAGAAACTGACAGAAGGTCATCCTTGAGAATATATGTTTCAGGCTTGCTCCATTCACTCATGTTTCTATCTCCATCCTTTACTCCTGAGAAGAAATTCTGTAGGAACAGAAGTTCCCCTTAATACCTGCATCAGAAAGTTTTCACAAGGTGTTTTAGGAATCTCTATATCAGCAGTGGCTGAACAGAAAAACAGAATGGTGAAGGTTAGAAGGGACCTCTGGAGCTTGTCTAGTCCAAGTTCCCTATTCAAGCAGGGATACCTAGGGCAGTGTTCCTGGGACTATGCCTGTGAAGTTTCTTAAAATCTCCATGGAGGGAGGATCCATCACAAACACTGCGAACTGCTTTCTGATGATTAGGCAGAACCTCCTGTGTTCCAGTTTGCCCCCATTTTCTCTTATTCTGGCGCTGAACTGCACTGAGCTCTGGCTTCTTTGCACCCTTCCTTCAGGTATTTATTCACATTAGAAAGACCCACCTGCCTCCATGTGATCCCTCCAGGCTGAACTTTCCCAACTATCTCACTCTCTCCTCATAGGAGCATTGCTCCAGGCCATTGATCATTTTGGGAACCCTAAACAGGGCAGTACTCCTAGATCTCTTTCTGTGTCCAGAACTGGGCACAGTTCTCCAGGTGTGGCCTCACCAATGCTTAGTGAGGGGAATGTGAACCTCCCTTTTCCTGATGATAATACTTTGCATAATTCAGTCCAGGCTCATGTTTGACCTACTGTCTACCAGGATTCCTTGATCTCTTTCTGCAGTATTCCTTTCCCCCTGATGGCACTCCTCTGTATGTCCTGGTGCCTGAGGTTGTTTCTTTTCCCTGGTGCATGACTCTGTATTTCCTCTTTTTGACCTTCACGAGATTTTTGTCAGCCCCTATCTCCAGCTTCTTAATCTCCATCTGGATAACCACATGGCATTCTGCTGAGTCAACCACCCAGTTAATGATATAAGACTGTTTTTTGGGAAGCATAAACCTCTAATGTCAGGACAGAAGTACAGGTGTTTTGTATTAATGTGTGTATCAAAACTGTACTAATATCTATGGTTAGAAATTCCTATATAGAAGTCCCTGTGATTATTCCTTCTGTGAACATCAAAGTATCCTGAATGAGTTAATGTGGTTAAAGTTGAAATCACTCTAACACATGCAAAAAATTGAATGAAAAATTAAGTTGTATTTAAAGAAACTCATATTACTAACTGTAATTGAGAATGATGACTTATAGATGCATGTGTCAATCTAAAGAAAAATTGATTTTTAAATATCTACAAAAAGCACATACATACTCTGTCTCATTGAAATTGCAATTCGCTTATCTTTTGTGTCCTCAGTATACACTTTGATAAAGGGATAACATGACAGAATACATCAGTTGCTACATTTAACTAAAGAACTGGAATTATCCTCAACTTACATACACATTTTTTGCTTCATCAGTTTCTCATCTTTTGTTCTCTAATCACACCATTTTCTTATCAAATTATATTAGATAATTAAAAAAATCACTAAAGTTTCCTCTTTTTCTGCTTTTTGTCTAGCACAAAACTTAATAGTCATCAACTATTGTCAAATCCGCACATATGTCATAACACTCGTTTTTGGTTTTGTATTTATATTTCTCTTTATATCTTTCTTTAAATTTCTCATCCCTTTCTGCTTGACCCAGCAGCACATGTGCTCCTGGCCATCTCACCATCAGTGTTTAGCTTAAGACCTTCTGTTTTTAGACACTCTCCCATTTATTAGCTTCAATTCCAATTATATTGTATTATCTTGTGTTATCTTGCATTCTGATATCTTATTTAGTAAATTAGCTTTCCTCCTCAGAACATTGATAATGTTTTGTTTTTAGGCCCATCTCCGTGCCCTTTCCCTTTTTCCCCTTCCCCTTTCCCAGGTCATGGGTCCAGTGGTCCCCTCACCCCATTCATCATGGAAAGAGGCCAAACTGACCCATAAACTGGTGGCATGTTATAGCACTCATTCTTGGATTTGTAACTATATTTCACTTAGCAGTAAGCTGAGTTTAGCCACCAAAATTCTGTTATAATATTTTGCATAGAGTAGTATAATAATTCGAGTTGGAAGGGACTTTTCAATGTCATCTAGTCCAGCTCCCCAGTGATTACTGGGAACATCAGATGCTCAGAGCCTGTCCTGTCTGACTTTGAAGGTAACAAAGAGCGGGACATCAAGCATCAATCCAGGAAACCTGTTACAGTGTATCACTATCCTTATTATAAGAAACCTCTTCCTTATAACCAGCCTAAATCTCTTTTTTTAGTTTGAATTCATTAATTGTCCTCCTGCAACAGACCCTGATGAAGAATTTGTTCCCTTCCTTCTTATATCTCCCTTTGCATACTGAAAGGCCACTTTCAAGTCTCCCTGGAACCTTGACTTCTCCAGGCTGAACAGCCCCGACTCTTTCAGCTTTTCCTCATAGGGGAGGCAATCTATCTCTTTGATCATTGTTACAGCCCTCCTAAGGTTAAACTCTAACAGGTCCATGTCTCTCCTATACTGAGTCCAAACATGGACGCAATTCTCCAGGTGAGGTCTCGTCAGCACAGAGGGGTGGGATCTCCTCGATCTGCTGGGTAATTCTCTAGGTTATCCCTTCTACTATTCTTAAAAATGATACTATATATATACTATATGTACTACTATACTGCTTTTATTCCGGTCACGAGGTACTTCACCTGGCAGGCATGACTTTGCAAATATCACTGAGACTGCCTTGATGAGTACATCAATCACTTCCTTCCAGACTCTCGGATACATCTTGTCAGGACCCATAGACTCACAGACCCATAGATTCCTCAGGTTCCTCTGCCAGTTGCAAACCTGAACTTTACTTACATAAGGAGGGATATCTCTTCCCCAGTTTTAACTTTCTGAACCATGTGCTTGAGGGATGTGTGAAGACTTGCTACCAATCTGCTCCCTGTCACTGTACATAGTAACGAAACAGCAGAATTTAAGGTTATTTTCGTGCTTAATATCATTTATATATACTCAAAACTTTCTGAGAAAACAAGTTCTCTGCACTTCCCCTTGTTGAAATAGATGAGAATTTTGCCATGCTATCTTTCAAGCCCTTTAAGGTCTACCTGAATAGCCATATAGCACTCTGGACAGTCACCCACTCCCTCTGTTGTTTGTTTGTTTGTTTGTTTGTTTTAAAACTTACTGGGTATGCACTCTACTCAATATTCCAAATAGTTTATGAAGCTGACAAACAAGACCTGATCAAGTATTGGTCCCCTCGTTTTCCACACTAATCACTGGACTCCAACCAGACTTATCAGAACTGATCAGTACCTGCTGGACCCAGCAGTACAGACGCCTTTTGATCCGTATCACTGTCAGCTCATCTAGCCCATACTCTACAGCTTCTGTTTGAGAACTGTATGGAGGACAGCATGAAAGACCATATTCAAGTCCACAAAGACCATCTCCACTGTCTCTTTATCACCCATCAGGTTGGTCATTTCATATAGAGTAGCATGCAAGGTTGTTCAAGTGTGGCTTCCCCTTTGTGAATCCACGTTGACTGTTCCTGATGAATTTTTTTCATCTTTGTGTGTCTGGAAAATGTTTTTAGGACTGACTGTTCAGTCACCTTTGCAGATAACACTGACTGTCCTGTTTTTCACCAGATCCTCCTTTTCGCCCATCTTGAAGGTAGGAGGTACTTTTTTTTTTCCTCCAATCCTCAAACACTTCTCCCAGTTGCCATAACTAAACAAAAATTATGAAGAGCAGCCTTGCAATCTATCTGCCAGCTCCCTCAACACATGGTGCATCCATCCCAGGCCGATGGACTCCTGAATGTCCTTTCTGCTCAAGCATTCCCTGACCAGACAATCTTTCACCACAGGTAACTATTTTGTTGCAGCCTTTCATTTTGGTCTCTGGGATGTCAGATTCTGAAAGGTAGGTCTTGCTAGCAGAATGCAAGGGAAAGGAGACTTCTAGTACCTCAGCCTTTTCACTGGCCTGGGAAACTAGGTCTTCTGTGTCCTTCAGAAGATGTCTCACATTCTCACTGGTTTTACTTCTGTCAATGAGGTATTCGTAGAAGGCCTTTTCTTTTTCCCTTGATATTCTTGACCAGACTCAGTTCTATGAGGGCTTTGAATTTCTTAATTTGGTCCCTGGCTGCATGGAAAATGTCTCTGTGTTTCAGGTTACCTGCCCTTCCTTCCACAATTTCAGGGGCACTTAATGTAAGTACTAACCAAGTTTCTGGCAAGCTCTGCTACCAAGCAGGCTACAGTTTCTCAAATTATTTTAATATGTTTTTTAGGAATAGTCAGGTACCACTACCAACAGGCTTTTCTTGTGAATCAGAAGTTTCAGAATTAAAATAAATATAACTGTAGGGATAAGTATTTCATTCTGACCAACCATGGTCCAATGACCAACCATGAAAGTAGTACAGACAAAGCCTAAACAACTAGAGTTCTGCTTGTATGTTGGTGTGACCTGGAGCAAAACATCTAATTGTCCAAATTATTTCTGTACTACTCTTGAAAATAATAATAATCTAACCATAATTTTGATGAAGTGTTAACATTCTTAATTTAAGATCCCTAATTATCATAGGAACCCTGGACAAATCAGCATTTGGAGAAACAGATTTCAGGATATATTTTTTTCATCCTTAATTATGCTTTTTTTTTCATTTTGCAGATTGAATTAGAACTTGTTTTGGATTTCTAATGACACATACACTTTGAATGCTTTCTAAGAGACAGTTTACAAATGTATTTATGTTTATTTGCAGTTTAATGAAAACAAACCATCATCTCTGAATCAGTATGTTCTTTAGCAATTAAAAAAATAAACTTGAAAAGAGCAAAATTATGCATTCCTTCAAGCAATTATATATTCTGAAAAGTAGTACTAATTTTGAGAATATTTCCCACTATTAATATCAACAACAATCTTATTTTTATTATAGATCAGCAAGCTGATAAAGAGTGCTCATGCTTTAAAGCTAGAGGTTTGATAAAAAATGTGGGAAACCTGGATTAGAGAAGTATTTAATAACCATGATTTTGTACATAGGCTGCTGGAACGCCTCCAAAGATATCAAGTAGCCCACACGTTTCACTAGAAACACAACTTTTTTCTTTTTTATTTATTTATTTTTAATTTATTAGCTTTAAATATATATTATTTTTCCTATTTTATAATTAAATTTTCCCTGTAGAAACCAGGGCACTGACTCAGGACAAAAACAACAACAACAACAACAAAACAATCCTAAAACCATGTGTTCTACCTACCAAGGGATTATTCCCATGGAGAAAATTTTAAACATAAAGAGATACAATCTGCTGCTGCACTCATGTGGCAGCTGTGACAACAAGGATAACCAGAAGAGCAGTGAAACATACTAATCTGAATCCAAATAGATTTGTTTAGATTATAGTTTCTGATAGTCCAGTGACTGATACCCACAGGACAAGTGACAATGAAGCAGGCCCTCAGAGCTGTTCTTCTGCCCCATCCCACCTCCCCTATCTCTCTGCACCTTTCATCACTAAGCCACTAAACAGCCTTAATTTTAATTGAACAATCAAAGGCAAATGGATTTACATTTTATTGTGCTATGCAAATGTTGTTATTACTATATGTAACATTGTTACATTGTTATATTGTGTTATTAATAAAGTCTGATGGTGAGTAATATTGAAAATCCTTGAATACCTCAAAATGAATTACTGAAAGATTTATGAACCGACTGTTAAAATAATTTGATCACGAGGTGAATTTTCACGATCCACATTTCCCTCTTCTTTCAGTATCTGCTAATACTGTTGTGTCATAAAATAATTATACAGGTAGAATCATCATTGTGAGTCGGAGTTTGCTAATTCTTCCCAGGATAAAGAATTCCAAATACTAATTGACCTCTGGGAAAAAGCAATGTATTAACATTTTAACTACTGCTCTTTATTCTCCTTATTTTTTTTTTTTCTTTTCAATATGATTATTATTTTCTTGCTGTTGTTGCTTCAATTAGATCTTAAATAATATTTATTTCTTATTATTTGTAATGCAGTGAAAATACTGAATACATTACACAAGTGGCGAACAGTTTTTCATTGCAGTGATATTGTTCTCTTTCAATTTTATGCACTCTTTTGTCATAGTTCAGAGTTCTCACAGAAATAGAGCACTATGAGAATTTTACTGAACAATTAGCTGAGAGGTACTAAGAGTTACTGTGTATTGGTATAAATCGTAGCTAAGAAACACTTTTTAAGTGCATTTCAAAGAAAAGTCCAGCAAATAATTTAACATCACAAACATATTTTATTCACCTGGACATATGTCACTGATGTCTTCACTGTGCTGGCTGAAAATACAAACCCAAATTCTGAAATCTTTCTCCATTCGTCTCACCAGCACTTTAAGAATGTTAATAGATTTTCACAAGTATTTTCTACATCCAATGTCTTTACCTTGTGATTGAATAAAATCTATGGTGATAGGAAAGCATGTTTTACAGTTTTATAAAACGACCGAGACCCACAGATAATTTATTAAAATTATGAGTTACTCATAATGTTAAAAAATACTGTTTCCATTCTAACCTACTTTCCTGCTTTGGAACATAGGTTGCTTTCGTTTGCTGGATTACTGAGGTCCAGTCCTTACCCTAGGCAGACATTTAATGTAAATTCATCCTCATCGGGTCAAAGTACACAAGATGAACTTTACACTTGATAACAGAACAGGAATATTGCTTGTTTGAACATGTTTGGTTTAAGCCTTCTTGAAAAACGTACTCTAAAGTGTATAAAATGAGCACCCAAATCATATATAGCATACTCAGTGTAGTTAAAAAAAAAAAAGGAAAAAAAAAAAAAAAAGAAGGCTGAAATTTAGCAAGTTCATCCAGTATTGAATAGAAACATTTTGATGGATTTGTCTTTCCCCCTCAAAATTTGCTGACAATGCATACAGATGAATGATGGCTTTATGAGGTACTTGTTAATAGCTGTATATAACTTTTGCAACCCTGTGTCCACAAAATCAATTGCGTTAACATTACACCAGACATCTCAGCATTTCATAAGACACGTCACAGTGTTAAATTAAAAGAAAATGCAGAGATGTAGCTCTGTGAGGTAGAAATAATCACTCCTTTCCTCTTCTCTTTATTTATTTTCTTCTTATTCTTTGACTTCTCTGGATTTTCCAGCATTTTCTTGCCTCATTTTTCAATTTTATTCTCTTTCCCTATCTCTATTTTCCTTGTCACTCTTTGTCTTTTTTTGTATATTCTTTTTTTCTTTCTTCTCATTCTTTCCTTGTATTCTTTTTTTACTTTCCCCTTATTCTCTTCCCTTATCCTTTTCTTTTTCTCTTTTTCTTGTTCTTATTTTTTCTTTTCTCTTTCTCGACTTCCTAAATTTTCTTAATTTCCTATATCTAATTTTCTACTTGAGGTACTTGAGGTTGCATACGCATAAGAAACCCTAAAAGCATTGCATTGATGAATTGTTTCTAGAACTTACGAATAACTTTAGTTTCTGCTGATATAAGCAGTACAGAAATCACTATAGCAGCACATTATAAAACACTGTTTTGGTCATATCTTGTGTATAATAATGCCTTAACATGATTTTTGTTCTTTGTTTAGTCCTAGAATACTGTTGACAGAATTGAAGATTAATCAGAACTGAGGTTTTCTACTACATAGTTTGTTTTTAGATAAGTATTACTCTTCAAATTCTGTCATTTTTATTAGACGCTTTTATGGCATGACACAGAGAAGCATGTAAAATCTAATGCCAACCCTCAGAGTAAATATCAGGAGTTGTATTCAAAGGCCAGTACAAATAACCTATGGATGACTGCAGACGAAAGCCAGTTCAAGGCATGCCTCTCAATGAAAAATTTCTAGGTGGATCTTCATGAGAAACAGTCTAGATAGAATGGAACAAATAACTGGTTTGTGATGAAATCTGATGCAAGATTAGTCTGAGTCATGCTGTGTCTTTTAAGAGAGAAAATGAGGTAAGGTAGCCATTTTAAGAGTTAATGATGTGTCAGAGGTCACAGGATTTGATGACTAGGTGGTTTTGACATTTGATCATGTGGCTACAGATCTAATAGTAGAAAAGGTACTTTTTCTCAAGCAATTTAGTAATTAAAAAAATGTAAACTGGACAAGTATTATGAGAAATGTACACTTGGGTGTTTTGTTGTTGTTGTTTTTTATTTTGGTTTTGTTTTTAATGTAGCTTTATTTGTGAAAATAGCATATTAATATTCTGAGATGTATGCCACAATCTGGCATTTTATTCTATCAAGTAAATCTAAGAACTTTCAAATCATTATTTAAAGCAGAAGATAAATCATAATGGGAAATATATTCTACTCATTTTCTAATTTTCATCATGTGTAAAATAACACTTTGTGTGTCCTAAAAAGCCTAAAAGACCCTTTAAGCACAGAATTAAACTTCAGAAAATCTTATCAATAATTAATTTTGTTATGCAGTTAGAATTAAATTTTAAATTAATAATTCTTGAAATTAAGTTTTTCAAGTTTAATATGCTCCTGATATACTTGATATATGATGGTTTTGCCAGCAGTGAACAAAAGCCAGCATGTTACCGTCATAAAACTATGCACTGTGAGTGTGCATTTTATTATGTTGTAAAATGCAACCTCCAAAATATCATCTAGGTCTACTACATGGATTTTTTGAGCATTTAAAATTTCTTGAAAATATTTTCAGACTATAAAACTATTGGACAATTGTAACATTGCAGAAATTAAGTACTTAAATTTTTTAATCTGTTCTGATTACATTTGAAATATCAGTCATACTTTGCAGTGGTTTTCTCATCTGAAAACGTGTCTATCAATGACAATCAAATAAAGCTGTTTTTCAAAATATTTGTATATCCCATAAAGGTCAATGGGATTAACACTTTGGACTGTCATTCCAAAAAATGGCAACTTGAGTAGGTCATTCATATTTCCCATTCATCTCAACTGGAATAAGGTTTCCAGCTGCCTTGTCTCTATGTGCTCTCAGCTTCCTGACAAAATAAGGGGCCAATACTTTTCTTGAGTGCAGTTTCATTTCATTGTCATTGTGACATTTAAAAGGCAAAGACCATTTTAAAAATGGCATTTTAACAAAGGGCAAATCTGACCTCATGTTGTGAAAAATAGTTATTCCGAGTGAAGACTTTTTTTCTTTTTAACTTTAGTAGAGAACATTTTAAGTATTACTCTCCAACAAAGGACAAAATAAATAAATAAGTAAATAAAAAGAGTTCCAATACTAGTGATTTAGTGATTTGTTTTGGAAAACTCTATCTTGTATTTAATCTACATACCGAGGAAGGAAAACAAGAGAAAAAGAAAAAGAAATGTACAGTGTGCATGGATTACAGGGGATATAGTAAGGAAAGAAAGTACACAGAGGGTTTTCTCAGACGTTCATGTAATTAAATTCGGTAGAGAATCAAGGGATTACAGTTCTTCAAAGGCATAGAGGAAAAGAATGAAGGAATCCAGAACTAACCTGTGTAACACACTAACTAGAGGTTAAAAACAAATGTTCTTAGCAGTGCCAGTTTATTATAAAGTGCAACTACATAGCAAAGTTGAGTGCCTGTGTGACTTTATTCATGTTCCATATTTTAATATTATTGTCTTCCTCTAAGCAAAATAAAGTGTTTGTTTCTTTAAATAAGAACTCATTTTTTTTTTTTCAGTTTATTCCTGTGTTAAATTAGACACAGCATTCTTTTGAACTATTTTACATACTCCCTTTTTCCTCCACTTTAAAATAGCACTTGTCTGTAAATTAACATGGTTTAAAAATTTACTATTCGCTGATATTTTGTTGTCAGCAAAACTTAAAAGATTTCAAATGGCTTGATATCAAATCCATGATTTGCATCTAATATTTCCCTAATAATTGCTTTCATTTTCAGTTTCTTTGCTAATTTTATACCTAAAGGAATGAAGTAAAAAATGCAATAAATACAGTAAGTTACATCAGAAAATAAAAACTTTATTTTTATTTTTAATATTTAATAGAATGCATATATCAAATGGCAGGATAATGCCTAATGCATGAAAAGGTTGGATTTCTACAAATCGCACAAAGCATGCAGATCTTGGCAAGCAAACATGCTGAAGGAGCAGTTACTCTCACTGAGTTTTTACCTAATGATGCTGCCTTTTGAAACATCAACACTGGATTAATCACAAGAGTGTAGGCTGCAGATCAGGTCTGTTGGCTCCTCTCTGGTGAATTCATGTAAAGGATGTTCCTCTCATCCAAGTACATCTGAAGGTGACAAATATTGCAGATACTGAATTTATGTGAATTCTTGCTTCCTGTTTATTAACTCATCAATCTTCTGAGAAATAAGGGGACCAAACAGTGAGGCAAGTGGGTTTTCTTGCCATCAGCTCAACAGTGTCTAAAAGCACTCAGCACTAAATCCTTCCAGAATATTTCAACCCTTCTTCAGTAGTCTATTCATGGCTGGCAGGTTGATCAAACCCAAAACAAATTAGTAAGAATCAAGTTTTAATTACTGGACTGATGCTTTTCATTCTTACCGAAGTTTTTTCTTTTACTGCCTAATATTTTTTGGTTTTGTTTCTGTTTTTGTTTTTTTTGTTGTTGTTTGTTTTTTTTTTTTTTGTTTGTTTGTTTTTGTTTAATTTGGTGAATAGACCTCTCTCTGTAGAAAAATATGAGTCGAGCAGATAAGCATAAAATATGCAGAGATGCACTAAGGATGAACAGATCTTTAGTGCCATTTAAGTTTATATTTTGCTCTTTTATTTACATACATTTTCATGTATGACTGTGCTTGTGTGTGAATTTGCTCTACTTCACAAATAAGTAAAGCATTTATAAGCAACTATGTTTTTTTCAGAACTCCAAGATTTAGTGTAGAATTTCTAGAGCTTGCAAGGAATTTGAAGACAACTTTTTCAGAGCTTTCAAAATGCTCCAAACATAAAAAAAAAAAAAAAAAAAAAAAAAGCATAAGATTGAAAAAATATACGTATATATTATTTACATATATATATAAAACATTCTGATTCATTTCTAAAAATAAGTTATAACATAAGCAGATATCTTGAAAAGGGAATTGCATTATTTTCCCCCTTTATTTACATTATCCCCTTCTACAAGAACGGGTTGAAAGGCGGACCTGGGGAACTACAAGCCTGTTAGCGTGACCTTGGCGCAGAGAAGGTTAGTTATGGAGCAGGTTTTCGTGAAGGAGATCACATGGCATATGTGGGACAACCGGGGGATCAGGCCTAGGCAGCACGGGTTCACAAATAGCAGGTCCTGCTTGATCAACCCTATCTCCTTCTAGATCTAGTGACCCATGTGGTGGATGAGGGAAAGGCTGTTGATGTAGTCTACCTGGACTTCAGCAAAGCCTTTGACACTGTCTCCTACAGTATTCTCCTGTAGAAACTAGCAGCCGGTGGCTTGGACAGGTACACTCATGGCTGGGTAAGGAGCTGGCTGGAGGACCGGGCCCAGAGAGTGCTGGTGCATTGGAGTTCAATTCAGCTGGTGACTGGTCATGAGTGGTGTTCCCCAGGGGTCAGTGCTGGGGCCTGTCCTCCTCAGTGTCTTTATTGATGACCTAGATGAGGGCATTTAGTGCACCCTCAGGAAGTTTACAGATGACACCAAATTGGCTGGAAGTGTGAATCTGCCTGGGGGTAGCAACTTCCTTCAGAGGGATCTGAACAGGCTGGATAGCTGGGCTGAAGTCAATGGGATAAGGTTCAACAATACCAAATGCCAGGTCCTGCACTTCGGCCACAACAACCTCAGGCAATGCTACAAGCCTGGGTCAGAATGACTTGAAGACTGTAGAGGAAATGGACCTTGGGGTATTGGTTGATGCTAGGCTGAACATGAGCCAGCAGTGTGCCCAGGTGGCCGAGAAGGACAGAGGTATTCTCACTTCCATCAGAAACAGCCTTACTAGCAATAACATAGAAGTAATTGTCCCCCTGTACTCAGCACTGGTGAGGCCTTATCTCAAGTACTGTGTCCAGTTTTGGGCCCATCACTGCAAGGAAGACACTGAGGTCCTGGAGCATGTTCAAAGAAGGGCAACAAAGCTGGTGAGGGAGCACACACCTTATGAAGAGTGGCTGAGAGAGCTGGGATTGTTCATTCTGGAGAAGAGGAGGCTCAGGAGAGACCTTATTGCTCTCTATAGCTACCTTAAGGGAGGCTGTAGTGAGCTGGGGGCCAGCCTCTTCTCTCGTGTGGCTAGTGATAGGACTAGAGGGAATGGCTTCAAGCTGTGCCAGGGAAGATTCAGGCTGGATGTTAGGAAACACTACTACTCTGAAAGAGTGGTCAGGCACTGCAATGGGCTGCCCAGGTAGGCTGTGGAGTCACTGACCCTGGAGGTGTTCAGGAAATGTTCAGATGTTGTACTGTAGGACACGGTTTAGTGAGAGTTACTGGTGATGGGTTGGATTAGATGATCTTACAGGTCTTTTTCAAACTTGGTGATTCTGTGATTCTGTGATTTTTTGATCAAATCAATCAATTTTTAATTTCTAATTTGTAGGGGAAAAAAAAAAGCATTCAAAGTTAATTTTTAAAATTTTTAAAACAGAGGAGAGCTCAAAAAGTTTGATGTTCCACATCTGTGTTTTAGTCTGAATAATTGGTAAATGAACATGTATTAATATGAATTTTTGCAGGTTGTACACCAAACTGACAAAAAATTTTGAATTATACAACTTCTTTCAATTTAACAATGTAAGCATTGTGGGAAGATTTTAACACATATTTGAAGAGTAAGTTTGGTAAGTGATGTCGATCTGAAAAAGAAAAATGAGTAATGTCTAGTCATATGCTTTTTTTATGCCTCCATGGTTTCCTGGGGGATGACTAATACTTATGAGTTTTCAAGTTAACACTGTACTCAACACAGATATTTTAAATTGAGAGTATTTTTTGTGTCAGCAACTATTAAATATAAAATTTGTCTGATAAATATGATTATTACCATAAACACCCTTACTGTCCCATGAAAAGAGCAGTGACTTTGTATTTCTCTTCATGACCTTTTATTCATTTTGAAAAATGTTCCACTCTTTCCCTGATGTTCCAAATCCCAATTTTTAAGGAACTACATCAGTAATGTCATTGCAATATTTTAAGTATCACATTCAAGTTTGCAGGGGTTTCTTGTTTTGTTTTTCTTTAAAAATTTACATTTCCATTTACTGTGTCCACTGATTTTACAGTGCTTTTTCTTTTTCTTATTTTTGTTATAACAAATGTACATTGCTTTCCCATGTGTAAACTTTGAACAGATTATCTATCTATGTATTACAAATTTTTCACTTATTCAAAATGCCTTGCATTATGTTATTCACTAATCTTAATTAGAAACCACTTTACAGATAAATTCAGTGAGTGTGGAAGAACAAAGTATTCAGTGGTTCTGTTGTTAAAAATTTTTACATTTTTTAATTTATAGGAAACTTTTATTGCAAAAGTCGAGACAGATGCAGTGGTGGTGATCTCAGAAGGCAACATTTTCAAAACTGCAAAATACTGTGATAAATAGGGATGGCTATAGGCAGAAGTCAGAAAACAGATATCTTATTGTCTAAGTTTGAGACAAATATAGCTGTCTCAAATACAAGATTATCCTCTCCGGTTGTTTACTTAGCTTTACTTTGTGATTCATAGATATATGTATGTGGAGAAATAAATACAGCCAGGCTGAACCAGGATCTGAGCAACCTGATCTACATGTAGATGTTCCTGTTCATGGCAGTGGAGTTGGACTACATAACTTTTAAAGGATTCTGTGATTCTGTAAATTATTAAAACAGTAACAAGAAGCTGTATACACTGCTCTGACAGGAGACCTGTCCTAGGTCAGAAGTAGGAATCTCTTTAAATTAACAAACAGGGCAAGGAAGTGGATATAAAATGAGCAGTGCTTGTCTTCATGGACTTCTTTCAGCAACAGTTTTCTTCAGTATTTAAAGGTACATGGAAACTTCATTTACTCTTACCTGAATCAAAATAAATGGGGAACAGATTTTTACCAGATTTTGTAACCAATATTCTTCCATTTCAACCAAAAAGAAATTGATATTCACATACTATCCATTAATATGTATATACATCTTTCTGTAAAACACAGTAATTCAGTTCAGATTCTGTATGAGCTTTAAATGTCTAAATGTCTAAATCTATTTTGTTTTCAGATGTATAGAAATTATAAAAACTGAAAAAAATATACTCAAGGGCACATGACTGTTTTATGACTGTTTTATTTTTAGTGAAACAAGGAATTTGTGAAAAACTCTCCACATCCACTGCACATGCAATTCTGTCATTTAATGTGTAAGACATAATTATATAACTGCCGCCAGTTTGGAAAATTACTACAAATATCAGTATCTGCTTGCAAGCCATGATTATATTACTATCTCTTATCAACTTGACAGGACGTATAGGGAATTATATGAAGTGAATCCTCACCTTCATTTCAACCCAACAAGCTGGGAATCACATTAGTAGAATCCCTCAAGTAGAATTTCTCCTCAGATGACAAACACCTGCACTTGTGTGTGCACATTTGTGTATGTGATCAAAATAGTTACTGTAGAAGTACTGGAGTTGGTTCTGGGAGAGATGGAGAAAAACAGTAAAGACTCAAAAGCAGCATGGAAGGGTAGGGATTCTTAAATTAAAATTTATTTAACTAGGAAGTAGATGGAAGCCAAAGGTAAATCAGATCAGTACTCTGAGTCTGTGATACTCTTTCTAGTTCTGACTACTCTTAGCAGAGTAATTTGTTTAGCAAGTCCATTGTCCAGTTCAACAGGAAGACCATTCATAGAGTTGCAACAGTGTAAATGTGAGGACTCAGAGAATGTATTAGAAGAAAACAACAACAACAACAACAAAGAGGAGAAATATTCCATTTATATTTCCCTACTTGTACTATCAGGTTCTTTCACTTCCTTGGGTCACATTTAAACCTAATTTGATTACCTGTCAGGTTTCAGTTAAGACTCTCCCTTATTTATCACAATAGCAAAATGTAGATAAAAATATAATTTGTCAACACAATGTTAGCTTCACTTTCTCTTCAATTTTAGTTACTAGCTATAAATCCTGATAGTTGTAAATCTTTCTCTGTTTGGAAGAGACCCTTATTAGAACAAAAACAAACAACACAAAAAAAAAAAAAAGTAATAAGCAGCAATTAACTAAATGTTAGAATTGAACAGATTTTTTGGGGGAGGATGAGGATATTCCTTAACATACTTAACATAGTCCTCCAGTCCTAGCTACACAACATCTGTCACATTACGCAGTAATAATTGAAGAACCTACTCATGTGAGTGATAGAGACCTCATTCTGAAAAGTAAAAAACTACAGAAAACTAAAAAATTTTTATGAACCTTTTATTGTAGCTTAATCTTTTGAGCTTTTTGAAAAGCTCAAAAGTCGCACTGACAGAAATCTACACAACAAAATGGAAGTATAGAGCTGCACTATAAGATTAATATCATGTCAGAGACTCCAAGACACCTACTTCAATGTTCCTTGCTCACCAACATTAAGCTATTACTGGGATGTACTCCTGACAGGTCATAGTTTAAGATGATTGACTCATCAAAGC
The DNA here is from genome assembly GCA_023055505.1 of Callipepla californica brunnescens. NCBI lineage: Eukaryota > Metazoa > Chordata > Aves > Galliformes > Odontophoridae > Callipepla > Callipepla californica. Next base: position 5,114,684 of record JALIRH010000023.1, on the reverse strand, counting down.
TGCAAAAAGGACAATTGATGTAATAGAGAAATGAGACCATTTATTGAGAGTTTTGCTTTTTATTCTTTACTCATTTTTGGAACTATAGCCTTTGTGAGGATAATAATGACCATTTCTTCAGAACTTAAGCTTTTAACATTTTATCTTTGGATGAGTGTGAATCTATTATTATACAGAACATTTGATTTCTGCACAGTGCGCTTACCTGGATTTACATCCAAGCAAGAGAAAAATAGTGCTGTGCCTTCAGGATAAGTTAGATCTAGACATCCTAAAAATAGCAGTAGAAAAGCTGAAATCAATGAAAAAGTAAGTAGACTTTTATGTAACCAGAGTGAAAAAAATAAATGTATATGCCCTAAAAACTTGAGGTAGGGAACAAAGCTTATCTGTGTTTTTCACAGTTTCAAGTCCTAACACAAGAAGAGACAATAAGAAATAGTAAAAGATGAAACTTATGGTTTTCCTCTCCAATTATTAGTATTTTCAAGGTATCTGTGTTAGACAAAACCAGAAATAATAATAATAATAATAACAATAATACACACATATTCTATCCACATCTTTCCTGTCGTCCCCTGTTAAGAACTGGAAAACTACTATAAGGTCTTTCAGGAGCACTGTCTTCTCTAGGCTAGATAACCACAACTTTCACAGCCTTTCTTCTCAGGAGAGGCGCTCCAGCCTCTGGTTCCCTTTATTGACCTCTAAACACACTGTAACAGTTCTGTTTATGTCTCAGACTGGGAACTCCAGAGTTGAGTGAAGTATTACTGATGTAGTCTCACAAGTACAGAGTCATAGGAGCAAAACAACACAGATCCAGACCTATGTAAAAATTCATATTTACTGCTGTCCTCTTCCTGCCATAAAAGGTATTGCTTTGGGAAGATATATACAGTTAAGTTACCAATCAGTAAAAATTTCAAATTTCTAAACCCAGCAGGGAGGTACGAATGGATATATACACCTGTTTCAATTTTCTTTATTTCACTTTGATCATCTGGTGATATCATTACTTATTCTAACTTCAGGAAAACAAAATAATCTTGAAGTCCCTTTTCTGCTTTCTTCAACAAGAAAAATAAAAACTCTAATAGAATGCAGAAGACCACAAAGCCTCCCTTTATTTGCATCCTGCACAAAAGAACTAGTTCACCAGCAAACTGAAAGAAAAAAGTCCATCATATTCATGAATTCTCCAGCTGACTATTTAAGAGAAACTTAAAATGTTGTGACTACTTCAAAATATTAGTGGATAAAACAGGACTTAATTACTGAACTGCTATACTAGTGCACAGAATCAAAGTATTTATATCCTGAACCCAGACCGTGTTATTCTTACAGTTTGGCAAAGTGTACTAATATTAAAGTATTCCAACTTCTAGAATGTAAACAATGCCAGAAAATTACAGAAAAAAATCTTAGATTTTTTTCAAAATAAAACCAAGTATCTGTTACTATTCTGCAAGTTCAGACTATCTTAGAAAATAAATTAAAAATAAAAAGATGGAAATTGGAGCTAATACCCAAAGGAAACAGCTGAATCATTTTCTAAATGTCTGTTTCTCAAAGACAGCCTTTTTTCTGACCGTGGTCTTATAGCACAAAGCAAACTGATTTCCTACTACATAGCTGAGGCTGTGAAGATGTGTCTTATTAAATTTTTCATGTGGTTTCCTTTCCTCTTGCTCACTCAGTGACTTACCCTAGCTATATGTAACAGGTTACGTAATGTTTACAGGTGAAAATCAGTGATGGAACAAAAACCAAGTAGCTGTGAACAAATTTACTTTCATTACACTTGTGCAAGCAGTTTTCTATGATGGAAAAATATCAGTAATATCTATTTCTAGGTGTTTCATTTAAGAAAAAGCATATAGTTTCAACACTGAGGAAATATCCTCATGATTTTTTTTAATTTTTTTAACAAAAGTTTTACGGCTTTGTACACTGGAAATATATGCAAAGTACTATGCATACAGCTGTGCTTCATGGCTGATCTCTGTGCAGCTGTTCATTCACTCCCCACCTCTGTGAGACAAAGAAGAGAATCAGAAATAAAATAGGATTTTCGAGTTGAGATAAAAGCTACTTACTAAGACAGTAAAGAATAACAGAAATGAAGAAATATCTCTCTATATATGTATGTATGTATGTATGTTTCTGTACAATGCAACTACTCCTCACCCACTGACCATCACCCAACAATGGAATTATTGGCTGACTAATAATTGGCTGACACCCTGACAGTAATGCAACACCTTATTACCTACCAACAAATGCTCAGCCAAACACCCCACCTCCAAGCAATAGCCCACACAAGGCCAGCCTCCACTGCTTTATGGCCTTTTTTTTTATGTCATGCAGTATGGAATAAACCTTCACCCAGTTCAGGCCACCTGTCCTGGCTCTATCCTGCTCCTATTGCCAGGCAGGGAGCAAATGTGAACCAGATCATTGTTTCTTCTCCAGTTCACAAATACTGCAAGTGACCTTTCTTGTTCAGATATACTTGATGAGACAGAATTTTTTATACTGATTGTCTGGACACTCTTTGTGAGCTTTCTTCTGATGTAGTATGTGTAGGTACTCTAAAGTTGAAACTACTCAGAGAAGAAATACGAAAAAAAACAAAACTTCTTTTCCTCAGTAGAGGTGATACAGAGATGATCTCTAAGTGCTCATATTATTTACCTCCAGCCTGAGAAAGATCTTCTTGTGAAAGGTTTTTAAAACTCAGTGGCTTCCACGGGGCTTTAAAAGGAATACTTTATTTTACCACATAACAATATTTTTACCTTTTCAGTTGTTTAACTAATATGAAGTCAAGAATAAAACAAGAAAGCACTGTAGAGATTTTGGTGATTTTGTGAGAAAAATCAGAAGATGAAGACAACATGGGAGCTTCAGGATGGCCATGTAAAAACAAACAAACAAACAAAAGAAACAAATATCAGCAACAAATGCACAACTGGCTTTATGTTGGATAAGCCATACTGGATAGATTTGAGGAGTGCACAGTTTTTCATTTTTCAACAAAGAAGAAAGAACAGCACTTCTCAAAATCTTAATACATGATCTGAGACTGAGTTACCATCCAGGAGCTGGTGATTGTGGATTAGCAACAATCACTACAGCAAGGAAATTATCATGGGCCTCACACCCATGTCCTTCTCCTCAGGGCTGCTCTCCAGGCATTCTTCCTTCAGTCTGTATAAATACCTGGGATTGCCCCAGCCCAAATGAAACACCTTACACGTGGCCTTGTTGAACCTCATTAGATTCACATGGGCCCATTTCTCCAGCCTGTCCAGGTCCCTCTGGATGGATTCCTTTCCCTCCAGTGTATCAACTGCACCACTCAGCTTGGTGCCATCTGCAAACTTGTTGAGGCTCTGCTCAGTTCTATTGTCTATGACACTGATTAAGATGTTGAAGAGCACCAATCCCAAGACTGACCTTTGGGGGACATCACTTGAGTCCAACCTCCACCCACACATAGAACCATTAATCACAAACTTTTGGTTGCGACCAGGCTACCAGTTCTTAATCCATCAAACAGTTCATCTTTCAAATCCATATATCTCCAATTTTGAGAGAAGGATGTGTTGAAGGACAATGTCAAAGGCTTTACAGAAGTCCAGGAAGATGACATACATTGCCCAACCCCAGTCCACCAGTGCCATCACTCCATCATAGAAGGCCACCAGATTTGTCAGGCAGGATCTGCCCTTGATGAAGCCATGCTGGCTGTCTCAGATCCCTTTGTCTCATATGTGCCTTAATGTGGTAACCAGGAGGATCTGCTCCAGGCTCTTTCCAGGCACAGAGGTGAGGCTCACCAGCCTGTAGTTCCTCAGGTCATCCTTTCTCCCTTTTTTAAAAATGGGAGTAATGTTTTCCTTGTTACGGTCACTAGGGATTTTACCTGACAGCCAAGATTTTTCAAATATGATGGGAGGGCAGCTCAGCCCTATGTCCCTTCATTCAGGTTCCTGATAAAGATATTGAACAAGACAGGACTCAGTACCCTGGGGAACAATGCTAGCTACGGGCCTCCAACTAGACCATGTACCTATGCTCACAGCCATCTGATGTATATTAATTTAAAAGTTTACTGAATACAGTACAAGATCTAGGCAACCTCATTAATAACTACATCTCATTTTTATCCCATTAAACTAAATAACAAGTTCTTGAAGTAAATAAAATCTAATGCATGTTAATTTTATTTTCTGAGATTTCCTTTCTTTTAATCTATAAGTGATTTCTGTTTTTCAGCTAAGTTTTATGACAGGAAAACACTGAAACCTAACAAATATTCCAGACATCTATAATTCATGACAATTGAAGCACTAGCATTCAGGAACACTACTCTCCATTTTAAATAATGACCAGTTTTAATTGTATAGTATTCTTTTCAATAACATCATCTAATTAAGGCGTTTGTTAAAGTTGTGTAATGTTAAACTAACAGAGAGAGTCTAATAGAATTCTATTGGAATTTTTCCATTAAATTAACATTACGAACTTCTAATGGATGTCTTAATTAGATGCTGTTATTAACAGGATGATGCACAAATAAAAATCAGACCCTATGTGTGCAAAATGCCTCATTAGAATTCACTGTGGGACACAGATGAAAATGCCTCAGTATACCTAATGTACATCAGAAGCTGAATTTCTTCTTTAAGCAAGCACATCCAGGCACAAACAGTACAAAATATATTTTTTTTGGTGGCTTTCTTTTAAACTGAACTTAGAACATTGGTTCAAATTTGGCTTTTATTTACATCAGTGTAACCTCATTAAATTTAACAAGGCCATAACGTAGATGAAAAAATTAACTTTTAGCCATTTGAGAAGAGATCTGAAGTGGAAAGGAACATAGCAAGGCATTTTTTGTACATTTCTGCTATTGTCTTCTTTTTGCCCTTCTGTAATTAGGTCCATCAGGCTGGAAAGGGTGGTGATGAATTTATAACAACATTATATTCATGTCTTCCTGGTGCTTTCCCTCTCTCCTCTAATTGCAAGAGCTGCCACATCTATACTGCAAACTCTGACTGTACGCACAACGAGCAATTAATCTAGGCTGATAGTAAAACTAATCCTGAGAAAAGTTTGTGTAAAAGACTTATTCTTTCAGTCACTCCACACTTATAGTGTCGAATTTTAAGGGTATTGAGAAGATTAGGACCAATGTCAGAGAAGTCCCTGTGACATTTCCAAAGAGCCTGGTGTCTCAGCTCCCACCAAAATAAAGATTTTGGCAATTTTGGAGGAAAGTAAACCACAAAGCTCAGAGATGTTGGGCAAAGGATTGTCACTGGAGAGTACACATCTGTAGAGTAGACTTTCAAGAGGAGTTTTAGATGAATCCAGATTGATGATCTCCAGACATCAGATTTCAGTCTGGTGAGGTGATAATCACACCCTGAGCTCTCTGTTTTCTCTTATGTCCTCTAAACTGAAAAGGAAGTTATTCTCTTTAATCAAAGTGTTTCAGAATTCGTGTTGATACAATTTTACTTTAAACAAAACCATTTCTGTTTTCATATCTGCAGTCAGAAAACAGCTTTTGAAAGAGAAAAAGAAATACCAACGGGGAGAGATAGATCTATCCTTTCATGTAACTTTGATTTGTATAATACTGTAATAAGTTTAAACCATGTTTTTATTATAACGTACTGCCCTTAAATAAGATGCTACAGCTTTGATCCAGTTAAGTAAGTTTTAAAAGTTGTTTCTCGTTTTTATACACACATTCAGCACAAACAAAACTGTTAGTTTCTGTTCTCTGTCACAGTCTCTGCAGTATGTAAGCAGTATTGTGGTAGATGTAAGGAAAAAATCTTTTACAGTGAGGATGGTGAAGCTCTGGCACAGTGATGTGGTTGGTGCCCTAGCCCTGGGGACTTTCAAGGCAAGGCTGGATAAGACCCAGGGCAACCTGATCTCACTGTGGTGTTCCTGCTCATTGTAGGGGATTTGGACAAGATGGCCTTCAGAGGTCCCCTCCACCTCTAAGGACTCTATTAAATAGAATAAAATCATAAGATTCTATGATTTTATGACTTGCTTTATGCTGTGTTTATTACCTTCCCCCCAAAAAACTCTTTTTTTTTTTTTTCCTTTATGTGTGATAATTTAATTTCGATATAAATGAGTACATTGAAAAGTTATTCCTGTTCTTTAAAATTGCTTTTGTTTCCAAGGCCTGCCACTGAGATCAAGATTGGACATTAGCCAAAAGGATTTTAACTTAATGTTTTCCATTAGTGAATAGGACTGAGTTTTGATCTCTTTCATAATCACTTAAATATGTAAACCAATGATTTCCATCTTTCATGGTTTGGAAAGAAAGATTAGGCAGACTCATTTAACGACTATTATCCTTTCAAGTACATGCAGAATTCCAAATCATAAAATTTTCAAGCTGATTATGTTCATTCAATATATGAAATATTTCATTATATATATATATATATATGTACAAATAAACATTTGAACATTGCAGAGAAATGTGAAACAACTTAGAAAAAAAAAAAAAAGAAAGAAAATATCTTTTTTATAGTTGAACATTTAATATTTGAGTTCCAGAAAGTATTTTTGATATTTTTGTTATAAATCTTGGACATTTTTGAGTAATGTAAGAAATGTAACAATTATTAGATTATAAATATTATTACTACTTTCAGTGCCATTATATCAATACGCATTATGTATTATTGATTATTCTTAATATCAATTGAGCACTGACAATTACTAGTAATACAGTATTGAGTATTCTAAACACCATGTGTAAAATATCTATGTTACAGAGAGAGTAGCTGCTTTAAAAGAGCAGTTTCAAAACTATGTACATAATCTTTTGAAGGAATTAATTCAAATACAAACAAATATGCACAAACAACCTTTATGCACAAAGCAGACTCTGGACTTAATCTTGCCCTCCTTGGGTTCAATGGAAAAATTCCCATTGAACTAAATGCTTCAGTACAATGTCTCAAATCTTACCTTGCATTTTTTTTTTTTTTCAAAATTAATTTCACCAACAAATTGAAGCAAGTGTTGAAAATGCTTTTGTATAAAAATAATGTTTCCTTTATTCAAAGCAAAAATGATTTTCCCAGATGTACCATGAATGCCCCCAAAAATGCTTGCTGGACTCCCAAGGCAATTTAGCACTGTAGTAATATAGCCAATATAAAGCATTTCTGGTTTTATTCAACACATATCTGCCTGGTTTTGCTTAATTCCTCTCCCAGTAGACTCTGAGGCTTTGACCAAGATGTTCACAAGCTGCATTGTTGCTAATAAATCCTCAGTTTCCAGGGAGTGTTTCCCCTACAAACTGTTCTCCACTGTGAGGAAGGGTTGTTTTTCTGGAACTCCTTATTTCCCATTGCCAAAAAAAAAAAAAAAAAAAAAAAAAAAAAAGGGCAAGGATTTAGCAGGCATAATTAATTGATATGTTTTTTTTTCCTAAGGTATATATCCTAGGTATAGGACTCCTATTATAGCCACAGCAGGATGTTTTTGTGTTTGTTGTGCTGTTCTATTTTTTATTTATTATTTTTTTTTATTCAATATGGTGTACAGGAAGTCTGTTTCATGGTTAAAAGCAAGCACATCTAATTTGCTAGGAATGAAGAACATTCTTCTGTACAGTTTCCATCTTCTCTAGGCAAGAGCAACAGAAGAAAACTATTTTAGCTCTGTGATTAATAAGATGTAAAAATATATGTATGTATGTATATATATGTATGCATATGTACATGTATATATTTATACAGATTCCTCATAAACTGCACTGAAAAACTGTAGATTTGAAGGCATTTGTTTTGATTTTTCTGTGTAGCTCTGAGTATACTGTTGCATCCACCGATGCTTTGAGTAAATGAAGGAAGTTGTACACGAGAAGACATTTGAAGAGCATAGTAAGATGTAGTTTTATTGATCCCACATTATCAGCTTGAAAATCCTTTCACACTAACTCCTTTGGCAGCAGAAGTTCCTGTGAGATGACCCACCTGAGCTCTGCACACTCATATCTATTTGTCCTCATCCTGACAAGTGTGAAAGGTTTGCAGGCCGGTTCAGCCCAGTTCCGTGACTAATAGGGCTGGGGACCCACAAACCCATGCCCCAGGAAAGGGGAAGAGGAAAATGGGAGAGGGTAACAAAACAGGAGCAACCATCTGAGGAGGAAAACTAACTTACTAAATAAGATATCAGAATGCAAAGTAACACAATATAATTGAAATTTAAGCCAGTAAATCAAATAAAATGTGAGAAAGAGTGTCTGAATCATAAGGCTTTATGCTAAAGCTGAAGGCAAGATGGCTACGGAACCTCCACTGCTGAGATGAACAGCAAAAGAGGAACTCTCCCCAACTTGCATGAAGTTTTATTTTTCCCTCTGGGTGGAAAACGGGAAAAGAAAGCCCTATGGTGTAATTCTCTTCTCAGAACCAGATACCTGGAAATTTAGCAGTCCACGGACTTAAAGCATTAACTCTTTAATTCCCAATGCCTCACATGATGTTATATTATGTTGTGAAATACTGATGACAAGAATCATAAAACCATGACACCCAGGAGCCCAAACTCTGGAGTTACCTTACCCACATGAAAGCAAGACAGTTTTACCATTTTCTTTCTCTCTCTCTCTGTCTAATTTTTTTCTTTCCTGCCTGCCCTCTTTTCTTCTTTCCTTTTTTTTTTTCTTTTTTTTTTGGGTGAGGGGGTTTGGGGGGGACAGAACTATTTCTTCTAATGGGCAAATAAACTTTGACTATCTAATTGAGAAATTCTAATACTGACAGATGAGAGAAATTATCTGAACCTACCAGCAAGGAAATCAAGCTGTGAGATAGGCTGCATCTGCCCAAATTCCTGCTCCTCTGTTTCTCCCACATCTGTTGTGTTGTTTGCTTTTTTGTTTGTTTGTTTCTTTGTTTGTTTGTTTTTGAGTTAGGTTTCCATTATTTGAATTCTGCCAAAAATTCTGTTTTAAAGATTTTCCCAACAAAGGTTCTATGTTGTGATTACTTAATTGAAAAAAAAGTCCCAGCTGACTGTCTTCTCTTATATTTCTGACATATTTAGCTTTCTGTGGATCTATGGTAATTGTTTTGAAACAAAAGGGACTTCATATTACTATCAAAACAAAAATCACCTGCAGATATTTTCAGCAGATTAATGATTTTATTAATAGTTTTCTGTAACACACTGCAACCTGTTGCTCATTTACAAAAGCAATTGAGAAAAATAAATCAACAATTTGAGAAGGAGAAAAATATAGGCTAGTCACCATCAGTTTAAGCAGAGAGAATGACCACATAATGAATATGTATAATACTATAGTCTAGAATAACTTCTCATAATGTACGTGTCATTTATTCCTCAAATGAGGCAAAAAGCAGTGGTTCAAACCACAGTGGATTTTTCCTCTGGGTCTACTTTTAAGACATTATAATTCACACATTTATGCTCACTCATTCCAGACTCGGAGGGGAAGAGAGGGACAGACAAATGTATAGTTTAAATACTCTCAACTACCATGGTGTGAATGTTCCAGAAAGAGATTTGTTTATCAAACTTAATAAAAATTCTAGCAAGTATCAAAAACCCATTAGACTATCTAATCCCTGTATAGTCACTTCTTGTGCCTCATTTAATTTATTTACTCATTATAAGTAAAAGTTAGATTAGCACATAGAAATGCATTTGATTCTCAAACCTTCAGGGTATTTTTTAACTTTCTTAAAATCAGGAGAAAAAAAACAAACATTTTAACTCAAATGTTTATCTGTCACCTAGAGAAGAAGCAAGTAATTACAATTGTATCCAGATATGCTAGAATTCCCAAACCTGTAAATCTTTAATTAATAGCTACACACTTCATTTATAGACAGTAATCTAGAAGTAATTTTTTGTACTGATTTATAAATAAGGTTATCAAGACAGATGAATTGCAAGGGAGGGAGAGTAAGATTATTCAAATATTAGACTATTTAGACTATTTGATGATTTAATGTAATATGAGGTCTCAAGAGTTCATTTTCTGTAATTTAAATTCCTATAATATCAAAGATGATTAAAAAACCAGCATGCTATTTCAAGATTATATATGTATATGTGTATATACACTTTCCTGAAATAGGGCTTAAATATTCCCCCAAAAAATCCTGGTGCATAAAATCACATAATCAGAAAATCATGGAATCACTGAAGATGTAAAAGACTTATAAGATCATCTAGTTCAAATGACAATCTATCAAAACTATGCTCACTAAGTCATGTACCTCAGTGCCACGATATTCATCTCATGAAATCTCCAGGGACAGTGACTCCATCACCTCCTCAGGCAGCCTGTTTCAATATAATACCACTCTTTCTGAGAAAGGAATTTTTCCCATTATCCAAACCTGAACCTCTACTGGTATAACTTGAGGATATTACTTGTCATCTGATTGCTAATTACCTGGGAAAAGAGGTGGACACCCATCACACCATAATCTTCTTTCTGGTAGCTATAGAGAGCCATAAGGTCTTCCCTGAACCTCCCCAAGAAAAAGCAGCCCCTGTTCTGTCAACCGCCCCAGACACCTCACCAGCTTTGTTGCCGTTCTACAGTTATGCTCCAGGGCCTCAGTTTTCTTCCTGCAGAGAAGGGCCCAAAATTGAACACAATACTCAAGGTGAGTAACAAGAGAGCTGAATATAGAGGAATGATTAGCTCCACGCTTCTGCTGGCAGAACTGTTTCTAATGTAAACTAGGATGCTGCTGGCCTTCATGGCCACCTGGATGCACTACTGGTTCATGTTCAGCCAACAACTGACCAAGACTCCCAGGTCCGTTTCTCCTTCACAGTCTTCACACCACACTGCCCTAAGGCTCTAGTGTTGCTTGGGATTCCTGTGACTAAAGTGAAGGATCTGGCACTTGGTCTACTTATATTTCATCCCATTGGCTGCAGCACAGCTATTCAGCTTGTCCAGATCCCTTTGATGGGCTTCCCTACCCCTACACAGATCAACGCTTCTTCCCAGCTCGGTGTCATCTGCAAACTTAATGAGAGGTGCCCTCTATCCCCTCACCAAATCATCAGGATGGGCCTCCATACTCACCCCTGGATTACACCACTCATGACCCCTCACCAGTGGGATTTAACTCCATTCACCACCACTCTCTAGCCTTGGCCCTAGAATCAGTTTTTCACAAGAGTGTGAAAAAAGTGACCAAACTCTGGGCTGCCAGCTTCTGCAGGAGAATACTGTGAGAGAAAGTGGTAAAGGCTTTGCTGAAGTCAAGGTAGACTGCATCAACAGCCTTTCCCTCATCCACCAAGCAAGTCATTTGACAGTTGAATGACATCATGTTGGTCAAGCACGACCTACCCGTTATGAACCCACACTGGCTGGACCTGAGGCCCTGGCTATCCCACACTGTGATCTCTCTCAAAATAGTTTGAATTATACCTTCCCTAGCACAAAGTTCAGCCTGAAAGGCCTGTAGTTTCACAGATCTGCCAGCTCCCTCAGCACCCTTGGGTGGATCCCATCTGTCCCTGTAGACTTGTGGCAGTTCAGATGAAGTAATAGGTCTGTAACTGTTTCCACCTGAACTGTGGGGGATATATTTTGTTTCCCATCTCAGACTTACAGGTCAAGGGGTAGAGTACCCTCGGGATAACAGGTTTGTTTTTTGAAGACAGATGTAAAGAAGGCATTGAGAACCTCAGACTTTTCCTGATCCTCAGTGGACACATTCCCTGATACATCCAGTAAGAGCTGGAGATTCTCCTTAGACCTTCTCTTACTGTTAATATGCTTGCAAAATAGTTTTCACTTCCCTGCTACTACAGTGGTCTGGCTGATTTCAAGATAGGCTTTTACCTTTCTAATTTTCTCCCTGGATGTCCTAACAACTTTTTTGTACCATCCCCTAATTGCTGTCCTTTCTTCCACAGCAGTTGGATTCTTCTCTTGCAGCCTCAGTTACAGTTTCCTGTTCATCCATATTGGTCTTCTTCCTTGCTTGCTCTTCTTAAGCACAGGAGGCCAGCCTGCTCTTCTAAGACTTTCTAATTGAGGAATATTTAACCTTCCTGAACCCCCTTACTCTTCAGGATTTACTCCTCTCCCAAGAGGTTCACCCTACCAGTGTTCTGAGTAGTTCAAAGTCTGCCCTCCAGAAGACTGAAGTGGCAGTTTTGCTGTCCCCTGTCCTGCCTTCACCAAGAATACAGAACACTACCATTCCCTGGTCACTCTGCCCAGGACAGCTGACAGCTCCTGACTTCTGTATCTTCCAATAGTCCTTCTCCATTTGTGAACAGCAGGACTACTGGGCAATCTTCCCTGGTAGACTCTCTACCAGCTGCATCAGGACATTATTTTCCACACAGTCTAGAAATATTCTAGATTTCTTATTCTGCATTATATTGCATCTCCAGAATATATATCAGGAAAGTTGGAGTCCCCCATGAGAATAAGGGCTAACAACCAGTCAACTTATACCAGCTGCTCTTACAGTGCTTTATCTATCCCTTCATTCTGTTTCTATGGTTTTTAACAGAATCCACCAGGATGTGAGCCTTGTTTGCCCCCTCTTGATCCTTACCCATAAAGATTCAACCTTATCAAGTTTTAGAGTGTCCTCTAACAACAGCAGAAGACAGGACCTGACGTAAGATAACATCTTCCTGTATTCAGAGAATCTCAGAACTGCAGGGGTTGGCATGGACCTCAAGAGACCATCATATCTAACCCCAATACTAAAGCACATACTCTACAATTGGTCACACAGGTAGGAGTCCAATCATGTCTCCTGTCACAGTGTTATCCATGACAGGGACACAAGGGAAAAGGAGGGAGAGAGTGAAGGAAAAAAACAAAAAACAAAAACCAAACTGCATCATCTGTGGCAACGCAGCTGCCGAAGCAGAGCTGTGTGCTCCGAGGAGTGGGGAGGAGGAAGAGGGAAGGGTACGGAGATAACGGATAGTCTAAAAAAAAGAAAAAAAAAAGAAGCAATAATTAGAGGAGGAATGGTAATTTACTAAATCTAACAAAATCGAACAAATGGAGAGATAGGTAACCAAGATAACTGATCTTCCATTAGTAAAACTGCTGGGGAAGCACACATGCTTTATCTCCATGGCAAGACAAAAGAAAAGCATGCCAGAGACTGTCTGGTGTCCAGTCTGGAGCTCCAACCCTCTTCTGTTCCCTGCCAAAGCATTACCTCTTCAACCTCCAACGTGATGTTCTGGTGTGGAATTATAGAATCACAGAATCATAGGGGTTAGAAGGGACCTGCAGAGATCATCGAGTCCAACCCCCCTGCAAAACAGGTTCCCTACACCAGGTTGCACAGGTAGGCGTCCACGTGGGTCTTGAATATCTCCAGAGAAGGATACTCCACAACCTCCCTGGGTAGCCTGTTCCAGTGCTCCGTCACCCTCACTGCAAAGAAGTTCTTGCACACATTCGTTCAGAACTTTCTACACTGTAGTTTCTGGCCATTGCCCTTTTCCTATCTTCACACACTCCTGAAAAGAGTCTGGCCTCGTCACTTTTCCCCCCACACAGATATTTATAAACCTGGATCAGGTCCTCTCTCAGTCTTCTGTTCTCAAGGCTAAAGAGACCCAGTTCACTTAGCCTTTCTTCATATGGGAGATCCTCCAGGCCCTCCACCATTTTTGTGGCCCTGCACTGGACTCTTTCCAAGAGATCTGTCTTTTTTGTACTGGGCAGCCCAGAACTGGACACAGTACTCCAGATGAGGCTTCACCAGGGCAGAGTAGAGGGGGAGGATCACCTCCCTTGACCTGCTGGCCATGCTCTTTTTAATGCACCCCAGAATGCCATTGGCCCTCTTGGCCATGAGGGCAGCAGCAAAAATAAAAATCACAAAACCACAACATCTCCTTATAAGGAGACTTTACAGCTTCTATGGGCAATCTGTTTCAATGCTCCATCACCCTTACTGTGAAGTTATTTTGCATGTTTGTATGGAACTTCCTGTGTTCAAGTTTTAGGCTATTACTTGTTGTCCTATCATGATACACCACCAAGAAAAGCTGTTTCTCATCCATTTGCCTCCCATTTCCCTTTAGATTTTGATAAACATTATTCATATCTCTTCTCAGTCTCCTTTTTCCCAGTCTGAACAGGCTCAGGTTACTCAGCCATTGCTCATACGGGAGATGCTCCAGGCCCTTTACTATCTTTGTGTCCCTCCATTTTGTATTATTTCAATCACAATTATGGCAGGAGTCAATCAACATATGCAAATATATTTGTACAGTATTTTCTCAATAGATAATTAAACAGATGAGCAACAACACTTAAGTCCTTCAGCTGTACTTTTCAGATAGTAATCTAGGTATGGTAGAAGATTTTCCCAAATGTCCTCCAGAGATCTGTTCCAACATAAAACATAGAATCATGGAGCCATTAAGTTTGGAAAAGACCTCTAGGACCAACTAGTCCAACCATCAACCTGTCACCACTATACCCACCAAACCATGTTACTCATACTTTTGTGTTTCTTAAACACCTCCAGTGATGATTCCACCACACTCTTGAGAAGCCTGTTCCAATACACCAACACTCTTTCTCAGAAGAAATTTTTCCTAACACCCAAACTGAAATGCTCTTGGTGCAACTTAAAGCCATTACCTCTTGTCTCATCACTTGTTATCCATAAGAAAGAGGCTGAACCTACCTCGTTACAACCTCCTTTCATGTAGCTGTAGAAAGGAGTAGGGTCTCCCATGAACCTCTTCTTCTCCAGAATAATCAATCCCAGATCCTTCAGCCTATTCTCATACAACTGGTGTTCCATACCCTTCACTAGCTTCCTTGCCCTTTTCTGGACATGCTCCAGCACACACAGTGCCTCTTCTGTAGTGAAGGGCCAAAGCTGAGCACAGTACTCGCGGTTCGGCCCCACCAGTGCAGAGTATGAAGGGACAATCACCTCATTAGTCCTGCTGGCTACACTGTTTCTGATACAAACCGGGATGCCATTGGCCTTCTTGGCCACCTGGGTGCACTACTGGCTCATTTTCAGCTGTCGGTTGAGCACCACCCCCGGATGCTTTTCCTTTGTGCAGCTCTGTAGAAAGTCTCCACCGAGTCTGTAGTATTGTGTGCGGCTGTTGTGACTGAAGTCATCCTGCTCTTGGTCTTGCGCAATCTCATATTATTGGCCTCTGTTCAGTGACCCAACCTATTCAGAACCTGTCTTCAAGCGGATGAACACTTCCTCCTTACTGGCAAACTTATTGAGGGCGCATGCAATCCTTCGTCCAGATTATCAATAGAAACATTAAACAGGACTGGCCTCAATACTGACCCCTGAGGAATGTCATTAGTGACTGGTCTCCAGGGTGTTTGAAATCAGTTCACCTCCACTCTATGTATGCTGCCATCCAGACACTATTTTACACAGACTAGAATAAACCTGTCCAAGCCATGGGCTACCACCTTCTTCAGGAGAATTCTGTGGGAGACAGCTTTAAAAGCTTTACCAAAATCTTGTCAGACTACAATCAGAACTTTTCCCTCTCCACTGTGTGAGTCACATGGTCACAGAATGAGGTCAGATTGGTCAATCAGGACTTTCAAGAACACATTCTGGCTAGGCCTGATGTCATAGAGCTTTTGTTCCCGTGTATGTTTGTACACATTATAATTTCATACCAAGCTGCCTCACTAGTAGATGTTACTCAAAGATAGACAACTATCTTTCATTTGTAAATTAGGAATAGGAAACATCCTGTTTCCCATATGAGCCATGTAAGAATTTGTATATTTTAAGTTACAGATTTCAAAGTAAATAATCATTTCTTATATCTCAGAATATTGTTCTGCCCTTATTGTTTTTAATAACCCAAGAACAAAAATGTTAGGCAAATGAAATATGACTGAAAATATTTAAGCTGAGGAAGAACAAGTTAAATAAATGTTATTAAAAAAAAAAAAAAAAAGACTATACTCTTAAGTAAAAATAAAAATGTTGTTTAAAATGTCTGTTGTTGGTAAGTTGTTCATTTTCCTGCATACACATCTAATATCTTTCATCAAGGAGGAATAGAGTAGCACTACTTTCTGTATTTGAAATTCCAATTGAAAATTCAAGATCAAGATGCAGTGAAAATAGGTGTAATTTTCATTCTCTTCAGAAACTGTTATCTTCGGGAACTATCAAGGAGAGACAAATATGATCTTTCTGATTAGTCAGTGGAATACTGAGGATATAAACAATGAAATATTCCATTGTTTTCCTTTCATTGACACTGCTGGGACAAGGAAGACAATTTTCAAACTAATTTTTTTATGTTTTTTGATACTTTCTCCTGTTTACTTGCAAAATATCACTACTTGCATCTTCTTTATTTTTCTCTTTACCAGTTGTGCCACAGTTACAGCACTTTCTGCTCTCTTTGTTTTTCCCTTTCCCCTTCTCTGCTTAGTGAAGTGCCTACCTGAGAACATCCAATACATTTGCATCTTTGTAAAGGTAGTATGTGACAATCTATAATCATAAACCACAATAAGGTAATGAAATTAGAAGTACTGTGATATGTGCAGTATCAGAGGGGACTTGCATTACAGCATTCTGGACAGTAAGCCTGGTCTAGTGGCTGGCAACCCTGCACATAGCAGGGCGGTTGAAACTAGATGGTCACTGTGGTCCTTTTCAACCCAGGCCATTCTATGATATGATATGATATGATATGATATGATATGATATGACATGACATGACATGACATGACATGACATGACATGATATATTCTTTTTGCAGATATGTTGCTAACAGAATATTTGAAAATTATCATTCTATTTAGGTTATAGAACCTTCACTTTTGATCATCTTGTGTAGATTATGAAGTTACAGAACAAGATCTTTGTTTAGTTTCTTTCACCTGTAATGACATAGCACATATAATAATGTACAGTAAGATTATTATTTTTTTAGCACAACATAATTGAAACATCAGTGTTACCACTGTCAGTGCAAATACTAACGTAGAGCGTAGACCCAGAAGCCAGAGTAAATTTCTGCTGGGATCCACAGTATATTTTTTGTCTAATTTACCTTTTCAAAGGAAAACTTTGCTTCAGTCTTCTAAAACAGACCAAAGCAATGCAGAATGACCCTTTGCCTCTTCTGTGGTTGCATCAGAAAGGAAACAAATGCAGAACTGCAGTGGGCAGAAGCTGTCCTCCACTATCAAAAAAGGGTACCTTTCAAAGAATGTAGCAGGGGAGAAACTTCAACCTTCCATCAAGCAAAGCTACAATGCAGAAGAAATAGCTTCTGCCCTATTTAGTTGGCTAACCAAAGCCTCAGGCTCTTGGTGTACTGCTGCGAAGAGTCCTAAAGAGAACAGAATAAATCCACTGAAATTAGGACAGCTGAACATGCCTTCTGGAGTTTTCTAAGGTTCCTTCAATTTAATTGTATCCCAGAGGTCTCTAACACATTCTGTGGGAAGATCTCAGTTGCTGCTTTAGTTACACTCTGTTAGCTAACATATATGTTCAGAACTGCAAGGCTTGCTTCTGAGCACAGTTCACACCAGTCTCATCAGATATCTTCTAACTATACTGAGAAAAGTATAAATTCCTTAATAAATTTCATAATTTTAATATTCTTTTAAGTATAATAATTTGTCTTCACTGCATGCAGGATTACTACATGGCAAGCCTTCTCCTTAGTCTATCATTAGTCCTGGTTACAATTTCATTTCTATTTATTTCTCCATCTTCTATTGCTTTTCTGATGTGATGCCCTTTTCTTCCCAATATATCTTTATATTTCAGAGTTTCCAGAAAGTAGAGTGCAACATTCAAAGGTTAACATCCCATTTTAGAACTGACAGTCCAAAGAACAGTGAGGTTGTTCACATCTCATTAAATAAATTTGCTTGTAAATTCCTACCTGACTAGATTTCACTTACTTTTGGCCTGTTTACCTTCACAGTGGTGAGGACTTGACAGATACTAATTTCACAAAAAAAATGGACGCTGAAGTCCTGAATAATCTGAATACCAAAAAAGATATCATAAATACATAGATACAACAGCAAACTTTGTTAAACTTCAACTTAACTTGGATGTCAGAGGGAAGTTCTTTACAGAGTGAACAGGCTGGAACGGGCTGCTCAGAGGGTGTTCAAGACAAGGTTGGATGGAGCCCTGGGAAACATGGTCTACTACCAGATCCGGAGGTTGTTGGCCCTGCCTGTGGCAGGTGTGTTGGAATTTGATGATTCTTGGACTCCCTTCCCAATCATGAAATTCTATGATTCTGTGATTTTATGACTAATTACCTCATACCATCTCTGTATATTATATCTTCAAGGGTAAATATGTTCTATATATGTGTGGAGAAATTCAGTCAGATTGGATTCCTCTCTTTTTATGTTTCTTTGAAACTTTAGCCAAAACAGAAAAAGAAGGGAAAAGGAAGGAAAAGAAAAGGTAAAATCAGAACAGAAATCTTCAAAAAGTTCCATGTGTGTATACTTGTCTATGTCTCTGAATTAAACAATCCAAATAGCTGTGGGAAGGAGTAACGGCCTCTCCACTGAATGCTGTACCACTAATGGGGAGCAGAGTGCATATTCCATTCTCTGGAGGATGTTTTTCATGTGGTGGCTCAATATTTTACCAATTTAGACCCAAAGAAGCTCTAAGCTGTAGCATTACTTTTTATTAAAAATACTCTTTGTCAATGGAAAATTTATGTATTTATTTATGTATTTATTTTTAGATTTCTCCATTGTTGATTTCATGAATATCACTTGAATGAAATACTCCTCTCTTGCAATCTGAAAAAAAAAAAAAAGAAAAATAACACCTTTAGTTTTTTTATTTTTAATTTTAATTTTCCCCAACATATTGCTTCTTTTGTGTGCTTCCTCCCCAGCTTTTCCTTTCTGTGAGGTCAGGCTCCTGGTTTGCTTGTCATTTCTGGGCAACTAATAGCTTGTTAGCCCTGCAAAAGGTTCCAACTCCATCTTGCATTCTCAGCTCTTTGTTTCATATTAGTTAGTCCTCTTATTTGGATGGTGAGATTTGCTTAATTTTAATTTTTATTAATAATATTAAATTAATTAATTAATTTAACGTAATTTTCAGAAGATGTTCTGGTCTGCCCATAGCACGAACATGTTTTCTCTGAGATATTCAAGGGCTCCCATGGCCAGCACAAACTGTGATGTCACCTGTACAAACTGTGCTACCACCTTCATAAATTACTTTTTTATTGAGTTTCCAGCTGCAGATCTTTCTGCATTATGATGGATTTTCCCTTCCTTCTATGCAAAATGCTACAACATTTATTATTATGTTTAATCTGATAATAACTAAAACTTTTGATTTATCATCTTTTATCAAAAGAATCAAAGCAGATCAACTTCTCTCTGCCTACTACTGCTGATGTCATTGCATTCTCTTAGGATATTAATGCACAAAGTTCTGCTAGTTTTTATGATGGTCGTTCCTTATGAATGGCAAGCATTATTCATATTCTCATAAATAACTTCCAGTAAAAAACTATCTAATTCTCTGATTTCTTTCTTTATGCAACACATAACAAATTTGCCCATAAGTAAGCCTCCAATGTAAACAAGGATTATTTCAAATACAAGGAAAGGAAGAAATGGACTCAGCATGAATTGAAATTGAATCTTTCTAATGTTTGAGTTTATATTAAAAAGAAATGTATATCCTAATGTTTCCTCTTTGAATGTTATTAAAAATTCCTGACATTTCTTGCTTTAACTCGTGCTGTTTCTATATGTAATTAAATGAAATCAAGAGTGTAAACCTAAGATTTTTGTTTTCTTTTGTTTTAATTTCTAGATGAAACAACTCTATATAGAAGTTAATTGTGGGGAAATTTCTATTTTTTAAAGAAGTTCTCAGTTACTATCTCAATGTTTAAAATAGTTTACTGTTTATTTTGACCAAGTTATTTTCAAGTCTTTTTTTCCTTTAATTGCCCAATAGGTTAGTATTTTCAGCCCAAATTCACAGTAAATCTGATTTTCCACAAATCACTGGATAGCAGTGAAGAAAAATAGCAATGACTCTTATCTGTCTTTACCTATACATTGTTGAACAGTATTCAATCCTTACAGTATTCCAATACATATAATATCCTATTCAAAGTGATGTTCATCCTTCATTTGAAGAAATGCTTGGTATTTATTTTTCCATTTTTGTTCCATTCAAAATTCATTTTTCTTCCAAGAAAATTACTTAAGAATAAGACACTAGAATAATAGTAATTCTTGATAATTCTATTGGCAACTGCAAGATGTACTTATTTAAAGTCTTGTCATTCCCTCAAAAGAATACACTGTTTATGTGTCAAAAATGAAAGGCATTAACAATATTTTCTACTTACAAATAAAGCATTTACAGTCTCTTGGTCCATGGCAAAGAAACTGAAGATTGTTCTAGAAGAATTTTCATAGCCTTACGTGATAATGTGCTAGTGTTTTCTCATGTATTGTTTTTTTTTTAATTTATTTTTTTTATATATACATGCATATATTATGTATCTTTTTCAGTGTATAATTAGACATAGGATTTCTTATTTATTTATTTATTTTGAAGGGCAGTGAAGTGATCCATAATATTTCACAACATAGGATTTCTGTTTTAAATGAATTTCAGAAGAAAATCCTGGACTACTCTCTGGACCAGAAGTTGAAATGCCATCAGAAGTAGTGCATTTTAAACATAGTTTGTAATTATCAGTTTAATAGGCCTAAAAGGCTTTCCCACATCAAGAAACACTGATGGATGATGCTCATTTTAGAATAATTAGACATGAAATCATAGACTGTCTTGGATTGGAAGGGAGATTAAAGCCCACTCAGTTTGACGTGGGTGCAGGGTTGCCACCCACTAGATCAGACTGCCAAGGGACTGATCCTGCCTAGCTTTGAACATCTCTGGGGATGGGGAATGCATGATCACTGAATTGCTCAGGATGGAAAAGATCTTCTCCAACAGCAACCTAACGATACTACTCTAACAACTCTCTGCTAACTCATGTCCCTGAGCACCACATCCAAAGGATTTTTAAACACATTCAGGGGTGGTGACTTAACCACCTCTCTGAGGAGACTCAAGCACCTCCCTGGGTGTCTTGGAACAATGGTCTACCAACTCAACACTTGAATAAAAAAATTCTTCTTAAGAAAACATCTAAATTTCCCTTCTTTTATTTTAAAACTGTTCTCCCTATCATTATCAGAGCATATAAAAAGTTAACCCCTTTCCTGTTTATAAACTCTCTTTATATACTGAAAGGCTGCAATCACATCTCCCCAAAGCCTTCTCCAGGTTGAACAAGCCCAGCTCCCTTGTCTTTCTTCAGTAGGAGAGATACTTCAGTCACGGGTGATATTCATGGCCCTCCCATCTTTCTTGTTTATAATAAACTGCACTGACAGGATTTTCCCATCTTCATGAACTTGTTCCTTTCAAATGTTGCTTAAAGAAGGAAGTTTGAATACTTTTATATATAGACAGACAGAAAAATAGATAACAATATTGCTCTTGGACTGCTTCTTGGATTTACATATGTATCTAATCAACCTTCACTTTACAAAATAGCTAAATATTTTGAGCCTCTCCTTTTTCACACAGTATCAGAAACTTGCTTGAACATTTTGACCTAGTATCTGCCATATCTTGTATCTGTATTGCTGGGGCAGCCAAAAATATGGAGACAGTTTCATTCAATTTGGCTTAGAATAACCATACTTTGAATAGCTCCCTCTGGTCTTCCCTGTCTTTCCGTTGTTTCAAAAAAGGAAGATGAAGAACAATCTTCAATTTCCCATGAGTTAAATTTCAACACTACTCTTATGCAGTACTGAAGGAAATGTAAAAATGAATGTAATAATTAATATTCATTATACAAAAATCTTAAGCAATGTGACTTGCTTATGATGAATTGGATCAGTTAACTGATTCAGTATGTTATATCAATCCCTATCTGTTATCCTAAAGAAAGCTTTCCCCCATACCAATAAAATATATTGCTGGAAAAGCTTATTTTTATTATTATTATCTGGCATTTCTGCATTCTGTGTTCAGCTGATGCTTTTATTTTTCAAATTATTTTTCTATACCAGAAATGTAAATTGGATCACCAGTGACTCCAAGGTAATTAACTATCTAGTCATTGCTTATATGAAATGGTGGTTTTATAATTTCTTAAAGATAAATGTACCTATATAGCTCCAAATTTATGGAGTAACTAATGGAAAAGTGTGATGTTGGGCTGTGTAATATGTCTGAGAATTGTTTCTGTAACTCACATTTTGAAAGGGGAAGTACATGTAGTGCAGATAAATAGAGCTATTAATGTTGATAACTCAGTTTTTAGCCTAAATATAGATTGGTACTGAGAAGGATGGCCTCATTACAGGCCTATGTATATGTTTTCACTGAATTTCCCTAAGTCTGGTTAAAGATCAAAGATAGCATGAGATTTGTATGACTTTATCTACCCCGAATAGAAAGAATGAAACACTGAAATTACAAACTCTGCAAACTGTTGCATAGAACGTCTCCTGGAAACTTAATTGCCTAATAGACAGCCTTAAGGATTTCATAAATGAGAACATCGTCCCTGCAAGGCACTGCAGGAAAATCAAGAAAACTCTATGATAACAAAATAAAAGACTGCTGGAAAAGCTGAAAAAAAAAATAAAAAAATCAGTGAAATTTTTTGCTTGGGTCTACTGTCAGATGGGGCTATGAAAAATAATTTAATTTTCTCATGCAAAACTCTGCTTAAAATCCGAAACAAGATGTAAATGGATTTATTCCAGTTCAGCCCCATGGTGACCAAGCTCACTATTAAACAGTTGATTTTGACCCCAAAATTAAAGCCACAATTTGGTTGCATATTGCATGGGTTCCCAGACCAAGTAAGACACATCTCCTACTCTGTGGTACATCAAGTCTTTATGTAATCCTTTTAATGACAGCAGTGTTTTATTGCTTTTTTTAACTGCACTAATACGCATGTTGTATTTTCTCCACTCCTATAACAGAATAATGTTCATCATACTTAAACTTGATTCCTCAAAAGGTATCTGCTAGGTACCTAAATAAATAAATAGATAAATACAGAGAGTGAAAATATTTTTCAACTGAACAAGATTTTCTACTCTTTTTAGTCATAATCAAATGGAGATATTTTATGTAATTATTCAGTGACTTTGCGATTTTGGAATTTCCATTTCCCATATGTATTTAACAGTCAGAAAAAGTCACAGACAAACTTGAAGCTAAATTCACCACTTCCTAAAAAGACTGTTGAGTTTGGATTTAATGTCCATTGTATTTCCTATACAATTTGTACTTCATAACTCCATGTTAACTAACTGACTTTTCTTCAATCAGTTTTGTTTTCACAAGGCGTGAGATACTCTTTCTTAATTAACATAATGAACAAACAGGAATTCTCCCATGTTTTAGTTTGTCTCTGTAGAAGTGCTCATTAAAATGACAAAATCTATCTTGTTAAATAGGAATATTCATTTCATGCTAACCCTTTCTCTGCTACATATAAAACAGCACTAAAGAAAAAAATAACTTAATTTTCTTATTCAGTCTCTTTCCATAGCATAGTTCAGCTAGTCAGTGCATGATGGCAGGAACTGTAGGTACTTTTGCATTCTGACCTGGATAGCAATATCTTACTGGTAACACAGATTGCCTGCAGATCACATGTCCAACATGAGGTTCACAGCACACATACGGCCCACTAGCCCATCTTGTGGTGACATCCTACCCTGAACAGGGAGGTTATTCCCTGACAAGCAACTCAGCCAGACCTCAGACACACATAGTGTTCAGCAAAAACTGAACGATGTTGTGCAACTGGCACTGTCTTACCTGAAATGCAGACATGGGGAGGTCACAGAGAAGTTTCAATTTAAGTTATGTTAGGTAGCTTTATATATTTTGATACATTGACTAAACTCAATCCTGTAGTGTGCTCTGGTGGACAAGAAGGCCAGTGGCATCTGGGGGTGAATTAAAAAAAGCATGGCCAACAGGTCAAGGGAGGTGATCCTCCCCTCTACTCTGGCCAGGTCAGGTCTAACTTGGAGTACTGTATCCAGTACAAAAAAGGCAGGGATCTCCTGGAAAGAGTGCAGCAGAACAAAGAGGAAGATCCTGGAGCACCTCTCTTATGAGGAGCCTGAATTACCTGGGTCTGTTAATCTTTGAGGGCGTTAGACTCAGCGATCTCTAGAGGTCCCATCCAACCCCTACAATTCTGTGATTCTGTGATCCTGGCTTTCAGCCTGATGTAATGCTATTTACTCAAGTCCTTTGAGCCCAAACCATCAGCCAGCTGTTCACCATTTCATTATGTTTTTGTCTAGCTATACACTAGACATTTTGTCCAGGAAGATGCTGTGAAAATCAGTGAGAAATCTGTGAGAAAAGTTTTGCTGAAGTCCAAAATGGCTATGACAATTGGCATCCCTTTGACAATGAATGAATCATACAAGGAGATTAAGTTGGTTAAACTTTAGGCTCAAGGAACCATTTTGGCTAGGACCAGAAACCATACTGTTTCAGAAGGTTTTCAATAACTCCCAGAAGATATTTTCCACAATTTCACCAGGCAGTGAAGTGAAATTAACAGAACCTGGTGGGTCTTCTTTCTTGCCTTTCTTGACAATTCATGCATTTGCCAGCCTCCAGTCAACTGGGACCTTTCCAGATTCCCAAGATCATTGAAAAACAAGTAAGAAAATTCTCACAATGACATGTGAGTACCACTTTGATTATTCTGTTGTGAATCCCACCTGGAGCAGTAAATCACACAAATTCATAGTTAACTGGGAGCTCATCATTACTACTGCCCTCATCATTACACAGTGTCAATGGTTTACTGGGCTGGATTGGCCAGGTTCCGTGACGATTGGTGTGAGGGACCCATGTACCCACGCCCCAGGAAAGGGCAAGGGAAAAGGGAAAAGGGAAGAGGGAGATGGGCCTAGAAACTAAACAGCGGCAACGATCTGAGGAGGAAAGCTAATTTACTAAATAAAATATCAGAAAGCAAAATAACACAATATAATACAATATAATTGGAACTAAAGTTAATAAATCAAATAAAATGAGCAAGAGAGTGTCCAATAAACCGAAGGCCTTACGCTAACGCTGAAGGCAATACGGCAGCGAGCACCCACTGCTGAGTTGATCCCGAAGGAAAGAGAGTGTCCCGTGACCGCAGAGAGTTTTTATCTTTTCCCTCTGAGCGGAAAACCACATAAAAATACAAAGCATTGCAAAGTCCTCTGGGGAAAGTAGTTCTTCTTCTCTTCTGAGACAGGTATACCTGGAATTATCAATGATCCATGGGGCTGGAGTATTAGCTCTTTGACTCTTAATGCACTACATGATGTTATGATGTGGAATACCAATGCCAAAAATCATAAAACTATGACACACAGTCCTCCAAGTCTAGGATCTGAAAGTCTCAATACGCATGATCAGTGTGAAAGACAGTGGTGAACAGAGCATTAAATGTCTCTTCTTTGTGCTGCTATTTGTGAGGTGACCATCCTAAACAAGTTATATCTCATCCTCCTGTTGATAATGTATTTTATAAGCCATTTTTGTTGTCCCCCCAGTGTGGCTAGCTTCACTTCTAATTGTACTTTATCTGCGCTAATCTTATCACCTTTGTGGCCCTCCTCTGGACCCTCTCCAAAAGTTCCCTGCCTTTCTTGTACTGGGGGTTCCTGACCTGGACCCGGTATTCCAGATGGGACCTCACAAGAGCAGAGTAGAGAAGGACAATCACCTCCCTGTTCCTGCTGGCCACCCCTCTTCTGATGGAGCCCAGGATACCATTTGCTTTTTGAGCTGCAAGAACACACTGCTGGCTCATGTTCAGCTTTTCATCCATCAGGACCTCTTCTCTGCAGAGCTGCTCTCCAGTTCTCTGTTCCTTCCAGTCTGTATAAGTGCAAAACCTTGAACTTTGTTGTGTTGAACCTCATTGTGTTCACCTTGGACCACCTTTCAAGTCTGTTGAGGTCCCTCTGAATGGCATCCCTTCCTTCCACTGTGTAAGTCACACCACTCAGCTTGATGAAATCAGCAAACTTGCTGAAGATGTACTTGATACTGTCTTTGGTGTCATTGATAAAAATGTTAAAGAGCACTGGTCCCAAGACAGACCCCTGGCAGACACTGCTCTTCACCAACCTCCACCTGGACATAGAAGCATTAACCACCATCCTCTGCAGCCTTTCAACCAATTTCTTATCCATCAGTTGGTCCACCCATCTAATCCACATCCCTCCAATTTAGAGATAAGGATGTGGCAGGGGACCATGTCAAAGGACTTGCTCAATTCCGGGTAAATGATATCTGTCACCTTCCCCATGCCATCACCTTCCCCTTTGCCATCACTCCATCATAGAAGGCCACAGGATTGGTTAAGCATGACCTTCCCCTGGTGAAGCCATGGTGGCTGTCTTGGGTCATACACTCATTCCTCATGTGATCAAGTATGCCATCCAGAAGGATCTTTTCCATGATCTTCCAAGGTACAGAGGTGAGACTCACCAGCCTGTAGTTCCCCAGGTCCTCCTTTCTCCCTTTCTAGTAAATGGGAGTGATGTGACCCTTCCTCCAGTCATCCAGGACCTCACCTGACAGCCACGACTTTTCAAATATGATGGAGAGTGGCAAAGTAACACAATATAATGCAATATAATTGGAACTGAAACTAGTAAAATGAAATGAGAGAGAGAGAGTATGAAACCAAAGGCCCTACTCTAAAGTTGAAGGTAAGATGGCTAGGATGCTCCCACTGCTGGTGAGCAGCAAAAAGAGAACTTGTGTGCAGTTTTATCTTACCCTCAGAGTGGAAAACAAGAATGCAAAGTCCTCCAGGGTATGTAGTTCTTTTCTCCTGAGAACCAGGTACCCAGAAATTCAGCAGTCCAGGAAACGATCACACGTGATGTTATGATCTGTAATACTAATAACAAAAATCATAAAACCATGAAACTACTGAGTGCATAGAGATATGAAGTTCATCCAAGTAGAGGACTATTAACAACCTATTCAACCAAGATCCCAGCTCATGACTGTATTTTGCATGAGATCCATATGTAGAAAGCTCAATTCTCTATTTTGAAAAACCCTCTATGTCTTAGTGTCCTATTTCAGTTTTTTAACAGCAGCCTAATGCAAACAAGAGCAGATTTTCTCTTCCTTTTTTTATTTCTAAAAATGTTTACCTCTCCTATGGTGTTAGATTGTATGAGGAAAGCTTCACCTAGGGGTAATGCTTTTTTTCTGGTAAGGATTCTCAAAATCTATTACAGTCTTGGGCTCATATGTTGTGTCGTTTTCCATTACTCAGAAAAAAAGTAGATTCATCTTAGCTGCAATTTTCTCTTTTCTAGATCCCAATGCTTCCGATCTTGGTAAGATGAAGTGCCACTTTTGCAAAACTGTGTTTTCCACACTTCTCTACACCATTCTCTTGAACAGCCTGACATAAAGATGTTAAGCACCCTAATCCTTACTTGTTCTCAACAATTATCAGATATTAATATTTTAACGAAAAAAAAAAAAAAAAAAAAGAGATTTCATCGCTTGTGTGAAGAAACATGACGTTTGTAATTCACCACTAGCAAGAAGGATCTAACTGTAGTTCGTTGGAGGAATATTTTCATATTTTGTCCCTAAATTTTTCCTAGAGTAGATAGAATGCACTGTTTTTCATGTTTTACTGGGGCTTGTACTGGTAGGATAAGATGGACTATTTTTAAACAAAATGAGAATAGTTTTAAATTAGATATAAGATGGAAACTCTTTACCAAGAGATTTATGACACAGTGGAACAGATAGTCTGGAGATGTTTTAGAAGCACTTGGTGGTGAATTAAATGGAGTTTTGAGCAACCAGATCTAGCTGAAGATGTTACTAGACATGACAAGGTGGTCAGAACTACATAGGTTGCTCCAAAAGGAATGCCTCCTATTTATTTCCATGGAAAATGCAGCCGATATAAAGAGCATACTAATGCCATCTACTTAAAAAAAAAAAAAAAAAAAAAAGTATACATATACAATCAGCTGATCATAAGTTACCTAATCATTTACTCCTGAATCAGTTCATTTTATAACATTGTTAGGGTGGGCTTGCAATATATTTGTTAACATTCAGCTATGAAAATTCTGTTAACTACTCTGCATTCAGGTACATACTCCTCACTAGTACACTTGCAGTTGGCAAAGCTATGCATGCACAGCAGAAATTTATTTGTGAATATGTCAAAAAAGGATATTTATTTTTACACGTAAACATGATTTTCTATTTCTTATGTTCACTCGAAGAAGATAATCTGGCCCCTTGCTCCTTCATCCAAGCAGTAAACACAAAGATAGCCTGGTGGTAAAAAAAAAAAATAACAATTAGCCATCAAATACAAAGTTCAAATACTTGCTTGGAAGTGTTTTCACTCTACAAATCAAGGAAGTCACAATAAAGAAATGCTTGAATTACTTCAAGAACAGAGATATTTCAGAGAAATCAAGAAGATCATATAGCTCTTCCCCTTATTCAATATTAGTAATAAACAGGCTAGGAACCATCCTAGGAAATAGAATTGAGTAGCTGTTAATAAGGCATGTTAATGTAAAATTATAATTCAGCAAACAAATTTATAAGGCAACAAGTTTTCTGAGTGAGATAAGTCTATAATTCATTTACTTTTTATTTACATTCCTGAGTGATATTTATGTGAAAGATGAGAATCTCAGCCTTTAGGGTTTCCTGTATCTCCCACATGTTGTCTTCCACCGAAACTGAAAGATTGGATACCTTACCACTGCACTGTATCTGTTTGTTGTATAAATTTTTTGTTAGATAAAATGCATACATACATCCAAAAACTGAGATCTATTATGCACTGGATGGCACTCAGCAAATTGTTTCTTCTTGGTTCAATTTTAAGCTGCCTGTCTGAACAAGTGATCTGCATAGCTTCTCCACCCCTCCCAGCTTTTCAAATTGCAGCCTGACATTTGACTGCCTAACTAGAAGGTGTGACACTGGTAGTTGCAGAGCATAGGTGTTTTACATTACTTCAAAAAGAAGTTGACATGAATCGCTGTCAACTGACTGAGTTCTGACATTACTAAATATCCAACCAGCTTACAGGCAAGAAATAGAGTGAGATTCTTATCTTCAGTACAACGCTATCCTTGGACAAACTGACCAGCAGTATTACATTTTTAAACTGTCCTTAATACAGCAGTTTGTAAAAAAAATAAGAGAAAATTTAATAAAATTAGGCTACAGCTTCTCTATTAGCTGCTGTAACCAAAATAGAAACAGATCTGAGAAACTTTTATTTTTAAGAAAACTTCCTGAATATAAGTGGAGTTGAGCAGTCTCAAGTGGAGATTGAGCTGCTTTTCTCTGTCTTTTTCTACTTCTGAAATTCCGTGATTATTATGGGATAAGTGGTAGCTCTTGGTATCCGCAGAGCATACATTTGCTTTTTCAATCATGTAAATTTCATTTGCTCAGACACTATAACAAGACAAAGGTAGCTTACCGTAATTTACATTTCAATGTTCCAAATGTTTGTGAAGTGGAAAAGAACTATGCGACAATAAAATTTTGTTAGCTAAGTGTAATTTACAGTTAATATATAAAAAAAGTCTCAGTTCATTCTCTCTGATAAAGCAAGAAAAGCAAAATATTAACATAATGGATCTATAACACTCTTTATTTAATATATTGTCTCTTACACACACGATTTTAGTTTTGGCAAGGAAAATAATATAAAAAATGACAGTTATTGATTTGAAAGCAAGGTGATGTAACTGTTTTGAATAAAACAAAATAAAAATCCAAATCCAATTAAACTTGACTTCTTAGATGAACTATGTGTTGCTAAAAGAAGGGTGGATGAAGAGTGAAGGCTACTGATACTTCTGTTATCAATGTTTTTGTGCAGAGAAATCTGTTCGCTCACATATAATTCAAACTAAAGAAAATATTTGCCATCTGATATTTTCTGTTTGAATTGCATGTAGTAGGCATCTGAACAGATATTCTTCAAGTTTTAGCAGTAGTCACATGGCTGAATTACTAAATTTCCTGGAGTAAACCAACTTGGTTAAGTAAAGATTCATTTTCAAGTTTCTTGAAAAGCATCTGGTACCACAAGCAAGATTTCATTATTAAAGTAACAGATTAAGAATAACTTAGCAATGAAGTTTTCCTCTGAGTTTAATATCATGAGGTTACTAAAATGCAGATCTAATACAAGAAAAAAAAAAAAGAACATGAGCATGTCTCATGAAAATTGCATCTTCTGTGGCAGCATTCTATTTATCTTTATGTGTACATTTACATTTCTCTGTTTACTACAGTGATTTAGTAGATGTCCTGTATCATTCTTGTATAGTTTCAGCAGGCAGGACATTGTATTGAGAAGCAGAGATGTTTTTTTTCTTCTAAACTGTGATTGTTCCCAGTTTATTCTTTTACTATGGAATCTTCATTATGAGCAACATATGTTTTACTGAAAGAAACCAGTCTATGTTTAGCTGTTCTTAGTGAAAAATTAATAATATTAGACTTCAGAAAGATTATTTTTCCTCAAAAACAAACAAACAAAAAAAGACAATAAAAACACATGTTTATTAGAATGTGACAAAGGTGTCTGTTTCAGGGTCCCATGTCATTCCACAGGGACCATTTTTTGTGAATCAGATTCCCAAACAAGTTCCGTTTTCCATATATGCACTCCACATGCTCCTGTTTATATTGAACTAGGCACAATGTCTTCTTGATATTGAGTTCATCAATCACCATCCTCAGAGATGTTTGTGTTATCTCTACTCCAATTTTTTCAAACTCCTATTAAAATATTTCCTATTCAAAAGTTTCAATTAAAACAAATCCATCCCTGACGTATCTGTTTCTTAATATTTCACTGATAATTATTGTAGACAGTTAAAGTTTCCATAATTAATGCCAAATTGTTCTAATTATGTTCAAGGAGATCAACTGGTAATTTGAGACACATAAGCAGCAGTTTGAAACATGCTACTGCTTTATGTCATGCTAACTGACATAAATAATCCATCTAAACAAATGCCACAAAAAGGAAATAATCTAAGTGAGGAGAGATGGACACAAGTCTATCAAAATAACTTGCATGTCCTACTTAATCTATGGAACCACATTCCATCCATAGATCTGGCTGCATCTTAGATGTACGTACTTTGAAACACATTTGGTTATTATACATTTACCTAGAAATTTCAGCAACTACCCTGTTTATCTAGCATGTCTAACATTTAATATAGTTTAGGAAGTCAGTTCTTTAATTTAGCACCTTCCTCACTGGAAGACCTGATGGGGCTAAATTAGTGGAAAAAATGACATAAGCTAATGCTAAAACAGTGCAACTCATTGCCAAAGCAAGACATCCACCTACTTCAAATGATCACGCACAGTGTAATTTTCTTTATTAAAACAAAACAAAACAAAAACCCAGCATTTGAAGGAAGGAGGAATGAGAGTTTAATAATAAAATAATACCTAAAACAGTTCCTGACTTAAAGAGAAATTGCATCCTCCTTAGAATAATTTAAAACATTAATTATTTTTAAAAATAATAGTGCTTACATCACTTTGTCATGGCTTGCATTTTATTTCATTTGGAATAGTATGATGCTATGAAGGCAACACAAAGTGGATAAAGATTACTGAATTAGTAGGTTAATTTTATTATGACAATTGCTCTTTGTGTCTTTCTAGTATTATAGGAGCTCACACAACAATTTCCCTTGCATAGTCTATGAATGCAGTTTCTAGAATCTTTATATCCTATCTTACAGGTAGTTGATGTAGACTATAGACCTGTCATTGGCCTTCAGACAGTACATTTATTTTAAAAATGTTTGCCTTCATATCTTTAATCATTGGTTCATAAGTTACACAGGGAATTTTTGAATGACCTTTTCCTGGAAACATTCAAGACCAGGTTGGATGAGCCTTTGAACAACGTGGTCTAGTGAGAGCCTATAGCAGAGGAGTTGGAACTGGGTGATCTTAGAAGTTCAACCCAAACCATTCTATGATAATAAGAATATATATAGGAAAAGCTACCAAGACTACAGATTTTTAAAATTATATATATATATATATATAATTATAATTATATAATACATATATATTATAATATATATATATATATGCTATCATTTTGCTTTTTTTTTTAATTAATTTTATTTCTTTTTATTTTTCCCAACAGAGATAAGGAGCTAGTTACAGTATACCTTTTCCAGAAAGTATATGCATATTACCATTCTAAAAATCATCAGATCAACACTCACAGCATACCCTATCCTCAACCTTGGACAAAAGTAGAAGGTACTTCTTGTAGGCAAAAGCAAAAAGAACCAGTACTGATAACTCAGCTTGAGGGAGCCTCAAACTACAAAGCATGAACTCCTCTACAGCACCACTATATTTGTATGACACAACCAGGGGATATTAGCAATGAGAATGTACTAATGATTTGATTAGTGTCTGAAAATTTAATATTTGAAAAATGCTTCATTTTATACAGAAAATTGTTTTGTCCCACTGGGTTCCCTTCCTACAAAACAACATATATTTATCTCAAGGCTGATACATCAAATTTAACACAAGATAACTCACAAACAAATCAAATTGAGTTTTGCTGTGCAGAAATTGCTCTCACACACCAGGAAAAAAACTGTGTTATATATTGTTCACCACCTGTTGTATGAACAGATATCTACATTTTCCATTCTTTTTGAAGTAGCACATCAGTGAATAGATATTCTTATTTTCAGTTCACCTTCTTCAAAGAGTTTATAAGGCTTGCTTAAAAGTTTGCGGCAACATCATTACTGATGTATACTAAAAAAAATGCACAACAGTTTATACACATTACAGGTTGTATTAATTTCTCCAACATCTCATATTCACCTTGTTTCTTTTTCAGTTGCTATTCCAATTAAAATAACAAATCAAAAACTTGCTATGTACAAATAGTAATACACCAAAGATATAAGTGATATCCATCTTCAAATTTGTAGGACCAGAAAAGTTTTCTGAACACATTAAACCTCATTTTTCGTTCATAGATATATATAACCACATTCATATGCACAGAATCTCTCTCTGTTCTGTACAACTATGGTTTCCAGTCATGACATCAAGTAAGACGCATACTAAAAGCTACTGCTGAAGTGATGTAAGTTATTCTTTCCACATTGCATTTTATCAACACGCCTCACAAGTAAATAAAGATATGACACTCAGGTATTAAAAAAATTAAATAAAATCTTTCTGAAGTACAAAAACTTCTTTTGATTAAAAAGTAATACCTCCTATTTTATTTCCATGGAAAGTACAACAAAGAGCACAGTAACACTACTAGACAGAGCAAAATCATGGACACAAAACACTGTTTTCAACACGGTCACCACCATTAGCTTTGCATTTTCACCAGTAAAGACCAACAGCCTGCATAACATACCTGTAAAAATTTGCACAAACAGAGATGATCTTCCATATCCCAGATGCTGCGATCAT
Organism: Callipepla californica brunnescens; assembly: GCA_023055505.1. Classification (NCBI taxonomy): domain Eukaryota; kingdom Metazoa; phylum Chordata; class Aves; order Galliformes; family Odontophoridae; genus Callipepla; species Callipepla californica. The sequence goes on along the minus strand of JALIRH010000023.1, from coordinate 5,080,976 downwards.
GTAGTTACTAGGAAAATGTTGTCCACACAGTCCATCTTTGTCAGCTCTAATGGAAAGCTGAAGGCACAAAATCCAAGACTATAGAATGGGTGTGGTAAGACAGTACAGCCAGAACTATTAGTGTGCTCCAGTCTTCAAACCTGTATGGGTCCAGGTGTTACCATCGTGCAAGGGAAGTTTGTCTTCTCATGAGAATAGACTCTGGAAGTTCATGCCTTCAGCTTAGGTGGAGTTGTGATGCAGCAGTCAGAACTGATGACTTTCCAGGTATCAGGGAATCCAGAAAGGTCACCTCTTTCCTGTCCTAAAAGACATGTTCTACTGGGGGCTGTGAATTACACTTTCTCTTGGAGATGAAATAGACACATCACCACTTCTTGGACTGCTCTTCTGACTTTGTCCCCTAGTGGTAGCACTGCATCTTATCACAAGTAATGGTGATAACTATCATCTTCAGCCTTTTTCTGGTTTAATGGGTTCCAACAAACTTGCATATGATGATCTTTCTGTGCCAGTGTGAGTAATCATGGGACACATCTGCCACAAATTTGCAAAATGCTAATGTTGCAACCATCTTTTCCAGTGCACTGAAGACAACATTCAGTTCCCTGGTCATAATTCACTAATTTGTGTGGATAGACACACCCTTCATTTCATAGTGTTCTAAGAGCTGTGCATGGCCATCTGGAACACTACTTGTCTTTCATGTCACTGGCACATTATTGAAATTCATCTTTCACCACCTCAGTGTGCTCACATTCACTTTTTGGTCTCCATCAACATTCAGCAAGTGTCAGTGAGTATCAGGGGGTACAACTTTTTCCACAAGGAGGAATTTAGTTCCACACCTTTGCTTCCTATATACATAGGATGGAAAGTACCATCATAATAGCAGGGCAACAAAGTCTTTAGCTACAGCAAATGAGAGTGAGCCTCAGTACAGTTGCCATGGACACAGAAATGAAAGAAAAGCACTCTTTACCTTTAGAAGGCCTCAGGTAAGCAGGGATCTCCAGAAAGAAATACCCTCACCTCTGCTGCCAACACTTAGGTGAGGTCTGAGAAGAGGTGGATCCTGGCTCCACCCATTCTGGTCACTCAGCTACATTGCAGACATCTGAGCTCCCATGGGCTGGCTTTGCCTTCCCACCAGGTGCTCAATCACTCTTTCAGTCTGTGATTCAGCATTTCCACTACAGTACTTCTATGTCACATACCATTTAGTCAAACTGCATCTCTGATATCATTTGTTGCTTGGGAACCAAATGTAATGGAATACTGAAGGGAAGCTTCAACATTTACTGCCATATCACTGACATCCTCTTCTAATGTTACTGGCCAACACTGTAGAAAAGGAAACAGCCGAGGAGCAGCCCTCAAATATTCTATTAAAATTCATAGTAGTTAAATATATGGCTTGAATACAAAAAAAAAAATTATGTGGTTTACATTACCTAAATAATAGTTTTCAAAATTATAATTCAGAATTTGAATATTTAGAAAGCGGGTGTTGAAAAAGTAGTCTGAGCATCATTAATTTCTGTTGCTACCCTCTATTTATGTGTACCTTCGATAATTACGGAGCTAATTTTTTGCATGACATTTCTTTCAAATAAAGAAGACGACTTACTCTGAGAAAGGCATAGATACATGTTGTGGTGACAGTATACCTACATATGTCATCATTTGGAAAAAACAATAACAACAACAAAAGCTCTACTAGCTAGGTTTTTCTGTGAAGGTCTTTAATTTCAAATTCAAGTTAAATATCATGTAATAACACTGGCATACTTGCATTTCATCACAGTAAATGTGACATCATGAAATGACTGCTGTGTACAGAATAGTAAGAAAGGGTTTTTTAACTTATGTGAACAGTAGAAGAAATACTAGGGAAAATGTGTGTCCTCTACTAATAGGGGTGTTCTGGAAACAGGGTTTGCAGAGAAGGTAGAGATGTTGAACACTTTCTTTGTATCTTCGTTGTGGTAACTCCCCCTTGGAACTCTTGGAGCATGGGTGTGAGAGGGTCTGGTGAGGGAGGAGATAGTCTGAGAGTGTCTATGCAACATCAGTGTATGTAAATCCAAGGGTCCTGATGGGATGCATGCACGTGTGCTGAGGGAGTTGGCAGAGGTGATTGCTGAACCACTCCCTGTCAACTTTGAGAGGTCCTAGAGAATGTCACTCCTGTCTTCAAAAGGGCAGGAAGGAAGATGTGGGGAAATGTAAGCCAATCAGCCTCACCTTTGTCCTGGGAAAGGTGATAGAACAGTTTGTTCTGGATGCTGTCTCCAGGCAGATAGAAGAGAAGAGAGTTATCAGGAGTAGTCAGCATGGGTTCACCAGAGTGAGGTCAAGCTTGACTAACCTGGTGTCCTTCTATGATGTCATTACTGGCTGAGTGGATGTGGGGGAGCAGTGGATTTTGGCAAGGCATTTGGCACTCTCTCCTACAGCATCCTTACAACAAAGTTGAGGAAGTGTGGAACAGATGAGTAGACAGTGAATTGGGCAGAGAACTGGCTAAGCAGCAGAGTTCAGAGGGTTGCGACTGGCAGCACAGAGTCCATTTGGAGGCTTATACTTAGAGGTGTTTTTCAGGGTCTCCTTGACAAGGGGATAGAGTCCACCCTCAGCAAGTTCACCAATTATACAAAGCTGGGAGGAATGGTTGACATGCCTGAGGGCTATGCTGCCATTTAGCAAGACCTGGACAGGATGGAGAGTTGGGCAGAAATGAACCAGATGAGGCTTAACAAGAGCAAGTGTAGAGTCTTGCACCTAGGGAAGAAAAGCTGCATGCACCAATACAGGTTGGGGGATCATCTGCTGGAGAGGAGCTCTGAGGAGTGTCCTGGTGGACATCAAGTTGGTCATGAGCCAGCAGTGTGCTCTAGTGGCCAAGAAGGCCAATGAGATCCTGGAGTGCATTAATGACAGTATGGCCAGCAGGTCAAGGGCGGTGTTCCTCCCCCTCTACTCTGCCCTAGTGAGGCCTCACCTGGAGTACTGTGTCCAGTTCTGGGCTCCTCGGTACAACAAAGACTGGGATCTCCTGGAAGGAGTCCAGCAAGGACAAAAAAATGATAGAGGGACTGGAACACCTTCCTTATGAGGAAAGGCTAATACCTGGGTCTGTTCAGCCTCGAAAAAAGACTCAGAGGGGATCTGATCCACATCTATAAATATCTAAGGAGTGGGAGGCAAAGGGATGAGGCCGAACTCTTCTCAGCATTGTGTGGCAATAGAACAAGGGGAAATGGCCGCAAAGTGATGCATGGGAACTTCTTTACAATACAGGTGATGATGCACTGGCACAGGTTGCCCCAGGAGGTTGTGGAGTCTCTTCTCTGGAGATGTTCCAGACCCACCTGGATGCTTACCTGTGCAACCTGGTCTAGGGAGCTGCTTTGGCAGGGGGGTTGGACTAAATGATCTCTAGAGGTCCTTTCCAACCCCTACAATTCTGTGATTGTGTATAATATAAAATTTTATTCATGCTGTCTGAAGATGTTTACCCTACTTTCACCTGGGATGTTTTGATTTTAGGAGAAAAACTACATTGATAGCTGTCTCATCTTACTCAGTGGATTCTAAGAGAGATGTATCTTTCAGTGTCTCCTGAGTCAGCAGGTGTTGCTACCACAATGGAGTCATCCAAGATTCAGGAATAATACAAGTCAATACCTTGAGAGATTTCTAACACCAACTAATAATCAACTTGGAAGTAAAATTGGCTAATTTGATAATAAAGATTACTAAATATTAGAGGTAAGACAATATGAGTCAACAACTAGTACAAAGATTGGAAGAGTAAACAAAGAAAGAGAAAAGAGAAAATGAGGAAAGATGGACAGACAAATGGGCACACAAAACACAGTAAAGCGAATTGTTTACCACTCCTTGATTCAGCAGTGTCTTGGTGTCAGGTGCTGATCTTTGGAAGTGTTGTGCCATTCAAGGTTGTGTTGTTCAATTAACAATTATATTCTTTTACTGGAGTCCAGAGTGGTTGAGCCTGCTTTTTTGGAGGCCAGCTGCCTTCAGGGATGTCAGCTGGAACTCTCTTGTTCTTGTCTTCCAGGTCTTGTAAATTTTAAATCAGCAGGGATAAGAGGAAGCAGGGAGTATCCAGTTTGTATCTTGCTTTTGCAGGATACAACAGTATCATCTTCCAGTCTGCTGTACCAGGCTTAACACATATGCTCCCAGGCCCCATCTTCAGCCCAAAAGCACTGCTGAACCCCCTCCTCTGAAGGCAAACAGCTCTAAATAAATTATTTTAAATGTAAAACTGTCCACAAGGTGTTGTTGATTGCCTCAGGTTGTGATTTGAGACATTACCAGTGCATGGGAACTCTTGAATCACAGCCTGAACCACTGATTGATCGCCTGAGGTAAACACTGAGTCAGCTGCAGGAGTACAGGTAAAGGCAATTCATCTGTGTGACCAGAAGGCGTGGAGTCTGGCTCCTCCTCTCCTAGACGCCATTTAAGGGCAGACCACCACTAGAGAAGGATCATTTTTTGGATATCACTCCTTTGGAGTTTCCTATTGTGAGCCTAGAACACAGGGGAGCATTTTCTCCCTTTATTTTGGTTGTCTCTTTTCCATCATGATATTTAGCGTAACTATACCATCTATAAAATATCTTGGCTATAATACCATTTTGTATTATTCATTGAGTTACTCTCACAGCTTACAACTGGTCTCGGGCATTAACGTATCATACAGCACCATGTGGAAAAGAAATTTGAAAACAAGGTAGATTCAGTTGGTCAGTCTCTGCTGCTTGTGGATTAGCTGATATCTGTTGGCCAGTGGTGAGCGATTTCTTGTGCATCACTTGTTTTCTCTCTATATATTGTTATCATAACTATTGTTTTCTTTTCCCTCATCCTTTTCTCTGTAATAGGTAAATAACTTTGACCTCAACCCACAAGTTCTACTTTGTTGGTTTTTTTTCTGTTTCTCTTCCATAGCCCATTGAGAATGGAGGGGAAGGAATGAGCAACTGTGAGCAGATGTGCTTAACCTGACAAGTTAAACTACAACAGCACTGAAAAAATCATACGGTAAAATTTTACATACATCAGTTACTGCAAAATTTATTGTAGAAGTTTGCTGTGTATGCTATGAATGTAAAGGAACATAACATAATCACAGCTCCATTCTTTGGAAATGTAACATCCCCCATGGGACCATCTAAAGAGATGGGACGTAATAGCATTGCTGGAGAAAGCAATCTATAATAGGTTGTTAAAACAGATACAGTTGTGAGAGTCTAACAAAATGTCACAAGGACAGATAGGTCAGAAGGGACATACAAAGCATCACAAATAATAAAGGTGTTTTACTAATGAGAGGAGGGAGGAATATTCATATGTGAATATGCATATGTGAATATGCATAAGGGAGACAGATTATTAAATAACTGGGAAAAGATCACCTGGCAAAAATCTTCAGCATGAAAAGAATGAGAAACTGCCAATCAAAATGTTTCTGTATGGGGTACTTTCAAACCCTTGCAAGAGATTAATGTATGTTCAAGTTGAAGACATTGATGCCGATTGAGGAGACACATTTAGAAATGAATTAAGATGCCTCAGCTTTTTATTACAGCAGTTTTTTTCTTCTAAGTTCATAAAATCAAAATCAAACTTTTTCCAGTGAACTGAAGAGTATGTCTTTTTCAGTACAGCAAGATTCAAGTTTTGCTGTTGTTTTTATTCCTTAGAGTAATTCTCTGATATCAGAATTTAACAGAAGACACAGACTGTTTTATTCAGTACTCTCAAATTTTCTAAGATTGTTCTATTTGGAATCTCATGTCTGACAACACAGAAGGTGTTCTGTCCTTACTTTTCCACGATGTTTTGAGGGAATAGTAGGGGGAGGATTTTGGAACTTTCTGAACAACAGACGGGTTCCAGCTGGTAACTAATAGAAACAGATTCTCAGCCAAAACAGGAAGAATAGTAAGAAGCCAAAGACTGGAGGAATGTATATTAATGCAGTATGTATTAGCCATATGTCGGCTCATATGAAGCTCCATGAACATGTATGCACTTCCTTGATATTGACTTAGTCTGGGTAAATGAAAACAAGATTTAGAAATAAAATATAATGCTATTTGTTAAATGAGCTAGTGCTGAATGTATCCACTTCACCAGTCAATTTCCATTTCAAAATAAAGTTCCTCATACAGAAGAGCTGAGTGAGTGACTGAACAATACTGAGTAGCTGCAGCAGACTATGATGAAGAACACGAACAAGAAAACTTTTGAGTCAAACTTTCCTTTATTGGACAGCTTGGATTGTTTGGATTATGAGGTCTCTGTAAGACTGGCAGTGCTACACATCAATTGCAGATGAATAGTTGCTGAGTAATTATGCTACAAAGAACACGTGATATTTTGTTCTGTGGTTATTTCCTTCAGTGTTACAACAATGTGAACTTTTTTCTCATTTCTCTCAGAAATAACCAGTTTTTTGTTTTCAACCTAAACAAAACCTCATGTAATGTTTAGGGACTTGTGCATGCTGCAAATAAAATGATTCCATCCATGAAAGACTTGAAATAGAGCAAACTTTTACAAAGACAGATAATATTTTATAGATTAATTCATTTCACTTGATAATTTTGTTGTGAGGTAGTTGTTTCATTGTTCAGTTGTTTTTTAAATATCTTTACTTTTCTGGGACTTGTTAATGAATTCTTCATTAAAATACCAGCTTGTGAATAACAATACATTTTATTCACTGAGAGAAATAGAGACATGCATATAGTTATTATTCCATAGGTAACTGACAATTTTACCTCTGCAATTAATGCCAGAGATATGTGTTTTTGAGTATAAAAATAATAAAATAAAGAGGTCAAGATAGAGTAGCCACAGTGAACTAGCTATCCATATAGAGTTCTCAAGTTATATAATAAGATTTTTATTGTCATTTTGGTCAGTTTCTATACAATTTGGAATTCTGTTTTTGTTAATAAAATAAAAGTTCACCTCACCAACGTGATTGAAACCTGCAAGCATTATATGACTTTTATCACATTAGTATATTTCTGATGACATTAGAAATTCAATTTATGACAGGAAAGTCACAGACTGTATGGCTAAGTTCTTAGTGGGAAATAGCAGTTAGAAGTGTTATATGAAATATGCATTATTTTGCAAGACTTCAAGCTTTTTTTGTTACAAAATTACAGGTTTTTGGAAGATGCTTGCTGGTATAAAGAACTATGTTATGTTTTTTTCTTTTTTTAATAAATTTATCTGCTGTATTTTTTTTTCTTTCATGCTTATTTATTCTTAAAAGTAGATTTTTATTTCCTCTTTAACAATTTTATCATATACTTCTATTTTTGGAATTTGAAGATTTTCATAAGACAATGAATCAAAATCTGACCTAAGAACTAACCTAGAAAATTAAAATGTTTCAGTCGGGTTCAGTCCTTTAATAAATAGATAGCGCATTGATAGCTAAATACTTATGCTCTGTATAAGAACCAGAGATAGAGATACTAAAATGATATGAACTCTCATATTCACATTCATTTAAAAATATCTTTTGTGTGTGTATATATGCATATATACATTCAAACTATATAATTAGGAAATATATAATCATTATATATTTTATATATAACAATTGCACTGAAAACATTATTTTCCTTATTCATATACAAGCTAAATAAGTTCTATCCAGATTTTTTTTAACTTTGCTCAGAGATTTAAGACTTTTTTTAATGTAAATCCGAGTAACTTGCATCATTCAAAGCAGTTTGTAGCAAAAACAACTAAAGAGCTAATTGATGTCTTTCTCAGTCTAAAAGTTTTTAAAAGATAGGAATTCCATCTACTATAAAATGTATAGTTATTACTGCTTATTTGTTCTTCCTAAATTATGGACATATTATTATCCTTATATCAGAACCAGATTCAGGGCTTTAATATCCTGAATACAATACTAAAAAACAGACTGGAATTAAGAGATAAAACATCAAGGGATGCAGGCATAAGTTATTTTCTAATAGGTGGAAATATTATCCTATGGTGTAAATACATTCACAATCTCTTGGTAGTGATTTTCTCATACAGAGTGCATGATGAAACTCTTGCAGTCTCTTACAGAGATTACTGACCTTGACAAGCCTCTAATCTGATCCAGGATAAAAACTCCCCTGCCAATTGCAGGAGAAAGGTTGTGCTTCTGGAACACCACTCTCAGACTTCACTGATTCACTGACAGCATACTCCCTGTTCCAGAGCAGGGAGTCAATATACAACTTCTCATCTCCTAAGGGAAAAGATAGTTTAAAGTCTTAACTCCCATGCTTTCCATTAAGCACTAATTAGTTCATATTTACGCAGCTGTGTGGATCAAGCTGGCTTCTGGTCACAATTATCACCATTTTTTTATCTTGAAGTTGCTGGCATGAATCATACTGGAATGTTTCCTGCAAACTTCTGCAGAGCAAAAAACTGTTTTCTGTCCTTGCCACCAATCACCTCAAAAGATGGTCCTCATTAGCATTGCAGATATAGTCACCATATTAGCTTCAGACTAGAAATTATTTGATACTCTAGTATTAGCTATTCAACCAGAAGTTCAGTATATCAGTTTGTTTTGAGATTAATAGTACCTATTACTTTGGGACCACAAAGATAACCCAACATTTACTTTCAAATACATTAGGTGGCAAAGCTCATAAGGAATAGTTCATACATTACGGTCAAGCTTGTAATCAATTGCTTATTGCTTGTTATTAATATTTTTTATTTGAATTCCATATTTTCTTAAGTTTATCCAGACAGTTGCAAAAAACTGGAAGAATATTTTTCCAACAGTGTAGTTCCAGTCCCTAAGAGGTATACAGGGCTTCATGAAATGCAGTCAACATGCAGAGGGCTAACAGTAAGTTGGTACCAGTCCTTGTTCTTCTCATTCTTCCACTCTGACTGTAAACACTGAGAGCTTCAGAAAGACTCAGATGGTATCTTAGATCATCATGGCAGGTCTTTTTGTTGATGTTCCTTGTTTGCTTGTTTTTGTTTTATGTGGATTTGTCAGAAGTAAGTAAAGATTCTCCCTAGATGAGGTGACAAGGTGGCCAATGTCCTATATGTCTGTATGCTTCGTAAGGCCTGTGGCATAGATATCACAAACCAGTATGAAGTCAAAATATTGCAGATTCAAAAGAACGTAATGCTCTACAGTGTAATCAAAGACTTTGAGATTAAATAGAAAAAAAAAAAAAAAAAAAAGGTTTTATTGTCAGTCCTAACAGCGCTGTCATCTATAGAGCATCTCTGAAGCTAATTTTTTTTAAATTGACTACTTCTTGGCTTATATCTAAGTGTGACTTGTTTTATTAAACTAAGCAAGTTTTTCCAACACAAATTACTTATTAGGAATTATTCCATAATAATACATAATTACACATATTAATTATTAGGAATATTATGTCTCTTATAAGTTCATAGAATCATAGAATCTTTTAGATTGGAGAAGATCTCTGAGATCATCTAGTTTGACCATCAACCCATCACCACCACGACTACTAAGCCATGTCCCTCAGTGTCTCATCCGCATGTTGCTTAAACACCTCCAGGGGCAGTGACCTCACCACAGAATCACAAAGCATCAGGGATTGAAAGGGACCTCAATAGACCATCCAGTCCAATGCCCTTGCCAGAGCAGGAACACAAGAACATGAGTAGGTCACACAAGAACATGTCCAGGGTTTTGAAAGTCACCAGAGAAGGATGCCCCACAGCCTTTCTGTGCAGCCTGTTCCAATGTTGCATTTCCCTCACCACAAAGAAGCTCTTTTCTCATATTTATGTGGAACCTGCTTGCACTAATTGCCCCTTGTCTTACAATTGTATGTCACTGAGAAGAGCTTGGCTCCATCCTCCTGACACACACTTCCCTGAGCAACATGTTCTAATGCCTTACCATTCTTTCTGAGAAGAAATTTTTCCTGACATTCAACCTAAGTTTCCCCTGGCGCAACTTAAGACCATTACCTCTTGTTCTATTACAAGTTATCTGAGAAAAGCAGCTATTCTCCAGGTCACTATAATTTCCTTCCAGGCAGTTATAAAGAGCTATAAGGTTTCCCCCAAGCCCCTTCTCCACATGAAACAACCCAGTTCCCTCAACCTCTCCTCATAAAACCTGTACTTCATATCCCTCATCTGCTTCACCATCTTTCTTTGGACATGCTCTAGGGCATTAGTGTCTTATAGTCAGGGGTCCAAAACTGAACACGCTACTCAAGGTGAGGCCTCACTAGTGCTGAGTGCAGAGGGATGATCATCTTCCTGGTTCTGATGACCACACTATTTCTGATACAAGCCAGGATGTCACTGGATTTCTTGGCCATGTGTGCACACCATTTGCTCATATTCAGTTAGCTGTCAACTAGCAACCCTGTATTCTTTTATTCCATGAAGCCTTCTAGCCACTCTGCACCAAGCCTGCAGTGTTGTACAGACTTCTTGTATCCAAAACGCAGGACTCAGAACTTGGTCTTGCTAAAGGTCATATGATTGTCCTCAGCTATCAATTCAGCCTGTCCAGATCCCTCAAACGGCCTTCATACCCCCCACACAGACACTTTCTCCCTTCTTGGCGTCATTTCAACCTATTGAGGGTGTGCTCAATCCCCTCATCCAGATTATCAGTAAAGATATTGAACAGGACAGGCCTAAATACAAACCTCTGGGGAACATGTGACAAGTCACCAGCTGGATTTAGTTCCATTCACCTCCACTCCCTGAGCCCAGCCCTCTAGCCAGATTTTCACCTAGTGAATAGTACTTTTGATAATCCACACATCATAAAAGGTTTCATTTTCAAAATATTTCATATTAAAATGCCACTATTTATTCTTCTCTTAGTTTTGTTCCAGTTGTTAAAAGAGTCTCATTTTGTGGACAAACATTGTCTATTGTTGCTTACCAGAGAATTTTTTATCTAAAAGTACTGAATGTTTGTGAATTGATTAAAAATAAGGAATTATTGCAATTAATGTTTGTACAGTTGTGTAGAATATAGTTGCATTTTTAAAATGTTGTGACTTTTATCTCCATACTTCATCCTGTCTAGAGTCCTCCCCTTGGGTTTATGCTAATCTCAGAAAATATAAAAGTTACAGAAGTGAGCCAGGTGATAGGAAAATAATGTTTTTTTAAAACTTTGATCCATGTGAATTTTTAAAGAGAAGCTTTATTAATATTCACTCCAAATATACCTAGATGAAAAATCTTCTCTACAGAAGTCTCAAAATAAAGTTAATATAACATTAGTAAGTTTTGCTGCATACCTGAAATCAGCCAAAAATTTGTGTGAATTCATTGAATTGTTTTTATGAGATTGAACCAGCTTTTAAAAATGCATTTCACATGCAAGCAGTGACTGGGACAAAGCTCACACTATAACCTTTGGTAACAGAATTCCACGCATCACCACCTTTCTCTAAGATAGACTAAATACTACTGAAATATGCTGACTATGATAAACATTTTTTTTCCTGATTTCATCAGTGAATTTAAAGAAAAGAAAAACTGTAGCAAGGATAAAGAAAATACTTATACTGATGTTCTCTCTAATATCTCACTAAAATGCCTTGTTTCTAAAAAGTATCCTAGTGGTAAGCTTTGTATCGGGCAGAAATGTTACCTCTTCATCAAAATTCTGAATAATTTTACATGAAAGAGTGCTGAAGCAGGGAAGAACTCAGTATACACAGACCCTAGCTCAGCTGATGCAACCATAATGTAACCTCACAAAATGTAACTTCTGCTGTTTCTCTAGTCCTAGCTTTTGATGCCAGTGAAATCCTTTTCTGTAAGAGCAAATATTTTGTGTCACTAAAATATCTACAGAGGTAACTGAGAATTTGTTTAATATAACGAAGAAGTGATACATAAAAATAATAAAAGTCAGATGTTAGATTTCATTGCTAAGGTATTATAAAGTGGAAAAATGATGCAATAAAGAAAAAAAAGTGCATTCAATGAAGAACCCTACATAAATTCCCATTTAATTTCTAGACAGATCTGCAGTCAATTAACATTTTTAAAATGTGGTCATTTGCTGCCCAAAGTTTAATGTCACCAGGAAGCTTCAGCTTCAACAAAATGAACAGTAGAGAGCTTTAACATCTGGGAAGGAGTTCAGCAGGGCTGAATTATGCCACTGCATCTGTTCCAGATTTATACTGAAATGGTAATGTACATTTATCTTGATGGTTACAATAGAGGAATTCAAATTAGAGGAAGCAAATACTATAACGTCGAGTATGCTGATGATGTCCTTATCACTGAGTCTGAGTAATCACTTTGCAAGCCAGTAATGAGAGTGGCTGCAACTAGTTTGGGTTGAGAATGCCAGGGAATATAAAAAAGACAAAGGAGCAACACAGAGAAGTGGAAAGCTAAATATTACAACAAAAGGAGATCAAGAAGTTGAACAAGTTGAAAGTCTCCACAAGCTTTTTTTATTGCAGGAATATGAAATTGAACCATACCCAGATGACTATACCATTAGCTGTGAAATAAATAAACAAAGAGAGTCTGGAAAGAAAATTGAACCATTTTTTATATCTGATAATGTGTCTAACCTAACAGTGAGCAGTAAGTCATGGTTATAACCTTCATTTTCAATTTTATTTTACCTTTCTGATTTATGTTGTTACAAAATATGTTCAATTTTTTATTCCTTTAACATCATTTTTGTTCGTTTGAATGTATATTATGATGATAGTGTGAATGTGGAAAGATTATCGCCTTTCTAAATGATACTGAAAATCCAACTGTTAGAAAAATTGTTGCAAATGTATTTCTACACTTTATGAACAATTATTTTACCTTTATATCAAAAGCAAGCAGACATTATGCTATCTGCCATACTGACAACATAACAAACTACTACCAGCTAATAAACACACCTGCAGAATTTGCATTCAGACAAAATCCACTTACAAAATACATTGCTTACTACCAGAAAAGCAGATTATAAGCCTTTTAGTTGAAAGGAAAAAAAAGATATGTTGTATAGTCTGTTCTGACTATTTGAAAGATAGGTAAATAAAAATGTTTTAGATAAAAAGTAAGAGGGAGAAGGAAAGCAAACAAGACCAAAAAGAGGATACAATGCAGGATACAAAGCAAAGTCAATTAGGAAATCCCATGTTACTAGCAGGTAAAGCAGAGTCAGTAATCCTCAATTTATACACATCCATAAAATGCTGATTTCTGTAGAATCACACCATCTTATCCTGTCTATATACTAAAAGAAAATATTGATTGGGGAAAAAATAGAATATATACTCACTCTTTCAGACAAATAGATCTTGATAGAGTCATAGAATCATAGAATTACTCATGTTAGAAAAAACCTCAATCAAGTCCAATCTCAGTTTAACCATACTACCCTAACTCTAACAACCCGCCACTAATCATGTCCCTGAGCACCACATCCAGATGGTTTTTTAAACACATTAAGGGATGGTGAATCCACCACCTCCCTGGGGATCCTATTCCAGTGCTTAACAACCCTTTCTGTTAAGAAGTTTTTTCCTTATATCCAAACTAATCCTCCCTTGGCACAACTTCAGGCCATTTTGCCCCTGTTCTGTCACCTGTCACCAGTGAAGAGATCAACCCCATGTGAAAGAAGACAATTGTTTGTCTTATGTGGAAACACCGATGCTTTATTCTGGGGAATGGAGTAGAGGAGCAGTAACCCAGGGAGGTGCAGCAGTGAACAGTGATCAGCTCATGAGGTCTCTCCTAACAAAAGGCCTCTCAGGGGAGCAGCAAACAGTGATCAGCTCGTGAGGGTTCAGATGGTAGAACACCTCGAGGGAGCAGCAAGGTCCAGAAGAAAGTAACATGTCTCAGGTAGCAGGCCCAGGAGGGAGTTCAACAGTAGCAGGGATCAGCTCATGAGGTTTCTGATCGAAGGGCACCCAGTCTCGTGGTGGTCGATCCCTATTTTATCCTCCATTTTTCCTGCCTACATGACAAATCCCATGCTAGGATGCCAGGCAAGCATCTCATGAGATGGCTATCTCCCCACGGAAATGAGTACCACACAAGAGTGTTCTCATCTCTCTTTCGTTGCCCCAGGATGTGCCCATCTGCTTGTCCCTTAGACATAGGATTTTGCAACTCTTGCCCAGGACTATCTTGGACATGTTCATCAGCAAACTTTGAGGCAATGGTATATAATAATAGTCTCTTACAAGATCCAAAAGCCAGGAGCTGTCTCTCCAAAAAGAGCTGACTAGACCACTTTGGATGTAATACCCTCATTAAGAATTTAGAGAGGAAAAAAAGTGTGGAGGAAAAAAGAAGTCATCATTGTGAACTGAACAACACAACCTCCATCGACCTATTGCTACTGGAGATAAGTACCTGAACTATGAACCTCGTCGGACCCATGGTGGTGACTGTATCGCTCTTGATTTCTACCAAGACTCCTTGATTTTTTCTCTTTTTTCTATTGCCCAACTTCCCTTCCCCATATCCCTAAGCAGCTAGGATTTGTAATAAATTGATTGGGCTAACATTTGACTGGTTGTGTCTTAACCTCGCCAACAGGTATACTTTGATTAAAAAGAACCTCTTCTCCCTCCTATAAATTGGAGTGAGACACCCCACTCTCACTGCAATTACCTTTCAGGTATTTGAACAGAGCAATAACGTCTCCCCTCTGCCTCCTCTTCCCCCAACTAAGCCCCAGTTCCTTCTGTGGCACCTCATAGGGCATATTCTCTGAACATAGTACTCAAGGTGGAGGCTCACCAGTGCCAAGTACAGGGGCAGGATTACTTCCCTACTCCTGCTCACCACACCACTCCTAAGACAAGCCAGGATGCTATTGGCCTTCTTGGCTACCTATTGAAATTCATACAGTTTCTCTTGGCCCATCAATCCAGTCTATTCAGGTCCCTCTCTAGTGCCTTTCTATCCTCCTGCAGATTAACACTCTCCCAATTTGGTGTCATCTGCAAACTTACTGAGGCTGCACTCAGTTCCCTCATCAAGATCACTGATAAAGATGTTGAATAGGAGTGGCACAAGTACAGAGCCCTGGGGACACCGCATGTGACCAGCTGCCAACTGGATTTAGCTCTATTGACCACAACTCTCTGGGCCCAGCTGCCCAGCCAGTGTTTCATGAGAGGAGTATATGCCCATTCAAACCATGCACATATAGCTTCTCCGTGAGGATGCAGTGAGGGACAGTGTCAAAGAATTTACTGAAATCCAGGTGGACCACACTGACAGCCTTAAATTCATACACTAAATGGGTCACCTTGTCATAAAATTAAATCATTTTTATAAAACAGGATCTACCATTAGTGAACCCATGCTAACTTGGACTGGTCTCATGGTTGACTTTTAATTGATCTATGATGGCTTCTGATATTAACTATTCTGTAACCTTCCCTGTCTCCAAGGCGTGACTGATTGTCTGTAGCTACCAGAATCATCTTTCCGGACCTTTTTGAAGATGAGCGTCACATTTGCCAGACAAGGGGAAATGATCACAAACTGAAGCACTGAAACTTCTATATGAATGTGCACCTACCTGTGCAACCTGGTCTAGGGAGCTGCTTTGTCAGGGGGGTTAGTCTGGATGATCTCTGGAGGTCCCTTCCAACCCCTACAATTCTGTGACTGTGTGATTCTGTGATATTCTAGGGTGCAGTCCATCTGCACCTAAGTTTGTGACTGCCCAGCTCACATAGCAGGTCCAAAATTGTCTTATCATGAATTATGCAGGGCTTATTCTATTCCCCATCCCTAACTAGTCTTACTATTAAAGACTGAGGTGAAGAAGGCAACTAAATATAACTAAAGATTTTAAACAGAACAAATTTTTAATACAGACTGGAACTATACTGCTTTGGGTCCCTGTTTTTGCCATTTGCTTCTGAAGTGAAATGTATTTGCACATACTGTGAAAATCTCATGTAAATAAGGTATTTATAACTGATAATTGTTGGAGCCATAAAGATACTTAAGAAAAACTAGTTTCATTTTATAGGAACTGTTCGTTCTACAAGTCACAAATATTATATTTTTAAGATCCAAACCTTAAACCTACACTTACTTTTTTTCCCAGAATGATGAGGGGAAAAAAAAACAAAACACAATGACCAGGAAATTAAATTCAAAAAGACATATTCTACAAATACTCAGTACATTACTCATTCCACTATTGTTTACTAACATTTATGTTGAAACAATGGCAATTAGTCACATCATACAAACTACTAAGTGCTAGCAATATTTGATTGTAATTTAAGAGTAATTTGTACAAATAGAATAACTATCTAATGCTGAGTAATTAGAAAAAGGATAATGAGATAATGTAAAATAAGAACTGACATACAACTTCAACTTCCCATGAACTAGTTCCTTTCAGAGCTTAGTTTTTGACACTAATATATAAAAGCTTATTTGCACACCTGTTTCAAAATAGGATGTGGAGGCAAAATCAGAATCAATGAAAATACAGACACTGACTGTTATGCACAACTTCTCCACCTTCAGTTCAGGTGGCACACAAATGTTTTTTTTTAATATGGCATGGATTTTGATTGTATGCATGCAATTAATCACATATTGCATGTAAAACTACAATAATACCCACAATTCTAGTCCCATGCCTCCCAGTCAATTTTATCTTTCCCTCCAAATGGAAAATGGAAATTGAAAAATGAAGTCTTCTGGGAGTTGTCGTTCATTCTTTCCTTCTGAGACTAAGAGATCAGAAATATTGGCAATCCACAGGACTGAAGTATTAACTCCTTAATTCCCAGTGCACTGCATGATGTTATGATACAGAATACAGATGAAAAACCATGAAAACCATGACACAGAGAAAAAATTACATACTTAATATTGTCATATACAAAACAATAGACTTGGGTTAAAGAATCAAAATATTGTTCATGTTTTTAGCTATTGACTCTCTTCATAATTAAAAAGAATAATGTTAAAAACAAATTAGTCAGCAGCAGACATAGCTGGAAGAAGAAATGCTACATGTGAAAGTTGAAAAAAAAAGTAAAGTTAAGGGTCTTCTAATATTAAAAAACAGTCCTGAAGTATCTGAAAGTATACCACTGAAATATTTCAACATATCAGCAGAAGAGTATAGGAGCTCTAGAACCTCTGATCAAACCACTAATAACTTAGGAGACTGTCTGAATTTGTTTCTGAATGATAAGTGAAAACATTCTAATATTTCTGGTAATTTTTTTTTTTTTTTTTTTTTTTGTCAGAGCAAAAGAGAACAAAGGAAAGGTAACAGATTGGGGTATAACAAAAGTCTGTCTAGACTGAAATCACAGGTATGACATTTTGAGAAGAAGGCATTTATGGCAAAAGAAATAATAAAATAATAAAAAATAATAAAAATAAAAAAAAATAACAAAAAAAAAGTGTTTTAGGAGACATCTTGACATAAATTCAAGTCTCTGGCTTTCTTAAGCGTAGTCACTTTTGGACCCAAAAGTACATTTGAATAACTTTCCTTAAAAAGAATCATAAAATCACATTATTTTAAAGATAATATTCTCACATGAAGAGTTGCAACTTCAAAATGTAGTATGTCTCAGATATGAAAGTCATGAACCTAAAGTCTTATCTCCCATTAAAACAGATACAAAGAGCACAATAACTCCATTAGATACAAAACGGTCCTCACTCTTAGCTATGCATTTTCATTCAAGACACTTCTGGTTGTCTACCTGTGCAACCTGGTCTAGGAAGCCTGCTTTGGAAGGGGGGTTGGACTAGATGATCTCTAGAGGTCCCTTCCAACCCCTGCAGTTTTATAAATGAGTGATTCTGTATCATTCAGTTTGGAGTCTGTCTACTTTGGATCTCTGTTTCTGGATCTGGAGATTGTCCATCTCAGCTTGGACTCTCACCTGGAAACTCTCCCTTTCATCTTGGAGACTCCCTCACTCTATTTCAGAGACCCCTTCCCCCTCTGGGGTGGAACTTAGTAAGGCCCAATAAGCATAAGCCAGACCCAAAATAATTTGTGTCTCCTTGGATATGCCTGAGCTGTAACATCCCTGTCTCAAGTATCTGCTCAGGTTGTCTGGATTTTGCAGGTGTTCAGGAGTAAAATTCCATGACACAGGCAATGCCCATTTCTCTTAAGTCTCTCCAAGTCCCTCCAAACTCCCTGCCACCAAACTCAGTATTCTCTAGATTTGGGGAAAGCTTCCGCAAAATATTAGGAATAGAGATACTGAGTGAAATGATGAGCAGTACATTCAGGGAGACTGACAATGTGATCATCAGTCTTTGTTAGCTATTGTTACAAAAATTCATAAGAATTAGAACTCTTTTGTTTGTTTCTTTGTTTTCTTCAATTACTGCTCCTCTACTCCATTCCCCAGAATAAAGCATCGGTGTTTCCACATAAGATAGATTAATAGAGTCATAGAATGGCTTAAGCAGGGAGGGACTATAAAGATTTCCCAGTTTCAAGCATTTGCAATAAGGAAAGTTTATAAACTTCTGGATCAGGCTGCCCACTGCCCCATCAGATCTGGCCTTGAACACAGCTTGAACACGGGTATTCACAGCTTCTCTGGGAAGCCTGTGCCAGGCCCGTATCACTTTCTGAGTAAATTTTTTTCCTAACACCTAACTTAATTTTCTCCTTTTAGTCTAAATCCATTCCCTCTTGTCCTATCACTCACTATTAGGCTGTGAAAAAGTCATTCCCCTTGCTGCTTATAAGCTCCCTTCAAGTACTGGAAGGCTGCAATGAGATCTCCCCAGAGCCTCCTCTCTTCCAAGCTAAAGAAACACAATTTCCTCAAACTTGCTTCATAGGAAAGGTGCTTTAGCCTCTGATTATCTTTCTGGCCGCCTTCTGGACCCACTTCAGCAGCTCCAGGTCCTTCTTGTATTGGGGGAATCAGGCTTGAGCGTAGCAATCCAGACTGAGCTTTCTGAAAGCAGTATGGAGGAGGGATTCACCTCCCTCTCACTGCTGGCCACCCTTCTCCTGGACGCAGCCCAGGATTGACCTTCCAGTCTGTAAGGGCACGGGTCTTTCTCCATAGGGCTGCTCTCACTGAGTAGTTCTTCCAATCTGTACATGTTTGGAATTGCCCTGTCCCCATGCAACACATTGCTCTTGGCCTTCTTTAACTTTGTTAGATTCATGCAGACCTGTGGTTTTAGAGCGCCTAGGCCCCTCTGGATGGTATCCCTTTCCACTATTGTGTCAACTACACCACTCAGCTTAGCGTCATCTGCAAAAATGCTGAGGGTACAGTGGCAATAAAACAATTCTTACAAAAAACTCTTTCAAAGACATTCAAAGTCAGTAAGACTTAAAAGCAGAAAGCTCATTAAATGAGATAGGATAATCTGTTTCTGATCTGATTGCCTTCTAGGTTTTTATTTAAAGTATGCTTATAGTAGGTAGAAGTTCTCTATCATTGTGTAGATTTTCTCTGTCTTACTCTAACGGCAGATCTTCAATATCAGTAGACAAGTCCTGAACTTGTTGCAGTCCAGCTGAAATATCCATCCAGAAGCTTGTATTTTACTGTAAACAAAAAGCTTTTATTTTTAAGTGACCTCTAATTTATTTAACTACTTGACACATTACTTTACTTCAGGGGTCAAATCCAATCTCTCTTTTCAGTAAATATGAAACCTATCCTTGTGGAAATTAAAATCTCTGAAAATCTGAATGGGAAAAATACAAATTTGCTAACATAAAAATCTAGTTGCTAGTGAGGACTTACAGATGCCCATGCTAGCTTGAGTAGATGGTACACTTCTCCAAAACACTTCTGGAGACCAGATACACAAGCGACTTTTTAAAGTGGGATGTAGGGTACGTTTTGAGCATGGGAAAGCACATTATGCTAAACTGATGAGAGAATAAGTACTGAGTACAACACCAAATGATCTAGTATTTGTTCAGTGACAAAGGTATTTTTACTTGATTATTAAGAGAAACAAAGAATAATACTTAATCTGTCTATTCCACGAAACTGAATTTTCTATACCAAGATAACCTGGCAACCTGTGGTGTGGTGACTCTCACAACTAGAATGTAGGAATAGATGGGTATAAGGGGAGGGGGATGTTGCCCTGTACATCAATGACCACTTGGAGTCCATGGAGCTCCACATGGGGATAGATGAGGAACTAACAGAGAGCCTAGATGTTAGCTTCAAAGGGAAGGCAAGGGAAAGAGATATCATAGTGGGAGTCTGCCACAAGCTGCCTGATTAAGAAGATCAAGTGAATGATGCCCTCTGTAAACATATAGGAGCAGCTTCACATTCAAAAAACATGCTCTGCATGGGGACCTCCACCAGCCTGATATCTGCTGGAGAGACAACACAGCATGCACCAGAAATTCAAGAAGTTCCTCAGATGTGTTGATGATAACTTCCTGTCTCAAGTAGTACAAGAACAACAACTTGGAGAAGGTAGATTTGCCTGCTGGAAGTGAAGCTGTGGTCTTTGCTTAGCTACTATTTGACACTCAATAAAAAGTTCTTATTTTGACTATTTATAGAACTGTGTACTTCAGTGATTCTGAAGTACAGACTCTAAATTGTGGTGAAAAAGGTGAGTTAAAAAAAAGAAAAAGAAAAAAAGTGCACTGCCAGTCAGACATTTTCTGTTAACATTCAGTTTGCAAGCCAAATTCACTGCCACAGAAGTGTAGCAGAGTTGTATTACCTGAAAAGGCATTGCTTTGAAACTCTAATATAGAATAAAAAGATGTTGCTTGAAGTACATTATTGTTGATTTAGAAACCAATTAATACAACAGGCTTTCACCGAGGCTTACAGAACAATGGAAAGAGGAATAATACAAAGATAGTTACATGACTAGTTGTTTGCCAAAATAAAAAATGTGGTTTATTAGAGATGTTCAGTGTGGCTTTCATGAAGTAGTTTCATTCCTTATATCTAAACCTATGAGTCCAAACATCTGCTTTAGATGACACATTTTAGACTGTCTTCTGCATTCCAGCAGAATTTAAAACATTTTAGTAATGATCAGTCATTTCTTATCAAAAATTGCTATGTAAAAGCATATAATAATTTAGGAAATATCCTCTGGTTAGAAATTCTATTACTGCAAAAAACACTGATTTGATGGCCTACAATATAAATTCTCCAGTACAGGTAAAACTACCTTTCATCAGTGTGTACTTGCTAGGGGATATTGCATTAAGTTAGTACTTCTCACATTTTGATTGTGACTGTCTTGTTTTAGTCATTGAAATGGCACAGAGAAAAAGCAGTATTAGTTCCTTCTGTTTTCCTCATGTGTTCATATTATAAGTGCTCTGCAGAACCTATACTGATTGGTAATTCTAATAGAAAAGCAAGTTATATCCTTACCTTGACTAAAATAGGATATCTCAAGCTTTTTATGGAAAAAGCTGTATCTGTCTAAGGCACAACTAAAGTAACTGCTTTTAATATCAGAAGAAAAATTCCTATTTTGTAATTCAAGACTTGTATGTACGTAGACAAGAGGTTCAATTAGAAGAGAAATAGGTAAAAATAAATCATTAGGATTAAAGAAAGCAGCAGAATGGAACTAAAAAAAGAAACAAACAAACAAAAAAAAAAACCCTTGTGAAATTAACAAAAAAAAAAAAAAAAATGTATGAAGTGAAAAACAGCCTGTAAGCATCCTTTTCACCTTTTTTTTTTCTTCCCCCTCATCTTTCCTGAGTTTCTCCTCTTTCTCTTTCACTGTCCTTTTGCTATCCCACTCCATTACTCTTTTCTTCGTCTCTTCCCTTTCTCCACTTTCTCCCTTGCCCTTCCCCTTTTTTCTCTCTCCTTTTTGTTTTTCCCCTTCTTTCTCTGTCTTCATTCTGTGCTGCAGATCACTGGTCAGCTCAAGAAACACACTGTTCTTTCCCCTACATGCAGCTGGGAGTAACAACAACTGCTAATAAGAGTGGGATGACAGGTAGGGAAAGACCCAGCTCAGGTTACTGTTTAAGCTGCTGTCAGATCTGTAGCTTGTAGGAGCACTTTGACCAGATAGCCAATGGACAGTTAGAGAAAGAAAAAAATAATTGGTGTAATCTGACAATTTTAAGATCCTGACTCCAAGGCAATGAGAGGTAAACATTAAGTGTTGGTGAACAGGTGTAAAGATTTTCAATGATCAGTGGACTAAGTCTCTTCACTCCTTATCCAGCTCAGTTCAAAGCATTTCAAAGGCATTTTGAACCTTCTCTTCAGAAACATATAATGATGTCCACAGGCTGTCCACAGAAATTATAACTGAAATATATTTGTTTATAAAATAAAATTCTGCCTGCCACCTAGTCTTTGGGTTCTGCACAATTCTGCCTTGCCTTGATTCAAAAATCTTCAAAGTGAATGATTTTAAAAGGTTTCTTATACTTTCATCCTTTTATAGAGAAATTAGGAAGAAAAGAACCTTGTTTGTTTGTTTGTGTAAGAGCACTACTGGTATTTTGAATGCATTTTGATAGCTAGATCCATTACTTGCTTGCTTGTTGCTCAATTTTTCTATGTGAAATAAATTAATTCACTAGGAGAGAAAAAAAAAATCCTCTGCTTTGTAAAATATCAATGGGTTCTGTTACTAGGTTCTCCTTGAAAAAGGAAATTTACTGTGGTGATTCTGTGATTCTGTGAATACACCATGTATGGATCAAAATTTTTCAAGATGAGATATTGTTATTTTTTTACTTCAGACATAACTGTCCTGTGAAGAAAACTGCATCATGTTTTTTGCCAGTAAATGCATTGTCATCATCTACACTGTATTTTTTTCTAATATTCATCCCAACAACTCTCTGTTTTTTACTTACTGATATCATTTCCAATTCACAAATTAATTCTATTTATAATCACTGCTTTTTCTTGTTTATGTTGCAAGGCTTTTTTTTTTCTTTCCACCTTAGGAAGGTGATAAGTTGATGTAAGATATTAAAAAATGATTACACATATTCCCACTACTCTGGGAACATAAGTTATTAATAGTGTAATTTTATCCATAATTAGAATGTTTTTCTTGGTATTATTCTTCTTTTTCCACAGAGACATTCATCTGAACAATGGATGGCTCAATCAAATCTTTGGCTCAATTACATTGTCCAATACCAAGAATACAGTAAATGTAACTTGTTTGCTCTGGTCTACTACAGATGTTGTGTTTGATTCACAAAGTATGTGGTAAGCCTAATACACACTTCTAGACTGGACTTACAGCATCGCTATCGAATGCTATAGACAAATATTCCAACAATTTGGCCGTGTCACTGACTTGAGCAGAACTTGAATTTCATCCACTTCATATCGTCATAAAAAATGAGAAAATGTGGAATGATGAGCAAAGTTTAGAGCTTTCCTGTGTTAGTGGCAGTCCTGAGAACTGTAACCAATCTGATAAATTGCACTGATATGTTCTGAGTGTGAACTTAATAAAACATAGTAGTTTGACTTTCTTATTCCTTTGCTCTTTTGAGTGGAGTAAATAGCCAGTCTTAAGTTATGCTCTTTTTCTACATTAATTGCTTCTAATTTAAAGTTGGTTAAAAAAATCTCAGTCAGCATCAGGTAACATAGACAGCTTTCATCCAGCTGTTTATACTCTTCTAGGGTACGTGTTTTTCCATCTGTTATCTGAAATAGATAACTAAGATAGAAAAGTTTATATATAGTACGAAGTAATATATGTATAACATTTTAAGTGGATATTCAATACATTGCAAAATGCACCATTCAGAAATCAATGTAATAGAAAACTGAAGATGCAGGTATGTCCTAAGCATAACATTATCATCTGATAACTGTCTCACAGCAACCCATCTTATTCAAATCCCTTCGTCACTGTAACATAAATAAACCGTAACCATCAGAATGAGTATACAAAACCATACAGGCTGCTTTTTTAACTAATAAGGGTAATCTTTTAGTTAAGAATAAAAATATATCTTACAAATAAACTTTCCATATCTGTTTATATTCTAGGAACTTCTTTTTTTTTTTTTTTCCTTTTGGCATTTTGCTCACATATACCCCCACATACCAACACATTTTTCTGCCAGGCTGATACCTCTCCTGAGTCTTTAGCCTCCAGTAAATGCCTTTTGTTAATTTATGAAACACTAGAAATAGGCATTTTTGATAAACATGTCAGAGACACTACAATAACACCCCAATCACAATCTTGCAAAACGTGCTGTAGCTCTTGCTACAAGTAGAGTGATTCAGTTGTTTTCTTTGCCCCTTAAGCTAGGCTGTCTCATCTTTTAGACTGACAAAATCTACTTAAGATCATGTTTTATGTCTTCTTGTCCTCAGATAATAATCATAACTAGTATGATATGTAAAATGTGAAAAACATTTCTCTTCCTTCTTATTTCTAGAATGTGAAGAGAAATTCTCAAGAAATCTCTGTCAAATGACATGACATTTCTTTGTATTTGTATTTGTATTAGTTCTTACACTGCTGTTAGCTCCTGAATGAAAATAAGATGACTGTTTTCTCTTCATTGAGATACATTTTTTCTCCATATGGTGTAAAATACATAATTCCATATATGAGGTGTCACGGTAAACCATTCTCCAAGGTACCCCAAAGCGGAGCATTTTTTATTGATTTTTCTGATTCAAGAAACTGTCTCAATCTTTTCATCTTTCAGATTGCTAGGTTTCTTCCGTCTCTTCTAAGTTCATTGTGTGTGTTAATAACAACACAGCTTGGTATTACAGTCTGGTGCACAGCTAGTTTAAATGTGGCTAGGTACTGTGTTGCTCAATTTCAACCCCTTAGGGAAGTTTACATCTAGTCTTATAAATGTTATTCCATACCCTATGAAGGAAATTATGTCCTAATCCTTTTTTGCTGTTACTGGTTATAGATTGCTTGTTGTCTCTGATGTGTTGCAACTGCTAATGTCATAATGACTGGCTTAAAATTCGTGTGATGTTGCTCAAGGTTATAAAGTTTTACCTTACACCAGGAACGGCTGTATTCCATGACTGAGAAGTAATTTTCCTTAGCAGCCCCTCATGAGTTGTAAGACTTGACATCAAGTGATGGTGATGGAGATGATGGAGGTGTATCAAGACAATAACTTCTCATAAGAGCATATTACTGTCATTACTGTTATTTTACAGTTAACTGAAAATTAATGTGTCAGTCAAGAACAAAATCCAAGGGAATCAGAATTAGGAGGGATAAAAAGAAGGGAGTTTAGCACATTAAAACAAACACAAAACAAAAACAACATAAACAACAAACAAAAACAGATAAATAATAGAATGAGAATTGTTTTCGTGTGAGGTTGATTTCATATGTATGGATGCACAGGAGAAGATTGTGAGGCAATGGAAATGGCTGTTCGTATCAACTACAACAGTGCTGCATTGGCTGTTAATCTGCTAGGAAACATCACGGGGATCGTATCTTTTAATTGGTACTATTAATAGCGGTTTCTTAATTGCTCAGTAAAACAGCTGATCAGATCTTAACAGGTTGCATGGCAGTCTAAAGAGAGGAAGTGTGTTGCATGTCTTCGTCTCTTTGACCTAATTGTCAAGCATGCAGGGGTGACTGCATTATAATGTTACTAGAATCTCACAATGAGCATTGTTGTTTCCTTTCATACAGACTCAGCATCAAAGAAATAAAGAGAGACTCTGAAAGTCTGAAGAAGAAAAACAGAGATTCAGAGTTTCTCTGTATTTCTTCTTCAGTGCAAATTTTCCTCCAACTGACCTACCTTGCAATGTTAAGCAGCAGAAAAATCAGAGCTAATTTTCTAGTATATAGATATTAGATATCACAGATAATCCAATTTTCACTTCCAGCAGGCAAGGCATTTTCCTGAAATACCAAGATAGAAAGTAGTAATACTAATCATAAAATTCCTGTTGTATTTTTTTTCTTATTATTAAATAGACTAATCTTCATCAAACAAAATTAAAGGGGAAAAGTAGTCATTTTTAGATGATTGATTCCAATCTTAATGACAATTTATTCACAACTACAGAGATTAGCTGCTGGTCTCATACCCATCTAATTATAATTAGTTTTCAACCTTCTAATGTCTCTCTCTTTGAAGTGCACATACCACATTTGTAATACTTATTAGTAGGACAGAGTTATTCAGTCTTTTTACTTGTCTGAAATAGCAGGAAAGGAGTACAGTTTTCTTCTTGCTGTAAAATATAGCCATTCTTCCAGATATGCTAAAGAACCAGGAAATCTAGAACAGAGCTCTAGAAGTTAAAAAAAAAAAAAAAAAAAAAGAGAAAGAAAGGACAGAGGAGAAGAGAGGAGAGGAGAAGGAGAAGGAGAAGGAGAAGGAGAAGGAGAAAGGAGAAAGGAGAAAGGAGAAAGGAGAAAGGAGAAAGGAGAAAGGAGAAAGGAGAAAGGAGAAAAAGTGCTGCGCTACAGCCTCTTTTTCTTTACTATTAAATTTAAGTACCCATGGTTATTCAGTAACCGATCAAGAGTGCAGTATAATAACCAGAGCTCAAGATTTTCATGAAATTATTTCCACTTAGAATACTGAGAACTCTACTGAGAAGATAACATGGAATTATCCATTGGTATTTTCATATTCGGAAAATTGTAATTTCCTTCCTACTTCCTTAACACTTGTTTTCAACACAAAACAGTATTGAGATGTATGATACTGAAAATGTTCATGAAATTAAAAAATATATATATATAATGAAAATATTGATTTGTAAAATTTCAGGTTGTGTGGTTTTGACGATTTAGACTGACATAAGAAGTTTCTCTTGAAAAATCGGAGTGTTATCCTGACTGTTACCACGAGAAACAAGTATATTACTGAGAAATTATATCCATCTCTGGATCAGCTGAAGAGATCTTCCGCACATGATACTGAGACATGAACAGGTTAAAATAAAGAAGCCTTCTTGTTCTGAATCCACGACCACTGAGAGACACCATCCGTGTTCACCTGAAGAAATTCAAGGCGGGGCTCAAGGAAATAACTTCTTGGAGTTAATTATAATAACCCATCCCAGTTCTCAGAAATGTAATGCATATGTATGCTTTATGCTCTTAAAAATGTAGTTGGTTCCCCCTTCAGTATGCAAGTTAGGTGGGGCTACCCCATTTGTACGTGGCATGTGTGTGCAGTGCTGAATAAACATACCTGCTTTATTACCTAACTCTGGTAATAGACTTTGTTTCTGCAAGTTAGTACTGTCTGTATCTGAAAGCAGTGTTGCCTGTCTATTTCTGTGGAAACTACAACAGATACAAAGAACACAACAGTATTCCTCAGCTACAAAATACTGTTTTTCAGCATAGTCACCATAATTAGCTAAACATTGTTACCAGAAATGAGCAAGCTTGTTTACATCATACCTGTAAAAATCTGCACCAGTGGAGGTCATCCATCATTTCCCAGCTGCTATGGTGGTGCTGTTGCTAGAAAAATGATGTCTATAGAATCCATCTTTATCAGCCCTAACTGCTGGAAATCAGAATGTAGCAAATCTAAGCTCCGGAGTGAGTCTGGTAGGACAGTCCATACAAGTCTAGCAATATATTTCATGTTTTTCAAGTTGATAGAAGGGCCTGGCATTATTATGTTGCAAGAGAAAGGTTTCCTTCTTCTCTCAACAGACTCCAAAAGTTAGAGCCTTAAGCTTAGTCATCATCATTATGTAGTAGTCAGAGTTGATAATTTTACCAGTTTCCGATAAATCCAGGAGGGTCACCTTTTGCCTACTGCATAAGACAGTGCACATTACTCAGTGAGGGCTGTGTCTTGGACTTTTTCTTTGATGCAGAATTTACACATTGGCCCTCCATGGACTGCTCATATTTGAGTCATCACATCTTGGCATCAGTAGTGATGTGATCTAGGAAATGGTCACCTCCACTCTCATACTGGTTCAATAAGTCACAAAAAACTTTCATATGGTATTCTTTCAATTTCTATTCAGGGAACACATCTGCCATAAACTTTTTAATATTCCAGCGTCGCCACCACTGTTTCCAACAGACTGAAGCCAATATTCAGCTCTGTTCCCTGTTCCCTGGCCATAATCCACTAATTTGTGCATATGATTGTGTGGGGGAGACCACACAGACACCAGGGTTCAGTCAAGGAGTCAGAGAAAATAAGGAAAAATATGTTTGCTTGTTTGTTTGTTTGTTTGTTTGTTTTGTGAGCAGGGTCTCTTCTTTTACCTTTGTGATTACAGACAGTACTTTTCCACTAACAGGTCATTGGTTAACTACACAGGTAAGCAACAGCAAGAGTTTTGTGAACTCATCAGTATATGCATATAATAAAGCAGTGCCCAACCGCATGGCTCCCAATGATGCTTCACCACATCCCTTGTTTATTCGCCCCTTGCTCATCTCTCCCAGGGCCTCATGATGTCCTCACCAGCTACTGAACATGCTAAGCCCTAGGGCAGTATTCTCACAGATGATCTGATAGTGACATTTCATGGTGTGACAGCTGTGTATAGCTGTCCAAAATGTGGCTATTCGTCCACACTGCTGTCCCCACTGCTGTAACACCACCCACCACCTCTGTGCGCTCACATTCACTGTGTGGTTTCCGTAATATTTCAGCAAGTATCAACTAATGTCAGTGGGTACTAATTTTTCAGCATGGAGGAATTCAGTTCCACATCTATGCTTCGAGTACACTTCCGTATCTGATGCTATTCTGTCAGACTGCTTCTCTGCTGACACTGGTCACACAGAAACCAAATGGAATGGAGTACTGGTGGGAGGACTGAATTTCTACTGCCATATTACCTACATCTGTCTCTGACTTTTGGGCCGATTGAATGAAATAGAAGGTATTAGTTTCAGGGCAGACACCGTGTGTTCTATTCAGAGAATGGAAAAAAAAAAAAAAAAAAAAAAAAAAGGAGGAAAAGCAGAAAAGCAACATGTTTTCACTCAATTGACACCTTTTGTTTTGTGATATTGATACAACCACACCTACCATAGCTCATATCTCAGCCATTGCAATCAGAAAAGGCTTACCCATCATGTTGTTTTTTCCTTTCAACATGATGTAACAATTATAATGAAAACTGAATACTTAGAAGATTTCTTGGTGGTTTGACCGCTCAGCTGTATGAATACTGCTGCATTCTTGACATACATATTTCATTAACTGAAAGCATTAGATTTAACCCAGGAATACTTGACCTCTTAATGTCTGTTATGTAACGTACTCTGTTTTGTAATTTAAGAGGTACTTTCGCAGCTCAAGCTTTATTTTGTTTGTATGAACGTTATTTGGCAGCTCATCTTTTTACTCAGTTACACTGCCACAGAACTGTTAATGATGTAGTAGACTTTAAGGTTCATAAAACATCTGCCAGGAATATGAATCCTCATCATTCACCTTCAGCTTCATTGAAATGTTTCCCTCTCCCATGCACAGATTGCCCCTCTCTCTGTCTGAGAGAATGCCAAATTTTAGAGCACTTTCTCAACCCTGATCTTGAGCTTGGATCTTTGTAACTTAACCACCAGTGCCTGTCAATGTCAATGCCAATTTGATGGGTTGAACTGACAAGATGAAAGAAGATGTTGCCACTTTTAATAAATTAAATTGTGAAATTGAAAAATGAAATTTGGGAAATGTATAAAAAGGAATTTCTTTTAAGTTCCTCTTTAAGCCCTTTTAGTTCAAGAGTTGCTTGAAAATTATATGATGCAATACAAGTATTGTATCAAATATAAAAAATACACTCATGTTTATTACAGAATATCAGTCCAGGCTCACTGTTGCCTGATCTCACAGATGAACAGCTTCATGAATGAGCTTTCTTAACATCTTCCTACAAACCCCTGAGTTACAGCACTTTTTCAGTGAGTATAAAACAAGAAGATACAAAACAAAATGGAAGCATGTGCAGCTGTCCTGGACCTGAGATGCTAGTATACGGTAGAAGATAGACTATGAAAGGCATATGAAAAGGAAATAAATAAATACATAGAAAGAAACAAAATAAAATAAAAAATAAAAAAAAACAACACCAAAACAAAACAAAAAGTAAAGAAAACTTCAGAATATTGACAATCTTTTTGAAAGACTTTTTTTTTTAATCACAAATGCTTAAAATTTTTCTTTACGTTGTGACTCATCAAGGTACCTTCTGGAAAGTAAAAATCTGCCACTAATCTTTCAGTTTTATCAAATACTCTATTTTCTGAGAAAAAAAAAATAGCAAAAATTCTCAGTCTAGCACAAATAAAACTTAAACCAATTTCTGCTCTCATGAACAATCCATCTATCATCAGTACCAACAAATTAATTATTGTTTCATTTTTACTAATTTCAATTTTCAATCATAGAAGCTTATTATATAGCTTCGTCAACCATGTTAAAGGTACTCTGTAGTTCCATACATGAGCTCTGCAGCGATTAATGTTATGATAAAAGAAAAAAAAATCATGGACTGATTTTTTTTTCAAAAGTCATATTAGAGAGTAAGGGAAAAATTTTTGCTAGATTTTTAAAAATTATTAAAAAAACTTAATAAATAAGAGATCGTATTTTTCAGGACTAATGATTTAGATAGTTGAATGTCTAATAAAATATTTTAACATAGGAGATCTTTCATTTTTGTTGAGTGATGAAAAACACTGTTGTGTAAGCACCACTTCTAATTTAGCTTGTAAATAGTGTGAGGAGTTTCATATTTTAGATTTAGAGGGACTTTCAGAATTTAAGCACCTTGCCTTTCAAAATCATTAAAACATGATTTGATCTGCCCTTGTTAATATTCATGATAATACTAAAACTGTATGCTTTCTATGGACTTTGATAGCCAGTGTTTATTGTCTTTTAAAATTACACCAAATGTCCAGGTCACCTTCCAGTACACTATCCACTTCATATCACAGATCCACAACATTGTAGGCGTTGGAGGGAACCTCTAGATACCATCAAGTCCAACATCCTTACTAAAGCAAGTTTTCTAGAATAGTCTCACAGGAAAACATTCAGACTGGTCCTGAATATCTCCAAAAAAGGAGGTTCCAGAACTTCTCTGTGCAGCTTGTTATCCTGCTCTGTCACTCTCACAATAAAGCAGTTCTTCCCTATGTTCTTATGGAACTTTCTGTCCAATTTCTGCCCCTTGCACTTTGACCAGTTGCAGTATGTCAACAAAAAGTGTCTTCCCTTGTCTACTTAGCTCTGTATTTTAGACATTTATAAACATTTGTGAGATCCTTTCTCATCCTTCTACAAGTTGAACAGTCTCAAGTGTCTCAGCTTCTCCTCATGAGAGATGCTCCAAACACCTATTTATTTTCATGGCCCTCTGATGGACCCTTGCTAGAAAGTTTCTGTCTTTTTTGAACTGAGGAGGTCAGAAGTGGACGCAGTATTCCAGATGTGGGTTCATGAGGACAGAGTAGTTGAGGAGCATCACATCCCTTGACCTCCAAGCCATGTTCTTTTAAATGCACCCAAGGATAACTTCAGTTTTGCTTCAGCAAATGTATTTTTTCAGACCTGGAAGTTTCTGCTCTTCATTTATCATCATATTAAGCTCGTCAAAACTAACAGAGGCATTGACAGATAATTGAATTTTTGTAGCAATATTAAAACACAAGAAATTGCACAGTCTGGTAAATCATGTGTAGACACTGAAATAACTCCTTTGCTTAGATTTATTTTTCTATAGATAATTAGATTAATATTAAACCTGGTCATCTATTTGAAAGTGCCTGCATTTGAAGTAATACCAAGTAGTTTTTCCTCTAAATGATGTACAAATTCACTAAGTCTTTATTTCTGAAAAGTCATTTTTCCTTATATATATTCTTGAACTAATGCTATGCCCCATGTGGCTTTAAACAGACCAATAGTGAGACGTGATTAATAGCAATAACTCTAATAACTATTTGTCTAGATGACATCACCATGCTAAATCCTAGCTTCTTCCATGGATTTAAGAAGTGAAGCTTGGTTCACACCATATAGAAGAAACATGTGGTGAATTTTATTAGATTTTTGAGAAAACTTGAAAATCCCAGGGATCACTGTGATGCCTTCCTTTCATTTATATCCACAGCATTATAGAAATCATACGTAGTATAGGAGAGTGATGAGGATGATGTGCATTATCCTTGCATGCAGAAGGTATATTATGCAGTTAGAACTCGGTGCCACACTGAGAGAAAAACTGAGACAATAAATGCCACAAAGCATGTGAGCAGCAGGGAGGCATGAGTACAGTCCTGATAAAGTGCTCCAAAGTGAAAATCAAAGTAGATAAAGGCCGACATTGGTCTTGGCTTTTTAATCAGGTGCCTGGAGCAAAGCTGAGGCAGGAATGATAAATCTGTAGCTATGTTATGGCACAGAGGTAGCACTGTAGTCGATCAGGTCAATGTTTATGTTAACTGTGGTGGAAATCATTGAACATTCACCTTTCACCCTTGCAAATGAATCAGCAGGTTAGAAACTGTAGTTAATTTATGAAATAGCATGCGATCTCACTAACTACGCAGATGGAAACTGAAAAGTAGGCAATTTGAAACAATTCCTGTTTCAGATTGGGTGTTGATATATATAAAGGTAATGTGAATGTGAGCTGGCATTTTGAAACATCCATTAAGAAGAAAGTAACAGGCAATTAGGAGAAAAACACACAAATTTGGGCTGATAGTAGGTAGGCATAATGATACTTCAAGCATTTAGATAAACGTCTGCAGTTTGAGGAGTTGAGCTCCTGGATCTGGCCACTGAACTACAGATACACAAGCCTGAAGTTTCTCATCTCTAAATAAGTTTTCATGAAACTATAATAACGCAAACAGAAAATACACTTATTTTCAAATCATTTTCAACAGATCAGAGCAATTATTTTATAGTCACAGCAAGCACCTGAGGAATGCTTGTCAGATGGATATATGTAAGTGCCCATCAGAAGACCTTGTAAATAACTGTTCTGTGTGAGCTAAGAACTTCCTCAGCTTCCCAGCTGTGTGGAACAGACACAGGCATACTCTAACTGCAGAAGCTGCTGTTCCCTCCTCTGATGAATTGTAAAGAGCATGAGACAGTGACCCATAGGATCCCCTGAGCCACACTCACTAGCACTCTGCGAGTGCTACCTGCTGGCTTCTTCCAAAAGACCCCTGGGGACATTGCTCCAATCAGTCACTTAGAAGGACTTTCTCATTGACAAAAGACAAACAAATTTCCTCAGAGCTAAGAACATGCAGTTTCAAATTATGTCTGTCCTCTTTGGAAATAGCTCATTTCCTTGCAGAGCTGGGGGAGAGCATTCTATTCATAATGCTCTGTCCCCGAGGTAAGCAACTCCACCCTCCTACACAGAGAAACATAATATTCAGCTAAAGATTCTGGATGGCATCACAGTAATATTTTAATTTGTTTTGCTTTGTTTCTTCATATTCTGTTACAGTGCCTATGTTTAAAGCCAGACATCTCTGACAGTTTCCAATCTGGGGATCCTTGCTTTCACAACTGTGGCGTTGTTTGTCCTCAGCTGTGAAGATTCCCAGATTTCCTCAGAATGAGCACTTTCATTCCCTTCTGCATGTCTTTCAAAAGATCACCTATCTACAGCGTTTAGATGAGAGTGAATGTCTACTATGAACAAGTACTACACCTATGACTAGTAAAAATGGAATAAATATCATGCAGGAGCCAAAGAATAAAAGTGGATTTATGTTTATACTAAGAAAATTCTCCAAGATGGAAAGAAAAATCTACATGATTTATTAAAATATTATCTTTTCTGGATTCTCCTTCTCTCACTTTTATATACAACTCTTTAGTATATAAGCTAAAAAGCAACACGATAATTAATATTGACGGAAGAAGCTGAGCAAGTTTGAAGTTGATATATAGATTACTTCAACTCATTTTACATACTCATTATTTTTTTCTCGTCTCTGACTAGAATTGAGGTTACTTTCATCTCTCATAATCATACTGTGTAGGAAAACACTTCAACAGGAGGAGGAAAGTATCGGTTGATTACACCCACTGCTGTTTACGTAAAGGAAATATATAACAAATCCAGTATGGAGGAGACATAATTTGTAAAAAAGTTAGTTAACAGTACAGTTTTGGCTGAATCTAAACATTCAGAAAAAATCTTACAACAAAATGACTCATTTATCTTCAGAGATAAGTAAAATCGAACATATAACAAAGCACTGAAACATTTATATATTTTATAAAAATAAAGTAAAAAAGCTGTTGAGTACATAGGAATAGGTTTTCACTCAATTAACAGGTCATTGTGTAAACTGCAAATATTTTGACCCTGCCAGATGTAACTTAATGATCCACAGGTTATTAAAGACAGGAAATGCCATGTCCTCATTTTACAGATACAGACTGATGTGCTGCAGTGATTTACACATTTTGAGTCCAAGAGTATAATAGCTGCAACAACCTTGTATGAGTTTCCATTAGAATGAGTGGATAAAAAATATTCACAGGTTAAGGAATTCACCTCATTAAAGGGGCTAAATGCAACAGCTACCAGAAGGAAGACTTAGAGGGTGGGTTGAAGGGCCTCGTATGAGGAAATAAATTCTAATTAGTACTTATTTATGTTACATGGTTTGGTTTCCATAATCACATGGTGATTGATGGAGAAAGCATAATTTGTAGAAAACAGATTTATTACCATTTTAGTTTCAAAGTTTATTGTTTGTAAGATTCATTTTGTCTTAAAATAATTCACATTATGACATTTACCTTTTTTTCTTATTCTTTTATCTGAATGATTAGTAGACCCACAGAAGAGATTCAGCTGATAGATAAAACCTTGTGTGCTTCAGGCACTGCCAATGAAGCAGAAACTGAAGGTTGGAAGGAACAGCTTCTCTTGCATTCCGAGTATGTCTTATCAGGTGAATGTATAGTGACAATCACAATATAGCTATGTGCTTTAACTTAGCAGTACTATAACAGAAATTCTTTACTATATTGACAACAGAGATCATCAGAGGATTACTTCCATTGTGAGCAGCGAGCAGTAAAGTTCATAGAAGATGAATAGATCACCTAGGCTGGTATTGAGATCTGTATGCTTGTTCTGCTCTAAGGGAGTTTTATGTTTTCAGTTTTTAAGTGAAGCACATATCTAATTGATTTTTATTTTTCTCCTTTAGACAACTATCTTCCTTCCTACCTCCATTTTTTTTAATGAGTTTTATTAAAATAAACACCTAACATTAATACAGAAACTAAGTTACAAGTTTAAAATATACAGCAGTCAGGAAATTAAAATGTTAATATATTCATGAACAGCCTAATTATAGTGTAACCCATATACTGTACTATCTGCTGGAAAGCATTTTTCAGTATGACCAGTAACACACACACACACACACACACACACACACACACACACACACACACACACTCAAAATCTTAAGTGATCATGATAATATTTCCATGGTGATTTTAATGCTGTAATTTCTTGAACCACGTGATGCGATTTCTCACACAAAAATCACAGTGTATCTGATTTCCTAACAGCTATAAAATGATATAGTTGTAGTGAAATTATTGAACTTATCTTGATCCACATGAATTAAATCTGTACTTTAGTGTAATTGGTAACTGCACTTTCTTTCCCTGTTCACCAAAGCAGCTCTGGAAATGTGTACTCATCTTGAGCATACACACACAGAAAATGTTCTCATTATTTCGTAAGTAGGTGAAAATGTTAGAAGATTAGGGTCCAAAGTAAGACAATCTTAAAAATGTTCGTGGCATTTTTCTTCACTCCAGTAATGGAATCATAAACTATGGACCAAAAAGTGTGTGGAAGTCCTAATATCTGTCCTTGCAATTTAGTAGATTAAAACTATGTTTCTCAAATATATTTTTAGAATCTCACTACTCAGTACTGGTATTGTGGTCAACAAAAAGAAACCTCAACAGGATATAAGCAGTGAAAATGAGATTCCTGTGGTGAACCAGCCCCAGAATAATGCAGGGTTTGGCTGGACCTCAAGATCTGAGGTAATCCACACTGAATTAGGAGTTTAGTTTGGATTCTGCATATTCAATTTTTCCAATTGATCTGGGTTGATCTTTGACACCAAGCAACCTCTGCAATTTTTTTGGAAAGCATTTTAAATAATAAAAATAAAAATAATAAAAATATAAATAAATAAAAATAAAACGATTTATATTATTCACAGAACAATTTGGAAAGGGGTCTTTGTCCAGAAATCTATGTTTAATGACAGGAGTTTATATTTGCTAACTTTTTTTTAAACACAAAACTCACTTACAGATGACTGAAGTTAAGTTCTG
The DNA here is from genome assembly GCA_023055505.1 of Callipepla californica brunnescens. Taxonomy (NCBI): domain Eukaryota; kingdom Metazoa; phylum Chordata; class Aves; order Galliformes; family Odontophoridae; genus Callipepla; species Callipepla californica. The sequence goes on along the minus strand of JALIRH010000023.1, from coordinate 5,044,585 downwards.
TTCTTAAGAAAAAGCTCTTTATAAAGGTTTGTAAAGCATCACGTCATACTTCACCCATCTAGAAGATACAAGTGATGCAGACCATGATATCTCCAGTATCATTTTCCTCTCATGCAAGACCAGACTCCATTCTTCCTACTCCTTCTCATGTTGTGTTGAAATAAATTGCCATGAAATATGCTAATTATTGCCATATACTTTTATGAACAGAGTAGTAGTTCAGTGGAAATCAGTTAAACCATTCATTCATTTGCTATACAGCCAAATGACAAAGAATTCATCTCTGTATAGTGATTCAGCGTGAAATTTATGCATTACATTTCTCATAAACCTAAACTCTTCTTGGATTTGTTTAAAGCAGACTATTCTTTTGAACCTGTTCAAGAAATAAAGTAACTGTGTCAATAACTACTGTCAGCATAATAAAACGGACTCAACTCTGCGTATGTACATGATTGTGTTGTAAGGATGATACCTGCAAGTACTTGAGTAGAAAAAAAACAAACCAAACCAACCAAACAAACAAACAAAAAAGCAAACCACCACCACCAACAACAAAGAGTAATCAAAAAACTTTAAAGACACTAGTTAAATATTCTAGGGACAATAATTAGACTTCATACGTGTAAAATTGGTAGTCTATATGTGAAAATTTGTTTAGAGCTTATTCAAATAACCTTTGAGTTTCTGTCAGAGACTCCATTTTGTGCTCCAAAAAGAAGATACCTTTACAGCTTATGTCTTGCAAAGCCTTTTTTTCATTGTTCAGAGATAATAGCTACAGTGAAGAAACGGTAACCTCTTGTTTCCAAAGTTAAATGGATTCTTGGAATCTGCACTGAAAGTGAAATGGTGTATTCCAAACCTCAGGATGAAATATTTGTTGTTTGTTAGTTATTATTATTATATTATAATTTATACTTCTTATTAATGGAAGCAAGGAAGTAGAATCTTTTGCTCTGGAAAGTATTTGCACACATCTGCCCTCACAAATCTACAGAATATGTCATAAATTTTATATGCTTTTTCCTTTCTTGTCAGAAAAGGTTGGGGTGAAATTATCTTGCTTGCATGTGTTAGTTTTTACTTTATCTATCTAAATTCAGTTTTTATTGTTAATTGAATAAATACATTTACCACATTTTCTACCACACATTTGATTCCCCATTCTTGCTAACCATATGCACTACACACATGCAAAACAGCAACAAAAACATCACCAGAAAGAAAAAAACTTCTATGTTTCTTTGAGCAAAGATGGGTAAACTGAAAACATTATTAATTATCACTTAGAATAATAAATCATTGATTCTTTATAATTATTTTTACTTTGGAATAATTGTAAGGGAGATTCAACTATTAGTATTAGAAATTAATTAAATTCATACACTGTTCCTTCAATTTACTTAACAGAAACAAGTTCAAATGCCTTATACAAGGCAACAGTTGAAAGGATTCAGAAGTTTTGAAGGAAAAATAATAAGTATACTTAATATGAACAAAAATAGAATTGTGTCATGATTTTATGACTTTTTGTTATTATTATTGGTATTCCACACCATAACATCATGTGAGGCACTGGGAGTTAAAGAGCTAATGCTCCAGTTCCACAGACTGCTGAATTTCTGGGTTCCTGGTTCTCAGAAGAGTAGAACTGCGTACCCCAGAGGACCTTGCATTCCAGTTTTCCACTCGGAGGGAAAAATATAACTGAATGCAAGTCCGAAGACTTACATGTTTTGCTGGTCATCTCAGCAGTGGAGCTTCCCTAGCCATCTTGCCTTCAGCTTTAATATCAGATCTTCGGTTTTGGGCATTCTCTCATATTATTTGATTTATTAGTTTCAGTTCCAATTACATTGTATTATATTGCATTATTTTGCATTCCAATATCTTATTTAGTAAATTAGTTTTCCTCCCCAGATTCTTGCCACTGTTTTGTTTTTAGGTCTATCTCCCTACCTTCTACCTTCTCCCCCTTCTCCTTTCCCAGGGCGTGGGTCTGTAGGTCCCCCACCCCATTAGTCATGGAACGAGGCCACATCAGCCTATGAACTGTAGACGTATTGCAAATTTACCCTGAAAACAACAAAAACAACAACAAAATTGCAATCATTTGCAAAAATCTTAATAATTTAATCTGTAAGTATAGATGGAAATAATAAGCTAACGGCACATGCATGCAAACTTACAGAAACTGTATTAGAAGATTAATTTTTTCTTTTTTTTTTCAATGAGAGTTCACAGGTTTTTTCACCAGACAGGGATTTATTTTAGTGCTTTGTCTCTCCAAGAAAACCTTCAATTGAATTAAAATTAATATATATATTTTTTCTCATTTCCTACCTGAAAGTCTCACTTGATCAGTGACCTCAATTCAGTTTGCATTGTGTGATATGTATCAGGCAGAGTAAATGTTTTATTCCTCATCTATTTATTTTAGGGCCACAAGGAACTATGGCAGTTATCTGTTTTGTTCCCAGTGTATTGCAGTCAGATCCTCTAAAGTCTCTGTTTAACCCAGTCTGAGTTTTAGTTCAACTAGTCTTGACTTAATACTACCCATAATGTTTCCATAAGAGCTCTAACAGTTAATAGCTATGTGTTTTTAATCTGCACCTTACATATTATCATTATCTACCTCACAATCCTTACTGGGAATATTTCTGCAGGGTATACTGTGATTACTTGCAAGAATACAATGCAAATTCATGAAGTGAGATTTTGTCAATTACAAATGCTCCATAATTGCACAGAATTTGGCCATAGATCTATAATAACAAATCTGATAGGACCAAGTTTATTTTATACAGTAGATTTAATACTTCAGGATGTATAAATAGTATGGCTTACTCCTGTGAATTTCCTTTGTACACACAGGAAGATTTTCCTATGAACTTACAAATAAATGTATTAGGTTTTGTATTCTTATGGAATAAAAGAATTTTTTTACCGTCCTCTTGGATATTCCGATCAGTGAAGTAGCAGGGACATTTGAACCCCATATAAAGTTTAAATCAATTAAAATTAGTTGTTTTTATTTTGTAATATGAATTCATTTCTAGTGGGAGAGTAATCCTATTTATTAACTTCTTTAATTTTCTTGCACTATGTTATGATGATTATCAATGTTCTTTCTTTAACCCAGAAAAGACCACATCCTCCCCTGTTGGACACACAGATGCTGTGAGTTAGGCGCATAGTTCACATCCTCTATTGATATTTTGTCATCAAAAGAATAAGTAGTCCAAAGCAATACATTCTTAGAAAATTCAGCAGCTGACTAAAAGCTTGTTGTAGTTGTTGTAACTATTTCAAGAGTAAGTTTTAATGTTAATGAGTAATATTTAAGATTTTTTTTCCCTCTCATTCTCAGCTAATACAAATGTATGGTAACATCCATGCAATGTTCCCTAAATTATTAATATCTTACCTTTTCATAAAGGATGCAACTGATAATGAATATCAGAACTATGATTTTAAAAAGCCATTTTAATCTCATTTGGAATTATGAATATTAAAAGTCATGATTATTTGTGTATTTTGTGTCATCGTCATAGGTTGAAGTAAGAGTTGTCTGCAAATCCTCTCTTTTCTATGATGACTATATTTGTAAAAACACTATATACTTACCCTCAGTAAATTTGATAATATTAGAAAGTTTAATGCCAATATTATTTCTAGTTTTCCATTGCAAACTATATTTTAATTCAAATCTAACATATGCCTTCCTAGGATGTTATAACTATAATTAAGTAGGTTGTGACAAATGATTTATGTCATGCATTTCGTACACCACAAACACCAGTGTGTTTTACTCCAGTTGTATCAGTAGGAAGCAGCTAGTGTATACTGACACATTTTGTCTTGCAGGCTGGATATCCTTATGGTCAGTGTGCTGGTACCATAGATAGTCTTGTTATTCAGCCCCAGACACAATTTTTGTTAACATTCACAGCCCTCTGTTCCTAGGCTGCCAGCGGCTGAACTTATTGGTGAGATAAATTATCCTACCCCTCAGGGACAGCAACAAGCCACCTGTCACTTGTCAAAGAACCAGCACTAGTGTGATGGTACCTAATACCCCACCATCCGACCTGCAGGCAAAGTGGCTTTTATGAAAGTGTAGCCACAGATAGATGTGAAGGAAAATAGGTGAGGATGTAAAGGATTTAGATAAATGAGATCACATACAATTAGCCGCAAATTGTGCTGGCAATACATTTTTTAAAGAAAGCGTTTAAAGCAACAGTGACTTTCATTTTTCCTTACTGGGTTGCAAAGTAAAGCACCCAGAGAACAGTCGGTGTTTAATATTTCCATTAAAACCACAGCTTACCTTTTGTAAGTCAACCCTATGTTATTTTATTCAAGGCTGATGTTCATTTATTTTGTTGGTTTTTTTTTTTTGTTGTTGTTGTTTTTTTCAGTCAACTGTAAACAATGAATCAAGGCCATGGTACTCTGAAAGAAGTTGTTTTTTATCAGATTTTGCAATTAATCAAATCTAGAAGATTAGCAGCCACAGGAGTTATAATGGCCGTACTATATTCTATTGGCATTATGTGGAGAGAGTTTCCACAAGTGCCTCTTCAAATTCAGCTCCATTTGTACTCCACATTAATAATGACTTCAATTGACTGCAACCAGCAAAAGAAATATCCAATTAAGTATCATTACATGACTTCAGTTAAATGCTGGCTTTGAAAATCTTTCAGAAGATATTAAGTTTCAATGAGTTTACCGCAACATACTGTGACTCAATGTTTAATTCTTAAAGATGCATAGTTGTTATAAAGCAGTAGCCTGTGCATTTACAGATTAATTACAAGATTTTAGATTCTCTGTTGTTTCCATGAAAAAGAGGAAAGTTAATGTGGCCATAAATGACAGAGCATTAAAAAAAGTAAAAATCTTGAAAACAGATTGATTGTAGAGCAGCCTGTCTGTTTCGCAGCTTCTGGGAGAGAGAATATGTGAAACAAAGCTCTTAATTTTAACTTAGACATGTTGAAGTTACCATTCATGTCGTACAAACACAACAGCATAATACAAAATGGTATAGCATATCCCAAAATGATAAATATCTGCCTGAACAAACATTAAAAATTTACTTGATCTTTAATTCTAACACAGAAAAAAAAAAAAAGAAAAAAAGCAAATCTGATTATCTGACATTGGCTCTAAACTGAAAAACAATGTGCCATTAAAAGCAAAATAAAGGAAAACAGAGATACACAATAAAGCTGAAATATGCTTTGGGTAACCAAAATGGAGAAGCAATAACATTAAAGAGCAAGACAATCAACAGTGTCTTCTAATTAAAGGAAAATGTAATTAGGAACAGAGAAAAACTATTTTAAATCTCTCAGATATGTTAATAAATTATCAAAATCAGTAGATTCAATAAATCTGACTCTAGGAAAGACAATTAATATGAACATGAACAGCCTGTAAATTTGCAAAAAATAAAAGAAAGAAAACAACATGCTGCAGATCTCATTCAATTTTAGACCTTAGATCTTACTCCTTCTGTACTATTTTTCCATCTATTTCACAGAGATAGAAGCTGTCTCAAAGAGCTTTAAATCAAAGAGCAGAAAGGAAATGAAAACAGATGAGTATATATATATTTTTTATGTTTAGCATAAGTACCAATTGTCCTCAGCTACTCCTCAACATTACTTTTGAATTAGTTGTGAAAATGTACTTGTCAAGTTGGAAATTAGCCTTTCCAATGAAGATTGATAAAAATCAGTGAAGACAGTTTATTATTTCATTAGAAGAGATTTTGGGGGGAAATAAAAAAAAGAATTTCATGAGAAGCTGGCAGAAAATCGAATATCAGACAAAAGGATCAATTCTGAAAACTTCAGGCAATGCCAAAATGTACTTTGCAATTTGCTTCTATTTTGGCTATAGCTCTCTAAACTGAAATTTTCTGAATTTCTCAGATTTGTAAATAATTATTGTATATAGATTTATATTAGTTTTTTACTATTCAAAGTGTACAAAATGTGTTGCATTTGCACCTATTTTTCTCCTCAGTTTGATTTTATCCATCATTATCCATATATTTAAGAACAGGGTGTATATATTCCATGTACTAAAATGTTAGCATGTCTGTCTGCTTAGTTTTAGGCCTTTTTATAGGGAAGTGTAACATCAGTCCTTCATGGATGTCCTGGCTTCCAGCTGATTTCTAACTGACATTAAAAGTGACCTTTAGAAGGTCAAATAGTTTGGTTCCTTGTTTCCACATAAAATGTCACTTTCCCAGCATGATACCTCAGCAGTTGTGATCATATTAATCACTGAGCTTTCTCTTTCACAGAAAGACAAACTCCTCAATTCCAGAACTCAATTTGTTTTGCCTAGAAAATGCCAGCTTTGCAAGTCACCTGGCCCACTCTGTTCTTGAATATGGGCATTGAAAGTGAGTCAGAACTGCTTGGACTCTTAGCTTCTGAATAAGCACTGACAGTTTATTTCCTTTGCATCACATAGGCTTTTCCTTCAGCGTAATTTCATTCCAACTCCATAGGTTCTTTCCAACACATATGATTTTACATTCACTGAAAATTCCAGATGGGTGTTTTGTTTTTTTTTAACAGAAAAACAAATGCACAAATTGCCTTCAGTTTGGTTTCATGAGCTTTGTAGAAAGCAAAATGCTACACTTCCATCAGACCAGAAAGGGAGTGGTGTGTTAGCTTATGGTATTCTGTTTTACACTTACACGTGACTACAAGATAGGTTCCAAATGCAGAGAGCTTAGTTACATGCATCTTTACAACATCATACCTTTGAAAGTGATCCTGGGATGTGTGAGAAGAGAGAACTACCAAGGGAGGCTAGTAAGGGGCACTAGCTTAGTGAAAAGTTCTCTGGATCAGATCAGTTCAGCTTACTCTAGTATCTCCTACAAATACAAAATAAGTTTTGCATATGTACATGCAGCTCCAATAGCTACTGCTAGCTGAAATTTACTGGATTCTGGGTCGATCTTCTACCAGCAATAGGAAATGGTAAAGAGGAAATATTACCTGTAAAGGTGTAAGCAAGAGAGTTTACGGGACTGTTTGTAGCCTGCCCTTAAATTTCAAATAGGATTTAAGCAGCATTTTCATAAGTTACAATCTATGTGAATTCACGTGCCCTGAAATCCACTGTGAGTGCCTGATTAATACTTCAAACAAACACATTTACAGGAAAAAAAAATCCAGAATGTTATGGTTTATTGCCTTTTCTCTCAATTCAGGAAAAGCTTCAAGAGGTATTCCCTCTACAAACCCTTTAACAAAGCAAAAAAAAAAAAAAAAATAGAAGGTGTCAGTGCCATTGCAGACAATGTCATGCTTATGCTGTCCCCTGCATAATGTTCTGATTACTCAGGCTCATGTATTTTGGAGGTCATATAAGTTTGTCTCTGTCATCAACTTGATATTTGTTTGACCAACAGCTAAATTCAGGTTGTTATATCCAGAATGTTTAAAGTGTGTCTTACACTGAAGGTAGTGTCCATACTGAACATCTTAACATTTGATTAATTCAATTCAATTAAAAACCATTGAAAATGACATTAAAAACCACATTACTAAATCTTACTAGACTCAAAAATAATACTTGCTTCTTTTATCTCCTTTTTGGAACATTTTGGCTGGCCTCGAGTGACTGGCACAATGAAAATCATCTAGACTTCTTCCAGGCAAAACTTTTTTTTTATACTTCTTATAGCTTTGATTAAGGAAAACACTTTTATTCTGTGAAATACTGAAACACATCAGGTGTCTCTAGGTTCAAGCTTATCCGTCATCTCAGTGTCATTTCATTCAATGAACTACTTTAGTAGTGCATCGCAACTTAATGTCCTTCATGACATTTACTTAATAGAAATATAATAGTATTTTTATTTTCCCATTATTAATTAAGAAAAATCACAAATTCTAATTTATGAGTGAATTCATTTGTGAATTTTCCTTGTGGAAGTGATGTCCTTGTGTTTTCTTCCGCTATTTGTTTGCTGCACTGAATTTTCTGCAGAAAATATTTTCTTTAAAAACAGTTACAATGATAAAATATCACCCTTATTTGGTTTTCGCCTGTAGCTGTGAATGTAAAGTTTAATTTATCTTCCAGGTCTCCAAAATAAGAAAAAGGAAAAGAAAAAAAAAAAAAAAAAAAGAAAAAAATAAATAAAAGAAAAAATAGAGGAAAGGATGTGTATTTTTATAAATTCAGAAGATCAACATAGTCAGTACAAGCCTCTCTTACTGACTGATCTCCCTAAATAACAAAGAAAATTTAATCTAAAATTCCATTTTACACTGTGAACTAACAAAAAAACGTGTAGTCAATGTGAGCATGGGATGGTAATAACAGAAGAATGAAAAATATATTCCTTTTTTATTTTATCCTTAAAAAAGAAAAAAAAACCTACAAGCTAACAAAAAACATTCTGGTCTGAAACAAAGATACAAGCATGATGGATTAAGTCATGTTGATAAAATCAGCACGGAATCAAAAATCTCATTTGTCAAATCTAGCTGAAGAACTAGTTGAACAAATTATCTATGTACTATGTTTAAAGCAACGAATTTTTCAAAGATTACAGAGCTTTTTATCCTTTTGGTTTTTGATCGTAATCAAATAATAAGAAATACATTAGTACAATTTTAGTAAAGCTAATAAACATAGGTGAAATTTGTTGTGGGATATTTAACTGATTTAAATTGATTTATCATATTCTTCGATTTTTTTTAGATGCAATTCTAATTTGACTTGACACATTCATACCCAGTCTAAGAAAAAATGAACTGTTAAAAATTTCCCTTTAAGTGAACTTGAAGAAGAAATAGAATTATATATTTTCAGAAAGTATATTAGAAATTCCTGGCTTTTTATTAAGGCAAACTCAGAGATTAAGCTAAAATGCACTTCCTTAGGATTCTGAACTCCAACCTGTCCAGCTGGAAAATCAAGACAAAAGGTCTAGGTGCAGTGGAGTCAACTGAACATCTGTCTGTCTTTGTGGAAGTTACTCAGTCATTGCTTCATCACCACTGAGATAAACTGAGTTTCTGTTTATTATTTATTATTCTGTTGTTGTTGTTTTGTCAGAAATCAGCTTCAGTTTCTCATTTTCTAAGTTAGAGTATGCTTTGGTAAAAGGAAAAAGGAGAGAGAATGTGGGTTATAAAGGAGAGTCATATAATGAAAAAACAGAATTTGGACTCAAAAGTTGAAAGATTTATGAGCAAATACAAGAGAAAATGCAAAATATTGCAGTGCTTTTCATTTAAAGAAAAAAAGTGTGAATGAATTGCATATTGTATAAATGACCAAAGCATAGAACATGTAATCTGCTCTATGATTTATTAGGCTTTTTTTCCTGTAATGCAGCACTTCATTGTTATATCTGAGTGGTGCACAAATGCAAGGAGCAATTAAGTCAATTGGGGAAAAAGAGGGGAAAAAGCACAACACTTTCGTCGCTTTAACACACACTGTATCACTACTTTGCAAAGCAAAATGTTACTGATGCAACACATATAATTGATATATTTTGTCCCTAAGGACAGCAGATATGAATGCGCACTAAAAAATAATAGGGCAGCTATTTTTAGCAGGGTTTTTTTTCTGCAATTTAATAAAACATGCAAGCTTTTCCCAGGAGGTCCTCAATGTCTTATGTCACAAGTGCCAATCTGGGACAGAGACAATTTTTTTTCTATGATCATATTCTTACATCTGCACTGAATGTCCTCTGAAAATTTTAATAGTGTTTCAAGGGGAAAGCATACATTATATTAAATTGACATATTTTCTCCAGGTGTTTTTGAATTTCTTATGTCAAGAGCATTATTCAGTTCTATTTAATGATCCTCTCCTTTCTGGAAAAGGACATATACAAAAGAATTTATATGTAAATTTCCTCTTTTTCAACCAGATGACTTACATCACTAATTAGCAAAGGCACGTAATGTGAAGTATTGCCTTTATTTTGTAAGTTAATTGACACAGACTTATCTGTAGGTCCATATGCACACAGCAACCTGAAGCAGTGGTCCCAGGCATTTATGTGAAAGTTTTCATTTCAAAAGATTCAAGCAAAACTGAGATCTGCTGATATGATTTTGAGAATTACTCTGTACTCAAAAGGTGTCATAAAGACATCAGAAGATTTAGGCTGTATGGAACCTGTTTTTTATTATTTTTGAACTAACTATTTGGAAAACATATATGTATTTATCCCATTACATATCAAAAATTCCTCTATCTAAGTACTCTATAATAATAATAATAAAAAAAGTCAAATATGTTATTCCAGTATGTTAGACAAGAATTGCTAAAGACCGTGTTCCTGTATTTCACAGATACTAACAAATGCTACATCAAATTGTGCAGATGTGGCCATCTAATTGTCATTATATTTTCAGATTACCTGAACTGTGACACTATGAACTATGTGATCTAAATAATTTCTGTTTAGCTATGAAATTGAATCAATTTCTGATTTCCATATAGAAGCATGAATTCAGCCTGGCAGAAATGGTTCTCAGGGTCCTGATGGACACCACGTTAAAAAAAAGCCAGCAACATGTTGTGTCCTTCTTGCAAAGAAGGGTGATGATATCATGTAAATGCTGAGTCCAGTAGTACAAAGATGATAAAGAGCCTGGAGCATAGACCTGGATCTGTTCAGCCTTGAGAAACGAAGTCTGAGAGGGGACCTTATAAATGCTTACAAATATCTTAAGTGTGGGATTCAAAGAAGCATGACCAACCTATTTTCAGTGGGCAAGAGGAAATGGCCACAAACTGCAGTATAGGAAGTTTTGCATCAATGTGAAAAGGAACACAGTGTTCTTCCTGTCACAGTGAGGGTGACAGAGCACTGGAACAGGCTGCCTGGGGAGGTTGTGCATTCTCCTTCTCTGGAGACTTTAAAGACATTATTGGATGACTACCTGTGCAGCCTTGCTGCAGGGAGACTGCTTTGGCAGGGGAGTTGGACTTGATTTTTGGAAGTCATTTCCAACCCCTACAATTCTGTGGTTCTGTGATTGTTCAAGGTGTACAACTGGCTGTATACTGGGGATTCACATTTCTTGGGAGACATTAAAAAATAGAATTTACTAGAGCTGTTCTGGGTCTTTAGTCTGCACTACCATGCTGAAAAGAACAGAAAATCACCTGTCCTGCTCAGAGGTGCTCTATGGGTATGGTTTATCTGAACCCCCGTATCAAGGTCCTGGTGTGTTCTGTTCCAAAATTGTTTTACATTCTGCACTTTTGTTTTTTTTTCTCCTTTTAAAATTTTTGAGATCTTCCTCATTCGTGTCTGTAACATTCATTTGTGCATTGCAGTAACAATTATACAAGAATATTTTTGATGTACGGTGAGTGAATATGCAAGGAAAGCTAACATTCTTTGGATTTAAGACTCCAAGAAGATGAATGACTGAAATGTCTCCAAAGAAACCATAGAAAAATACAGGATTACAAACCTTCCTTGAATATGAATAAAACTTGGAATATTCAGCATTGCTGAAACAGAAAACAAAACCTCTTTTCAAACATCCTTAAATAAGAGACTTGTTGAAAATATATAAACATTTTCAAGTACAAAAGAAATCAGACTTAAGTGAGAAATATTCTTCCTGATTCGCACAAGCACTGTACATTTACTTATACATGTATGTATATAATGATTTCTGCAAAACTTAAGAAAGATAATTATTATAATTGTAGATTTATAGATGTGCCTGCTGTTTTTATTTCAATTTTAGTTTAAGAAAATATAAAGAGGATGTATGAAGGATTATTTAGTAAAACCAAGAAAAAATGTATTTGACTAGATAGTCAACTCATTACATCTTCTCTTTAAGTGAGCATTCTCTCTCTGTTCTGTTTTGAAAATTGGAAATAAAAAATATATTTGCCTCTCTGACCAAATATCAGTGTTGATCACAGGATAAAGAAATTCTATACACGTTAAGATATCAGAGATAAAGGCTCTGTCTATCGCGGAAAGAATTCTCCATCATTTGATCTGCTATTTAAACAAGATGGAATGAGTTATATGCAGATTTCTGAGATTAATTCAGAACTTCTTGGACTTCTAGCATTGAACTTAGACCATTACCATGATTTTAAACAGAGTTCTTATGTGTGAATAATCTGCACCATATGTTGAGTATAAAAATCTAAGTGGAAAAAAATCTAACCTGGACACAGAAGTATTACTTTTACTGGTGTCTTTTATGAACAGATGCTCAGAAATAAAATTCAATTCCTGGAATAAAACCTATATTCAGACAGAATCTAAGGATCAATAAACTTGTATTGTTCTCACACATCCTAAACCTTCAAAAGACTGAATAAGAGAAAAATCCTTATGATCTTTGGCTAAATTACATGGGAAATAATGCTGCTTCAATTTTAAGAAATAATTATGAAAATACGGAAATGTTATGATGATGGTGCTTTAAAAAATTTGAGGGAACTTAGAATAGCATAACAGAAGAAAAGATCAACAAAAAATTGGTTGAATTATGTGTCCTAATATTTATTATTAAGTGTATCATAGCTGACCAGGTATTTTTTCAACTCATACAGCCCCAAGGGTGTAGTGAATTTCTGTTACACTCAGATGTTTCCACATGAGAAATTGAGCACACGGTCAATTTAAAAAAAGAAAAAAGGAAAAGGGAAAGGGGAAAGGGGAAAGAGGTGGGAAAGGTATGGGAGAGGAAGGGCAAAGAAAAGGAGTGAAGGGGAGGGAAAGATAAGGGAAAGAGGAGAGAAAATATAGGGAAGGGAAACACAGGAAAGATGTGGAGCCTTTGGAGAGTGTCCAGAGAAGGGCCATGAAGATGATCCAAGGGCTGGAGCACCTCTCCTACAAAAATAGGCTGAAGGAATTGTACTTGTTCAGACTGAAAAAGAGAAGGCTGTGAGGAGACCTCAGCATCCTTCCAATACTTAAAAGGAGTTTATAAACATGAGAGAAGTCAACGTTTTATGTGGGAGAATAGCTTTAAATTAAAGTAAGAGATTAGATTAGATTTCAGGGCGAAGACTTACTGAGAGAGTGGTTAGGTGCTGGAGCAGGCTGCCCAGAGAGGCTGTAGTTGCCCTATCCCTGGAGGTGTTTAAGGCCAGGTTGATGACACCCTGTGCAATCTGATCTAGTCTTTGATCTAGCAGCTGGCAACCCTGCCCGTGGCAGGAGACTTGGAACATGGTGATCTTTGAGGTTTCTTCCAACCCAAGCCAATCTATGACTACATCCTTTAGAACTGAAATTTTATAGACTTTTTTTTTTTTTTTTTTTTTCCAATACGTGTGCCTGACATGAATATGAAACAATTTATGCACTGAGTACATGGAATGTCTCTGATAGAACTTAAATTCATCTATTTTCTTTTCGTTATCATGGCAATTCCTAAACTTTTAGGATCCAGAAATTTAAAGACCCTACAGAAGTCATTTAAATTCCACATCTTCTTACCTGCAGTGCTTCTTGTTTCCTCTCCCCAGAGTCAGACAACCTTAAAAGCTCTTAGGTTATTTTTATGCTAATAAAAATTGTATTCAAAAACATATTTATATGCTTAATGAGTAGCAAACAAATGGAGGAGAAGTTGATTACAGTGGATTTAAAGTGCATGTTTGCACATAGCAAGAAAAATTGTTGGATATGCTTGGAGTTTTGTTGTTGTTGTTTTTGTTTTTTATTTTACAAATATGGTATTTTTTGATAAATACTTCCAGTATTAACTTTTAACTTCATTTACTTGCTGGATGGTATATTGACATGTCTTATAACTAAATCATTGAATTATATAAATTTCAGGCAATAGACAGTTCAGAGAATTTTAAGAACATTTTTTTACGGTAAATCTTCCCCTAATAACGGTAAATCTTCCCCTAATAAACACCTACACAAATTGATGTTCTGCTGTACACTTTTTGTAGGACCTTAAGGAAGTCAGTATTTTAACTCCATTACATTTTTCCAAAAGATTCAGTCAAATCTCTCGCATGTGGAATATCTGCTGTACAGATTCAAAGCCAGTTGTCTTCAAAGAATGACTAAATTTGCAAAAAAAAATTTTTTACTCCATAGCTAAGTTCTTTACAGCTTGTTGTCTGGTGTTTCAAAAAACAGCATTCTTAGAGAGTAAGTAGTAATTTTCTCATGAAAATCTCTTTTATAAATAAAGATTCCTAAAAGTAGAACACAAAAAATCACAGGCTTTGCATGGAACCTCCAATTTCTAAATAGTAATACTATTTTCAAATTAAAAAAAAACTTTTCTATATGGAAGTGGTAAAATTAACTTGAGTTTCTAATAAGAAAACTCACTGATACTGACGGTGAACAAAGATTAGCTGAGAATCTTAACTACATCCATCTGGAGTTTATTTCTAAATCCAGTTTTAGTTCAGAAAAAACATTGTGAATTTCTGCCAAGATCTCATGGTGTGTTTTCATTGTCTTGTGAGGAGTCGGTGGTGAATGGAAATGCTTAGCATTTTCCAACCAACTGAAATCTGCAGGAATTGATATTCATGTAGATAGTAGTCTGGACAGAAAATTCACGTCTAAGAATGACAAGATATTGTCCTGAAAAAGGAAATCAGCAGCTCAGTGTCTTATCAAGTAAGAAGATTTATATTAAAAGTTTTATGGATTGATAATATATCCTTTAGTAAATTATCATCTGCAAAACCCACAAAAATAAAGAAAGCAGTGAATGAGGCAGAGCGACTAGAGTAGATTAGAAGTGAATGTCAGAGCTTTCAAGTATCAGAGCACTCAAAACTACTAAAAAAATAAACATTATTTATGGCATCCCTGCCAAGGATAAATCAGATAGAATTCAGACAGTGGAGAATTACCAGATGATTAAAATGCTGTCCTTTTGCTGTTCTTCAGGTAATTCAAAGCTCTTTGGACTACCCCAGATATTACAGTATTTGTATCCTGAAATACATGAATCACTGTCACATTCTCACTTTAAAATGACCTACTGCCTACTTCTAATTTTAGAAAGATGTTTCTGTCTCTGAATTTTACAGCTGATAAAATATGTAGATATGGGAAAATACTGTCTGTTCAATTCAAAGCAGCAAAAGTATGAGTGAAGTTCATATAAACTTGACATCACGTAACATACATTCTAATTTCTTTAAACAATCCAAGTAGAAAGCCTAATTGAGAGCAAAGGCAATGTAAGGTCTCTCTTATCAGTTTATACCAATTAATAAGAATTTTGCAACTTATGCTTCTAATTTTTACAAACAATATTTATTCATTTATTTTTAATAAAACTGTAAATTAATAGGTGGCCCTGGACATCTATTAATCTGGAAACAGATTACTTGTCTGAAAGATCATACAGTGTCATACAGGAAAATTAGAGATACTAAGGAATTTACAAAATTAAGGACAGAAAACCTCAAAACCCGCAAACAGTAAAAGATGTGTAGGTTATCATAGTTGAATTAGAATACAGAAGAAAGACAGAGAAATTAAATACATGAGCAAACTTTGTGTTAAATATTTAGTTTGGCCTAAGAAAAAAAGCAACCTCTGAAAGTGCTAAGCATCTTCCATTCTCCTGGGCTTCTGTTCTTCCAGATATCATTCAGTATCTGAAGCATGATTTCTTTCACTCATATTTGTTTTTATATTTCAAATAACTACTGATCCTAGCTTGCCAAGTCAAACATAATGATGACTATCCAGAATTAAAAAATATCTTTTGAAAGAGATAACAACTTGAGACATTCACAGTTTTGTATTAATAAACTGTAATGCCATGTCTAGAAATCAAGAAATCTAAGGGAAGAGGGAGAGAAAGGACTGTTGCTGAGTATTTATTTAGTTATTCATTTTAACAAGGAGCTCTACAAATGACTTATACACAGAGCTAAGAAGCTCTTGCTCATATCTGTAATTTATATTTAAATATCTAGTATGTTATATGTAAAGATACCAAAATTATATATTAGGCATTCACTTTGCAACCGCAGCTGACTGTAAGAGTTGTGTCCACTCCAAAAAAAATATCAGATTGAACACTGACACATGTTTTAAATATTCTTAGGGATATCGTGCCATAGGGAATAATTTATTACGTACATCTGTAAGAGTGCTACATTTTAAAAGACACAGATTTTATTATAGCTTAACATTATTTACTTGAGGGGGGAGGGAGAAAAGGGCATGGGGGCAGTGAAGAGAATCCTAAATGTTTTAAAGAATCATTTTGCTGCTTTAATAAGAAAAATTCTTCGACACTCAATTCAGTCCAGATTGTATTTGATCATTCTGCATGGTTTTGTGATTTTTATACTTTTCAACTTGGTGAAACAAAGGATTAGAACCCAGAGCTCAAAATCCCTGTTTTAAAAGGAAACAGCTTTTGCCACAAGCAGACAAATTTTTGTCCCCAGCTGACAGAAAAGAAACATATTTTGCCCTTGGCACAGCCAACAGTTCCCATCAAGGACAGGGGGAGGGTCATGCATGGACTGAAGACATCCAGCTCTTCTGGCAACTGTTCCATTTTGCACTATTTTTCTTTTGCAGTATTGAGGGATGGATTCTGTCAAAAGCAAACAGTCTGATATGCTGTTCAGAAATGTCGCTAGTGATGGCTACTCTTGATGTGTATTGCCTCAGTATTCCTTCCGTGGCCTCAGCAGGCCCTAAAACACCCTGCATTCTGTGCAGATGGCTAAGTCACTTGGGTAGCTCCCCTTGCAGTGCTCAGAGGAACCCCAGCCAGGAAAAGAGGATGGTACCTCAACTAGGACTCGTCTGCAGTCAGTAAGGATCTAGGACTCTTCCGCAGTTATTAAGGATCTATCTAAGGCTTCAGCAACTCTTCAGTAGATGAGAACTATGGATTTTTCTACTCAAAGGTAAGCTTTTCCACAGTATGGAAAGGATAAGAAGCCAGTGCATTTTGCAGTATAAGGAAGAAGGAAAGTATGTTCCCACTGAAGCTATCAAGTTACCTTCTGTACTGCTGCATAATTACAGCTTTGCAGTTCTCATTTCCCACAAACCATAACCCTCAGCTTGTTCCTGGCATGAGAAAGCAAAGTTTCAGGCCTGCTGTTTTACTTTTCCACACAAATCCTGTATGCTCTTTCTTTGTATGCGGACGTTCTCTCTGAATGTGATAGTTCTAAAGCAGGAGTGGTTGTCTATTTGGATAGTAACTAACTCCTTTTATTTGTTTTTACCTCTCATGAGTACAAAACAAATGCTAAATAAAAGGTTTGAAGCTAGAATTTATTAAAGCATCTAAAGATGCTAGCAGTGGGATATACATCTCTTGAAGGAAACTACTAAATTCCCAAGATTATCCTTCCATGCTAGCTATTAAGATCAACAACTTTCCTATTATTGGATATCCCCTGAAAGATTGATGGCAAAGTGTAGAACAAGCAAAGGTACAAAAATCCACTTCAATTCCGATGCTTATTTTTACTACACAATAGTAATGCTACCTTATATTAAGCATCATTAATCCTTAGTTGTTTTCTGGTATAGAAATGAGAGAGGGGTTTGGAAATTATTTAAGTGCATTTCATCCGCTGCTACAGATTTCAGTGGATTTTCAGGAAAATATGCTGAAGATATTTCTTAGGTCTTTTCTCTCACTTTCCAAGTAAAAGAGAGAACAACTATTCTCTACATTTGGTCTCTGTGGTAGTTGGCTATATTTAAGCAAAAATAATTATATTAAGCATTTCATAAATGAACTGGGATGGTATAATTTTATACATTTAGTAATGTCGAAATTCGTGTTTGTTTTATCAGTACATTATTAAGTACAGTTATCAAGTTTCCTCTAATATATCATAAACGCAAAAAATACTTCACAATAATTTCACAAAAGTGCAAAATTAGCAATTATCTTCAAATTTTATTTGTATATTTGTTTCATATAAAATGAATTGCAGAAAATATAATTGTAAGGAACTCTGACTCACATAGTGCATAAGCAAATTATAGTCAGAGGGTTATGTTGCTAAGATAACGTAAAAAATACAGAAATAATTTAAGTCACAGGTGACAATAGCTACAGAAAAAAACCTGAGGTAATTTTTTAATAGTAACATAATTTGCCTGAGTTTGATGACAGAGTGTGGACTCATCATGGGTTATAGAAAGAGAGTTTGAAGGATATTTTTACTTCTATTTTACCTCGATCTTGAGAATAATGATAACATGTTGGGTTTTGGCCTTCATAAATCCTTCACAGTGCTCTTCACTCTTTGATATAATCTGTATTATCTGTTAAATTAAAGACTAAAGACACATTAATAGGGTGTTTGTTCCCTTTGAGGAGAAATGGAAAAAATAAAATAATAGGAAACTCGAGTGTGAAGGATCTAAAAATATCACTGTGTTCACTCTTTGGTCTACTAAGTCTGACACAGACAGGCAGGTTGCAGTAAACAGTGGAACGCACATTGCTCTCAGCAGTGTAAAGAGGTGCATAGCAGAAATCTGGAGGGTGACTAACCTGTTTCACCTTTATACTGAAGCAAACTCAATTTATAAAGAAGCATAAAAATGTATAGAAGATCTGGAAGATGATGTAGCATATATATGGTAAGTGATGACAGTGAGAGACATGAAATCATGATTATTTACAGGAGGAGGGACAACATTGTCTAGTCCAGTAGCCAACTCACTTGTTCTAATACAATATTTGATAAACTTCTGATACTTCAAGCAAAGTTCTGATTTCTAGCGGCCAGTGGATATAGTTAGTAACACTGCCCTCATTCAGAGTAACAAACTTTGGCTGAGAATTTTGTAATAATAAAAGATTAACTGCTTTGTGAACTTCATACTGAATTCCTAGAATTTTTACACTATGCAAACTCCATTACTTGTTATTTGTGGACAGAAAAATGAAGTTGAAGTTGTTAGATTTTAATCACATTAATTGTAGTTTCTATAATTAGCATATGTATTTATAAATCACTGCTTATTTAGATTAACATAATTTTGATAACAAAAATAATTAAGGTAAAAGAATCTCTAAGAGTTTATTAGTACAAACTTTACAAAAATATCTCCCAGTGGCAGCCTGTCAAGATGAAGATCTCAGGATTTGAACAAGAATGCAATTTATCTACAGTTTCAAATTGATTAAAGCAACATCACAGAATTGCAGAATTGTGGGGATTGGAAGGGACCTCTAGAGATCATCTAGTCTGACCGCCCTGCCAAAGCAGCTCCTTAGACCAGGTTGCACAGGTAGGCGTCCAGGCAGGTCTTGAACACATCCAGAGAAGTAGACTCCAAAAGTACCATGGGCAACCTGTTAGAGTTCTCTATCACCCTCTCTGTGAAGACATGTTCCCACCGAAGCTATCAAGTTACCTTCTTAGCTTGTGAACAAATTCAAAGCCAGAATTGGGTTTGAAAGTGAGTACAAATTCAAACCCAGACTTAACACCATTCTTTTATATTCTAATTACTCATAGTTTAAATGCAATAGCTCTTTAGACTCCACTGATAAGAAAATTACGTATGCATCTTATACTCATCCTAGTAGAACTGCAGTCTTACAACCCTACTGATACCAGCACAAGGTGACTGTTTGTAACATATATTGCCTCTGAAATTACTAGTAACGTGTGTTTTGTTTCGAAAAATGAAACACTAGTAATGTCTCAAAACTGAATCATATTCTAAAAGCTCTAGATTCTCTCTACAGTTAGGTTTAAATCATATCATTACTACAGTCTAGTAAAGCACCTTCTATCCAAGGTAACCTGTAACTTTTACTCAAGCTGTCAGCATAACATTTATGTCCTCAGCTCCACCCCAAATCCACAATTTTGGCCACCTCATGCTCACCTATTAATGGCAGTAAGTGAGAGGTACTGTTATGACTCCAATCTATTATCCTTCTGTAACTAAAATTACACAACATTTGAATGTCAAACATGTGTGCATGTGCACATTATTGTTACCTTTGCCTTTATCAGATCAGTTTTAGGAGCTGCTCTGACTTTTTGCGAATTAGGAAATACCATGATTCTATTTCAAATTCATTCTATAGGATTTCATAGATTTTTTTCCCCATTGGATATGATGGAAAACCTTTTGGAATGTGCCCACCTGCATGTAGATTACAAGTCGTTCTTAAAACAGTCATTTAGATCTAATTCAAGTGCAGCACAGCAACTTTAAAGACAACATTATCTTCACTCACATTACAGTCACAAATTTGCCCTCTAGGGATGTGCTTTTATTTCTCCCTCCCTCTTCTTTCTCCAAATTTTCCTCTGACTATTGATCAGATATCTTAGCAGCTAATTTCTTCACAATTTAAAATTAAACACCCTCACAATGTTTCTACGTCCTCCTTTTCATATAAGTTATAAGATCAGATCTGCTCAATCTCATGTTGCCCACCAATAACTCTTTCCATTTCTGTCATCTCTTAATTACTTTTGCCTTAAGTCTTTCACTTATCTGTAATGATACTAAGTAAAACCTTTCCATCACTGTTAATTACAAGTGTGACTATGAATAATTATTCTACAAGTTTTTAGGTTTTATTTCACATTTACACTGGAAAAGATATAATTTCCTTTCAAATTATACTTAGAACTTAATTCACAATAAATAATGCTGATATGTATGAAAAGTGGACTCTTCTTCTGAAAACAGTCATGTAAATGGAAAAATCATCATTTCTGTAGAGCTGGATAAATATTCCAAACTGAATGCATTTTAAAGAAAGAATAAACAGACACAAAGCATAAAATAAGGGATTTCCAGTTCAAGGTGCTCAACACACCTAAATACACCTAGTGACTACTCTCCAGCTATATTTGCAGACCATCTAAGTCTGGTTATAACTGTGGATTTGTTTATATGTAGTAAGCAAGCATACTACCAAAGTTGCCTCAATAATTATCATTCTACTTGTAAAATACGTAATTTAGAATGAATTCCATTTTTGACACTCAACAATGAAACACACACTTAAATTTTCACCTGTTCTAAATGAATTTTATTCACTTGTCTGATTAACAAATTAAATTTGTCCAATGAGAGGTTACTCTGCATACTTAATTTAAAATAAGGAAATTGCAACTGATTAAATCTCCATGGCCATCACTTCAGGAACAATTCCCATATGCCTCAAGGTGATCTTTAAAATAGACAGAATTTTTGTAAGAGGAGGGGGAATAGAGGTGTTTTCTCAAAAAGATTTCTGCACGGAAATAAATAATTCATGTAGCTAAGTAGAGGATAAAATGGAAAAATATGCTAAGAGGTGGTTATCTAAAGATACTTATTAAACCTGTTTTATTTTTTTACTATCCATTCCCAAACCAAGGTCTTCCAAGTCCTAGCCAAGAGCTGAAGAAACTTCCAAATAAAATTACATGAAATAAAAACAAGAAAACATGGATAGAATTGTTTATGGTACTCTAAAATAAAAGATCCCAGAAGAGTACAAAGCAGAAAGAAGAAAGCAATGGAACACCTAAGAAGAGCAAATATTTGATGTCAAAGCAGAATCTGAATGGAGCAGATTGTCTTGAGGGAGTTCACACAGCACGTGTGGGACAACTGGAGGATCAGGTCTAGCCAGCATGGATTCATGAAGGTCAGGTCTCAGCTCAAACTGAAGTATTTCACTATTCCATTCCTCTGGAAATGAGGGTAGATAGCAGGAAAATTGTTCAACAAATAATTATGTTATTTAGAATTCATTTTAATTTCATTTCTGAACATTAGAAAAAATTGATTTTATTTATGCAACAAGAAAATAGAGTGTTGTAATGGTGTTTATTTATGCAACAAGAAAATAGAGTGTTGTAATGGTGTAATGGACTGCTCCAAGATTTGTTCTGTCTCACAGCCACCTTTCTGCAGATAGAGTGTTTCCTATCTCCAGCTTGTACTTATCCTAAAGTACGCCTTGGATTTAAACTGTAGTTAAACCCAGGCCTCAAGTCTGGGCCATGGTTTTATGATCTCTGTTATTGGCATTAAACATCACATCATCATGTAGTGCACTGGGAATTAAACAGTTAATACTCCAATTCTGTGGATACCTGTCAATAGTGCCAGTTTGTTTGTTTGGTTGGTTGTCTGTTTGTTTTTTGCTACAAGTACTGCTCTTACAGGATTTAACTGATTAAAACTAGAGAAAAAAAGAAGTCTGTGAAGTATTCAGAACATAAATTTTCCCATTGAAAAAGTGATTTATCAATCACAGCTGCTAAAATTTTCTATTTTCCGCAGAGGTAGTCCTAACTGGGGAATTGATCCCAATTAATTGTTTGATAATTGTAGTTGGCCCATCCAGCAGCTAGCTTTATTTTTGAGGAAAGTCAACTTAACAAAACTCAGTGTAAACTAAAGATTTCCTGGCCCTTTGCAGGAGTTGCTATTTGTTCTCCCTTTTCTTTACATCATCTTTTAAAGCACAGTGTCAACAGTTTATGGGTCAGTTCAGCCTGCTTCCCAGTTAGGAGCAAACATGGCATCATAGAACATTTCCTCCATGGCTGTTTGTCTCAAATCCTGGATACCTTTTCCAACAGTAGTCCACCCTTAAATCTAAGGCTCTAGATCATTTTTGAAGGGATATCTTTCTTTTATGGCTAATAGCACTCTTTCCCAGAGGGTGGCAACTCCATCCAGACATCTACTAATTCCTCTGTCAATGGTTGAGTCTCTGGTGATGCTTCCTATTTGGCAAGCTTCATTACCATCCAAAATCATGCTATTGGCTCCAGTGTCTCAACACCAAAATAGCTAGATGACAATAGTCTCATTTGGGTACCATGCAAGCTCTTTTCTTGAGTCTTGGATTTTGGCCATTTTCAGAGGACAGTGAGGAGCAGTAACAGTGCCTTTGCCCTCCTCACTCTCATCTCCTCATCTTCAACTTACTTCCATTGCCTTTCTTGATGATGGTGGTTTCTGGGGAGGACCCTTCACCTGGATCTTCTTTTACTTCCTCTGCTTATTCTTCTTTCCATTCTAGACGTGATGACAAGTTTCCATTTCTTTTCTTCCGCTCCTATACTGGTGCCTCCTGTGACATCAGTGTCAATGGTTTACCGGGCTGGATCGGCCTGGTTCCGTGACAATTGGTGCGAGGGACCCACGGACTCACGCCCCAGGAAAGGGGAAGGAATAAGGGAAAAAGGGAAAAGGGAGATGGGCCTAGAAACAAAACAGCGGCAGCGATCTGAGGAGGAAAGCTAATTTACTAAATAAGATATCAGAAAGCAAAATAACAGAATATAATACAATATAATTGGAATTGAGGCTAATGAATCAAATAAAATGAGCAAGAGAGAGTGTCCGATAAACCGAAGGCCTTACGCTAACGCTGAAGGCGATATGGCAGCGAGCACCCACTGCTGAGTCGATCCCGAAGGAAAGAGAGTGTCCCGTGACCGCTGAGGGTTTTTATCTGTTCCCTCTGAGCGGAAAACATGTAAAAATACAAAGCATCGCAAAGTCCTCTGGGGAATGTAGTGCTTCTTCTCTTCTGAGACAGGTATACCTGGAATTATCAATGATCTGTGGAGCTGGAGTATTAGCTCTTTAACTCTTAATGCAATACATGATGTTATGATGTGGAATACCAGTACCAAAAATCATAAAACCATGACAATCAGGCTCAAGTTGGAGACTTCCTATGTTGTCTCAAATCTCAGCTCAGAAACTCTCTCTCCAAAATAGTATCATATAGAGCATAGTAAGCATAACCTAAACCCCAAATAAGTCCTATCTCCTCAGATCTACCTAAGCTGTGCCATCTCTGACTCAACTACTTGCTTAGTTTCTCAGGATCGCACAGGTGTTCAAGAGTGAAATCCCATGACACTGGGGTCCCCATACTTCTAATATTTTTCCTAAGCCTCTCCATATTCCCTGCCACTCAGCATTCTCTAGTTTTGCAGATGGTTTCTTCCGCAAAAGGCAAATGATAAAGATGACAGAGATGAAGAGTAATACATTCAGATAGATTAATAACATGATCACTAATTCAGCATTCAAAAAATGCATAAGGGACTGACTGAAGAACCTGGGAACTGGTTTAAACATTGAGTTGTTTGTAAAATTAGCTAATTCCTCTGTGATGTAACTGCCAATATTCAAATCATATATCATTGTATATAGTTACCAGGCAGGTGTCTCCATCAGTGTCCTTAATTGGTTGTATATCTATACAACTCCACAACAGAACATTATGAACTTAATAAGAAACCAATGTGTTCCAAAAAACATAATGGCCTTTAATCCTTTATACAGCATTCCTAAAATGAGGAACAGATTCATAGTTGGCAGTTGCTAAAAGAAAGAAATTCAGTACAGTGTCCAGAGTCTGGCAGACTGCCTGGCCTATAATCTAATCTATGAAGGTCAAAGCTAGCTACAGAACTCTGCAACACTCTGACTTTAAGAAACCCTTTTTTTTTCTAATGTTAGAAAGTACAGATTAATTTCAGACTTGCCCACATTCTCTATCAAAAATGTCAATGGTTTATGAGCCAGTTTGGTCCAGTTCCATGACTAATGGGGCAAGGGACCTATGGACCCATGCCCTGGGAAAGGGGAAGGGTGAGAAGGATGGAGTAGGGAGATGGACCTAAAAACAAAACAGCAGCAACAATCTGAGGAGGAAAACTAATTTACTAAATAAGATATCAGAATGCAAAATAATGCAATACAATACAGTTGGAACTGAAACTAATAAATCAAATAATATGAGAGAGAGAGTATCCGAAACCAAAGATCCTGCACTAAAACTGAAGGCAAGACAGCTAGGGAAGCTCCACTGCTGAGATGAGCAGCAAAAGAGATAAGTCTTGGGACTTGTGTTCAGTTTTATCTTTCCCTCTGACTAGAAATCTGGAACACAAGGTCCTCTGGTATATGTAGTTCTACTCTTCTGAGAACCAGGTACCCAGAAATTCAGTAGTCTGAATCTGGAGCATTAGCTCTTCAATTTCCTGTGCCTTGCTTGATGATACGATGTGGATACCTATAACAAAAAATTGTAAAACCACAACACAAAGAAAGAGTTAATAAAACAAAAATTATATTAAATCTGTGCAATTGCAGCATGAATAAAAATTTCCAATTCTGTTCTTGCTTTTCTGTCCTCGACATCTGGGGGTCAGTGCTTCTTTCTCTAATAGACGTATTTCACTTCAGAAAAATCTGTCAGCTCTGAGCCTCCCTGCAAAATATAGGCAAACAGTTCTTCAGAACACTTAAAGAAAGGAAGGAGGATTTGTGCAGTCTGATCAGAAGAGGTGAAGATCAAAATTTGAATTAACTCTACACAGCTCCCTACAAATTTGATGTCTATTTGAAATGTAAGGTTAGTAAATTACAATCATTTTAGATAAATATCAGCTAGTTAATCTGGCTGACTCCCAAGAATCTGCCTGAAAGTAGCCATGGTTGAAAGCAGTTTATTGTATCTGAGGGTTTTCAAGCAATATAATTTTTGCTGCTCAAAGATTCTGTCATACCCAAGGGATGTGCTAGAATGTTTTATTGTACTGAGAGGCTCTATGCACATGAAGGATTTGTAAAACTCATTCTGATCAGTTCATTAAAAGCTTCAGTGCTATTTGAAAGCTTTCTGTACTGATTGGATTTCACTCAAAAATTCTAATTCACAGTAATAAGCATAGACTAAAAGATACAATGGAGAAAGTGAACAAGTAATATCCATTTTCTGACAGTTTTCTGAGCATAGTCTCTCTCTTACGATGTGACTCAGCAAAGCATTAGTACTCCTGAAAATAACGATTACAATTTTCTATTTTTTTTCTCCCGCTTACCTCATATATCTACTGATATGGAAACAAATAAAAAAAAAAAAGTAAAGATGATATTTTCTTGCAGAATTTAGACAGGACTCAGTAAATATTTTTAAACCCTTGTCTTTATTCTTCGTTTATATGTACATTTAAAGCTTAGAATAAGCTCTCCTACTAACAATGAGTCAACGGTGTATTCCATTTCAAATGGCTTTATTCCATTAAAGGAATGGGTCATAAAGAAAGGGCTGTAAGTGATTCTATCAGTGTCATGTGTCAAAAATGTAAGGGTATATCATAGTGAAATATATCAGAACATGAAGTTTACATTTCTGATGACATGTTGTGCTGAATATTTTCACTGTGGTGAGGTAAATAATATAGCTACAAACTGAAATGGAGGGAGAATAAACAACTTACCACCTAAGGCATGCATCTATATACAATTGTTATTCATACAATTCATCTGAAGAAAATGAAAACGAAACATTTAGTTTTCTATTTCAAATTTTTATGTACCACAATTAAATTGTTTGTTTGTTTATATTAGAAGATTGATATAGTTGTTTTTACAGGTTTAGAAAAAATGAGCATTTGCCTAGGTCAAGACCAAACAGAGATGACGAAAACAAGGCAAATGCATAGTAATATTTCTTCAGCATGCAATCCAAGTTTCTTGGAACAGAGGACATTTACAAACATTAATGAACTGCATGAGTAATGGAGAAAACAAATTTTGGTCTATAGTTTTCACAATTTCCAGGTAATGAGAAACAGTTGCCATAGTGAGATTTCTAAGCTGCTATTTTTGTTGAAGTGAAAAGTGCACAAGCACATGGATCTCCTCTCACAAGTATTTCAGAACATATTAAGATGGGGCTTTTGACTAATTTATTTTTTCTTTTTTTCTTTTGTTATGGCTATTCCACTGTCAAGGTTCATTTGAATCTTTCAGATTTACAGAAAATTCTACTTTGTAAATTAAGCTTTATTTTATGAGTTTATTGGATAAAGAAATAGAGAAAGAAGAAATCAAATACATTCATAGATTCATAGATTCATTAGGTTGGAAAGGACCTACAAGATCATCTAGTCCAACCATTCTCCCACCACCATCCCTACCCACCAAGCTACTAAATCAAATCCCTTAGCATCTCATCTAAACGCTTCTTGAACAGCGCTAGGGACGGTGCCTCAACCACCTCCCTAGGCAGGCCATTCCAGTGCCTGACCACTCTTTCAGAGAAAAAAATTTTCCTCAAATCTAATCTAAATCTTCCCCGGCTCAACTTGTAGCCATTCCCTCTTGTCCTGTCATTAGTTATCTGGGAGAAGAGGCTGACCCCATCCTCACCACAGCCTCCCTTCAGGAAGTGGTAGAGTGCGATGACGTCTCCTCTGAGCCTCCTTTCCTCCAGGCTAAACAATCCCAGCTCCCTCAGCCACCCCTCATAAGACTTCGCTCCAAACCCCTCACCAGTTTTGTTGCCCTTCTCTGAACATGCTCCAGGGCCTCGATGTCTCTCTTGTAGTGAGGGGCCCAAAACTGAACACAGCACTCAAGGTGTGGCCACACCAGAGCTGAGTACAGGGGGATGATCACCTCCCTGCTCCTGCTGGCCACACTATTCCTAATACAGGCCAGGATGCCATTGGCCTTCTTGGCCACCTGGGCACACTGCCGGCTCTTGTTGAGCCGAGCATCAACCAACACCCCCAGGTCCTTTTCCTCTATACACTCTTCAAGCCATTCTGCCCCAAGCCTATAGCATTGCATGGGGTTATTGTGGCCAAAGTGCAGGACCCGGCACTTGGCTTTATTGAACCTCATCCCATTGACCTCAGCCCAGCTATTCAGTCTATCCAGATCCCGCTGAAGGGCCTCCCTACCCTCAGGCAGATCGACACATCCTCACAACTTGGTGCCATCCACAAACTTACTGAGGGTACACTCAATCCCCTCATCCAGGTCATCAATAAAGAAATTAAACAAGATGGGCCCCAGTACCGACCCTTGGGGGACACCACTCATAGCGGGATGCCAGCTGGACTTAACTCCATTAACCACTACCCGCTGGGCACGGCCCTCTAGCCAATTCTCAACCCAGAGAAGAGTGAACCTGTCCACACCATGGGCTGCCAGTTTCCCCAGGAGAATACTGTGGGAGACTGTGTCAAAGGCTTTGCTGAAGTCCAGGTAGACTACATCAACAACCTTTCTCTCATCTACCAGTCTGGTCGCCCAGTCATAGTAGGAGATGAGGTTGGACAAGCACAACCTGCTCTTTGTGAACCCGTGCTGGCCGGGTCTGATCCCCTGGTTGCTATGCACATGCCATGTGATCTCCTTCAAGATCAACTGCTCTATAACTTTCCCTGATACCGAGGTCAAGCTGACAGGTCTGTAGTTCCCGGATCTTCTTTATGGGCTTTCTTGTAGATGGGAGTCACATCGGCAAGGCTCCGATCTTGTGGGACCTCTCCAGATGACCAGGAATGCTGATAGATGGTAGAAAACAGCTTGGCAATCACCTCTGCCAGCTCCCTCAGCACCCTTGAGTGGATTCCATCTGGCCCCATGGACTTGTGGCAGTTCAGATGGAGGAGCAGGTCTCTGACTGTCTCTGCTGGGATCACAGGGGGTGTATGATGCGCTCTGTCCCAGACTTCCAGGTCAGGGCGAAAAGTATCCTGAGGATAACTGATCTGTCTATTAAAGACAGACGTGAAGAAGGCATTGAGAACCTCAGCCTTTTCCTTATCTGCTGCGGTTACATTCCCTGCCGCATTAAGTAAAGGAGAGAAATTCTCCTTAGTTCTTCTTTTACTGTTACTATATTTGTAAAAGGATTTTCTGATCTCCTTTACTGCAGTAGCCGGTCTAAGCTCCAGCTGGGCTTTTGCATTTCTAACTTCCTGCCTGCAAATCTTGGCAAGTTCTCTGCAGTCTCCCCAAGTAGCCTGTCCCATCTTCCACAGGACATAGACTCTCTTTTTCTCCCGGAGTCTCAACAAAAATTCCCGGTTTATCCACACTGGCCTTCTCCCCCTCCAGCCTGACTTATGGAACTCAGGGACAGCCTGCTCCTGTGTCTTTAAGATTTACATCTTGAGGAACATCCAGGCTTTCTGGACCCCTTTACCCGTCAGGAGCGAGTCCCAGGGGACCCTTGCAACAAGCATCCTGAACAGGTCAAAGTCTGCCCTCCGTAAGTCCAAGGTAGCAGTTTTGCTAGTCACACTCTTGACATCCCCAAGAATAGCAAACTCTACAATTTCATGGTCACTCTGGCCAAGACAATCCCCAGCCTTCACAGCTCCTACTAGTCCTTCTCTGTTAGTGAAGAGCAGGTCCAGCAGGGCACCTGCCCAGGTAGGTTCTTGCACTAGCTGTGTCAGGAAGCAGTCTTCCACAAACTCTAAATAAGAAGTCATATTCAACCTGCAGCCCACAAGGCCACATGTGACCTGGTCTAGCCCATCCTGCAGTTGCCCTCTGTCATGTACCATCATGGCAGCAGCTCTGCCCCACCAAGTGGCCTGGCTCAGCTGTGGGCATGCACCCATTGCTCAAAAAATGCACACATCAGGGTGCGTATGCAACAGGCACTGTCTGGACTGAAACCAGGGCACTGAGAGGGCACAGTGCTGTGCTAGCTCTAGTTATGGCAAATACTATCATGCATTTTGATACTTGGATAAACACAGCCCTGTGAATAAGAAATATAGAGCCTTGCTTTCAGTTTTGATAAAGAAATCTGAGAATATGTTCTAATATTACAAAAAAGAAAAAAAGAAGCCACTTTATTTTTGTATAATTATGAATCCATTCTCAGTAAACATAAAGGTATTCTGAATTTTTGAAATAGAATGCATAGAGCTATAATCAAATATTCAACTTAAAAATTTGATCATGTCTGTCCACTAGACTTTATAGAAGTATTGTAGAATACAATAACTAGAATTCTATGGAGGCAACTGCATGCTTGGGGCGGCAGGCAAAATACCTCGTTGCCCTCTACACCCCACCAGGTCCCTTTGTATAACAAGTATGAAACTCTGGAGATGGAATTCTCACCTGTGGATGTTAACATTATGTTTACACTAGAAGAACTAACAAATATTCAAAAAGCCTTCCCACAATATTATGGCTATGTCCCAAAAGAAGAAAAGATGAGTCATAGTTGTGACTGACTCCTCTCTGCAGAGAGCTAAATGCTCAGTACGCTGGGCAGACACTCTTTGTAGAGGTCTGCTGGACTCAACTGAAGGATGTTACCATGAAACTGCCTACCCTTGTACAACAAACGGATCATTCTGAATTACTGCTTTTCCACAAAGGAAGTGATGAAAGAGACATGCATTGTTCACGGGTTATCAGGGTTATCAAAATGGATGTCAGAGCCATTGGATGTCTACTGAGGAAATTAAGGTCAAAGGTAGTCTTCCTGCCTATACTTCTATAGAGGATAAGGATACTGAAAGGAACTAAAGGATCTGATCTATAAACCCTTGGTTTTATTCTTGCTGCAATACCAAAACTTTTTTTTTTTTTTTTTGACAGTGTGATGGCCAGTATGGTATTAGGCTTGCTGTCACCAGATGGGCTTCACCTCTCTTTAAGAGGGAAAAGAGTCCTTGGGGAAACTATCAGGGCTAATTGGTCAGGCTTTAAACTGGATTTGAAAGGGGAAAGGACTAATAGTGAGCCTGCTTATTGTAAGATGTGGAACAAGGTGACAGCAGGGGCCCTCAGCCTTCTGCCCTGAGATGTGCTAGCAACAGTGCAGCACATTTAAAGTCTTATGATAATGATCCAGGAACCACCAAGGCAGTAGGAAAAGGAAACAGGGAAACTCGAGGGAAATACCTCATAGAAATTAAGGAGCTATCCTCCAAGGTGGTGGCAAGGCTGTCTGTCGAACCAGACTGCCTCTACGTGAATTCAAGCAGCTTGAGGAACAAACAGAAACAGAAGCAGTTGAAAGCCACAGTGCTACTAGAAACCATGGCATAGCTGCCATCACTAAATGCTGATGGGATGATTTCCATGACAGGTGAGCTGTTATCAATGGTTACAAGCTGTTCAGAAATGACAGGCAAATAAGTAAATTTAGCAGCAGAATTACCACTGAGAAAAAGGGCAATATATGACCCTGCAGTTCAACACACAGGTATTCGTATTTCAGTACAGATAAGAGATTAATTAACAAAAGTACCTTGAACCCTGAATATATAACTGTTGAGGAAAAAGCTTTTGGACATGTATAGGTTAACTTTATATAATGGAAGTTTTCAAATATAAAAAATCAGAATGCATTTCACTTGGCCTCTCCTAAAATTAAGTTTTTTAGATATAAAATTAAGATTGCCTTTAGAATGTTATGTGCAAATTATCCCTTGCTTCAATAATGTTCACTTCCTTCTTCAATTAAGGGGAGAAATATTCTTTAAATACCCTGCTGTTTCAGGAGCTGATTTTCTTTTCATTAGAGTCACATGAGGAGCGTCATCATGATCATTGATTCTGTCTTAGATTAACCTGATCCACCAAAAGTATTAGCAGTGTAACCAAACTAGAATCTTTTCCATCTGGGAATTGTAAGGGACTGAGTTGAATTTTACAGACTATGTTCCTCTCTGTAAGGAATTATCTGTAGTAGATGATAACTTCAACAAGTCTTCCATTCTTTAAAGTGAACCTATTGTCTGCCATCTGACCCTGTTTCTGTTCTTACCCTCTCCATATAATCTACTAGAGCTCTACTATTAGAACAATACCAGAACAACTCAGATATGACATAAAAAGTTGTGGGAATATAAATATATTTCATTTCCAATTACTCATCACAACTTCCCTGATATAATTTCTGTTATACTAGTTCTCACCCATTTTCAGTGACACACATATCATCTCTCAACCCTGTATTTTTCAGCAAAATAGGAATCAAAGTGCTTTGTTAAGCAGAAGTTAGTGAGGTAGCAAAAATGTCCTTAAATCAGCATTATTTTCCCATAATCCTAGTGCATCTTATTCCTTTCCTCAGTTATGTTCTCTATTATTGTATACCTAAGGATCAATGCTATTGTATGACAATGTTGATAACCTGTGATTCTTCCTGTCTACAACTCCCCTCAGTCTGGTTATCCCTCCTGCTGACTCTTCCATTGGCAATGGGAACAGTTCTTTAGTGGGCTTTCAGTAAAGAATTATCAGAGAAGTCTTTAAACTGTTGTTTGTTTGTTTTTTTCCATCGATTTCACAATGCAACAGTCTTTATAGTGAATTTCAAAAATACTTTGACATGCACATCTTTTGAAGATTGATATCTCCATATAGCAAAAAAATATATATTTTGAACAGTTCAGCTATAGATAGATAATTATTACATTAAAAAGACACTGTAATATTAGACATATAAAATCCATCTTCAAAGTCTGGGATAGTGATACAGAGGTTGAGGTTATTTTTGATTAGTTTGCTTTTCTTCCTCTTGTGGGTTATGGCTGTTAAAACTGTTTCTTGTAGAAATACTGGAGGCTAATTTCAAAACCGATTTCTCGTAACTGAAGGTAAAAAATGCGCACCGTTTAATGAGTATATACTATTTTTTACCTCTCCTCAAGTTCAGGATTTAAAAGCAAATAAGCATTTCAAATTATTTATATTGTTAAAAAATAAGTAAATAGATAAAACACATCCTTCCTGGTTGCATGACAATTATAAAAATAAGTCACATCTAAAAGTCAAGTGAATATTTACTTGTTTTTGAGATTGAAGAAAAGGCAGATTTCCTCATCATGTGTTAAATTATATCTTAATTAAGGTTAATTTTAATAAGGCTGTACAAATGACAGTGTTCTAGGGTTTAAGTGGTGGTATCCTCTCTTCTGTTGGAAGCTCTATGACAGTGTCTGAGAATGTGGGGTTTGATTTTATATCTTGACTGAAGGGATTGAATTCAAGAAGCAATCTGTGTATGTATGTACATATAATCAGAAGAAGGAAGACAGCCATTCTTGAAGAAAAATCTTCTGTCCTTTGGATCAAGCAGCGATTGTAGAGCGAAGATCTCTTAAAATTACTTTCCACTTTTGCATAGATATAGTAGAGCAAAATTATATCTTTACATATAATAGAATTAGAATTATGGAAAATGTTAACAAAACAGTTATAGTTACAACTTTAATATAAAACTCAGTTTTCCCTCTACGTATAATAAACACACTTTTTTCCTTACTCTCATGACATAATATCATATAGGAAACAATTCATTTTACAGATATAGTAAGTTGTCCACACACCTACCAGGCAAGCAAAATAGATCTCCAATAATGTGCTCATTTGTATGTACTGATTGCCTTTTACAGAGTTTTATCTACTTTTGTCTTACTGAGAGTGTTATCCTGAAAACTTTTCATTCTGCTGTTTCAAAAAACCTGAAAAAAAAATTTTGTAGTGATAAGACTTCTACAGAGCTCTCAATTACATGTATTGTAATTGATCAGTGCAAAGTTACTTCAGAAGACATCAAGAAGGAGGGGAGAATTGGCTGTGTCAGTATACAGGACTCAATTCTGTGCAGTATAGTGTAATAGGTCTGACATTTTCAGCAGATTTTGCTTGTTCATTAGTTCTCAGAAATGACAAGCTACTATTATTCCCTTTAATAAAACAGAGGTGTTGACGCTTTTGATCAATCTGTTGCTCAAAAGAAAAGCTCTCCTGACGGTTGTCATCTGCTCAGGCTTTGACCAGATTTCTGTTAGTACATTCTGTAATCTTGATACAGCGTTATGCTTCCTCAGTAACATACAGCAGTCTGCACTAGTATGTTAAAGCTGGATGGAAAAGCTTTTTGCGACACAGCGAACTACAGAAATGCATGGGAGAACACAGCTTGTTTATGCTGATTCTCCTGGTGTTACCACCGGACACTCAAAAGCTCTTGCTGACTACTGTTGCAGTATCAGAAGTGGAGAAATGTCATTCCTTCTGTCACTCTGTTCCAAAATTCCTACTCCTTTTCCTGACAGGCAGAACACAAAAACATTTCACTGAGCACTCTCCATGGCTCCATAGACCTCACATCTGTAGGTGGCTGAAAGAAAAAAAAGAGCAGAAACATGTTTTGACAAAAAAGGTATATTTGTCCATTTTAAAGAAGAAATGTGCATTCACAGTTTACTTTGCTAGACATGCCAATATACAGGCATGCTTGTTTCTCCTTTTTCTTTGTTAAAATAAGAGTGTCTGATGGTGCATGTGTCATATTTGTGCATGACACAGTGGAAATTCTTAAGAACAAGGAAATGTCTTCACTGGTATTTTGTGACAGTCCCATATATGCAAAATCCATAGAAGAGATCATTAAAAAGTGAACTCATTTTTATGAAATTTTCTGATTAAATAATTAATAAAATTAGAAAGATACCAAATATAATAGAGACAGGGATGAATCTTCGGTACTATTAATTTTCTAAGTAGTTTAACACTTGGGAAGATCATGGAGTGGATCCTCTTGGGAGAGATGTTAAGGCACATGCAAGATGTGGAGGTAATCCAAGACAGCAGACATGACTTCAACAAGGGCAGATTGTGCCTGACCAATCTGGTGGCCTCCTATGATGAAACGATGGCATCGGTGGGCAAAGGGAGGGCAACTGTTGTCATTTACCTGGACTTGTGCAAGGCCTTTGACATGGTCCCACATCATATCCTTACCTCTAAACCAGGGAGGTATAGATTTGAAAGGTGGACTATTAAGTGAATAAATAATTGGTTGGATGGCCATAGTAAGAGTGAGGATTATTGTCAATGGCTCTATGTCCATGTGGAAATCAGTGGTGAGCAGTGCACCCGAGGTGTACTTTTTGGGAGCAGTACTCTTCAACATCTTTACCAATGTCATAGAAAGAGGGATTGAGTGTAGCCTTAGCAAGTTTGCTGGTGATACCAAGCGAAGTGGTGCTGAAATTCTTTTGAGAAAAGACCCCCTAAAAGTGCTGTTATATAAGAAAGTATGGTAATCACAAGCACAGTTGACATAACTCCTTTAATTCATAGTTTTCTAATTTTTTTTCTACTTATATTCCACATTCAGCTGCCTATAAATAAAGACTAACTAAAAGTAAGCATTCATCTAAACAGTTTCCATGAAATCTCCAGTGGAGTTCGATCTGAATTTTGGCTAGAGTTCTTGAGAGTCAGCCTTGTGCTTTTAATGCATTGATCAGATTGACAAATAAAGGTGTAGATTCAAGTTCCACCACACAATGCTGTGTGATTTAAAAGCAAATACATACAACCCCACTGTGTTTCACTTTTCTTGTGAAGGATGTAGTTTGCAATAATTTCTTGCCTCATGGAGTTAAATATACTCACAAGGGTAAACATATTGACAATAATAAGGCATGCAAATATTCTAGTAAGAGAGAGTTCAGAGAATATGGGTTATTTCCCTTTCAGTGGTAAACTCATTTTAAGCTAACAGACCCTTTGTCTCTACTCTTTTTCCACAAGATATCTTCACAAATTATACCAATCTATCTTGAGTGTCAGTAATACCCTTTCAAAAATGTTCAAAAAAGTAACCAATTCCTTATGCAGATGTCTCTCAACAAGATTAAGGATATCTGGTTGTTAGGGTCCACAACAGGCTGCCTGATCAAGGGGAGATTGTTGAGAAGACTTTCTTGCTTCAATTACAAGAGGCATTATACCTACAGGCTCTCATTCGGTTGGGGGACTTCAACCATGCAGACATCTTCCGGGATAACAACATAGCAAGCTACAAGCAGACCAGAAGAATGCTGGAGTCTGTTGAGAATAAATTTCAGATATTGGACAGAACAACCAAAAGTGACTCATTATTGGACCTAGTTTTTACCAATGTGGAGAAAATTATTATGGAGATTAACATAGGAAGCAGTGTGGTCTGTAGTAGACCTGCTCTGGTCGAGTTTGTAAACTCAAGGAGTACAAGCCTGGCAAGCAGTGGAGTAAGGACCCTGAACATCAGGAGAGTCAGCTTCCAGCTGTTTAAGGAATTAATGGATGAGATCCCCTGGGGAACTGTTCTTAGGGACATCAAAATGGAACAAAGTTGGCAGGTCTTTCATGATATCTTACTGAGAGAGACAAGAACAGAGAGCTGGCTACAATAAACATGCAGAAGGCTGAAATGCTTAATGAGATCTTTGTTTGAGTCTTCATTAACAGGTCTCAAGCATTTTGTGTCCCTGAACCTCTAAGGAGTCAGGGAAACAAAATTTCTCCCACACTAAGAACAAAGCCTCATGACACTGAATGGATGCAAGTCTATGGGTCTGTACAAAACGCATCCCAGGTTTCTGAAGGAACTAGCTCATGTCATTGACAAAACATTTTTCATCATATTTGAATAGTCATGACTGTCAGGTGAAAAACAGAAATATCACACTCATTTTTGAGAAGGGTAGAAAGGAAGACTCAGGAAACTACAGTTTGGTGAGCCTTAAATCTGTGCCAGGGAAGATCATGGAACAGATCCTCCTGGAAGCGGTTTGTCCTGGGATGTTGTTCCTCAACATCTTCATCAGTGACATAGACAGTGAGACCAAGTGTACCCTCATCAGGTTCCCTGATGAGAAAAAGCTGTGTGTTGCACCTGACACAATAAAAAGGATGGATACCATCCAGAGGAATATGGGCAGCCTTGAAAAATGTACCCATGAGAAAC
Organism: Callipepla californica brunnescens; assembly: GCA_023055505.1. Taxonomy (NCBI): domain Eukaryota; kingdom Metazoa; phylum Chordata; class Aves; order Galliformes; family Odontophoridae; genus Callipepla; species Callipepla californica. The sequence goes on along the minus strand of JALIRH010000023.1, from coordinate 5,007,998 downwards.
TTGTGAGAATAAACAAGGGCAAGTGCAAGATAATTCACCTGAGTTGGGGAAATCCCATATTGTGTGCAGACTGGGAGAAGAGCTCATTTAGAGCAGCCCTGGGGAGAAGGACTGATGGATGAAAAGCTGGATGTGAACCAGCAGTGCACACTGAGAGCCCAGAAGGCCAACAGTATCTTGGACTGTTTCAAGAGAAAAGTGGCTAGCAGGGCAAGGGAGGTTTGTTCCCCTCTACTCTGCCCTCATGAGACCCCATCTGGAGTAATGCATTTAGTCCTGAGGCCCCCAGTACACGAAGGATGTGGACCTGATGGAGTGTGTCCAGAGGGGGGGCCATGAAGATGACCAAAAGGCTGAAACACCTCTCTTATGAAGAATGGTTGAGGCTGAACTTTTTTAGCTTGGAAAGGGAAGATTCCAGGATAACCTCACTTCAGTCTTCCAGTACTCAAAGGGAGCTAAAAAATAGAAGGGGGACTGTTTAGACAGTCTGATGTCTGATGACAGTCTCCCCATTATTTCCTAATGTCCAGCCTGAATCTCCCCTGGTGAATCTTGAGGCCATCCCCTCTAGTCCTATTCCTAGTTACATGAGCCTGATCCCCGGCTCACAAGAACCTCCCTTCAGGTAGTTAATAGAGAGCAATAAAGTCTCCCCTGAACCTCCTCCAGTCTGAGCAATCCCATCTCTCTCAGTTGCTCCTCACAAAGCTTGTGCTCCCGACTTCTCACAATCTTTGTTGCCTGTCTCTAGACATACCCCATGGCCTCAATGTCTTTCCTGCAGTGAGGGGCCCAAAACTGAACACAGTACTCAACGTGTGGCCTCAACAGTGCCGAGTACAGCAGGATTACTTCCCTGCTCCTGCTGGCAGCACTATTTCTGATATAAGCCAGGATACCATTGGCCTTCTTGGCCACCTGGGCACATTGCTGGCTCATGTTCAGCTGAGTATCAAGCAACACCTTCCTCTACACAGTCTTCCAGTCACTCTGCCCCAAGCCTGTAACATTTTGTTGTAGCTGAAGTGCAAGATCTGACACTTGGTTCTGTTGAACCTCATCCCATTGGCTTTAGCCTAGCAATCCAGCCTGTCCAGGACACTCTTTACGGCCTTCTCACCTACCTACTTGTTGTCAGCAGACTTTCTGAGGATGCACTCAGTGCCCTCATCCAGATCATGAATAAAGATAGCGAAGAGGACAGGCTCCAATACTAACCCATGGGGAAAATCACTTGTGGCTGGTCACCAGCTGAATTTAACACCATTCATCACCTCTCTCTAGGCCTGGCCCTCCAGCCAGCTTCTTACCCAGCAAAGAGTATACCTATGCAAGCCGTGGGCTACTAACTTCTCCAGGAGAAAGCTGTGGGAGATTGTCATGGTTTTATGATTTTTTGGTACTGGTATTCCACATCATAACATCATGTATTGCATTAAGAATTAAAGAGCTAATACTCCAGCCCCATGGATCATTGATAATTCCAGGTATACCTGTCTCAGAAGAGAAGAAGCACTACATTCCCCAGAGGACTTTGCGATGCTTTGTATTTTTACGTGTTTTCCGCTCAGAGGGAACAGATAAAAACCCTCAGTGGTCACGGGACACTCTCTTTCCTTCGGGATCGACTCAGTAGTGGGTGCTCGCTGCCGTATCGCCTTCAGCATTAGCGTAAGGCCTTCGGTTTATCGGACACTCTCTCTTGCTCATTTTATTTGATTCGTTAACCTCAATTCCAATTATATTGTATTATATTCTGTTATTTTGTTTTCTGATATCTTATTTAGTAAATTAGCTTTCCTCCTCAGATCGTTGCCGCTGTTTTGTTTCTAGGCCCATCTCCCTTTTCCCTTTTCCTTTTTCCTTGCCCTTTCCTGGGGCGTGGGTCCGTGGGTTCCCCGCACCAATCGTCACGGAACCGGGCCGATCCAGCCCAGTAAACTGTTGACAGAGATGATAGTGTCAAAGAATTTGCTGAAGTCAGGTAGACTGCATCAACAGCGTTTCCCTCATTAACCAGGCAAGACACTTGATAATAGAAGGAGATAAGTTGGTCAAGCTATTAAAATATTAGGACATCTACCTATGTTGAAAAAAAATTCTAACAAAATAAATGCTTAGAAAATTCTTTAGTGTTCCTTTGGATGCATGACAGATAATTTTATCCATTTCAGAAATACAGTTCAGAGCAGCATCTAGAAAATTAGATGCTAATCCAATTTTCAAACCAATCGAACTGAAAATATCAACAGACTCACGGACTTAACAACTTTAGTTTTCATAAAGATCTTAATGTTACTTTGATAAACAAAGTAACACTTGGTAAAAAAAATAATGATAATTTTTCCCTTGCTGAAGAGATTAAACTCAAATTAAGCTTATTGATTGCTTGTTTACTTTCAGGATGAATTTAACATAAATTCTTATTATTTTATTCATTTATTTATTTTCAGGTCTTTCTGGTCATCGGTTCTTGAAGTTCCAGATAGTTGGGGTGATACATCACAGAACAAGATGAAATTATTGTTTTCTCTGACAAGTGACTTTGGTCCTCCAAAGGCATTCAGGCATCTCTTACCTCTTTTGAATATTAGCTCTAAGGGATTAAATTATGTAGACACCTATATGCACATCAGTTTTTAAATAAATATGATCAAAAGCAGAAGTGCCAACTTTGGGGCTAAAACTGCAAAATGGATATTAAAACTGTGTTGCAGGCATTTTTGTTATATGAGTATCACATAGTCTGAATTCAAATAAAATTCCTCTTTTGCCTTGGCAGATCAGGAAATATTTGGCTATGCATGCAAACAAATTATAGACATTTCTATGCTTTCTAATTCATTTTGTATTCTAACAGAATCAGATAACTTCCCAGTTTATATCTTCCCAATCCTGTGTTCCTTCTCACTTCTCAAATACTGAATGTGATGGAATGTTAAATTATGGCCCAGATTTTGAAGCATATGGGTTCAATTTAACTACAGAGATTTTCTCTATTACATATAATGTACTACAAAACACCAGTGAAAGAATGCAAAGAAACTACCACAGCTTCTGCTTGTACTTCATTCTGCCAGTATTAAGACTAAATACATGAATAAACCGTGGATTCTAGTTCAGTTAATTTCCCTCAATTCATAACCCACATTTTGTAACAACTGATCTCATAATGTTCTGTGTCATTTTACATTATTTATTTTGTATCACCAGTTCACAGTCTCATTTGGTGTTGTAATGAAATAACGAAATGATAGAATCATAAATTGGCTTAGGATGGAAAAGATCTCAGATATCATCGGGTTGCAACCCCTTGCCATGTACCCCATACAGCCTGGTCCTGAACACCTTCAGAGATGGGGCATTCACAGCTTCTCTGCACAATCCATTTCAGTGTTCCACCACCTTCTGAGCAAAGAATTTCTTTCTAACCTCTATCTCTTCCTTTTTTGTGTGTCAGTCGCAACATTTAGCTAGACCAGGGTACACTCAATCCCACAGTCTCTGCTGACTAAGAGATTGAGGAGCACTGGTCCCAAGGTAGACACAGGCAGGGGATACTGTTCATCACTGAGCTCAATCTGGACATAGGGCAGTCAACCACAACACTCTAACTTTGACCATCCAACTAATTTTTATCCATCAAATTGTCCAGGCTTCAAATCAGTATCTCATCAATTTAGTGATAAGGATATGTTGTGGGACAATATCAAAGGCCTTGTACAAGTCCAGGTAGAAAACCAGTTGCATTCATTTATCCATCAATGCTATCACTCCATTGTAGAAGGCATCAGACTAGTCAGGCATTGCCACTGTCACTGTCATGGTCGGGAACTACCCTTAGTGAAATCACGCTGGCTGTCTCAGATTATCTCCTCATCTTATGAGTGCTTTAATATATCTTCCAAGAGGATCTGTTCCACAATCTTCCCAGGTACGGACATGAAGTTCACTGCCTGTAGTTTCCCAGGTCTCCCATGCTACCCTTCTTAGAAGTAGGAATGATGTTTCTCTTTTTCCAGACACCATGAGCTTCCTCTGACTGACATGACTTTTTGAATATGATGGAACGTGGCTTGGCAATCACATCAATCAGTTCTTTCAGGACCCTGGGATGCATGTTATGGAGCTCCATGCATATTCAGTCTCATCAGGTGGTCTTGAACTTGCTCTTTACTTGTGGGATGGAAGCTTCTGAAGGTTCTGAAGCTTCTGAAGCTAGACTGACAGTGAAGATCTAGACAAAGAACTACTGGGTATCTCAGCTTTCTTCATGTCTGCTTTTCCCTGCTCTCTCTTCTCATCTATCTGTGCCATAGCTTTCCTGATCTCATCTCTGCAGGTCTGGATGGCATCCCTGTATTCTTCCCTGGCCACATGTTCCTGCTTCCACTACCTGTCTTTTTCCTTCTTATTCCTCAGTTTGTCCAGCAGGCCTTTACTCAGCCATGCTGTTCACTCTCCAGAAGTGCAGGATCCTAACTGCACTGTTTGCTAGACCCGTGTTCCTTGAGATCACAAATTCTACTGGAGGATGGTCACTACTGTCCAGATTGCCTACATTCTTAACCTCCTTAACAATTGACTCTGCATTGATGAATACCAGGTTGTTCTGTCCAATACCTGTCTAAGAATTTGTTATCAATTAACTTCAGGAGTCCCCTTGATTCTTTGCAACCCAACATTTTTCTCTCCCAGCAGATAGTTGGTAGTTGAATTCTCCCATCAAAATGAAAGCCTGTGTGAGTGTGAGTGTAAATGAAGCAAAAAGTCCTCAAGAGTTCTGTTTGTCTTGGCCAATTAAAGTCACTTCCAAACATAGACAACTTCTAAGAAAGATCCATTTAAAACAATATATGGAAAATTCTATATTACTCTATCCCTTTATTGTTTTCTGCCACAAAACAAATACATGCTAAGACTCATTTGGGGTAGACTGCTATCACATCAGATTGCTGGTTCTTCTTGAACTTTTTTTCTGCTGAAATTCTCCACCTGATATCAGGCATGTTTTCCTAAGTCATACTAGTTGAGTTGAATATGAATTATATATTAAAATCTCTACATAATTCTGTTACACAAGCAACATGTAGCTCTAAATTAACAGCAGAAATATCAGACATAATTAAATGTAGCAAATCTTTCTCCAAAATCAGAAATTTTTGGCACAAGTAATTCAGTGTATTCCAAGCACAGTATTCAAGGTTTCTTCAATCTGGAGAAAAAATACTTGTGAACTAAGAAAGATAAAGACAAAATAGTTTCAAACACACAGATGTTTCTGTTTTTTTGTGTTTGTTTGTTTGTTGTTTTTTTTTTTTTTCTTTCAAAATGTAAAACTCTTAGATAGCCCCTCACAAGAAAAACTAACTTGGAGGAAAGATTTTGTGAAGGATACTGTATTTTCATAAATATCATAGAAATCTTAGGAGTAACATTCTTAGGTGCATGGAAACTGTTGAATCATGGCCTGAACCACTGATTGATTACCTGAGGCAAGTACAGAGTCAGCTGCAGGAACACAGGCAATTCACCTGTGTGACTGGAATGGGTGGAGTCTGACTCCTCTCCTAAACCCTATCTAAGGGCTGACCACCGCTGGGGAATGATGTCTTTCTGGAGATTGCTCCTTTGGAGTTTCCTATGGCAAGCCTAGGATGTGGATGAGCATTTTATTTTGTTTGTCTCTTTCCATCATGATAATCTTTCTAACTATACCATCTGTAGGATTGTCATGGTTTTATGATTTTTTGGTACTGGTATTCCACATCATGGCATCATGTGGTGCATTGGGAGTCAGGGAGAACTACATTCCCCAGAGGACTTTGCAATGCTTTGTATTTTTTCACGTGTTTTCCGCTCAGAGGGAACAGATAAAAACCCTCTGCGGTCACAGGACGTTCTCTCTCTTTCCTCTAGGATCACTTAGGAGTGGGTGCTCGCTGCCGTCCGCCTTCAGCGTTAGCGTAAGGCCTTCAGTTTATTGGGCACTCACTCTCTCTCTCTCTCTCTCTCTCTCTTTCTCTTACTCATTTTGTTTGATTCATTGGGCTTAATTCCAAATTGTATTGCATTATATTGTGTTATTTACTTCCTGATGTCTTATTTAGTAAATTAGCTTTTCCCCCTCAGATCGTTGCCGCTGTTTTGTTTTGGGGCTTATCTCCCTTTTTTCCCTTTCCCCCTTCCCCCTGTCCGGGGTGTGGGCCTGTGGGTCTCCTTCCTCGGTTGTTGCGGGGCCGGGCCGAACCAGCTCACAAACCCCTGACAAGGATGTGTTAGCTACTGTACTATTTGTCATTCTTCATTCTGTTAGCCATACATTTGGCAAGCCAGGCAAGCTGAAATACTAAAAATGCCTTTCTGATGGAACATCTTTAAATGGGGCAGGGGGGAAGAACATTACCCCCCTAGGCCAGACCATTTCAGGACAAATCCCAGGATTTCTGGGATCACCTTGCTAAGTATTAGCCACTATAATTGAAAAATGGGGTCCCCTGTAGGTTATGGGAGATATTTCCTCTCCATCCTGCATAATGGACTTTTTTTCATTGAATGAAACTAGTTACAAGAGTGCCAGCTAGCTGCATCTACTGTGGTATGGCCTCTAGCAATGGATTTAAATCAGTTGGGAACAACAACTAATAACTTAAAAAATGAAAACCAGCAATTGTGCAGTCAAACTGAGAAATTGGAACAACAACTGGGTATATTAACAGCAAAGAAACTGAGCCAACATTTCCCAGTGAAGCAATTATGTACTATCTCAGTAGATGGCACCCAGGTTTTTGAATCACTGGACCTGGGTGATCTGGAAGTTAATCCATCTAAAGCAGATCTCAAAGCCCCGTCCATAATGTGTACCTTCAAGATCTATCCCATAATAACTCAAAAAACAAAAAATACAGGATAGACCAACAGGGGTGCCTCCTGATCAGTGGGCCCCAGCTCAGGCACATCTGTATGTAAAGGCCCACCTGTGTAATTGTTTTCAATATTTGTTTACATTCAGAGAATTTATACTCATATAATTTAATGAAAAAATACCTTATCCCAGAATAGTCACTTAATAATTTATTACTTACATTAATTCTCTTCTCTTCTAGTGATCTGTGTCAGAACATGGGAGATATGGAAGAAAAGGTAAAGTTATCTTACTGTGTCATTAGCAAGTTCTGGACTTAGCTCGAATAAAGATTGTTTAGGAATATCTAATATGTGCTTCAACTGAAAAAAAATATAGTTTATTAGTGTTTATGTATTATGTAATACATATATAAACTTGACTTAAATTACTACCTCAGAGGATGCTTTATTATGTGATAAGCAGGTGTTCCAGAAGCCACTCTTCCTATTCCCACAAGTTCACAGATATCTTCAGTGTCTGGGCAGGCAATCAAGGATTCCATCATCACAGTCCATCAGCTGAGAAAATAAATGAACTTCATTCTGCTCACTTTAGCTAGAAGAAGACAAATGCATTACCTGAAACTCTGAGACACTCCTTCACTATAGCATGTAATCAGGGCTTTCAGTCTCTTCAGATCCAACTCTTGAGCAGGCAGACACATGATCCTAGCGCTAATAAAAGCTCCAAGTTGCCACTCTTGGGTTATCTTTCTGGCTGTCCACAGTTGGAGATACTGAAAATGCCAGCAGTGATAAATTGCAATTAATATTTTTCACTCCTAATAAAAGCACTGAAACTTTTCAGATACTCAGAACAGTTGAAAAGCTTAATGGACTGAAAGCATGGATAAACTTATCACTAGATCATTGATGTCTTAAATCTGGAGCATTTTTCTAAAAGGCACGTTTAATGTCAGTTTGAAATTTGTTTCAGATATTATTTGTTGAAGATCTTTGCATTTACCTATTTATTTATCTTATTATTATTCTAGAAATCTTTTCACTGAAGAAATGAGTCAGGCAATTAGACAAACTTTATAACAGCAATCTTAACTGAGCAGGTTTAATACTGGAGCAGCGTGTTTGTAATTATGTCAGGGGGATTTGTGGGTGCATGATATTTGGAGTTTTGTTTTTGAAAAGAAAGAAACAGTGACAACAAAACACCGTAAATCTTCTATGATCTGTCTCATTTGCTTTCAAACCTCACAGAACCATGCATTTTTTCTCCCATGTGTTCTTGCTGCCCAAAAAGCCAAAAAGCTGTTGCTCAAATATGATTATAGACTACCTGTACAGAGCATAACATCTGCAGTACATGTAATGCACATAAATTTCATGTTTCTAGATTAAAAACTGAAATAGTAACATTTTTGAATGCTAATACTCATATTTTGAAAGTTTAAAAATTCTATGAAATTGTGTAAGGCTTTTACCTTTCAGGAGCACTTGTGAAAGCACTTAGCTAAGAAGAATACTTACGGCATACTGTTTAAGTAATTTCAAGAATTTCAAAGTAAGCTAAGGTGGATTGTGCAATATGCTACCTAAAATTTACTTCCTTTAGATCTCCAGGCAGTTTCTTAGATATATTTTTATACAAGCCTTAGGAGTTTATACCAGCTGGATCTCTAGATTCCTTCTGAGATGTGCTTGTGGTTTTCTGAAAAGGACAGCACTGTCAGTGCTTTGCAATTAGCCTTACAGACATCACATCTCCTTTGTGTGTTGGATAGACACCAAAATACTCAAAATCAGAAAATAGCCCACGCATTGAGTATATAGTAGAAACTGTTCACATTCATCTTAGCCTTCATTTCCTTCCAGTAATTAAAGTAGCTGAAAAAATATATTATCTGTAGTCCTTCTACCTCCTCCAGAGATCAGCCACAGGCTAGCATTCATTTCTTCCATAACTAATACAATCCTTGAAAACATTCGTCTTCAGAGTTCTGTGCAAAGAAGTGTTCAATCATTTCCACTCTTTAAAAACCTGGAGATAGTATTCCTTTCTACATGGAATTTACGCAATATAGAATCATAGAATTAGAGGAAAGCCTGCATTGGAAAGGACCACGTAAGATCCAACTTTCTGTGGGAAAAGTGAGCATGGATGGGATTATTTTTCACCCTGCTTTATTGCACCTTGAAAATCTCTAATGACATGGATTCTCCCATATCCTCAGAGAGACTGTTTCAATGGCTCAAAGTAAAAACTTTCTGAATGAAACCTCTACCAATACAACTTGTACTAATTGCTCCCTGTCTTCTTCAGGTGGCTGTTTTTTTTTTTTTTTGGTTGTTTTTTTTTTGGTCACCCTTTAAGTACTAGAAAACTATGGTGAGTCTGAGCCCTCTGTTCTCCAGTGTGAAAAGACTTAGTTCCTTCAGTCTTCCCTCAAAGAACAGATTCTCCACACCGAGATCACTTGGACTATCTCCATTTTGTCCATGCATTTTTTGAATTGCAAGGATCAGAACTGGGTAGGTGTAGCCTGACAAACTCTACGTACGATGGCATGTCTACCTCTGTCGGCCCAGGATTTGATTTGTCCTTACTGCTGCAGCAGAGTGTTACTGAATCATGTTCAGCTTGTTCAAGAAGATGTTCTGGCCCCTTTTAGTATGGCTTCCCCTCAGCCATGCAGATTCTAGCCTGTACTGAATTCTTTGGTTATGTTTTTCCAAGTGAAGTATCTTGTATTTGTCACTGTTAAACTTCCTGCTTGCCCACTCCTACAGCCTGCCCAGCCTCCTTTCTTAAATGTCCCTCTTTTCTTACATGTCTACCTCACCATTCAGTTTACTGTGATCAGCAAAACCGGTGAAGATACATTTAATCCCATCATCCAGTTTTTTATGAAGCTGTTGCGGTTTTGTTATTTTTTTGCTGCCGGTATTCCACATCAGAACATCATGCAGGGAGTTAAAAGAGTTAATACTCTGGTGGGGAGAAGAAGAGGAGTGGAGCTTCTGGCCAGACATCAGCCAGACTGGTGTGTTTTCCCTCGGATTGCCGCGGAGAAAAAGCGCGTCTGCTTCCCTTGCATTTTCACTAACAGATGATCTTATATGTTGAATACTTTAGTCTCTCTCTCAGTTTGTTCTGTTTGTTGGATTTAGTAAATTACTGTTCCTCCTCAGATCGTTGCCATTGTTTTTCTGTAGACCCGTCTGTTATTTTTATACCCTTCTCTCTCCCCAGTCCCCCAGAGCTCCCAGCTCTACTCAGGCGGCCACGTTGCTTAAAGCCAGAGCAGTTTTTGTTTTTTTTTCTTTATCTCTCTCCTTTTTTTATTTTTTATTTTTTATTTTTTCTTGTGTCACTGTCACAGACTTAGACCTTAAGATAACACTGTTGAACTGTTTGGGCGGCCTGGTACTGTTTCCTGGGGATTCCCACTGTAATCTGAGTAAAAACCATTAAACTCTATCCTCTCAGTGCCACGCTGTAAGCCACTTTCACATTTCTTGCAAATCACACCCTCAGTTTAAATGTGACGTTTGTCTAGGTGAAGGTTACAGCAAACAATTTTCACTACTTTGTTAAGTCTAAATAAATGCGTAGTTATATAAACTGTAACTCATATTTTACTGATTGAAACTAATGATGACTACCCTGAGGATCAAAAGCAGAAGTTTCATGAAATGTTGGAAACAAGAAGCCTTATTTTCAGTCCAAATACTACAAATAAGTTTGTTAATGACTTATGTTATTATTATTATTATTACAGTGTATTACTATCTTTATATTGTGTGACAGTACCTGAAGTGAAACTCTACTGATGCCAAAAAAAAAAAAGAGAAAAAACAAATCCAGAGCACTGTTTACAGAGCTAGAGATGTGATTTCTAGAAGAAGAAGCTAATTGGAAGGGCAAAACATGGTATGAAATTCCAACACTGCACATAATATGCAATAAGTGTTGCAATCATGAGGTCACTGTTAATAGCCAATAACAACTTTTCTGAGTTTTCTACCAGAAAAATGATACAATGATCTTTTAAATCACATTTTCTCAAAGATCTAGAGAATATGTTTCATAAGTTCATTTTTAAAAACCAAGTCATGTTTCTTTGAAAATCAGGTTTGTTTGTTTTTTTAACACTATGTAAAGCACACTCATTAATTTAGTGTAAATTCAACTTCTATGTCACCTGGATATATTTGATAAATGGTGTGATTCCCCAAATAAAAAAAAATAAACCTTAGTGTATAAAATTAAGCATTGAACGTATGTTTTCTTATGGAATTCTACATCCTAATTTATCCTTCTTCCACTACTATTACCCCATCATTCTAAATAGTTTTTTTGTGTTGTTATCTTCTTGAAAAATTACACATAACTCTTTCTTTCAGGAGAACAAGAAAAAAAGGCACAGACAACTCAATCACCATCCCATGTTATTACATACAGTAGCATATCCAGTAATTCTCGTTTAAACAAATGATTTAACTCTCTCCATGAGCTACTGAGCCAGCCTTCAGATTTCCTCACTGTTCTCTCAAGTACATGTGTTCTTAGATGCATGCCTCCAAGTCACAACTTCTTTGCAAAGACAGAATGTAAAGAATAGGATTACATCATGGCATTTAATGATTTTTGTCCATTTAATTTTCCTTGCAATAAAATTTCTCAAGAAAGTAATATTGATTTCAGTAATTAACAATTATTCCAGTAATTTTCTGTCCTGGAGAAAGAATGGTTCTTGTTCACAACAAGTTGAACATGCAACTGTGATGTGCCCTGGTAGCCAAAAGGGCCAACCGTACTCTGGGGTGTATCATGCCCATATAGGCAAGGGGAAGATTTGTTCTGCTCTATGTGGCCTCACCTTGAGTACTGGGTGTGCATTTGTGCACCACAATGTAAGAATGACATAAAACTTATTAGCATCCAAAGGAGGGCTGTGAAAATAGTGAAGATTCTGGGAGGCAGGACGTATCAAGAGGGACTGAGGTCTCTAGGTGTGTTCAGCCCAGAGCTGAGGGGAGAATTCGTGGCAGCCTACAGCTCCTCATAGAAAGCAGAGTGGCAGTACTGAGGTCTGCTCTGTAGTGATAGCAATGAAACCTCAGGGAATGGCATGGAGCTTCAACAGGAGAGGGCCAAGTTCAGCGTTAGGAAAAGGTTCTTCAGAAGAGTGTGGTCAGGCACTCATTTTGTAGTCAGAGCTAACAGTTAATCAAAGCTCAACTGAATTTAAATTGCAAAGTTGATTCCTCACTAAAGCTGTGTTAATTAAGAACTGGAAACGGTCTTTTCTCTTCTTAAGGTAGACCAGATCTTGTTTTATATAGCTCTGTTACCTGAGGGCAGGAAATTCAACTTGCGCTTCTTACTTTATCCATTTGTCTCGTTCAGGTAACTCTGTACAGAATCAAGTATCTAAGTAAGGAATGAGGTCACAACCATACAAAATAATTTCTGAGTTTCAGCGTTATAAAGCATAAAACTGTACCTTGTGGCATCCAGTCCAAATTGCATATTTTTACTTTCAAGTTTGACTGTTTTAGCTTTTAACATGCCTTAATTGGATTTTCTTGCACTCTCTAGAATAGCACTGAGTAGAACTAAATCATGTTGAAATCACTAGTGCCAAAGAAACATGTTCTATTTCAGTGATATGTGTTGATGCTACGTGCAAACTGTCACCTTTAAGTATATGACTTAACTTGAACTAGACAATTGATATGTATATCTCAAAGTATGGTAGTACTTGCTTAACTGCTGAGTTCAAGAGTCTAATGTTAACCCACAACTGGCCTGTAAACTGCAAGAAATGTAATTACTCCAATTGAATGTAATGAAAAGTAGAGGGACAAAAGGCATTTCCTCTCCTAATAGTACCATGTAGAGAAATAATGTGGGCTGTATGGAGCAAAAACCTTATGGCTCTAAAGCTGGATGTATATTTCTGTCTCCTTCAGGCCACATCCATTCAGACTCTGTAAAACTACTCTCAGCTCTGACTGCTTTAAATTATGTACAGTACAGATGAATCTCTTTTCAGTTATACTATTAGCTGGCCATGTACTGATAAGAGGATATCCAGATCTATAAAAGTGTTCCTATAGTCCATCCTTGAAGTTCATCATGCTATACTAAGTTCAGGAAAACTGATAACTCTCTTTGGAACTATTTTTATCGCCTTTTTTAGTAAGAATTAAAATAAGATCTGGGGGATGGGAATAAAATGGGATTATCTTATTTGGGTCACAGTGACAGAATTAAGATACAAAATCAAATGAGACAAAAAATCAGAAGGCATACCTTTTCATCCATGTTATACTTCTCAGAAGAAGTGGTAAAACAACTGTGCTAAAAATTTATTAATTTTAGTGAATTAAGTTTCTTTTACATTAATTTGTTTTCATGAAAGGTAGTGACTACATCTATGACAACTGATTTAGAGACTTACAGGATCAGCTATAGTTAGACAGAAGAAATTCTTTCAAGTTTATGAAGCTGCTGACTTTTTTGAGATTAGCTTACTTACCAAAGAATCCACAGTGAGAATCATAGAATGGGTTGGGTGGGTTGGGTTGGGTTGGGAAAGTCCTCAAAGATCATAAAATTCCAGTCTCACTGACACAGGGGGTCAAGTATATGTCTTTTTCATCTACTGTAAATACAATGGATTGTCTTCTCTGCTTCATGGTTCTCACCACAACCTGAACTTGCAAAATTAAGAGAATAACACAGATCACCTCCAAAAGTCCTAGGGAAAAAAAACAAAAAAAAAAAAAAGGAAAACAAAAAGAATCTAACTAGCTGAGTTTCCAATTGTCAAATTCTCACCCCATTACTCCCTCAGATGTTGGATACCCATCATCATCAGAATTCAGAAGAAGTGTCTAGGTAGAGATCGTATCTCGATGACTCAGCTATGCTTGGACTATGTAAACCTCTTCCATTATAAAGGAAAATACATCCTTGATTAGAAATCAGTGATGCAAAACTACTGTCTTCTGAGAAAATTTCATTATGACAATTGCTTGTTCTTAATTTTCTTCTCTAAAGTCACCTAAAAGTTATACCAAACTTGGTTCAGCAAATAGAATAGCTTATTCGCTTTGTATAGTTATGCTAGGTTCAAGGCTCACTTAACAACTGGATATGCTGAACTGTGCTCAGTTTTGGGCCCCTCACTACAAGAAAAACATTGAGGCCCTGGAGCATGTTCAGAGAAGGACAAGGAAGCTGATGAGAGATCTGGAGCACAAGCCTTGTGAGGAGCAGATGAGTGAATTGAGATTGTTCAGGCTGGAGAAGAGGAGACCTTACCACTCTCTACAGCTACCTGAAGGGAGGCTGTGATGAGGTGGTAATTGGCCTCTTTTTCCATGTAACTAGGAACAGGACTAGAGGGAATGGCCTCAAGTTGTGTCAGGGGAGATTCAACTTGGACATCAGTAAACAGTTCTCCAAGAAAGTGGTCAGATGAAGATGTCAAAGAGCACTGGCTTCAGTTACAGACCCCTGTGGGATACCACTTGTCAATTATTTCCATTCAAACACTGAGCCATTTACCAGTTCTCTTCGGATACAAACTTGCAATCAGTTCCTCATCTTTCGAACAGTCCAGCAGTCAAATCCATATCTTTCCAGTTTGGTGAGAAGGTGGGAGACTGTGATAAAGGCTCAGGTTGTCCAGATAGATAATACCAGTGTCTCTTCCCTTGTACACTGGCATAGTTACGCCATCACAGAAGGTCACAGTGTTGGTCAAACAGGACCTGTCCATGTGCCTTACCTAGCTTCCAGGGGGATATGCTTCGTAATCTTCCTGGAAACAGAGGAAGCAGTTTCATTAGATAGATAGATAGATAGATAGATAGATAGATAGATAGATAGATAGATAGATAGATAGATAGATAGATGTTGAAGAAAAGTAGGGTATGTGAGGGGAGGAGGGAGAGGAGCAAAACAAAACAGACAAAACCTGAAAAATCTTCTCCCAGTCATTGTGATTACCACATCTACAGGTTTCACAAAGCATAGTTACATTGTCTCAGTTGTCAATTTCCCATATAATCATTTTGGATTTTTATCATAAACTTTAATTGAAATATTTCTAAGCTACTCTGTAAGGAATTGTCATGGTTTCTTTTTGTTAGATCAATTTCCAAGCTCATTTTTTCTTGTATGTCTTTCTGAGAAAGCACTAGTGATTTGATGGTGATTTCTGCCTCTACCTGCAGATATGTTTTCTTGCTCATTTCTGAGAAGAAACAGAGAAGAAATGAATTATCAAACTTCTGAAAAAAAATAAAAAATAAAAGATCCTTCCATTCAAAGTTAACAGAAGTGTTGGCAATAGACAGACTAGACTATTTTACAAAATATGCTGGAAGATGTCAGACTCCTAACCAGTGGTCCTTTTTTTCTTTTTTGTGTAGAATAAGTCTGTCCTAGAATCTGGTGCTATGAATAAAGTGAATGCCAGGCAAGCTTCTATTTCCATGGTAAGTACTGTTACGATCAAAGATGATCTTTATTTCAGACCAAAAAAAATCCTTTGAACTTAACAAACAACTACATGTTCAAAATAAAAGCAGAAGCTGTGTCATCTTTGGATACAACAGAGAGTTAATCACAGTTTGATTAAAAACTGATAACATCCTTTATAATTAAGATATCATGAATTATTGTCATATTTAGCAAATGTCAACCTGTGTAAGGATTTTAGTGTAAAATAGACTGCTTAGCGACTGATTTAGATTTTACTTAATCTATATACAGAAGATATAGTTTCATGGTATCTACTCTAAAGCTGGTGAAAACATAGATGAGAAATGATATAAATTCAAACAAGAAAAATCTTGGGAAATGTGAGAGCTTTCATAAAAATGACAGTCAATCTCAGGAATTTAAACCAGAAAAGAACAAGCATAAAAAATTTCAGACAGAATCTATACACAGGAGAAACAGGTAAAATGAACCATTGTTCATGTTTCAATAACTAAATTGAGAACTAATTCAGTCTCTGAGTCTAGGAACGAATGTCTTTTTAAGTATTCTATTACTTATTTCTCTCCTTAAAATTGATAGACTAATTTAATAAAATACAGACAAAAAATAAAAAATGCTGGACTATCCCATGCAATTTGATATTCTGGCAAACTCTGAAATCTTACTTTCTGATACACTGGAATTTCCAAAGCAAGAGACCCTAAACTTTTACCTCTTATCTTCAGTGTTATAAAGCACAATTGTATATGACAGGTAGAAGTCTCTTTGCCTAGTGTGCATTCTAACACTGTACATAACTGCATGACCATTGCTATAGTTGTTTTTTGGTCACACAAATGAATACATAAATTACTATTTCAAAATACATTTTAAGTTGTTTGTACAGAGATAATTTCTTTCAACCTTTTTACATGTCCCTACAATGTTCTTAATCTGATTTTTGCGCTTGTAAAATGCAAATAAATGATAATATTTAGAGTAAGATCTGACAGGGAATTCTATCATTCTCCCACATAAACGTTTGCAAATAACATAAACAAATGCAAACCAGTAGACATTTGCAGATATTATTTTTAGGATATATATTTACAAAAAATGGTATTAATAATAATAATTAAAGCAAGAAATGACCTTCATTCCTTTATATGTTTGCCCCTCAGAGGATTTATCAATCAGCTTTCTGGACATCTAGCTTGGATTTTCTGTGAGGCAGAGAAATGAATATTAGAGAACTAAGAATGATTTTATATCTGTTGGTCACTTCTCATGATGTTTGATCTCAGCAGTTCTGAGCCAAAAAACAAGATGTCACCTGTATAGTTCAAGCGCTCTGAATGTATAGTACAGCCTTGAGCTTAAGATAACAGGCTCTGAAGTATCTTTACTGACTTCGTGAAATAAAGTGTGGATCATTGTCAGCTTCATCGAGTGAAGATAAGCCACAGAATGGTTGTGAACATCTGTTTCGACAGTCAAACTCATTTAAAAATGAAATCTATTTTGTTTATATTGATCTTGTTGTTCCCTTTTTCCCCACTTCTCACCTTCTTTCCCCTGTACTCCCAAGCTCTCTTGGACCCTCAAGATGATTTTTCATACTCTCTTCAGTTTTAATTTTGCTGCCTAGCAGTGAGCGCCCCCTCAGAAACAGAATGATATGATTTTATTTTCACTGTGCCAGCAAGATGACTTTTGGTGCATTCAGAACATACAAACTCCATTTTATTATTATGTAATTATGCATTTCTACTGGAGAAAAAGACAGGATTATGGTAATATTTTCATCCAAACAAATCAACAGTTCTGTAGTCAAGATATTACTGTGAGCCTCAGCAGAGATTCAATCTGTTTGTTGTTCTTTATTTTATTTTAGTATGATTTGACAGACTATGTTTTGTACCAGCATTTCATTCTACTTATAAATATAGTCTACAACACTTCAAATATTTGTCATCATATAAAAAATGCTAATCATTTTTCATATATTTAAAAATTTTTACATAAGGAAATTTTTCACCCTTAAGATTCTGCATTTCAGCAGTGCATTGTTTTCCTCCAACGGTTTTATCAGAAGTAGTATTGTGAGCAGGAGCTGGGGGATGTGGATAATTGTTTCCCTGTACTTAACTCTGGTGAGGCCACATATTCAGTACTGCGTTCAGTTTTAGGCCCCTCACTACAGGAAAGACATCAGGACCCTGGAGCATGTTCAAAGAACTTGGGAAGGAGTCTGGAGCACAAATCTTATGAGGAGCAGCTGAGGGAACTGGGATTGTTTAGACTGGGGAAGAGGAGGCTCGAGGGAGACCTGATTACCCTCTAAAACTACCTGAAAGGACATTGTGGTAAAGTGGGGTCAACCTCTACATCATAACTAGTGATAGGACTTAGAAGGAGCAGGTTCAAATACTCCTGTTGTCTTTTGAAGTCCACAGTTAAGCAATTTCTGCATTTTGCTGCAAGTGGCAAAAAAATATAGATTGAATCCCTGCGGGTGAATAATGTGTAAGAACTTCAGTCTCCCCCATCTCATCTGAAAAGTATATGAGCTGCAAAATATTGCATGAAAGATAGAAGGGAACAAACAAACAAACCTTAAAAGAAAATCATTTATAGTGGGTATATTTTCTAAACAAATGGCTGACTCTAATGCAATTTTTGAAAAGAGAAACAGACAGCTATGTCCCAGAGAGGTTTATATACGACATGTGTCTGATAAATGGAAAGGCCACAGCTGTCTGTGGTCCCTTATTCGTTAACTCTGTATTTCTTTCCAGTCAAGGGAATTGTCATCTGAAAAACAACTCAAAGACCAAGAGAAATTCTCAGTGGTTTCACAGACATAATGAAGACATCTAAGCTCAGATTGTGCTTCTCCATTATCAGCTCAGTTCTGACCCATTCTTCAAAAGTACTTATCTCTCTGTGCAGAGGAAATGCAAGTATTAAGGTCAATATTCTCTTTGGTGCTCATTTTTATGTACTGATCAGCATGTTAAACCTGTACTATTGAAGCTTAACTATCAGCATATGGAGAACAGGTATTAAAATGACAAAAATGTTAAAATTCTCACATATTAGAAAGTTAACTTAGACCAAGTGTATGTCTGAAATGCTTCCTCTACTACTATAAGAACGTCACTTGAAGATTAGTAATAAAGCACATATTTGTTCTCCAACTACTAATAATTAAGCTTCAATAGAGAAGATTCGACAGTTCTTCATTAGACTTGATGATCTCTGTTGCTACGGACAGGTAGTGAGTTCTCAGAGACAGATCCAATGATTTTGATCCTATTCAGCACATCTAAATGAGCACTAAAGTAAAAGAACCTTGACAGTAATGCTCCCCTAAACTGTGTGCAGAGAGATTAGAGAGATAGGTACTTCTCAAGGTCATTTCAGATCTGAGCAGGATTAGTTGTAAAGCACAATATCTCAAGATTATTAACTACACGATTCCATTATTTTCTGAGACAAAGATACCTTCTGATGGTATGTTGCACTATTTGAGAATTGAAATAGAAATGACTACTTAAAATTTTTATCCTGAATAAGTCAGCAGGCACATTTCAGTCCTTTTGTTCTCGCAATTTCCCCGTGTCTCCTGTGCCACTCTGGCTGCTACTCTAAACCACTTTTTCTTCTGGTTTATTTTATATTTTTTCAGCATGCCCCCTCTGTTCAGCACAACTTTCTTCTTCTCATTCTCTGCCCAGCAAGGATCACAATAATCAACAAGGCAACCAGCCCTCTGGACAGGAATAATCAAAAATTCAACTACCATCAAATTCAAGTTTGATTTTTCCCATTCTTAGAATCATATTGCACAGCATCTCCTGACTACCTAGAAAAAAAAATTATGGAAGAGGTACTTCTGAGTAGAAAGTGCCTGCTACACTCAGCCCATGAGAAATATGTGGAAATTTATTTACAATCAGCATTGCAAAAGAATTTAGCTGTCAGCCTCGGGTATGACTTCTCTGATGTTATATGAGCTATAATTCCACACGTTTATTTTGTTCAGATCTGGACAGTGTTTCTTATTAGCTCAAAGTACATTTCATCTCAGTAGACTGAATATTAATAAACAGTTCTTTTTTTCTAAACTGATGTCCAAAATGGAATAACCACATGCATTTTATATGTACTTTTATACCCTTTAACCAAAGGCATGCAACAGCAATTAAAATTCTGTCCAAAGTAGTTAAAGCTTGGCAAAGTTTCGGTGTAAGGTCGAGGGTCTCATAATAAGAGACTGGACAAATGAAAACTAAGAACCATTGACAGTGCAATCTGTTACTTAAAATAGCTTCAAGAAAAAAGCTGTATAATGGTGATGAAGCATTGTTTTAGATGAAAAGATTTGGTAATTGAAATGAAAAGAAAGTAGTGCATATTTTTTGTTAGTCTTTGGAAATATAATATTGTTTACATGTACAAATGCATCAGAAAATAAATTAAAATGCAAGTTTTCTGCCTGCCACAGTATCCTAACTAACTGTATTCTTCTATAATAGAGAAGGCACTGATAAAGTTAGCAGCTCAGATTTCCTGATATTTCATGTGGGCACCAAATTTACATGTCAGCTCCAGAATCATGAATGTTCCATCTAAGTGTTATCTTGTGCTGGACTTTGTATGAACTACATGTATTAAGTATGCTTAATTTACTTCACTTTGTCTGTTGCATAAGTAAGAATGATGTAAATATTGCCAAACCAACCAAAGTCATAGAAAACTGGGAAAGGAGAAAACAACTTGGGCTCATTTTGTAGTAAATATACTGTCATTTAAAACTAGCTTTATTACCACTAGAAACTGACACGTGTTCAACATACTCAAAACAGAGGTCACCTGAAGACATTTTGCTAATGTAAGGAGTGATTGTTAGCGGTGTAACGGTACTACATGTGTTACAACCATTATCACTAAGATGTGTAACCTTAATTCTACTTCTTTACCACAAATTTAAGTGGTTAAAAAAGTAACATAAAATTAATGACTAACAGAAACAAATGGCCCAACTGATTCTATTTGACATGCTTACAAACCACACAAGCCTAATCAAGTACAAAAAATTCTTTTAAATGACCCAGCACAAACTAACCTGGAGTTCTGTTTTAATATTGCAAACATAATGATTAGCAGCTGCCTTAAGCCAATAGAAAGAAAACTGCAAGAAACTGGAACTATTCTTTAAATCTTCATTTTTGTTCTGAAAATTAAAGTAATATACTTTTATCGATTTGCATCTAATCAAATACAGATGGAGAGGAGTCAAAGGGGGAAAAATAAAAGGAAAAGAGATGCTGCAGTTTTAATGCTTACTGAGATATAAGTCAGTCATATAAATGAACAAACACTAACTTATTAGGCTTGCATAAACTGTCTCATCATCAAATTAAAAACATCTTTTTAGATTTATGTTACTCCACACTGTCCTTTAAAACAATCCGTCATACTAGAATGCAGATAACATTATGTGTCTGTGTTAGTATAATATCTTAGTTAACTCTAGTTAATTTCTGAATGGTATGTGTTTTGTTGGTCTTGCGGCCTTTTTATTTTTTATTTTTTTTGGTATGACAAAAATAGCAGCTACATCATTTTTTCTGTTTGTTGGTTTTTTTTTCTCTCTTAGTAAAGTCAAACATACAATAATCTGTTTATGGAGAACCAGTATATATTTTGTATAATATGTATAATACAATAACTAAGAAAGCCAGTACAAATGTATAGAGGAAACTGTATGAATCTCTTCTTTGCTATTCATTCATTCGTTTGTTTGTTTGTTTGTTTTTATTGTTGCTGTCAATAATGAGTGAAAGTTTTTCTCTTTGCAGTGAATACCCTATCAGTTCCCTTATGTTTCTCTTACAGCCTATGCCATTATAGGCTTTTGGAACACATCAGTCACTAGTTATTTTTTGTTTTATGAGAAGGGGAATTCTTCCCATCTTCATTTTCCAGATTAATATTCTACCTTCATTTAATCTTCATGTAATACAGGATCCAGACATAAGAATTGTCTACTTAGTTTTAATTTTTCTTAGCACAAATTAAAATGGTAACACAGGCTAGAAGAAGGCAATACACATTCACACCAGCAGATGAAAGGATGGAAGTACCTGCTTATTATTGAGTTGGTCTTACATGTGACACTTCAAAATCAACCCCTTAAAATGTGCTTAAGAGGATTCTTAAGCCACTGTTGTGTTCAGCATAAATTCTAGGTACCCTTCTATGTTTCAAAACCCTCCCTGTCAAGTAGGATATATTGTCTCCAGTGATGAGCAGAAGTTTCAAGAGTAACTACATCATGGACCCTCATGTCTGAAACCACATGTCCAAGAGACTAAACGTGTTTCTATTTTTGGTATTTAAATTCTCACAGTATGTCTCCACCACAATTATCATAATATATATGCACACACACATACACAAAAGAAAAAAGTTAGGTAGCTAGCCAGATCCTAAAGGTCCCAGTGCAGGCCATCCTATGAGTTTTGGACATAGCTAGTGCCAGGCAGTCACTGGAACACAGCTGACCAAAACTCATACTAAACATAGCCCTTCATATAAAAGGACTACCAGAAAATCTTTATGGATCTGGGATCATAGTATAAAATGAGCTGCATTGCAATCTAGAAGTCTTGCATGTTAGCCAGTCATGAGAAAAATCCATGGCTCTGAAAACACAAAAGGAGTAAGTAGTTAAGAAAACTTAGTTAATCTGTATAGAATGTATACTCTAGAGAGTACATAAAAATGAAGGTATTACTTCTGACTTCTGGGCTGCAGATAACTGTGGTGAGAAAAGCAAGGAATAAGGCTGTTCAAGATAAAGTTTCAGAATCACAGCACACTTAAGAGAAGTATGAAAACTTATCTAAATGCCCTCTGAGATCTCTATCAGATATAAAATATTTTCTTCCTTACAAAGTATACATGCCAACACTTCAGAGGCAGAAAAAGAAAAATCAACAGTTAAATAGTTTTCTAATAGCAGTTACATTTTGCTTAAACTAATTCTGTACTATGCAAGCCAATTCAGAACTGATTTAAGAAGGTCCAACTCAGTTTAAGAAAATTGTGCAAGATTGATTTTAGTCTGTTTTCATTCCTGTAATACTATTGTCCTGTATAATCAAAAATAAAAAGTATTTTTTCAATCTAAATTCTCCCTGGTGAGAAAGTGAGCAGCACTGATCTCTACTGAGATATGTGCTTTCCAACTAAAGAAGTAAAATGATTGTTTTATTTTTGTTAACATTTCCCCATAGCATCAGAAAATCTTTGGAATAGAAATATGTCTCAGATCTCAGCACTGAGTTGAATTTATTTGAACAAGCATATAAAAGGTACTGTAAGATATATATAGATATGAAAAGGATAAGAGGAAGAGAAGACCTGTGAATGAAGAGAAATGGTAAGTAAGGTCCTGAAAAGGCAGAAGTAAGGTAGTGGAAGAAAAAAAAAAGGGCTCTAGAGAAAAGATTTGCAAAGTTAACAGTAACAAAATTGTTCTCATGGCATGTTTTTTACTACTAATGAAAGCAGCATGTAGTTAAAACATAAATAGTTTTGCCCCAAAGGCCAGTGTGTTATGGCACAATGCCTTCTTCTATAATATATATCTGTATAAATAAGACGCAGCAAAGAACCTAAATGGCTCTTCTTTGTTCCTTGAAACTGATGTCATTGTTAACTCTGTGGCAATAAAAAAGCAGATTTAGACTTCCAATGAACTGAACTCATAAATAAATTTATGCTGGCTGTGATTATCTAGTAGTGATAGTACTATGTACCATTAAAAATAAAATTAAGCTAAACTGTAGACATCTGACTTCTCAGAAATTCTCCAGTCCTTTCCCTTTAAAAAAATCCATCCATACATTTTTGTACTCTTTTCCTATTCTTGTTTAAATAAATAGGTTTTCTCATAGCATAATAAATTAGCTATGTATTTTTAGTTATGTGTTGTAAAATTGTTTCATTCAACTTTTTTCTTTTTAAAGCTGTTTTGATTATTTATTAATGTTAGTCATTTTCTACTTTGATTTATTGATTCGCAGCCTTATTCATAAGTAAAGATGTATTTACATAATACAAAGAATTCTGGTTCAAAAAATGAAATGTTAAAAGTAGGAAATTCAGTAGAAAACAGAGCCATCATACTTTTAAATGACAGTGATGGATACTATGGAATACATGTCTCCATTCAATTGATTTAAAATTCTTATATTTTCAAAATGTAAACATCTGAAAATAGTAGTCCTCAATGCTTAGCTTATGGTTTCGAGTCCAACAATAAAAGAAAACTAGTTTAATGCAATTTGCATGGCTTTTTCTTTCATGCAGTCATGCCGAGTGTCTAACAAGCGTGAGTACATTTTTTTCTTACTGGTTTTTACTTCCTCCTTTGTCTTGGGACTTTCATGTACCAGTTGTGATTTGTATGGAAACACAAGTGTCCTATACTTTTAGAAGAAAAAAAAAGCCCAAGAAATTGAGGTATTTATTAGCCTTTTCATTTCCTAATACAATAGAAATAAGAAAGTAATTTATAGCTACATGATTTGCCATGAAAATAATTCTTTAGTATCCCTACTAAAATAAATCTACTTTAGTTTTGTTTTGTTTTTGTGATTTCAAACACTAGTTCAAGTCAATCATGGGATGGTGCAAATGCATCAGTGTACAAGGAAAGAGCCACTGATGTCATCTATCTGAATTTCAGTAAGGCCTTTGACATGGTCTCACACAACATCCTTCTGTTCAAATTAGAAAGATGTGGATTTGACTGGTGGGTGTTCAGTGGACAAGGAAATGGTTGTGAGATTGTATCTAGAGAGTGGTGGTGAATGGATCAATGTTCAGATTGAGATCAGTGATGATTGATGTCCATCAGGGTTCTGTAGTGGGATCAGTTCTCTTCAGTATCTTCATTGATTGCACTGACAGGAGTTCAAGTGCATCCTCAGCAAGTCTGCAGAAGTTTCCAAGTTGTATAGTGTAGCTGTTGCAGCTGAAGGATGGAATACCATTTAGGGAGACAGACAGAATCAAGCAGTGAGCCAAGTGCAGTATCCAAGAGATCCAGACTGTGTTCACAGCTCAGAAGGCAACTGTATTCTGGTTGCAAGGTCAGCAGGCTGAGGGAGGTGATCCTACCCCTCTACTCTGTGCTGATGAGACATCTCCAAGTGTACTGCATTCAGATGTGAAGTCCTTACTACAGGAGAGACAGGGACCTGCTGGAGAACAACCAGAGGAAGGCCACAGAAGTAGTCTTGTTGATAGGGAAATAAATAATGATTGACGTCTTAAGCCAACTTCAAGTCTTTGGTATCTATTTGATATTATTATGATTATATTTTTAGCGGAAATGCTAAGTCGCGGCCTGAAACAGTGATTGAGCACCTATTGGGAAGGCAAGGTCAACCCAAGGGAGCTCAGGTGCATTTGATGTACCTAAATAACTGAAAGGGGTGGAACCAGGATCTGCCCTTTTCAAAAAATCATCTGGGGGTTGGCAGCTGAAGTGTGGGTATTTCTTGCTGGAGATCTCTGCCTAACTGAGGCCTTCTAAAGGTAAGTAGCTTTTTTCATTTGTTTCTCCATCTGTGGCTGCTGCATTTAGGCTTGCACTCATTTGTTGTAGCCAATGACTTTGCTACACTGTTATTGTAATTTCCACCCGATTATAGCATTACAAAATCGAACAGACAGATACTTGGAAATGTAAATATTTTATTTTTTAAAATCTGACGCTTTCGCTTTTATCAAACTAACCTCTTTCATTAAAGGTGGCTGATTGCTATGAAATGTGTTGCAACCTAAAAATTGTTTCTTCTTGAAAGAATATTCTAATGGAAACTTCCAGTCAGCTCTGCTTTGTATGTGCATTGTGATTGAATAAACTGAATTTCAACTGTTTAGGTGGAAGGGGGTGGAAGGCATTTTTAAACATGTGATGAGTAATTTTTAATTTTTATTTTTTAAATTTGTCATTTCTATTTCTTATATAATATTATATTTCAGAAAAAAAGATGGTATAATTCCAACTGTGATTAAAATGCAATCCAGACTAGAATGGTTATAAAGTAAGTTTGAATTTAATGGATGAAAGCTTCTTTCATTTTGAGATTATGAACATAGCTGTTGTAAGAATAAATGTTCTTTAGAGTTCTTGACAGCTCAAGATTTAGACAAAATATTTTTTGTAAGAAATGGAAAACCTTCAGATTAAATAAAACAGCTAAATATTCCCAGTTGTAGACCTCAACTTTGAAATAGGCTCAAATACAGCATGTAACCTATACCACCACTTCCAATATCAAAAGTTGAGTGTTTTTCTTAGGTCTTATCAAATTTTATTTAAACCTTGATTTCTATCATGGTTGTAAAGCAACCTTATTATGACTTTAAAGTTCATAATGTAGAGGCAAAGGCCTGTTAAAATAATGGATCTGTTCATATTTTTTATCCTTAACTGTTGTTTCATTCTTAAGAGTGCAGATTTTATCTTTGCCTTTGAAATCTTAATTTCCAGCCTTTCTTTTGCATGAAAGCAGATTTTTTTTTTTGCTTCAGTTTATGACTGAGAAGTTTGTACCCAAGTAAAAGACTCATTATGCATATTGAGATGACTAATGAGAATGGCTGTTAGTGCTTCATGATTAGAAACTCTGTTTTTTGACAGGATTTATGTGAGTAACACTACTTCTGAAATACTAAGCTATTAAGTAATACTTTTCTTGTTGCATCACTTCAGCATTATAATTCAGGTACTTTGATATTTGGATGAGTTAGGTTAAAATTTTAGATGAATCAGTTTTTAAGCTGGTTATTCTTACAATACAAGGTGCACTTTGTTAGATTTACACAGTAAAGCTGTTTCTACCTGTTTCTCCATACCGTTAACCAAACTGTTAATTAATGAGATTTTATGTTTAAGCTGTGGATACAGAACCCCTGCAATGGGATTAAGAGAAGTAATAGCAAGGAATTGGACATCTTTTGGCTCCAGATACCTGTAGAAACAGTTCTGACAACTCAGAAACCTGAAGCAAAAGCACAGTGAAAATAAGAGCAATCTCTGCATGGATTACATCTAAGCTTAATAATTACCTTATTCAGGAGGAAAAGACCGTGTAAATGTCTGTACTGTCTTATCTCTCCAAGCATTGGCTATTATATTTAGTTTATGGGTTTTTATTAAACAAAGCCCTGCAATTTCTGAGTCTGCAGAATTCTCTAGATGGAGTTCATTCTTGATGGATCAATATGAATACCATTTTCACCTGCTAGTTCATCAAATCCACTGAAAGTTTTAACAGGAAAAAAAACAAAACAAAAAAAAACCAACAACAAAACAACAACAACAACAAAAAAAAAAAAACGAAAAAACAGCACAACATGATTATAAAAACACACACACAAAAAAAGATGTTCTGGAATAATTGTTCCTTTGCTTGATGTCACAGATACTTTGTTCAAGTTAGTGTGAGATAAGGTATCCCTATAATGAGGCGATTCAAATATTTGAATGTAAAGGAAAAAAAATCAAGTATATTATGGGACTCTAATTTGTTACTTACAAAGATTTTAGTATTTACTTACTATATCATTTTAAGATTTGTACTATATATATATAGTATACTACTATATATTTGCACAGTCTTTCAACAGCTATACCTTAGTATGTTCTAATAAATAAGCTTATATATATATTTCTTACACAATTTTAGAATGTGGCCACAGTACTGAAAATGTGAGCTAGTTAATTTATTTCCTTTGCTGCTTGTTGAACAAATAATATCTTTCAAGAGACAAATCATAAAGACAAATCCATGTGTTCCATGTATATTGTTCTTTTCTTTTTTTCCGCAGAGACTTTATATTTTCAGTGAAACTAACAATTTAATTAACGTTATTCATATCTACAATACATGCAATTTCGTGTCAGCATGACTGGCGAAGGAAATTTCCAATGTCTTTTTTATTAATATTTAAAAAATAGTAATAATTAAAAAATATTAATATTAAAAAAAACTAGTGTTTGAAGTTTCAACAAAAAGAATAGTTCTTACATACTATCATTTACATTCTAAATGGATGTGTTTATTACCTCAGCTTTCTTCTGCCTCCCTTGATGCCCTTCCCATTTGAAGTAGATATTCTTGAGTAAATAGATTCATCTACTCTGCTTATCTTAGCACTGTGTGAGCTGGATCTTGCTTGAATCAGCTTGAATATTCTGCATCAACTGCTTCTGTTAGATCATTCTACACAGGATCTTGTATCCACAGGCAACAATATAGTAACATCTGATGCTACCTTGTATTTTAGAAAGGACCCAACAGACTGAGGGTAAATTAAGGTTGTAATGAGGATACATTTTTTTACTAAAGCTGAAGAATATATATCTGAAATATGCTCTGTAATAAATATTATTGAACTTTCAGGGAACTTGCACGCACAATACCTTCTCAGGAAAAAGGGATACCTAACATTTCTTCATACTATTCTTAAATGGACAGTAATAAAAGAAAAATCTTTATTATATCTGACCATCTCCGAGTCTGAAAGTTCTAGGAAAGATAAAACATGCAAATTACAGAACTCACAATGAATACACTGAAGGTAATGGAAATCAGACTAGCCTAGGCACACTCCTGATAAGATCTCTTGATGGACACCAGAAACAAATAGGTCTGTACACATATCCTTCTATAAGTGACTGGTCTCTATATTACAAGATTGAGAATATTTGTAGGACAGCTGAAACAAGAAGAAAATTATGTACTAATGTTATTAATCATATGTATTTGACTGCAACTAGAAAATATATCTGCTCTAAAAAGAGCATAGAAAAAAAAATAAAATGGATTTTTTTTAAAAAACTGAGAAAGACTTTTTTAACAGAAGGGCTGTAAAACTTTAGCTGTTTACATGAAGTTGTAAACTGAAATCTTTGATAAGAGTTTCCCAGGAAATACTTACGTATCCAATGTAAAAATACATGAATTTCAAAGTATTTTCAGAGTACTTCTGAAGACAGCATTGTAATTACATAATTGTTACACTTCAGTTCCACTAATCCCACAGTGCTTATGCTTTCCAGTATCTACTGTATTAATTCATGTAATGTCTGTGTTCTAATTGCTGTCCTTTTGTTAGCATGCTTCATGCTTTTGGATTAAAACCTATTTCTGTCACTTAGGTTAACAGCTAACTTTATAGCTTTTATAGGTAACACAACAGATCCATTAGGGAAGATAAGCATGGAGCATTTATCTGTCTACCAAAGGTTCTAGGACAATGGCAAAATATAGACCTAATATTAGGTACTCCTGATCCAGTCTCATCACTCCAGGCATCATTAAAGGTATTAAAGGTATTCCAGGTATGTCTAGCAAAGCCACAAAATAAACAGCAAGAATGATAGTAATGGCCCAGGTTGAAAAGGACTTCAAAGAACATTTCTAGAAATAGAGTACAATAAATGTTTTATAAAATTCAGTATAACTTTGACTGGGCTCCAAGTGTCAGTCAAAGTATGCTCAAGGGTACATTTTCATCTACACCTACTGTTAATCCTGAAAGCTCTTATTTTCTGGTATTTGTAATAATCTTAATTCTCTTACATCTTTAACAAAACACTATCTGAAATAAAGAGATTTCTTCTTTGTCAAACAAATGTAGATGAGCTCAGTTAATTAGCTCTATTTTTTCTCCTCAGAAGCATTATGGATATTACAAGAGTATATGTAATACTCTCACATTTTTAACTGTTCATGTACCTCTATTGCTCAACTGTAGTCCTTGATTGATTATTCCAGTTCTCCTAGAGAGATTTTACTAGTTGCATTTCCTTAAGGACATTTTACTTGATATTATACTAACTTCATATGTGTTAACAGCATGCTAACTGATCAGATGCAGGATAATAAAGCATTATCTGCCACTGTGAACACAGACTTCCACAAGTCACACTTGACTGACAGGCTGAGAACACCACCAAGTTAAGAAGATCACAGAAGCTAAAAACAGTAGGCATATACTTGCAATGGAATGATTTAAAATAAGTAGCTGTGGTCTTTTTAAGTTTCTGGAGAAGCTTACTAGACTTTACGTGCCATATGTTAGACTAATAACTGTTTAGTTAACCTAAGAGATAAAATGTGAAAATGCTTACTGAACTGGAACCAGAATATAATTTTTTTAAGAATTTCTAGTTTCCTGAATGCTAAAATCAGATTTCTGCACTGCCAAAATCAAGCCAATTTTGGACATCATTGGAAGCAGAAGATTAAGTATTATGGGATTATGGCTGCTCTAACTCTAATGATCAGTCAAGAAAAGAAATGTCTTTCAAGAAAGAAATCAGTCATGAGTCAACTAAAGCATCTGCACAAATAATTGTTTTCTGGTTTAGTGGGATGCTAAAATTTCTACAGTGTGCATTCAACCACAGAGATATTGATAACATTTCAGGACTCAGATCAGGGTACTAGCCATCTCAGAAGATTTTTGTTAGGGGATTTCATGTAGGGCAGCACTTAACACAGCAGAGAAGTAAGCACAGAGGCATGACAGGAGAGGTCTACCTGCACTCTTTGCCCAAACATGCTAACAATACTGACCCATTAATTCTATCACAGATCACTTGGTGTGTCAGGTGTATTGATTTCACATGCTGTAAAGTATGGGAGTCTGCAGGGACAGGCTGAAAGAGTTGGGGCTCTTCAGCCTGGAGAAAATGTTCTTTGAGGGGGACTTTACAGCAGTATATAAATGGAGCCAACAGTAAAGATGGGAAGAACTCTTTATAAGGGCACATAGCAACAGCACAAGGGAAAATGGTTCTAAACTAGAAGAGGGTAGGTTTAGATTAGATACTAGGAAGAAACTCTTCACTGTGAGGGTTGTGAGACACTGGAACAGGTTGCCCAGCAAGGCTGTGCATGCACCCTCCATGGATGTGTTTAAGACCAAGCTGGATGGGACTTTGAACCATATGGTCTAGTGGGAGGTGTCCCTGCCTATAGCAGGGGCTTGGAACTAGGTTATCTTTAAGATTCCTTCCAGTGCAAACTATTTTATGATTAAACCTTCCTCAGCGGGTTTAATTTCAAATGCGCATCCTGACAATGTCTCTATACTCACCCCAAGATGTCAGACCCTTCTTCCACATTCTGTAAACTTCCTTTTTCCATTTTCATTTCTCCATGGGCTCCTTGCTTACCCATGCAAGTCTTCTACCACGTGGGTCTGATTATTTATTCTTAGGGATGCATATATCTTGAGCTTGGAAGAAGTGGTGCTTGAATGTTAACTCACTCTCTTAGGCCTCCTTTCCTCTCAGAGACCAAACTCAATAAGGTCTTTGAAGTGGTCAGAGTTGGTCCTGTAGCAATCCTACTTATTGCTTTGTTTCTTCCATGCAAGATCTTGAAATTCATTATCTCATAATTACTGCAGCCAAGGTTGCACTAAGTTTCAGGCTTCACATCCCCAACCATTACTTACTTGTTTGTAAGAATTAGGTCCAGTGGTATACATATATTCTTTGACTCCTCCACTGCATACAGCAGATAATTATTATTAGTGTTCTGTGGGATCTCCTTGTCTGTGTTTGCCTGGCAGTGTTGCTCTCCTATCAAATATCAGGATGACTGAAGTCTCCCATGAGAAGCAGTGCCTGCAATTGTCAGACTACTTTCAGCTGTCTACTAAAGACCACACCAATTTCTTCCTGATCAGGCTGCCTGTAGTAATCATCCACAAAGGTGTTGCCCATGTTACCCTGCCCCTTAATTATTACTCATAAGTTCCTCATTTGATCATCATTCATCCTTGAGCAAAACTCAATATATTACAGCTGCTTACTCACACATAGTGTAACTCCACTGCCTATCCTCCCAGGACTCTCTTTCCTGGAAAGTATATAGCCATCCATGCCAGCATTCCAATCATGCAAGCTGTCCCATTGTGTCTTTGTGTTCACAGTAAGATCATGACCATGTGATCACACACAGATCTCTACTTCTTCCCTTTTATTCCCCATGCTGCATACCACTGGTATACAGGAAATTCAGAGGAGAAGAGGGAGCAGAGGATACATTTTATCCTGGAGGGTTGAAAGAGAATGCCTCATGGTCATACACACTCTTGAAGCCTTCTGGCTCATATAATGGGAGTCAGCTAAGGAATATATGTCATTGTTCCATTGGTCTGTTTCATTCCCCAGTTGGCTGTGATGATGTGAGCATTGCCATTTTTTATCCCACTCCCCAAGGGCTTCAGTTTAAAGACCATTCCACTAGGCTGATGAGTGCCAAAGACAGTTCTGCTCCAACTAGAGAAGCACTCTGTCTATCTATATGATGTATATTATATCTTACACAGACGTAGCATATGCTTTATCAGAATATAAAATATAATAGAGATCTGAAAACATTTTTTTATTTTTTATTTTTTTTAACATGGTTACATTTTCAATGTTTTTATGCACATAATAAAATGTAGAAGATTTATAACTCCCAGGTAGTTATCTAAAATGAGATGTAGTTTGTCCAGCTTTTGAACACCTTCACCAACAATCTAGCTAGCAAGAGAGAATGCAATGTCAACATCTTTTGGATGATATTATGTAGAAGGAAGGGTTAAAGCCTTACGAGGAGGTATTCTGCTTATGAAGAAGTGAAATTACTTTTGACAGGTTCTTGGTACTATCAGCCACAGTATTCACAGGAAGGCTAACAGGCGTATACAGAAAGAAGAATGGAACCCACTCAACTGCTGAAGGAGACCTCTGGCTATACAGCACTCCTTTGGAGAAAGCAGTCCAGGTCCAAGAGATGTTCTCCTTTCCATGGCTAGCCTTTTTATGACTCCTGGGTAGCTCCACCCTGGGACCAACTCTTCTGGTCATATGGGGAGTACATACGTGCCAAAAATTTGCCTATGCTCCCTAGGCCAGCTGCACTCCTCCACTATTTGCTTTATCACCAATTCAAGCAGTGACTTAACATTTCCCCTAGAGATGATCTGCTTGTTAGGAGGACTTCAGTAAGATGGAATAATGAGCTGACAGAAACATCACAAAATGAAGACAAATAAAACTCCTGCACCTGGAATAGAACAATGAATGCAGCTAGATTGTCAGATGGCTGAGCTTATTCTTTTCAGAAAAGGATTCTGGTGGGCCATTATTTAAACAGGAATCTGCAGCTTGATCTTACAACATGAAGGCTAAGCAAATCCTGTACTGAATTAGCAAAAGCATAGCAATCAGCTCAAGGAAAACTGTTGCTTACCTCTAATTATCACTGAAGATGTAGTATTTAGCATACTATGTGTGATGTTGGGTCCCTTGCTGAAACAAATGAATCAGTTCAACAGAGGAATGCTAGGATGGTTAGAGAGCAAGAAGAATGTACTTAATGAGAGACAAGAAAACTAAATGCTGCCTGTTCTGAGGCTTTAGTAGCCAAACCAGGAAGTCTTGTATGCTGTGTTACGTTACTCTTTTGTTTTTTTAGTTTATGCAGTTTCTACAGATGCACTGTATCATGAAAGCATTTCTAAACAAAATCAATTAAATATGTATATATATATACACACAAAGGGATAACCTGAGGGGAGAGTATAGATATTTTTCAGTCAAACTATACCCTAGTACAACCAAAAACAAAACAAAAGAGAACAAAAATTAAAAAAAAAGAACATCAACTTTAATCATTGCTTTTCCACTGCTTCTCCTTTAAGGAGTGAATGTGATTTCCTACAGGGCACAGTCCTTTCTCTCCAACCACTCCACATACTGTGTCTTGAAGAATACAAGAGAGGTTCTTATCACTACTGAGGATGACAGAATGTTATCAACCAGTTCTTAGCTCCCCAAGTGTGAAAAAGCTGATAAAGGTAAATCCAGAAGTGTTGAAATGGTAAATGTAGCTGCATATGGATATACTGTCCCGTAACATAATTTACAAAGCACAAATACCATACATTTAGCAGTGAAACAGTGGATTCATTATTTTGGACAAATGGTATTTGACAGTGCATAAGGCAGCTTAATATTACGTAAAGTAGTACAATAGTAGTATGAAAAATTTTCACACATTATTAAAGATTATTTAATACACTCCAGTTGAAACTCATTCCAATGAAAACCCATTAGAGAAATCATGAGAAGATAAAACTCTGGAATGTGTATTTGTACATGATCTTAATATCAGCACTTCTTCATCAGCTTAGTGAATGCTAGACAGTTTTATAGTTCCTTTTCTTCCTTACCCATCACTTCTGTTTTCTTTCAGGCATAAAGCTGAACTTGACATCTATGTCACAATTCTTATCTGAATACAGTTCCTACCGTATCGAAGTAATCAGGTATATTAGGTCACTCCCAGTGATCTTTTGTCTTTACCACAACACAGTCTTCTTTTAGCAGCAAACAGTGTATCTCTGCTCAGTGGAAAATATTTTCCTTGTATCTGATCTAAGATATTCAGGCTTGCCAAACCTCAGTTCATAGAGTTCTATAATGGCTTGGATTGGAAGAACCTTAAAGATCCTCTAGTTCTAATGCCAGGAACTCTCATGAAGAAGGTTGCCCTAGATCAGGTTTCCCAGTCTGGCCGTGGGAAGTCCAGGCCAATGCTTGAATCAGATATGCATATGGTCTTCAGTGTTTAGTGTTAGTGATTGATTAGCTTTGCCAGAAAAATACAAATAGAACGAAAATTCTATATTCACAATAATAAAAGAAAATAAAAGAGGAAGTAATAGCCTCAGGGTAGAAAGTCCTTGGAAGAATCATAGAATCATAGGAGTTGGAAGGGACCTCAAGAGATCATCAAATCCAACCCCCCTGCCAAAGCAGGTTCCCTAAACCAGGTCATACAGGTAGGCGTCCAGGTTCATCTCCAGAGAAGGAGATTCCACCACCCCCCTGGGCAGCCTGTTCCAGTGCTCCGTAACCCTCACTGTAAAGAGAAGAGTTAGTAAATACACTGAAACGTGGATAGCAGTCCAGTCACTGTGAGCGAGGAAGACAGCCAGTAGTGGGCAGTCAGACAGACCACCTATATCTAGAGAAGAAAGGACATCTTCCCTGGTGGAACTGAAGAATTCTAAAAACTAAGATGCTTATGCCCAGTAGCATTTTTTAAGTTGTTTCTTTTACAGCTGACACACCAGCATCACAGGACCATAAAAAACTGTCTATGTCCCTTGCAGTTAAATAGTTTTTCACCTAGTACCTTATAGTCCTATCTTTGTTGTACTGTCCTAATAACTCAATAACTTAACATACAATAGTGTTTCCATTATATTTGCCTTGTGAAAGAAACACAATTATTAGAGAGATCCTAAGATACAAACAGGGAAGCAGAACACAGTGGTTGAACTATAGGAAGATTATAGATTCCTATTTTGGCAGAAATAGTCAAAAAATATGAAGTGACTGGATGGGCAGAATTAATGTAAGTATTATGTTAAACTCCAGTTACAAGTGTTTAAAAATTTTTTCTCTCTCCGGATCTCTTCTCCTTTCCCTTTTCTGCTAATAGAGACTCATTAGTAGCACATACCACAAGTGAACCAAAAGTTTGCATTTTGTCTTTTTTACATGTATTTGAAATAGTAGCAGCAATGGATATGTGGGGAGATTCACAGAGGCCCTGCTCTAGTCAAATTCAGCTTTCATTACTTTAATGATTGTCACTGCCAAAGAAACTACAACCAGTTCCAAGTTTATAGCATGTTTCACTGCATTTATTAAGGAACTATTACAGTCCATTTCAGTACATCAGAGTTAAGCTATATATGTGCAGTATGGAGGTATATGGTATTAGAATTCTTTATGTTACATGAACTACAGGAAAATTCTAGATCTACTCATGAAATACCATTTTATTACCCACTTGGAATGGAACTATGTCCTTGCTCATAAAACACTGCTAATTCTGCATCTACAAATTATCTGATGGTAAATAAATCCTTTTTTAACAGTCTTCCCTCAGAGCAGATCTTTTCTAAATGGTTTTGTACATTTTTTTCCCTTGTGCTACAAAAAATTTTTAAAGGAGAATCTTCACTAGTGCCAATTTTATATTGACATAAAGCTTCGGTATATTTGGCCTTTGTTTCTCCCACATAGAAGTGAAGTTGCCTTTCTTATAGCCTTTATTGTTTCATTAATCCATAATTTGTGTGTAGATGGAAGATTCTTTTTTTTTGACTTACTCATTATGTATTAATAAATATCTAATGCCAGTATAGTTCTAGTATCCCTTCAGTGTTAGTTTCAGGGGCAGAAAACCTCTGTTCCCAAACAATTATGTTTGTGAGATAACTGCTGTAGATCATTTGTGTGGTTATAATAGCAGATCACATACGGATCATTTGCACAGTTATTGCTACTGTCATTCTTACTTATGACAAAGTTGCAAAAATGAGAGTAATATCTGTTCTTGTCTAATTCTATCAATGTAAAACAAAAACAGGAAATAATGGGAAACACAAACATCTTTTTGATGACTGAGTCCCTAACACACAGCCTAAAGCTAAATTTCTCTTCATTACAGTCATATCTGAGATCTAAGCTTGGACTTAAAAATAAAATGTTTCTTGCCATCAAGACTATGCGTATACTTCTACAGCTAATATTATTTAAGAATATTTTTTGCAATTTCTATACTGACCAAATTATCCAATGCATTAGAGGGTATTCTGTAAGCCAAAGATAAATCTAATCCTATACTTAATTTATTTGTTTTCAAGAAAATTAGTTGAAATTTTACAAAATACTTCTACTTATCCCAGCCTTTAGGTCCCAAATCCTCTGGGGTCCTAAGTCTCTGTTAAAAGCATCACAACTCATATTCTCTTTGTTGTAAGCATAAATACATACTCTAAACAGGAAACATGACCTCCACACTAAAGAATTTGGATTTAAATTAAAAAGAATATCAAAGAAGAGGATTCTAAAACTATGTTATACTTTTTTATCTATTCATGTTGTATGACCCTTCTTGCCAAACTGAAGAGCTCATAAAATCCAGAATGTTGTCGAGTATTGGTTTTGCTTTCTCTAGTCAAAAGCTAGCTCTTGTATCTCTCTGGATAAGTCTCTGAAAACAAAAAGTGAACAAAAGTGAAGAAAAATGACTGCGTGTTTTAAATGCATGGAACAAAACTTCATGAAGTTTGCAAGTTAAAATATCTGTTAAAAAAAGTAATTTAAAATTATTATATTTTAGAGTTTCAAGACTAGAGGGGAATTTAACAGGTCACCTAAAACACTGCCTGAAACTGAGCTGTAATCAAAAGCTCAACCTAACAGTTGTTTTCCTAGTTTGTTCTTAATATTCCCTAGAGTAGAGGGCTCTGTAATCTGTTCTTCATAGGTGAACTTTTTCAAGAAATTACCACCATGACTGGGTATCTTTTTCCTTTGCTTTGGTTTGATTTATTTGTTTGTTTGTTTTCTTTGTACTTAGACCATCTTGTAATGTTAATAAAGCCCATTCTTCTTATCGTTGTCACAACAAATCTGATGTACATTTACATTATAACATTTAGCATCTTGAGACAGCTAGGAGACAGCACAATGAGAAAGATATGTCTTCTTTTGGACTAAGCAGACCCAATGCCTTTAGTTTTTCCTTGTACATCACATCTTCAAAATCTCTCTTTTTTCTTTCCAATGCTTTGACGTTCTCAAATTTTTTATAGAAGTTACTTCTATCTAGACAGATCAGAGTGAGACAAAATTTCACAAACAAAAACTAATCAACAAAGAATCAAGAATGAGATAATCACCTCCAGGCGTGTCATATGACTTCGTTGATAATATATCCCAGAATCATATTTGTCCTAAAAATCAGTATTGAATACTGAGATTTCTCAGGTTGTTTTGCTTTGTTTGCTTGCTGCCACTGTCCTTCATTTATTTTTCTGCATTCTAATATACCTTTTTTTCTTCATATTTTCTTTTGCTGAATTTCATCTTGTCATCTTGTTGTCTGGTTGTTTTTTTTTGTTGTTGTTGTTGTTCTTTTTTTTTTTTTTTTAATTTTCAAAGATCATAGTGAATTTTAAGCTTATCCTCCGAGCTTGGCATCACATTCAGGTTTTATAAACATACACTCTGCTCTATGAAGAAAATAATTAATGAAAATAATGATTTTCATTATCTGTTGAATACATGTTTTATTCCCACCTGAAGCTTTTCTTTGTGACATGATCATTTCCACAGCAACCAGTTTTGATGTCACAAACAAATTTATGGCCTCATGTAGAGACAGCTGGAATAAATGAGCTCTTAGGAGCCCAATTTCATGCATATGTACATAGTTAAGCAGTGAAGTGTCAGAGATAAATATAGCATTTATACAATGTATTAACAGCAGCCAATAATTTTTACTCATACAGAATTCCTACTTGAGAAACCACAGCATAATGAGCCCATACAGTTAGAGAGTTCATTTCAGAATGACATTTTAAAATGAAAGTTCGTCTTAGCTCACAGTAATTAGGAGTTGTAAAGACTTACCATATGGGGTCAAGAGCAAAAAATATTAACACCAACATGAAAGTACTGCCATGCATTTAATACACCACTGATATTTCACTGAAATTTCATCTGAAGGTGTGGAAGACACATGCTAATCTTTTGGCACAATTTTTACCTCTAGAAAGAAGGAAGCAGTAGGGTTCCCAGCCAGTTGAAAAAAACTCTTATGGGCACAGATAGGAGTTTTCCTTAAATAGCTCCAGTAAATTTTATACGCTGTACAGAGCCAAAGCAGGTAACACAGATCATAAATGTTCCAGTGAAACCACGTTCTACAATAAATAAAATAAATAAATAAAAAAAAATAATAAAAAATTTGATTAAAAAGAATTTTAAAATATCACATGTAAACTAGAAACAGCTCCTGCAATCACGTCTACATCTTTGAGCAATTGTCTGGCCATGCTATTCACATCTTCAATGTGCCATCTGCTCAGGAAAGCAAACTTCATAAGAAATCTATCAGAAATCAATCAGAAATCAAAATCACAAAATCAAAAAAGAGATAAAATGGAGAAACAAAGAGAGAAAGAAACAAAGAAAAAAAAAGGCAAAGAGAGAAAAGAAGGAGAAGGGGAAAAAAAAGAAAAAGAAGAGGAAACAATAGCTTGTTTAGTTTGTATGTCCCTCTGAAGCACTTTATTCTAAAGGAGACATTTTCTTCAGAGAGTGTAATCCCTTGTTTAGTCAAAGCTCTTTAAATGAGTTTGAATTCAACACAGCTGCTCTGTACATGTCCTTAATAGGATATCAGATCATAAGGAATACACTTTTTCTCTGAGTCTTATTCCCTGCACTTACCTCAGATGCAGTTAGTCTTATGAAAATCTGTTACTCATCTGTAGCACCCTGTTATGTAATTCTCTCTGAGGTCTTAAACAGAAAAGAAATATTACAAAGGATTATAGTTTTATGGGTGTATTAAATGCTCAGTTAAATATTGCTCCATTTTGCTGATGGCCGCTTCCGTATCTGTGCTTCTTTATCTGGACTGGTGCCTGGACCACATCGCTTTTACCTACACAGTATTGTTACTGTAAGGAGCAAAAAGATGTTCACTAAGAGCACTGTAAGGCTGCTCTGACCTCAACTCCATTGAACAGAATATTGCTTAAAGATTACAGATGAAAAAATTCCTATGATTGCCTGTAACAATATCAATCCCAGGACTAAAGACTCACTACCCTTCGTAATCTTGGTGCTCCTACCTAACATAGCAAATTTTATGGTATAATTGCTTTTATCAGTGCAACCATTTATTGGAACTTTCAACGCAAATGGCAGATGATATACATGCTGAGAACTATTCTAATGGAGATTTGTGGAGCTGATGCTTAGGCAGTGCTTTTAATGTTCCTAAGGTTCTTCATTTAATATTTCTTGAGATTTCTTTTATGTTACCCATCTTTAAAGCTATAAATAAGTGGTCTGAGGGTCATCTATTACTGCGAATTTTCTTTCCTTGATGAAGAAAACCAATTCTTGACTAGTCTCTAAAGTAGCTTCTTTTTCCTTGTCTGTGTATCTTTTTGGATCAACAAAACAAATACATCCTTTGGGATGAGCCATATGCGACTTTGCATGGTCTTTTATTATTGCACATCCTACTTCACATGCTTCTGATGTGGCCATTTATTTTCCCAGTAAGTCAGGAATGCTAGGAATATCTAAAAATGAAATGACTGTGGTTATGAAAAATTCTCAAAGCTGATCAAGAATTATTGGTAAATCTAGTAAAAATAAATCCAGCAAATACTTAGTGTAAATATTTCACTTACATATGTAAACAGTTTCATTGAAATGAAAAAAAAAATGTTTATTAATGTCATGTTTTTCTTTTAATATGTATATATTGCCAAAAATATTCTTTCTTTAATTTTATTGAAGTATTGACATCTGTAGAACATTACCTGGTAGATAACAACAAAATTTTAGCTACATGTCCTACTTATATAATTATTATATAATTAATATTATATAATTATTTAATGAAACAATTGTACATGAAATTTTATATTTAAGATGTGATTAAATAAGTTACTTGTAATAAAATAAGATTTGTAGCTAACTAAAAAAATGTGCAGCAAAACTGTTTAATTTATAAGATATATCAATCAGGCAAATAACATTTTAGATAATATTTTGTTCTGTAATATAATATGATATCTTAAACTCCTAGCTGGGAGAAAGCCTACAGAATCCTGTAGATCAAGTTCTGCAGCCTCTGTCTGTGCTCAGGAAAGCTGCAGACTCAGATGTGTGAAGATCCAAATCAATTACTGCAGGTTTTAACATCCCTTCTACAGATTTCCAAGTTTATTCTTGTGCCTTCCCACCGCCCTTCACATGTCAACAAAACATCCCACACAGACACTCCTTAACCATGCATGCAGGAGCTTATCTGATCAGAGTCATGAGTTGTTCCTAGCCACATGCATTTCCCCCACTAAGGATCATTATCATGTGGAGATCACACAACTCACTTGGTTCTTGTTTTGGTCTCGTGGAAGTATCCTTTGTTTTCTGCATTCTTCTCTGAATATGCTGTCTTGTATTCCAACATGCTACTGTAGTTAAAAGATAATTATCACTCTGTCTAATAAAAGTATACCAGACCTCTAGGTTAACCTGTACATATTGGCTGTCTCAGTACAAAAATAAGGTGTCCTTAGCTGAAGAAATTTTCTGCTGGCAAATCTTTCATAAAACATCTAATTCTTTACACTTTTATAAATCTCAAAGATCATTTGATTACATCATTTATGATAGTTTCTGTCCACATAAGTAAAGAAAAAAGTACTTTTTTGTTCAAGGAAAAATATGAGTATATAAAAGATCAGATTCTCTCTACATCTTATCAAAAAAGAGTATAAAAACATATCTGTTGGCACATAAAATAATATTTTATTCTTTCCTGTTAAATTTCCCATTTAACCTTCAATCTGTATTTGTTACAAATTTCTAACCTTGTAATTAGTACAATTTCTGAAGCTCTTACAGGATTTACTACAACCTTTTAGAATCTTGAATACTCAAAAGTTAGAAAAATCTAACAAAATTGTATCTATTGTAAATTATAACTTACAGCAGAGGAATTGGAACTAGATGATCTTTAAAGAATCTTTCAGCTCAAGCCATTCTATGACTCTAGGGTTGCTTTAGTATTTTTATACACACACATAAGGCAGAATGAGGTTCACAAACATTTACTCTAAACATGGTGAAAACTTCTCTTCTACTTTTTCACCTATTTTTTTCAACATTCTGTCTACTGAATACATTTTTTATATATTCATTCATTACTTTTTTCATTAATTTCTGAGTATCTGAGTACTGTAGTTGCTAAAAAGCTGTTCAGATGACGTAGGTTATTGTAATTTTCAATCATTTAGACCTATAAACAAGTCCTTCTACAGTTAATAATAGTATTTGTACTGGTTTTACTGAGATTAATTACCAGCCAGAAAGTGGAAAGAGGAATTTTTTTTTAGTTCATTTTGCTATTCGTTCTCCTGCAGAAGTCTAACCTATGAGTCTATTTAGGCTACATGAGAACTGTCACATCACCACTGCATTGATGGTGGGAGCAGGGAACTCCTACTTCAAACAGCTATTGTGTTATTTCAACATCTCTCTGTACCATGCAGATTTTTAAAGAGGTTTAAAGGAAAGCACTGAAGTAATATTCCCAACTTCTTTCCTAAGAACAACAGCATATTTCTAATGGTCTGGAATAGAAGATATTAACACACAAAAGAAGGATTTTTATCTCTTAACTTCATGCTATCTGAAAACAATGAAGATAAGAAATAATGTAAATTGATTTTGCATTATAGTGTCATACAAAAATATATTCTTACTTAAAAGTTCAGAACATCTGAAAACTGGACTTTAGAAGATTTTACTTATTTCTTTTCATTTTTACCCTGCAGATATGTAATCTCTATGTATTCTCAGAAAGAGATCACAATGGAAATCTAGTGTTCCTTACAATTAGGTATTCATGGTTGATCATTTCTTCCAATTCCATAAAATTACTCAATCACTAAAAATCTGGGTAGAGTGTCAGCGTGTTTTTTGTATATGTAAACTGAGTGAGCATCAATCTCAACATGCACTGAGAATTAAGTAGATGGTAAGAAAACGGATATCCCCTTGTATCCAAACGTCCTTATAACTGCTAATTTACTACATGATGCTAATTAAACAAGGCTGGCTTCATAATGGAAATATATGGTGCCTGAGTAGGAAAGCTGTTAACATAATTATGTCTGTCACACAGGGGGTGTAGCAGACTGCAATTATTAGAAGACTGTGAGTTTAAGGCTACATAGTCTACTCTAATGTTAGGAGTGGTATTTACACTCCTTCAGTTTCCAAATAACATTCAAACATGACATTAAAACTTTTTTTTCTCTCCTTATGGTTTCAAATATAAGCTTTAAAAAATTAACTTTCCTCCCTTAAGTATTCGGTTCCCACATGCATCTCATTTTTAATAGTTAAGATGCATGTATAAATCCATGAGCATTTTGTCAAAATATTAACACAGCCTTCCTTTGATTAATTAGTTATCTAAAAGCCCTACTAATGCCATGCACAAAAAGCTGACCTGCAGGAACACAAAAGTCTAGCTCTATTCTGTACTACTCACTGTTTTGTCATTCACCCCCTTTTTCCCTGCAGTTGATAGGACTATCTATGCAGTTTTCTAAAAGTCAGAGGTTTTCCACAAGTCTGAATTATGTAACCTGATCAGGAGGTTTACATTTCACAAGTCCCACTTCTCATAAACTACAAAAATATTCCATGTTCTATAAGGGGTCTCTCAAAAATGACATTTTAAAATAGCAATTCATGGTTTAAAAAGCAGGCATATCATTGTTTTAATTTCAATTCATTGCTTTAGGAAAAAATAATTAAGGGATAATGTTCACTGTAGAGAAGCATTCAGGCTTTAAAAAGCTTTTGTGGATGATTTAAAAAAGTGAAGAGATGACAAGGCATTTAATAACCACAAAAGCTGTTTATTCCGAATGTTTTCCAGTACCATGAACATTGTGTCTTTTAGACAAAGGAGAAAAGCCTCAAAGTCAATAAACAGAAACATAAAAATAGCTATCATTGTGTTTCTCAATTTGTGAGTACTTAAAATTTCTCACCTGTGTGCTGCTACATGTGCATTTAGAGGTGTAATGGCTTCTACACTCCCTTTGGAGAATTTCCCTTCTATGAATTTAAGAACCTCAATTTTAATTCTATCCTTCTATCCATAGCTAGCTATAGCCACAGCTTTTAAACCCATACCCTTTCACCTCCAGGAGTGGGGATCCAAAGAAGCCACAGAATAGTGTTTAATATAGGAGGAGATACGAATGAAAACTAACTAGTTTCACATCAGTAGTGACAGTTTCCTTTCTCTTAAAGCATAAACACAGTACTTGCACACCTAATGAAATCTTCAGCACAATATAAAAACTTCTTTCCTTCCTTCCTTCCAATTTTCTCCCTAGTATTTCATGACTTCTGCATTAAGATTCCCTTCTTTTCCCTTCTTACAAGTTGTTTGTACACTCCCTTCTACTCTTTCTACTTTTATCCACCCTCCTTAGCCTCTATTATTTTCTCAAAGCCTCTACCACTCATTTTCTTTCTCAGATGATTGCTTCAGTATCCTGAACTCCCACATGTACCTTGCACACTGAAAGCATTTTGCCAGAGGTCACCTCCACATATTGTTTGCCTCTCCGCCTGCACAACATTTATATATTTATCTTTTTCAAACTCTCAGAATAATAAAGGGATAAGATGTAAAAAGAGAGGAATGGAAGTATCAGCATCCTAGAAAAAATGAGAAGGAACTGGTTACCTAAGCCTTCATCATTGGTTGATGAAGAAAAACTTAACAAAACTCATTCTGAGCTGATGTTTCTTTCCAAGTGTTCAAAAACAGTCTGGTATTACTTAGGAGATATATCTGACTGTACAGTAATATCACAGAGGAAAGGTCTTAAAATTTTATGATCATCAGCGTTGTCTTCTCAAAGAAAAACAGTGTGCAACTTTGTGTAAATGAAGTATCACGTTCACTTTGCAGAAGTGCCTAATTTATTTAAGTATTCTACATTGACAGTGTCTCACTGAAATTAAGTAAGAGAGACCATTTCTCCTCACATTGATCATGCTTAGCTCAATGCCTAAGCTTTAAGTAAAGATCACCAATGCATTCAGTTCTTAAGCCATTTTGGACCAGAGTAATAAGGATTAATGACAAATCTTTCTCTATCAGAAAAATAAAAAGTGTACTTCACTGATTGACTAAGAGCTGAAGAAATCTAAAATGTGAAGGTTGCTAAGACAGTTCTACAGAAAGAAAATTCAAATGTGAGGGGCTGAGAAAACACAAAACTTTAAATAAATGAAATCATCTGTGTGATGGGTTCATAGCT
The DNA here is from genome assembly GCA_023055505.1 of Callipepla californica brunnescens. Classification (NCBI taxonomy): domain Eukaryota; kingdom Metazoa; phylum Chordata; class Aves; order Galliformes; family Odontophoridae; genus Callipepla; species Callipepla californica. Next base: position 4,963,564 of record JALIRH010000023.1, on the reverse strand, counting down.
GTCTCAATCATTAGTAATGAGTGACCTGTTTATGACGGATCACCTTGTCAAATCTGACCATGGACAACTGTGATCATGAACAATTAGATGATATTACCAAAATAAATCCAGGGAGCAAAAAGAGCTCAAATAATTTGTGTCTGAGGAGTTGCACTGAAACTGCAATAGTACTGGAAAAAGCCATGAGAACTTTATTAAATCTGTAAGATTTTCCATACCACAACCATCATAAATGTGCATGATTAATTCTGTTCAGCAAATTCTTACACTGTGTCATTCTTTGGGTACAAATAATCACTGCATCATGAGAAAAAATGAATAGCAACAGTAGTAATTGTATCAAGATCTTCTGGCGATTGGACTACACCTATCTAATTGTCTTTCGCTGAAAGGTACAGCATCTACAGCTGTGACTCATCATTGTGGCTTAGAGAAAGTGTTATGCAAGCTTCTTCACCTGTGAGACTGTTCGATTTCATATAGTATAATTGAAAACTTTTCAAGTGGCTCTAATTTCTGGAGGTGCAGAAATACAGAAGCTACAGCATACTGTGTGGCAAGTAGCTAAACCCTTCCCTTACATTCGTCTAATCCTTTTCAGTACAAACATAATGGGTTGAGCACCAAAATTCACACCAAGCAGGTTTAACCATGCTTGAACACTCCACTGAGTATTTCAGAGACAGAAATATTTTCTACAGTTTTGTTCAGCACTGAGCACACTGAGAGTATTTGGTAATTCATCAGCTACTTAAACTAAATAAGAAGAGAGAATCCAGTGTTAAATCCCTGTATTTGCATGCTCTCTGTTGCTCATTTTATTTGATTTATTAGCTTCAGTTCCAATTATATTGTATTATATTGTGTTATTTTGCATACCAATATCTTACTTACTAAATTAGCTTTCCTCCTCAGATCATTGCCACCATTTTGCTTTTAGGCCCATCTCCCTACCCTTTCCCAGGGCGTGGGTCTGTTGGTCCTCTGCCCCATTAGTCATGGAATCAGGCCAAACCAGCCTGTAAACCACTGGCATCAGGTCAGCTCATTCATCTTAATGCAAATTTCTATATCTGTAGATTAAAACATAGCATCCTTCTAAAGGCTAGAACACAGCTAGAACACTTACTGTTTTCCTAATCCTCTGTAGTTATCCTTCTTCTGTCCTTCCCTTCTCAAGAATCCTGACACCATTGCACAATCTAGCTGTCCACACAGTCGTCTCCTGCAGTGGATGACACAGGGAGAAATCATCACTACATTCATTATGAAGGAATACGAAAGAATCTGTACTGAGGGGATCGCATTATTGAGTTCCCAAGCAGAAAGCTTCAATAAACAGATAACAGACAACTCTGCTCAATGCAAAACCCAGAGCTGTGAAGAGATGGTTCTTCTGAGCTACAATAACAGTTCCCAAGTGAAGGCAAGCTCCAAGTTACATTGTAGGCATTTTACATCAATTAAATGGGTCTCCCCTGTAAATTCATGGCTAGGATTACTTTTTCTCTTTATGTATATATTTAAAAAATTTTATGACATTTATTCAAGTGATATCTAGACTTTCTTAAAAATGTTGGAAACTATTAGATCCTTTCTTGATATGGTAATTTTCAGATGTGGCTTGCTCAGAAAATGGCAATAAACTGTGAAGACCAAGAAAAGTTAATCAATAGGAATTTAATAATATATAGCTTCATTTCAGTTGAAGTTTTCTAAGAGAAAGTGTTTCTGGTTTTCAGTGTTCCAACTGATCACCCAAGCTTACTCCATCTACTCCCTGGTTTCTTATTTAAAATCTGACCATCCCAGTAGTGTCAGTGTAGGAATGTTTCCTAGAAATTCCCACAGCAGGGAATTCTTTCCTGTACAGATTGCCAAGGTCTATCACTGTCTTCCATCCCATGAGACCAATACACAACTTCAGTATTTATCAAGTTGAGAGGATTAAAGCAAAAACATCATCTATCCTCTAGTCTATTGCTGAAGATAATGAATTCTGTGTTGGAAGCCAGAACAAAACAGATACTTCGCAACACCAGCTCTCCTAAGTTACATAGTAAAGAGTCAGTACCTTGGACCAGCTTCTTATTGTTGCTTTGTCTTTAGTAAAATAATAATGTGAAAAATACACATAGGTAAATTTCTTTTTTTTTTTCTGAATAAGACTGTATATATAATGTACACATATAACATACACAGTTCTATATAAAGAAGCTTTTAAAATCCCCGTCTCTAAATTGCTTAATCTTTTAAGAGCAGAGGAAAAAAGAAGTCCTTTACAAACAAATAATTTAAGAAGAAAAATGAAATAGATTTCCAGTATCAGATGATCTTTTGGTTTCAAATGATGACATAAACTTCACTGGAAGTATATCTATTTCTGTTATAAAAATTATTCTTTTAAATTTTCTCTGGAGAAGAAATAATATACCTGAAAACCAAATATATTAAAAGGGCCAAAATGTCAGTGTCTTAAAATTCCATCCTAGGACTGTGCATACATTGTATTTAGCATTCTGAGAACCACTGTTTGAATAAGAAGATTGGATATTCAGGCATGACGCTACCAATATTTGTACAAAAATGCCCATCTGTGTGTGCAAATCTAGATTTAGGATTTTTTGTGGACTAGAGATGTTCACCTGAACCCCCAAAAAAAGTTTTTTTATAATATATTTCAGCTTGTTTTAAAATGTTAGCCTTTACTACAGAGCCATAAGGAGACAAGTCTGTTTCACTTTCTCAGCGCCTCCATGAATAGCTTTCCTTCTCCCATGGCAGCAAATGTGTCATGCCCCAACTGAATCAAAAAGACATTCTTCCCTCTTCTTTGAGACAACAACATGGGTCAGATACACACCAGGAAAGGGATGGATCTATATTCCTATTCCTATATATGGGTAATTTAAAAGACAGAAAGAATTATGTTCATGGGAGAACATAGGTATGGCATATGAGAGAAGGTACATATGCCTGCAGTTTAAGCCTTCAAACTGACTGGTGTTCATTTTTAAGTATGAGTTTAAAGGCTGAGAATCCTTTCTTGACTTTTAAACAATCAATTAATCTGACGAAAAATATTCAGCTGATCTTACTACCATAGCCAGCATCACTACAAATGTTTTCTGGGGACTGATATTGTAGTACTTTTAAAAGCCATCATGTATGCAGTGAATGTTTATTTGTCTTGGAGAATGCTTGAACTAAATACTGAAAAACAAGGAATTCCTCATAAATAAACATTTTAATTTAACCTACATATTTCTTATCTATTGAAAAGGTGGAGGTAGTCACAGTTTTATGATTTTTGTTACTGGTATCCTACATCATAACATCATATAGTGCGTTGGGAGTTAGAGTTAATGCAACAGCTCTATGGATCATTGATAGCTTCGGGTAAATCTGTCTCAGAAGAGAAGAACTACGTACCCTAGAGGATTTTGTGTTGCTTTGCATATTTTCATTTTCCACTCAGAGGGGAAGATGAAACCTGCGTGTCACAAGACACAGACTCTTCTCTTTCAGATCAACCCAGCAGTGGGTGCTCACTAGCTATTGCACTTCAGCATTCAGCGTAAGGCTTTTGGTTTTATCGGACCCTCTCTCTTGCTCATTTTATTTGATTTATTAGCTTCAATTCCAATTATATTGTATTATATTGTGTTACTTTGCATTCTGGTATCTTATTTAGTAGATTAGCCTTTCTTCTCAGATCATTGCTGCTGTTTTGTTTCTTGGGCCATCTCCCATTTCCTTTTTCCCTTTCCCCCTCCAGTGCATGTGTCTGTGGGTCCCCCATCCCAGTCATCATGGAACCAGGCCAAACCAGCCCGTAAACCATCGACTTTCATTGATTTTAAATAAACAAATGCAGAACATGGAAGTAGTAGCATCATTAATATAGTACTATTAAAATAATATTTAATATTCCTTTCAGTCACATAGGCAGATGTTTGACTTTTGGATAGTAAAAAATAAATGTATAAACAAAAACAAGAAAATAAAAGATGAAAATAAAGAAAAAAATGCAGAAAGATCATTGCAGTTGTAAAACTCAGTAGGAACATTTACATTTTCATCATATACATTCAGAATATTAGTTAAATATGCTGTGATTAGTTCAGCTGACCTATTTCTTATCAAGGTATATTCTTCTTTCACATCAATTAATATCTTAGGTTTCGATCTCAGTTGAAATCTTTGCTTCAAGTTTTGTTGAAGTATTTTAAGTTTGGTCTATTTCTACTGAAATAACAGCTGCAAGAAAATAATATATTTTCTATGTTATAAATCATGTTTATTTCACAATGTAGGAACCTCTGGTCAATATCTCAATTTTTATGTCAATGCATGTTAAACTTTTATTGCATTGCCAGATACTGATTTTTTTCTGTTTGATGATATATAGTGTCCTAATTATATCACACTTTAAAGTCCTTTATGCTCCTTTACACAGACAATGCTGTGTACCTGGGTTGCTGGCATATAGCTTCAGACTCAATAAGGAATCCTTTCTGAGCATTGCCTAAAAAGTTTTGCTTTTCAAAGTGCTCCTTCCACGTATTTTTCTCATTTTTAAGTAGATAGAGAAGGAAGGTTTATTTCAAGTAGATTTTTATCTCTGTTTAAGTTTTTGTGAATACATGCAGACTGAACTTTTATGTACTTCCACTTTTTTTTTTTTTTTCTAATTTTAGTATGTACTGCTTTTTGTTAGAGTTGCTATAGGGACTGCATGTTACTGAATAGCAGACAACACACGGTAAACAGAATATAAAAGAACACAAACAGTATTTTCCTTAGCTAGACTTGGGACATATTTTGTACTTTTTCCAAGTATCTTATGTGAAAAACAAATCAAGTCAAGCTGTTTCCTAACTGGAAGGTTTGCGTGCTTCTTTCTCCGTGCTTTTTTTTTTCTTACTTTCACTTTTTTTTTTTTTTTTTTTAACCAGCTCCTTTGTTATCAACTATATAGCACTGTCCAGTACAAGAGGAGATAATGAACCAAATAAAAACACATTATTTGAATGGATAAAAATTGATCGATTTTTACAAATCCAGCCCAGCAGGCATTACATAACATTGAAATAGCTTTCCCTCTTACTCTCGCCTGTCTACTACATTAATCTATCTCATTCTCATCTTTCCATCAGCTCATTTTAAAGAAGGCTTAAAATACTGAAAGAAAATATGGAAGGTTACATGCATTTAATTTATAAAACTGGCTGGACTATACTGCAGATATCTTTAGTGCTTTCTTAACCATAAATTTTCCTGCTTAGGGCAAAATCTTCATAAACAGCTATCTCAAAAAATTTGTCGTGTACACTTATGCCATAAGCTTTTATAAACATAAATGTTTTTGACTAAGTAACATAGAATAAGAGACTTAAGTCAGCATTACCTGCAATAACAGCAATGCATCATTTTCCATTCATAATTACTAGTCAATTTGTTATATTACTTTGATTAATATTGTTTAAAAACCAAGGTGTCAAAAGTACAACTTAGGTCACTTACCAAACTGCAATCTGTATAATGGAGCACTGCTAGTTCTGTATTTAGCACTGTGAATACAAAACATTTGACATGAAGTGATTTTGTGCTCTCTTATTTCTGTTCTCCCTTGGACTTCTCTTTAAAATCTCTACAATATCTTCATCAATGACTTTGACATTGGAATGGAGTACACTCTCAGCAAGTCTACAAATGACACCAGGCTGTGTGGTGTAATTCACATGCCCAAGAGACAGGAATGCCAGAGGATACCAGACAGGCTTGAGCAGTGGACACAGGTTAATCTCATGAGGATGAGAAAATCTAAGTACAAGATCAAGTTAATAGCAGTCCTCAGTATCAATATAAGCTGGATTATTATGTGAACACAGAGCATGGTCTACTGAAAAGGATGTGGAGGGTAATGGTGGATGCTAAGCTGGACATGAGCTAGCAATATGCCCCCAAAGCCCAGAAAGCCAACCATACCATGGACTGTGTCAAATAATTATAGGCAGAAGGGAGAGGGAAGTGATCCCGCCTCTCTACTCCACACCTGTGAGATCTGGAGTACTACATTCAGATTTGAAGTCCTCAGTACAGGAGAGATGTGGACCTCTTGTCATGATTTTATGATATTTATAATCAGTATTCCACATCATAACAACATGTAAGGTACTGGGAGTTAAAGAGTTAATACTCCAGTTCTATGGACTGCCAAATTTCTGGGTACCTGGATCTCAGAAGAGAAGAACTAAATACTCCAGAGAATTTTGCATTCCTGTCTTCCACTCAGAGGGAAAATAAAACTGTACGCAAGTCTTGAGACTGCCTCATTTTTTGCTGCATGTCTCAGCAGTGCATTCTTCCTGCCATCTTGCCTTCAGCTTTAGAGTAAGACCTTCAGTTCTGGACACTCTCACTTTTTATTTGTTAGCTTCAATTCCATTTATATTGTATTATTGTGTTATTTTGCATTTCAGTATATTATTTAGTCACTTAGTTTTCTTCCTCAGACCATTGCCACTGTCTCTCTCTACCCTTTACCCTTTATCCCGTTTCCCGGAGTGTGGGTCTGTTGGTAACCTGCCCCATTAGTCATAGGACTGAACAAACTAGCCCATAAACCGCTGACACCTCTTAGAGCATGTCCAGAGGAGGGCCACAAAAATAGTTCATGGAATGGTACCTCTCTTATTAGGACAAGCTGAGAGAGTTGAGGCTGCTCAGCCTGGAGAAGAGAAGGCTCCAGGGACATGTGAGAACCATTTTTCAGTATCTAAAGGGGTGCTATATGAAGAAAGGAGTCAAACTTTTTAGCAGGGGCTGTTGTGAGAGGACAAGGTAAAATGAAGGCAGACTAAAAGAGCAGAGATTTAGATTGGATTTAATTAAGAAGTTTTTTATGATAAGGAGAGTAAAGCATTTGAACAGGTTGCCCAGAGATGTGGTAGATATCCTACCCTTGGAGGCATTCAAGGTAAGGCTGGACATGGCTCTGAGCAACCTGATCTTGCTGTGAATGTCCTAATTCATTGCAGGGGAGTTAGACTAGACAACTTTTAAAGGTCCCTACCAATTCAAACGATTCTATGATTCTATGACTCTGTGATTCTGTTCCTTCACCTTTCCCTCTCTGTTTTTTTGTTGTTGTGTCAGCCTTCTCAAGAAAATTGTAAGACTGCTCTTTTTGTTTTTCATGATGACATGGTAAAAGCCGGTTCTGACACAAAAGTTGCAAGGATGTTTCTCTACTGATCCACAAAACAAACATGTTTATCACTGGGAGAGAAGTAGAGCTTAATCAGTCTTCTATTAATTCTGGGTAACCTTGCTCCTAATCATAGGAAAACACCGAGACTATGGTAACATGTATAAAAATCTCAATAGGCTTCTAGGTACTACGAGAATGCATCAAAGAAAAAGCCAACTTGGAACTGATTATACTTTTCTACATCTTTTCCTGCACTTAATGATGACAGTGAAAACGTGAGAACGGGGTTTGCTCAGGGCTGCAGGTGTTTGACTAATCCTTTCTACTTTGACTTGTTCTATTGAATGTATGTGTACAACAGTGTAATACATTCAGAGTATATTTTTGTGCCATTAAACAAATGTAGACTGAAATAAAACAAAACTAAGCCCTAAAAACCTACACTGCATGTAAATGACATAATGGATACCTTGAGGCATGAGGTTTCAATGAGTTATTAGTCTTCCATTCTTCTTTCTCCCCTATCTCACAGTCTTTTTCTGATATCGCAAACAAAGCAGTTATCTATCCTCTTCAACAAAGGAAGGAAGAAGCGACTTATCAGAAAATCTCTCTTCATGATGTTTACTGTTATAAATCAGTAGGCTTTTCTTCCATTTTGTTTGATTTAGATATAAAGTCCTTGCTTTGAAAAGACATTATTATTCTGTGTTAGACCTAAAATGTTCTTTTTTTACCTATGGTTAGTGGAGAGCTTGTTTTTGTTTTTCACATCTCACATACTTTTGTGTTACAAGACATTACTTATCTTCCTACTTTTCTCTCTTCTCTTCTGAAAATAACATTGTGAAAACAGGAAAATGTAAGAGAGCATAAAATGAAGACTTTGCAAGTGAAGTTATATATTGAAAGTTGTGCTTTTTTAATGGGAATGTTATCCTCATAGTCTCAAGAGAACTATCTTGTCGTGGGATCCTAGTGTCCAGACATAAAATGAAAGAATCAGAAGAGGAGATGGAAAGAACGATGAAATGGATGAAGAATGGTGAGAGTGATAAGGGGCTATTTTGCAGCATGCACACACTCAAGCTATTGTGTTATGGACACAAACTCTTCTGTGCACAGCTTTTGAATACACAAAGCAACAACAGGAAGTCAGGAGGAAACGGTGACTTAATATTGCACAATTGTTTTCAAAATTCTGCCTTGGATCTATTGTGTCTATCAAGTTAATCATATGAAAACATTTGTAGGGAAGATTTTGAAAGTTCCTAATTGTAGGTCGTAAGCTTATTGATGATTTGGTCCACTTTTCACATAGAAATTCAGTCTGATTAAGCTGTCAAAGTACCTCTCAGATGCTCTGAATTGCAGATTCCTGTGCTCTACTCAATTTGATTCATTTATCTCTGTAGCTCTCACTTATTAAGTAAGTAGTACATTAGCATTTAACTTGACTAGATTCTGAAATCTCTGAGTTTATCTCAGCATGCCCCCACATCCTCTTTTCTAATTTTATATTATTCTTAAATATTATTATTTTTTTTATTCATTACAAATTTATTTCAGAACCAACATCATTATTTTGATTATTGTCAAATTTGCCTTTTTCTGACATCTCATTTGGTTCCATATGCTGATAACTTTTAAAAGTCTCCTCTATTAAAATATACTTACTGGATAAGAGACAAGCGTAGACAGAATGTCTGAAGTTCTGCTTTTATAACACAAAAGCATTGATTAAGCAGGTTGAGTCTGAATGCACTGAAATGAAGACTACCATAATAACAGAATAATTTTCATCCCCAAGAGGCAAGAGTAGGAATGAATTAAGTGATAACCCAGATGGTTTTACTATACAAGTGGACCGTTTTGCATTTTACAGCAGTTATTTATAACTCTGGTCATCACTGTATTTTTCTATTGAAAGCGTTCACAGGCAGATCATCAACAGTTCAGTTTAGAAGAAAGGATAGCAAAATGGCTGCACTGTAGTGTCAACACATTGCTAAAATAGAGTTTTACTAGAAAGGAGTATTTTTTTACTCTGTGTTTTACAAGCAGATATCTGGTCTATCACTGTAGAAGCAGACTGACTTTTTTAAGTGAATCGTTGATGACCAATAAGCAGCACAAATTTATGCACATTAAAATTTAAAGCAATGATTAAGACCATGGTATTTATCCTACTTCTCCAAATGACCAATGTTTGAAGTGAGTTTACTCCTCTCCAGTTATTCAGCTAATAACGGAACATATGCAGTACATTTTTCAGCTCTCTTTTTTACAAGTGCCTTTTTGGTTGCATTTGTTTGCTGTCTATATGTTACAGAGTCTTGGGTTACAATTAATGATAAGAGTAGATAACTATAGCAATGCCAATAAAGTGATGTATTAATATGGAGTAATTTTATGTTAATTACATGTGAATTATTTATATTTGTATAAATTTATATTTATATTACAAATAATATTAGAGATATGTATATGATGTGTGTTAGTGTCATAATTTTGTGTGGAATAGAGTTAATCTTTGTAGAGACAGATATGCTGTGTTTCAGATTTTTTATGAAAATAGAGGTAATAGCACACTGATGTAATAGTTGTTGCAGAACAATGTTTGTGCAGTCACGGACTATTCTGCTTCCTGTTCTGCCTGCCACTGAGAAGCTACAAGTGATTAAGAAGATGGGACCAGGCTGACCTAAACTGATCAAAGCATGTCCCATACCATCTAGCATCCTGCTGAGTAACAAAAGCTGAGGTGAAGAGTGAGCAAGGAAGAGGTACTCAAAGTGTTGACTTTTGTTTACAAATAAACTGTTGAACTGTCATACATGCCAAGCCCTGCCTTCCTGGGTTGGCTGACCATCTTCCTGATGATGAGGTGTAGTAATTATATTCATTGTTTTGCTTTCCTTAAGCATATGCACTGTTTATACAGTAATATAAATTGTCTTTATCTCACCACTTGAGCTCTAACAGTTTTTTGATTCTCTGCCCTGTTTCACCTGGGGAGAGTGAGTGGCTGTGTGGTACTGTGTGCCTTCAAGGTTTAAATCATAACAACTAGGCACACACCACAGTAAGATGTGAATTACAATTTATACTTATTTATTTATTTACTCTAAGGAGAAGTGAAAGTAAAACTGGGATGAAAAACATTACTACACAATCTCAGAGTTTCCTCATCACCACCAGAGCAGTGCTAATTGGGGCACACAAGTAAATCACACTCTTGCCTATAGAGCTTGTCAGGAAGTCAAACAGAGCACTGAGTCCAGGAGCATGACTCTAACCTCAAGTAACTAGTTAAGCAGATACAAAATCAGAGGGCCTGCAAAAAGGACACACCTCAGACATTCAGTATCACTACAAAAGCTGCTGAGCTTCTTCATTTTTACTTCCTTTTCCTTCTTTTTTTTTTTTTTCTTTTTTTTTTTGTTTGCTCATTTGTTTGTTTGTTGATGCCAGATTTTATTGTAAACTGCACAGTTGCAAAGGTGAATTATGGTAGTTCACTTTGTGTGCTAGGGAAGAAGCAGTGTGGTCCAAGGAAGAGACGCTATCCAGCCATGTATACATGCATACCACCATGTTTAAAGGAGGTTTCAGGGGCAACCTGATCTAGCTTTGGAAGTCCCTTTTCGTTTTAGGGGAGTTGGAATAGGTGATATTTAAAGGTCTCTACTGGCTCAAAGGAAACTATGGTTCTACTATGATTCTACAACGAGTTATCGTATAAATAATGTTAACAGTCTCAAGTTGTCTTTTTGTTGCTGTTCTTCTAATGCTTTAGTAAATAAACGTTATGCCAGAGTACAGCTTCCTTTCTCATACAGTGGTCAATGCCTTATCATGTTGATCACACTTTATGTCTCAGGATAGCTACCAGTCCTGTGTATTGCAAAGGTTATTCAATCCAATTTACATAACAGATAAGTATGGGCTGTTTTCCAGAAAACACATTTCTATTTCTCTCCTTGAGGAACACCTTAGCACAAAAATTCCACTTCTTTTTGTTTTTGTTTTTTGTTGGCTTTTATTTGTGGTGTTTTTTTGTTGTTTTTTTTTTTTTAAATTTCAGACGTTGGCCTACTAGAATCAATTCCAGAGATTATTTTCTTACTGCTTCATCCCTGTAGCAAGATGAGACACCTTCTGGGAACAGATGAGGTCTTGAAGCACAGCTAACAGGAGCTGAAAGATAGCCAGGCAAGCTAGAGAAATAGACACCCTCCTGGGAAATCATACAAAGGTTTAATCTTGAGACTCTGGGAAGAAAAGTGCAAACAAGTGCTGCCTGAGATGAATGACCAGGACTCTCCAGCTGAAGCCAATGACAACTCATATCCTCTGTGGGTCATCACAGCATGTGGTCTATAATAAACACCAAGCAACAGATCCAAACATGCCAAAATGTCAGTATTTATGTTAATTATTCTATACCACATTTATAGCACAGAATTGCTGGAAGTGCCTCAACTGATGATAGCAGTCTTGTAAAAGGCCTTGCACAGTCTAGCCTGGTAAGTTAAGGCCAGATTTTTTACCTTCTCAGAACTTCACCACACTCTCTTATTGCCTGTGTAATGCTGAGCTGTACTGATCTTGGGCATTGCAAACTGTAGGATGTGAAACAAAGCTTTATGTATCCATTCCCACTCTCTACAGAAAAAAATAAAAATAAAAATAGACCTTTTGAAAATGCATTTCAGGCTTGGTTCACAGTGCAGACATGCAGATAAACTGAAACACCCTATATCAGACTCCGCAGCATGCATAGATATAAACACAGTTCTCAGATAGTAGATTCCTTACCAGTATAAGAGTGTAAGCAACTGTTCGGAAAAATATGACTGTACAGACTCACCGGATCTAACATAAAGAGCACCTTAGAAAAAGTTCCTGAGCAAAAGAAAGACCTTTCTTGGTATCATTTTGTGAACCATAGTGTCATACTGCTTCGCACTGACCAGAATTCATGTGAAAGAAAAGAATGTGCTGAAATTCCTGCCTTTAATGCAACAGAATTTAGACCTGTTTAAACTAGTGAAAATAGATTGGTCATTAGGATAGCAGGGAAAGCCACGCACTGTGTAATATGGACCTTTCTGAGTAGAGTGTATATCACTGTTAGTAACAGCTCCACTGCTCCAACACTGTTCAAGACTGCCTACTTTTTAACTGTTTTTCAGAAGAGTAAACAGCTGTATGCACCAGTTAGCTACATATCCTTATTTTGTTGTATTACACCTCATTGAGAATCTGAGGCACTGAGTAAGAATGATTAATTTCCCATCTCATTTCCCACATGCCAAGGGTCAATTTGATCCTGGCATTTAAGGGTTAAAGTAATTAAATTTATTAACAAAAACAGAAAGTATACTGGAAATCTGCATCAGGTCACCATTTGCTAATGTTTATATTTGCACATACTAAGTGAACTTTGTGATTCAGACTGGGTGCAATGACAGATACAGGGCTGAGTGCCTACTCAGCTCTTATTTAAACAGACAGAGTATTTATGCAGGGCAGGACAACAAAGTCAGCTGTTGAGCACCACACAGAAATACTTTATGTAAATAAACAAATCTGCATGATGTTTAGAGCATTACACAAACAGTACTCTAACATCCCATAAGTACCTTCAAAACCAGCATAACTCCTTTGATTCCTAATTTACTTGGGTATAAATGATATTAGAATGACATCTACCATTTTTCTTCAGAAAGAAACATGTATTTAATTCCTTCAATTGATGTATGAAACAAGCAGTTCAGTTTCATAGATTCACAGAAGTAATAAATGTAGTACTGAGCTTTCTGTAAAAGGAAAAGGGACTCAAGATTCTTGACGTAAATGAATAGAAATCATACCTGTGCTATTTTTTCAATTACCCCATTTTTTAAGGAAAACATTTAGTTGAAAATAATGTGCCTATCTACCTCACTTTTTATGAAGGCTGCTGTCTGCTTCTCCAGTGTTTTTATGAATTAAATCTAAAGCATTATCAGAAGTAAAACGATATAAAAAAAAAAAAAAATTACATGTACCTGACCTCATGATGAAAGCTATTATTACATCTGTTCATCCTAAACCTTTCATTTTGTGTCTTTTCATATGCTAGTAAAATTAAGATAGGCTTTATACAACTCTCTAAGGTAACTTAAGTCCCACATCACTTAGGAAAGAGACCCTCAGTTTAATTATAGATAACCAGCAGAAACAATATGTACTGTTAGAGTTTTACATGCTAAAAACAGCATCCAGCAACTTACTAACAGCACACACAGAGAATTACTATATTTTGCATATAACTGCACTGGAAAAATATACATCCCTGTTATGAAACAGCTTCAATTTCCAAATGGTCTTATTAATATGTAGCATCAGTATTGCAGATTAGTTGATTGTGGTTTTAGGACCCAATCCTCAACTAGCACCAAGTCCCACAGCTAGGATATTGCTCTTTCTATTTAAAATGTTTTTAAATGAAGCCAAATCTTACAAATTTGATTTCTACCTTAGGGAATATCAACCTGGAAGTCCTGCCTGCCCTCTACCGTTGCACATGGGAAAAACTGGTGCCAAGATCTATCTAAATGTTATGTCTATAAGACATGTACCTGTACAGAGACAGAAAGGCTGCTACTTCAAGTACAGTATACTTACATTATTTGCTTTTGTCATAACCAACAATAGTTCACAAAGGGAAAATGCTGATTGAGCAACTTTATCTCATTTTTTGACAGGAATACCCTTCTAGCTGGCCAAGAGAAGTCAGTTGATACAATCTTTTAATATTAAGCAAAGCTTTTGGTACTCTTTCTCACAGTATCCTCCTGGACTAAATGTTAAGCGTATAGCTACACAAATACACAACATGATGGGTGGTGGGTGAAAACAATGTCAAATAGATTAAATTCAGAGGGTGTGATGTTTTCACACTGATGTTATCTCAAATACATTGCTCTCTCATTACCCCTCCTTAAAAGAATGAGAAGAAAATACAGCAAGAAAGATTTCAAGGGTTGAAATAAGTACAGGAAAATTATTCACCAACACATACCCCACCAGGAACTTGTCCCCATTGGCTGCAACTCCAGCCTGGGGCTGCTACTGCAGGAGTATTCATGGGCTAAACCTGCTCCAGGCCACATCCACTGCTGCACCATCTGCTTCTACATGGCTGCATGTAGAGATCTGTTCTGTAAGGTATTCATGGGCAGCAGGAGGACTACCTGCTTCACCTTGAGCCCCTCCTGAGTTGCAGGGAATTTCTGTACCAGGCCTGGAGCACCTCCTGCCCTTCTTCACTAACCTCAGTGTCTCAGGGCTGCTTCTCTCATATTCCTTACTCTTGTCTCCTTGCTTCTGTTGCACAATGTTTTTTCCTTTCGTAAATCTGTTCTCACAGAGACACAATCAGCACTGCTAACTGGCTCAGATTTATCCACAAGAAGTCTCAGCAGCTGGAGCTGGCTCTTATTAGACAGGGGCAACTTTGCTCTGCTCATAGAGGCCACACCAGACAATAAAACCTTACTACATAATCCCAATACAAAGAGTTATAATAAATAAGGTTACAACAGGCTGAAAACCAGTCACACCAGTGGCATTCCACAGGGTCTCTCTTTCTAAAGTTTTCATAAATTACTCAGAAGCAGGACTGAAATACATATTAAGTCTGCAAGTTATACTAAATTAAGAGGAGCTGTTAACTCCCTCAAGGTCAAATAGGCTTTGTAGAGAAATCTTGACAAATAAGATCTGGGCAATCACTAACCAATCAAGTTTAGCAAGAGTTAGATTTTATATCTGAAACAGAACAATCCTGGCTATAAGTACAAACCTGGGAACAGGAAACCATGGAAAGGGATCCAAGGGTTCTGGTTGATGGCAAATTGAGTCTGAGCCAGCAGTGTGCCCTGGCAGTCCAAAGGGCCAGTCCATACCCTGGGATACTGCTCTGGCAGTCCAAAGGGCCAGTCCATACCCTGGGATACATCAGGACCAGCACTGCTGCCAGGTGAAGGAAAAGGAAGGAGCTGTTCTGATCCACTTTGTGCTGTGCAGCTTCACCTCAAGCACTGTGTGCAGATTTGGGTGCTATATTATAAGACCATAAAGATACTTGAAAGTATCAAAAGGAGGTCTATGAAGATGCTAAAGCTGATGTAGGGCAAGATACATGAGGAATATTATTCAATTTGCTCAGCCTAGAGAAGAGGAGGCTGAGCAGAGTCCTCAAGGCAGACAACAGTTTCTTCATGCGGAGAGCGGTGAAGCATCACTGAGCTCTGGTCTCTGGTGACAGCAATGAGATCTCAGGGAATGGCATGAAGCTGCAACAGGGGAGGATCAGAGTGGGGTTTAGGAAAAGGCTCTTCACCAGAGAATGATACAGCACTGGAACAGGCTCCCCATTGCAGTGGTCATGGCCGCAAACATTTGGATAATGCTCTCAGACATAAAGTCTGAATTTTGTGTGGTCTTGTGTGGAGCAAAGAGTTGGACTTGATGATTGTTATCTTTTTCAAACTTGGGATACTCTATGATTCTGTGATTCTAAACTTACTACCTTTAATGTCTCATTTAGTTATTCTACAAGGTTTGCAAAAAAGGAGCATGGTATTCAGCAGTGAAGAGGCTATACATTTTATGTATCTCACAACATAAATTTCCACCTGTATGTTTTCTGGCTGTTTTCATCTGCTGCTGCCTCAGAGTCCACTAATTAATGAATTTGGGAGATTGTGAAAGGAAATAATACAATAATCCACTATTAAAGTATAAAAAAATGAGTAGTGAGAAGTGGGAAAAGCTCAAAAAAGAGCTGCAAGAGCTCCAGGTCATCCACTGCTGCAGGTGACTCCAGTAGGCATCGAGTCCAGTGCGAATAGATAAAATGAAGAGGTAAACCAAAAAGAAAACTATGGTATGTTAGATGTTCTTAAGCTACTTAAGACACAGAATCAGACAGGGAAATTTTGCATGGGTAAGTGGGTGAGAGCGTACTGATGTGGTGTGTACTATGTTTCAGTAGTGGTGACTATGACTGTGGGTCACCTCTTCTGGTACAGATTGCTATAAGTGCAGCATGAAGGTTCTTGTTCATCATTGATAAAAGTGCACATCTAATGGTGCTGACTATATAGGAAAAGACTGTTTTGTGACCGATAATTTTCTCTATTAAATAGTGCTATTGTGTTCTTTGTGTCTGTTGTAGTTACCATAGAATAAACAGGAGATGTTACTTTCAGAACAATCTTGGTAAATGCAGTCGAAGAAAATTCCTTTTTCCTCATTGCAGCCCAGGCAAGCTAAAAGTTGGATACTCATGGTATAGGGAATTGCAGAGGCAGCTGAATACTGTGGTAACCACAAAGGAATATAATGCATACTAAATTGTTCAGCTTTTCTTCAGGTCAATAGAGACAGATTTAAAGCAAACAAAAGGACTACTTAAAACTGTAAGTGTACAGTAATAAGAGTGATTAGTGGATTAATGAGAAGGCTGAGCTACTGCCATAGTCACCAGTACTGAAACATACCACACATCATGTCACTATGCTCTCATCCACGGTTTGATCTCCAGAAACACTGAGAAAGTTGGTGAGTGCTACTTTTAACTCATGAAGGAATTTAATGATGCATCTTTTTTCCACTGGTGCTTCGATGTCAGAAACTATTTCGTCAGACTGTCCCTCTGCGGCCATCTGTTGCACAGTAACAGAACTGAACGGAAAATTAGTGGGAAAGTTCAACTTCTACTGCTCTACAACCAACATCTGCCTCTTTTTGGCCAGCATAATAAAATAGAAGACATTACTTTCAGATCAGCTCTCATAAAACATATACTATACTTAGAGTGTATAAGTAACAAAACATTTTAATTCTAAATATTTTTGTCAAAATGTGAAAAAAAAAGGAAGGAAAAAAGCATAAAACTAGTGGGATATTTAATTTTGTTTTTGTGAAATTAACTCGTCAGATAGGTTGAAAAACAATAGTCTCAACTCTTAGAGTTCTCAGGGTCTTTATCAAAGATTTTTGATGAAACTTTACTCTTCCTCTACTTCATTCTTAAAAATAATTGTTCACAATTGTACATACTGACAAAAAGCAGTGGCATGAATAAGGTGTGATTTTGAAGTGAGGGATATTTCTCTCAGCTAAGAGAGGGCTTATGAACGTCTGGTATAGCGGCATGATCAAATTTTTTATTTCAACTCTACATGTTAAATACAAAAATTTGCAGGTAATGTACTTATGTCAACTGATAACGGAGTTGCAAATAAACGATGATTTTTATTTTTTTTTTTTTTTGCAATCTTGAAACCTGTTCTCAAATTCCTTTATCACAACAGAAAGCATGGCTGTATATTTTTATCTCTTCAAAGGACTGTGTTTAGCAACTGTATCAAAATCAAAAGCTCATTTACCATAACTTAAGTTAGCACTTCACTGCATTCTGTTCCCTGGTTTCAGGTAGGATTAATTGTGCACCCATCTTCTGTTGCTGATGAGTGATTGTTGGGTTACTTGGACTTAGCCACCACCATGATGCAGCAGCAGGGGGTGCAAGACACAGTGCAAATTGTACCAGGCCACATGAAGCTTTCAAGGCTCTGTTCGGACATGCCTGCCCTACACTGAGATCCAGTTTTCTGCACTCATCTTTTGGGGAGCTGGCAGTGAGAAGTGTGTGGAAAAAGCATCATACACAGACAAGCCTTAAGAAAGATGACTGGCACGTTGTGTTGCTTTTGGTAAAATGCCTAAAACCTGAGTGGGTTTTTGAGGGATTTCTAGCACGTACTTACAGCAAACTTGAGTTAGCTGAAACAAAACAGGTCATGCCCACATACTGAAACTCATAGTTTCTTATCATATGTGGGGGCAGTGGCTCCACGTATGATTAGTGCTTATTCTTTTCAAAACCTAACTTCAGAGGTTTTGAATATATATTTTCTGTTTTAAATAGAATGGTATGGCTTGGTGTCATACCAGGGAATCCATAGCCAAATCTGCCCTAAGCCCCAACAGCCTGGCGGTTTGCCCTCTCTTCTCTGAACCACTACCCTTTCTGTATTAACATTTTTATTGGCAGTTCCAATTTTAATGAGCAGGATGATTCATTCCATGTACAGGCGATCACAGTATCAAATTTTAGGAGAGAAAATCAAGAATTTTTCAAGCTTACACACTCTAAGGAACATATTTTAGATATTTATATGTATTTTTTCTTTTTACAGTGTCTATGTACATTCATTAAGGAGATGTATCTAGATCTCAGAAAGATCACAGGCAGTTTGAGAGCTTCAGTTCTGTAACATATGTAGCTAATTGTTATCTTTGTTAGTACAAGAAAGCTACTTTACGGTCTTTAGTACGGAAAATTAAAGGCTATATATAAAAAGAGGATACGCAAGAGCCATCCACTACTGCAATAAAGGAAATGTGATTAATCACTACATGTGCTGCCAAGGAAAGATTTGCTTGTGGTAATTATAGAAAAATATAACCTTCCATGGGCAGAAAGGAGTAAAAATAAGAACGAAAGTAGCAAAACACTGCAGACACAAGAATTCAGTTGCTGAGCACTTACTAAGTTATCAAAGTGTCCTCCCTTGCTGCTTACTCCAATGCTTTCTAATATTTATATATATATATTTAATTTATTTATTTCCTTCCATCTGGAACAACAATTGCTATCAAGGACAGCAGGAGAAGCAGAAAACCTGCAAATAATAAATGTCTTTCCATTTGGACTGTAGTTCTCTCAGTACATAAATATATATAATCATTGGCTGATGAATACATATTTAGCCGGGCTTTGTTTTCGTTCCTTTCCAGTTATCTGCCCTAGGCTTTTATTTGCTTGCCCTTGCATCTTAATGCCTTTATCCTGCACGCAAAACAAAATAAGTGTGTGCATTGTTCTTCTGTGTGAGTATGTATATATGGACATGTCTTCAAATGCTTTTGATACTCATCTTTGCTTCAGTGTTCTACTCATGCCTGTGCTCCCTATATCAAATTAATGATAAGGGCACATACTCTTTTCTCTGCATTCCTAAGTTAGAATAGGGGACTGAGGTGAGAAAAACACTCATTCTTCATTAAGGCCCAGGATCATGCCCTCAGAGAAGAGAAGATGTCATTGCTCTTCTACATAGTAACCTTGTACAGGCAGAGAAAGCAGGAGCACCTCCAGGCTGACACTACTATATAATTGCAGATTAAGGAAGAGTGGGCACTTGGAAAATGTAGAAACATTGTCAAACTGTGAAGCCCACTTTTGATTATATGAATAGCACCTGTAGCCAATCATTGGCTTCTACAGCAAGAGGCTCAGAAAAAAATGTGAAGGTAATGCAGACAAACAAGAAAGACACAACTACAAAGACACAACTACAATCTCAAAATAATCATCTGCATTTGAATCAAAATATTAAAAAATAATAAGCCCAGGTACTCTTCTACAACTGTTTTTTAAATGTTCTCTTCCACATAATTAATTCAATTGGCACACTGAGCATGTCTGGAACTGGGGATTTAATACAGCACATCAATCCTGTGCTCCCTTACCATGTTTAAATTACAGTAGAGGGCTGAAAGCCTAAGAGGAAACTATTTGATCATAGAGATGCTTGGTAGGGGACATTTGAGTCTGACAGGAGAGAAGGGTTTGTGAACTGGAAACTCTTTAAGAGGTAAAGAAAGCATTCAGTACAATGGATACTCAATATAAAGCAGTGCAGTGTCATGGTAAAAGGCCCTCGTGGTCAGTGAGGTCATTCCAGGGCTGCCCAAACGATCCCTGTGGCTGTAGAGGACAAGCCCCAGGAGGCAGAAGCCTAATTCCAACAGTGATTTTGCTTCCTGAACTCAAATGTCAGGCTGCATGTGGAGATTTATCCCAAGGACTTGCAGTTTCTGCAGAACTGTTTGTATCTCCCTGTTGGTAGCTTTGTTCTCTTATTTTTCAGCCTGCTCTTGACATGACAGGAGTTTAGTACAGACCATTCAAATGCACTGTGGTCTGAGACTACAGTGGATGAAAAAACACATTACCTGTGAATTAAGACCAGAACTTTACGCAGAAATTCTCCATGATCTGTTTCCTGAGCACTTCTGACATACATTAGAATTTTGAAAAGGAATAGCTTAATTTTATCACAAGATTTAAGGTAGCCCTATGTCTCAAACAGCTTGGAAAAATGTGACGTTTTTTTTTAAATAAAAATAATAATAATAATAAAAATAAAAACACTACCACCACCATCAACAACAACAAAAACAATCTGAAAGGATATTGCTTTTTAAATACAAACTGAGCACAGGTAAATGATGATTAGACAAGAGGTCACACACCAGGATATCTCTCTCACCCTAAAGGTAAAATCAGCAGGAAACATATAAAGGGAAAGAAAAACACACACACAAAAGAAAACTCTGGAAAAGAAGAGTTGTTGTGTTGATAGCACAGAAATAGCGTATGAAAGCTACAGAGAAAGGTAAAGGTCTAAATTATCTGTAGAAATATGTAATTATGTTTCTGAACTACTATAGTAGCTTTGACAGACTATTAATAATATTTATTGGGTCAAAATATTTAGGAAAATTCATCCAGTCTGCTCTCTTATAGCTACCACTTTCAATACAGTTTTCAAGAATGCTTTCCATGATTGTAACATATTTCACAACTGTGAAAATGTGATAGATGTATTTTCACTTAAAGCATCAAAAACTATTTAAATGATCTTCTAAGAAAATTTAAACGTACATAGAGAATTATGATCGATCTGGATAGGCTAGACAGTTGGGCTGAGGTCAATGGGATGAGGTTCAATAAGGCCAAGTGCCGGGTCCTGCACTTTGGCCACAATAACCCCATGCAATGCTATAGGCTTGGGGCAGAATGGCTTGAGGACTGTATAGAGGAAAAGGACCTGGGGGTGTTGGTTGATGCTCGGCTCAATATGAGCCGGCAGTGTACCCAGGTGGACAAGAAGGCCAATGGCATCCTGGCCTGTATTAGGAATAGTGTGGCCAGCAGGAGCAGGGAGGTGATCATCCCCCTGTACTCAGCTCTGGTGCGGCCGCACCTCGAGTACTGCGTTCAGTTTTGGGCCCCTCACTACAAGAGAGACATCGAGGCCCTGGAGCGTGTTCAGAGAAGGGCAACAAAACTGGTGAGGGGTCTGGAGCACAGGTCTTACGAGGAGCGGCTGAGGGAGCTGGGATTGTTTAGTTTGGGGAAAAGGAGGCTCAGAGGAGACCTCATTGCACTCTACCACTTCCTGAAGGGAGGCTGTGGTGAGGAGGGGGTCGGCCTCTTCTCCCAGGTAACTAATGACAGGACAAGAGGGAATGGCCACAAGTTGTGCCGGGGAAGATTTAGATTAGACTTGAGGAAAAATTTTTTCTCTGAAAGAGTGGTCTGGCACTGGAATGGCCTGCCTAGGGAGGTGGTTGAGGCACCGTCCCTAGCGCTGTTCAAGAAGCGTTTAGATGAGGTGCTAAGGGATTTGATTTAGTAGCTTGGTGGGTAGGGATGGTGGTGTGAGGATGGTTGGACTAGATGATCTTGTAGGTCCTTTCCAACCTAATGAATCTATGAATCTATGAATCTATGAATCTATGAGTGGAAATTTGTGCATAACAACGGTTTGCATCAACAGTAGCATACCCTCTCTTTTTAGACTCCCATAACTACTTGGCTATACTTATGTTACAGGAAAAGCATTAGTTTGAACATGGAAGAATGTTATATAAATCAATTAATTGATTAGCTTAAGGATATAGCCATAGTTAGAAGTAAGCCCAAAGCTTTTTCTGGACAGTGTTTTATGTACAAGATTAATCTTTTCTTTCCATTCTAACTTTTGTTGTTATTTAAACAAATGTGGTACAGAGAAGTGGAAAGAAAAGTATATATTGAC